>CAWUFW010001642.1:0-1344270 GCA_963921515.1 Calotriton arnoldi | reverse complement strand
ACTCAAAATAATTATCTTTACTGTGGTAATAGCATAGCATGCCATTTTTGCTTTACACAGTTGTAATACATGGAGGAATGTAAATTTAACAAGCTAGATCCAAATTCCATGTTTTATTGGGCCTCGTTAATTTATGAGGGGGACTTACATGGTGTATATGCCGATGTGCAGAGTGTATTAAGCTACTTATCTCCATTGTTTGAGTGTAGGGGAGAGCCATGGCTCGCAAGAGGCACAGAGCACAATCACATTGTATAGGCCTGGAGTATCAAGCAGTTCTATTTTAGGGTATAATCCAGCTCCAGAAGACCTAAACGATGCAGCTGTATTAGGGCAAAAACAAGCCAATTTGATATTTGCACTGTTGTAATTAATATCCTAATCTGCAGTTATTGCTATCTTTGCTCCAAATAAAATTGTATTGGGCCTCATTTATTTTCACTGGCATGCATAAATGTATATATATATATATATAGTAACCACAATCCTTTTTGCCAAATCCTCAGCAAAAAATTAGGTGCGGACCACAACGTGGAGTTCCAGTAAAGTGCTTTATTGCAGAAGTATGTGCATTGATAAATTCAAGCAGCAAGTGCCCAGCCTGACGCGTTTCGACCGCGTTTCCACGGTTTTGATCACATGACGCGCTGGACCAGTGAAAATCATTATATAGTGATACAACTGATTAAGTCAAAATAAAACCACACCCTTTAGCATATATATATATGTGTGTGTGTATACAAGCGTGAATAGTGAATATCATTAACCACCACAACAGAGACAACCGTGATGTCATCAGTTCTGTAATTTCGAGATGTTAACATTGAAGTCATCATGAGGATCAGATGGTGGGGGCGTTTGTTATGGGTGTGACAGCTAACCGGCCCATTTAAGAGGTTTTTAGGCTGTTTCATAAAAATCATGCCACTTTAAATGTTTTTGAAACATACTTTCATAGTTTGAGCAACGGAAACCATGACTTACACTTAACATGACGTAAGGGTGCTCTTTATTATTTTTACTCCTCGCCCTTCAAGCGAGCAAGTGCTTTGATCTGCACCCTGCCGCATCATCCTGTGGTGGTTTCAAATTTCATGGTGGTCAACATGACCTAAATGTAGGACATAGGTCATTCGGTGTGGCCACTTTATTTATAACTTGACTATAGGGCCATGATTAGACACACTGCACGCACTCCGTATTTTTAGACATGCCGAGAAACAACTTTTAAACTCCTCTTCTAGATTTGTATTCTTTTGAATATATCGATCTATGCGGATCTTTCCCATTGCGTTGAGCCCTCACCTGCAGAGAGAGTAGTGCAGTTGTGTGTGTCCCATGCCACAACACATAGCAGCGAAAGTTGGTGTGATTTCTGTACAATTTGTAAGATAAGACTTTGCTGGGCGAACTCTTCAGTCCCCTGCATATATGTTGTTGACAACTTACTCAGAAAGCACTTGTATTTTTACATTCATAATTTAATACTTCAGAGACGCTGAAAACCAAACGTTGAGATTGGAGTCGTGTATAAGAACAGACGAGATTTTCAAGAAATATATAATTACAGATCACTTTCTTTGTAATAACTTTAATAAACATACGGCTTTTATTTTTCCAAATCGGTGTCCTGCATTAGGCACTAGGGGCCGCCTTCACAGGGATTTTTTTTTAAATGCTGCTCGTTTTCCGTAAAGGAAAATGGGATGCGTTTCAAGTTTTATTTTTTAAGAATACGATGACCACTGCCTGCTTAAAAAAATATTAGTTTCAACATTGACAAAGGAGAATGTGTGAATGGTTACCACCACCCTTGATGTGTTGGTAAAAAATGAATGTTTTGCGGACATAATTCGGACATAATTCGGTCGCAAAAAATACATAAATAGCACAGCAATTCGGTGTTTGGAAGGGACGCCCTAAACATGACCCTTCCACGTACTGAATCATTAAACACGATACTGAATCGCAATTTGTGTTTTGTACATATCAAAAAGCATTTTTGCGCTTGGTAACAGCCCAATTTTCCAACCGCAACAATGCTTTTGTTCACATGTCCTCAAATGTTTGTTTCATTTTTTAAGAGCAGGTAGTGGTCCCTTGGATATTTTATTAACATTTTCAAAGGAGAAGGGGTCCCAGGAGGACCCCTTCCCATTTGCGAATGGATTGCCACCACTTTTAAACTGTTGGTAAAATATTACTATTTTCAACTGGAATTTGGTCGCAAAACAGTAATACATACCATACTGATTTGTATTTGGAAGGGACGCCCTAAACATGCCTCTTCCAAATGCCGAATCGCAAATGAAAATTGCGAATCGTTAACAAGTTACCAAATTACATAATGCACATTGTTCTTTATTGTACGGATAACATACCCAAGCCTGATGGACATCTTCACCTCTGCTGTTGGCCTAAATTCAGCTTGTCCGACCGAGTGTCCATCACTTGGTTCTCTTTTGATTGATGTTATCTGCCACGCTGGGAGCCGCATCGGACCAGTGCAATTGGCAGCTGCACCCGCAGCCGGCTCTGTCAATTTTACCTTTAACATATCTTTAAGTCCTGCTGTAAGTTGAAACTGTTACTGTGCAATGTAATGCTGTTTGCTATCTTTATGCTCTCTAAGTATATAAAGGTAACTGTGCCAAAATGCAATAAACAGATCAAAAAAATTTTAAAAAAAATATTGAATCACATTTTGCACATTTGAAAAAGCATTTTTGAGGTTGCAAACTGCCCAAATCTGTGAATCGGGCTGTTTGCGACCACGAAAATCCTATGCACATCTGGCCTTGGTTACTTGCAGTTTGTTTGTTTTATTATTTGAAATGCACAAGAAATATAATTACCACACAGCTCTAGTGCAGAAATGTTATACAAATTATGGAAATAGAACAAAATAAGTAAACAAATCCTGCAGATAAAACTATACAATCAAAGCAGTCTCCCTAATTTAATCAGCCAACATATCTATGTCTGAAGATACTGCTATTTACTTTCTTTCATGTGCCCTTCCATTGATTGGGATACTTTACCACCTGCTGCGATGTGCATTCCACAGTTGTGTAGGCAGGAAGTGGTTCATATTCATCCACAATGGAGTACTTCCACTATTGTAGCAAAACAGATTACTTCAATGTGCGGTGTGTGCTCGTCATTTATAGGAAACATGTTCCTCTTAAAAGGGATACAAATGAGCATTAGAAGTTACTTAATGATAATCTTCATTATCTTATAATAGCCATATAAACTACTCATTTTGGGCAGGGAGGGTGGGAACATAGGACTGTGACGAGGTATACTCAGTAATAAATATTACCACTAAGTAATTAGGCATTACCTCCTCCTACATCGTCGTTGTCCCAATCCCTTACTAATGAGTGGCTTCAAAAATCTGGTGTAACGCAAAGCAGCGCAAATCGCTGCGTTGCATTACTCTACCCCTGGGTAGGCATTCCATGGACACTGCGTGGGTGTTCCCAAGCAACTCCCATGGATTTTGTCAAATCCCCAGATTTGCAAGAACTTGTAAACCTGGGGATGCTCCAAAACCTTCCCCAGGGGAAGTGCAACGAGAAGAGATATCTCTATTTCTCCTTGTTTCTTCCTCTGTCTATGTAGCACACATAGTAAGAGGAATATGTCTCCCAGGATTGTTTTTGTGCAGGAAGGTTGCCCTTCCTGCACAAAAACAATCCTGCATGCAACACATGCACCTTTGCACCATGGTGAAGGATGCCTGCATTAGCTCTAGGCTGCCAAAACGGCACCAGCGCAGGGGAAAGGACAGGAATCCGCTGTATTGCCTTAAATACGGCACAGTCTTGCCCTTTCCCTGTCATGCAGTGCAGCACAGCAAGGTGACTTGCTGCGCTGCGCTGCACTGCGTGACTTCCTCATAAATGAGGCCCGTAGTCAGAATTCTATATTAATCTAAAGGGGCCGTATTGGGATATATTGCACCTCTTTGACGTGTTTTCTGCATTACTGAAAAGGGAATTTCTTCTCGAGATGTCAGGCAGGTTCCTATAATGTCTTTAATAGTCAAGTGGTTTTACAGATATGTACAGCAGGCAAAACTGCAGTACTTATAATCTGCAAGCGATACAGCCTTAGTTGTATGTGCATCTTGATAAGTTCAGCCAACATAGCTCTAGTAATTCCCATACTCTGCCTATGTCTCTGAGAATGGGGGAATATGTAGAACATAACACGCGTACCCATTCAATTTAGTAGGGCCAGGGGAAAGAGAAAGATTTTTAGGGCAGGTGTTCGTGCTCTCCCTTGAAACAGACAAACACCAAAAAACCAACATGCCCTCGTTAGATCAACCCTAATTTGGGGCTGGGCCACCCTGCCGTATGAGAAATTCTTCTATTACAGGTGGACCAAATATCCCAGCGTACCTCTGATGGGACCCCACAGAGATATGTTTAAAAAGAACGGGATGTCATGCGTCATCATCGGCCATCCCGCGCTCGCCAAAGCATCCTCTAATGTCGGCCGGGCCCTCGTCAACAGACTGAGGGTAAGTATAGGGAGAGTCAGAGGGATCAACTTAAAAATCCCTCTCACCTACCAAAAGGACACTCTAGTTTTATTGAACGGCAGTGAAGGGATGTTTAAAATATATAATGGGACATATGAGACAATTATACCACTCATGTACTACTCAGGTTGACATGTTTCAGCCCTTACTTGGTCCATAAAGGAGTCCGAGGGTTTTGTCAGGACCAAAAAACTGTATGGAACCGTATTATTTCCCTTCATAGAAAATGATCATACATGCACTCCGTGCACACACATACAATACCAGATCACTAATCTCTGGTTACTTCAATCAGGAAGCCTTTCCTTCTTAGCAAAGGGTCCCTAACTATGGAATTCTAATACATCATGGAGGAGTGGATTGGGGGAGCCTTGTAGTCACACATTCCTCAAAGGTCAACTCCCTCCGGATCACCTATCTCAAAGTTCCTCTCTCCTCCTGACGCTGTCCCACAACAGCCACAGCAGGTCACGTCTGTCCCTTCAAAGATAATGACCCCATTCGGACTGCTGCTGAGGAATACACAAGTCTACCATTAAAAATTGCCTGATGTTCAGCATATGTGATTGGACGTTCAATTTGATCATATGCAGTATATATAGTAGGATTTATCTCGATACCTGGTAAAGTGCAGAGTGTCAGTCGCAATTTCATTTATCACATCTTAAGAGTAAAATACCTCAGCAGCATGAATTGGGTCTGCTTCTATTGTGAACGTTGGTTGCCTTCTCGTTAAAGGGACCATTTATTATCAGAAAAGAAGTGAGCGTAGGTTGCATATTCTCATGTATTTCAATTTCAGTCATAGTTTCGGAGATTCAAGTAAACCTTTAAGGAAAATCTTTTGTGTCAGTTAAACTTAACAAATCTCAAGTAGTCTAATGGGACTCTTTTGCTACCCCCTTGTTCAGTTTGAAATTCACTATCTCCCATAAGCAGTCAAGCAGAACAATTCTCTCAAGTGCTGGGCTTCACCTCTGCCTCTCCATGTCTTTGAGACAGAGCAATGCACCTCAGATTCCAAGTTAAACCATTCTTCAGTTTGACCCAATTACTGCCCATGGCCTTCATTTTATAGCGCCCATGAAACTTAGACAGCCCCCTACCAACACCACCAAGTCTGACCTTAACCCAATCCCCTACATCGATGAAGCATCTCTGCTGGTTCTCCATCGTCCTCAATTTCTTGAAATCACAATCACACATCCATGAAGACACCAATTTAGTTCCTTGCTGCCTACCACGCATCATTTCAAATGGCGTCTTCCATGTGCTAGTACTCACAGTGGTGCGATAAGCCCACAACATTCTTTAATGTCGTCCATAATTGACAACCCCACTCTGCATGCAAACTTCATGGTACCCTTCACCAACCTGTTATCCTCTTCACCAATCCATTTCTTTGGGGATTGTACAAGAACGTACACACACGCCTTACCCCAGTGTTCCCCCCCCCATCTCATTTCCTCCAAAGTGAGTTGTGTGCCATTATCCATCACCAACCCCGAAGGAATACCTTCTCTTCTGAACACTTCCCCCAAGACTGCTATTGCAGATCTCCACCTCCAACCTTTTGAGTTTGAATTCCACCATAATGGCAGCAAACTTCTCCTGTTCTGGAAGAAATGCAAATGAGCCAATGAAGTCTAAGCAAACCTTCTCCCAAACCACACTTGCCTCTGACACATGCTGTTCCCTTTCCATGCCACCTAAACCCCCTCTAAATCGCTTCTCAGAGTTCTACACACCTCACACTGCTCCACCCACATCTTCATTTGACCGTCCATGAGCGGCCACCAAAACCTTTCTTTCACTCTTTTAAAAGTTAAAGGTTGACCCAGGTGATCCTCACATGCTAAATGCATCAATTTACATCTTATTGCACAGGGTGGCACAAACCTCTCTTCTCTCATCACCAGACAATTGCCCTGAACCGACAGCTCACCCACCACCTTATGAAACAGTTTTACTGCACCTGGCAAATTACTCTCGCTCCTCACCTCGCCTTTAATTAACTTTACCACCTCCTTAAGGGTGTCATTCTCCTACATAACTCTCATCCAATCTTCCTTGGATGCACATCTTTCCAAACCTTCTCTGGCAGCTTTCACATTTGCCACCACCTACTCCGTATACAAGTCACATTCCTCTGCCACTTTGTCAGGAAGTCTCAATTAACAATCTACAACCTTGTTCTTCTAACCTGGAACGTAAAGAATCCTACAATCAAATTCTTGCAATTTCACCGCTAGTCTCGCCAACCTCCAAGTACAATTGTTTGTGCCTCCTGGCCCCAGGACCGTAACAGCTTATGGTCTATCCTCAAAAGCACAGTACTCCCTAAATAAAAGTGCGGAAGTAACTGGTTGCCCAAGCAGCAGCCAGCACCTTTCTCTCAATGACCGAGTAATTCCTCTCTATGCCACACAGCATGCAAAAAGCGAATTCCACTGTCCTCTCCACTCTCCCATGCATTTGAGACAGCATCGCACCAATTTAAAACTGCACTGGCATCCACTGTACTAATCATTTTCAACCCCATCTGAAATGGTACTAGGATACTAACATTAGCAATATTATCCTTATTGAGCAAGAAGGCTAATGCGGGACAATACTCCATCCAAAGTTCTGTTATGTTCCCTCAGTAGTGATAAAAGAAGTGAGATGCTTGGAGTCTGAGTGAAACTTCACTTGATGGTAGACATTCCTTAAGTCAAGGTTCGAAAAATATTTCCCCAGACAACATCAGAATCAGTTTATCTATGTTTGGCAAGAGAAAGTAATCCATGAATATGTTCTCATTGAGGCTGAGCAAGTCGACACAAAACCTGAGCGACCCATTCAATTTCTTTGTTATGACGACTGGCAATTAGCATTCCATGGCCTCCACCGTTTCTTTGACTTTGTTATTGATCATTTGTTGCAAAATTTCATTCACTTTTTCCCTCACAGACACAGGCACTTTCCTCTCCACGTGCTTTACTGGCACAGCACCTTTCTTGAGCTTAATCTTATGCATGTATTCCTTGGAGTCTCCCAGCCTATTCTCAAAAACCAACTCAAATTGATTTAAAATATCTCCCAAGTTCTTACCCCGACCACCATCGCTTGGTTGTCGGCCCGTGGGTTCACGACTATGCGAGGATCGTATTGGTGCAACCATCCTAAAATAAGCACACCATCAGCCGCCACGTACACCTTACCTCTGGTCTCCCGACCTCTGAATTTGATCAATGCTGAAATGTAACCACTCCAATATCTGCTTCTTTGTACCCTTTTAAAATCACATTTGTGGATTCCAATTCTCCATTGGGCCATACGGTGTCAAACAACTATTTAGGTATTATGGTGTACAACAACCCTTAATCCACCATCAAAGATATTACTTTTCTATTCACTTCAAAATTTGCTTTGCGAGCATCATCCCCATCGCTAGCCTCACCATCCACCATGAACACTCTATATTCAGATACATCGTCATCAACTATCGCAACCTTTTTGTTAGAAGCTTTGCACATGTGCGCAAAGTGTCCTTTCTTCCCGCTTGCAACAGTGTTTTCCAATTGCTTAACAGTTCTTTGAATCTCCCAAGTGATAACTACTTCCACATTTGTGAAACAACCAAGATGACCCCTTCACCATGGAATTCGATACCCCAACAGGTCTCAAACCACTAGTTTTGTTGCTGTTTACACTTGTTGTACAAAGTTTTCTTTTTATAGCATTCACCAAGTCAGATTCATCGTCAACCTCAGCTACATCAGAGATGTTTTTGTTTTCTGTTCCACTTCTTTACATTTCATGCGTTAATTTCTTTGATTCCTTGACCACCTTAGCAATGGTGGTGGCATCTTTCAACGAAGGATTACTGTCTGGCCACAACAATTCCTGCATCTTCTTGCTGCTACACTGCACAATTAATTGATATTGTATCAGTTCTTCCGTCATTTCACCAAATTGACACTTGGGGGCATATTTACAAAACATTAGCATAGGGCAGCGCAGCAAGTCTTTTTGCTGAGCTGCCCTACGCCAATTTGAAAGGGCAGAAATGCACCAAATTTACGAGATATGGTGCATTCCTGTCCTTTCAGCCAGCGCAGGTGCAAACTTTGGTGCCTAGCGCCAACGCGGGCACCCTTGCAAGGGTGTCTGCGTTGTGGGCAGTATTGTGGGGCACCTTCCTGCACAAAAATAATCCTAGGAGGTGTCTTCCTCGTTCTATGTGTGCTGCAGATTGCAGCACATACGGAAAGAGGAAAAAAACAAGGAGAAATTAAAACGTCTCCTAGTTACGCCTGCTATGGGAAGGTGTAAGGTCTTGACGCTGCCCCAGGTTTACGTGATCTTGTAAATCGGGGTCAGCATCAAAATCCATGGGTGTTGAATGGAAACACCCACCGCAACGCCCATGGAACGCCTCCTTGACGCAGAGTAAGGCAACGCAGCGTTTTGTGCTGCCTTAGCTTACTCCATATCTATGAGGTCATGCAAAGCCACGCAGGGTGGCTCTGCCACGCCTCAATATACGATCGAGAGGCCTGCCCTACCAGAGCTTCAAAAAAAGTGATGCTCCGGTGGCAAAGGCCTCTTGTAAATAAGCCCCTGAGTAGCCAATTCCCTTAGTCTGGCTACAAAGTCATCCACTGACTCAGACGGATGTTTTGGTTGAGTGTAGAATTTATGATGTTGCATTACAACATCTAATGAATGCAGTGTTCTCTCTGCTGGGGTAGACGAGTTTGAAAAAACAGCAGGAGAGTAATGGTTTGATTGATGTGAAAATCAGACACTAATTTTGGCAAGAAAGGAGGGTGCACTCTTAATACAACCCTATTATATCGTGACCAGGTGTCCCGGACTTGCTGGGTCAGTCCCGGCTTTCCACCAGTTGTCTCGGCAGATTTCGAGAAATTTAGCTCATGCCCATGTTATTTGAGATAGTCGACTGAAAACAGTGTGAGGTGCGTTTTTATGTTTTCCAAAGCAGGGATAGGTAGCAGCTGTTATAATTTAATTAACAGGTATGATACTGGCTTTAAAAATTGCAGTTCGTTAATTTTTTTAGTGCCTCTACTGTAATTCGCTGCTGATGAGCGCCGTCATTCTGTATGCTCGGTTGATGTAAAATTGTACTCCTTCTTTTATTTTTGCGAAATGTCCCGGTTTTTGGTTTTGAATATCTGGTCACCCTACCCTATCATTATGAAAAATGGTAAAAGGTTCTAACGTGATAAAGCCTGTAATTCATTGATCCTTCTTGCTTGCTGTAACTGCAATTACGAAAACAGTCTTCCACGAAAGATGCTGCAATGTGGCTCTATTTATGGATTCAAATGCTGGACCCATTAATCTGTACAGTTGATTTCCCAAGGTGGGGACGGTTCCTTTATTAGCGGATAGACTTTCTTGAGTCATCCAGAACATTTTTGACTACTGGAATCTTGAAGAAAGTCATCTGTTAGGGGGATTTCCTATATGCTGTTATTGTATCCAGATGAACCTTTATGGAGGAGATCTGAAAATTGTATTGCGCTAGTAGGGTGGAATCACTTCTTCCTGACATGTGATAGACTTAGAGCCTTTATCAAGGCATCAGATAAAGAATCTCTTCCATTTTAAAGCATAGCAGGATCTGAGGGTCATTTAGTTTCTTTTAGAATTTCCATACATTCTCAAAAAAGGTTCATATGTTCATATTGTCTAACTGCAGGAGTCAAGAAGCAAAGTTCAAAGACTGCATCCTCGGGTGTTGGCTATGGTCCTGAAATCTGGTCAGGAGAGCTGGTCTGCACGGCAACCTCCTGTGTTGATTGAGTGATAATTCCAACAGGTCGAGGTACCACCTTCAGCTCAGCCCATCTGAGCCTATTAATATCATCTTTATCTTCAATCTGTGCAGCTTCACAATCAGCAGTGGTATCAGTGGGATCGGAGGCAAAGTGTAGTCAAATGGAGTTGGTCACTGCGTCAAAAGGGCATTGCCCAATGAATTCTGTTTCGTAGCCCAGGGCGTGAAGTCTCTGAATTTTTTGTTTTTTGCCATGGTGAATAGGTCTAGGGATGGCATTCCACACCCTTAAAATATGTTCTAGTACTTTGTCGTTCAGGACCCATTCAAGGTTTTCCTGGTGATGTCTGCTGAGGAAATCTGCTTCCTGCCTCATAGATACTAGAATGTATATGGCAGTTATTGTGATTACTCTGGCTAGATCTCAGTGCAACATTGATTGTGGTTGTAGGGAAAGTTATTTTGACTTTGTTCCCCCCTGCTTGCTGATTTATTGCATTGTGGTGGTGTTGTCTGTTTCAGCCATGATGTTCTTCAGTGCTACAAATGGGATGAATGCTTTCAAGGCCAGATGTACTGATTTCAATTCTAAAAAGATTATGTGGTATGTTTCTTTGTGTGTCCAAAGGCCTTGAACTGTAAGATAGTTAAGATGGGCTTCCCACTCTAATAATGATGTGCCTTTTACTATGATCTGTCTTGGAGCCTTCTTCTGAAAATGAACTTCTTTCAAATGATTCTTCTTGTTGCACCACCATGCTAGTGATTGTGAGGCCAATGTTGTTAGTAGGAAAATCTCCTTCCAGCTGCCTCTTTTAGAACCATTGATTACCGAGACACTGTGGTAGAGGTCTCATGAACAGTCGAGCATTTGGGACTATGTATATGCAGTATGCCATGGATCCTAGCATGATGCAGTCTGGCTAGCAGATTGATTGGGAGTACGTCTTAGATGATGACTTTTTGTAGAATAGATTAAACTCTCTCCTACGAAGTCTCCCAGGTATGTGAGACACTAGACTGGTATCCAAATTCATTTGTCCACATTGATTTGTAAGCTTAGCTTTCTTTGCAGATTTGCAGTAGTATATAAGTCCTGTTCTGTTTTTGAGTGCTTGCCTTTATATGCTAGTCATCGAGATATTTTTTTCTTAGATGGGACGCGACGATTGTGATATATTTTCAGAAGGTTCAGGGAGCTGACTTTAGTCCAAACAGAAGGATAATGTTGGTAATTACTTTCTCGCACTGTGAATTTTAGGAATTTTCTGTGATGAATTGAGACTAATGTGAAAATAGGCATCCTGGAGATCCATGGAACATAGCCAATCGTTCTTTTTACTGTGTGAGAAAATTTTGTGTGGTGAGAGAATCCTGATTGTATCCTTTGTCATGTAGTTCCTATAGTACCCATGCAGGACCTGCGCGTTTGGATAACATAAACCGTGGGCTTGGTGATAGACTGATTCTGTGCACCCCCACCGCGATTGTTAGCCTGATTTGCATTAGCTAGCTCACAGTGCCACTAGAATCTCCTCTTATCGGGAGAGATTAGTTTCTGGCAACCTTAGACCATGACAACCCAAATTCCTCAGAATCGTGGAAACAATATACTACCTTTCGCTCAGTCACTCGTGCTTACTTATTTGGTTTGTCTCAGAGAGTTACACAGAATAAACAGTCTGGGCGTTTCAATAAGTATTTATTGAACAGTTGTTATTCTAGTGTAAAATATATGTGCTGCGGCAACCAGCAGACAATAGCAGAGATATATTATCAGCAGTACGATAAAAGCAAAGGGATAGAACAGTTCTACCATATTGCAATAATCATGAATACATACATGAGTATAAAAAGCATTATGAAAGTGCGCGTACTCCTACGATGCCTAACTAGATGTACCTAAGTGTACCTAGCATATGTGTGTAGGTCTAAAAGCCTAAGAGCCAAGAATCCTTCTAGGATTTAGTCGAACCCCCATACCTGAATAAAGAGAGTGTGGGACCCCGTCCTGGTCTTGAGTTGGACACCCCGCAAGGGCTGTGTCAGACCGCTGTCAGCTGGAGCGACTGCATGCAGGAGCCTCAGCGTCTCTGGTCAGTGTGTCAGCATGGAAGTCTTGGTTCCCTCTGTCTTACCGGGGTAAGATGTGGTGTATTTATACCCTGAAGACTCTGGTTGCTTCGTATGGTTTGTATTGGCCCTTGTTAGGCGTGAGGAAGACGTCAGGGGTGAACTTTGTACATATTTATTATGCAGGTGGTGTATTCCTAGAGAGCCATGCATAATTGATGAGTACAGTGTGGGCCTGTGTTTGGGAAAAACCCTGCTGTATTCAAAACTACAGACTAGATAACGTTCAGCCCTCAGAGCACGTTGTGTACTAGGGAGGACCAATGTAGGTGAAAGATCATGCCTATATAAGGAATTATGACTATAATAGGACATGTACAGTTATGACCGTAACAGGGCATATTCGGCTTTGACCATAATAGGGCAAGTACGAATATGACCGTATTAGGGCAAATATGAATACGTCCATTTTAGGGCATGTATGAACGGGTCTACATTAGGGCCTCTATACGGGACATAACACCCACTCCTCTTCCGAACAGGATGACAATGACCATACTTAAAATCTGGACAATTTAAAAACATTTTAAAAGCAAGTAAAAACATGGTTTTAAAATTGTTAAAAAAAAACTTCAAAAATGTTACAATTCAGCTGTTTCCAATTGCCACTAAAAAAAGAAATGTCTATTTTGTTTCTCTATATAAGTTGCTTCACTCAAAGCGTAAGAAGACCATGCTTTTCCCAAGCGAAAGTGTCAATTTAGGAAATGTTCCAAATTTGCTCGTTTATTATGAAAACGAATGGAGAAGCCGAATTCTTTCCCAGGACGCGATGAGCCAATTCGAGATTAAGTGTCCTGGCTGGGAAGCACAACATTATCAGTGTTAGCTACTGCAGATGACAAATCCAACGCCTCACAGAGAACGTCAATCGCACATAGATGGTATGTAGCACTGCTAACAGTCGGTGCTGCGGCAGCTTGTGCGGCAGTTGTTACCTGGGTGCCTGTGGAGGAGTCACCTAACCCAGCAGGAGCAAACGGCACCTGTGGATTCTCCAGGAATGCATTCATCAGAATCGGAAGACGCTGGGGACAACGCAGAGCATGGGCCTTTTGGGGGTCCAGCATTGCATCCGTGTCTGGAGGCGCATCTGATGGAAATGTTAGACAAAGATCCAACGTGCATTCTTCTCCGCAAAACAGGCATCGAAGAACAGGTAAGATGCAGTCTACATAGACTGGTTGAAAGGATAGAAACCAGGAGGCATTGAGTTCTCGCAGGCAAGAAATGCCCAGAAGTTGTACCATGCGTTCACAGTATTTCCGCTCCAGGAGCATGTTCGCCATTCCCTCGGGAATTGGGCCGTCCATTGCGTAGCAGTAGTATTACGAATAGGACCCCTGCAACCAGCAATAGGATAAGCGGGAGTCCTCCAAATACGCTTCCCAATGCGGAGTGTATAAAATCTGGGATTACTCCGAGGACTGTCTGAAAGGTGCTTAACAGTCCTGACCCTATGGTCTTAAATAGGTGTACAATACCGCTCGTATCTGACATATTGAAGATACGTCCCACCATTTCTACGAAATGAAAGGGGCAGTTTGTACGTATAAGCGCCTGTATCTCAGTCGAGGTCCTTGCAACTTGAAGTTCATAGGTTTCTCAAGCGGAGGTTAAGGGCACGGGTTGCTGTAAAAGCATGGCTTGCAGTCTGCTCAGAGTATCAAATTGTATGAAAGAAACGTTCAGTGAAGGCCATAGCGGCGCCTCCCTGACTGTGTTCAGTGGCGGAAACAATACTTGCATACAGCAAGTAACCCTGGAGTTAACAGTGACCAGATATGAGACGCCCGGAAGCATCCCACAGCAACCTTGATCATTTAGCATCAAGTAACTCCCATTCGAGAGCAGCTCGAAAACTGGCGTGATCACTGCAGCTGGGGTCCTAGTCATGTGACACGATAGGTTTGCTACTGAACCGTTACAGGCTCCGTGTAGTGAAATATCTTGACACATGAGAGAACCGCTTAAAGCGTTCTTGCAGTTTGTACCACTCAGATACACTTCTCGATCCCCATTCCGGCATCGATATCTATATGGTAACTCCCAAGATTCCTTAATGTATCCCTTACCCATTTTTTCGTATTTGCCTGCCTGCCTATGCTCAAGGCAATATTGAAACTGAAACGTAGTGGCCGGCAGAGTGATTTGGCCATGAATTAGCCATTCAGTTGATGGTGATTCGGCTACACTGAATGGTAACCTTTCCAGTTTCGCAATACGCAGCATTGTATATTTGGCTCCCCTTTGTGCCATTTCTGTCTGTTTATCAGTCAGATTGTATTCCGAAAACGGAGACGTGGTGTTTATGAAACGCCAGGGCACATAGCCTGCACGCAAAGATTGTAGCGTCCAGCTTAGCATCATAATAGAACGTAGCTGAGATTGCCCGTGTTGTAACAAGGCCAGATCTTGTTCTAATATGTCGATTGCCGAAGACACAATGTTGCCTAAGGAGTAAATCCTGGAAGTCAAAGTTGTTAACCCATTATCCACTACAGCTAATGCCTTCTCTAGGTTAATACGGTCTATTTCCCGTATTCTTTCTGCGGCCTCCTGTTGAGATATTTTCCAGTTTTCATTATAATAGGCATAAATGCCGGCATATATGAAACGTTTGACGTGTTTTCCTTGGGCCTAGTAAAAAAATCCCTAAGGTCTACATCAGGTGTGAGTAAGGTCAAGTGATGTTTCACTTCTGTGAGTGTTGAGGTCTCTAGCCAACCAAGGCACAACTTCCCAACACTATAGGATGTCACTACCCCTGGATGTTGTCTCTGTACATAGCGTGTATCTGGCCTATGGATACTAAACCCTTCGGTTGTATTCATGAATCTCTGTTGACAGGTTTTTTTTGTCAATGGGCCAAATCAGCCATTTCGTCCAATCAGGATCTGATCTGTTGTACTGGAGAATGTCATCTAATCCTAACCCTAGTGTAGTTGAATTCTGCCCCCCACCCATCTTTGATGGTGCTGGAAACCCGGGTGAGTTCAGTTCCTTGTTCTTGGCTAGTCCACACTGTCATTTAGAAATATAATCTGCTGTGGAATGAGGCATGCTCTAAAAAGCGCTTCTGTTCCCTGGACTTGCCAGTCCCTAGAACCCCAGATTGATTTTAAATCTATAGTGTCCTTCCATAGGTCAAAACCCTGTGTAGACAACTGGGCCATAAAGGAAGCAGAGTAAATCTGTTTGGTATTAGTTAACAAAATTTTCTGTGCTGATGTTTTTGCCACTTTGTAATAAAATGACCTCGGGTCAGATGTTTTAAACCCTGAAAAGTATGTGAATTTCTGTGCAAAACTTTTCGAACTACCTTTTGGGCAGTGTTCCCACTGGTGGTATTCAAATACATTTCTAGGTGTTATAGATTTATGCAAGAAATGATGACCATAATGTTGGTAACAGTACAATGTATCATAGTCCGAAGTACCTTCTAACATTTCATTGTTCGGAAATGCGGCAGTTTTTTCTAAATCAGACATCATAGCATTTACAGTTTCAGTGTCCCAATCATCAGAAAATGTACTGGAGGTAATGATATCACTTAAAGAAATTTTAAATACATGTTTAAGCTTTAAAAGTTCAGTCGGACCGAATATATCATAGTCAATCTTGTCCCATACTATACCGTCCGGTATAGGAACTGCTGTGATGTTCACTGAAGACCAGTCTCTTGGTTCACGATGTGAAGACTGGTGTGGTTTTAAAATCAAATTGACTCTTTGGGCTGTAGAGCCCTGTTGGATGTATCGTCCATTAATAAGCATACTAAAAGTTATAATTAAACCTAGCCAGAAAATAAAAAATAAAATCCCAGTGATATACCATAGTTCAATCCAAGGTGACACCAGGTAAGTCTTAAAAAGTTCAAAAAGTCAGTGAGTTTCTGTTTGCGTGATTTTTTGGCTGCCGTCGTTTCCGGCTCACTTGGGTCCAGTGAAAACGTATCAAAGTTCATGAAATAGCCAGAAGCAGTTCGATCAATTGTTGGAATTGCATCAGGATTTGTTGAGATCGGATTTTTGTTGACGTAGATGTCTGTAGTCTGTCTGATTGCAACTTGGTTGTTAAGTTGATTTTCATTTTGAAGATGAATTTCTTGTTGTAGTGGAACGAGTTCCATAGCATTGTTGCTTAGTCCTTCATTCCGTACAGGTGGCTCTTCAAACGTGATGAGTCTTTCTGTTTGGACTTCTTGGATTGTAGCAAGAGGAGGGCGTCTGCTACTGTGGAGTCCACGTGGCCTACTGTTTAGTATCGGCCACATAGTGTGGTTTGATTAAGTCGATTGAGACAAATCTTTTCTCCTTTTTCCCGGCAAGAGGCGGCAGAAGTACAGTTCTTGTGCCTTGGATTGCTAGGACCGGTACAGGCTTTCTGTAGGATGGCCCAAATTCTTTCTTGTCAGCAATCTTTTCTCTGACCAGATCCCCGACCTTTGGGATCCAGACAGGTCTTGCCGTTACTGCCTTGACTTCCTCAGTGGCGGTCTGTTTTTGGAGCACGTTACTTTGTTGTGTTCTGGATTCATTTAGATCCTGTAAAACAGCCAAACGATCATGGATATCAAATGGTTTTTCATCCGCCACTGTGCCTTCACAATCGAGATCAGGTACCCACATTCTTGTCCCAAATAGGACCTCGTAAGGAGTGACACCCCCTAGAGAGCTTCTTGGCTGGTTATTGATCGCTCGCTGTACCCCATAAAGGTGATCGACCCATCTACCGCCCTTGCCTAATACCCTAGCTGTTAAAGATTGCTTTAAGTCCCAGTTTTTCCTCTCCACAACAGAATTTCCCTCTGGATGGTACGGAGAGGAGTACCGCAATGCTACGCCCATTCCTTCCATGGCCTCTTTGTAAGCTCGAGAGCTAAACGCCGGACCACGGTCAGAATGTAACGTGCCAACTGCGTATGTGCCGATAAAGACTCGCAAATCTTTTATAACAGTTCGAGCGTCAGCCGAGCGCTGAGGCCAAACCCATAGGAATCTAGAGCAGGAATCCACTGCAACCATGATATATTTCTTGGACCCATCAGATTGTAGGGGTCCGCAGTGGTCCAAATACACACATGCGAGAGGTTTGTCTGATTTCAGCAATGGTGTCTGTGCTGGGCGTGTTACGGTGGAGCCTTTCATCTGCTGACAGATGTCGCACTTTAAGACATAGGGGCCGATTCCGATCCCGGTCGGATGCGCACCCAATACCATTCGGTCGGGAAAAAAGCCATGCGAAAGCCTGTTTCCCGACCGATCCGTACAGCAGACCGAACGAGTAAGTACGATGCGCACAACAGCACAGAATCCGGCCGAGCCGTACTCACCCAAACCAGGTCCTGTTCCCCGACCGAGGCGAATCCGGAAACGCTGAATCGAGTCGCACGGAAGGTAAAATGCAGCTCCGTCCGGCCGAACAAGTACGATGCGCTTCCCGTACGCGCCGAACCCGTCGCTACGCACGGCACGTCAAAGCATCCGGGAGAGGCGCACATAAGCTCCGATTCGCGCCACAACACGATCCACGGCTACGAGACGAACATGCCAGCGACGAGGACGAGGCGAGCGACGAGGACGACGCGAAGCAACGAGAAGGACGAACGACACGAACCAACCATGAATCCCTTCGTCCCGATCATACCAATATTCTACATTTACTACCGGAACAGGCACGGACGCGTACGGCGCAGAAGGTAAGTCAGACACCAACCACAAAACACATACAACACGTACACGACACATCACACACACACAGAGGGATGCAGAATATACTTACACCAGCAACAGCAGCACCATAGGGGCGGGATGCCCATCACCAATGCCACATATGCACACAGGGGCCTGAATGCGCACCACCACCCCTACCCAGGGGGGGCAGGATGCCTACCACTACTACCACCCTCACCCAGGGGGGGCTGGATGCCTACCACTACCACCACCCTCACCCAGGGGGTGCTGGATGCCTACCACTACTACCACCCTCACCCAGGGGGGGCTGGATGCCTACCACCACCCTTAGCCAGGGGGGCTGGATGCCTACCACTACTACCACCCTCACCCAGGGGGGGCTGGATGCCTACCACTACTACCACCATCACTCAGGGGGGGCTGGATGCCTACCACCACCCTTAGCCAGGGGGGGCTGGATGCCTACCACTCCTACCACCCTCACCCAGGGGGGCTGGATGCCTACCACTACTACCACCCTCACCCAGGGGGCTGGATGCCTACCACCACCCTTAGCCAGGGGGTGCTGGATGCCTACCACTACTACCACCCTCACCCAGGGGGCTGGATGCCTACCACCACCCTTAGCCAGGGGGGCTGGATGCCTACCACTACTACCACCCTCACCCAGGGGGGCTGGATGCCTACCACCACCCTTAGCCAGGGGGCTGGATGCCTACCACTACTACCACCCTCACCCAGGGGGGCTGGATGCCTACCACCACCCTTAGCCAGGGGGGCTGGATGCCTACCACTACTACCACCACTACTCAGGGGGGGCTGGATGCCTACCACTACTACCACCCTCACCCAGGGGGGGGCTGGATGCCTACCACTACTACCACCCTCACCCAGGGGGGGCTGGATGCCTACCACTACTACCACCCTCACCCAGGGGGGGCTGGATGCCTACCACTACTACCACCCTCACCCAGGGGGGGCTGGATGCCTACCACCACCCTTAGCCAGGGGGGGCTGGATGCCTACCACTACTACCACCCTCACCCAGGGGGGGCTGGATGCCTACCACTACTACCACCCTCACCCAGGGGGGGCTGGATGCCTACCACTACTACCACCCTCACCCAGGGGGGGCTGGATGCCTACCACTACTACCACCCTGAGCCAGGGGGGTCTGCATGCCTACCACTACTACCACCCCCACTCATAGGATGGACAATGCATGACACAACCAGCACACCACAACCTAGGGAATGCAAGAAAAAGACATCATCCCAACACCATGACAAGCGTGTGTAGACTGTGTCAAATGCCTACAACACCGAACATGACTTTGAACATACAATGTGACCCCCTAGCACATGTGCCACACATATGTGTGTGGCACCCACAATGCAAGCAGGCCATGACCATTGTGGCAATGGGGTCCAAACCCCATCATCACAGTGACCAAAATGTAAGTGTGGGGTCCATAGCTGAAGCACATTTTGAACATTGTGGCAATGGGGTCCAAACCCCCATCATCACAGTGACCAAAATGTAAGTGTGGGGTCCATAGCTGATGCACATTTTGAACATTGTGGCAATGGGGTCTAAACCCCCATCATCACAGTGACCAAAATGTAAGTGTGGGGTCCATAGCTGAAGCACATTTTGAACATTGTGGCAATGGGGTCTAAACCCCCATCATCACAGTGACCAAAAGGTAAGTGTGGGGTCTATAGCTGAAGCACATTTTGAACATTGTGGCAATGGGGTCTAAACCCCCATCATCACAGTGACCAAAAGGTAAGTGTGGGGTCCATAGCTGAAGCACATTTTGAACATTGTGGCAATGGGGTCTAAACCCCCATCATCACAGTGACCAAAAGGTAAGTGTGGGGTCCATAGCTGAAGCACATTTTGAACATTGTGGCAATGGGGTCTAAACCCCCATCATCACAGTGACCAAAAGGTAAGTGTTGACAAAGAAAGCGGTGCAACTGCCAAACTGCATGGATGATTCCTGGTCACAGAACAAAAAACACATCAGTGGCAAAGTAGTGTATGTGTCCCATTGCAACATAAATTGGGTGAGCCAAATATTGCAGTGCAAATAAGACATACCTTTGGCCATGTGCAGACAAACAACACCCATGGGGGCTGACACCGTCAACATTCATCAATGACACAATGACAGAAGTGACCATCAGAATGCAGACCCACATATTTGCACCAATGGGCACACAAATGCAGATACCCTGTGGAGACTGCAGATGTGAGGTGAACAGATACCATACCATGGCAGCAATGGGACACACAAACCATGATCATTGTGCTGACCGATGACCTAGGAGTCCCAGGGACAGCAGGGGAAACCCACCAAACTACATACAGCCAATGGCACACCCAAGATATGCCAATGCAGTGGTGCAGATGCACAAACACAAACAGGCAGACCCACACTGCACATCATACACAACAGGTGAGGGGGGGGGTGCCAGTGTCCCCAGGCAACCACACAACACATGAGGAGACCTGAATACCAATCATACAGGTGTGCATACAGTGCCACACAAAGGTAACTCATGGATCCAAATCCCCTATGTGGGCAAGCAGGCATTGTCAGATGAGAGGGAGCACAAATCACACATGTCACACAGGCACGTAGGGACAGCAACTGACACAGCAAGACACAGACACACCACAGCACCACCCCCAGGGCCCCCACAATGTGGTGACCCTGGGCTGCATTACAATCCCACTGTGATGACAAAGCTAAATGTGGTTCACACTGTGAACCACAGTCATGTGTCCTGAGCAACTAACTACCATCACACCTACACAAGCACAAATCAATCAGCATGGCCAGTAAGCCAAGGCCAACATGGAGGCAGGGGCCTAGCCGGGCAACAACTCTCATCTGCACACACTCAACACCACACCCCTCGACCTCCAACAATGTGCAGCAGTGAAGTACACATGCACTGGTGACATTGCACATGCACCCATGACTATTCCAGGGTGGTGGGTGGGAACCAAGGTGCAGAAACACATCACACATGGCCACTCAACAAGACTCCTGAATGTCTGACACACTGCACACTACGCTGTACATGGACATGACGGCAATACCACACCAACCAATGGGATCCCAGCCACAGTCACACACCAATGAAGAAGCCAAGGTCACCCACAAAGAACACACATAGACAACAACCAACATTGCAGCCCGGACCCTGAGGAGTGCCAGCAGTCACACACACAACGTGTCACAATCACTGAAAGATAACACAAACTGGAAATCACATGACAGGGGCAAACAAGTGCCAAGGGGAAACCTGACTGTGACCCATCTGCGTCTGCACACAAACTCAGCCCTGACAGCAAACACACCTATGGGTGACACCCTGATGACCAGTAATGTGCCATGCACCCACATCACAGAGAACCCAGGGAGAAGACTTTGGGGGAACATAGGTCAACTCAGCTAGCATCACAAACAGGTACAACACTAGGGATCACAGCATGCACAGCTAAACGGAAGTGAACACACAGACATGCACATACAACACACACCTTGGGCGCAGGCAATGTCACAGGAGTACACACTGCCATGAGGGGACTCCACTCCTGTGTGAGGAAAGCTGTGCCATATGTTGCCTCAGTAGGGCCCCATCATGTCAGCTGAGCACTTGGTCACACAATCAACAATTAGCACCAAATGAGGGCTCCCGTCCCATCAGCCTGGTCATGGAAGTGCCAACGGAATCATCAGCACAGATCCAAAACACTTGTATAGCAATGTTGCACTGACAACACAGATGAGTCCTTCCCCATTGATGCCCAAACCTGCATGTCCAGTGGAGATGGCCACACGGTCAGGGAAGTAGACGAATTGAACAATGGCAGGCACAACAGATGTGCAGGGGTGGAAGCCACAGATGTGAAATAGCTAATCTAAGTAGGAAATCCCATTGCCAAATACTGAACACATTACACCCTCAGATGCTGCTATGGATGACATGGATACACCACAGGATAGGACACATTCCCCCTGGACCACATGGGTTCCTGCACAGTAACACTTCATTATCATGAGACCAAATATCACCATCACTGCAGCAAGGGCATGGTTAGCATCATCAACAACATGTACATCAGAAGCATAAGCACTAGAGAAGAAAGTTGCTTTATTCAGCATATGTGTGGAATGAAAACAAAGTCCAGAAAAAACACAAAGGCCAATGGCCAGTCCATTGTAAAAGTCCAAACAGGGTGACAGTGGCAGATGTCACCCTACGCATGCCTGCACAAAACCAGGGACAATCCACTAGGAGGGGCAACCGGGGGGGTAGGCCAGGCACCGCAGGGACAGGATCAGGGCTCACCAGGAGGAAGCAGGGAAGGGGTGGTGGGTGCTGGAGAGCCACTGACAACTGCAGTGGAGGTGTCTGACATGGTGTGTGCCGGCACAACTGGGGGGCATGACTCAGATGGTGTGGGTGCCGGCACAACTGCAGTGGACCCTGCAGATGGAGTGGACAGGTCCACCACTGCAGTGCCCAAGTCAGACAGGGTGGTAGTGGACTCCACTGCAGTGCCTACCACCAGGGGAGGAGAATGGGGAACAGGCAAGGTGGGCTGGACAGAGGGGGAGGACACCCTCACCACATCAGTGGCACAGACAAGCGCAGCGGGGGCTGTGGTGCCGGGAGAGCAAGTGGCAGGGGGAGAAGGCCGGATCCTCTTGGGGATGGTATATCTGTGGGTGGGGGAACCTGGGGCAGGGTGTGGTGGGGCACCTGTGGAGTGGGGGCCTGAGGGATGGAGGAAGGAGACCTGGTGCCTGAGCTGCAGGGCGGTGGCGGGGTCTTGCTCTTACGACTCCGGGGGGACTTGCGGGTGGGGGCCTCAGTCTGTCTGCGCCTGGGGGAGGGTGTCCGGGGGCGAGGGGCACTCTGCTCCGTGTGGGGGGGCTTCCTCTTCCCCCTGGATGCTGGAGCAGCTGGATCGGAGGGGAAGAGGCCGAGGTCACTGAGGAAGAGGCGCTGGGTCTTTGGGGTTGCAGGTGAGGCAAGGGAGGGTGTTTTGGAGGGAGAGGCAACTGAGGACTGCGCAGTGCTCGTGGATGCGTGTGTGTACCAGGGCCCCATCCCCTGTGAGTCTGGTTTCAGTCCCCTGACTGTGCGTGCGTGTGCGTTTTGTTTGTGGCGTGTGTGTCTGTGTGCTGGATGTGTGTGTGCTGGTGTGTGCCTGTGCCGGTGTGTGTGTGCTTGGGACGGGTAAGGTGCTGGGGAGTGTGGATGGAGCAGAGGCAGGAGGGGTGAGGGACTGTCTGAGGAGGGACACTGCTGCCGTCAGGGAGGAGTCCATGGACCTATTGCCCCTCTGTAGGTCAGACATGCCCGATGAGATGCCCTCCATGAACGACACCAGCTGAGTCAACAGGGCGGTGTGCGCATGGAGGACACTCAGCATGGCTGTCTGCCCTACATGGAGCTGGCGAAGGAGGTACACAGACTCCTCACTCAGGGCAGCAGCGGACACAGGGGCAGGGGGTGCGGTGCCTGGCCCAAAGGAGACACGCTCCCGAACATGGGAGCCTCCACAGACCTGGGGAATGGGAGCCGATGGGAGGGCGGTGGTGGTGCTGGTGGTGGCGGGGTCAGCAACACTAGCTGGGGTGTGGTGGCTGCTGACACCCACCTCCATAAGGGAGTCATCCTCCGAGTTGCTCTGGTCCT
This sequence comes from Calotriton arnoldi, assembly GCA_963921515.1. Classification (NCBI taxonomy): domain Eukaryota; kingdom Metazoa; phylum Chordata; class Amphibia; order Caudata; family Salamandridae; genus Calotriton; species Calotriton arnoldi. The sequence goes on along the minus strand of CAWUFW010001642.1, from coordinate 1,320,369 downwards.
CAGCTGAGGTGGATGGTGCTGAGGACTCCTCGGTGTGGCTCCCCTCGCCCTCCGTGCCACTGGGTCCCTCCGACCACTCCTCGGCTGCTGACCCAGTCTGGCTCTCCGGCTCCTCCTGGTCCGTGGAGCTGTCCCCTTCCGTGGCCGTGGATGTATCTGCAAACAATGGGGAAACAGACAGACATCAGTCACCTGCACCAAACGCACACACCACTGTGAGCACAGCACATTACAGAGCAAGCCCTGGCATCATTATTTGTACATTGCTAAAAGTGCCCTAACTGAACAGGAGAAGCCAATTGTCAGTCTGATGCCAACCATGGCACTCACATCCCACATGGCCTTGCACCCATCTGTCTGGTGTCTGTTGGATTGCAACACCCCAGTGTGGACACATGCACCAAGTACACAGTAGTTGGACAGTGCAGAGGACACGGTGTGGCATGTGGACATGCACACATCACAGCTCTTGCCACTGAGTCAGTACAGGTTTCCGGATGAAAGGGATGCCCAGAGTCAAATAGGAAATGCATGTGATGCATACCAGCGACAGACACCATGATGCACCCATGTCCTGATAGCCATCGCCACAACGGTGTGCATGTAGCACATGTCACTCCCCTGCAGGATCACCAATAAGTAGACACATGCCATGGCGGAGGCATGACTGCTAAGTCATACATCACTGTCTCAGTGATGTATGACTTGGCAGCCAGACAACAACACTCTGCACTGTGTCACAATAGTAGGTCATGGGGAATGCAAGTCCTGGAGCTGCACAAGTGCACATGTACATCCCCCACACAACACATCATCTTAACCCTCATCTGTCCAGGTCATACCGATTGGACATATGGGAGACCTGTGACACTACCCTCTGAACCTGAGCCCCTCACAATCTGCTGTGAATGGGGAACAGCTGCCTGAACTTCACATTCGCATACCCCAGTCTGCACGGGCAGCTGATCAAACACCTATGTGACACACAAGTATCGTCTCCTATGGTCACATCTTCAGGGGCATGCTGAGCCCCTACCAAGAAACACCCCAGCAGTCCTGGCAACTAATCCACAGCACACTGACACAGAGGCAGACACCTGAGGGGTCAAATCACTGCGCACAATGTGTCAGCAGATACACGGGAGTGGGAGTACAGAGTGCATTGCATGGCCTGGAGTAGGCATGACTGTCCTGCCCCACATGAATGAGGGATGAGCCCTGGACAGTGGATAGCTGGCTATGTATGTGTGACACACGTAATCTGCACACTCCTGGGCCCCAAACATTGTTCCCACCCGCTGCATGGGCGTGTGCCACATACCCCAGGCACATGTGGTGGCTCAGCTCAGCAAGTGGACCGCATATCAAAGCAACACGCAGATTACATGTCCGAACACAGGCGTAGTGTGAACAATGGACCCACCCATGATGCCCACAACAGAGTTAGGGAAACAGATGCTGTCCCCCACCTTTAGTGAAGCAAACTGCAAGGACACAGTCCCAAGTGACACAATTCCCTGAATGTAAGGGCCACACCTGGGTATCAGATGAGCAGTGGGCAGTGCACAATAGAGGGACATGGCTCCTGGACAACATGACTGCTGCACTGTGGCAGTTGAACCAGGCCAGAGGAGGGCACAAAGCATGTAATACAGAGTTCACAGTGCAGTCTTTGACTCACCCCCTCCTTGCTGCTGTCTGGCCTTCAGCTGCCCATCCAGGTCTGGAAACACCACCGCCAGGATCTGGAGCATGTGGGGGGGTCAGGGTCCGTGTTCCGCCCCTCCTGCGAGGAGGCGACCGCTTCAGCTGGACCCGTGCAATCCTCCGGGTCCAGCCCCGAAGGTCCTGCCACCTCTTCTGGCAGTTGCGGATCCGGCGCTTGTAGACCCCCACGGACCGGACAGCACGGACGATGTCCTTCCAGATCTCCTGCTTCCGATGGGCATTAACCTGTGAGGATGACAAAGTGAAAAGGCCATTACTACACATGCAACATATCCGTGCATGACACAGTTGTATATACATGTCTCAATCACAGGGGCACATGATGTACACAGGCAGTGCAAAGCTGCCCATGGACAGTTTGCCAGACGTCACTACATGGTATTGCATGGGAAGTAAAACCTTGTTCAAATGCACTGTCACTGCACCATACCTGTCCAGTGCATGTCACTACACACTATGGGGGGTGACAACTACTCAGTGAGCCTGCTAGCCAGTGGCGTGCAGACTTTCAGCCTTGCTAGTCAGCCAATATGCACATTCAGAAAGGCAGTGCACAGAACACTCACCTGCTCCCCTGGTGTCCCATACAGCTTGCTGTACTGTGGAAGTAGGCTGTCCAGCAGGGCCTGGTTCTCCTCAAGGCTGAAGCTCTCCCCACAGTACGTGCCATTGCAGGGTCCAGAGGGGCAGAGACCGCAGCAGTGCAGTGGCAGATGTCGTCCTGGAGCATGTAGTGCAGGCAAGTGAGCTCTCAGGGGAACAGCCAGCAATATATATGTGCTGGAGAGGCAGATACTGTCCCTTGTGTCCAAAGTGATAGGTCCAAGTCGTTTGCATCTTCTGAATCTGGCCAATCCATGGAATAGCAGCACCAAAACACGCCCACAGCATCCTTCAAATCTTCAACTTCATGACATACATGATTTTGCAACATTGTTGTGGGTGACCAACTGAATTTCCAGCAACCGACTCGTTCGAAATTCGAAAACGCGTCCGTTGCCAGGCAAGGCCATTGTCAATGGGTGCGCACCGATCGGTCCATTGCGGTACAACGCGTACAGGGGTACAACGCGTACCCGCACACATTGAATGCAATGGGCCGGCCGGGGGCACCGATCGGTCCATTGCAGTTCAACGCGTACAGGGGTACAACGAGTACCCGCACACATTGAATGCAATGGGCCGGCCGGGGGCACCGATTGGTCCATTGCAGTACAACGTGTACAGGGGTACAACGCGTACCCGCACACATTGAATGCAATGGGCCGGCCGGGGGCACCGATCGGTCCATTGCAGTTCTACGCGTACAGGGGTACAACGCGTACCCGCACACATTGAATGCAATGGGCCGGCCGGGGGCACCGATCGGTCCATTGCAGTACAACGCGTACAGGGGTACAACGCGTACCCGCACACATTGAATGCAATGGGCCGGCCGGGGGCACCGATCGGTCCATTGCAGTACAACGTGTACAGGGGTACAACGCGTACCCGCACACATTGAATGCAATGGGCCGGCTGGGGGCACCGATCGGTCCATTGCTGTTCAACGCATCACTGTACATGTGACTGGCATATGTCAGCATGCCTGTCTCAGATGGACATATGCCAGCCACAGATAGCTCCCAGGGAGTGAGGGGCACACCTACATCACGACAGCCTGTCCAAACTTTATCATAAGGCATGTAAGGCTGCATTTCCTATTGTGTGTATGTTGGTGTACATGTTGTCCTGTGGGTGTCATCTGTGGGCAGCCACCCCCAGGCTGTGCACGTGTTCATGGGGACAGGATCCTGGGTGTTACGTGTACATGACCACTGTGATGTGCAACTGTTCATATCTGTGCATGTGCCATGGTCACATTTCACGGTGGTGTATGTGTATGTCATGTCACATACCCCGTGAGTCCCATGTGGGACGGTATGTTTGAGCCAGGGTGTCCCAGTGGCACAATAGTGATGGTCCTCCACAGTCTTTGTGCATGTAGTGTTTACAATGTCTCTGATTTCATGTGCACAATGGGAGACAGTCTCCACATCCACGTTGTGTGTGCATGGACTTTGATGTTGTGCGTGTGTGTGTCACAGACATCCATGTCTGTCCTGCCGTGGCAAGTGGGGCCACTACCTGTGGGGGTCATGGTTGTTTTGCTGTGGTGTATACATGATACTCCATGTAATGCCAGTGTCCATGTGGCAATACAGGGTCCCTGGGAATGTACCTGTCGTTGAGATGTGGTGCCTGGGGCACATCTGTCCTCACATGTCACTGTGGGGGGTGATTGTGACACTGCAGCAGGAGATGGGAACTGTGACACGGCCTCATGATATCCAATGGGCCAACCTGGGACTAATTGATGCCACTTGTTGGACCGTGTTGACAGATGTTGGCCATGTATGTACCATACATGTCCTTACGGAACTGCACACTTCATGTAGTTGTGCCTCATAATGATGTATGTTGGGATATTGAGTGTGTTCAATGCCGCATATGTGGGCTGACTGACAATCTTGCTTACTTCTCCTCTGCACTGCAGGGCTCCTGCTGTCCATCGACCATTCCCAGACCTGGCAACGATGGTGGAACGGGACAGCATCCGACGGTACCGCTTCACCAGGCAGCTGATTGAGGATTTGGCAGTGCAGTTGTCCCCACATTTGCAGCCTGGCCGGCCGTATCCTACAGCGCTGACCCCCAAGGTGAAGGTGATGGCAGCCCTACACTTCTTTGCCACCGGTACCTTCCAACATACTGTGGCGACTGCTGGTGGGATGTCACAGACCATGTTGAGCCGTGTGCTCCGCGATGTTTTGGCGGCAATGTTGCTATTCCTGAACCGGTACATCTATTTCCCTAGACTGCGACGACTCACTGACGTGAAGAGTGACTTTTATGCCCTGGGGAGGATGCCGCATGTCATTGGCTCCATTGATGGGACACATGTGGCTTTGGTACCACCACAGGCCCAGGAGCAGGCCTACAGGAACCGCAAGCACTACCACTCGGTCAATGCACTGGTGGTGTATCTTGCAGACATGACCATCACACACGTGTGTGCCCGTTTCCCTGGTTCAGCACACGATGCCTTTGTGATGAGGAGTAGTCGCATCCCCAGGATGATGGCACAGATGCAGAACCAGCGTGCCTGGCTTGTCGGTGTGTACTGACTTTGTGCCATTGTGTGTGATCTGATCTGTAGTATTCCACCCACTTTTCCAAGTCAGCTAATGTGCACTTGTCTGTCCGTAGGTGACTCGGGATACCCCAACATGCCGTGGTTGCTGACACCCCTCAGGAACCCTGTGACACCAGCCCAGATGCGCTACAATGAGGCACATGGTCGGACCAGGAGAGTTATTGAGCGGACATTTGGTCTCCTGAAGAGCCGCTTCCGCTGCCTGGACAAGACCGGAGGGTCCCTTCCATATGCCCCTGCGAAAGTGCGCAAGATTATCATCGTCTGCTGCATGCTCCACAACCTGGCAGTGCGGAAGGAGTTGCCTCTCATCCAGGATGACAATGACCAACATCCGCCACCTGTGGAGGATCCTGGCCTGGACCACGATGCCAGTGACGATGATGATGATGAGGGTGATGTCCGCACACAGCTCATCACCAACTTCTTTAGCTGAATGTGAGTATCCTGAGGTGTCATGTCAATGATGTGAGTTGGCATGATATGTGTAGGTGGTGCTCTGGTGCTGTTGGAGTGTGTCCATGGGCTACTTGACTGGATGTGTGTTGCGATGTGTGCTTACAGGTGGGCTGTACTCCCCAACAGTGTTGACATGCTAACTTGGTTCTGGGTGGGTATCTTGTAACATGTATTGTGCATGAGTTTTGCTGTTCTGTCCTGTACTCCATTGCTTTTGACTGTGTGTCATTTCTGTCCTTCACAGGGTACTTTCAGATTCGTTTGGTCAACTGTGTCCACCGACGACGTGATTGCACTTCCAGGCTGGTAGCTGTTGTGTCCCTACAGGTGATGTGCGCCACACCCATGGACTTCCTTCCGTCTACAGTTGTTGACTGTGTGCCCGCTGCCAGGTGGGATTACCTTGCATCTGTAGTGGTTACGATATGTTGCAACTGTGTAATAAACCTGTGCTTCACTTTGTGATGTGCGTTGTCTGTGGTCACACATTTGACTGCCATTTGCTTACTGCACCTATGGGCTACTTGACTACAACTGGGAATGGGTGTGGTGCCTGTGCATTGCACCGTCTTCCCTGGCAACATCAGTGTAGGCAATGAGTCAGATGGCCTAGGTGTGTATGTGTTGTATAGCCCTGGTGGTGTGTCTCCCTCATATGTGTCACGTTGCCTTTACTCACATGCCTGTGTTGTACTTGCTGTTGCAGTTCGCATACACAGTGTAATTTTGCAGTTCATCATCCCCATAACAGCACCCACGTTGGAATCACAACAGAGGCAAGTATGGTGTATTAGTGTGTTTATTGTGATACATTTGTGTGAATAGTGCATAGGATGGGTAGTGCTGTACATAAATCTTGCAATCAGAAGTTCCTAGGTGAATTGAAAGTCCTGGTAGACAGAATCCCCAGTATCGGGGCCACAGTTGTCTGACACATTGGTCCAACTTGTACTCCCCATGCAATGTGTGGGAGTAGTGTTGCCGTCAACAGGGTGAACAGTCTGTGCACAAAGGTGAACATCCAGAACAGGTTCAGGCTTCCTGGGAGTTGCGCTTGGCCATCGGCCTCTCACTTGTCCCTCTTCGGACGACCCCTCTTCTTGGGGGGGGGCCCCTCAAGTACAGGCTGCTGTGTGCAGGGGACTCTCCGCCAGAGTCATCCTCCCTCCCTGTGGCAGTTGCAGTTTGGGCAGCACCAGATGTTGTTGGCACACAGGGAGGTGTGGACTCGTTGCTGTTCATCTGGCGGAGGCATTGTAAAATGTCCCTGTGCACCGCCGTCATCTCATGCAGTGCATCCCACTTGGACTCCACGCGGGACATGTGTGAGTCCACGCGGGACATGTGTGACTCCACGTGGGACATGTGAGAGTCCAAGCGGGCATGATGGGCAGCCTGCTGCTGTTTCATGTCTCTGAGGAGCCCCACTACCTGGCTGAGGTCTCCGGTGTGCTATGCGTACCAGTTGTGGGTCATCATGCACACCAGCAACCTCTGCAAGCAGCGACCTCTGTCTCCCACCCCTCCCACCACCCCTGCTGACATGTGCAGTGCGTGCAGTGGCACGCACAGATGACCCTGGTCCACCTTGGGGGTTGGTGGTGGTGGTGGTGTCCATGGCCCCAGGTTGGTCCAGGGTCCCTGTGCTGGTGTTGCTCCTTGTTCTGTCCATGTCGGCAGGGATGGTATTTGTGTTGACAGTCGTTGGAGGGGTGGGTGCAGGGGGTGCAGCTGGTGGTCCTGCTGGTGCTGCAGCTGGTGGTCCTGCTGGTGCTGCATGTAGACTTGCACCGGATGTGCCAGGTTGGTCTTCTTCGTCCGAGGAGGGCAGAGGCTGTACGACACCAGTGAGCTCCGCATCCTCTTGAGCCTGGGACTGGGACTCCTCAGCGTCTGCTGCTGTGTCCCCATCATCACCTGTTTTTGGGAGACACACACAATGTATGTTATGTTTCTGCAGGCATCAATGGTTGACACACATGACAGTTGTGACTGTGCCTCTGGGTGCCTCTGGGAGAGTCCCCTGCACCGCAGCAGCCTGTACTTGAGGGGCCCCCCCCCCCCAAGAAGAGGGGTCGTCCGAAGAGGGACAAGTGAGAGGCCGATGGCCAAGCGCAACTCCCAGGAAGCCTGAACCTGTTCTGGATGTTCACCTTTGTGCACAGACTGTTCACCCTGTTGACGGCAACACTACTCCCACACATTGCATGGGGAGTACAAGTTGGACCAATGTGTCAGACAACTGTGGCCCCGATACTGGGGATTCTGTCTACCAGGACTTTCAATTCACCTAGGAACTTCTGATTGCAAGATTTATGTACATTGCATTGTCCTAAGTCGTCACAGTCAGGGGTTGATATTGGTTTGGCACATTGTCCTGCATTATTTGGGCATTTCTATGTATTTGTTGGGGTGTGAACATGGTCTGCATTGGTTGTGTTTGGTTGACAGCCGGCCCTCCTTCCCACCCACCCAGCCAGTCAGTTATCCCACCATGGACTGTGCTTGCATTGCAGGGAGTGGAAGTTGTCTCTCAGGATGTCAGTCAGTGGTGTCCTGCTGTTTGTTGGTGCACAGTTGCCAGCAGGGCCTTGTGCTCCCCACAGCAGTAGCCAGTGTCAGCCATCTTGTGTGTCCTTTTCCACTCCCTGTGATGTGAGCCTGGTTCAGGGTGGTGTTGATGGGCCAGTTGTGAGGCTGAGCAATGTCTGTGACTACCACTCCCATCATGCTATTGCCTCCACCCCCTTCCCAGCATGCCCATGCTTCCTTCCTTTTGACTCTGCTTCCCTGTGGGGTGGGCTGGCTGTGCTGACAGGATGGCTGGGAGTGTTGTCCTGGCAGTTGTTTGGCTAAAAGTCCCAAGAGTGTCCCTGTGCTTCACACAACATAACCCAGGGTGGTGGTTCTTTGTGGGATCTTGAGTTAGGATGGGAGGCATTGCATTCTACCAGGTGGGTTCTGTGGAGTTTGTGTTGAGGGGGGGTGAGGGGAGGTGCTTGTGACTATGGTCAGTGCTGCAAGTCCTCCTTCCCACCCAGCCAGCCAGATATCCCACCATGGAATGTGCTTGCATTGCAGGGAGTGGAAGTTGTCTCTCAGGATGTCAGTCAGTGGTGTCCTGCTGTTGGTTGGTGCACAGTTGCCAGCAGGGCCTTGTGCTCCCCACAGCAGTAGCCAGTGTCAGCCATCTTGTGAGTCCTTCTCCACTCCCTGTGATGTGCACATGGTTCATGGTGGTGTTGATGGGACAGTTGTGGGGGGGGCAATGTGTGACTGCGACTCCCATGATGCTATTGGCTACACTGACTTGGCCAGCATACACAGAATTCCTTCCTTTGAGTGGTCTTCACTGTGTTGGTGTTGTTGTGGTGGCTACATGTCTGGATGTGTTTGTTAGTTCTATTTGTGCCACTGCCTAGCTGTAGTTGTAGTTGTGTTTGTACATGTGATGGCACAGTTGGATGTGACTTTTTTGATGGCATGTGTTGTGTTTATCTGACTGACATACACATTTTGGGATGATTCTGTTCTGGTTGCTGTGTAATTGCTATGAGTGCATGGTTTGACTCTCCCCTTGACAGTGATGTGTGTGTGTTTTGTGGCAGAATATTGTGTACATTTGTTGTGTACTCACCAGGCTCTGGGATGTTCTTTAGTCCATATACGCTCACTGGCGGAAGGATGGCCCGCACCTTCTCCTCCCAGGGCCTGAGGTATATTGGCTTGGCAGGAGGGCCACTGCCGGTGTATTGGCTGATGATGTACTCTTTCTTGAGCAGGTCCCGTACCCTCCTGCGCACGTCATACCACCTGTTCTGGATGTCGCTCTTTGTGCGCAGACATGGTGATTGTGCGTTCACCCTGTTGATGATCCTCTCCCACATCTTGGTTTTCTGGGAGATGGGGGTCTGTTGGACCAGTGTGCCAAACAGCTGTGGCTCTACCCTGAGGATCTCGTCTACCATGACTTCCAATTCACAATCTAGGAACTTGTGATTCTTCTTGGGGGGCATGGTGATGGGTGGTGATGGTGAGTGATGTGTGTGTTGGTGTGCAGGTGAGGGTGTGTTAGTGTGTGTTTTGCTGGGTGTATGTGAGGTAGGTATTTGTTGGTGTGCTGATGGTGTGTGGCTTGTGTGAGGGATGAGCTGTGGGTGTGTGGTTGCTGTCTCTTGGGTGCTGGCAGTGGAATGGCATTTGCAAAGGATCATGGTTGTGATTTGTGTCCTTTATATGGGTGGGGTTGTGGGTGTGTCTTTGTTCTCTGTCCCCACCCCCCCCCCAGTATTTATTGGCTTTGTAATTGCTTGTTTGGCCTTTTTTTGTGTGATTTTTCCTTTGTACTGTCTGTGCATGTTGGAAACGTTCTTGTGACCGAGTCGGACCCTGCATTTGTCTCGTACGGTGTTCTCCGTTTCGTTCACGCTGTGTTTGTGCAGTTTTCTATGCTGCGTACGCGTCGGTCGCGGTGTTTTGTGTTGCTTCGGCTCGGTTTTGTATGCGTGTCGGTCGTACGGCTTGTCCTCCGTCCGACTCGCTCGTGGTTTTCGCGCCTTGCATCGTACTTTGCGGTTTAGAGTTTGCGTGTACGTTTCGGTCGGATTTGTTCCGGGTGCGTGTCGGTCGGTTGGATTCGCGTGTTTTTCCGACCGGATTGCTGTTTTCCGTGCGGCTCGGTCGTTCGACTTGGGTTCGGTACGTGTCGGTCGGATTTTGCACGCCTTGCATCGTACTTGGCGTGTCGGGCGCCACAGGTACGTGTCAATCGGTATAATTTCCGGCTCCGAGTCTGTCGGTGCTTTTTCCGGCCCTAATCGGAATCGACCCCATAGTCTTTGGTCTGCTTTGTTAACCCTGGCCACCAGTAGCGCTGTTTCAGTAAACAAATAGTCGCTGTAACGCCTGTATGCGCAGAACCCAAACCCTCGTGTGCTGCTAGAATTAAGCCTTGCCTACGATCCATATTTGGTATTACTCTATCCCCCACTCCAGGAATCTGAGCATATGGAATGTTTTGTGCATCTAACTTGTAGGAGTACTTGAGTGGAAATTTTTTAGGTACTGCTGTGCTGCCTTTGCGTGAAGCATTGACAGCTACTATAATCTCGCCGTCTACTCTCGTCTTCGTACGAGTAACTGCAGCTACGGCAGCTGTGCGTACAGCCCCCTTTGCGGCTTCATCAGCCAATGAATTTCCTTCAACGTGAACGCCATCACGCTGATGACTCAGTGTATGTATCACGTGAGCCCTTGGTAGTTCGTTTCTCAACTCCACTACCTGTTCCCATAGCATTTTATGCTTAATTGTGCCACCTTTTGCATCTTTGAACCCGTTTTGTTCCCAATGATGTAAATCTTCATTGTACGACTGTACACAGTAAAAGGAATCACACACAATTAGTGTGGGGAATTCGTGTTCGTGTTTACAAGTGCCAGTATCAGTGCTTTTAGCTCTGCCAACTGAGCATTGCGTTTTAGTGCAACTTGGATGGAACTTTCCATCGTGCATGCGACCTTTAACAATCGCACACGCTGCGCTGTAAGCTTGCTTACTCCCTATGGCTGGTTGAGCAGATCCGTCAGTGTAAATAATGTATTCATTCTGATCTAGAGGCAAAATCTCATTTGGAAGAGGATATTCTTGTTCGTATTGCAGAAATGCTTGTGTTTTTAAACTTGGATCAAATCTGTATTCAACATCCGTTGCAGTAAGAGAATTAGCCCATTGTATCCATCTGGGATGTAAGGCTTTCACATTTGGAATGCTAGCTTTTGTAACCGCTTCTAAAGCTGGTACTGGGGTCACGACAATTATGCGTTTACCCTGAGCCAGAGCTCTTTCTCTTGCTACAGCGGTCTGCACTGCTGTCAGAATTTTCTCTGTTGAAGTGAAACGCATTTCTGCGTTTGTGTACAGGTGTGATTTGTATGCGATTGGTACCGTTTCGCCTTCATTGAAAGTTAAATAAGTGTACCCGCATTGACCCGCTATGACTCGGATCACTAAGTTGCGTACGTTTACGTGTGTCTGTAAATGTTTAGAAGCTATCATGTCTTCCTGTAGTGAACGTAGGATATTTGTATGTTCCTGTGTCCATTGTCTGACTGAAAAATCAGGTTTGATTAAGTCGTAGAAAGGTTTTACTCTTTCTGCGTAATCCAAAATGTATGTTCGACCAAAATTTAGGAATCCCAGAATTGATTGTAAATTCTTTAAAGATTTTGGAGGTTGGAGCAGCGCACACTTTTCTAAAAGTTAGCTGCTAGGCTTTTTCCTTCACTTGACAGCTCATACCCTAAAAATAGGACACTGAGGTGGGCAATTTTTGATTTTTTGAAATTAAATTTGTAGCCCTCAGAGGCGAATCCCATATAATGGTGCTCACCCTGGTCAAGTGCCTCGGTAAGTCATCGTCGGTCAGATAAATATCATCCACATAGGACAATGCTTCTTCATCCAAATTTTGGAGTAACTCTGTTACTCTTGCTGAAAATACCCCCAAGCTGTTTTTATACCCTTGGACTAGGCGACAAAATTGTCACTGGGACCCTAACGCACTGAAGGCGGTCAGATACCTGCTTTCAGGCGCTATATTTTGGCAGAAAAATCCATTTGAGATATCAAGTGTTGTTTTGTATTTTTTCCGCACAATGTTATTCATTAATGCGGCACTGTGTGCATTTTGAACTGCAAATGTCTTTGTGCAAGTGTTTAAATGTCTGTAATCCAAAACTAAACGATATGTGTTGTCAGGTTTCATTACGGGAAACAAAGGATTGTTCATAGGTGAAGTGCAATTTTCTATCACCCCCTGGTATTCTAGTTGGTCTAGAATCTCCCTGACTTTATTTTTAGCTTCCTGCTTTATAGGGTATTGCCTTTGAGCATTTGGGGAAACTTTTAACGGGATCACGTGGTGGGTTGAATCCTCATCCCAACCAACATGATTTTTGTACAATGCTGGAGCTAGGGCAACCGCCCACTCCTGCGCATATGCATGTTTTAAATGTATGGGAATGGGGTCGGAAAAGGCTGTAAAAATTACAGTTTCTCCCCTAGGGCACTCCATGACGAATGCTGGCGGCCAGTCTTGTTCTGCTAATAGAATGTCATAATCAGATGACAGATTTTTCCAAAAGAGACCTTTAACTTTTCTGGGCTTGTCCCCCTCCATCCGGAGTGTTCTCATGTAACTTATGTGGGACACTTACCCGAGTATCAGGTGTTTCCACCGTGATATACTCACTCAACTCCGCTGTCACCAGAAATTCCTTCAGGTTCTGGCGAGCCATCGTTACTTCTGCTGCGCTGTGTAGCATCGTCAGAGCCCATTCCCCGTTCAGAAGCTGTGTCCTCAGAATTCTGGGCATGTCTGATCTTGAGACCTGCTACCTTCTTCTTTTTGAACTGAGGTTTTGATTTTTGTTTATCTTCTTTTTTAGGTGCGTAGTCCGCAGCGCGTTGCGTGTCTCTGGACTTTGTACGCTCCTTTGACCGTCCTTCCCTCTCTGAGTTTTTTTATGAACCCTGAAAGGAACGAGAGGAACGAGTATCAGTATCTTGATACCTGTCAGGTTTTTTAATATTATCCCTATTCCTGAGGTTATACCTCCTTTCAGAGGGCTCCTGTTGAGGAGACCTCCCTCTGGATTGAGATCTGCTGTCTTTAGACTTTTGTTGTTTTTTATTTTCCCACTTCTTTTTAGAAGAAGTAGGCGTCTGCTTTGTAGTGTCTTTTTCAGGACTGCCCACCAGTTGTGTTTTTAATGCTTTCCCACCCAAACTGTCTCTGCCTAGTTCTGCATATGCAGTTTCAATTATTTTGGATAGTTCGTGTTGTTGATCCTCTGGACCAAACTCCCTCAGGCGTTGGCGGATCGCCACTGAAGCTGCTTTCCCCTTAATATTAGCTAGTATTATGGCTGATACCTGGTCAAAGTTATTTAGTAACTTCATTCCTAAGTTTAGGGCAGGTTCTGCTCCGTACTCATTTTGTATCTGTCTCAATACCTCAGGTACTACTGCTAAGGACGGGATACCATGTGTTCTGGTATATATGGCAGCAAAGACTGAACCCCAAGAGGTGCAGTCCTCTACTTGTGGTGTGAGACCCATGGGCAAGCAGATTGTTAGAATTCTGTGTTTATCACAGGCGGGAGTATTCGGGAATACTGCCTCAAGCTGAGTTATTTATTTGAGCTATCCAGAATGGGATTTGTTCATGTTTTGCTGGCATTTTGCCCATTACCGCGTGTAATGTTTGTGGAGTCATTTTATTAACTGTACTCTGGACTGGAGTATCTTGTGCTGCAACTGGTGCAGGCTGAACTGTTAAAGTCCTCATCACAAATTGTGTGAGGTTTCTGTAGATTTTAATTAAATCTTTGTGTTGTACGAGTAATTCTGGCTGTGGCATTGTGTTAATGTCAGGATGCGGTGTGTATGCCGCTAATATGGGCCATGTGGCTCCTGCTCCTCCGAGCGGGCCTAATCTTGCTCTTCCTCGTACGTCGGGTAGGGCGCCTTTAAACCAGTAATTATGCTCCTGGTAAGTGAGCGGAATCTCTAACTCCTCAAAAGGAGTATAGTCCGCTGGTGGTTCATCTTTTAGGTAGTAGTGAAATACATCTGTAAATGGATTCGCTGCTGGGAATGTAACCCATGAATAGAACACCTCTGTTTTATTGGATTCGTGTGCCTCGATCACGAAAATTACTTTACCACCCATGGCTCTTAAGCCATGTTCTAGAAGTTTTATCGTGACTGCCCTTCTGAAATTTGGTGCAATTTGTATTGCATCTTCAGGGTCTTCTTCTCCTAAACCGAAGAGGTCTGTTTCAACTCTCCTTGTTTCTTCTGCTTATTCAACCATTTTTAAGTGGAAGAAGGGTGTTTAAGGAAATTTTAAGATAAGGTGTAAATGCACAATTTGTAGGAACTATATGTCCTTCAAGCTTGAATAACCAACAGCCAATAAATAGTATTCTCGTACTACTCAGCTGCGGCAGATTTTGTGCCCACCCACTCCAGACGTCTCTGGGGTTTTTGTGAGTAGATTCTCTGAGAATTGCACGACTGAACTACTCCGATTCTACTGTTAAATAAGTACCAAACCAACATTGGGCGCCATGTCGTGTAGTTCCTATAGTACCCATGCAGGACCTGCGCGTTTGGATAACATAAACCGTGGGCTTGGTGATAGACTGATTCTGTGCACCCCCACCGCGTATGTTAGCCTGATTTGCATTAGCTAGCTCACAGTGCCACTAGAATCTCCTCTTAAAAGGGAGAGATTAGTTTCTGGCAACCTTAGACCATGACAACCCAAATTCCTCAGAATCGTGGAAACAATATACTACCTTTCGCTCAGTCACTCGTGCTTACTTATTTGGTTTGTCTCAGAGAGTTACACAGAATAAACAGTCTGGGCGTTTCAATAAGTATTTATTGAACAGTTGTTATTCTAGTGTAAAATATATGTGCTGCGGCAACCAGCAGACAATAGCAGAGATATATTATCAGCAGTACGATAAAAGCAAAGGGATAGAACAGTTCTACCATATTGCAATAATCATGAATACATACATGAGTATAAAAAGCATTATGAAAGTGCGCGTACTCCTACGTATGCCTAACTAGATGTACCTGAGTGTACCTAGCATATGTGTGTAGGTCTAAAAGCATAAGAGCCAAGAATCCTTCTAGGATTTAGTCGAACCCCCATACCTGAATAAAGAGAGTGTGGGACCCCGTCCTGGTCTCGAGTTGGACACCCCGCAAGGGCTGTGTCAGACCGCTGTCAGCTGGAGCGACTGCATGCAGGAGCCTCAGCGTCTCTGGTCAGTGTGTCAGCATGGAAGTCTCGGTTCCCTCTGTCTTACCGGGGTAAGATGTGGTGTATTTATACCCTGAAGACTCTGGTTGCTTCGTATGGTTTGTATTGGCCCTTGTTAGGCGTGAGGAAGACGTCAGGGGTGAACTTTGTACATATATATTATGCAGGTGGTGTATTCCTAGAGAGCCATGCATAATTGATGAGTACAGTGTGGGCCTGTGTTTGGGAAAAACCCTGCTGTATTCAAAACCACAGACTAGATAACGTTCAGCCCTCAGAGCACGTTGTGTACTAGGGAGGACCAATGTAGGTGAAAGATCATGCCTATATAAGGAATCATGACTATAATAGGACATGTACAGTTATGACCGTAACAGGGCATATGCGGCTTTGACCATAATAGGGAAAGTACGAATATGACAGTATTAGGGCAAATATGAAGACGTCCATTTTAGGGCATGTATGAACGGGTCTACATTAGGGCCTCTATACAGGACATAACACCTTGAAGGTGAATTTGTTGATTAAACGTAGGTATACAATTGACCTGCATTGTTGTGACTGACAACTATTTAGTCCCAGGAGGAACCTTGAGTACACCTTTCTTGTTTCTTTGATTTGACGGAACCTTTTCTATTGAATGCTTTAATAGTAGTATGTGTGACTCCTTGCTTAATGTTCGGAGTTGACAATTTATTGAAGGCTTTGGTGGAATAGGCAGTGGAACTGCCTTGAAGCGTATCAAGTATCCCTTCGATATCATATTTATAGCCCATTCGTTTGTGGTGATTAATTTCCATTCTTCCAGGTGAGAAATCACTGCTCCTCCTACATGAGTAAGTAATTGTAGGAGGGGTGTTGCCCGGCTCACTTTTGATTTCTAGGGGATTTTTTTCCTATAAAACGAGACGTTGCCGGAGGGGTGGCTTTGGAATAATTTAAACCATTACAACCAAGTGTGAACCACATTCAACATATTCATAATCATTTATAAAGAATAGCCATTAGCCATGATTATTTTTGTAAATCCAAAGAGTATTTCTCCTTTATTCATGCTTCTTTTTAGCACTGTAAGAGCCAGCGAACACGTTTCGTCTAAAAGATTTGGACTTCTTCAGGGCATAAATATGGTTAAGCAACCACAAACATCCTCCAATTCTGTTTTTAAGAATGTAAGCAATTCAACTGTATTATATAAAGGCTAGAAAATTTCCACGATAATTCTTCCGAAACGTGAGTAACTAAAGTTCAAAGACGTAAAATTAAATTCCACCCAATTGTTGGTTTCGTATGTCAGGATTCATGTAATCCAGGCATCATTATACAGAAGGCATGGTCCCCATGTGTGAAGCACTTCGATTGGTGCGGTGGGATGGATAAAAAGTCCTTCCTGGTCTGTTTTTGGAATGTTTGTGTTTCTTACGGTACTGATGTCTTTGACCCTGCTTTTGATATTGTTCAGACTGGTACAACCATCTATTGGATTGAACCCACTGATGGCTGTCAGCTTTTAATGTTTCTGCCTCATTTTTCATGCACAATATCTCTTGTTCAGTGTTTTGACTTAAAAGAGATGAACTGGAAAAAGGCAGATTTGCTCTTTTCTGTTGCGCATCTGGCTTCAGTGATGATATTCAAAGCCATGAATTCCTCCTCAATGTGATACCATGTCAACACCCTTTAAGTAGACAATTCTGCAGAGTCCAATGCTGCACTTTTTACTTCGTTTGAGACCAAGAAGCCCTCCTTCATCATCTCTATAGTCTTTTCGTAGTGTTTTGGCAAATCTAAAGGCAAGACTGCGTACCATCCAATATTTCTTGGTGATATCTCCGATAAGAGTTGTTGCGCTGTCGGTTTTTAAGTGGGCAGATGCAATGCTACACATCTTTTTTTCAATGGAGTCTATCCTATTGCTTACTCCTTCTGGGAGTGTAGATGTCTCCAGGGCAGATGCATGTTTTCTTCGGACTGCTATAACAATGACTGAATCCGAATTGGTAAATGGTAAATCAATGTTTATTGTTTTAGTTAATTAAAACCATAACAATTTGTCAGTTATATAAAAACAACGATAACATTTTGACATTTTCCTTAAAAACTTTACATTCTCAGTTATAAATATACAAGAGTATACAAGAGTACTTAGCTTACAGTAAGTGCATTCTGCGTGTTAATTGATTAATGATCCTCTGTACAATCAAAGAGTTACCTTCCAGACTTAATTCTAAAATGTCAGATAGTCTCATTTGAATTTCGTGAAATGCAAAGTTTTTAACATATCGGAGTGATAGCTAACTGTTCTGTTTTTAATGCCCGTTTGTGAGAGTTAAGAAACTTTATCAATTGACAGTTCATTAGAGTGTCAGTCGGATCCAGACCTGCTATTATAGCCGATCTGCATGTCCTTATTCTTCTGGTGTTCAGCTCATTCCTTAGTAAAGTGACACGTGCTGTGCGAAGTTTGGGACATATGCAGATTAGGTGGATGAAGTCCTCTTTGTTGCTGCCGCAGAGCCGGCATTCTGTCGGCCCTTTATAGACCCAGGTTGGCTGATCTGCGATGGAAGGTAGTTTGCAGAAGCAAAGGGCCATCAGGTGTTGTTTTCGATGGATCGAGAATGTAATGTTTAGGTATGGTGCCGGCGCAAGGATAATATAGTTATTGATCACCACCCATGCATGTGTTCTCTTGCTGAAGATGTTTTTGTCAATTAATAAGGAATGACATTTTGCTGATTTGTTTATAGCTTGTTTGAAGGATGGATAGGGCAGATTGGTGTTCCAAAGCTCACCTGTGCTGGTTGTTAGTAGTGCTTTTTAGAGATATTGATTGTAAGGTGATTTTTTTTCGTTTTCTAATTCAGCCCACAGGGCTTTGTTCAACACGGAGTCTGCTTTGTTTTGTTTCAATCGGTACCATAACTTAATAGTTGCATACATCCTCCCCAGTGTTTAGTTTATTAAGCCAAATTCGAGTCTGACCTGCGCTGGGGATGCGGACTGATGTATCTGAAAAACCTTTTTATATGTTGAGACTAATAATTTGTTCAAAAGTTCAGAATCTTTACCGTGTAGCGCAATACTGGCGTATGTTAGTGTTGGAAGCATTTTAGCCGTTATTACTGCAAGCAAAGGTTTATACGATGACCCCTTCAGTTTTTTTGCTAGGGTCCTGAAGGCAAACGTCCGTGCGTTTGTTCTCTGTAGCATGTAAGCTTTCTGCTCTTGATGGTTCTGCCTATTGTCCATATAAAAACCCAGGTATTTGTAGTTAGATACTTCCTCTAGCAGGTTACCCTCAAGTTGTATGTTCTGCTTGGCCGTTGGGTAATTACTGATTAGCATTGTCTTGCTTTTCGATGTATTAATTTCTAGCCTGTTAGTTGTTATATAATCCAACATGCCTGTGAGTGACCTGCGGAGGCCGATCTTGGTTAGGCTCATCAGGACAACATCATCTGCGTATGAGAGGTGCGATAGAGATAGCGTTCCCAGTTGGGGTGGATGGGAGTTGATCTTGTTGAGCTGCTGTGCCAGGTCCGCCATGAAGAGATTAAAAAGGTGCGGAGCCAGCACGCATCCTTGTTTTAGAACTTTAGTGGTAATCACCTTTCTTGTTAGTCTTGAGCCATCTCCCAGCTTTGCTCTCATCAATGTGTTGGAATAAAGAAGCAGTATTCCTCTGAAAATTCTCTCTGGAATTTTCCAAGCTTTCAGCTTTCCCCATAGGAGATGACGATCCACACTATCAAATGCAGCCTTGAGGTCTAAGAAGCAAAGGTGCAGTTGTTGTTTTCTTCGTTTATACTTGTCTGCAATTAAGGAAAGTGTTAAAATGTTTGTGATTGTCCCAATTCCTTTTCTGAAGCCCGTCTGGTTGATGGGGATCAGATTGAGCGTGTTTGACCAGATAGTCAGGTCTTCCAGGATCAGGGAGGCCTAGTACTTTGCATCTACGTCCAGTAAAGCGATTAATCTGTAATTTGCCGGACAAGTTCTATCCCCTCCTTTATAGATTGGTGAGATTATTGAACCTTGCCAGCTTGATGGGATTTGGTTTAAAGTCTTGGCTTCTTTGAACAGATTCGTTAGTCTCCTACTCCAGAAGGATGGGGAGTGTTTGAAGTCTGCTTGAGGGATGCCGTTTGGACCTTGTGCCCCATTTCCTCGGCCTTTCAGTATTATTCTGTTTACGTTGTCTGCTGCATAGGCAGGCCTGTCTGATCTTGCCATTAAAAATCGAGCACTGGTCTCAGCGCCATACCATTGCGTTTCGTCTGCTGGCAGTTCTGTAGTTACATAGTGCTGTCTTTTTCATGTCTGGAGGCAACATTATTTTCCTTTAATTCTTCTTGGTCCTGATGATTTACCCGCTCTTCTTCCTTACCAACTGGGAGTTCCAGGGTTGCGGTTTCTGTGAATCTTTTTGTTAGAAACATTGCCCAGTCGTATTCTTGTACATTTGAGGTTAGAGAGTTCACGCGCCGACTCAGATTGTTTTTTGTTTCCCAGAATGTACTTGAATTAGTTTTTTTTTGCGTTGTATAGTAGTTTTACCCAAAAGTTGTCCTCACTTCTTCTTTTATGATCCCATAGCTGTTTTTTGTATAGTTTCCTTAGGTAGCGTACAGCTTCCCAACCTGTGTGGTCCTGTTCTGTTCTTTTGAGTCTCCTGACAGCTTTTTTTAGTTCTCGTTTCAGTGTGAGGACCTCTCTTGCTGGTGGTGTGTTCTTTTTGTTTCTTGGCGCCTGTTTCGGTTTGTCAGTCATTAGAGTTGTTATTTTCTCAGTGAAATTTTCCCAGTCTTGTATCTTAGTTAGACCAACATTTTCATTTTCTATTTTGAGCCTTTGTAGTTTGATTTGGAGCTCCTCAATTTGCTCCTTTGTCCATTTCAGCCGTTTCAGGTTAGTTGAGTAGATGCATTCCTCAGTTGCCTGATTGGTCTGATGTTTTGGTAAATTTAGATTAAAGTAAGTATGTTGATACGAATGGTCGCTCCTGGTGGTAAATTCAATAACAAATCGAGAAAGAAAAGGCATTAGTGGTAATGAAATTGCTGTGTAGTCAAGCCTTGATCGCGACTTCCCTCCAAAAAAAGTATGTTTTGGCGGGGTGCCTTCCGGTGTAATGCCATTTATGACTCTCAAGCCCAGGTATTCGAGCGTTTTCACCAAGCGTTGCCCTACAAGATCAGGGGGAGACGTCTTAATTTGGAATTGGGGTTGTACGTTCCAGCATTTATCTGCAGCTAGTTTCTCATCCTCGTATGGGGTGAAGATTAAGTTTGAGTTGAAGTCTCCTGTTACAACTATGTCCCAGGAGGGATTCGCACCTCGTATGTTGGAGATTATGGCTGTTAGCAACATGTTGTGGGCTTTTTTCTTTTGCGCCGTTGGATGTGTATAGGTGTTAAGTAATAGTACAGTTCTTGGTTTCTCTTTTGCCAGTAGCGAAAATTGTATTAATTGCACGTTTGGTCCAGAGGGGGCTATCTGCTCTGATAGGATATTAATAGCTGTGGACACAGACTGCTAGGCCGCCTTTCGGACGACCGTGTCTCCTGTGTTTCTCAGCTGGTGTGTAAAAATGTGTAAATCCTTTAAGAGGCAACTCTTCCAGAGCCCACGTCTCCTGAAGGGCAATTATGTCGCATGTTGCCAGAACTTGAGGGGGGCTGCCTTCTTCTAGCCATTTTCTCGCTCCAGCTATATTCCACGAGAGAAGGTGTAGATTCCTGTTTCTGGAGTTCTCCGCCTGTTTATGCGCTGGTCAGTTGTTTTTCTCTTTAATCAGGGTTCCTGGGAGCCAGCTCCATTGATCATTGTCGGGTTCTAAGTTTGCCTCTTTGTCCGTGGGAGCCCCATTGCACCGTGTAGCAGGTGGGCTCCTCCCTTTAGCTTTGTGAGGGACTGAGTACACCTGTAGTTTTTCTTTTATTTGTCCTGGCCCTACATTTACCTTCTGGGTGGGGTTTTCAGCAAGCGGGCCGGGATAACGTGGTGTGGTAGGTTCAGAAAGTTTTATGCCCCATATATGAAGTTGTTGGTTTTGGCTCATGATGAGCTGGGCAACTTCCACTGTTTGCCATGTGGTAAGTGTTTGTTCGTTTAGGTTTTCTTTTTCCTACTGGCGAAATTCCACAGCTAGCAGGTGGGTTGACTTTAGATGTTTTAGTGCTGGGATGTTGGTTAGTAATTTTAATATGTTGCCCCTGTTTAGAATATCGTGCCGCCCATGGGACTCATATTCTGGTGTAAATAATATTTGTTGCAATGGTAGTCCATACTGCCGGATATTTGTGTTAATTTTGTCTTCTTTATTTTTTCCCGCTGCGGGTGACTTTTGCAGTCTATGATTTCCATTATGGTGCATACTGCCCTTAGTGATGTTTTGTGCTAAGGTTACTGTCAATGGCAGGTTATTCTGACTTGTCTCAGTCTGTCTTGTAGTCATTTCCTGTTCAAGGATTCCTGACTCGATTTCTCGGATGATTGCCCTTGGCCGATTCCCTAGATTACATTCTGAAAAGTTAGATTTTACATACAAAACCACGAAAATGCAAAGATTTTCATGCTGCATGATGCCCCTTGCTTTGGATCTGGGGGATGGTGTCTTGATCGCCAATGTTGGTATCGTCTTGTGATCCTTATCTGATCAGATGCCGGTAGTCAGCACGTCCGGGTTCCAGTGGCTTCACTAATAGGTCGACTCCGACCCTGTCCGAATTACTGACCTCGTGACCGCGAACGCGGCTCTACCTATACCCGCCATTTGACCGAACCCGGCCACGACACCACTGCCCCAGCCCGGGTTGTACCTGCTTGTCCCCCCCCATGGCTCATCCATGCTGTCCATTACTGGACATTAGGCAAATGTACCCAGGCATGTTATTGTAAATGTCCTGATGATGATCCTAATATGTTTTAAAAGGATCGAAACGCCGTCGACTCATTGTACACCATATACACTTTCCCACTAAATATTGCTTATGTGTAATGATGTCCCACTATATTTTGTTTGTACCATTAGAATGTGCTACGTACAAACAACTTACTCTGCCTGAGCCTTTTCTGTTACACGTTGTTCGTCCTATTCGTTAAGTTGGATGCAGGCTTGTGTCCCACTTCAATTGTCCTTTGTTCATCTTTTTGAAAAACTAATTGAATATTAAAATATCTGTCCGGCTGGACAGCTTCAAATATAGCACTGATTGAGTCTATATTTATTGTGTGTATGTATACTTTCCTGTTAAGGGACCACTGTGTTTAAAACTAGTTGGGTAGGGAATAAGCACGTAATTTATTAGTGTCCCTTTTTCCTTCGGTTTTCCGGAGTGTTTGCGTTTGGTTTATGGTTTTATTTCCGAATTGGGTTCAGCCTTTAGGAACTCTGGGCCTCATTTATGTGTTTTTGCTGTAGGGCAGCGCAGCAGGCCTTCCTGCTGTGCTGCCCTACGACAAAAGAAAAGGGCAGGAATGCACCATATCTATGATATACGGCGCATTCCTGTCCTTTTCCCCTGCGCCGGTGCACAATAGGCTGCCGTGCGCCAACCCAAGGGAAGAGGTGTGGCGCAGCGGCCAGGGCGACTGACTCCGGAACCCGGGGGCTCACGGTTCTATCCCCGGCGCCGGCGGCAGATAAGCCCAGCACCATGTGACTGGGCAATCGCTCGCTTAATCTTCCCGACGGCCCCCAGCGCCTTGACACTCGTGGGTAATTGTTCGCGCTTTACAAATACTGGACATTTATATCTATGAGATACGGCGCATTCCTGTCCTTTTCCCCTGTGCCGGTGCACAATAGGCTGCCGTGCACCAACCCAAGCACCTTTGCACCATGGTGCAAGGGTGCCTGCATTGAGGGGATGATTGTTTTTGTGCAGGAAGGGAAATCACAAGATGCTTTTTCCTTTTTCTATGTGTGCTGCAGAATGCAGTGCACATACAAATAGGAAAAACGAGGAGAAATAAAGATATTTCTCCTCATTGTGCCTCCCTTACGCCTCCCCTGGGGAGATGTACGTTTTTGAAGCTGCCTCAGATTTATGATTTCTCGTAAATCTGGGGCAATGTCAAAATGCCATGGATGTTGCTGGGAACGCCCCCAGCAACACCCATTGCACGCCCCTTTAACGCAAAAAAGTGGCTTAGTGCTGCCTCGTAAATATGGAGCAGGCTCCTGCGCCACAGAACGTCACAAAAAGTGACGTTCCGACAGCGCAAGGGGCCTCATAAATGAGGCCCTCTGTATCTTGCTGAGATGGTCTTTTATTGTTTCATTAGGCAAGGTGTTACTGCCTTCACTGTAGCTGGTGTTAAGAATGTTTACTCTGCTATTTTTAAAAGGCCTGAACTAAAAGCAACAGAGATGTTGGTGTTGGCTTTGGTTGAGGAGTTTCAAGAATAAGAAAGATCAATGGTTGAGTCTCTAATGGAATATTAAGTTTAAGATCTCCTCTTAAAAGCACTTCCTGAAAAGTCAGAATGTCGTCCACTGGTGATGTTTTTGTTGGAGACTGAGGAGGTGATGTAGGTGTGTAAGATGTGTGAGACACGTCCGTGACAGAATAAGGAGATGGGGACCTGTTGCATGATGTCTTTGGTCTAACTAGTTGAGTACGGAGTCCAGTAAGATTTATTACTTATAGACTCCTGTGGAGAAGAACGTTTCTACTTTGTAACTGGTGACATGGAAGTTGCTTTTAACGATTTTCTTGGCGGAGAAAGATCAAGGGGCCATACAGGGGTCTGAATCCGATCCTCAAAAGTTGCGAGTGGCTATAATGGTCAACAAGGTAAAGAAACTGCATCAGGAGATGATGAAAAAGTATGCAAGTCTTCTCTCTCTGTCTCTTTTTTGGTGAAGACTGAGCCAGTTTGTCCGGTGACAGTTTATCTGAGGGTAAGGACTCATAACGGTTTGAGAATGGTGACAAAGACCATATTGCAGATGACTCAGATGGAGAGAAAGTTGTTTTCTGTCTCTTTGACGTCGAGATGTTTGACATCAATCTTGGTCTTTTTTTTTTTTTGCAACATTGGCATGAGAGATGCTGTCGAGCCTGGTGCTTTCGCTGTCAGTGAATCTGATGCGGGTTAAACAGTACTTATCGCCGTTGATGGAGATTTCGTTGTCAACGCCGTGACTCACAATGATCAAGGTCGATGCGTCAACGGTGATGCTGTTATTCTTGGCATAGACCTTTACTATCTTGACGTCGACGAGTGCTGATGATGTTCTCAATGTTGACGATGATTTAGTCGTCATTTTTTTATAACCATGAGAACGATGGTGGCATCTTTCTTTGCCATATGATTTTTTCTCCCTAGATCTCCTCCTATGGGAGTGCATTTTGGAAAGAAACAGACTTGTTGAAGCAGGCTGAGAGGCTGATATTTCTAACCCTCTTTTCTTTTTCTTCTTTCTTATTCTCAAGCACGCTTCTCGATCTGATGGCCTCCCTCTCTCTCTCTCTTTCTTTTAAAATTCCTCTTGACATTTTTTAGCAAATGTCACATTCTTGACAGAGTGTGATGGGGAAACAGACCAGGAAAAGCTGTCACTTTGAGAAAGGGGAGGGCATTCTGACTAAAACCCTTGTCTGAATGAGCTTTAATCTGATGCACTCGATGGTAGATGTAACTAGAATTTGAGTGAAGCAAAAAATAATAATTTCCCGATAGGAAAAAGAAGATTTTTTCAAGTGTGAAATCCTCAAAGGTGTTCTGAGATGCTTCTCTCACTAGCCAGGAAAAAGAACTGGTTCTGGGCAACTGCCAGTATAAGGCATTATGAGAAGGGTTGCATCCCATGTTCTTAAGGAGCCATGCTCCTTTTCTCTCTACCCGCAATGTAAGCCTAACTGGCTGCATTTTATACTCTCATGTACACATGGTTTATAGAAAGTCGTACATTTTGGATGCTGCAAAGCAATCCTATTTAGACTACATGACTCGTTTATATGCACATTCAGGAAACAGGATGCATCTCATAGGCTTTGATTACATGTCTTAAATATTGCATTCATGGACAGAGACATTATTTACAACTGTTTGCATGGAAGAAAACTTTGCAAAAAGATGTACCGGAGTCCATGTAACACAGCGGAGAACATCCTAGTGTTTATCACTTCAATGAAGATCCCTATGATGCAAAACTATTTCATTTACATAACGGGATCTTCATTGATAGTTCCAAACAATCAAATATAGTATCAAGCATATCCCTGCCGTTTGCAGCGTTCTAACATAAAGAAATAAAGAAAGGGAAAATACTAGAATGCAAATGATTCCTCTAGGATGAGGTCTAGCCAAAGGGGTTATTCATAGTTGATTGCCCCACATTACAGTCAGCTTTGGAGCCACAATTTAAGCAGTAGGGTGTTTTCAAAGTATGAACAGACTTCTATTTAGATGCTCTACAGATATTTCTCAATCAGGCTGCAGTAGCTGCTTTTTCTCTAGCTGAATTGGCTTTAGGCTTGTTTCATAGGAGCTTATTAGCTTCCTGATAAGAAAGTATGATGCAAAGCGCAATCCAGTGAGAAAGGGATTGCTTCGAAGTGGCTAAGCATTATGCACTGGACCATAATTGACAAGTGGTTAGGTTTCCTTGTCATTTTTTGCCCTTTCTAGATAAAATATGTAAAATCTTCTAACATCCAGGGAATACGAAGAGCAATTTTACGGGAGTAGGTGGGTTGCTAAAGAAAACCCATAAGATGAATGGCTTGATTAATGATAAATTAGGAAACCACCTTAAGGAAAAAAAGAAGGGTGAGTTTACATAATCACCTTATTGGATTGGAAGACTGTATAAGGGTCATCAGTTAAAAGGGCCTGTAGCTCGCTATATCTACGTACTAAAGCAAAAGCAGTTAAAAAGGCTGTCTTCCGCAACAGATGCTGCAATGAAGCCTTACTTGTGGGCTCAAATGGAGGAGACATAGATTTTAAAGAGTCCTAAATGTAATTCTCTCTGAGGAGGTTTACAGATA
Source organism: Calotriton arnoldi (assembly GCA_963921515.1). Taxonomy (NCBI): domain Eukaryota; kingdom Metazoa; phylum Chordata; class Amphibia; order Caudata; family Salamandridae; genus Calotriton; species Calotriton arnoldi. The sequence goes on along the minus strand of CAWUFW010001642.1, from coordinate 1,294,141 downwards.
AGAGGGAAAACCTTCATACAGCCTTCCAAGAAGTGGTTAATGAATGGGACTTTGAAAAATGATATTTGTCAAGGTCCATTTCCATAGGGCCAAGACTGACCTTAATTAAAGTTAATTGCAGCTTAGGCGTCGCCACATGGAAGTATGGTAAGATCATATATTCTTAGCAGGAATTTGTGTTCGGACCTTGCTGCTGACACTACAAGCAGAACTTTTCCCACTTGAATACATAATACATTTTAATAGACGGTCTCTTTGCGAGATAGTGATCCATGATCGAGGATTATCCAAATGCTCACGATACCTGAACTCGGGCCATTCTGCCAAGTTCAAGGACATCAGGCTAGGGCGGTACAGCTGGGCCTGAAGCCTAGCCAACAAGTTTGGTTTGGGATGAAACCTCTTGTGTGGTTTCACGGACATCTGAAGTAGGTATGGGACCAACCACTTCCCTAGGCCAATCAGTAAGAACGAGTCATTGTTGCCTGGGAGTCCCGCAGCTTCTTTAGGGCCAACAGTATCGAAGGAACTGGGGGAAAATTGTAAAGAAATTTCCCTTCCCAGTTCATCGAAATCGCATTGCCTGCAAATCTGGTTTCAATATTCTGGATGCAAAGCTTAGGCATTTGACATACTGAGAAATGGTGAACAAATCTACTTGACGGAAACCGCAATCTGAGAAAACCTCCAGTAGGACGTCATTGTTGATTACCCATTAGTGGTTTTCTTAGCAGAATCTGCTAACCACATCTGCTTGTATGGTGGAAGGTGGTCCACTTAATGACAGGTTTCTGGCTAAGAGCCAAGTTCAAACTCTGTGAGCCTCCAGAAAAAGCAGTCTGGAGTTGGTGCCTTCCTGTTTGTTCAGATATGGCATTGTTGTCCATAGTCAGAGATGGCATGAAAGCCTTGAGAGCTAGATAGACTGCTTTGAGTTCCACAAAGTTTATTTGGTACAGCTAATATTTCTCTGACCATAGTCCTTGAAGCTATAAGTTGCTTAGGTGCTCTCCCCAGTCCACAAAGGAGGCATCTGTGACAATCGTTTGAGCTGGAATATCCTGATGGAATGGCACTCCAAGGAGCAGATTGGTCCTCTTGCAACACCATGTCAGGGACTTCTTTGTTGTCAGTGACAAGTGGACACACTGCTGTAGTTAAATCATGTTTAGCATTTGGTAAAATATAGATACATGAGATCATTGACCCCAGAATGGAGAAAATCTGGTGGGCTGTTGTGTTCTGCACCGAAATGAGCTGATGATATTTTCGCCAAAGCGGAGACACTCTTTCCTCCAAAGGAAATCTTTTCTGTGTCTTGTGTCCAGAGCTTCCCCCTGGTATGACAGTACCTGGACTGGAGTGGTTAAGATTTCAAGAAGTTAATTTGCATTAGGGAGACTGTTGAATGCAACTCTTGCTTCACTTTGTCCAGACTGTGAGCTTCATAAGCCAGTCATCCAGGTATGGATGAAAATCCTTTGACGAATTAAATATTTATAAATGACTACCAAGTTGCCGGTCATTTACAAAGTATTGGCAGGAACTCCCGTCATGGCGATTCTTGTCAATGCATTTCACTGTTTGGTGCAGCACTCCGTCAACATGATGGAGCCTTGCATCAAACTGTTTTCTTTTTATAGTTTCAAAAAGAAAATCCCGAAATGGGAATTCCTTTTAAAAAAATAAACAAGATAATGGCCCCTTCACCATGGGAGTCATCTCCCATGGCAAGGGGTGCATTATTTCTGTCCCTCACTTCTAGGGTTTGCCTGGCGGTGACGGACAGTAAAAAAACAGGTATTCGTCTGTCAATCCTAACTGGATGGACGGACATATAGTAAATTCTCTGATGGCCCTTACTCCATTGCACCATCGGAGAAGTTTGGCCACTTTGGTGACGGAGAAGTCGCCACTGTAGACAAACTGAAGGTCTGCAACATCTAAATTGAACCGGCGGGTCACTATGTTGGTGGGCTGGGAACTCTGTTGTGATGGAGTTCCCTCTCCACCAACCTATAAATCAGGCCTTAAGTTTAGGAGACAAAGGAATATCTGGTGAAGTGCGTGCACACAGAACCTTTTGCTCCTGTCCTTCTTGTTTCCAATCCGATACCTAGAATGTGCCTGAAGTACGAGTTACTTACCTTCGGTAACGATGTATCTGGTAGAGACACAGTCTAGCCGCAGATTCCTTAACTTAGAATATCCTCAGGCGTCAGACTGGATCCGGAAAACTTTTTTCCTCCGCAGTACCTCTGCACGCGGGGGGCGGCGTCGCCTGGCTCCGTCCTGACGTCGTCCACGGAAGTGACGTCAATGGAGCCATATAAGACCCTCCCGGCGTGCTGACGTCAGTTTTGTACAGTGAAACCTTTCTGCGCCACAACGCGGAGCCACGGCAAAAACTGTGAGAGTATAGGAACAGTGTGCGAAAAAGAACAAAACCCTTGAAAAAACAACAATGGTAAGAAACCATACAGTGAGAAACAACACCATGTTTGAAAAAATACTGAACACTTGAGGGAACTGAAGGGAGCGACTAGAGCACCTACCCCAGCACAAGTCCCATCAAAGGGATGAGCCGTGAGCCCCCTAAGAGGCAACGGCAGTGGAAACGAATGGCATGACAAACGAAGGACAGTTTGCAACCACAGGATGAAACTGCATGAAAAACAGTCTGTAACCACAGGATGCAACTGTAAAGGGCCACAACACTGGAACAACATGATTCCTGGCAAGGGACCAGAAGTGAACAACAACAAAATATCTACTCCCCCCCACCCCCCTCCTGTTCCCCCCCACAGTGACCTATGAACGGAAGCATAGTCAAACAGAATCTCAACCCAATCGACTGCGGCATAGACAAGGAGACCCCAAATAAAGGGGGAGAAACAGATGAGGGCGGAGGGAGGGTAGGAAAGCAGGAGAATCGCCACGCTGGAAGAACACAGGTGGAGAAACATTGAAAAGCAGAGACCCCAGCCACCCAAAACGAGAATGGGTGGAGAGCCAATGTGCCCAGAATAGAATGACACACCCTGCCCCAGAGGGAGGTGATGAGAGCACCCCTCAGTAGGACCAAGGCCACCTAAAAGGAGGCGAGGTGGTAGAATCCCACCTGGAAAGGTCCTCGCAGAGCGGGGAGGATGGGCGGGCATTAAGGAATCTGCGGCTGGACTGTGTCTCTACCAGATACATCCTTACCGAAGGTAAGTAACTCGTACATCTGATAGAGACATCTAGCTGCAGATTCCTTAACTTAGAATAGATACCAAAGCAATACCCCATTGGAGGAGGGTCTGCGACCTAAACCCACCAAGTTCCAAGAGAACTTATCTGCCAATAACATTGACTAATGACGGTGGGAACAGCAGTGCCAGCGCGGCTGACACCAGACCCATGAAGTCCCGTAAGGGAGTCTGAAAAAGGGGAGGCAAAGGCAGCACAACCAGCCAGAGGGCGTCACGATGCCTCCCTCGTCCAGACAGAGACCAAAGGAGACACAGAACCATAAAGGGCAGTGCATAGGAGAAGAAAGTTGAGAAACTTCTGCAAAAGGAAGTTAAACTGAGCACCGGATCCTGTGGATCTGCCAAAGACAGAGTCCCAGAAAGGGAGCCAGATAGTATGCCATCGTCAGAGCATACCCACTGAACATACACCATAGTGGATGTCAAAAATGTAATGTGAGGGGACAGATGTCACCATGCAGAGATATACAGAGTCAGGACTACCAGGAGATACAGGCATGTGGATGATAGGATACACACAGGGAGATAGAGTGTGCCGTGAGAACCACACTACAGCTATGCAGAAGCCCAAGGAATGGGATTACCAACAGCACGCATGCGGCGGCAAAAGAGAGGCAGGCGCATCACCAGGTAGTCAACCAGGCAACCGTACCCAGAGGTACAAACGGCGAAGGGAAACCAGCAAAGCCGGGAACACCCAGAGTGCTCTCTTCCATATGAGAGAGAGAGAGAAAGAGAGAGAGAGAGAGAGAGAGAGAGAGAGAGAGAGAGACCGGGGCTAAAACCCCCGATACTAGGGCAAGGAAACCTAGTATGCAGACTCTCGCACTGTGTATATAAACCATGACATATATACCTAAGACAAAGAAGTATAAACAAATGAAGGAAAGTGAAAAACAAAGGGGAAAGCTCGAAGAGCACGCCCTATATAAAGGGAAGTTGCACCATAGGCACCGGTGTGAAGCATAGTAGGACACAACAGTGTCAAAACACACCGAAAAGAAACAACATCCCCATTGATGGGGACGGAACCGTGGTCCCCCTGCGAGACAGACGGGGAAACTGACCACTACACTCACGAGGAAGGAGTGAGAAACACACAGACAGAGGCCTGACAGAAAAGGGCATATACATGCCCATACAGACACTGTATAAGGACAACGAGTATTCTAAAGAAAATACTTGCACCGTAATATACGCAAAAGAAAACAACAGTGCCCTTAGGTACGATTGGTAACCCACCACCTGGTGTGGAACACAAAACCGTGGAACAAGAGAAACAGCCCTGAACCACTAGGCCACAGTGAAGCAGAAAACACCCGCAGAGGCCAGGAGCGGAAGGACCTGAACCCTTGCGCGTAAGAAGCAAAGGGACCGAAGTCCCTGCCAGGGAAGTGCATAAGGAAATAAGGCACAAACTGCAGGTAACACGCAGCAGAAACGTAGCCGGCGGAAACGCCAGGAAAGAAGACGGAAACACTTCCCCACACCAAGAATGGAGAGTAGAACGCAGCCAAAACAGGGGGCGGAAGGTACACCGCCGGCACCCTGCGACAGCGACAATATCCTGTGTGTACACACACATGGTGTCTCCACAGAGACAGGAAGAAGCCACGGACCAACCGTAGACTACAACACAGAACCCCAGGAGAGAACCGCATCAACCTCCCGGGTTTCACTAGAGGAGAATTCCTACAACAGCAGGAAGAGCGTTGACAAAAGAGAAGTATCCATAGAAGGCTCCGCAGGAGCCGTGGAAACCCCAGTGCCAGGAAGAGCAGCCATACAATAGCCAACAAATACCCCACATAGGGTGTGTCACATCCCTTTAAAAACAAGGGGCACCTCTTGAGCCGAGCTCTTAGACAGAGGACGAAAAAGAAATGTAGAAACAGCTGGCCATCTGTAACAAAGGAAGGACAAGACGGCAAAAACCTGCACAGTCCGTCAGGGTAATAACGTCTTAAACCCAGAGACGGAGCACCAGAAAAAGCAGTGACAATACTGCAATGAAAAGGGGCAAGACGGCGAAAAGCCGCACAGTCCGCAACTTAAAAGCCAAAGCCCACAACAAGGACGACAAACCGCGGAAGTCATGGAAACCCAGACATGAGACGTTGAACCGCAGAGTCAGCATGTCGGTCAAACAGGGCGGCCCCATCAAAGGGCAAATCCCGAAGCCTCTCCTGGACGTTGGCAGGAAAACCGCCATCGCGCAGCCATGCATGGCGGCGCAGAGCAACTGACCGGGCCATAGCTCGACCCACCGAATCAGTGGTGTCCATGGCCGAGCGAATGGAAAATTGCGCCATCTCCCGGCCATCACGAATCAACCGTTCCAGGTCAGTCCGAGGACCCTCCGGAAGAGAGGGAAGGAGGCGCTCGACGGAGTCCCAAAGGGCAGAAGTAGCCCGTGAAAACACGCAAGACGTGTTCAGGGATCTAAGGCCTGCACTGGTGGATGCAAAGACATGGCGGCCACAGGACTCCAACCATCGAGATTCCCAGGTGGGAGGGAGTAACGGAGATGGGGTAGAAGGCAACAAGACCGAAGCCGCCTGAATCACCAGCCCTTGAGCCCGAGGGTGGAGGGACAGACAGACAGGGTCGTCTGGAGCAAGGTGATGTCGATGTGCAATAGCCCGATCCACTGGGTCCCCGGGAGAGGGCCTCGCCCAAGTCCACAGAAGAACATCGTATAACGACTCGCTAAAAGGCAACAAGGGCTCCACTTCCACAGTGCCCAGGTGGAGTAAATCTAGCAAGGGATCAGAGGGCAGAGAGACTGAGGGTGGCTGCACTTGCAAAATGTCTGTAGACCTGCGAACCGCCCTTGCAAAAGCTGCACTAGCCACTGTGGCTATTCGAGGTGGCGACAACAGGTCATCCGTAGGGGACGACATGAGGCTAATCCTGTCACCATAACGCGGTGGCTGTACAGCCCTAGGGCATCCAAGGCCCTGCCAGTACATGGGGACCTGGTCCGGGGGACAACAAAACAATCCAGGGGGTGGCGAACCCACAGGAGCTTCCTCAGCGCCGGTCTCCACATCCTCCACCAACCGAGGAACCGCCGGGGATGGCACCGGCGTCGAGACGGCGTCGACTCGACGTCGAGAACCCCTGAAGGAGCCTCGTCCATCCGGCGTCGGACCGGCGTCGATGCGACCTCCTCAGAGGTGGGAACCTGCGGAGAGGAACGGAGTCGAGAGTTGCGCTGCATCCTCGACCGGCGTCAACGCAGGGAGCCGCACAGGGCTGTGCGAAGGCGACAGGGAAGGCTTGGACGTGTGAGGAGAATGCCCCTCCGGGCCATGCCCCGACGTCGCAGCGACTCCGGATTCGGAGTCAGGGTGCTCGACTGGAGCCGTGGGCGAACCCGCCGGCAAAGTCCCGATCTGAGCCCCTTCCCCCTCTGTGGGGCCCGAAGGCGCGCCAGGGAGAGGGGGTGACCCAAAGATGGGAAGCAAGGCCCGAGAATAGGCCTCCATCTGGACCCTAGTCGCCCCAGCGCCAGGAAATAGCGGGTAAGTGGGGGTCGACTCCTGGGGACCCGTGTCCGGCAGAGACCGGGAGCAGCGGGCCCCGCCCTCGCGTCAGGTCGGCGACCTCCGCGACTTCTTTTTCTTGTGCTTACCTGCGGCAGGAGAGCGACGTCCGCGGGAACGACTCTGCGACCTGTCCCGAACCGACCCCCAGCACAAGAATGAGACCGGTGGCGTGAGGGCTCCGAACGGGACATCCGGACGGTCAGCAACTTCATGCGACGTTCCGGCAAGGACTTCGGCTTCAGCCGGCGGCAGGCATCGCACTCCTCGGATTCGTGGTGCTCGCCCAAGCACCACATACAGATCGCGTGTGGATCCGTCGCCGACATCTGCCGCGAACAGGATACACACGTTTTGAAGCCCGAAGGCATCACACACTGTTCCCGGACGCCTTGGCGTCGAGGGCCTGAAAAACAAAACAGACCAGAGGTAACCGCTTCTCCGGATCCGCGTTGGGATGCGGAAAAGAAGAAAACTGACGTCAGCACGCCGGGAGGGTCTTATATGGCTCCATTGACGTCACTTCCGTGGACGACGTCAGGACGGAGCCAGGCGACGCCGCCCCACAGCGTGCAGAGGTACTGCGGGGGAAAAAAGTTTTCCGGATCCAGTCTGACGCCCGGGGATATTCTAAGTTAAGGAATCTGCGGCTAGATGTCTCGATCAGATCTCCTACTTGGGACCTTTGTTTTCAACTAGGAAGTATTTTGAATTAATGCATTTTACCCTTTGAGGAGGGGGGGTTTAGTAACCATCTGTGTAAATAGGAGTGGTGGTACTTCTTAGTTAATGATGGGCAGGATGGAAGATGAGCCTTGAAACAAAGTGAGTAGCCAGCTCACATAATAGTCAGCATTCACTTGTTGCTGATGATATTTTGCCACTCTTCAAAATGCAGGGCTATTTTCTCCCTGCAGAATGCAGTAGAAATGGATAGGAGGAGCAAAGTGATCCAGAGTGACATACAAATAGGTATGGGGATCGAAAGAATCCAGAGTGGAGTACAAATGGATAGCAGGAGAGAAGAAATGATTGTCTTGTATTAGGCGGCGGTAAATGAACTGGAGGACGGTGGCTGGGAGATCTTACCTCTGGAGATCCTTCTTCTGGTAAATGCATCTCCAACTTTGCTAGGGCTGGTAAACATTTTTAACAAATTGGAAAACTTATCCTTTTATCCTTTGATCTGCTTTATGGGTTTATAGCTGCAATTAAAATGTTTCACTTCTCATCCTTATTTTTATGTATATTTAGTGTTCCAGGGCCTGATTGCAGAGGGGGAATTATGCTAACATTCATGACAATCCATTAACATCCTATAAAGCAGAAGCATTCCTTATACACGCTTTTACCCTATACCCCAGGTACCCACCGAATAAACGTATTGTTTGGGTATACCTGTAGGTATTTTTAACATCACTCATCTGGTTCCCTGCATGGCCAGTTTATGCTTTATATAAGAACTCCCATAACAACTTTGGTCGAGTCCGCCCAGATAGTACCATCTTACCTGGGTGTGGAAAGGCGCCTATGATGAAGCATGTCACGATAAGTGAGTGAGGCGTCTTCTCCAATATCTTTGGATACCCTAGCACCTGAAGATTCTTTGTAGGAAAAGCAAACTGTGCAGGACCACTTTCACTCGCCTTTCTTCCTTTTTTCTGACAGCCTAGACATCCCCAGGGATATACAGACAACAGCAGTTGCCTTTTTGTGATGCGATTGTACCCGGGAGATTGCAACTGATCTGCTTCTCTCACTCTCTATTGTGAATAAGAGCTCTGTCAACCTGACAGATATAGCTGCCAAAGGATACAGTCCATGGGTTTTATGTCACTGTATCAAGATTGATAATATCAATTTACAATAATATTGCTTTGTCCACATCGACCTATAGACTACATTGCAACGTAAGTATACAAGTACCATTCTTAACTCTACATCTATTTGCATAAAAGTACCCTGCGATGATGTGATTACGTTCATGTAATAAATGCAAAATGTATTGTCATGAAATATAAGAAAATAAGTTACTTACCTGTAACTGTGGTTCTCCAGTATTGGTATCTTTCAAAGATTCACATGCTTGAATCATTCCCCGTCGTCGAAGTAGGAGTCCCACGGTACATATTAAGCAGTAAGTAGTGACCTTAACATTGAAGTTAATAGAGAAAAAACATTCACTTTAATAGCTCGTCCTAATCATTAGGAAAGGTCCAAAGTTCAGCCAATCAGGTACAGCACCCTTTAGAACCTTCACCACAGAGGCTCCAGGCTCTCAGATTTTCTAAGCACAAGTGATAATGATATACGTCAAATGAGACCAAAGCCTCAGGGGACCCTCTATGGGGAGGAGGGTGGGTCGCATGTGAATCTATGAAAGATACCAATACTGGAGAATCAAAGTTACAGGTAAGTAATTTATATTCTTCTCCAGCATTGGATCTTTCATAGATTCACATGCTTGAATCAGTCTAGATAGCAGTAACACCTTTGGAAAATATTCATATATGTATACATATATGTATGTGTGTATATATGTATGTGTGTGTGTATATATATGTATGTATTTCCACAGCTACTACAAATTGGCAAATAAGGCAATTATCCCTTGACTGTATAAAGGAATAACATTTAATATTTTGCCATGACTGATAAAGTGGTTGTCGTAAAAATGATTTTTCAAATGGTAGTAACACGTTGTACAAATTAATGAGATTTTGCAATGTTATTTCATTTCAAACGGCTGCGTCTGTTTTTCAACTTTGGATTTCCTTCACGCTGTATTGTGACATGTACTACCAACATTTCTTCTATGTTTATGATATCACGTGCACTTACCTTTAAAATGCAATTCACGGGAGGCGAGGGTCGAAACGCGTCGTCCTTGTCTGTCCTAAATAAACTGCCTTGACCGACCGAGTGGGCTCGCCTGGATTCTGTTCATTCTAGATCCTTTCTGTGGATATATATATATATATATATATATATATATATATACATATATATATATATATATATATGTATAATATATTTTGTACCACCAAACGATTCCTTTGCAGCGCGCAGCTCGGCCGGTGCAAGTTGGAATCAACTCACGCAATCCATTTACCAACAAATTTTAGATCGCACTCCAGGGAATGTATATTCAGGCTGCTTTTATTTTCTTATTACCATCACCACCAACCAACCTGTTTCGACCACAACGGTCTAGTTCACGGTTAGTTTAGTCCATCTTCAGTTGCTAATTTATATACAATTACCCACTTGGCCCATAATGAGGCATTGTGGGACATGCAGTCCAAATAGTTAAAAAAAATAAAATAAATAAACACTTAAATATTCTCAAATGTTTATGAATTGTCTTTTGCATGTCAAGATTCTATATTGTCACTCCTTTTGACTTCATTCGTTTACTTGCAAGGGGTATTGCTTTTACAACATTACCGAGCTCTGTTTTGCATCCCTGTTCTTTCAGAGCAGATTTGTTTTTCTGTTTTGCTTTTGCGGTTCTAGTGTCCAGATTCGTAATATTAGTTGAAACTTTTCTTGAGGCTCGGAAGTTTCACTAGCTCCCTACATTGTGGCTTAGTGCCCAGTGTATGTTAATTATTGTATTTACACTTGAGATGGCACTGAGACGTAACTGGACAACTGAGTGAACCAGTGAGTTAACCTACATCACACTCCCGGAACGCAAGTTAAAAACGTATAAAATAATGTACACAGGGCACTGAGCCACAAGTGTAAATACAATAATTAACATACACAGGGCACTAAGCCACAATGTAGGGAGCTAGTGAAACGTCCGAGCCTCTAGTAAAGTTACAACTTATATTCCGGGTTCCGTTGACTCCGCCGTATCCTGCTACTCTGTCATATCCTGCCACTGCGCTTTGACGGTTCTCTCCAGATCCATCCCGCATCAGGGCTCCACTGCAGGAGACGGGTCCGCAGCTTACCGGTAACTCTGGCCTGCTGACTTCTACCCCGATAATTGTTTCTCCAACGCGAGTTGATTTTAGATCCCTTTTTTGGATACGGCTCCAATCCTTTGCGGTTATCCACAGGCAACCTCTCAGGCATATACTTGTGTGTCCTGATGATGATCCCCCTATCCTAGTCGGGATCGAAACGTTGTCGACCAGTACATCTTGACTACAAACTGGTTCATTTGGATTTATGTGGAGCACAAGATGTTCTCTGTATTGTGACTGTTCTTAACATGCATTTACTGTTGAAGTCACTATGTGTGTAAATGCCTGAGGTCTGGAAATCTGTTGACTTCCAACCTTTTTATCCACTGAACTTCGTTTATGTTTTGCTTTGTTTTTTTGATTGTTCATTTAATAAATACATTGGTTCTCCATTTGGACGATATCAACACAGGTCTTAATGTGGTTCTGTGTACCACTACCTCTTTTGTAGGGACCTTTGTCTCTTAATATACCTAAAAACGTTATGGCAGTTGGGGTTATTAGATGAGACTTTAGAAGGTTGATTGACAACCCTAGAGAATGGAATAGAGATAGGCACATCTGTGTATGCCTGCATGCCATTGATGATGTGGTTGCTTTTATATGGCAATCATCTAGATATGGGAATATTTGAACTCCTGCTTGTCGTAGATGAGCAGCAACTGGGGCGAATACCTTGGTAAATACTCGGGGTGATGAGCGAAGGGCAAAAGGCAGGACTCAGAACTCATAATCCACGTCAGCCACCCTGAAGTGCAAAAAAATTCCTTTGTTTGGGATGAATGGAGATGTGAAAATAGGCGTCCTGAAGATCCAAGGTCATCATGTAATCTCTTTGATTCAAGAGTTGTAGCACCTCCTGAAGAGATAACATGCAAAATGTTTGTTTCTTTAGGAACTTGCTGAGGAGACAAAGGTCCAAGACAGGGTGACATTCTTCTGTTTTCTTCCGTATAAGGAAAAATCTTGAACAAAATCCTGTCCCTCTTTGCACTCTTGGTACCACTTCGATCGCTCTCTTGTGCAACATGATGTTTATCTGAGACAGCAGTTCTGCTAGATGGGAAGGAGGAGGACCCGAGGTAGAAAATTTGGAGGAATCTTTTGAAATTCCAATGTGTGTCCGTTGGAAACTATATCGAGGCCCCTTCTGTCTGTTGTTATCTTCAACCATTTGGAGAGGAAACAGGAAATCTTTCCACCAACCTCTAGAAAAGAAGTGTGAGTTGTGGCCAACGCTAGAGATTCATCACTGCTTCTTAGAGGTGTCTCTATCTCTGAAGGATGTCTTTCCTCTATGGTGTTTGTAGGAAGCGGAAGGTGGCTGCTTGTATGGTTGTTGATGCTGTTGTCCAGTGGAGTATCGGGATTGTCCCTGATAAGGTTGAAATTGTTTGTACTGGCTCTAACCTCCCTGAAAGGAAGAGGTGCCCCGGCCTTGAGCTCCACGAGAGGGTTGTTTTTTAAAATGCAGGGTGCCTAGCGATCTTGCTGTGTCTGTATCTTTTTTAATTGTTTGGAGGGCCTCATCAATGTGTTGATCAAACAGGGATTCGCCATCATAAGGCATATCAATGATTTTTATTTGTACTTCCTGGCGAAAAGAAGTGGCTCTTAACCATCCCTGTCATCTTAATACTGCCGCCCCTGCGAATTGGTAGAAAACTGTAGACGAAACGTCTACTGCACAATCAATTATTTCTGCTGAGATCCTTTCCCCCTATTTAAGGATTTGCTTTGCTTCTGCTTATAACTCCTCAGGCAAAAGATCAATAAATGGTGAAATGTCCGACCACATTTGGCGGGCATGTCTACCATAGATTGCGTGAGTCTGCTGCCTTAACTGTGGTTGCTGCCATAGTGGATTTGTTTTTACCAATGGTGTCAAGTTGTCTGCCGTCCCTACCCGGAGGAGCAGACAGAGGTGAAGTGGGATTTCTGGCACGACGCTGAGCTGCCTGAGAAATTACAGAATCCGGTTTTGGCTGGCTGATGAGGCAAGCAGGAGAGTTTTTAGGTGTCTTGTATTTCTTTCCCAGCTTAGGTAGAAGAGCTGGAATGGAGGCCGGGGTTCGCATTACTTTCAGGCCTTTCTCCCAGATGAAATCTACTATGGAAATTGAACAAATTTGTCTCTTAGTCTGTCCTTTAAAATCATACAGAAAACAATCAGACTGTTTACTGACCATGGGGAGTTGAAATCTTCTTGCAGCTCTTTCCATTAAAGTATGAAAACCCCCATATCTTCTGATGGCGTGTCTACCGGATGTGGAGTTGTCTGAGACAGTGTTTGGATTTGGTAACCATCCCATTTATTTGGAAGCAACACTTCCTCAAGTTCTCCTTCTTCTCTTTCATCGTCAGTAGGTTGATGATCCTCTACATTTGGTTGAGGAGTTGTTGGCGGTGAAGTTACCAGTACTGTTGATTTAGGCGACCTTACAATCTGAGACAATTTAGGAATCGGAGTTTGGGGAACTGAGGCAGCTGGTTCTGAGGGTGGGAATCTGCGGTAGTAATCTTCTGCCATATGTTGTAAATTTGAAACTAGAGAAGCAGGCATCTGAATAGCAGGTTCCTTCTGTCTATACTGCTGGTTAGGCTTGTGATTTAAATAGTAATAATATTGTTCGTCATCATCCTCTTGGCATTTAATATGAAGGTCGGAAGGACTGTGTGCCACACCAAACATGCCCTCATTATCTGAACCTTGATGATCCTCTTCATCATAATCAAAATGTTCTTCAGAGGGCTAGGGGATACCTTAATAGAAGTATGCACCGGTAATATTATCTCCTGCGAAGATGTTCGCTTAGACTGGGCTACTGCAGACGTAAAAGTAGTCTCCTTGACTTTTTGTAAATCCGTCAACGTAAGCATAGATGGAATTTGCTGTGCAGTGACAAGTATCGTCGACAAAGCAACCGTCAACGGGGCACACGACGACGGAACAGTTGTTGACAGAAGTTTCATCGGCAGATGCTCCGTCGACGGTCGACGTCTCGGGCGTTGTTGATGACCGTTGTTGCAATTCTGCTGTTGATGATATCGGGTCCGATGACGGAGCCACCATCGACAATACACTCTTGCGCTTGAGGGCTGTCGACCACTGTAGCGGCAAAGTGAGAACCATCGACAAATCCTCTGACGACGGGCCACCGCCGATGAGGCCGCATCCGTCAAGAATGAAGTTTTGTATGTTTTCGTCGACGTCTTCTTTGACGATGTTGACGTCGACATAGAAGGTCTCACCTTCACAGAAACTATGGTCAACAGAGACGTTGAAGATGACATGATCAACTTAGACGGCGGAGATGAAAAAGTCGAGGTCGTCGTAGTTGTAGTGACGACGGAGGCTGCCGCCGCCGAGGGCATCAGCGACGGTTTTGTAGACTGAATATCCATCTTCAGCTTTTAAGGTGACAAAACTGTCTCTGGTAGCGATTTTGGAGCTGTTTTGACTTTGGTGGTGGCAGCAAAAGGCGTAGAGGGCAACATATGTCTCTTATGAGAGGAAGACTCCTTCTGGAGGTGGAAGGTTGGTCATAAGCCATAGATGAATGGTGCTGCTTTTTTACCACCTTAGAAGCTTTAGGAGATAAAAGCTCCACATCACTTGCTCTCTTTTTTGAGGCGATAGTCTTGAGAGAGGTATTGTCGTTTGAAGAGGGTTTTCCTTGGTTTTTAACCTCTGTAACCACAGAAGAAGTCTGCCCTCTCTATCCCTCAAAGTCTTCTGTGAGAAAGTTCTACAAAATGTACAATCTCTCACCTGGTGGTCAGGGTGAAGGCAGTAGATGCACTTTTTGTGAGGATCGTCCGAATGTAGTCTCAGCTTAACACAGGAATCACAATGTCTAAAAAGAGATCTTTTAGTTGTAGACATATTGACGTAAAGTTGAAATCACGCTGTCGAAGGAGAAACAATTTCTGTCAAGTAGGCCAGAGATAGGAATACTGAGCATAGCTCAGGGAGACTCCCTTCACACGATGTGCGGTCGAAAATCTGAGAGCCTGGAGCCTCTGTGGAGAGGACTCTAAAGGGTGCGGTCGTCTGACTGGCTGAACTTTGGACCTTTCCCAATGACCAGGACGAGCTATTAAGTGAATGTTTTTTCTTCATTAAATTCAGTGTTGAGGTTACTAATTACTGCTTTATATGTACTGTGGGACTCCCACTTCGATGACGGGGAATGATTCAAGCATGTGAATCTATGAAAGATCCAATGCTGGAGAACACATGCAATATAGTGGGGGTATACCAGTTCATGAACTCTCCGCAACAAGGTTCTCATACCTCTCTTAGGATTATAGACCAGAAGCACAGCAACAATTCTTATCCCACCTTTTTTTGAGGTATACAGATGTACTGTCATCCGCTTCATCCCAATGACTACTTCGTCATTCCTACTTTCTAACAATGAATCAAAAGAAGCAACTGGATCTGCATTAAAATTTGAAAAATAATTTTTTTCACAGGTTCCCCACCATTATAGAAAGCGATGTCCCATGCGCCTGAGCTAGGTGGGTACTGGGCTGTAAAGTCACTCCGGTGGGTAGTCTTTTGAGCATCTACTAAAGACCTGCTCTCCAGAACTCTTAAAATACTTAGGGAGTCATTTAGATATCAGCGAATGAGCCACCAAGACGCTGAGAGTAAAATTATTTGCCGACCTGAGGGCAATCTGCCATACCTAGACTTCTCTGTGGTCCTGGCTGAGATTTTACGTGAAAATGCTTCTTACAATACTGCGAGAGCCAAGTTCTGTGAAACTGTTAATGCCAAGTCAGATGTTTTTTTAATTAAAATGCTTCTTACAATACTGCAAGAGCCACATTCTGTGAAACTGTTAATGCCAAGTCAAATGATTTTTAATTAAAAAAGCAAGGATTTATTCTTGAAAAACAAAAAAGCAATGACTTTTAAGGGTTAAGAGATTTCTCCTAGTGCATGCAGGACATTGTTGTCTTTTACATCCCATGGACTTTAATATCTTACATGGTAGTCCAGGTCAGCGAAAAACATCACTGGAAGCAACTACCTAAACGGTCTTGGCATTCTGATGCCATTTAGCCAGCGGTCTTTTTCTGAAGCCAGCAGAGACTCCAACCTCAACAAAAAACAAAGCCGTTCCACCACCTCTGAATGAGGTAGATAACCAAGAGGTTGGCACACATGGCATCTGCTGATTTTTGGAAAACGCCCTGTTACCACCTACCTCTACTCAAAGGTCTTATTCTTCATTTAGAGCTTGTTGGTAATGTAAAACCCTCCAATTTCTGAACGAAGTGCAAGATCTAGAAGAGGACACACTGGAGGAAAGACCTACCCCATAGTATCCCAGTGTTGGAGGAAATTGAATGGGTGGTTCTCTGGATTCGGCACTTTCTTTCTCGTAATTGGCTGTTGTTCATGTCTGTTTCTAGCCATGTATCTTTGTGTATTTGTCTGAAAGTGTGTACCCATTTCTACTGAATCTCAACTGTGGAGAGGTTCAATAGTGCCGTTCTTCTCATCATTTAAAGCTATTAATTATAGCACTGTGGGGTAGTAAACATTTAATTAAATGGAACAAAATAAAGGATATAAGCACTTTTAACATCAAAGAAAACTTATCACTTTTTCAAAAACGATGTTTTCAGGACACTATCATTCTCGTAGGATGCATTACTATGATCAAATGCCTCATGCTTTTTGCTTTTGAGAGTAAAACAGTTAATTTTACGGAGACTCGTTACGGTATATTCTAGTCAACAGCCACACTTGTAAAATAATTTTGTACTGGTTGAAAAAACACAGAATTACTTAAAGCTCATATACTGTGCTGTCCTCTGACCTATTTTACCATATCATACAGCTGCAATAGTTTGGCACAAGATGTAGTTCATTGAACAAGCTTCAATTCTTCATGGGAGGCAGGTGCAGGGGAGCTGCAGGAAGAGGACGTCTGCCTTGCTTTCCACGCATTCTTAACAGGATCCCCAAAAGCGACAGAGAGAGACTTCTTGCCAGGCATTAGGCATTTTTTCTGGTTATCGACTTGTGATTGAAGCATCTGTGTTTCCAGTACTGCTTCAGGAACTTGCGGCTGAGAAATATTTTGCAAGTCTGAGACATTTATTGAGCTATAGATCCGTGGCTAGGTAAAAGAAACAAACGTAAGGTATAGTTGGAACAGAAAACAACATTACAAGCAAGATTGTTTAGTGTTTTGTTAGACAAATGATGGCTTAATAAAGGCCTTGATAAATCCTTTAATCACTTTACGTGCTGGAATCTGGAGACAAGGCCTCCAGATGTAATAAGTCTGCATTTTACAAACTAAAATCCAATGCATTAAAAATAATATGTAACTTCTGCTGGATTTCACAATCATAAACTTTTCATTCTACTTGTGTTTTACTTTTAACTAGCATTTTTGATCTTTATGGTGTCCCCCTTTTGTAAATTTTCTTCAAACCCTGAAACAGGGTGTCACATCAAAAGAAGAGACGAAGTAAACTTTGCAAATACATTACAGCGACATGGATGTAAAAGTAAAAGATTGTATTTTTTTTACTTTTCACCAGTAAACTCGCATACCTGGTTTTCCTGTGCCTACCTGTAATAGACTCTGTACCTGTGATCATATCCCCCCCCTATCGATATGTACTTGCCAATCCTGCCTCTACCCAAACGACATTCACCTGGCAGGCCTGTTC
This sequence comes from Calotriton arnoldi, assembly GCA_963921515.1. NCBI lineage: Eukaryota > Metazoa > Chordata > Amphibia > Caudata > Salamandridae > Calotriton > Calotriton arnoldi. Next base: position 1,276,660 of record CAWUFW010001642.1, on the reverse strand, counting down.
CTCAAACACCATACCTATTATTGTTGTTTATATACTACTGAATGCTATGATGAGTGTTACTATCACTATTGATGATACTTCAAACATGGCATGACACTACAAATAATGGTCTCACTCTTAGTACTAGCTGTATGACTACAGATATCACTACTGGTACGACTACTAGTTCTACCTATTTAGTTACTGTTAGAAATGGGGGTCTCTAGTTGGCAGGGGCTAGCACCTCTGCCCAAGTAGGGACCCTTCTTTCTAGTCAGGGTAAGGGAGTACACTCCTAAAATAACCCCTGCGCACCCCCTTGGTAGCTTGGCATGAGCAGTCGGGCTTATCTTAGAGTCAGTGTGTAAAGCATTTGCACATAACCAACAGTAACACAGTGACAACACTACAAAAGGACACCACACCAGTTTTAGAAAAATATCCAATATTTTATACACTTAAAACAAGACCAAAACGATAAAAATCCACAATACAGTACTTGAAAAGGTATACTTTGCAAGAATACTTGAAAAACACAGTTCGTATGAGTCGGTAGCTCCGTCCGGGGCTACCGCGATGCTGAAAACAACAGAGTCTAACAGTTCCAGCCGACTGCGTCGATACGGGCCAGCGAAAGCGTGGACAGACTCGGTAACAGTACCTTTCTCGTTGCGGCTGACATGGTGGTGCGAGCCGGTCGTGCCAACCATCGCGGTTGCGTTGCAAAATGGAAGCGGTGCAGGGTGCAGTGTCCTCTCGATGAGGTGCAGGCAGCGGCTCGGTGACGATCGTCTAGACGGCGTCGGTGAGACCAAGGCTTACGGTGCAGGGCGAGACTGAGCTCGTTGCGGTGCTGGCAGGTTGCGGTGCAGGCGACAGAGCCGGTTAGCGGGAGCTGGCGTCGGTCAGCCCAGACGGCTGTGTGGGACGAGGCGGTGTGTCGTGAAACTTACGAGCGGTACCCCAGCCACAATGCGGTCACGGGTGCAGAAGTCAGCAGCAGCGACGGTGTCGGTGAGACCAGGATGGCGAAGTGAAGCGAGGCGGTGCCCATAGGTCACGGTGCAAGCAGCGGCTCGGTGTCGGCAGCGGCGGTCGTCGTCGTCGGTGAGACCAGGGTTGCGGTGCGAGATGCGGACGGTTCGGTCTGCGGTGCCGTCAGGACACAGAGCCAGCAAAGGATGTTGGTTGCGTTTCCCTTCTCTGTGGCAGCTGAAACAGCGGTTCCAGAAGCGGTACCCAGAGGTTGGTGAAGTCTTTGCAGTCCCTGAGACTTCAGAACAGGAGGCAAGCTCTATTTCAGCCCTTGGAGATACTCAATAAAGAAGTTGCAGCAAGTTCAGTCCAGTCCTTTCACTGCGCATGACAGAAGCAGCCACTGCAGACCAACACAGCAAAGCACTCAGCAAAGTGGTAGTTCCTCCTCACAGCTTCTCCAGCTCTTCTTCGTGGCAGTATTCTTGGTCCAAAAGAGTTCTAAAGTTCTGGGGTCTGCGCCCCAATATTTATACTACAAAATCCTTTGTTCTCTGAAGGCAGAGAGTGTCTTTGCCCAGCCAGAACCAGTTCTGTCCTCTCTGGTGCAGCTTCCTGGCAGGTGGTGGAGACAGCATTGTCAGAGAAAGACCAGGCCCATTCAGATGAAAGGAAATTTCCTCCCCCTACTCTAAATGCAGCCCAGGTCTATTCAGCCCAGCCCTAACCCATCCAGACTCTCTGGAGCCACTGCTCCTCCCCAGCCCCTGTCACCCCAAAGCCAGACAGTCAATACACATCCTAGCAGAGGCACACTGACTGGCTAAGCAAGAAAATACCTACTTTCTACAAGTGGTATTTTCAAACAAAGAATGTAAAAATCACCCTCACTAAAAGATGCATTTTAACATTCAGAGTTTAGGCATGCTACACTTTATTTTCCTACCGTGTTCCCAGGGGTAGTTATGTTTATAAGATGTTATAAGCAAACTCCCCATTCTATCCTATGGGAACGGGTAGCCTTGCAATAGTGAAAAACGAATTTGGCGGTATTTCACTATCAGGACATGCCACACACACCAGGGCATGTCCTACCTTTCACATACACTGCACCCTGCCCACAGGGGTACCTTGGGCCTACCTTAGGGGGTGACTAATATGTATGAAAAGGGAAGGGTAGGGCATGGCAGTTACAAACTGCGCGCAGACTCTGCAGTGGCAGTTCTGAGTTACCTTTTCAGGGCTACTCGTGGGTGGCACAATCAGTGCTGCAGGCCCACTAGTAGCATTTGATTTACAGGCCCTGGGCACACACAGTGCACTGTACTAGGGACTGACTAGTAAATCAAATATGCCAATCATGGAAACACCAATCCATAATACAAATTGCACAGACAGCATATGCACTTTAGCACTGAATAGCAGTGGTAAAGTGCCCAGAGTCCTAAAACCAACAACAGCAGGTCAGGAAAAAATAGGATAGCAACTTACCTTGCGCACGCTGCATCGCCGAGTTGGCGATGCAGCGAGCGCATGGTAAATAGTTTTATTTATTTAATTACTTATCTTACTCCTGTCAGTCGTATGTCGGACTCCACTACCCCCCCACCCTGCGACACCCCACAGCCCTGCAGCACTCCCTCGGCGAGCCGCCACTGATCGTAGTAACAGTGGTATTGGTAATGGTAGTAGCATTTATAAATTGAAGCAGTAGCAATAGTAGCACCAGAGGTAACATTAGTGGTGCCAGTAGTCACTGCAGTATATGTAAAATTCATATAACATAACAGCAGAAGACTCAATAACTGGAGTGAGATAATAGTAACACATGATGTAGTTTCAGTAGGCTTATTTGGGATGACAGTAATAATAGAATAGAAGTAGTATTTGGAGCAGTACTTTGTAAATTACAGATACTCCGATGTCGGTTGGTAGATGTACTTTATTACATAATTCAGCCAGACACAGCAGAGGTCAAGGAGCTAAAGATTCATCTGTTAACACTCTCAGCGTCATCCGTGGAATGCTCGGAGCTACATTCTATAATAAATCATATCACACACACACAGGATGGTATTCTCCAAGGTACACGATTATTGGTGCAAAAGCTTGCATAACAACACATCCTCCTCCCAAACCCTTGAGAACACACCATAACTTATCAAACAAAATAATATTTGATGAAAGAAAGGAATGAATAGGGACAGGAAATATATATATATATATATATATATATACCACAATACCATGTTAAAATGAACTGTCAATGTCTAAAATAAAAGAGTAATTCTCAACACTTAGTGCTACAAATGAATGTGACGATTATTCACACAAAATCATTACTCATAGTTAATTAATTAATCATTACTCACAAACCTGCCAAACCTTCCATACCTTTCAGTCTTTTTAGTCTGGGAACTGGGTTGTTAACCTTGCCTTCATTTCCATCCAGTTCTTCACTGGCATCATGAGGATCAACCTTTTTTGCCCCTTACTATGTGTAGGAGTATTGGTAATAGCATATTTATACAAGAACCAATCAAACCTGATTTTATTAATTTGATATGGTTTGTCCAATAAATGATTGGAGCCTTCTGGGCCATCCTTCCTCTTACACAGAGAAATACAACTCAGTTGCTATATCTTGCCATCACTAAGGAGAACAGAATTCATTACAGAACACCTTCTCATCTTTTAATGGTTGTGTGAATCTGCTTTTAGTCTTCTTTAAAATACCAGATGTATCTAACCTGACCTAATCGCCTACATTTATACTTAAAGCCTTGCTGCTACATTTAAGATCATAATTGCTTTGGCATATGCTAATCTCTGCCTGACTACTTCAGGTGACCAATCTACCTCCCTAGATTTAGCCAGGTTGTCCTTCAACAATGGTTTCTACCTTTCATAAGCTTGAATGGACTACAACTAGTAGAAACACAAGGAACATAACGTGCTCACAACATGTGTAATAACTCCCTCTTTCACCCTAACTTAATGTTCTTGGCCAGCTGAATCATTCCCTTAGTATTTCTATTGAAGCGTTCCACTGCACTATTCCCAGCAGGATGGTATACAGAAGTAGTTTTATGCACAATACCATTCCTCTTCAAGAACCTTCAAAAGATTTTGGACAGGAATTGTGGACCATTATCACTGACAAAGACTTTCGGTAACCCCGCCTTCAGAAGTACTTTGTCTAGAAAGGTCACTATAAAAATAGACCCAGCTTTATGTACAATCTCAATTTCCGGCCATTTTGAAAAATAGCCCATTATGACAATGAGATATTTCTGTTCATCACTTTCAAGAACTGGCCCTGTAACATCAATACCTATTCTCTTCAATGGCATACTGTGACTGCTAAAGGGGCATAATAGTGGTCTTAAGTTGGTGTGAGATTTGTCAGAATTATCGCAAATAACGCACTCCCTTACTTTCTTCTCAACTGCCATATACAAACCACTTTTAGTTTTGAGACTTCTTTAGTGCCCCTCATGATACATATCCAATGTCTTAGTTCTTAGACTTTCAGATGGATTACATTCCCATTCCCCATGATTTTGTTATTTTCAATCGTCAATTCATGTTTCAATTCCCAGTAGGCATGTACATTGTATGTAATGACTTGTTCTACGGCCAACCCTTAACAACCATTTTATATAGTTCTTTTAGTAACAAATCCTTATCTTGAGTGTCACACCACTTTTCACAGGTAATATCCTCAAATCTGATTCTGTCATTCACATCTGCACACACAACGTTTCTCAAAATCATCTTCAGGTGCATCCTTCAGAGGGAAAGCTAACCGACTAAGGAAATACGCTACTCTTTCTTTACCCCTGGCATATACTGCACTTCAATATTATATTCCAACAATTTCACAGACATGCAAGCAATACGTGGGTATGCACTGTACAACCCCTTTGTCGTAAGTACTTTAGTGAGCGGTTTATGGTCACCGCATAGGATTACATGCCCCATATATATTGCCTGTAATGCCCCATATGCATGCTATAGCTTCTTGGTCAATAGTAGAATATTTTTCTTCTGTGTCAGTCAGTGAATGTGAAGCAAACGTGATAATACTCTCCTTACCAGTACTGTCGAACTACGTTAATACTGCACCAATACTTTCACCACTTGCATCAGTAGTGACCATACTCCTTCGTTTTGAATCAAATCCTTCTAAGGGTGGGCATTTTCAAATGTCATGTTTAACCTTTTGGGAGGCCGTTTGACATTTGGAAAAGCACTCAATTTTATTTTTGTGCTTAAAACATGTATGTGATACGTCTTGCAAGAGAAATGTTTGACAAATTGTGGCTAACACCCTGCATGACCCACACATCCATCATCCTTGCTTTTGGGGGCAGGGCAGTTCCTTATTTCCTGCACTAACTCCTTCTTAGTACTGATTGCCTCACAACTAACCTCATGACACAGATAAGTAACACTCCTCCTTGCAAATTTGGATTTACAGTATTCTGCAGTTAGGCCCTCCTTCTCAAAAATACTCCAAACTTTGGCAAGTTTAGAGTCATGTTCTGAGTTGGTCTTTCCCACCACCAAAATGTCATCTTGGAAAATATAAATTTTTCAATACCTTTAAATTATTCACGCATAAGTCTCTGAACCACAGCCGCTGTAGAAGCGAGACCAAATGGTACCCTTACAAAGCGGAAACATTCAAACGGTGTAATAAATGCAGTAAGATTCTTGCTCTCTAGGTGCAGCTGAACTTGTTGGTACACTGCAGAAAGGTCAGTAGAGGTAAACCATTTGATGCCCTTGGTAGGACAGCATTTTGTTGATTTTTGTCAGAAGAAATGAGTCCCTTGAGATATTTCTATTACGGTCCCTCAAGCCAACGCACAATCTGAATTTGCCATTGGCACTTCATGCCACTACCAAAGGAGCAACCCAGTCCGAGGACTCCACCCATTCTAAAATCTCTGCAGCTTATGGTTTGCATTATTCCTTTGAAACCTCATCTCTAATAGTTATGGGTATATTCCTGACCTTGAGGACACATGGAATCGTATCCTTCCTCAGAATTATGTTGTGCTGGAACCCACTTAGTCTCCGAATTTTCCCAGAGAAGAATTTCCGTAAGGCTGACTAGGTAGTACAGATTCAGGCCTGCTGGGATATAAAATCATACCCAGGTCACTCTGGTCTTCCCAAACCAGAACTTAGCTGCCTGTTTCTGTAACATACAAACTACATACTGCCTCTCTATTTTTAATATACATATAAAAAACATGTTATTCAGCACCAAGATGCCCACGGGTGAACGTGCGCTTTATAAATACACGTTATGTTTTTAAATCTGAATAACAATTCTCTGAAACCCACCATGTCTATAGTTTCACCAGTGAAATTCTTTGAAGAGATGTCAGGTAACTCTAAATCTTCCCCCAAGGTAGGAACAAACTATTAACCCAAACCTCTTTGTCGGTGGCAGCTGGTGTCATTATAAAATCGGGGGGGGGGGGCAATAATAACTGATAGGTATTGTATTAAGTGGGTAATGCCAGCCCTCCTGAAGGGGGTTGGAGGGACCACCAAGAGGCTCTATTTGAGGTATATTTTTAAAACTAGAAAGGAATGTGGTGCATATGACATATTTCTCAAATAAACTACACACAAAGCTATAGGTTTAAAAAGCAATTCAGAAGATGTACTTATTAAATATTCTGATATTTTTGAGTTTGCCCCTGAATCATTATGTATTTGCAATAGTAAATACTGCCCCGATTCAATAAATTATTGTAGGTAAGTGCCCCTTTTTGTATAGTCACCCACAACTTTTTCCTCAAAAAAGCTGATGGTTATGACACTGGTGCACTGCAGTCTGCTATACAGACCCCAATGTCTGTGCTCTCTCCTAAAACTGTTATGTTCGACTTGGTAATCCAAATTGGCAAAAGCTTTAGCTCCTTATAAGTGCCTAGTATATTCAATGAGGGGTGCCCAGGGAATTTGTGATAAATGGGTCCCCAGGCCTGCAGCACAGTTTTTGTGCCAACCTGAGCAACCCATTCAAACTACTGACATCAGGACTGCCATTGCAGACTGCAGGAGCAGTGCAACTACTCGAAATCGACAATGCATGACCATGTGCGGCACAGTCACCTATACTGCCTTTAATGTATGTAAGGCACCCCTAAGGTAGGCTTCCTCTGCCCAGGAGGTATGGTGCATTATATTAAAGGTGTGGACATATAAGTGCAAGCCTATATGCCCCTAAAGTAGCGTTGTACATTGGAACCTACTATATGTGTTAACGGTCCATAAGCTAACATGGCCTGCCAACCGGGCATGCTTGAGATTGGGAGCTCCATAATGGTGCCCCTAAAATAAGTCATGTTTGGTATCAAACAACGTGCCTTCTCACTCCTGACATGATTCTCATGCCCTGGGTGACGTGGCATGCACCCAGCTTGTACCTTAGAGGTTGCCCCCAGCTGTACTGTGCTCTGTCTGACCACCCGCGCTTTCTCGCACCTGCTGCCCCCAAGACAACATCTGCCAGGCAGTGTGATCATTCCCAGGAGTCAGAAACGAAGGCTGGGCAGGAAGGAGGTCACACCTCCCTCATCCCCAGCAGGCTAGTGAATTGGCACATCAGAGCGGTGAGAATCTCGGCTGTCCCCCTGAGCAGGAAACAACCCTCCCCTTGCCCCAAGCATGCTTGCACTGGCATGGCGCGAAATGAGCAATGCAGGAGGTGTACACCCCCAGCAAGGCTGGCCACACCGCTAGGGTGGGCAATTTGGTCTGTACACATAAAAATGTAATTCTGCCATCTTTAGGAGGGCTGAAATAGTGGGTTCTGTGTTGAAAAGGTGGCCTACACCACCGGATGTGGTCACCTCACACATCGGGGGCGGACTAGCTGCCCCTTGGCTACTAGCTCCCACACCCCGAACTCCCCTAAACTTAGGATTTAAGGGACCCCCCCTGACACCAGAACCTCAGATCGGAACAACTTACTTCAAAGAACCAAGAGGAGATCCGTGTCGCCGACAACAGGACTTTGCCCACCAGCACAAAGCAAAAGAGGGATACTTTGTCCCTGAGGCAACAGACTTGGAACTGAGTGAACGACCCTCGCCCTTGGCCAAAACCCGACACTCCTGAATAGAAGGACCCTTGTGGGAGCCAGAAGCATTCTTAGTCTCCCCAGACTAGCGGCACTAGTGCCCTGCAAACTGAAGGTAAAAACACTTACTGGTCCAAAGAATTGCTGGCCATCGGCCCCTCGGAGGGAATGCCTAAATCTAGGGGGTCCAGTACATTGTGGGAGTTGTAGTCTCGCCTGCCCCGAAGTTTCAGGCCGCTATGTTACTCCCCCAGACTCAGTGAAGTTCCGGAAGCTTTTCGTTGTGCTCATTGCGGCCAAAGCTTGTTGATCACCAGTCCCACACTCGACGCATCTACAGAGAACACCTTGCAACCATCATCTGACAGCATTTGTGTACCTGTTGCGTTTTTGCATTTTGTTTCTTGCACCACAGTGTAAGTGGTAAAAACAGCACCACCTGCGGCTCCCGTTCAGCACCAAGGACAGCCAGAACAACTCTGCACCCGGACTTCACCGGCTAGGTAAAATTTATCTTATTTATGTGGCCTGGTCCTGGCACCCGCATGACCTTAACCTTATAAGGGTTCTAAGTAAGTAAGTCAACCTGCAGGTGAACGATTGTCACTAATGGATTCTGCCATTGACCGCAATGTTATTTTGTCAATGTATTTTTCTGCACTGTTTTAATATTGCTTCAAAAATCTATTACTGCGGTTATATGTATGCTATTCTGTTTGTTTTGGTGTCTAGATTAAGATAAAAAAGTCACTCTATTTTTATAAATTGGTGTCAGATTTCTCCCAAGTCGTGTCAATTCCTTATCACCCATGCTGGTACTCTGAAATGCTTAACACATGTTCCTCTAGAAAAGCCTGACTGTTCTTTGCCACTCTACGGGACTAAGCAAAGGATTTATTGATGTGCAGAATATCGAGTAGGAAATGTCGAACTACAGAAATATCGAGTCCTAAATATCGTGAGTCAGAAATATCAACAGCAAGAATATCGTGGTCAAGAATATCAATTTTAGGGGGGCGTGGCCTAGCTCATGGACGGGTGAGACGTATTGAGCACGAGCTCCCGCTGGAGCCCTAAATCCTAAGCCTAATCCTGCAGCATCCCGCTTCGAATTTGCCCCCGGATCAATGCCCTGAGGAGCCTGCCCCCATTGAAGACTGGTGGGGGCCCTCTAGGCGCCTGAAACGGAGTGACGCGAAGCTTACAATTTCGTGGCCGAACGAGGAAGCGAAAACCAAGATGGCGGCAGGTGGTGCCGGGGCGGTCCTGGAGGCCTCCCCACACCGCTGAAGTGTCCAGAGGGCGAGCAGTGGCCAACTGCGTGTGGTCGGACTGTCGAGGCGGAGAGGGGTCTTTGATGCCCCCACCCCCCCCCCCCGAGTGGCGCCGTGGAAGTGTTGCGGCGACTGAGGGACGGGCCCGAGCCGAGAGTTGTGGTCCGGGAGACAGTGGGCGTCCTGGGGCGTGTCGCTGGAGTGTGGTGCTGTTGGCGGCGCCCTCCTGCGCCCTGCCCCTTCAAAGTGGAGGCCGAAACAACGTTATTCACTGAGGCCTGAGTGCGTGGCGGGACCCCGTGAGGTCTGCGGTCGTGTGATCTGGGGTCCCGACCCTCCACAGACCCGGATCCAAGTGGCATCAGAGGCCGCGGATGACCCCTTCCCACCCTGCGCTTGCCTTGATTGGAGGCCAGAAGGACACTGCCCGGTGGCGACTGCCTGGAGCGAGGGCCGAGGGGTGGTGGCCTGGCCGCAGCCTGAACAGGAGGTGAGAGCCTGGGAGGGCCATGGGCGTGCAATCCCGGGCCCCGCCCTGGGGGTGACGTGTGGTGCGAGGTGAGAGCCGAGGTGGTCCGGCAGGATCCTGCACCAGGTGGAGGGCTGCAGAACGTAAGGTGGAGAATCCACCAGTGCCTGAGACCGTGCGGACTGTGTGCGGCGACAGGAGCGACTCCTTCCCGGTCCGCGCCCGTCCGGGGCAGAGGACAAGTGGACATTGCCTGATCGTTTTCAGCCTGTGAGGAGGCCCGGATACAAGGTGAGAGCCAGCTGGGGCGTTGGCGGTGGGATTCCGGGCCCCCTCTAGAGGGGTGTCGAGACTGTGATCGCGGACAACGCAGACCCTGAGAGGCGACGGCCTGGAGGGGATGAAGTGGGACCCCCACCTGCACTGGAAGAGATAAACACCAAGGGCGACAGGGGCCTGCATGTAGTGAACCTGTCGATACGTGCCAAGGGGAAACGATCTGGAGCCACCCAACAAGTGGCTGGGACAGACTAGACACAGAAGACCCTAACTGAGTGAAACACTAGAGGGATTGCGAAGGTAGTCCTCAACGAAGGAAGAAGCGTGCTAGAGGCCCAGCACCAGACACTAGCAACAGAGGCCCTTTCCACAGGATCTTAGAGCGAGACGGAGGAGACACACTGCTGTGCCAGCGGTCAGCGTTGGAAATCTAGGGGGGCTGGGGATCCCAACCCTCCAGCCCAGATACCGGGGAGAACACGAGTAGAAAACCTATCGCCTGTACCGGAGCCGCCTAAGGCAGGGCCATGGCCAAAGACCTAAAACCCCTAAGACGGCAAAATGAACAAATACACCAAGGTGCTCCCCACGCAACCCGAGGTGGCAGAAGCAACTCAGCCTCCTTCAGACACGACCCTGCTCCTCCAGGCTATCCAGAGTTTTGGAAGGGAAAATTGGAGAGGTCTGTTCGGAGGAGTCACTGCTCCGACAGGACCTCCGCAAGGTGTCTGAGGGTAACGGAGGCCGAAACCCGAGTGTCAGAGGTGGAAGATGCAGTGAAGGACCTCCAAAAGGGGATGAGAGAAATGTGCAGCACCACCGCGGATATGTTGTGGAGGATCGACGACGCAGAAAACCGGGCCCGAAGGAATAACCTCCGCTTCGTGGGGTTTATGGAAAGAGTGGAGGGCAACAACGTAGTAACATTCTTGACAAAATGGCTGATGGCTCTCATCCCGGCGGAACAATTTTCCCAATGCTACATCATAGAGCGTGCACATCGTGCATTGAATGCTAAACCCCCTCCGGGGCCCCGCCGAGGCTCATTATTGCGAAATTGCTGAATTTCTTAGACAGACACATGATACTTCGAGAAATGCGCCGCAAGGGAGAAGTTCGCTACGAAAATGTAAAGATCATGACATTCCCAGATTACAGCCGAGAGGTACAGAAGCAACGTCGCACCTTCGACTCGGTTAAGGTCAAACTACGGGCCCTTCAGATCCAGTATATGCTCCTGTTCCCGGCGAAACTAAAGGTCCTATTCCAAGGGAAGGCTCTCTTTTTCCAGATCCTGGAGGAGGCGTGGGCCTGGGTGGAGGAAAGACCGGTGTTTCGCCCCCCCGGGGGGACCATCTCAGGACAATCGCATGCTACTGGCTAGCGTGGACGGTGGTGGGTCCCCCCAAAGGAGTCATACGACTGTGGGCCGACCGCGGAGAACACGCAAGGGGACGCCGTATACCAGGAGAAACTTTACGCAAGACAGAGGGAGTCAAGACCATCGTAGGGGCGAATGCTCTCAATCCGAAACCGACACGGCGCAAAGAACTGGATCCCCCAACCAGCAATCAGACTCTGATGATACTGATATGTCCCTCGGACCAGAATCAAGGCACCCATTAGAGAAAGCAATCTTAGCTCTGGAACAAGGCGAAGAAGAAGAAAGGCCAAAAGAGGATGCCTCACACACAGAAAGTGACTCAACTGAACTGGGTGCTGCAAGGTGAACACCGGCGGGATGGCCTCATGGACCGGTCCTTACCCCCCTTCTTCTTTTCTCTACTCCTTCTCTCTCTTTCGCCCCTTTGCTGCCCCCTTTTCTTTGTTTCTTCTTCCTTCTTTGCCGAGCGCCGAGCCTCGAACGGCGGACAGCTTGGACACTTGAGCAGCGAACTGTAAGAGTTGGGGTTCATAGTTGGGTGGGGGGAGGGAACGACAGACCGACCTATTCTCACTGGCCAAGGGCCACTTCCAGAGATGGGAGGGCTGGGGGGAAACGGAGGGAGGTGGGGTGGGGGGAAGGGAGGGGTTTCACACAGTTGGGGTTTACATGTTTACACTTTGATCTGTTGAGCACAAGGGTCGTCACGACAGGAATCTCTTGCAGAACGAGAGCCACTGCGGAATCATACCCCCAACTGCCTCTAGATTGTAGCACTATTGATGTACTGTTGCTAGAACTACCATGACCAGACAACCTACTTTGACGGTTATGACTTGGAACGTTAATGGGCTGGGCGACAAGATAAAACGTGGTCTAGTGTCACAACATATCAAGAGGCTCCATCCTGATGTTGTAATGCTGCAGGAAACACATCTCAAGGGTACACAGTGTGGTTTTATTGGTCGCGGGGCTTATAAGGTCCTGGCACACTCGGGGTTCACATCTGGGGCAAGAAGGGTGGCGATCCTGATCAAGAAAAACATTCCCTTTCAAACCTCACGCCTTTGGCAAGACCCCTTGGGCAGATATGTGGGAATTTTGGGGCTATGGGGAAGGACTGAGGCCACATTGATATGAGTATACGCACCCCCCAGGCTGCAAGCGCCCACCATGACTAAAGTGATCGACATTCTGATTGAGACACCCTCTGCTCTGCATGTAGTAGGAGGAGATTTTAATGACGTCCTGGACTGCTCCCGGGGGGGAGATAGATCTATAATGATTACACCACTATGGCGTTTTTCCACTGCAATGGGCTTGATAGACATATGGAGGGATAAACACCCCCTAGTTAGACAGTTCTCTTTCTACTCTGGGGCTCACGATACACACTCCAGACTGAACTACATATTTATTCCCAAAGGGGAACTACGGGACGCAGGGCGTGCAGACTATACAGCCAGAGGCCTTTCAGACCACTCCCCGCTCGTGGTTGAGATGGGGCTGAGGGAGCGAGATAGTGCCCGCAACTGGAGACTGAGCCCATGGGACCTGAATAATGCCAAAATTTCGAGTGGGCTTAGAGCGGACACTGCAGTCTATTTCCTGGAAAATCAGGACTCTGTCCCCTTCAGAGTGATGGTCTGGGAGGCCTATAAGGCTGTGTTGCGGGACAGTGCCTAAAACCGAATAGCGTGGGAAAAGAGGGAGAAGGATAAGGGCATGGTAGAACTGGAACAAAAAATAAATGAGTTAGATATGCAGATTGCCCAGAACGGCGACCCTGAACTGTCCCGTAGACTGATCACCCTACGACTGGAATACAAGGAACTGGCCCCAGATAATGGCAAAAAACTACATCTGGCGACATTACACCGCCTCTATGAAGTGGGGGACAAGGCCGGGAAGCTTCTAGCGTGGCTTAGCAGACGGGAGGTCCAAGATAGATGGGTGAGAGGGGTGATGGACCCCCAGGGGAATAAGAAGTCCACCGACAAAGGTGTGGCTATGACATTTGCCGAGTACTATAGGGACTTATATCGGGCTCGACCACTCAAGTTGCAGGCCTAAATACAGGAATATCTGGCGGCAATTCCCTCCCCTATATTAGGAGAAATGGAGGCTCAGGGACTGGAAGAGGCTCTGTCACTGACAGAAGTCCAGGAGGCAGTGGCGAAGCTTCGCCCTGGGAAGACCCCGGGCACCAACGGTCTCCCCGCGGAATTTTATAAGCGATACTCGGATATCCTATGTCCCCACCTTCTCAGGCTTTTTACAGATGCCCAGGAAGAAGGCGTTCTCCCACTGGACCTACGGATGGCTACTATTGTGGTCCTATATAAGGAGGGCAAACCACGTGTCCAATGCAGGTCTTATAGACCCATTTCACTGCTGAACTCGGAAGTTAAAATCCTGGCCACCATCTTGGCGACACGTCTCCTGGGTGTAATTACGGGCTTGATCCATGAAGACCAGTCAGGATTTATGCCAGGCAGATCTACTCGCCTGAACCTTAGACGAACACACAATTGGCTTATGAAAGTACGACACCGGTCAAGTCCGCAGGTGTTCTTAACACTGGACGTGGAAAAAGCGTTTGACGTTAATTGGCAATTTCTTGATGCCACCTTGGCTAAATTCGGGGTGGGGCCGAAATTCCGCAGCTGGGTGACACTCCTATACAACCAACCGATGGCCGCGGTGCGCGTTAATGGTCAATGCCCGGAGCCCTCCCCATTGAGAGAGGGACGCGACAGGGCTGCCCCCTGTCACCCCTCCTTTTTGCGCTCACTCTTGAGTCGCTGGCTTGTGCTATTAGGGTACACCCCAATATACGGTGCTTCCACATCACGCATACAGACACGGAGGAGGAGAAGATTTCTCTCTATGCCGACGATATTTTGATGTACATTACATACCCCGAAACGACCATACCGGCCCTATTCGATCTGATTACAGAGTACGGACGACATTCGGGCTACAAAAAGAATTGGAACAAATCCACACTTTACTGCTCGACCGACGCACAAATAAACTGTTCCCTTCCTGGAGAACTGCGAGTAGTGCCAAGGGGCTTTAAGTATCTGGGTATTTTCGTTACTCCCCACACGGAGGTATGCAGGAGGGAAAACTTAGATGTAGTCCTAAACAACTTTAGATTAGACGTGGAGAGATGGAGGGATCTTCCCCTTACCCTGCTTGATCGAGCGGCTATCTTCAAAATGATTACCCTGCCTCAACTCCTATATGCCATATTTACGGACATCGCCAGCAAACTTAGAACATTACTGTGGCAAGGGGGACACCCTAGAATAGCACCCGGGACACTGCAACGCAATCCCTATAATGGCGGAATAGCACTCCCCGACATAGAGGCCTACTATTAGGCGTCCCACTTGATACGCATAAACGAATGGATACACAAACGCAGAAACCACCCCACATACTGCCTCATACACACCTACACCTCCTCTACGGGGGGAAGGGTAGCTCACGTTTGCTGCCTGCGACTCGAGTGACCCTGCCGGCATGGACATGGGCTAACAGGACACTTGCTGGAAGGGACGGATCACGCACAACACACCGCTTTGGGAGGGGACCTGGTTCAAGGAACTACATAAGCTCACAGGGTTTGAGACTTGGGATCTCTACGATAGGGGGACATAATTGAAAAAGGAGAGCTTAAAACATGGGCAAAGTTCAAGCAGGAATATGACATGAAAAACTCCCATTTTCTTAAAAACGCACAACTGCGTCATGCCTGGCAGGCCGAAAATATCCCTGTGAGCAACTTCTGGAATATGCACCCTTGGAGGGTAGGCTTTTACAAGAGGAACTAATTCATAAGGCGGTCTCCTTCACATACAAAACCATCAACAATAATATCTCAGATGGGCTAACAGGGCTCAGAACAAGATGGGAGAAAGACGTGGGGTCCATGGAGGATATTGACTGGGAGGCAGCGTTAATGCATCCCAGAGAAGTTGCCATAAAGGCAAGGCTCCGGCTCATCCAACTTAAAATACTACACCGAACATATTATAATAGGGATAGGCTACACAAGATGGGAAGAGCAGAATCATCATGTTGTCTGGCTTGCACCGCTGATAAAAGTGACTTTTTCACACGGTTTGGGCGTGTCCCGCACTTCAGTTATACTGGACGCAGGTAGTCGGGCTACTAGGAATGGTTCTAGCGGTAACGTTGCCATTGGAGCCAAGATTTGTGATACTAGGGATTCCCAGTGAGGTAGATATCACCAGAACACAGCTAATTTTTGCCTCCCTGGGGTTAGTAGTTGCCAAAAGGGACGTAGCTAGGAGATGGAGAGTGGTTGACAGGCCGACCATTCAGGAGTGGACGAGAGGAATGGACATATATATGATGGCAGAGCAGACCACGTATCGTAGCAGAGGGTGCCTGAAAGAATTCCACAAGATCTGGGACCCACGGAGACGGCACTTTGGGCTCAATATGGGAGACGACACACAACAGTCTGCCATGCATATTACACAAGGGACTCAAACATAGGGGTCCGGGACCACAACGCCCTACAGAATAATCCTGATGCTTACTTGAGGCTGCCCCCTGGTCCAAAACGGAATCACATAACCAAGGGAAACAAACACTGGCGATATGCACTGATTCACACATATCAGGGGGAGGTGGCTTAGTCGATGATGATCATATTTGTAATTGTTTGAGATCGAACCTTGCAGATGTACCACGTGAGAACTGTCTTGTGCTGATTGTTCAGTTTGAAAATAAAAAATAAATTTAAAAAAGAATATCAATTTTAAGGTAAGAAAAATCGTTTTTAATTATAATAAATTAATGATTATTTTTTATTTATTAATATTTATTTAATTGAGATTTTATCGTGCTAATTGTGGGAAGTAATTTATTATGAATTAATTATTAATTGGTTGTTAATTAATAATTAATTGCTAATTAATTATGGTTATTGTGTAATTTTTTAGGTGCGGGTTGTGGGGTTTATAGGGGTAAAGGGTGTGAAGTAATTTATTTTTAAATTAATAATAAGTTAATTAATATTAAATAATTAATTGAAAATTAAATATGGAAATTGTGTAATTAATTTTAGGTGCGGATTGTGGCGTTTATAGGGGTAATGAGTGGGAAGTAATTTATTTTTGATTAATTAATAATTCGTTAATAGATATTAATTAATTGAAAATTAAATATGGAAATTGTGTAATTAATTTTAGGTGTGGGTTGTGGGGTTTATAGGGGTAAAGGGTGGCAAGTAATTTATGTTTAATTTATTAATTAGTTGATCATTAATATTAACTAATTAATTGATATTTAATTAGGGTAATTGTTTTTTTGTGTGTGGGTTTTAATTTTATAGGGGTAAAGGGTGGGGAGTACATTAATTTGACTTTATAATTAGTTGTTAAATACTATTAGTTTTCTAATTGAAAATGTTTTAATTGTGTAATTAATTTTTTTATAGTTTAATTTTAGGTGTGGGTTGTGGGGATTATAGGGGTAAAGTGTGGGAAGTTAATTTTTATGATTTTTATTTGTTTTTTAATTAATAATATTTCTTTAATTGGTAATTAATTATGGAAGTATATATTTTTTTTAATTTAGATGTGGGTTGTGAATTGTGTGGTGTTATAGGATAGGAAATGAGAAAACTAAATTTATGTAATAATTAATGTTTTTGTTTCTAAATATTTTCTAATTAAAAATATTTATTTGTTTGAAAATTATTTTTTATTTTATTTAACATATTTGTAGGCATTTGTCATATGTATTTACCATTGTTTTTATTTTTAATATTAAATATATTTGTATTTTATTTTTTAACATATTTATATATTTTTTATTTATTTTGTTTTTGAAATATTTTGTTGTTAATATTTTGTTTGTTTTTCGTTTTGAACTGACTGGAGTGGGAATATTAATTGTTACCCCTCTGCAATTCAACACTTTCCCTACTGTTGCACTGATTGGAGTGGGAATAGTACATTTTATTCCGCCACTATCCAACACTTTCCCTATTGTAGCACCCACTGGAGTGGAAATAGTAATTTTTACCCCTCCACTATCCAACACTTTCCCTACTGTTGCACTCATTGGAGTGGGAATAGTAAATTTTATTACTCCGCTATCCAACACTTCCCCAACTGTTGCACTCACTGGACTGGGAATAGTAATTTTTACCCCTTCAATATCCAACACTTTCCCTATTGTTGCACTTATTGGAGTGGGAATAGTAATTTTTACCCCTCTGCTATCCAACACTTTCCCTACTGTTGCACTGACTTGGAGTGGGAATAGTAAATTTTAACCCTCTGCTATCCAACACTTTCCCTACTGTTGCACTCACTGGAGTGGGAATAATAATTTTTACCCCTCCACTATCCAACACTTTCCCTACTGCTGCACTCATTGGAGTGGGAATAGTAATTTTTACCCCTCTGCTATCCAACACTTTCCCTACTTTTGCACTCATTGGAGAGGGAAAATTAAGTTGAAAGATTTTTAAATAGTTTAATGTTTCAATTTATAATAGAATGTTTTTTTATTAGATTTTATGTTATTGGTATATATATATATATATATATTCAGTAAATTTTTATATAATTTTAAAATTATAAAATAAATTAAAATGAATAGTTTATTAATTGTTTTAAAGTAAATATATATATATATATATATGTATATTAATTATGTATGTGTTTAACTTTTTTAATTACGTTTATTTGTTATATTTGTCAAAATGTATATTAAGTCAAATTTATTTTTTTTACATTAATTTTATTATTTAATATTTATTATTTTATTTATATATATATATATATATATATATATATATATGTATAAAAATCGATATTTTGTACAACTATATTTTTGACCTCGATATTTTTTTTACTCGCTATTTTTGTACTTACCTGTTTAATTCGAGGGAGTCGATATTTTTGAATTCTATATTTTTACCTCGATATTTTTTACTTCTATATTTTTGAGGTCGATATTCTCTCAGTGAACCGATTTATTAGTGTGAATCCAAGGACCATCTTTGGGGTTTTGTGATATTACATTGTAAGTCCACCCAGCCATACCACAAAATATTGATGAAAAATGGAACGTGGTAGCAGTATAATAAAAAGCGATACAAAAGGGGATGATGGACGGAACGTTTGAGCCAATCAAACACTCACCCCCAGTCAACTGATCTGGGTTTAATCCATCATCATTCTTTAGCTCACTCCACCACCCCAGTTCAGACATGGCCATATGCAAATCAGTCTGACCCTGTGCCTCATGGGAACAGTCCAGCCCGAACTGCCAAGCCATGTCTTCCCTGGACCGGAAACAAGCATCCTAGGACCGGTTTCTGGCATTCCAGCCGTCATCAGCCAGGCTTGCTTGAATCCAGTGGCAAAGTGAGCAAGGGACCCACGTCTGGGCATACCCCGCCAACTTAGGGCGAACAAAGCGATACAAAAGGGGATGATGGACGGAACGTTTGAGCCAATCAAACACTCACCCCCAGTCAACTGATCTGGGTTTAATCCATCATCATTCTTTAGCTCACTCCACCACCCCAGTTCAGACATGGCCATATGCAAATCAGTCTGACCCTGTGCCTCATGGGAACAGTCCAGCCCGAACTGCCAAGCCATGTCTTCCCTGGACCGGAAACAAGCATCCTAGGACCGGTTTCTGGCATTCCAGCCGTCATCAGCCAGGCTTGCTTGAATCCAGTGGCAAAGTGAGCAAGGGACCCACGTCTGGGCATACCACCGCCAACTTAGGGCGAACAAAGCGATACAAAAGGGGATGATGGACGGAACGTTTGAGCCAATCAAACACTCACCCCCAGTCAACTGATCTGGGTTTAATCCATCATCATTCTTTAGCTCACTCCACCACCCCAGTTCAGACATGGCCATATGCAAATCAGTCTGACCCTGTGCCTCATGGGAACAGTCCAGCCCGAACTGCCAAGCCATGTCTTCCCTGGACCGGAAACAAGCATCCTAGGACCGGTTTCTGGCATTCCAGCCGTCATCAGCCAGGCTTGCTTGAATCCAGTGGCAAAGTGAGCAAGGGACCCACGTCTGGGCATACCCCCGCCAACTTAGGGCGAACAAAGCGATACAAAGGGGATGATGGACGGAACGTTTGAGCCAATCAAACACTCACCCCCAGTCAACTGATCTGGGTTTAATCCATCATCATTCTTTAGCTCACTCCACCACCCCAGTTCAGACATGGCCATATGCAAATCAGTCTGACCCTGTGCCTCATGGGAACAGTCCAGCCCGAACTGCCAAGCCATGTCTTCCCTGGACCGGAAACAAGCATCCTAGGACCGGTTTCTGGCATTCCAGCCGTCATCAGCCAGGCTTGCTTGAATCCAGTGGCAAAGTCCAGGGAAGACATGGCTTGGCAGTTCGGTCTGGACTGTTCCCATGAGGCACAGGGTCAAGACTGATTTGCATATGGCTATGTCTGAACTGGGGTGGCGTGGTGAAGCAAAATAACGATGGATTAAACCCAGATCTGTGACTGGGGGTGAATGTTTGCCAATGTGCAGCATTCCGTCCATCATCTTGTGTGTTTTGCATTTCGCCCTAAGTGGGAAGGGTATGCCCAGACGTGGGTCCCGTGCTCACTACGCCACTGGAGTCAAGCTATCCTGGCTGATGAAGGCTGATAGCCAGAAACCGGTCCTAGGATGCTTGATTCTGGTCCAGGGAAGACATGGCTTGGCAGTTCGGTCTGGACTGTTCCCATGAGGCACAGGGTCAAGACTGATTTGCATATGGCTATGTCTGAACTGGGGTGGCATGGTGAAGCAAAATAACGATGGATTAAACCCAGATCTGTGACTGGGGGTGAATGTTTGCCAATGTGCAGCATTCCGTCCATCATCTTGTGTGTTTTGCATTTCGCCCTAAGTGGGAAGGGTATGCCCAGACGTGGGTCCCGTGCTCACTACGCCACTGGAGTCAAGCTATCCTGGCTGATGAAGGCTGATAGCCAGAAACCGGTCCTAGGATGCTTGATTCTGGTCCAGGGAAGACATGGCTTGGCAGTTCGGTCTGGACTGTTCCCATGAGGCACAGGGTCAAGACTGATTTGCATATGGCTATGTCTGAACTGGGATGGCGTAGTGAAGCAAAATAACGATGGATTAAACCCAGATCTGTGACTGGGGGTGAATGTTTGCCAATGTGCAGCATTCCGTCCATCATCTTGTGTGTTTTGCATTTCGCCCTAAGTGGGAAGGGTATGCCCAGACGTGGGTCCCGTGCTCACTACGCCACTGGAGTCAAGCTATCCTGGCTGATGAAGGCTGATAGCCAGAAACCGGTCCTAGGATGCTTGATTCTGGTCCAGGGAAGACATGGCTTGGCAGTTCGGTCTGGACTGTTCCCATGAGGCACAGGGTCAAGACTGATTTGCATATGGCTATGTCTGAACTGGGGTGGCGTGGTGAAGCAAAATAACGATGGATTAAACCCAGATCTGTGACTGGGGGTGAATGTTTGCCAATGTGCAGCATTCCGTCCATCATCTTGTGTGTTTTGCATTTCGCCCTAAGTGGGAAGGGTATGCCCAGACGTGGGTCCCGTGCTCACTACGCCACTGGAGTCAAGCTATCCTGGCTGATGAAGGCTGATAGCCAGAAACCGGTCCTAGGATGCTTGATTCTGGTCCAGGGAAGACATGGCTTGGCAGTTCGGTCTGGACTGTTCCCATGAGGCACAGGGTAAAGACTGAGTTTGCATATGGCTATGTCTGAACTGGGGTGGCGTGGTGAAGCAAAATAACGATGGATTAAACCCAGATCTGTGACTGGGGGTGAATGTTTGCCAATGTGCAGCATTCCGTCCATCATCTTGTGTGTTTTGCATTTCGCCCTAAGTGGGAAGGGTATGCCCAGACGTGGGTCCCGTGCTCACTACGCCACTGGAGTCAAGCTATCCTGGCTGATGAAGGCTGATAGCCAGAAACCGGTCCTAGGATGCTTGATTCTGGTCCAGGGAAGACATGGCTTGGCAGTTCGGTCTGGACTGTTCCCATGAGGCACAGGGTCAAGACTGATTTGCATATGGCTATGTCTGAACTGGGGTGGCGTGGTGAAGCAAAATAACGATGGATTAAACCCAGATCTGTGACTGGGGGTGAATGTTTGCCAATGTGCAGCATTCCGTCCATCATCTTGTGTGTTTTGCATTTCGCCCTAAGTGGGAAGGGTATGCCCAGACGTGGGTCCCGTGCTCACTACGCCACTGGAGTCAAGCTATCCTGGCTGATGAAGGCTGATAGCCAGAAACCGGTCCTAGGATGCTTGATTCTGGTCCAGGGAAGACATGGCTTGGCAGTTCGGTCTGGACTGTTCCAATGAGGCACAGGGTCAAGACTGATTTGCATATGGCTATGTCTGAACTGGGGTGGCGTGGTGAAGCAAAATAACGATGGATTAAACCCAGATCTGTGACTGGGGGTGAATGTTTGCCAATGTGCAGCATTCCGTCCATCATCTTGTGTGTTTTGCATTTCGCCCTAAGTGGGAAGGGTATGCCCAGACGTGGGTCCCGTGCTCACTACGCCACTGGAGTCAAGCTATCCTGGCTGATGAAGGCTGATAGCCAGAAACCGGTCCTAGGATGCTTGATTCTGGTCCAGGGAAGACATGGCTTGGCAGTTCGGTCTGGACTGTTCCCATGAGGCACAGGGTCAAGACTGATTTGCATATGGCTATGTCTGAACTGGGGTGGCGTGGTGAAGCAAAATAACGATGGATTAAACCCAGATCTGTGACTGGGGGTGAATGTTTGCCAATGTGCAGCATTCCGTCCATCATCTTGTGTGTTTTGCATTTCGCCCTAAGTGGGAAGGGTATGCCCAGACGTGGGTCCCGTGCTCACTACGCCACTGGAGTCAAGCTATCCTGGCTGATGAAGGCTGATAGCCAGAAACCGGTCCTAGGATGCTTGATTCTGGTCCAGGGAAGACATGGCTTGGCAGTTCGGTCTGGACTGTTCCCATGAGGCACAGGGTCAAGACTGATTTGCATATGGCTATGTCTGAACTGGGGTGGCGTGGTGAAGCAAAATAACGATGGATTAAACCCAGATCTGTGACTGGGGGTGAATGTTTGCCAATGTGCAGCATTCCGTCCATCATCTTGTGTGTTTTGCATTTCGCCCTAAGTGGGAAGGGTATGCCCAGACGTGGGTCCCGTGCTCACTACGCCACTGGAGTCAAGCTATCCTGGCTGATGAAGGCTGATAGCCAGAAACCGGTCCTAGGATGCTTGATTCTGGTCCAGGGAAGACATGGCTTGGCAGTTCGGTCTGGACTGTTCCCATGAGGCACAGGGTCAAGACTGATTTGCATATGGCTATGTCTGAACTGGGGTGGCGTGGTGAAGCAAAATAACGATGGATTAAACCCAGATCTGTGACTGGGGGTGAATGTTTGCCAATGTGCAGCATTCCGTCCATCATCTTGTGTGTTTTGCATTTCGCCCTAAGTGGGAAGGGTATGCCCAGACGTGGGTCCCGTGCTCACTACGCCACTGGAGTCAAGCTATCCTGGCTGATGAAGGCTGATAGCCAGAAACCGGTCCTAGGATGCTTGATTCTGGTCCAGGGAAGACATGGCTTGGCAGTTCGGTCTGGACTGTTCCCATGAGGCACAGGGTCAAGACTGATTTGCATATGGCTATGTCTGAACTGGGGTGGCGTGGTGAAGCAAAATAACGATGGATTAAACCCAGATCTGTGACTGGGGGTGAATGTTTGCCAATGTGCAGCATTCCGTCCATCATCTTGTGTGTTTTGCATTTCGCCCTAAGTGGGAAGGGTATGCCCAGACGTGGGTCCCGTGCTCACTACGCCACTGGAGTCAAGCTATCCTGGCTGATGAAGGCTGATAGCCAGAAACCGGTCCTAGGATGCTTGATTCTGGTCCAGGGAAGACATGGCTTGGCAGTTCGGTCTGGACTGTTCCCATGAGGCACAGGGTCAAGACTGATTTGCATATGGCTATGTCTGAACTGGGGTGGCGTGGTGAAGCAAAATAACGATGGATTAAACCCAGATCTGTGACTGGGGGTGAATGTTTGCCAATGTGCAGCATTCCGTCCATCATCTTGTGTGTTTTGCATTTCGCCCTAAGTGGGAAGGGTATGCCCAGACGTGGGTCCCGTGCTCACTACGCCACTGGAGTCAAGCTATCCTGGCTGATGAAGGCTGATAGCCAGAAACCGGTCCTAGGATGCTTGATTCTGGTCCAGGGAAGACATGGCTTGGCAGTTCGGTCTGGACTGTTCCAATGAGGCACAGGGTCAAGACTGATTTGCATATGGCTATGTCTGAACTGGGAGTGGCGTGGTGAAGCAAAATAACGATGGATTAAACCCAGATCTGTGACTGGGGGTGAATGTTTGCCAATGTGCAGCATTCCGTCCATCATCTTGTGTGTTTTGCATTTCGCCCTAAGTGGGAAGGGTATGCCCAGACGTGGGTCCCGTGCTCACTACGCCACTGGAGTCAAGCTATCCTGGCTGATGAAGGCTGATAGCCAGAAACCGGTCCTAGGATGCTTGATTCTGGTCCAGGGAAGACATGGCTTGGCAGTTCGGTCTGGACTGTTCCCATGAGGCACAGGGTCAAGACTGATTTGCATATGGCTATGTCTGAACTGGGGTGGCGTGGTGAAGCAAAATAACGATGGATTAAACCCAGATCTGTGACTGGGGGTGAATGTTTGCCAATGTGCAGCATTCCGTCCATCATCTTGTGTGTTTTGCATTTCGCCCTAAGTGGGAAGGGTATGCCCAGACGTGGGTCCCGTGCTCACTACGCCACTGGAGTCAAGCTATCCTGGCTGATGAAGGCTGATAGCCAGAAACCGGTCCTAGGATGCTTGATTCTGGTCCAGGGAAGACATGGCTTGGCAGTTCGGTCTGGACTGTTCCCATGAGGCACAGGGTCAAGACTGATTTGCATATGGCTATGTCTGAACTGGGGTGGCGTGGTGAAGCAAAATAACGATGGATTAAACCCAGATCTGTGACTGGGGGTGAATGTTTGCCAATGTGCAGCATTCCGTCCATCATCTTGTGTGTTTAGCAGTATAATAAAAACACAGGTACAAAAAGTATTCTTAACAATCTTGGACAAGGCATGTGTGATGCTTTTGTATATCACTTCATACCAGATTTTGCCATTTCTTAGCAGTGTACATTACAGATATTATGGATACCAAACTAAATAACGTGTGGATAAAAGGTTGATTGCTGCTGTTCCTACCACTAACTTCGTAGGAACTATGCGGTGGAGAAGCGGCTCTGTTTAATAAAGATGACCAGCGTCATCTATCAAAACAATCTTTTTCCACCTCACCTAATTTGTGTATGTTGCACATTTCACGTTTCTCATGTGGAGGCTGAAAGCAAGCGTGAATGAGACAAAATTGGATTCATTGTAAGGTGTATGCTTTAGTGGCTAGCATCCCTAATTATTTTCAATTAAATCAACATCTACTCCTTGCCTCTGTCCTCAAAAGGGATGCGATTTTGAAGGCAACGATGCAGCAAGTGCCTCAAGTTCAGAGAGTATGAAGTGTTAAGAACACTGACAATTCTGCAATGATAAAGCGGTTTCCCATCTGCATCCTCGATTGTAGAGGAGGTAGGAAGTGTGTGAATATTAAAGCAAGCTAATGCTTAACATATCTTGTGAATTCTTGCAGCTGTATAACAGCCAGGTTTATGGCTGAAAAAGCATCTTTAAAATCAATCAACAGATGTATAAAGGAGAAATCTGTTGAAACTGAGTAGTATTTATTAGGTCGAGCCTAGGCAGTGCATGCACTGTCTCTTCGAGACATGCTGTATTCCATCTGTGGCCTTACAGCCCGCCCATTACCTTTTTCTTATTCCCTTCCATTGTCGTTCAAAAATGCTTGCTTACTAGTGGTTAATCCTTCCTCTTTGTCCCTCTTTTGTGTTTTGTTTCCTCCCATGGAGCATCACCCAATTACTGGTATCTTTACGCTTCTGTGTTTGTGTTCATTTGGGGGACTATTTTTTCTTTAATTCCTGCTCATGTAACTGTTTACCTGTCTTCGTTGCTTCAGTTTCGGCGCCCGTCACTTAATATCCACTTGCGGTCCCCCCCCAACACCACCTCCTGCACGCCCATCGCTGCTTGCATTTTATTGAAAGCAGTAGATTACCTAATCTTCTTGTGCCGTCCCCCACCACGTGAAACAACAGCTGTTTTTTTATGGTGATATTGGCAAAGTTTTAACAGTGGACATGCAAAGGTATATTGCTGCCATACATGGGGACATATTTACAAGGAGCTTGCGCCGCCGCGCACTTTTTGTCATTTCTCCATATTCTCCATATTTCTCCATATTTACAAGGTGATGCATCTAGGCCGATGCATCACTTTATCAGCTTGCATCGTTTTTTTTCCTTCGTTGGAATCGGCTGTGTCATGTTAGCTTTATTATATGCAAGGTAGGCGTTCCCACCTAAAATCCCCCGTAAAACTGATGCAGTGGTATTTATGACTTTTTCCCATAGGAACAAATCTTTGAGAGGCAGGCCGCTGAGTTTGAGATGCGTCAAAATTCCTAAGCCTCTAAAACCCAGGCGTAGAAATGGAGAATTGGCTGTTTCAGTGGAATTTGACCAGCTGAAGTGACTTGCAACAGTGTCGTCTGCAATCAAGTCACATCCCCTCAACAGGTAAGTGCACACATACGGTAGGCAACACAGAAAATCACACATTACACACCATTAATGACTTACGTCACACATACGTAGGCATAGTAGTACACATAAGAACAGTGCCCACTTGTATGCGTGACATCCAGTACCACTGTTTTAGAGTGCAAGGTGAGTGTTTCACCTTTTGACATTCCATTACATTGGTCCCCATACATTAGGCTACTTGCATCAATCAAAACTGACGAATCGCCTCTGTTTTTCGACACATTGCTGTAGTTCAGTCCGTTTTAGGACCTACTGCAGCAATGGGCCACTTCTGGGCCGGTTGCCTTGAGGCATCCTTCACACGATACGTCAGGATTCGTAAATAAGGGGCATCCCTTATCGCAGTGATGCGTCATTTCTTGTAAATATGCCCCATTGTTTTTTAATTTTGGTGACAAAAGATATGTTCGGCATGTAAACCAACCTAACCCGATGTTTTTATTTCAGTGGGGAGCTCGGTTCAGTCGCAGAGGTCTCTCCCTTCAGCTTGGAGACAGGTTGCCTGCTGCGCTCTCCCTACCCGTCCTCTTCCCATCCCCCATTTCCTCTTCCAGCAACTTGAGCTGCACCAACTAATTTCCATTCAAGTAGTAAGACCTGGGAGCATTCTTCCCCTTCGTTCACTTTTTGTCATTTTCGGTGGACACATTGGGGCACATGCAGGAAAGTTTCATTTTGCAATCACCAATTAGCGATTTTTTTGAAATCGCTATTTGGTAATCGCAAAATGCAATGCAACAAAACAAACAGCAAATAGCGATTCTCTAATTGCGATTCCTTAAGAATGGCAAACGCAATTAGGGAATCACTATTTGCAATTGCGACTCCATTCTTTCCTATGGGCTTCAAGGCCCATAGGTGAGAATGGTCTTGCATTACCTAATTGGTAATCGCAAATTAGGTAATGCAAAGGCAAGGGTGCCCCGGGGCCTAAGGCCCCCCTGAGGCACCCCTAACAAAAAAAGATGCACATGTAAGGCTTTCACGTGCGCGCCAAATGGCACTTTGAAAAATGCAGTTTTGTGCATTTTTCAAAGTATGCACATGGTTACCATCAACTTGAAGTTGATGGTAATTAGCGTTTCCTAAATGCACAGTTCGTATTTAGGAAAGGCTCCTTGCATGTGCATTAGGGATTAGCAAATTGCGATTCCCTATATGAATTCGCAATTTAGGGAATCGCAAAAGATTGCAATTACCTAAATTGCTAATAAAAAAAACTTTCATCCATTAGAAAAGGCAATTTTGCGAATCGCACTGTGCGATCGCAAAATAGCTTGATGCATATGCCCCATTGTTTCAAAGCAAAAGTCGTTTAAAAAAAACATGTCACGATACCTTGCTGGTTTGAAAGGGACTTTTCTTTCTGTATGAACTGTGCCTCCAGGGAACTTGGGAGTATTGCATCTCAACAGTTTCATTTTCGCCAGCTCCCCATGGCTTCCTTATTTCTTAGCTCTGGAATCCTCTGTGATGAGTTAAAAGTTGCATTAACATGTTTTTTTTCCCCAACTAATATTGTGAACCAGTCGCCTTAAATGGCTTTACACTATCTGGACATACATTTTACCTCATTTGTACCAGATCAACTGCCGAGTCCGGTAATAAGCAACTGGCTGATGACAAGTTAAGGTTTGCGAAGGCATGACTACGCGTTTTTAGTAACTCTAGCAGCGCTCACCATCTCATGGTCTGTGTCTCCTTCATTCTCTTGACCAAAAAACCATATCTTTAACCAGACACTCCGCTCCCTCTCACAGCTGCTTTCCTTGGTCAAAAGTTTAATCGAGCAATTACATGAAATATAGCTGTAGTTTAGTGGACACAGTGGCTGCTATATGTATTTGAGGGTGTCTATTGGAACCTCAGTGGTCAATTGGAAGACTGGCCAGGACTTTGTTGTTATTTCGGTTTTTTGTTTCTTGTATTGCATAATATGCAATAATTTCAGAACTCCAGGAAAAATTACATTTTGTCTTTTGGGTGCTCCCTTTTCCCTTTCTTGTATTTTCTTTTGGCTCCTTGTGGTTGCTCCAGAAACCAGTCGCCTTCAATGGCTTTACACCATCTAGACAAAGATTTCACATTATTAGTACCAGGTTAATAGCCAAGTGCAGTAATAAGCAACTGGCCGATGACTTGTCAAGCTTTGCAAAGGGCCACACGGGAACACATGACCCCACATGAGTTTCTTTGTAACTGCAGCCACGCTAACCATCTCATGATCTGTGTCTTCTTCATTCTCTAGAAAAACGTCTTTAACCAGACACTCCGCTCCCTCTCACAATACCTTTCCTTGGACAAAATTCAAACTGAGCAGTTACATGAAATATAGCTGCTGTTTAGTGGATGCAGCTGCTGTTATATGTATTTATGGGTGTCTAATGGTACCTGTTAGAAATGGGATTTCTGGTTGGCTAGGGCATGCGCCTAAGCCAGGCAGAAACCACCACTCTAGTCAGGGCAAGGGAGTTACATGCTGAAGATAACCCCTGCTCACCCCCTTGGTAGCTTGGCACGAGCAGTCAGGCTTATCCCAGAGGCAATGTGTAAAGCGTTTGCGCAACACACACACACAGCAACACACTAGGCACACTACAAAAGAAACTCCACACAAGGTTATATAAAAAATAGCCTTTGTATTATCCAAAACACATTAGAATCATAATCACACATATACACTGTGCCAACTGGCACTAGGCAATATTCACAGGGGATTATATACAGGACAGGGCCAATCGGGCCACTGTCAGAACCTTTAGAAAGCACTAGTAGCACACATAAAACACAACCAGTGGCTACTGGTAAAATACTGTACTTGGCATTATCTCTAGCAACATAAACGACTTATGTCTGCATCACAGTAGGCATAGAACACATTAGCATAAACACGCTATGCATAAATACCATGGGCATAAATCATATTTGGCAACCATCAGCATAAACACATTATGCATACATTTGGCAGTGCACCACAGTAACACTAACTAGGTGCATACATCACTTTAGAGCCTTGCGCCCTATCTACACCATAAAGCTGACTCCAGGCCAACTGGCCTTCCTGGGGCTAAACTGCCCTTTGTCCACAATGTCAGGGCTCTTAGCTGTAGGGCCTTCCACTGGCCCTCTGGCTGCCTTGGCAGTAAAGCAATGTGCGAAATGCACTGGGGCACGGGGGTGCCTCTCACCCCCTCCTCAGCAATAAACAAACAAAATGCCCCCTTTGTTACAGCTGCCCTCTGTACGGTGGGGCAGCTGTAGGAAATTGGCTTTGGCACCACGGCGCCTGGGGGAGCCCCACTCTGGGACTCTCAAAAACAATATGGCCCCACGTTGCAGCTGCCCGCGCTTGTGCGGTGCAGCTGGGAAGGGATCCGATCAGCACTGGCACCACTGTGCCTGGGGAGCCCCACTCCGGGACTCCAAACACACAATTGCCCCCCAAAAAGAAACCAGCACAGGCACTTAATAGGGAGCTCCGTTCACTGGGCTCCTCAAGGTGCGCTTCACTCGGCACCAACCATGCGCCCGACCGGCCCCCACTCACCAGGACTCCACTCGCTGGGGAAGTCTCTGCACTTGGAGCCCTCGAGGCTCCGGTTGACTCCTCCTCTCGGCCTCACTCACCGGGATGGAGTCTCGGTCGTCGCTTGGCCGTTCGCCAGCGGGGGTAGGCTCCTGCCTGGCTTTTGCTCACGGGATGGAGCCCGCAAGGCTCCGATTCTGCTCCCACCGGCATACGGGGCCCCGCCCCCCTCCAGGCACGTCTGGCCTGGCTCCCGGCGTCTTCCTTCCCTCTCGCCGGTCACACGAGGCTCCGCCCACAACCAGGCAGCACTTTGCCCGGCTTCCGGGTCGCATTGCGGCGGCTCTCTCTTCTTCGTGACGAAGTGCGGGGTGGGCTCCCGCCGTAAAATAAACACCAATGCGGGGTGGGCTCCCGTTCAGAGGGGCACACAACAGCTGGGTGGGCTCCCGCTCTTCAATATTCAATAACTCCAATGCGGGGTAGGCTCCCGCTAGAAAGGCATCCATGCAGTGTGGGCTCCCGCCTCCAAGCCAGCAATGCGGGGGAATCCCCACGTCGGCATCCCCTCCAAATTCGGCGCAGCCCAGCGCTGCCAATTAAAACAAAACGCTCCCCTCGTCCTGGAGCATAAAAATAAAGGTGCAGCACTCACGAGGCGCTGGGGCCCCAAAGGTCAAGGAGAAAAGGCTGGGCCCAGGCAGACCAGCTCACAGGGCCCTCCAGCAGGGAGGCAGTCCCTCGTGGCGGTTCCTCCTGGGGCCCAGCAGCAGCAGGTCCCCTCAGTAGCACAAGGAAGCACACCAATCATGGGGTCACAGCCCCAGTATATATATCCCATCTTCCTTTGTTCTGCCCTTGGCACAGGGCTTGGGGAACCAGCCTGAACTGGTTCTGTTTTTTTTTTTGGAGCACTCTGTTTAGCATTGTCAGGTGGGGGCTCGGTCATCAGACACTCCACAGGGGGGCGGAGCCAGCATTCACCTAGGCAGGCACAGACCTATTCAGGGTCAGGGGACTACTCCTCCCACTACTCCGCGGAGCCAGCATTCACCTAGGCAGGCACAGACCTATTCAGGGTCAGGGGACTACTCCTCCCACTACTCCAAATGCAGATCCCCTATTCAGCCTAGCGCTGACTCACCCTGCCCTCCCTGGAGCCACACACACCTCACCAGCCCCTGTCACTCCAAAGCCAGACATGCAATCCACATCAGGCAGGCAGACACATAGCACACAGAAATGCCAACTTCTAAAAGTGGCATTCCTAAAATAGTGATAATAAATCTGCGCACACCATTGCGCAGCATTTATTATTACTATTCCAACCATACCAAACTTGACCACGCTGCTCCTCTCATATCAGGAATTACCACTGAAATACTTATCAGGGAATCCCCAATGCATTCCTATGGGAGGGCAGCCTCACAGCAGTGATAAACCAAAATGGCGGTTTGTCACTACCAGGACATGTCACACACTTAAGGTACATGTCCTACCTTTTACCTACAATGCACCCTGCCCATAGGGCTAGCTAGGGCCTACCTTAGGGGTGACTGACATGCAGTAAAAGGGGGGTCACAGACGTGGCACACACTTTAGGTGTCACATCACAGCGGCAGTAGCACTGCGCGCACAGGCCCTGCAATGGCAGAGGCCTGAGACAGGTTTGAAAGGCTACTTTGGTGGGTGGCGCAATCAGCACTGCAAGCCCACCAGTAGCATTTAATTTACTGGCCCCGGGTATCTGAGATACCACTTTACAAGGGACTGACAGGTAAATTAAATATGCCAAACAGGTGTAGACCAATCTTACCATGTTTACCACAGAGAGCACACACACTTTACACTGGACAGCAGTGCTAAAGTGCCCAGAGTCCTAAAACCACCAACACCATGTCAGAAAAAAGGCTAGGAGGAAGGCAATAAGTTCAGGGATGACCCTGCAAAAAGGGCCAAGTCCAACAGTACCTAAGTTGTCAATTGGAAGGCTGACCAGGACTTTCTAAAATGGCGGCGTGTTGACGAGGTGTTGCGGTACCGATTCGGGTACCGAATGGGGGATACCAATAGCCCCCTTTTTTATAATGGGATTAATCTCAAGAGCCTGAAGATTTGGTGTAGGACTGTGGATATAATTGATTGATGGGATGCCATTCATGACCATATTTCCAGTTCATGGAACATGAAAAGCAATACTGAATGAGATATATAAGCCCTAAAGAAGTTCAATTGATTTCGAACGAAATGTGTTGGCTTATGTTTGGATCTTTTTGTACTAAAGTGGAATAAAATAAAGGAAGAAAATATTCTCTACCAACAAATCTGAGGACTTATTGACTCTTGTATTTTTGAGTGCACCACTCCACTTTATTTTTGAATGTTACTCTGCTCTGCAGTAATATCACAACGGCTGATACTGGAGATGAAATGCATAAAGCCATAATTATTTGGAACATAGTATCAGGTGCGGTTGGAGGGTCTGCCGTTGTTGCTTGCATTTTTTATCTGACCAGGACTTTCTGTTGATTATTTCTTTTTTTGCATTCCATATTATGCAGTAATTTCAGGACCCCAGGAAAAATCACAACTTGTCCTTCGGGAACCCCCTTTCCCCTTGTAAAGGTTTGGTGGTGTTCTCCTTGGTATTTGTGGTTGCTCCAAAAACGAGTCACCTTCAATGGGTTTACACAATCTGACCAAAGATTTCACATCATTGGTACCAGATTAATAGGCAAGTACAGTTATAAGCAACTGGAAGATGACCAGTCAAGCTTTTCGAAGGGCCACACGGTAACAAATGACCACACATTTTTAGTAACTCTAGCGGAGCTCACCATCTCATGGTCTGTCTCTCCTTCATTTTCTTGACCAGAAAAACATGTCTTTAACCAGACACTCAACTCCCTCTTACAGCCCCTTTATCCAGTCCAACCACATTGCAATACAACACAGCTAAAAACAAAAAATCCTCTTGTAGCGGTGAGACCTATTGGCTTTGGCAATGCTTGTTTTTATAGTAGCTGTAACTCATGGATTGGACTGCATCAAACGTTACTACTGTTTTTGTGATCCCAGGGCTCTGCTGAAACTCAGAAAGGTGTACCTGGTATAGCGCTGTGTGTGCATGTAGCAAATCAATAGGGCTTTGCAGCAGCTGCAAAAAACAACTACTAAGAGCTAAGACCAGGATAAACAATTAAAAAACATGGCAATGTTTTGAAGAAAATTAGTCTGAAATTTCCAAAGGTGCCAACGCTCCTGTTTTGGGACATCAATGCAAAAGGAACGTTGTATCCATGAGACGATCCATCTCCTTTATTGGTGCGGGTGATTTTGATGAAAAGTACTCTCAATTGCCCTCGACTGTAAAATAATTAAATGTGCTAATTATGAGTAAGTCTGCATTCTAATAAACATTGAAAGCAGACATGGGGAATCTGTAGAATGTGGGGAGGAGCGCTTGTGACATATGACGCAGAGCTTCAACCAGCAGCGCCCAGACAGGCTTTATTACATCGGTGCTATGCTTCACCACAGCACCACATCTCTCTTTGTAGGAATAAAGGGCTGTTTAAAGGTAAGCCCTGCGTAAAGGTGTCAACAATCTGTGTGCGTGCACATGCGCAGGATCGACCAGCCTGTGTCTGGCTGCCTGACCGGCATTCTAACCTCAAACCTCGCAGTCCGGCACAGATATATTGACTTTAAAAAAAAAAAAGAAGTAATAATAGAGCTTATCTATTAGTAGGGTGTTGCCCTCAGCGCTTTAATACACCAGTAGTGGCTGCTACCAGACAGGGGTGGTGGATGGAATAAAAAGAAAAAAAAATCACTTACCTGGGAACAGCTGGCCGCTGCCTCTCCTTCGCCCTCTTCATCTTCCTTCTTCCTGTCTCCAGTCCCAGCAGCAGGAAGCACCCGGGCTCCAAGGCTCCCCTAAGCCAATCACAATGCTGCAATGAAGGGTTGTGCTTGGTCGGAGCGCCGCGGTTCGGCGCTCAGACGGGGACAGGGAGCCTGTGCATGTTTCCCACCAGACTGTGCATTACAACCTGGTGGGGAACATGCAAAGTGCGTATGACTGTGTGGCCGGCCAAACAGTCATGCGCACTTAGAGAGTGCCACCACTCCTCCCCCCTGCTCTGGCCAGCCCTGGCACGCATGAAACAGAGCCACTGTCTGCAATAGGAAAAATAAAATGATAATAACGATATGTTATTATAATTTGATTTAACCTTTTAAGCAGTGGGGAGACGCTCCTCCGCCTTAGCGGAGGAGCCAACACTGTAATACACCAGTGCTTTTTGTTAACAATAGTGTAAGGGGATCCAGAGTAAGCACCAACTCCCAAAGTTCATCTTACACCTTGGTTTTGTCCTCTTCGTACAATCAATGTACAGAACATATGATCTGCACTCCGTACACACATGTTCATGCCATCTTCGTCTGTCTCTTCGGAATCAGAAGTCACAACGCTGTCTAATAGTTTTACGTCCCTGTCCTTCCTTTTCTGACAAACTTTAAAAAAATAACCAATTAGCCCACACCCAGAATATCTCTGTTTATGTACAGGGCATTTCTTGTCATGGGCTAAATTCCCTGCATTACCACATCTGTAGCACATTTGGTTTATTGTAGTAGAATTTGACTTTTTTCTTGTAAATAGATCAGCCGTTTGCAGTGTTTTTCTTTAAAGATACATTCTTATATTTTGAATGTAATTCTAAGTAATTAATTTCATTTCTTTATTTGTTTGATATCTTGCAGATAAGGCAACACAAACATTACAGTAAAAAACAGAACAGTTAGAAGGGGGTCCTAGGGAATATTTATAGACCTGCAAGGAAAAATTCCCCAAAAATACTCA
Organism: Calotriton arnoldi; assembly: GCA_963921515.1. NCBI lineage: Eukaryota > Metazoa > Chordata > Amphibia > Caudata > Salamandridae > Calotriton > Calotriton arnoldi. Next base: position 1,242,011 of record CAWUFW010001642.1, on the reverse strand, counting down.
TAATACACAAAAATAACCTCGGGTCTAAACAAAGAAGAGTATGACTGTAGAGAGACATATATGGACTGAAGAAGGAGTCCTATATTAAGGACGTAATCCCATCACGCACTGAGGTGGGATGCTTCATCATCTGGGATTCTCCTCTTGACGGGGACCCCTAGCCCCGTCAAGGGCTACGACCCCCTCACTACGAGGGAGGAGCACAGGGATGTTTTAATCCTAATGGGGATGTACTAAATCCAGATGATAACTTTCTATTGGGGTGATGGGCGCAGCGCGAAAAACAACAATAGTGATAATGTGAAGGGAATTAAAACTAGCTATCAGGAGCGACAGAACCTTTATTACTTCGCTACTGGTGCCAGGATTAAAAACAGAGCATATTGCAGTTTGAAAAAATAACTGCCTATGGTGGACGCACTCTGGTCAACATGTTTCAGCCAAAAAAGACCCAGAACGGTGTCATGGCTTTCGTCAGGACCATAAATGAATGCTGCTGCGTTGTAAAACAATATGATAAGAAAAAAGAGAAATATTCACAATACAAAACTAGTAATCTCCCAATCGTTGTGGACGATATACTGGGTGTACCTGTAATGACAGAGAACACAAACAAGAGAATATGAAATACAGCAGTCTCCTACTACATACAGTTACAAACAATAGCAGATAACGTGTGTGGCCAAGTCCGCATCACAAGACCATTATAGTGTCAAAAGGAAAAAAGAAAGAAATGATAAATTCCTTACCCGTAGTTTACGGATACACTACCTCACCTCAACCTGGCAACGGCTCAGGGGAGAGGCACCGCTCTGGAAAAAGGAGGTATCAGGTGTTAACAGAGTAAAAACAAGCCTGACATACCAACCTTTTAGGGAGAGAGATCTATATTTTCAAACCCAACGTCAGTACCCACACAAGCACAAACACATACAGCTAAAAATCGCAAAAAAAGGCTATCCTCTGAGAGTATGCTCATTGCGAGACATGTCTGATACAAAGCAAGCAAGTATAAAAGCCTTGTGGTAGCCCTGTGGCAAGTGAGCTGGACTACACTTTGTTCTATTCAAGCATCACTTGACTTGCGGCAATGTCTTCTTAGGGCATCACCTGACTCACGGTGGAACCTCAGCATAAATGATAGTACAAACCTTAATGACACTAACCCACGGGTCTGTGGGTCTTGTAACTAGGTATTCCTTCACATATGTTGTGGCGCAGATAAAAATAAAAACACATACGTTTTAGCGCTGAGTCAATGAATTCAACTCTGCCTCATGTAATGAGGCTTACTCTGCAGTTCAAACAAAGCATAAGTCAGAATGACAAGAAGTTTGACTAAACAGAACAGAACGCGCTGCAAGACAAACGGGGTTTAATTGTTAGAAAACACCCATGGGTTATAGTAACAAGTTAACATAGTGAGGGGGTCGTAGCCCTTGACGGGCTAGGGGTCCCCATCAAGAGGAGAATCCCAGATGATGAAGCATGCCACCTCGGTGGGTGATGGGATTACGTCCTTAATATAGGACTCCTTCTTCAGTCCATATATGTCTCTCTACAGTCATACTCTTCTTTGTCTATTTGTCTTTGTCTATTATGAACACAAACATTACACCACAAAAACAATCCAGTAAAAAGTTAAAATATGCTACTTAAAATTCTATTACTAAGAACACAATGCATTAATTAAAAACGTGTAATTTCACCATGTGACCCTATCTCAACCTCCACTTATAAACATACTAATAAGGAATCTATTACCACTCACGATATCCGGTAAACTGCCCTCTAATTAATATGTAACTTCAATACAGAGCCCACCAGAAGATTTTCAATATAAAAATGTATATAAAGATATCTAGAGCATTACTTAAAAGCAGATACATTCTCCAGAAGTTAATGCATATAAATATACGGTTCTAACTTCCCAAAATCTACGTGATATAGTAGCATCTGTGAATCATTCAGACAAGTTAAAATGCATTTATCTAGAAGCTTGATGTTCATTTGCCAAATTGAGGAAGAGAAAATTATGGTTCCTTCGGCTATTAAGAGACATGAGGAAGAAACTGGCATAATAACAACTCTTGATAACCAATGGATGTGCATATTCCTAATATAAACATCCTAGGGCAGGTTGTCTAAGCGTTCTGACACAATAGCTAAACATTTCCCCACAGACACACATAATCTCATATTATTACAGTTAAGAATACTTTCCATGAATTCCGGATTGTGTCAGACTTGTAGGTCTCTAAAAACTGGAAGCAACAAGCGTTTCCTCTCAGCGTCGAAGGCAGTGCAAAAACCAAATAGGTGAGGCAGTGACAATGTGCAAGGTTTATTAAAAGGGCAGGTGGTGATAGCTGCTCCGTCCTGATCCCTCTTCTTCCACTATATGAAGGCCGGTACCTGGTCAAGCCTGACCTTCCGTTTTCATCGTCTTATATAACTGCCTTTATTATCCCTCAGATATGGTTGCAGGTCACCTCTATATTCGGTGTCCAATAGATGCCCCAGTTGACTTCTTCTGCCCACTTCTTGTAAGTCACAGTTTCTAGATTTTTCTTTAACCAAACGTTTTCCTATTTTTTCCATTGCTCCACTGGCCTACTTCCTATGTTTACTGTTTATGGTATATCCAGACTTTCAATGATTTTATGGATGTTTACAGTCTATGGAGCTTATTTTGTTGACTGTAGATGACATCTAATTAGGTGCCTCAGCGACACATCAGCTGAGCATGTACAGGAAAGCCCTATAATTGAGAATTTTTGGGTGGTTCTTAAATGCAATATTAGCTAACTTCAACTCGAGCCTTAATGCCCTAATTACTGTACCTTTTGAGAGGCCTAGCCATTTTTTCCAGACATTCATTTCAATAACCGGGAGATGGATGATGTTATTCTCAAAGAAGATTTCGCAACTGTACAGTAGCAAGTCAATTATTTTCAGGTTATATGACTCTTTGAAGACTTCAACAGATTTATGACCCAGTTACAAATCTATTCTTTGTATTAGACCGACCACCACTTTTGATCTTAATTCCGGTTGGTCAATATGGCTTTGAAGTTAACATATCTAAAAAGAAGACCTAGGTACCAGTACTCTTTTACCACCTCCAGTTGCGCTCCATTAAACCACCACTTCTGCCTTACTTTCTAGATAATTTTGCTACAGAATACCAGCACTTTAGCTTTTGAAAATTGATTATCTAGTTGTTTGCTGCGCAATATGCCGTAAATGCATCTGGTTGGCTTTGAAGGCCTACATGCGTAAGATCGAATAAAACTGTGTTGTCCACATAGAACAATGAAGAAATAGCCTCTCTGCCCAGTTTTGGTGGAAATGTACGAACCTGACTTAGTGTTGTAGGTACATCTGCAATATAAATGGAAAAAAGTAGTTGGGCTAGAATACACCCTTGCCTTAGGCCATTTGGTGTATATATTTTCCTGGATAAAGCTCCATTCTTCCCCAATTCAGTTCGCGTCCATGACCCCTCATGAAGTTGAATTATAAATTTTAATAAACCAGGCGGTATATTCCAGTTTATTCATTATTTTGCAAAGGAGGGCATGGTACATAGAGAGCAATGCATCCCTGTCGACCCAGGCATCCAGTACTTGTAAAAGGTGCTTGGCATAGATTTTGCTTGGTATATCCAACAGGGTGATCATGCTGTAGCTCTTTGAGAACTTGCGAGGGCCCTTTTTATTAATCGGGACCCTTAGGCTTCCATTCTAGGACACCGGTATTACATGCCCACATATTACAGCTGCATGTCCTTGGATGTATGACTAGAGTGGCAGACTGGATGTCTGCTAACTTTTTTTAACTTAATGGGGAGAAAATCGAAGTGATGATATTTGGATCACGGGTATCCAAGTGGAACAGTAGCTGCTGGCCTCATTCATTGGGATGCTGTCCTGCCCCGAGCAAAAAGGCTAAGAACCTTGGAGTCTTGATGGATATTGAACTCAGTTTCAATATCCAAGTGAATCGCACCATTTCTACATGCTCCTGGCTCATAAGGATGTTTAAAAAAATCTTCCTTTTTATCCTACGACCAGCTAGGATACAGGTAGCACTGGCCTTGGTAATGTCCAGATTTGATAACTGTAATGCTCTGTACCTGGCTGCTAATAAGAGCATGCAGCATAAACTTCAGGTACTGCAGAACGCTTTGGCAAGGCTCATTCTGGACATTCCCAGAAAACAATCTGCCAGGAAGGGGCTAGAACGCCTGCACTGGCTTCCCATTGAACAACGCATTAGTTTTAAATCTCTCTGTATGGTTCATAAATCATTGTATACTCCCTACCCTTCAAGGCTGAAGACTATGTTCAATTGGCATTCTCCCAGCAGACCATTACGTTCCTCGCTCAAAATGCAACTGTCGGTACCAAGAAGAAGAAGTGGGGGGACAGGGCATTCTCGGTGGCAGCAAGCAAACTCTGGAATTCCCTACCCCTTGCTCTCAGATCTATCCCCCTTCTGCTCCCCTTCAGAAAAGCCCTCAAAACACGGCTGTTCACAGTCTAGCGGTGAGCTGGAGCTCTCTTTCTTTTCTACTTTCCGGCGTATGTACGGCTGGTCTCTAGCGCCTTGATGCCTTCGGGTGAATGCTGCGCTTTATAAATATCAAATCAAACACTGGGGTTAACTGGGGTTAAGTTTTGGTATATCAGCAGCTAATCCATTTATGCCTTGTTCCTGCAAACTCTTTAAATTTCTTTACAATTTCCTCCACTCCACTCACCTAGAAATCAGAAAGAGCTGCTCCAAGTCGGTTCTATTTGCCATTTGGGTAATGGAGATTTCAATAAGGGCCCAGTTCTTAATTGATCCCTTTTCCTTATATAGCTCTGTTATATAATTAACCCACTCTTCCTCAGCCACCGGGGTTGCTACTGGTTTACTCACTGACACCAGAAGTTTGCCCACAGTGTCCCAGAAATACTTTAATCTTCTTTTGCGTAGAGCTGTTATAACCTTCGACCATGCTACTTCTTTCTCAGTCCAAATAATTCTTCTTATCTCTTTTCTAAACTCCTTCTATGTTGTTTTATTAGGGCCTCTCTATTGGTTTCACTCATTTTAAACGCCTCCCTTATTTTCTTATTTAGCTCAATCTTTGCATCTTCCAAAGCTGACCGTTGTTGAGCCTTGAGACTCTTTTAATGTTTTAAGGGCTTAGGTGCAGCATCTCTTACTAAGTGAATTAGTGTTTCAGAGTCCTCTTATATTGCATTAGGAGTTTTATCTTGGTATCCTCTCAGAAGGTTTTAGATCTTATTTACTATTTGGATATTCAATACTGCTGTCCACATGATGCTTAGTTTGTTCTACCACCATATCGGATAACTATTTTGCCAACAATCCCTCAATTTTGCAAAACTGTTCAGTGACAACAGGAGAGGCTTATGGTCATTTCATATTGACTCTCCAATTTCAAAATCTTTTACCAAATAAAAATCTTGGGATGAAATTATGGCATAGTCGATAAGTGAAGATGAATTCCCATTACACAAAGTATTTTTCGCTCACTGGTCTCCTTTGGTCATCTCAGTTCTTATTGTCATATTCATACTTTCCAGAGATATGCCCAATTTTCTACCTTTACAATCTCCAGGGTTCTCTATTAAGACCTGACCCAGGGCATTAACATTTTCTGATTGGAGATCATGCCCCATGGATCAGCTGGACATTTTGCGTTCACGTCCCAAAACAGGAGAACTGGGACCTTTGGAAAGCTCAGAATAATTTTCTTCAAAAGATCTAACATGTTTTTTAATTGTTTACCCTGGCCTTATCTCTTAGTAGTTTTTACCTTAGCAACAGATTCTTTCTCTTCTTTTTCCTCTGTCAACACATCTTTGGCACATTACCTGTGAGCTCAACTCTTCTTATTGTATTGTATTATTATTCTTTATTCGGTTTGAAAAACCATAAAAGATACAAATGTATACATTTCATGAATGTCAAATAAAAATCAGATATACATACACTCCCACACGTATTAAATTTCGATCCAGTTACCTAACGCTTGTTTTGAGATCTGTAAAGGTTGGGCCTAGTTATAAGTATAACAAAACATTGCTTACAAAAAATATTACTATAATGCCCGTTCAATTATATATGAAGTAAAAAATCAATTAATAAAATTAGTAAAGTGCAAGTGCATCAGACACATTATTCACTTTCAAATATAAAATCAGCACACTACATAAAAACATACAATACTAAAATTGGTGATAAAAACGGACAGCAATGAATTAAAGTTTCAGGCCCTTTCCCTTACGTACTAAGTTTATAGCAATTAAGTATCTACATAGGCTAAAACAATTTTCTGGGATGTGTCAGTTTTTAAAATTCGTAATGCTCCTAAATATGATCTAATTCCCACATTACGACAAATTGTAACTGGCCCACTCACAGCCCAATCCTTCGACCAAACTTCCCTCAACTCAACAGAGGTCGACTTAATGGACAGCGCGCCACCAAGAAGGGGAACCTCCTCTAACTTCAAGGTCTCTCCAACCCAGCCTAAAATTTATACAAAATGTAACTTCCTAAAAGACATCGGTGCTGCTGTCTACTCAAGCAATGCGACACAAGGTCTTCAGTCCCCCCTTCAACCGGTTCAAACTCTTCATTCGCTACAGTTAACCACAGCACTAATACATACTCAAGTCAGTGAGCCGAGTATATCTCCCACAGCGGATCATACCAACACAGTCTCTAACAGCAATTTAACTCCAAGCGTCCCGGGGGCATCCTCCACCTTACCCAGCACAACAGCAGTAGTGCCCATGCCGGCCATGAGTCGTCCGGACCAAAACATAGGATTCCTGGCGACTGCCGCACACTTAATGAAGCCTTTAAAGGGTCACCCAGGGACCCAGCCAACGGAAGACCAGGCTTCAGACAGCTCAGCTAGTTCAGTAACAGCAACGCCCCCGCCCCCAGCAGTAGGAGATGTTCAGCAAGCGCATATTACAACAGTTCTAACAGGAACAGGCCGGCTAACGCCCACGGAAAAGAGAAACCAGAATAACCAACTGCCGACAGCTCCCCCAAGCCCTTCAGTGGATGAGACAAGCAGGACGCAACTTCCACCGGCACTTCATGGAAAAGGCACCTGCAGCCTGTATCCAACTACCACCGCCAACATTACTAACACCGTTATCTCGGATCTTGGCCATACCAGTGTCAACACGCTGCCTCCAACAGCTAACACTAATGATTCCAAGCAGGAAGAAGGAAGGACGGCTTTATCCTATCTGAGCACTCAAGAATGGGAGGACATGCTAGCAGCATACTCTCCAGACCGTCATATGGGCATATCCCCAGTGAAGTCGACTTCAAACCCATCAGCTGACATCCAGCCCCCTATACTGCAACAACCTCCTCGATTTTGGATTACACCTTTACCAGTCTCTCGTTGTTCTCATTCATAATATGCTTTAGAATGGGGGACAAGGGGGACAGCGATCATCGCCCACAAGAAATAACTTTAGCCGCAACTGCTCCTTCTGGCATCCAGCCGGCCCTACTCTGGGGCTCCAACTACACGTCAGACTATAAGAGAATTAAATTCACGGCAGATAACATCGAGTCCTTGTCAGAATCGGCATTGAATCTTATACTCTCATACCCGATCAACATGGATTACATTCAAATCTGGGAATGTTCTACTAAGAATCTCAGAGAACTATACGTGTCGCAAATAAAAACGAAGCCCCCAAGGGACAAAGGGGAGCGAAAGGAGACGGGTGGGTCAAAAGCACAAGATGGAAGTGTCTGGGCCTCCATCTTAAACACCATGCAACTGTCGGTGGAGGCGCTACAATACCAGTCTGACAAGATGGACATACAGCTCTCTCTACTAAACACTCTGGCGGTGTTCACAGCAGGCATAGATGAGAAACTGGGGGACCTCAACGGTCTAATTAGAAGAGCACAGACGGAGGCGCACCTCCGATGCGGCTGCAGTCAGATTGTGGACAAACTAATGACCCTTCCAACAATGCTTACCATGGTGCTCAACGAGTTGAAGAACACATCACTATCCATCCCTGTTCGCTCTCCATCTGGCGGCCCGACCTTTGAACCTTCAGCCCTTGAAAGCAAGGAAGGAGGATCGGCTAACTCAACTAATCAGAACATTAAAGGCAGTGATTCTCGCACCCAGCATAAAGTGGGGTCTCCACACACTGTCAGGGAATGTTTCAAGACAGTTCAAGCTGACCCAGCCATTACTAAGGCAAATGCCAAACAACGCCGCCAGCAGAAAAGGAAGGGACGGAATCAAAAATTACTTCCCCTTAATCAAGCAGCTACCTACTCAATCTTCAGCAAACAGTGCTCCAAATCAGAGACTGACCCCAAAGAGGGGGGCAAGCAAAATACAGCTCCGGTTCAAACTAGTATTCCTCAAAACACAGGAGCACCTCCCGGGCTTTCTAACATCGAAAGGCCTCTAGCTGATATAAATATCGGGAACTCGTCACAGGCAATGACAGCTCTCCACAGAGGAAGTGCTAACATCGACCCAAGTGTAGCTCCCATATCATCATTACAAATGCCATTAAACAATCCAACTCGGCTTGACGGACAAAAAGAATCTCAAATAAGTATCGACCCTGCGACAGAAGAAAATAGGGTGTCCAGAACGGACGCAACCTGGCAAACGACCACTAATCATTACGTCAATAAAGATCAGATAAACAACTGCACAAACCACAATATTCAAAAACTTGCACCACCGAGAAAAGGTAAACAAATATGGAAGGTCCCAGATCAGTTACTTCAGGGCTCACTCTCCTTGCAGGATCTGAGGCCACCCAGCGAACTAACATTAACAAGAAATATCGTAACCAATTACAACCCCCCTAAAGAGATGAAGTTACCGCAACTAAGGGAGGACGTACAACTTGATAATCAGCATGACCCCGCATTGCACGATGGAGAAATCACAAACCAAGTGCAGGCCTCGAAAAGATTGCCAATCAGCTCGAGCCTTACATTGCTCAAATCTGAGTATACTTCAAAAGGGCACCAAGACATACTGAATAGGGGTAATATTTTGAAACTATTAAGGGCTATTCCCAATCTAGCAGATCTGAATACAACTGATCTTCTTGCAATAGAGTTTCTTACACCCGAAAATCCAGCAATGCCTGAGGCAACAAGGGTTTTGTGGAAAACAGTTGCTATTGCTCAAAGAGTATTAAACGAGCACCACACCTTCGAAGCTTGGGGAATCAAGGTTACCTCTTTCCAAAATCCAGCTTACCCAGCGCCTCTTCTAAACCCCAGTCCACGGCCTGGCCACAATCGCCGCCCAAGGCCCCCAACCTCCGTTCTTAGAGGGGCATTGGGCTCTTCTCCTCAATCAAGGCCACTCTTCCAGGGTCCTGCCCATGCGCCCTTTTGGGAAGAAGCAGTACCTGGAGATAGCCTCCTGTATGCTGAGCCAATTACAAGAACTTTAACCCTTTTTCCAGCAACTCAATGACATCACAGCCAAAGGGACATGGGTAATAGTCCACAAAAAGAAACAGAGATTTGTCTCTGCTCATGGAACATCAATGGCTTAACTTCAAAAGCTTCTGACCAAGACTTCCTGCAATACTTCAATACGTTTGATATAATCCTGTTGCAGGAAACATGGCTGACAGAACCATTACATATACACGGGTTCCATTGCTTTGCCATACCAGCTACAAAAGGTGGGAAAACCGGTCATTGCTCAGGTGGGCTGGCAACCTATATATCGACAACTACCATATCTACAGCAGTTGCAGTCGGTCCTGGAACAGAGGTTGCTTTAGCAATTAAATTCACTCTCTCTTTGGCGGGGGCACAAAAAGAAGTAACGATCGTTAACGCATACATCCACCCAAAACGTTTAGCAACTGATTCGGCAAAGCTATTTGGCCAAATAATTACCTACATAGGCAGTACTGAATCATCAAACATTATTCTGTCGGGGGACCTGAATCAATACTTATTGGGATCGTCAGATGAAAATGAAGTAAGATTCCAATCTTCAAATTGCAATATACCAACACAAGGCGACTTCACCCACGGGAAAACCAACAAGATAAATAGCGGTCTTCTCGAGGACTTAGAACACTCTAACCTCAGGGCCCTCAATGGAAGATTTGCAGGCGATATTCCTCCTGTAGCCAGTTACTATACTGCAACAACCTCCTCGATTTTGGATTACACCTTTACCAGTCTCTCGTTGTTCTCATTCATAATATGCTTTAGAATGGGGGACAGCGATCATCGCCCACAAGAAATAACTTTAGCCGCAACTGCTCCTTCTGGCATCTAGCCGGCCCCACTCTGGGGCTCCAACTACACGTCAGACTGTAAGAGAATTAAATTCACGGCAGATAACATCGAGTCCTTGTCAGAATCGGCATTGAATCTTATACTCTCATACCCGATCAACATGGATTACATTCAAATCTGGGAATGTTTTACTAAGAATCTCAGAGAACTATACGCGTGCAAATAAAAACGAAGCGCCCTCTGCTATTCGAGCAAGCGAAAAGGCCAACTGCAGCACAAGGCGCGCAAATCAAAAACCTTAAAAGAACTATAAATGGCTCGATAAGATCCCTGCGTCATGATCCTGGGAACTTCTTGCTACTCTCCTCTCTGCGACAGCAAAGAACTAACCTAAAGAAGTTGAAATGGGGCATAAACAAAAACCTCGAAGATGATATCTGGGCTAAACTCCTCCATAACATAAAACAAAACGATAGCGCCCGTTTCTGGAAAACGGTTAATACAATCATCAACCCGCAACATGGGGGAACCTCATCACACATATTAGAGGAAACTTGGGCCAACTATCTAAATACCCACTTCAACTATCTAACAGCGGGCTCCCCACACTTGGACCAGAGCGGGGCAGCTCCAATTGACCGCCACTCGGTTAATCAAACAAACAAAAGAGTTTCACATAAATCCTTAGACTTAAGTCAACTGCTGGAGGAAATGACAGACAACGCGCATCTGCTAATCAAGCAGCAGATCACAAAGGGAAGAAAGGAAGGGGCACCGGGCCCGAATGGAATCCCGCCCGCTCTGTTCAAACAGAGGGCGGCAGAGTGGGCAAGAATACTTCACCTTATATTCCTGGAAGTGAGACAACGGGGTGTCATCCCCGATTCATGGAAAGGCTCTACGATCGTTCCCATCCACAAAAGTGGTGACAAGGCTTCGCCTGGCAATTATCGGTTAGTGGCACTAATCGACAACGAGGCCAAATATTTTGCGGGTACGTTGTTGGAAGAGCTTACAGCCTGGGCGGACATCAATGATGTAATTCCATTAAATTAGACAGGCTTCCGCAAGAAAACAGGCACAACAACGAACATCTTGACATTATCTCTGCTTATAGACGCAGCAATCTCGAAGAAAATGCAGCTGCACCTTTGTTTTATCGATTTTAGTGCCGCCTTCGATAATGTGGACAGATCTAGACTGTGGGCGGAGCTAGCCAGCTGGGGTATCCCAAATGCCCTTTTAAAAATGATAATGCTCCTACATACAGATACCTGGGTACAGGTGAAACTAGGTACAGGGACGCATCTGACAAGAAAAGTAAAAACAAGGAAGGGCCTTAAACAGGGCTGCGTGCTGGCACCTATGTTATTTAATTTATTCATGGTAGATCTACCACAGTTACTCAACACCAGCAATTCTCACGCGCCCAGGATGGGGGGCACTACTCTGTCCAATCTCCTTTACGCCAACGCCGTAATCTTGCTCAGCCACACAGTAGTTGGCTTGCAACATCTCCTCAACAGCATGCAGGATTACGCTGAAGTAAATAATCTGTCAAGTAACCTAAAGAAAACTAGAACTATGTCAATTAACAACAAAAGGAAGGAAGTGGGACGCTGGCATTTGGGCGGCACACGAATAGATTCAGCGGGAGCCTACAAGTACCTAGGTGTCTACATTGACAAAGAAGGATCATTTGCTCGACACCTAGAAGAGATTAAAAGGAAGGGGCTGGTGCTAGCACTAACCATGAAAAGCTTAACATCTAAATTATCGGGCCCAACATTGAGTCCCCTACTGAATGTAGCACAGGCTAAAATCCTACCCACAATAACTTATGGTAGTGAAGCCTTAAGAGGTAGAGACGCTAAATTGCTGGACACAACTTTAGTAAAAGCATATAGAACCATGTTTAGCCTTCCAAACTACACTTCCCCAGCGCAAATCAGGCTGGAGTTCGGCCTACTAAAGCAATCATGGGCCAGATACGGCGCATACATCAACTGCTGGAATAAGATCAGGCTATCGGCCCCTAAAACTTTAAATCAGCTTTTATGGCAAGATCTCCAACAGAGGGAGGACTCTCCTGCAAGAAGCTACCTTCAGGAGGCTCTAGCATGTACTGGACTCTTGGCCCTTTGGAACACACAGACCCACCATCCAGCTTTTAAGAAATTAGCTTGGAAATCCTTGAAAAAATTGGCGTTGGTGGTGGATAAAGCAGCCTTTTCAGCTAGATCGCACGCCTGGATGTCTCGGAACAATTATAAGGTCTTAGCCCCCCAAAAATACTTCAATTTGGGCTACCCGAACGCACAGAAATTAAAAATTGTAAAACTTCGCCTTGGCTTGATCCCATGTACTCAGAACCTTCCACCATGGAAGAGGGAGCCATCTCTAACATCTTGCAGTCTGTGCAAAAATGACCAGGGCGATATTATCCATTTATTATGCTCCTGCAAGGAGTTGATACAGGAAAGGAGACAGTTGCTAAAAGTCCCCCTAAACCAAAGGAGAATTCGCTCAAGGAGACAAGCAGTTTTGGCATGCTTTGATCCAGCAACACCTCAACTAAACTGTAGACTAGTGAGATTCCTAGATGTAGCCGAGAAAAAAATGCCATTGTACACCTAAACTTCTTCCAGGATAAGGGGTAGCCCGTCAGGTCTTCAACTCATGTAGGTGGCCGGATGCCGAAATATCTGGGAATACTGTGTCTATCCATTCAAACTATGATACGAGACTGCCCCCAATAAGGTCGAGCTGGGAAGCCTTCATATAAGCGCTTGGACTGGTCTTTTAATAATGCCCTTTTTTGGCTAATAGCATTGCCCAGACAGAGCAATGAAGTCCGGGCAGAATGCACAACCTATATTGACAGCTATCTGTATGAGGAACAAAGCACTTTTAATATGACAGCAATTTAACTGTTTCTAAGCTTTTAATGATATATGAATTTTGCAAATGTGTAATTAATATCTTATGATTTTATTGTTTTACTTGAAATTTGTACTGCAATGGTTTTTAGTAACTATGCAAATGTAATAAAATTAAAAAAAAATCACATTACGACAAATTGGTTTTATCCATTTTTTCCCAGAGATGGCATATGCTGGACAAAAAAATACTATGTGAGAATCATTTTCTGCAGCATTTAGTGGCATAAGGTGCAGAAAGCCTCTCTGCCATCAGTGTTAATGCACGTCCACTTGGATGTGTTTGATTTGATCTGTAGTACATCAAAGCGGAACTTCATGTACAGTGACTTGGCCAATTGAGGTTGTATTTCGTCCAGGTATACTTCAAAAGTAGGAGATGGTTTTATGGCTAAAAACTGCGACGTCATCCTTCCTATTTTTGGGCAGTGATGCATGCTATTTTGTGTATACGTCCAGTAAGTGTTTTTCAAGACTTTTTTTTAAAGCTACGTTAATATGTAAGGAGCATTCCAAAAGCTGTTTAGACCTAGTTTGTAAAACCAACTTCGCACATGTCGGACCCATGGGAGTGTAGAATTGTGATCAAGTCTCAGTATCTCAATTAACCCTTCTTTATAGCTTTTACGTTCTTGTGTGGTCCACAAACAGACCCAAAACAGCAAGGGTCTTAATGTGGCTTGGAACTCAATTTGCCTAATATTTATATCTTGGATAATGGGGATCATAGGTGTGCATACTGGTAGCTGCAGTAACATCCTTATAAATTTATCTTCCTTCCCAGTAAGCGTATTCTGACTATTATTCCCCCAAAGTTCTGCACCATAAAGGGTTGCGGTTTGCGCCCTGTACTTATAAACTTCCAGGGGGGGTGGCACTGCCTTTGATATACTTTTCTGTTGCTTTTTCACAATTCTAATCACTGTGTGGTAACTGTTCCTAAAGTTCCGATCCATAACCAATTTGGTCACAAAAGTGGAGGAAAGGGGGCGAAAAAGAAAAGTAAGTCTCTATATGTAGTGTTCACAATAGATAGAGGTGGGGGAATTTCTCCTTTAGAAATTAGTGCCCTCACACACCCTTGCGAGTGTCATGCTTCATCATCGGGCGTAGCTCCTCATGGGGGTGGCGCTGCTGTCCCCCACGGGCCCCGCGAGAGGGCTCTTTGTCGGAGATCTTTTTTTAGAGACACCGCAGTTGTGCATGTGGGTGTGTGGGCCTGAAAGGGTTCGTGCTAGTGAATTAAAATTACCCCACCGGTGCCGTGAGGATAATTTTATTCGTTGGTCCGGGAGGTAAGGATAAAAGAGTTATACAGGGGTACAGGGGCGCCTCTATTAACAAATAGCATAGAGGTCGGGGTATTACTCCGCTGCTCCTAGTGCCCGTGTTTGACTGTGAATGTGCGTGCTGGTCAACATGTTTCGCGCTGTTACTGGGTCCCTAATGGATCCCCATGCGCTTCGTCAGGACCGTGTAAGTGATATAAAAATGATAAAATAGGAGTAGGAGAAAGATACCCTATCTTCCTATGATACCTCTATTCAGGTCTGTGTGCCCAATTGGCGCTTTAGGGGAACACCTCTCTCGTGTTCCAGCCTATTACCTATTGAAAAAACAGGGGACAAACAAACATATAGAGACATATATAAAAAAAACATATAGAGACATATATAAAAAAATGGTGGCCATTCTGGGTCAACAGAAAATATCACTTGGACCATTGCATTGATGCCTTCCAGTACATGCTGGCAGTGTTAGGTACGGGGTGCACTGGACATACTCAGAAGTGCCTTCCATGCTCTCGTGGTAGCAACTGCTGTCTGCATATTGCATCATTCATAAAGTTTAACACACTAGCCACATGGTCATAGTGCATATACATGTGTGGTATGAGAAAACGCACTAGTATCTTATCGTAGTGGTCACCAGTGAATAATAATTTCAAGACGCTTGTAATCGGTGCAACACTTCTCACGTGTCACGTGGTACCGGCGGTGATTAAAACAGTGTTGCAACATGCCGGTCGATACGTAAAATTTAAACCCCATAGCTCAAACAAACACTCATACAATAGTTAAATATTGTTTACCCAATTAAAAATGAAGTCATTGCTTCCTCTGTTGTCCCCGCGGTCTCAAGGGGGAATCTCTGTGGATATGGAAATTCACAGTAAACATCATCACATACCTTTAGTTGTGGCCAATGTTGAGGCAGCAGAGTAATACTCACATTGTGTCCCCTTCGTACTGGCCTGATACCTGCCCTGCCGCTGGATGGACGCCGGAATAGTGTCAGACGGCGTCCAGCCGGTATAAAAGTGCTTGCAGGCGGAAGCGGCTGGGAGGGGAGGGGGGTGTGTGTCAGCAAAAGGATGACGTGAGCCTCCGGAAGCAGAGGTATCTACCATGCGCGGCCGCCATCTTGTGATGGTTAATTAAGTATCTCTAGGTAACCGATCAGATGGGACCATTATGGAAAAATAATAATAATAATCGAAAACATTTTGTTCTTGAACATGAAAAATTAACTAAATGAGCGTGTGATTCCATATTTTTTTTTTTAGGTCTATGCATGATCTGGAATAATCGCTATGGCGGTATATTTTGATAGTCCAGGTAGTCAATAAAGTTGAATTGAAAGTAGACATGATTTTCAGGGTTCTGTGTTCCCCACCCAAAGGGCACCCCTGTCACCTGGGAATGATAACAAATTGCGGGATAATGAATGGGATACAAATAGGGGAAGGCTATCCGTGCATAATAGTATATCGGAGCCAACATATTTGTTTAATGTGTAGATGGCAACCGATTGGCACAATGGAATAACGATAGTAGAGGTAAAGGAAGAGGTAAAAGTATAATGCCTGTAGTGTCATCTCTTTGCAAAATGTCCTCTTACTTACAAAACAGTGGTAATACCTCCCTGCAATATATTTCCCTTCTTTTTATGTAGCTCAGTGTTAACATTGGTGCAATTATACTTAGATATCCAAATCTAGGGTGAGCACCAGTCCTGTCAGATGGTGACCACATATACAGAGTGGAAAAATTACAGGTATTATGACGACCATAGTTAGCCTGTCGTGGTTGATGAATTTTTCATAAATAGATGTTTCTAGGGGGAGAGTGCCATTTCTATGTACAGTAGCTTATTCATCCAAAGGTCGTACAGGCTTGTTGTTAAATTAAGTGGCAAGTTCTGACCACGGAATGTCATCGTTGAGTCCTTGTGTGTTACTCTTTAAGCAGAACACCCAGCGTTGTTCTTGTCTGAACAGAGGTAGTCCAGTTAGCGTTGGCTTCAATGATGGTCCATTTCAAGTCGTTGGGAGTATGATTCATTTCCAAGAAGTGGTTCTGAAATTTCGTACTTGTCTTTTTGCACCGTATTGTGCTCTTGTGCTCCCCAATGCGTAGTTTTACCGGTCTGGTTGTCATTCCTACGTATCTCTTGTGACAAGGACATGTGATCAAATATACGCAATTTTTGGTATTGCAGTTGGTATGACGTTTTTGTATCCAAGGTCTCGTTAGACCTAGCTCAAGTGTTTTTGATGCTGCCGTAAGTGGGCAAACCGAGCAGGTGCCACAGGGGAAGTGGCCCTCAACAGGTGGGAGTGACCATAATGTTGGCTGAGTTTTGATAATTGGTTTGGGTCGTGTATGTACCAAAAGGTCTCTGAAATTTTGTGTCCTTTTAAATGAAAAAAGGGGAGCCGGTCCTGGGTCAAATGCACCTGTTTTGAGGATCCCCCAGTGACTCTTGATCAATTTCTGAACTTTATTGGAATTTGGCGTGAATGTTGTTACACATGTCAATGCATTATTCTGGGGTTTCTCCTTAACTTCCAGCAATGCCTCCCTGTGGTTATTCCTAGCTCGTTTGTGTGCTTTCCTTATTGTACTCTGTGGATAGTTGCGCTCCTTAAGGTTACGTGACAGGTTGGAGGATTGTTTCTCAAATTCACAGATTGTATTGCAATTACGGCGCAGCCGGAGAAATTGTCCCACAGGGAGGTTATCCCTCAGTGCCTTGGGGTGATGACTGTGGTACATCAGAAGACTGTTCCTGTCTGTAGGTTTTTTATAGTTTGTAGTGAATAATGCACCTTCTTGTAAGGTAATCCATAGATCCAGGAAAGCAATGTTCTTTTTTGATCTAATGCCTGTGAACCTAAGGAAAGGGTCCAGGGTGTTCAGCCATTCGAAAAAAGTACTGCATCGTTCCTCATCTCCTCTCCAGAATAGTAGAATGTCGTCGATGTAACGACGCCATATCACGATGTTCTCTCTGTAAGGGTTGGTGTCATCCAGAATAAATTTGGCTTCGAAATTCGCCATATACATACAGGCCAGACTCGGCGCAAATGTGCTCCCCATATTTTTTATATATGTCTCTATATGTTTGTTTGTCCCCTGTTTTTTCAATAGGTAATAGGCTGGAACACGAGAGAGGTGTTCCCCTATAGCGCCAATTGCGCACACAGACCTGAATAGAGGTATCATAGGAAGATAGGGTGTCTTTCTCCTACTCCTATTTTATCATTTTTATATCACTTACACGGTCCTGACGAAGCGCATGGGGATCCATTAGGGACCCAGTAACAGCGTCGAAACATGTTGACCAGCACGCACATTCACAGTCAAACACGGGCACTAGGAGCAGCGGAGTAATACCCCGACCTCTATGCTATTTGTTAATAGAGGCGCCCCTGTACCCCTGTATAACTCTTTTTATCCTTACCTCCCGGACCAACGAATAAAATTATCCTCACGGCACCGGTGGGGTAATTTTAATTCACTAGCACGAACCCTTTCAGGCCCACACACCCACATGCACAACTGCAGCGTATCTAAAAAAAAGATCTCCGACAAAGAGCCCTCTCGCGGGGCCCGTGGGGGACAGCAGCGCCACCCCCACGAGGAGCTACGCCCGATGATGAAGCATGACACTCGCAAGGGTGTGTGAGGGCACTAATTTCTAAAGGAGAAATTCCCCCACCTCTATCTATTGTGAACACTACATATAGAGACTTACTTTTCTTTTTCGCCCCCTTTCCTCCACTTTCGTGACCAAATTGGTTATGGATCGGAACTTTAGGAACAATTACCACACAGTGATTAGATGTTAGTTCTTGGGAGCAACGGTACTGGACCTAGTCTTTTCTAAAAGTGCTCCCTGTCCCTCCTCTCGAGTGTTACAAGCTTTTTCACAATTGCCATAGAACTTAGGAGCAAGGTACACTTGCATTTATGTATGTGTGATTTCCATGACAATTTTGTGTCTAGTATAATCACCAGATAGTTAAAGTTGGCCACATATTCCAATTTTTGTTTTTGAACAATGATATTTTCCTGAAGGATTTATGCGGGTTTATGGACATGTATTTGGTTTTATTTGAGTTTATTTCAAGACCTTTTATCGTACAGAAATCACTAAAGCAATCTAAAAGGTTTTGTAGTCCCATAGGTGATTGTGATATTAAAATTGCATCGTCAGCGAAGAGTAATGCCGGTACTGCCACCCCTCCTAGCTTTGGCAAATCATGCTTGCAACCCACATCCGTGCCTTACTCCTCTTTTTATTGGGATTGTTTCCGTGAGTTCACCCCTGGGTCCCCATCTGACTTTTGCATAGTTATCTTTATGTAACGGTACTATCTGCGTCAGAAGATCTTCAGGCACTCCCTGAATTTTTAAGGAGTTCCACAATAAATTCCTAGGGATAAGATCAAAAGCAGCCTTCAGATCTATAAAAGCTGTGTACAGATGCCCTCCCTTTAGTTTAGTGTACTTCTAAGCTATGCATAGTAGTCTAAAAACCTGGTCTATTGTGCTTGTTCTAACTCTAAACCCGACTTGGGGCCCGATTCCGATCTCGCTCGGAAAGCCTTCCCAACGACTCAGATCAGGAATGCCGTTCGAACGACTCGTACACGCAGTCCGACCGACGTAGTACGATGCAATGCGTATCAAATACAAACGACTCGCACGGAGCACAATATGGACAACCGACTCGTACGGAAATCATCCGGAAAAGAGCCCGATGGGACCGACTTGTACGCAAACGCTGCAGCATAGCTTAGCGTGAATGGGACAGACTCGGACCACCCCGCCAATACATTTTTTTTTTTCAACTTTATTTATTTGCATTTTCAAAAGAAACATTTACAAAAAAGAAAATAGTTGGTCAGAAGTACAGCATAAGCATTCTACGGTGAGCAATCTGGTCAAATGGCTTGTCGTAGATATATCTCTTATCCAATATACAGGTAGCATGGGTCTTGACATGCATCCACACCTACAGTGTTTGCTTTGAGGTCACAGCAATCGTCGCGGCCAGTTAGCTGCGACATCTATAGTTAACATTACTTATGCCACCTATGGAGGATTGAGGTATCGCACAGTTATGCCCCCTAGACCCTAAGGTGTCTGTGGTGTCTGAATAGGCGTAGCATTTAGCTCTTGCAACCGTTGTAGGTACAACAACAGAGGTTGCCAAATATCTACCGGTCTGGAAGCCGGCGGCTGTAGTTGGGCATACACATCGCTAGTGGTGTTGCAATATGTCATGCTGTGCAACCATGTGTGGAGTGTAGGGCCTGTTTTACATGCCCACTTAAGGGCCACTTCGCGTTTAGCAAGCAGGAGAGCCATCGCTACAAAACGACGCCGGGATCTAGATAGGTCATGGACATACCCCAATAGGGCGAGGAGTGGCGATGGCGTTATTTCCGCCTCAACCATCTTAGATATCTCTCGGAAGATTGATTTCCAATAGTCCTCTATCTTAAGGCACGTCCACGTCATGTGCGCAAAGTCCGCATCCGGGGCACCACATCTCGGGCAAGTGTCCGACCGCGCTGGGTCAATGCGATGTAACTTGTGAGGGGTGATATATACACGCCGCAGGAACTTAAACTGCAACAGTTTATGGCGGTGATTCGGCGACACTTTTCGCGTTTGTGCGCAGCAGCGATACCATTGGACGTCAGTTAAGGGGTGTCCTAGATCGCCCTCCCATGCAGCCCTCACCGCTGCATCTCTACTCGGGAGCCGTGCTATCGCCCCCTTATACAGTTTGGCAACCAGGTGGTTCCCATCCCCGCCACTAATGACCTCGGTCAGGAGAGGAAATTCAGTGGGTACTAAGGGATAGCTCTCCATGGATGCACGGAGCGCCGTTTGTACGCGCAGTAGCACAAAGTGGTCCATAGTCGTAGCCTCCCGGAGGCGAGGATCCTCAGTGCGCGAAAATATGTGCCCCCCAGGGAACAAGTCTCCAAATGTAATCAGCTGGAATTTGGACAGCGTTCGTTTGACTAGCGTCTCCTGCAGGATGGGTATCCAACTGTTAGCGGCCAAGGGCAGAGCGTGGGAGTACAACGTACTCATACCTGTCACCCTCGCCAACTTGAGCCAGGCCCAACTCGTGGTGGACAGTGTTTGGATATCCCGCGGGTCTCTAGGGAAGCCGCGCGGCAGCAGTGCGTTGAGTGGGGCCGGAAATGCCAGGTCCGCCTCAGGCCGATATTATGGGATCCGAATATCCGCGTTATACCAGTGGCGAGCAAAACTCGCCTGGGCAACCAGGTAATAAATTTGCAGGTTCGGAACGCCAAATCCACCTCTCTCGTAAGGCAGTACCAAAGTGTCCCATCCAACCCGGGGCTGCCTGCCACCCCACACTAGCCTCCCAAGCAAGGTGCGCAATCTCGAAAAAAAACTATTATAGAGAGGGATTGGGATGTTCGTGAAAAAATACAAAAATTGCGGCAACACCACCATTTTTTTTTTTGGCTATTCGGCCTGCCATTGATAGAGGGAGACGCAGCCATCGTTCTATGTTATTTTCGAGCCTCTCGACCGCCGGGCCATAGTTCAGCTGCAGGACACGGTCCCGGTCCCTGTGAATATGGATACCCAGGTATTTGACCGAGCTGTCGCACCAAGTCAATGGGTAGTCCCCTGCTCTAGCACAAACCGCCTCAGTCAGCTGGAACACTTCTGATTTGTCCCAATTTATGTGTAAACCCGACAGGGCGCCATATCTAGCAACCTCACCGAGCAGCGGTGGTAAGTTGTCATCAGGCCGCCGCACATAAAGTATTATGTCATCGGCGTAGAGTGTGAGCAGCAATGGTCCAGTCTTAAATTGCAGGCCGCGGTGGCTGTGCTTACTCTGTAAGTGGCGCACCAACGGATCTAACGCCAGTATGAAAAGGAGAGGGGACAGGGGGCATCCCTGCCGCGTGCCACGAGTGAGAGGGAACGCCCTAGTCCGCGTGCCATTGAGGCGGATACAGGCCGTTGGTTGAGTATACAGCAGTCTGATCACAGCCATAAACCGCTCAGGCATCCCCAGATGGCGCATGGTGGCATAGAGAAATGGCCATTCCAAGGAATCGAACGCCTTTTCAGCGTCCAATAGCACCGCCGCAGCCGGCAGAGTCGGTTCAATCCTATTCAGTGTAGTGAATAATGTGCGTGTGTTCAAGGCCGTGGATTTATGCGAAATAAAGCCCGATTGCGCCGGGGATATGTGCCGCTCGATGATCAATGCAAGCCTAATGGCTATCGCTTTAGCAAAGATTTTATTGTCAAAATTCAACAACGACAGGGGCCTGTATGAGGAACATTTCAGGTGGTCCTTGCCGGGTTTAGGTATTAGGATTATAACTGCTTCTCTTAGAGTGGGCGGGAGTATCCCCTTATCCACTGCCTCCTGAAATACGTCAATAAGATGTGGAACTAAGATCTTTGTACTTTTTATAAAAGCAGCCTGTAAAGCCATCTAGACCAGGCGCTTTAGAGCCATCGAGCGCATTGATGGCGTCCGATAATTCCCCCTCAGTGAAGGGTTCGGCCAGGAACTCCTGGTGGGCCTTGTCCATCCAGGAGAGGGAGATCTCGTCCAGGTACTCCTGACAATCCTCCAGGGTTGAATCAGACTTAGAGGTGTATAGTTCTATGTAGTATTTAAGCACCTCTCGTAGTATTCCTACATTTCCCGTTATCCGCTCCCCCGAATCCCCGGTAAGTTCAGCTATGTATGTTGGTTTGCGTGAATGTTGCATCAATCTTGCCAGCGTCCTGCCGGGTCTCTCTCCCTCCCCGTACCGTCGAGCTATGGCATATTTGCCCAGATATTTGGCTTCTCTATCCGCGCCGCGCTGAACTCAGCTAGCAGAGCAGCGCGCTTAAGCAGATCAGGAGGGTCCGCATCCTGTGCACTACTATCAAGGTCCCTAAGTTTTGTCTCTACCTGCGCAATCGTGTGGCGAAGTGACCGAAGCACTCCAGCATGTTTGGAAATGCATATACCCCTTGTGTATGCCTTAAACGCCTCCCAAAGGGTGGCCTTGGAATCTACGGAGCCAACGTTCAACTGGAAGTAGTCCACGATAGCTTCACCTAGTTCAGCTGCAAAAGCCGAGTCCTGTAGGGCCATATCTGGGAACCGCCAAGTGCGCTCTACCTCTCCAGCCCTCGGGATCTGTAAGTGTGCCAATACTGGGGAGTGGTCAGATAACGTTCGCGGTAAATGTGTGACGTCTTTAAGCCAAAGTATCGCAGCCGCCGAAAGGCACCAGTAGTCAAGGCGTGTCCAGGTGTTGTGCGGTGCAGAGTAGTGTGTGTATCCTAAATCGCGGACATAGTGGTGTCGCCATGCATCTACCAAATCTAACTGTTCCATGGCATCCTGCAGGGCGCGCCTCGCGCGCGGTTTGGTGGCTGCTGTACGTGAAGTGCTATCTAGCTCCGGGTTAAGTGTCAGATTAAAATCACCTCCCAGATAAATGTAGTCTGCCCCCATGCAGAGAATGTGTGAATAAATGTCGTTAAAAAACTCAGGGTCGTCTACATTCGGGGCATAGACATTAACAAAGAGTACAGTGTTCCAGCATGTAGCCGCACCCCGCCAATACATGAACAAGCATCCAGTGCGGTCAACGGAACGTTTCAGTTATGCTCAACGAAATACAATAGAAACAGACAGAAAAAGTCCAAACAAGCATTGTCAATGTAAAAAAAAAAAGAAGTTTCAAAATAAGCCACACCCACAACTCCACCTATATAAAGGGCCAAAATCCTTACCATGATCCTTTGCAACTTCAACAGAACTGCCAGCACATACCACTATTACACTGCACTGATACATACACTCACAACCCACCCACCACACAACCTGTACACTACTAACACCTGTTAACTACTACACTCACAAACACACACACATTTACTCATACACACTCACCCTCACCTTCACACTCACCCACACATCCATCTCCAATACCACCCATCACCATGCCCCCAAAGAAGAATCCAAAGTTCACAGAGAAGGAGTTGGAAGTCATGATAAATGAAATTCTCAGAGTAGAGCCACAGTTATTTGGGAACTTAATCCAACAGACCCCCCTGTCCCAGAGAAACAAGATGTGGGAGACTATTGTCAACAAGGTGAACGCTCAAGCACCTTGCCTGCGCACAATGGATGATATCAGGAACAGGTACTATGATGTGCGAAGGAGGGTCAAGAAGCTGATTGGCAAAGACCATGTCCTGAGCCAGCGGACTGGCGGTGGCCCTCCTGCAACACCTGTGCACTTCACTTCCTGGGAGGAGAAGGTGCCGGCCATCCTTCCACCGGAGGGCGTCTATGGGATATCAGGAGTACCAGAGCCTGGTGAGTACATACTCAAATTGCCAATATTGTCAGCAAATACACAGCCACAGACATCACTGTCAAGGATACAGTGATACAAGTCACTGTTAGCAAAGCCATAACAATATGAATCAAATGAGAATGTGATGTTTATGCCAGTTTGACAAACAAAATACTTGCAATCTCAGAGTAATATGTAACTATTTCATGACATGTACCAATTTACAAAAAAACACAGCAAGGCTTTGTGCTCAAAACAGCAGCCACCACTGTCAGCCATCTTGCCAGCACTGTTTCACTCACTCACAGGGAAGCTGAGTCACAGGAAGTAAGGTTGGGATTGCTGGGAAGGTGGGTGTGGCTAAAAGCATGATGGGAGTCGTAGTCACAGCTAACACTCCTCCTCCCACATGGCCCAACAAGCCCACCTTGAACTATGCTTATCTCACAGGGAGTGTAAAAGTACTGGCAAGATGGCTGACACTGGGCTCTGGTGTGGGGAGCACAATGCCCTGATGGGAGTTGTGTGCTAAACAAACACCAGTCACCACTGTCAGACATCTTGAAAGTTTTACTCATTGTCATGAAAGCATGGTTCATGGTGGCCCATTTGGTCTGGGTGGGAGGAGTAGTGGTAGCCCTGACTATATCTACCAGCAGGCCCTGTCCCACACACCCCTCCCACCAACACCAAACAGCACACCTGGGATTATGCTGTCCCTGAGAGTGAATGAAAATGTACTGGCAAGATGGCTGACACTGGGCTCTGGTGTGGGGAGCACAAGGCCCTGATGGGAGTTGTGCTCAAACAAACACCAGGCACTACTGTCAGACATCTTGACAGTACATTTCCATTCACTGTGAGGAAAGCAAAGTACCAGGTGGTCTATTTGGGCCATGTGGGAGGAGGATTATTAGCAGTGACTGCAAATACCATCATGCCCTGCCCTACACACACCTTCTCAGCCAGAACAAATAGCACTCTTGTGACTAGGCAGTCCCTAAGAGTGAAAGGAAATGTACTGGCAAGATGGCTGACCCTGGGCTCTGTTGTGGGGAGCACAAGGCCCTGTTGGGAGTTGTGCTCAAACAAACACCAGGCACTACTGTCAGACATCTTGAATGTAAAGTTGTACTCACTGTCATAAAAGCATGGTTCATGGTGGTCAACTTGCTCTGGATGGGAGGAGGAGTATCTTCAATGACTTCAACTACCATCATGCCCTGCCCTACACACACCTTCTCAGCCAGAACAAATAGCACTCTTGTGACTAGGCAGTCCCTGAGAGTGAAAGGAAATGTACTGGCAAGATGGCTGACACAGGGGCCTTATGTATGATTTGGCCACAAGTCACATCCAGGCCTTGGTCTTCTCACACCAGTCCCCACTCTCAGCTATCTTCACAGTACATTTCCACTCACTGTCAGGGAATGCATAGTCCCAGGTGTGCTCCCTGGGCTGGCTGGGAAGGTGTGTGGAGGACAGGACATGGTGTGAGTTGCAGTCATAGCACATATCACTAGCCACACCCAAAGCAACCTGTTCATCAGTGACAATGGCTACCTGACAGTGAATGGAAGGGCCACAGCAAGATGGCAGACGCTGTTGCATGGTGTCATGTGCACAAGGCATTGTTGGGAGTTGCATTCAACTCCTACATCATGCAGCGGTGTCAGCATCCTTGCCACTACACTCCCATCACTGTTATTGATCCTTTGTCTACAAGGAGTAAGCTGGGCTGGGTGGGAGGAGGGGTACAAGTTACAGCAGCATAACACAAGCATAAAAACCTCTGTACCTCACAGCTCTGAGCCAGAAAAAGCAAGAAAGCAGCCTTGGTTAACTCATCTGTCCATGGAGGACAAGGACAATATACATGATGTGATAAGGCACAAAGCAAAGCAGTAAAACTATTTGCTACTGTCAGCTATTTACATGTGTGCAATGAGGTGAGAACTAGAAACTCATTCATCAAAATACTATAAACAAAATGCTCACATACATTCCGGACTGTGAGTGTGTAGGTAGCCACACCAATGTGACTGCAAACGACATGCACAAAGGCCAGCACACATGCACAAATCTTGCAACACATCGTAAGAGGAAGAGTACGTATGTCATTCTAAAAGCACAGATGTGGGAAATACCAACACACCTGTGTCATGCACAGGGTTTCACTTGATAGTCAGTCTATGTACCGTCAAATAAACAATACATGCCCATTTATGCACAGAGCTGGACATGCTCAGCAAAACACATCTTGTTAAAATTACAATGTTCTCTGAAAACATAGGCCTGTGTCTGTGACGATAGAGGACTATCTAATGTACATACACATCATAATGTACAATAGCAAATGTAATGTGTATGATACGATGACCTGTGCAAAAACACAACAAACATTGTGTCTCTCATCTACCCACAGGGCCTGCCGGGGACACTGCAGGATCAGAACAGGAATCCCAGTCCCAGACTCTGGTTGACCCTGAGCTCTCCGGTGTGGATGTCTCTCAGCCCTCATCGGATGACGATGAACTACCTGGCCCCTCCGGTGTGGGTCAGCATGCAGCACCAGCAGCTGTAACATCAGCACACCCTGTGACCACTCCCACAACATCTGTCAACCCCCAGATGACCACTACCCACACGGATACACCAAGGCAACAAAACACCGAGAGCACAGCAACACAGGGCGCTCTGGAGTTGGCGAACAACAACACCACTGTCAACTATGCGGGAGGCTCAGTGTAGTCTGTGCCTGCAACAACAGGTCTTGCTCGTGTGGGTAGGTGTGGTGGGAGGGGGTGTGGGGAGAGGTCCCGTCATGCAGCCGGTGCTGCTGATCAAGCTGACCCACAGATGGCACGCATTCTCAATGCATATAAAGAATGCACCGGAGACTTTGGCCAGGTAGTTGGGATCCTCAAGGACATGCAACAACAGCAGGCTGCCCATTATGCCAAAATGGACCAACACATGGCAAGGATGGAGTCAAACATGTCTAAAATTGATGACCTGACTGCGGTGCACAGGGACATACTCACCTGCCTCCGCCAGACTGCTAACAACATGACCCCACCTCCATGTGTGCCCACTACATCTGTTGCTTCTACATCTGCAAATGCCACAGGGAGGGATGAGGAGTCTGGCGGAAAGTCCCCTGCACCGCGGCAGCCTGCACCTGAGGGTCCTCCCGAAAAAAGTAAGAGGGGTCGTCCAAACAGGGACAAATGAGAGACAGATGGCTATGCATCCCCCCAGGAAGTGACAACCTGCTCCTGATATCCTCCATTGTGTGCGAAGCGTTCACTTTGTTGACTGTCACTGAACTCTCCCACATGGGATGGAGGGTCTAAGTTGGATCAATCACTCAAATGACTGTGGACTTGGCTCTGAAAATTTCATCTACTGCCACTACCAACTACTGTGTGAACTTTGGACTTCAAACATTTGTACAGCACTATCCCTTTCTTGTAAAATTACACACATGCACTGTAATAAATTAACATTCACACAATACTTGCTTCTGTCGTGAATGAAACACTGTTTGTCAGATAGAAATGATGATCAAAAAAACAAGGAATGGAATGACATTGGCTGAAAAACAAGTACAGAAATGTATCCAATGTCTTGTGAGTAAATGTAACCTGACACATGAGAAATACACACAACAAGGTCATCACAACACACATAGTACATGGCATAGATCCTCATTGCCTCCACTTTTGTAAAATGAAACAACATTTCAATGCACAAACGCTAATCATTGTCAGATAAACTGAACATCAGGGCATATATATAGTATTTAAATGAATGTTGGATGTGTGGAAACAGACAAGGCACACCTCAATGTGGAGCACAGGTTTATTCCACAGGCACAACCTGTTGCCTTCACACCAAATGCAATCAAATCACACTGTGACAATAAGCACAAATTAACCAAGATTTAGATTAATTTCTGAAGTGAGTGTGTGGCACAGATTCCTGATCACAAGAAAACTTGATATCTGTAACTGCATTTTGGGTCTGGGAGGTCACATGTCTCCATACAACAGCCAAAGGACCCTGTGAAGGAGAAGCATAGAACAGTCTTGAAATCAAATCATTATTTTCATACATCTCCAAGAGACATTTCATAATTAAAAATTTTAACATGTGAACACTAGCTAGGAGTCATGTCACAACTGTACTGGTGACCATACTAACTTAATAGACACTAAACAACTCCAAGGATCATGTTAAGTAGCATACACTCACACGTATACAAACATTGTACAATAGACACATATCATGCTAAGAAAGTGCTTTGTCATCTCATCATTGCATACTTACACTCATGAGAAAAAGTTGTTGATGAGCTGTCTCCGAACATCCTCCTCATCACTGGCAACATGTCCCAGTCCTGGATCCTCCCCTGCTGGAGGCTGCTGGTATCCATCATCTTGTATGAGAGGTAGCTCATTCCTCACTGCCAGGTTGTGGAGCATGCAACACACAATGATGATCTTACACACCTTCAATGGTGCATATTGGAGGGCTCCTCCTGTACGGTCCAGGCAGCAAAATCTTTGTTTTAAGTAGGCCAAATGTCCGCTCAACCACTCGCCTGGTCCGCCCATGTGCCTCATTGAAACGAACCTCAGCATGATGACAGGGTTCCGGAGTGGTGTCAGCAACCACGGCATGTTGGGGTATCCAGAGTCTCCTAAATTGAACACAGAAAATACTTCCGTTGTATGAAAACAGGGTACAACCTAACATACAAGCAACACACAACAGAAACAGACAACATTACCCACCAACAAGCCAGGCACGCTCATTTCGCAGCTGAGACATCATATGTGAGATTCCACTATTTCTCATTATGTAGGCGTTGTGTGCTGATCCCGGGAAATGCGCATAGACATGTGAGATCATCATGTCAGGCAGACATACCACCAGGGCATTTATGGAGTGGTAATGCTTCCGATTCATTGTATGTTTGTTCATTGGCTTGTGGTGGGATCAAAGCCACATGTGTACCATCAATGTAGCCAATGACATGTGGCATTTGGCCCAAAGCATAAAAGTCACTCTTGATGTCTGCAAACTGTCCTGGTGTTGGGAACTTGATGTAGAGGTTCAGAAAATGTAACAATGCCTCACACACATCACGAAGCACACGGCTGAACATTGTCTGGGACATCCCATCAGCAGTAGCCACAGTATACTGGAAGGATCCAGTGGCAAAGAAATGTAGGGCCGCCATCACCTTCACCTTGGGGGTCAGCGCAAAGGGATATGTGCGTCCAGGTTGCAAATGTGGGGCCAACTGGTCTGCCAATTCCACAATGAGTGCTCTGGTGAAGCGGTATCGTCTGATGCTATCCCGTTCTTCCATGGTCTGGAGGTCGGGGAAGGGTCTGTGGACAGCTGGTCTCCTGCGGTACCTATGTTACAAGTGAAAACATATTTGAGGACACTTTCCAATGTAGTAAGGAACATGCAATTACACACATACAACATTAAATCACGACACAATGAAGTCCGATGCGTAAGATTGAGCCTAGACACAGAGCACAGAGCACAGCTATGTGCCCCTTACCAGACATGTCATATTAATATGGTTTGGCACCAATTACAGTGCTGTACTGTGACTACTCACTGGTGTCTGTCACTGTCCAAGTGAACAAACATCACATACTCAACAAACACCGAACAAAGTATCTTAGATAGAGGTTTGTCACAACTATCACATGGTTGAAAGGTACACAGACCTGGATCATGTAATGCCAGCTATGTGGGACACTAGATACAGACAGCGTGTCACCATGCACACAACTGTCACAGTGTGGACACTGTCATGATGTCATGTCTGACAAACATGTACTATCACATACACCGAACTTTTAGAATGTGAGGCACATTTATATTTGACAAGCATCCATGTATGCCTGTGACACAAAGACACAACAGCAACTCACAGGCAAATACAAGCTGATGTGTCAGATAAATATCATTTTAAAAATTAACAATAAAGTGTCTGCGTTGTACAAGACTCAGACACTGTTGATTTACTAACAATAACTTACCACAATGCACTTTCTAACACACAGTCCAACAAAGCAGCGATTATGTATGGACATAACCAAGTCAACCTGTGTTAACACAATGATCCCCTGGGACTGTGTCCAAGCCTAGGCGGGTGATCTGTGAAGTGGTCACTCACTGTTGTGATGTGCTTCACAAACAATGTTTTGTGTGCCCATCAAGCTTGGCTCATCATGGGAGTGTGAGCTATCAAGTACTATGTTCAATATGACATGTTAATCACTGTACCCACAAATGTAATGCAGCAGAACATCAATATTTGCTATACTGTCTGCCCTGCTGACCGATTAGTGTAGGGCGCGTGAGCCTCACCCAAAACGTGTGGTTCGCATCCTTTGGCTATTTACTGTAATGCTGAACGACGCGGGTGAGTATTGAATGGACGCGCGAGCCGCATCCGAACCGAGCCAGACGCATCCTTTGGCTGTTTACTGCAATGCTGAACGACGCGGTGAGTATTGAATGGACGCGTGAGCCACATCCGAACCGAGCCGGACGCACACATTAGCTGTTGGTCGTCATGGTAAACGTTGCGGTGAATATTCAAAGGACGCGTTAGCCGCTTCCGAACCGAGCCGGACACACACATTGGCTGTTGGTCGTCATGGTGACAGACGCGCGTTTCGCTTCGTCTACGAATCGCGTGCAATCCGAATTGGTTAACTTACAACACCAATGTATCAAACTCAATAGTGTTCGGATGTTTACATGTTGAACGTCGCGGTCGGCGTGTCCGATGCGTGCAATGTTATGGATTGGACAAATTCGGATAATGCGAACGACTAGGACCTATCGCTTTGGACGCATGGAACAGAGTCCGCCTCTGCTGCACAGATATAAGTCTGTCTGTTCCCAAGAGACTTCACTTTCCTGCACTACATGCAACTTTACTGCGCTTCAACATCTCTCTGCTGCTGTCTCTGCATCCTCTGGGAGCTACCATGGCACGTACTGTGGAGAGGGCACCTGCTTTCACAGAAGAGAACCAGGATCTGGTGGACAGCCTCCTTCCACAGTACAGGCAGCTGTATGGCAAACCAGGGGAGCAGGTGAGTGGTGATTACACTGCCTTTTTATAGGCCATGTGTAAAAACATGCACTACTAGCATTGGGATCCCCAAGGGCAAGCATGCAAACATAGTTAATGTAAGTCTTACAGTGTGTAGATTTTGGTTCTGGACAGGTACAGTGATGTAGAAGTGTGTGTACTGGGTTTGACTTTTCTGCACTGTTCTCATGTTTTTGAGGGAGAATTGCACACAGGACAACTTCCCATGATGACACCTGCCTACGCCTTAGACATTATCTGCCATTCTGACCATGACCTATATGTACAAGTGTGTGATGCATAAACATGTAGTATATAGAGTAATGGTGTGTCACCATGTCAGGCTGAAATATGGCAGACCATCGTCCGGGCAGTAAGATCCGTGGGGGTATTCAGATGCCGCGTCCGCCACTGCCAGAAGAGGTGGCAGGAGCTCCGTGGCTGGACACAGAGGATTGTAAGGATCCAGCTGAAGCTGTCACCTCCTCGCAAAAGGGGTCGACGACGGACCCTGACCCCCCACATGCTCTGGATACTGAAGGTGGTCTTCCCTGAACTGGATGGGCAGTTGAAGGCCACACAGCAGCAAGGAGGGGTTGAGTATGTGCCATGTTGCTGAACTATGTTTAACATGCATGTTGCACTCCCTCAGCCTGATACCCTTATCACAGGTCGTCTGTCTGCTAAGACAACACTTCTGTGGCAAAATGTAACTATGCCCCATTAACATCTGATGTCCAGGTGTGTCCCTTTCTGTCTGTGACATGTGTGTCACTTAAGCCCTGTGTATTGGCTGTAGTCCAATGTTCATGCGATCAGCACTATATACAACATGTGCATGGAGTTGACCATCATGAGTGATGTAATTGTTTGACGTGTCAGCACATTGACTGATGTATGACCTGTACTCAGTGTGGTACATACATATATGTGCAAAATGGTGCACACAGGTGTGCGTAAACAATGCTATACATCCGTGCAGCAGGTGAGACCAATGTGTATGCCTCAGACAAATCATATTGATAAGTGGTCAAAATGTATTGTCCTATACATAGTGCTCTGTGTAATCACATGTATCACATGGACCAAGGACAGGTATGCCAACTCAGGCCATCCGAGACACTGACATCTCAGATGTTTGTGTGTCAGGCAACACTTTCACCATTGTATTGTGAAAATCCATGGGTCAGACTCGGTGACAGTGAGTACATGTGCCAATCTTTGAAAGACACAGGTGGTCAATATAGAAAACATGTACATACATTTAATGTATGGCTTTTGGCTCAGATACACAAGACGTGTGCATCATCCCTTGACTGTGCATACTGGTGGTTTGAACATCTATGTGTATGCTGCATTACTTTGTTCTTGAGAGCTGTAAAATGTTCATGAAGACAGAAATTTTAACTCACATACTCCGATGGCTAAGTAGAACAACGTGAGCTTGTCAAAGGGTTAAAATTGTGTCTAGCACGTAGGGGACATGTATACTTGACACATACAGATGTGGCTTGAAGCAGTAAATACAGGATTGTGACACGGTGCAGACTGTAAATTTAAGATGTACTGGTCCTGTACCAAGAGTCCGTACAAGACTGTTCAGCCAGACAGGCCAGTGGCATAGTGTGGCACATGAATTTTTGAGAGGATGCAGTATTTGTACTTGGCAGTTGTCATGCATGCAGACCATTAGAGCATTGACGTTCAAGACATAGGTGCCCATCATGATGACTGGGGATGGAAGAATGTTTAACATTCAAAATTTCAAATGTGTGCATTCCATTTGCTGTGTCAGTTACAGACTCCCTTGCAGGAGATGAGACAGGTATGTAATGACACATGACCCTCAGGAGCATTACAGATCAGACCACCTGCCAAATAGTGTCGTAGTTGACATGGTTTTTGTGGCATTTGACATACATCTAACCAATGTCTCACATGCCAACATGTGTCTGGGAACCATAGTTTACTGGCAGACTGACAAGTGCCATGTTCACATATGGGTAATGATTCAAAACCTGTCGTGAAAATGATGCATATGCTTGCTCTGTGATGTGTTGTGATGATACTCATGTGTCAAGTCTATGCAGATGACTGATGTGAATCTCTTTCTCATCCTTGTTCACAGCATCATCAACGGCTACTGGAGGAGACAATTCCACGGACCAAGGGGAAGCGGCTAGCCAGACTGGGTCCACTGTGGAGGAGGAGGGACCAAGTGGCACGGAGGGTGAGGGGAGCCACACTGAGGGCAGGTCGGAAACATCTACATCTGCCAAGGAACAATCAAGCTCCAGTGATGACTCCCTTGTGGTGGTGGGTGTTCCCATATCAGAGCCCACAACATCAGAGTCTGCCCCCACCACCACCACCATCTCCACCCTCACAGCTGCTCCCATTCCAAGTGTCCGTGGACCCTCCTGTGTTAGGGAGCATGTCTCCTTCGGGCCAGGCACCGCACCCCCTGCATCTGTCACCCCTGCTGCCCTGAGTGTGGAGGCCGTGGATTTGCTAAAACAGATACATGTGGGGCAGACATCCATGCTGAGTGTCCTCCATGCACATACCAGTCTTTTGACACAATGGGTGTCATACATGGAGGGCATCTCAACAGATATGTCTACCCTACAGCGATAAATCAGGCCATGGCCTCCTCACTGACGGCAGCAGTGTCCCTCCTGCAGCAGTCCCTCACCCCTCCTTCCTCTGCCCCATCCACATTCCCCACTACCCTACCTGACCCAAGCACACTCACACAGGCACATGCACACACACCAACAGACACAAGCAGCACACAACCACCCAAAACAAAGTCCAAACACACACGCACGCACACTCAGGGGACTGACATCACACACACACACACACACAGGGGAGAGAGCCAAAAAACTCAGACACCCATCCACAACCACTCCGCATACCTCAGCTACCTCTCCCTCCAAAATCCCTACCCTTGACTCTCCTGCAACCCCCTCTGCCCAGCGGGTCTTCCTCTGTGACCTTGGCCTCTTCCCCACTGATCCATCAGACCACACTAGCAAGGGGAAGAGGAAACCCCCCGGCACAGAGAAGAGATCCACTCCTGAACGCACACCCTCCCCTAAGAGTAAGAACACAAAGCCCCCCACCCGTACATCCCCCAGATCAAAGAAGTCCAAAACCCCACCACCATCCTACACTTCCCCCACAAAATCCACTTCCTCCCGGTCCCAGGCCTCCCCTCCCAAAGGTCACACCTCAGACCCCATCCCAGTTTCCCCCCCACCGTTACACCATCCCCAAGAAGCTCAGACCCTCCCCCCACCCCAAGCACTCCCCCTCCAACAGCACCCCCTTCAGTCTGTTCCTGACACTGCAGTGGAGCACCCACCCCCTCAATCTGACCAGTCCACTGCAGTGGAGCACCCACCCCCTCAATCTGACCAGTCCACTGCAGTGGAGCACCCACCCCCTCAATCTGACCAGTCCACTACATTGGAGCCCCACACAACACAAGATCCCATCCCTCCCAAAACCCAAACCAGTCCCCCCTAGTCCTGTCCCTGCGGTGCCTGGCATGCCCCCAAAGATGCCCCTCCAAGGGGAGATGTCCCCTTGTGGTTGCAGTGCAGGCAAGCGATGGAGGATTTATAGGCATGACCCCCTCCAATACTCTCAAGAATGGACTGGCCATTGGCCTTATTGGTATTTTTTTCCATTTCATCACAAATGCTGAATAAAGCAGGTTTTGTTATTTGTACAGTTGCTTTCTGTGGACCACAAATTTTTAATGTCAACTGTCATTGATGTGCAAATCTTGTTGTGGGTATACAATGATATAGTGATGTGATGGATTGCATGTGGTCCATGGCATATGTGTCCTATTACAATATGTATCTGAGTCATCATTGTCTACATTTGCAGGTTGTCATAATCCACAACATTTTGGCCCATGAGGGTGACATGCTTTTACCAACCTACCATCTTTGACTTACACTTTTGCACATAGGTCGTGCTGACATTTGTAGATATTGTACAAGTCTTTCAAAGTGCAACCATCTAGGATGGCCATGCAGAATAGCACTGTGATGTGCAACAGGTCATCTGTCTCATCACTACAACTGGGTACACATGAAGTTTGACTACGTGCAGAGGACTTTGGACACACCCATGTACACAGGCTGATGGAAACAAAGTATTCTGTGACTTGTAGGTTTTGGAGCCATGTCTGAGTCTCCTTATGACATGGTAGACCCCTGCCAAGAACAAGCTTGCCACAGCTGAGCTTCCACTGTAGGGAAATCCCCTCATGGCAGTGTGTTCATCTGTGACATATCCTGAGCCCATGGTGTGTGTGAGGTGAGCAGGAATCTCTGTCTTCAAACCCCCTTTCCTACAAAGACTCTAGTCCCTGCAGATGTTCCTGTTTGAGAAGCTTTCTGTGGGCTGACTAGTCCAGTGCTTTCTCAACCTATTGGGAGTTGTGGCAGCCTGCTTTGGTCAGGCTACATCATGTTGATCAAGTGTTTTGTCTGTGTGTGCTTTGACTTCATGTATTCACCCGCACCCCTCATGTAATTGGGCATAAGTATCTTGTGTGTGTTGTGATTTGAGCCTGAGCAATGATGTTGTCCTTTTCAGCTATGCATGCTGTTATACCTGGTCACACAAAGCTGGAATAGAGATGCAGGGATGTATGTGGTTTGTCCGTGTGCTACATGTGTTGAGCAGAATGGGGTGCTGGTGCACAGGTGTGTAGTGTGTCCGTCTGTCATGCAGACGCCACTGGAGCCTGTGTCACTTCTATGCTCTTTATTGGCACACAGGGGAGTGATAGTAAATGTATTTGTGAAGCCTAGCTGCATGTGTGTTTACCAAGGTTGATGTTGCATGTGCTGAGCTGACACACAAGTGTAGAGTTGATGGAGACTGGTGTATCATAGGTATGCATGGAGTGTAGACTCATATGTGATGGCAGCAGGACTATTTGAGATGGTGTCAGGAGGTGTGGTGTATGACTTCAGTTCATTGGTTTTTGATGTGTTGTGAACATGGAGTGTGCACATTGTCCCTATGTGAGTGCTTGTCATGCGGGGTGTGATTCTGATAATGTGATCTAGATTTAGTGCCTCTACCCTAAACAAGGTGTGGTACAAATGTGTGTATGTGATGGGGGATATCCCACCGGAGAATGTTGTATTGTGGCATGTGATGAAAGATGTGGTCTGTTGCACTAAAGTGCAATTTGACTGTAATGGGGCAGTTGTGGATGAGTGATGTTTGTTTATACTGTGCATGAGTCCATGTGGATATTGGTTATGGAAGTAATATGTAGATGTGACAGGGCTACATTAAGACAAGGTCTGACTAGTCATATGTGTCAGAGTGTATTTGTGAATGTATGTACACCAGTGTTGTGATAATTTGTGCCGGATGGTGAAATGTGAGGTGTTATCCCGTTGTAGTATGTTGAGTTTGAATATGTGTATGCATATTTCCTTAAGTGACAATCCTTTGGAGTTGTGCTTTTTTGTTGAATTATGCAGTGATATGAAAATGACAGAGTACACAGACATTGCACTATGTATGTGTCTTGTTGTGAGATGTGGTGATGTGTGGAGTGTGCTTGTCTGGGTGTGCTGTGATGCTGCACAGTGTGGCATGAATGCAGTCCAAGGCATCACTCAGTGTGCGGATGGTAATGAGAGTGGTCCATCTGACATGTAACGTTTGTCATCTGCTGATGAGGAAATGTGTACTCTACATTGTGTGCATAGCATGTATCTGAGAGATGTTGTGCACATGGTGATGGAGAGTGGTGCTGCAGTGTAGGTGTGGATGTGATGAGGGACACACAATGTGTTTGTACATCTTGGGTTGTAATGGTATGTGTACTGTGCTGGAGCTCATGGGACAGATATGCTTCAACATCTAGATGCACCATAGGTGGAATTTGACATGCTTGTGTGTTTGTCAGTTATGAGAGATGGACATGTAGTGTGACATGGGTGTTGGAGGGATCATTCCTGCATGTTTTGATTTAATGCACAACTTGTGTTGAAGTTGACATGTGCATATGCGTTGATCATGTGCATGTGTGTGTGCAGGGAGAATACCCATAGTTAATCTGTGGCTGAGTCAGGTATCTGCTGAAGCTTGATGTATGCCAAAGTATGTTAATGTATGCTTTTTGTGATGATCACCGTCAATACACTGATGTGTGCAATACCTATTTGCATCACAGGAGGAGTAGCCTCCACCCAGACTTGCCTTGTGTGGGCATAAGTGCTAAGTAGCACTTTGTAGTCAGTGGTGGACAATGACTGTTCATCAATGTCCTGTGATGGTGGCCTTAGATGGAGGTGGTGTTTGCTTCTGATGTTAAGTGATGGTATGTGAACACTGACTGTCAGCACATTGCTCAGAGGGGTATTGTCCCCTCAAGTGTATATGCACTTATGTGTGTTGATATGCCACCTGTGCTCCATTTATCCAGATAGGCATCCCTGCACTTCCCAGTAGACAAAACACACGTAGGTAATCAAGTCTTTTGGACTTAGAGTGGCCAAGGTGTGGGTGCACCAGGAGAGTGGAGTCATTATGATGACATCCCTGGTTGTGTTGAGACAAGAGCCTGCACTGTGAGCAAACTCACATGACACATACAAATTTCACACAGTTCCATTTGTGTTAGCATCATCAGCGTGTTTTGAATCTGTCATCTGGTTTGGCAAGTGTGGGCCTTGTATGTGTCAAAGACTGCTCACAATCAGCACATTCTACCCTGCCCTGTAGACTGATGGCAACATGTCTTATTTGTAGGTCTCCTTGACGGATTTCAGGATTCTGAGACAGTGTTAAAGTGCCAAATGTGTCCAATGCATATTCCATTCTGCACATGTACTCCATCCTCAACAGATGTACACATTTCCCATTTGTTATGTCTAGCTATGTGTATTGTGTTTGTGAGACACAGATCCCCCCACCACCCCTGGCATTGTCACCAGTGCAGGAAGATTAGCTTACACATTTTCTTGTGCATTGGAGCCTACTAACACAGTTGTTGTATCCTCGA
The DNA here is from genome assembly GCA_963921515.1 of Calotriton arnoldi. Taxonomy (NCBI): domain Eukaryota; kingdom Metazoa; phylum Chordata; class Amphibia; order Caudata; family Salamandridae; genus Calotriton; species Calotriton arnoldi. Next base: position 1,203,900 of record CAWUFW010001642.1, on the reverse strand, counting down.
TCTGGTGAGCCATGTGTCTTCCAAGTCTTATGCAGTACACACTCGGCATTGGCAATTTGGCATTAGTGATGAGCTGCACATGATGCAGCTTTTGTAGCTAGATGCAGAGTTGGTGTGATAGACATGCAAACAAGTTGACAGTGTAAATGGTCTGATCTTGAGTTGTGTGCAACGCCCCCAGGCCACACATGGTGACTGTCTCATACATTGGTGTTGGTCCATGCTTTTCTACACAGCGCTAAATCTGTAGACCACATTCATATTTGTTGACAGCTGTGACTCAACCACTTCATGTTTGTTGTAGTGGGATGCTCATGATGCTATTTTGTGTGTCTGTGGACTTGTGTGGTGTTGTGGGCAGTCTCCTCTGTGCTTCATTGTACACCAACTCATCGCAATGTCATCCTTCTTTGAGTGTGTGTACTCCTGTTGCCCTGCATGGTTTGAGTATGTGTTGTGGTGGACAGATGCTGTGACTTTGTGTCCCATACATATGTGTGTCTGGCACCTCTTGTTCCACCATCAAATGTGTGTGTCCTAGTATGTGGCGTGCTGGGTGTACCTACCTGATACAGAGATTGCAACATTGGTCATACACAACAGTACATGGACCCATGGTTGTATTGTGATCACAATGATGTGCGGTCAATAATGGATTCATTGTCATACAGCCAGTGATCCACACTGTCATGGGGGCCTGTGCAATGTCACCTGTCAAGGGAGGTTTTGATGAGGCACAGTGCTGCTGATCAAGGTGGGTGGTGTTTAGACTTGCCAAATGTGACTTGGCTCCCGGCATGGCCCCTACCTACAATGTGGCCTCACATCACCGGCCATGCCCTAGGAGCTATGTTTTGATATGTGAGATGACAGTGGTTCTTGCAAGGCACGTGACACAGTGCGCAAAAGTGAGTGTGCTCAAAGTATGGCCCCCATCCTCATTTTGCATCACAGCGGCTCAGCAGACAGGATACTGGCACCACAGTGCTGTGGCCTTGAGGGTACTGCGGAAGACAGTCAGTCTCTTGATGTGTTTTTTGGTGTTCCACCAAGCTTGTTCCGCATGTGACTCTGGTGCACCCGCTCATCAAACAATGCCTGATTGCCCACATTCACTATCCAAGCCCTATATGGAATACTTCCTGATTGTACTCAACACGCATATGTCTCAGTGGAGTTCAGCCCCCCCATCGTGTGTGTTGGCCCAGGCTAGAAACACTTCCACACTCACACACGTTGTGTTTGTTCTGAAGTGTGTGGCTGGTCGGTTGTCTTTGTGCATCTTCCCCCATGTATTTCAACTGTCTTTGTAAGGCATTGGGTGGATGTTGTGTTTTGTTTCTTTCTCTACTGTCCCAGGGCGTCCTACATCTTCACTCTGCACATTCCTTATGTTTTGCATTTAACCTTGCTGCCACAGTGTGGGACTGGATATCATCAAAACTGGACTTTCTGATTGAATCCTTTGTATTTGCCACTGCTCGTACCAAAAATGTGTGTTGATGCATTTTGGATGGTCACATGTTACCTTGTCCAATTGAACATTGCTGGCAGTGTTAGCCCCCAAAAGCACTGATTGGCTGCACATGGCTGAGGGTATGTAACACCCACCACAATGTTTGCCTCAACAGTTCTGTTGTTGTTTGACCCACAACCACAACTTCATCACCACATTGCTGGTGGGTTTTGACCCCAATAAACATTATTGCTTGACCATGCTGGGGGCTTGAGCCCCACATTCACCTTTTTGTCACTACATTGATGGGGGGCTTATACCCCTCCAAACCCCTAAATGCTTGACCATGCTGGGGGCTTGAACCCCACATTCACCTTTTTGTCACTACATTGATGGGGGGCTTATCCCCCCCAAACCCCTATATGCTTGACAATGCTGGGGGCTTGAGCCCCACATTCACCTTTTGTCACTACAGTGATGGGGGGTTGTCAAGCATATCACTTTATGTGTCGAATTTGCAGGCAGTTTGAACACAAAACAGAAATTTGGTATGACAACACTGGGTGAGTGTTAGGCATCCACCCCCTTATGGGGTGGACAATGCTGGGAGTGATAGGCATCCACCCCCCTATGGGGTGTACAATGCTGGGAGTGATGGGCATCTACCCCCTATTGGCATTTAGATTGCTGGTAGTGTTAGGCATCCACCTCCCTATGGGGTGTAGAATGGTGGGAGTGATAGGCATCCACCCCCTATTGGCATTTAGATTGCTGGTGGTGTTAGGCATCCACCACCCTATGGGGTGGACGATGCTGGGAGTGATAGGCATCCACCCCCCTATGGGGTGGACAATGCTGGGAGTGTTAGGCATCCACCCCCCTATGGGTTGGACAATGGTGGGAGTGATAGGCATCCACCCCCCTATGGGGTGGACACTGGGTGAGTGTTAGGCATCCACCCCCTATGGGTTGGACAATGCTGGGAGTGATAGGCATCCACCCCCCTATGGGTTAGACAATGGTGGGAGTGATAGGCATCCACCCCCCTATGGGGTGGCCAATGCTAGGAGTGTTTGCTATCCACCACGTCCCTTGCCTCTACATTGCTGCAAGAATTCCCCCACCCCAATATTGACTGTGGTTTGTCACAAGCTGTGTATTCTGTTGCCTTTCGCGGTGTAGTGACGTTTTTGTGTGTGGTAGGTGTCTGACTTACAGTCTGTGGCGAACGCGTCGGTTACGGTTGTTGTATCGACCGTAGGCATACAGTATAGGGAGGACATGCGGGATCGGATACATGGCTGCTTCGTCTCGTATGCAGTGATCGTGTTGTGGCGCGAATCAGAGCTGAAATACGGCTCTTCCGGGTGCTCTGACGTGCTGGAGGTGGCGACCTGATCAAGGTGGGTGGTGTTTAGACTGGCCAAATGTGACTTGGCTCCCGGCATGGCCCCTACCTACAATGTGGCCTCACATCACCGGCCATGCCCTAGGAGCTATGTTTTGATATGTGAGATGACAGTGATTCTTGCAAGGCACGTGACACAGTGCGCAAAAGTGAGTGTGCTCAAAGTATGGCCCCCATCCTCATTTTGCATCACAGCGGCTCAGCAGACAGGATACTGGCACCACAGTGCTGTGGCCTTGAGGGTACTGCGGAAGACAGTCAGTCTCTTGATGTGTTTTTGGTGTTCCACCAAGCTTGTTCCGCATGTGACTCTGGTGCACCCGCTCATCAAACAATGCCTGATTGCCCACATTCACTATCCAAGCCCTATATGGAATACTTCCTGATTGTACTCAACACGCATATGTCTCAGTGGAGTTCAGCCCCCCATCGTGTGTGTTGGCCCAGGCTAGAAACACTTCCACACTCACACACGTTGTGTTTGTTCTGAAGTGTGTGGCTGGTCGGTTGTCTTTGTGCATCTTCCCCATGTATTTCAACTGTCTTTGTAAGGCATTGGGTGGATGTTGTGTTTTGTTTCTTTCTCTACTGTCCCAGGGCGTCCTACATCTTCACTCTGCACATTCCTTATGTTTTGCATTTAACCTTGCTGCCACAGTGTGGGACTGGATATCATCAAAACTGGACTTTCTGATTGAATCCTTTGTATTTGCCACTGCTCGTACCAAAAATGTGTGTTGATGCATTTTGGATGGTCACGTTACCTTGTCCAATTGAACATTGCTGGCAGTGTTAGCCCCCAAAAGCACTGATTGGCTGCACATGGCTGAGGGTATGTAACACCCACAACAATGTTTGCCTCAACAGTTCTGTTGTTGTTTGACCCACAACCACAACTTCATCACCACATTGCTGGTGGATTCTGACCCCAATAAACATTAATGCTTGACCATGCTGGGGGCTTGAGCCCCACATTCACCTTTTTGTCACTACATTGATGGGGGGCTTATCCCCCTCCAAACCCCTAAATGCTTGACCATGATGGGGGCTTGAACCCCACATTCACCTTTTTGTCACTACATTGATGGGGGGCTTATTCCCCCCAAACCCTCTATATGCTTGACAATGCTGGGGGCTTGAGCTCCACATTCACCTTTTTGTCACTACATTGATGGGGGCTTATCCCCCCCAAACCCCTATATGCTTGACAATGCTGGGGGCTTGAGCCCCACATTCACCTTTTGTCACTACAGTGATGGGGGGGGTTGTCCAGCATATCACTTTATGTGTCGAATTTGCAGGCAGTTTGAACACAAAACAGAAATTTGGTATGACAACACTGGGTGAGTGTTAGGCATCCACCCCCTTATGGGGTGGACAATGCTGGGAGTGATAGGCATCCACCCCCCTATGGGGTGTACAATGCTGGGAGTGATGGGCATCTACCCCCTATTGGCATTTAGATTGCTGGTAGTGTTAGGCATCCACCTCCCTATGGGGTGTAGAATGGTGGGAGTGATAGGCATCCACCCCCTATTGGCATTTAGATTGCTGGTGGTGTTAGGCATCCACCACCCTATGGGGTGGACGATGCTGGGAGTGATAGGCATCCACCCCCCTATGGGGTGGACACTGGGTGAGTGTTAGGCATCCACCCCCTATGGGTTGGACAATGCTGGGAGTGATAGGCATCCACCCCCCTATGGGTTAGACAATGGTGGGAGTGATAGGCATCCACCCCCCTATGGGGTGGCCAATGCTAGGAGTGTTTGCTATCCACCACGTCCCTTGCCTCTACATTGCTGCAAGAATTCCCCCACCCCAATATTGACTGTGGTTTGTCACAAGCTGTGTATTCTGTTGCCTTTCGCGGTGTAGTGACGTTTTTGTGTGTGGTAGGTGTCTGACTTACCGTCTGTGGCGAACGCGTCGGTTACGGTTGTTGTATCGACCGTAGGCATACAGTATAGGGAGGACATGCGGGATCGGATACATGGCTGCTTCGTCTCGTATGCAGTGATCGTGTTGTGGCGCGAATCAGAGCTGAAATACGGCTCTTCCGGGTGCTCTGACGTGCTGGAGGTGGCGACCTGTTCGGTGCGTAGGAAGTACGCATCGTACTTGGCCGGCCGGAAACTGCGTGGGAAATGCCTCCGGACTACTCCATTCAGCGTTTAAGGAGCCTGCTCGTACGGAAAATGGTGCTGGAATCGGAGCGTATGAGTCGTTCGGGAATTGGAGACATTTGCACATCGTACTTCGTCGTTTGGATGGACCGGCTCCCGGAACGAGACGGTCGGGAGGTAAGGCTACGGACGGCTCTCGGAGGGCCTTCCGGACGAGATCAGAATCAGGCCCTTGGTATTGAGACAGAATGTTACTTTCATCTAACCAATTATTAAGCCTGAATAAAATCTGTTTTACATAAATCTTTCGTAAGGTGTCTATTAAACTTATTGGCCTATAGTTAGCAGGATCATGACGATTGCCCTTCCTAAAAATGGGAATTATTTCAGCCCCTTTCCATAATTCTGGAATTGGTGCTCCTGCGGCCAAAGCACTGCAGAGTAAATTCAAATTGGGTGCACAGACCGTTTTGTCATGCCTCAAAAGGTCACCTGGATCTTGTCGGGGCCTGGGGCTTTCCCTGGCTTGACCGCTTCTATTGCTGCCACTGTATCATCTAGGTTGAAATAAGGAGTGCTGTTCAATCCGTGCCAGTCAGTGTCCAGGGGACTCATTCCCTTAATAGGATGGTCAGTTATTACTGGATCTACAGCATCCAAGTATATTGCTGAGAAATGTCTGCTCCAGGTACCGGGGTCCAAATAAAGATCCAGGCTGCAGTTTCCAGTTTTATTCCCCTGGGCTAATATTTTCCAGAAGCCAGTATGATCCTTGTTTTTAGCTTTATCAATCAAGTCATTCCAATTACAATCGTCCCAGTCCTTTTTTGCCTGTACTAATAGTTTCTTGTATTTTGCCCTTCCATATCTTATATTTTCTATGTTGTTGGACCTTACAGCCGCCAGCAGTTGGTGCTTTGCTTCACGACAGTTCTTAGTAAACCAGGAATCGTGAGGGGGATGTTTAATGATGTTCGCTGGCTCATATTCTCAGCTCTTTTTACAATATCAAGCATGCTATAAAAGAGTTTCACCTACTGCCCACAAATTGTCTTGGATTTTGTAATTTGCTGCATGCATGACAATTTGGCCATGGACGAGTTCATTATGCAGATTTCTAAAACAGCCTGTGAGTGCCGGGTTTTTCAATGCAGAGACATAATCCTCAATCGGCTATTTTTTAGACTGCTTCCTGTGGTAGAATTTGTACCCGCCTACGGCCACATAAGCAGTGGGAGTAAAGTAAGAATCCAAATCCTCTAGAGCGTGACTGAACACGTGACCTCGTCCAGGTTGCATTTGTTTCCTTTTTCAATACAGTGTACACCTTTAACCCTTCTAGGCCCAGGCAATGTAGAATAATTGTCTTTTACTTGTGGAGTGGCATAGCGTGGCATGGCATAGAGGGCAGTGGTGTGGCGTGGTGCAGGGACGTAACGCAGGCCCCTGTAGCCCAAGCGGCACAGGGGCCTTCAACCTTTCAGGGGGCCCCCATTCAGACCAAGGCCAATGAATATCTTTGAGATATGGGACAATCAGGGGACCCTGATCACATTTTAAATGGGGGGTCCCATGATTTTGCATTATGCCTCTGGCGTGCGTGGAGTGGCATAGAGTACAGTGGCATAGAATAGAATTGCGTAGAGTAAAGTAGAGGGGCGTGGAGTGACCAAGAGTGGCATTGTGTGGAACAGAGTGGAGTAGAGTAGCATAGAGAAGGGTGGGATGGAGTGGAGGAGAGTGACGTGGGGAGGAGTGGCATAGAGTAGAGTGGCAGAGAATGGAGTGGCATAGAGTGGCATTGTGTAGAGCAGAGTGTCGCAAAGTGGTGAGAGGGGAGTGGAATAGAGTGGAGTAGAGTAGAATGCCGTAGAGTGGAGTGGAATATATTGGAGTGGTGTAGAATAGAGTGGAGTGCCGTGGATTAGAGTGGAGTGGCATGGAGTAGAGTACAGTGACATAGAGTATAGTGGCGTAGAGTGGCATGGAGTATAACAGAGTGTAGTGGTGTAGAGTGGAGTGGCGTAGAGTGGAGTGGAATAGAGAGGAGTGGCGTAGAGTAGAGTGTACTAGTGTGGCATACAGTGTGGTTGAGTGGAGCCGAGGTGCATGCAGTAGAGTAGGTTGGCAGAGCGGCATGGAGTGGTGTAGAGTAGAGTGGCATAGAATAGAGTGGCGTAGAGTGGAATGGCATCGAGCTGAGTGGCATAGAGTGGAGTAGTGGGGAGTGGCATAGAGTAGAGTGGTGTACAGTAGTACAGTTGTGGGTGTAAGTAACTAAAGCATCAATAACGATGGCAGATAGGGTGAAAGCAACATAAATAAGAAGCTGTATGTCTGTGTAAATAATAGGAAAGTACATTGCATGTCCAGAAATAATACTGAAATACTTCCACAATAAAAATAGTGAATTGCAAAAAGTCGAGGACAACAAAGATGAGGAAGAACACATACTTGATCCATGCTCCAGGGAGGAGCTAACACAAGAACGGATGAGACGCCTCTGATGGCAGCTAAGCAATCGAAAGATTGAAAATGAGAGTGACAACAAAAACAAACTAATGGTATGCTGTGGGCGGACTGTAAGCCCACAGAATTGTAAACAATACATATTGCAGCAAAACTCATGCGCTGTGTAGGCGAGACCTAAAAAGTAGTGCTGGTCGGAGGATGCAACACAGCTGAGTTGAAAGCAATTATGTGGGGGGGGGGTCAACAGTGATGGTGGGGGAAAGTAGCACCAAGGTGGGATGGAACAGGAGGGCATGGGCAAAGCAATGTGGGGGGATGAGGAAGCAACGAAGGGAGGCAACAAAAAGTGCTTTTAATGGAAAGAGTGGAGCTAGATCTCATCTTAAAACCCACTGTCTAATGGGACTGATGATGTTGCTCAGTTGACAGTGGTTATTTGGGGGATGCTAACAAGTAAAGAACCTCAGTGTCACTGAGCAACATTGCGCAAGGCACTGTGTCCAGCTGCCCTAGTAATCTCCAAAACATAAAGAAACGTGGCTAATGGCTCTTTGCCTCAAGTAACATGGAAACCTGATGGTTTTCGGTTTCCATAGAGTGCACTGCAGTGGTATATTAACTGAGCAAGTATACCCTGGATACCCAAATGTAAAATATAGCATGTGATATTAAATCATCTACCTCAGATTTGTGTTTTTTTAAAAAACATAATTATTTACTGGGCAAGTCGGAAAGACTTCACACCTGTGAAGTATACCACAGATGCTAAAGCAGAGCCTGGATGGTAACTGTGCCCTCTATACACACCTCATTAATCAATCAATGAAAACTTATTTAAACTGGATAACATTTTTGAAAAGATGGTTTAAAAGCGTAGTATACTAAGTGATACAATTTGGTATTTTACAGTTCAGTAAATTGAAGGGGGAAATATTGACTTATTTCTGTCAGTATGTGTGCAATTTTTTGTGAAAATATTTTTTGTCTTTAAATAGCTGTAAGAAATTGAGTTATTGGTTGAGGGGAGTGAAATCCTTCTTAAGCAATAACCACAATTCTTCTCAGGGTGAAGTCACAAGCAAAACCTAAAATAACCTGTGCTCAACACTCGGGTAGCTTGGCGCAGAGCAGTCAGGCTTAACTCGGAGGCAATGTGTAAAGTATTTGTGCAGCACTTTAAAGAGTAAAACTGCGAAAACACACCACAAAATAAGTAAAATAAGACCAAAACAACAAAAATCTAATTAGTAGAACCAGAGATATTAAATTTTGAAGATTTTAGTGAAAATAGCACCAAAAGGCGTAAAGAACCAACTGTGGATATCTGGTAGCGCTAGACCGAGCTGGCCAGCTGCAGGAACCCAGTTAGGCCCGCGAACAGGTTACCTTAAATCTTGGTTTGCTGAGTGTTGCTAGGATCCAAGTCGAAAGTGAGCTGCGCAGCCAAAGTAATGCATCTGTTCTCAGATGCGGCAAGGCTGCAGTGCCAGATCCTGCATCGTCGTTGAGGGTCCAGTCGCGCAGGGCTTGGATTGCGTACTATGAAGTCGAGGATGTGCCACGCATTTGGGCCAAAGTGTCGTTTCCGAGGAGCTGTGAGGCTGTGATGCGTCCGGCGTCATCGTCAAGGCTGACGTCAAGGAGAGATGTGAGGGCCTGTGCCTAGGATGCGTTGCGCAGCTGCGGTTCCAATGCGGAGACGGGCTGTGATGTACGTCTTTGGGATGGTTCCAATTCACACAGTATCGGCGATGCGTTGGTTCTCCTTAGGGTTGAACCACACAGCGGAGGAGATACTTCTGTTCCTCTGGATCGACAGAGGCTGGCAGATCACCTTAGGCCCACTTGCAAGGTTCCAGGACTGGAGTGGCACCACTTGGCAGGTTAGACACACAGATGGCAGACTCCAGTTTTTGGGTAATGGTTGTTGGAGCCTTATGTCCCTTAGGCCCAAGTCAGGAGGCCAGCCAACTAGCCCTTGGAGTCACTCTGGGGTTCTGAGTTCAAGAAATGTAGGTCCAGTCAAAAAGGTCTGCACAGCAAGGCAGCAGCATAGCAAGGCAGCAGTGAAGCAGAGTGGCAGTCCTTCAGCTGCACATCAGTCCTTCCAGGCAGAGTAGCCACAGGTCTGGAAGAGTTGATGTCTAAGGACCTGTATGTATACCCATTTGTACCTTTTTTTTTTTTTTTTTAAATTTGTTTATTGGCATTTCTTAATAAAACACGACAATTGTTTATACAACAACAAACAAAGCTGGTGTACCAGTTGAGAGAATATCCCAAAATATACCCTATGGTAATCATCCAATATCCATGGTAACTCTTTGATTTTGCAACATCATATTCAAGCAACATGCATCAGTGGTTTTACAGAGGTGACATCAGTTAAAGCAAACAGCAGTGCCCATCCGGCACCTCGACCCCCCGTCTTGTACATACCCCTAAATTTGACACAGCTTTACACACTCCCGGGGGTTTGCATCTATCTGGTCTGCGTCATTAGCGCTCAAGCGCTCCCGGACCCAGGCAATAAATGGTTCCCATACCTCACGGGGCCTAGAGGCAGGCGGCATCAACTCCCAGAAAGTAGTTAGTTGGACCCGCCCATAGGTGACTTCCCTGACCCATTCCATAAGTGTGGGCCTTCGCCGCCTCCCCCAATGAACTGCGATCTGCCGTTTGGCAAACAATAACAATAAGGCATGTAATTTCCGCTTTTGAGTGTGCGTTTCCTTGACATATCCCAATAGGCCCAAAAGTGGAGATGGGGATTGGACAAGCCTAATATTTGATTGATGGACCGAAAAATCTGGGACCAATAGTCAGTCAATCTGGGACAATCCCACGCCATGTGAAGGAAAGAGGCCGAGGCCGCCCCACAACGCCAGCAATTGTCATCCTCTCTCAATCCCATTCGTTTTAAGCCAATGGGTGTCCTATAGAACCGATGCAGGAATTTGAAGTGGATGAGCCGAAGTTTATAGTTAGGTGACAACTCAGTTAGCTGGTGGCAACAGTACACCCATTGGTCCTCAGAGACTGGGGGCATTAGTTCGGCATTCAATCTCAGGAGTGCATTCGGACATGTTACAGGAGCATCCGTTTGCATAGTCGTGTAAAGTCTGGTTATAAGCCGACGCGGGGAAGGCGAGCGGAGCAAAGTTTCCAAAGCTAATAAAGTAGATGTGGGAGCTGGAAAGTCACTGTGTAATGCACGGCATGCAGCTCGCACTTTGTGGTACAAAAATGCTTCCCCAAACGGCACTCTATGACCTTCCTCTGCTCTTGGGGGATCCCGAAAAGTATCCCCCGGGTAGAGGTCCGCGAAGGTATGGAGCTTCATTTTTTGTGCAATCGCTTTGCTTAGTTCATCTTTGATATTTGGTAACATTGGATTCTGGGCTAAAGGGATAGATGGGGCGTACAATATTCGGGCTCTCGCCCGTCGTCTCAGGCCATCCCAAGCCCACCTCAGGGTCTCGGTAGGATCGACGTCGGTTGTGGAGCGACGATATGGTTGATACAATGCGACCGACAACGGGACCGGCGCCATCGCATCCCTTTCCACTGCCACATGCGGTTGATAGGGCGTTGGGTAGACCCAATGGTGCAAAAATTGCGCCTGCGCACAAAGTGCATATAATTTCATGTCCGGGCCCCTAGACCTCCTTGCCTCAGCGGCAGGGTCAGTAATTCCCATGAAACACGGGCCTGTCCACCTGCCCATACCAAAGATATGAGCAATGATCGCAATGTTGCAAAAAATGATTGCGTCAGCATGAGCGGCAGGTTCACAAATAAATACAAAAATTTAGGTAAGATAACCATCTTCGTCAGCGCAATCTTTCCTGCCAGCGACAAAGGGAGACGAGCCCATATAGCCACTTTCTCTTCAAGCCAGCTAATGGCTGTACCGTAGTTCAAGTACCACAATTCTTGTAAACCGCGTCTTATCCAAATCCCCAAATACTTCACCTTCTCTTGCTCCCATTGCAGTGGTAATTCAGAGGTCACCTTTTCAGTATTATCCGTCAATGGAAATATTAATGATTTGCCCCAGTTTATTGACACCCCAGCCAGCCCACCAAATTTAATGAATTCCCTCAATACAATGTCGAGATTCCGTGCTGGGTTCAAGATGTATAAGGTAACATCGTCTGCATACAGGGATATTAGGAGACTTCTAGAGCCAAATCCTATTCCCTTGTCCTTGTGGTACTGATGGATACGTGCCGCTAGAGGCTCCATCGCTACGGCAAATAGCAGAGGGGACAGAGGGCACCCCTGCTGCGTGCCTCGCGTGATTGAGAATGGCGCCGACACAAGACCATTTGCTCTAACTCTAGCTGTGGGCTCAGTATATAACAACTTAATCAATCCTATAAAGAGGGGGCTAAAGCCTATGCGTTCCAATATCCCAAAAAGGTAAGGCCACTCCAGAGAGTCAAAAGCCTTTGTCGCGTCTAAAAATACTGCTGCCGCCTGGACATCTGGGTGCAAATAGTGTAGGACCGAGAAAACTGTCCTAAGATTATGGGAGGTAGATCTTCCCGGTATAAAGCCCGATTGGTCGGGTCGTGCAATGATCGGGAGCATAGGTTGCAATCTATTCGCTATCAATTTTGCCAAGATTTTAACGTCTACATTGAGGAGTGACAAGGGTCGATAGGAATCAGGGTCTGTATCCGGTTTCCCTGGTTTTAGCAGAGTAATAATAACCGCTTCTCGCATGGATGGGGAAGTATCCCCGTCTCTTAAGCCTCGGCATAGACCGCAAGGAGTTTGGGTGCTAACTCCTCCACATATGCTTTGTAGAAAGCAGTCGTCAACCCGTCTGAACCAGGGGCCTTATTCAAGGGTAGGCTTTTTTTTTTTTTTGATAATCAAGTTTATTAGCTTTTTAAAGAACAAATCACAAAAGAAAAGGCAGTAAAATTTACACATCGTTAATGTAGACATCATTGAAACAAAGACAACAGAGACCTGCAAAGCACCCTTAGAATAAGCACAAAGACCACACATGCCTATGAACATTCTGTTGTGAGGCCTAAGCGCCCTCAGGGTCCTAAGTGGAACCACTTGCCCCATATTTTGCCAAAAGCTCGGGGCATCCCCGGGCCTCAAAGAGGGCCTCCTCCTGAGTCCCACACCAATCCACCCCCTTCTCCACCTCCGTACAGTTGGGGGCGTGGCTTGGGACCAGACCGCCGCTATATCGCGCTTTGCCACCGCCAATGCTGTTCCTAGGAAGCGCTTCTCGGTCCGGGAGCCATCAAGACCATCGAACACGCCCAGGACCAGGCGCATTGGGTCATGGGGGACTTCCCACCCCAGAGTCTGCGTGAGTTCTAATTCCACCCCCGCCCAAAATGGTGCCAGAACGGGACACTGCCAAACCATGTGGTAGAAGTCCGCAGGAGCATGATCACATCGTGTGCATGCCGGGGAGGGCCGCAAACGAGCAGTGTAGAGGCGCGCTGGAGTGAGGTAGGCTGTATGGAGGTAATAGAGTTGGACTAGACGCAACTTGGAGGAGGTCGTCAAGATCCTGGGAGCCATAAGGGCGTCTCTCCAATCCGCCTCTTCCAGGGGACCCAACCACCCCTCCCAGCGGGCACGGAGCAATTCTAGAGAAGCAGGGCCATTGTTTACCAGGGATCGGTAAATCCGCGATACCCCTCCGCTGCCAGATTCCCCATCATTACCTGGGCCTCCAGGGGGCTAAATTCCGGAAAGGAGGTGGGGGTCGGAATGTGTACACGGAGGGCATGCCTTAGTTGCAAGTATTTGTAAAATTGGGAGGAATGGAGTGAGTATCGTTGCTGTAGATCCGCGAACGATCTGATATGGTCCCCTACCCAGACGTCTCCTAGTAAGGAGATCCCGATGCGGTCCCACCGATGGAAACCTCGTCCCTCCGAGACCTCCCTCAGCCAGGCACCACTCCACAAGGGCGTCTGTCCGGTGAGTCTCCTATCCCATTTCGTGTGACGCAGGGCCGTACGCCAGGCCGTGAGCACCGTTCGGGTGACGGGGGGAAGGGCTTGTGGTATGGGAGCCCCATATAAGTAAGCCTGGAGCTGCGAGAATTCCAATGACCGGAGTTCCACCTGGTATGCCGGGTCGGACCAGCCGCCCATAATGTTCCCGGCGAGGAGACCGTACCCGTGTTGGTCGAGAAGTAGTGCCCCAGCTCCTGCCCGAGAGCCTCAATGAATGCGGCGTCTTGCAGGAACCAGGCATTCATTCGCGACACCGCACGGGCCCCACCGGGGGGGCTCCCGAGATGGAGGGAGACCGGGGAGTGGTCTGAGTCTGAGTGGCAGAATAGCCGCCCCGGACATCAATTGACAATCTGGGGCTGGAAGCAGGAGCAGGTCGAAACGAGAGTGGGTACGGTGAGCCGCAGATGTGTGAGTATACTGCTCTCGTCGAGGGTTCCACACCCTCCAAGCATCGCAGAGACCCAAGGCAGAGGACCAATCAGACAAGCGCCTAGCAGAGGCCAGGCGAAGTGCTGAGGGAACGCCCGAGGTGTCGCGGGAGGGCTGCAGAACGGCATTAAAATCGCCTCCAATAACCGTCAGTCCCTGTGGAAAGGAGGAGACCACGAGTGTTAGACGGCGGAGAGTAGAGGCTAAAACAGCGGGGGGATGTAGACACACAGGAGGTTGAAAGGGTGGCCTTCAACTTTACCCGTCAGGGCCACGAAGCGACCCTGGGCGTCTGTCTCGGCGTGTGCCAGGGTAAAAGGAAGTCCCTTCCGAAGCAGTATGGCAACCCCCCGGGATCCCCTTGTATAGCCGGAGTGCCAAACCCTGTCAAACCCATACCGGGTGAGGAAGTTGCAACGTGTACCCAGAAGGTGTGTTTCCTGTAGGAATAGGATATCAGGCTTTTGTCGCTGGGCGCTGCGGAGGACGGCCGTGCGTTTCACGCGGTCCAGTAGGCCATTGACGTTGCAGGATAGGACATGGAGGGGTCTATGTAGGGTCGATGCCATCAAAGTGGATGAAAGTGTGTGGAAGAAGGGACGCAGGCGCAGGCGGACCCGGGTCCCAGGGGAGGCAGCGTGCTGTGGCCGGGGTCTCTGGATAAAAGCTGTGTAGTGTGGTAAGTCTCGTGTCGCTGTCAGTGTCATACATGCATCGATAGCTGCCAAGAAAAACAACAAACGGCGGCCCGTAGGCGGCTGAAAACAATAAACAATGGGGAGACAACGGTCTACCCCCCTCCCAATCCCCCCAACACCCCCACCCTACACTTCTGTAAAGGAAGCATCTGTCGCCCTAACACTACAACGCAAACAGCAACCCACAAGAAGTCTAGGTGCTAAGCTAAAACGTTTAGCGAAACATGGCCATGGCGGAGATGGACCCCCTCCTTAGATTCGGATAAGAACTTGTCAACAGCTGCAATTATTGTTAAGACGATTCTGCATCTACGGAATACAAATTAGTCCAGGAGATAAAAGTCTACAATTTTCTGCAGAGCAAGAATTATTCGAAACGGATCACCCCAAATACAAGAAGAATTAACACTCTTAAATACAGGAGCTGTGCGGAAAACTAGTTAAGGCACCCCTGCAGAAGGCCAGAGTTCAGGTTCCCTCGTCTTCTCCGGTTCCACGAAGCACAGGGCTCCGAGACAGGTCGGTTTCGGATAGGGCAGGGCGCAGAGTCTCCGAGGGGTCTACGATCTGGCTCAAGTCAGTCAGAGAGGTGGCCGGACTGAGAGTGGCGGACCTCCGCGAAGACGCCCGGGAAGGAGGGCGCCGAGACAGCCCACCCGGCGAGCGGGACGCCTCCCTCGGCGACCGCCCCCTGCGAGACCTGGTTCGGTGTCTTTGAGATTTCGGCTGGGCCGGACGGGGCAGCTGAGGGTCCCGGCGGGTGGAAGAGGGCTCCGGCCGACCCAGAGTGGGCCGCTCCTCCGTGAGCCAGGTCCATGCCGCCTGAGGGCTGTCAAAGAAGAATGTCTTGTCCTGAAAGACAACTCTGAGCCGGGCCGGAAACAGGAGACCATAGCGAAGACCCAGGGTGCGGAGCTTTTGTTTAACTTCGTCGTACGTCCGACGTTGGGCCTGCACCTCCCTGGTGTAGTCCGGGAAAACCATGATCTTGGTATTTTGAAATGTCAATGGACCCTGTGCCCTAGCTTCCCTGAGGATGGCATCTCTGTCCCTGAAATTGAGGACCTTCAAGATAATGGGCCGAGCGGGAGCCCCGGGCGGAGGTCTGGGGGCCAAGGATCGGTGTGCGCGCTCGACGACAAACCAGGGTGAGAGGGACTCCCTGGGCATCCAAGAACGCACCCAGTTCTCCACGAACGTAGCCGCCTGACCCTGCTCGCTCCCCTCGGAAAATCCCACCAGGCGTAAATTATTTCTCCTTGACCTATTTTCGGCGTCTTCGGCTCGCCGGTGGAGCTCCAAGGTCTGGGACGGAGGCGTGCCACCTGGGTCTTGAGTTGGCCAACGTCATCCTCGGTCGTGGAGATTCTGGATTCCGCCTCCGTGATTCGCGCCGTGGCATTGCGTAGGTCCTGGCGAATAAGGGCCATGTCCACCCTTACCTCGCCAATCTTGTTTTCCACGGAGGCCTGTGACGCGCCGATCGCCTGCAGGATTGCGGAAAGGTCGCCCCGGTGGGGACCGGAGCCTCCGGCGACCCACCCACAGGACCGCGGTCCGACGTGGTAAATTGGTCCATTTTGGTCTGGGTCGGGGGGCAGGGTTCTGTATGGTGCGGGTCCGGCCCATCGCCACCACGGAAGGCGTCCGGCTACCACCGGGGCAGGGGACGAGCCGCAGGACCGAAGAGGAAGGCGAGAGAGGCCCCCGGGCACCCAGGCCGTCAATACTCAGACCCGGGCGCCCAGGACCCCCCCCCCCCGGCCGATCCGCCTCGAAGAGCCCCGGGGTCACCGGCAGGCCCCCAAGGAGCACCCCAGCAGGTGGAGGCTAGGCCAGGCCGATGACAGCAAAGGGCAACAGCACAAACCCTCAGTCCAGCAGGAGGGTGGTCAGGGACAGACGGGGACTCCCGAGGGGTCCCAAACCTGTATGGGAGTCACCAACCCAGACCAGCCGTCCCCAGGCCAGCACCGCCCAGCAAGGGTCTCGTCGCGTGGGGCGTATTAGGCCGAATTAGAACAACCAGGAGGTCGGGAGGTCGGAGGCCCCAGCAGTACCCCTCCGTGTCGCCATCCGACCCGATGGCCGATCCCCTGGTCTCTGGTGCACCACGGTGGGGGCCCCAAGCGAGCTACGTCTGCCAGTGAAGCCCGTAGAGGTGCAGTGGTGGGCAGGTTCTAGCCCAGGGGCGCTCCAGCAGCTACACCAGGGGGACCCCACCCGGAAGTGCAACGCTGGAGGTCCACAGCTCCGCCTGCGACAACAGTGGCCCCTGCCGCCGCGCCCTCGGAGTCAGCAGATATTAGGAGCCGGCCCAGGACCACAGGGAAGGGGGAGGCTGGCAGAGCGGCGGGGGAAGGGGGGCGGGGGACTAGAGTTACCCCTCCGCACCGCCACCCGAGAAGATGGCCGATCCCCAACCCCACTCACCGGTGTAGTGATGGCCTCGAGGTCTTCCTCGGCCTCGGCAGCACGGTCGCTACGGCGCAGGGCAGCAGGTGTCCTTGCCCCGGCCACAACGTCTCATCGCCGCCGCCCGGCAATGGCGGCCGAAATCAGGTCACAGGGCCGCAGGTGTCCTTGTGGACGGCCCCCCCAGAGGCCCACGACTCCCAGGCCCCACACCGGAAGACTAGGGTAGCGCCCCCCCCAGGGCCGCCAGGGCCCCGCACCGGCCCCACGAGGGGCACTGGGGCGTCCCCGTGAGGCGACCGGGCACCGGACCAGGAGGGAGACAGGCAGACGAGCCTGAGGAGAGTCCCGGCCTCCACGTCTCAGCGCCGCCGCCCGGCAATGGCGGCCGAAGTCAGGTCACAGGGGCCGGGAACCGAGGCCCCGGTCCGATCCAGGCGGGACGCGGCAGCTCCGCCGTCTCAGCTCTGCCCCACGGCGCGCCACTCAGGCCCGGCGGGAAGGACCCGATCCTGAGGGGCCCCCCGCCGCACGACCTCCGGCCTCAGGGGGCATGCGGATATGCCCCGGCCCTGTCGCTGCAGCGCTGTGACCAGGGGAAGTCGGGCCGGCTGGGAAGGTTAACGGCCCTGGGCCGGGCGCCGGCAGGCCCGTCAGCACTAGGCCGCAACAGAAGGGGAGGCGGTCCCTGGTAACCAGTGCTCCGATCCGCCGTCCGAGGGGATCGGGGCGGAGCGGATAGTGCGGGGAAGCTCCGTGAACAGGTAGGGAGAGGAGTGCAGCAGCGGGAGACAATGGTTGTAAGGTGGATGACGGAGGGGGTCCGGAGCACTCTTAGAGTGCGACCGCCATCTTGACGCCTCAGGCCACGCCCCCAAGGGTAGGCTTTTAATCACGTCTGCGACGTCAGACACCGTAAAGGGTAGATCCATATATTCCCTGTGTCTGTTGTTAAACCAAACTAGTTCCAGGGAATCCAGAAACGGTTTCATACCTTCCATGCAACTCGACTGCGTAGCAGTGTATAACTGGGCATAAAAGGATGAGAATTCCCCAAGGACAGCTTCGGAGCCCCGAGCTGTGCTACCGTCTTTTGTGATCAATTCAGGTATGTGGGCAGCAGATAGCTAGTGTCCGACCCGGCCTATCTCCCTCCCCATATCTACGCGCTTCAGCATATTTCCCAAGAAATTTCACCTCCCTCTGCGCTTCCTCGTCATATTCTAGTAATTTAGCCTTCAGTTGAGCCAAACCGGCTGGTGTGCCCTCCAAATAGAAGCTTGTTTTGAGCTCTTTGATTTGTGCCTCTATAGCGGAGAGCGTACCACGAATAGCTTTGAGTACCCCTGCCTGCCGTGATATGCACTGCCCCCTTATCACTACTTTAAACGCCTCCCACAATGAAGCCTCCGTGTCAACCGACCCTGAATTAAGAGTAAAATAATCAATAATATCCGTGCGTATCTCTTCCTTGAATGCCTCGTCAAGCAGCGCGTGCGGGGGTAACCTCCACTCAAACGCTCTCTGCGTGGCATCCGGGAGTGCCAGGCCCAGAAGACAAGGGGAATGGTCCGATAATGTTCTCGGCAAGTGCTTCACCTCCACCACCCAACTCGCTAAATCCCGGGTCACAAGCCAGTAATCCAACCAAGACCAGGCCCTATGGTGTTCGGAGAAGCAAGTACCTTCTATAGTGTGTGGGTTGTGTGAGCGCCAAATATCAATCAAGTCTCCATCATCCACTATGGCATTCAGCATTTTTCCAGCGGCAGTATGGTGCGCCCGCGCCGTACCGTCTATCCATGTCATCCCGCAGCACAGCATTAAAATCTCCCTCCCATAAGATCGTATTGCAACCTGTCGCCTTAACTTTAGCCCAGAGCTCCAGAAAGAACCCGGGGGAGTCCACATTGGGGCCATATATCGCAACCAGGACCATGTACACCCCTCCCAAAGTACCTACCAATATAACATATCTACCGTCTGGGTCCGCGTGCATTTCCCTCTCCTTCCAGTCAACACCACGTCTAATCAAGACCGTTACCCCACGTGCATAGTTAGAATATACCGATGAGTAGACAGGACCCCATCTAGTATGCTTCAGCCTCGGGGAGGGCGTGACGTGTAAGTGTGTCTCCTGTAACATGCATAGATCTATGTTGTGCCTGGCTAGATAAGCATGCACCAATCTAGATTTCCTATTGTCGTTGATACCTCTGACGTTCCACGATAGGCAGTTTATCTTGGGTTCATGATGCATTATAAATCAACATACGAATCTCTACTACTGCCACCTGCATATGAAGGTAACTTGGGTCCAAGTTCATATAACAACCAGCAAGGTTCCAGTACACCAGTAAAACAACTAACAACAATCCCCCCCGCCACCCCCCACCCATACCAACCCCCCAATCAGGTTGAAAAGGACCCCCCCCAAATACAACACCAAAGTAAGAGTTGACGGGAAAGCTCCCATGGGGTTGTGTGAGTGCCAGCACACTTCCCTACCATGGCAGGGAGGGCGAGAAACTGCAAGGGAGCGAAATCTGCAGTGTAGTATACCAATGGAAGTACATCAACCCAACGGTTACTGAACCTCACCATCCCATGACATCCCTCCAGGCAAGAGTTATATAATTTCACTATGGAAAGCCGGGCACTCTTGCTATGGGAGATGGCCCATGCTCCCACATGTTGTGCTACCAACCGCCACCATCCCAGTATAAGGCCACCTACAAAACATCATTTCGAGTGAATGTTTATGGGCCGCCGTCCCCGGTGTCCATTAGGGTACTGGCTCAGAGAGCCGATATCATAGCATCTGAACTATGCACAAATCCTCACATCAATAGAATACAAAAATCAACAGATAAGTGTACAACAGCATGCTTCCTGTGATGCTACGGCACTATTGGTATTGCAGTTAGTCATTGTCACTTAGCTGAGTTACAGCCGACTCCTCCGAGCCGGGCTTGTTCTTGGTGCGTTTGCCCCCCACATGTTTAGCAAATTTGAGCACGGACTTTGCATCCGTGAAAAAATGTGATGACCCATCGTGTGACACCTTAAGTTTGGCGGGGTAGAGTAGCGAGTAAGGGACCTGCGCCTGCAGCAGGAGTCGCTTCGCAGGCAAGAACTCGCGACGTGCCGCTTGCACTGCCGGCGTGAAGTCTGGATAAAAGGCGATCTGATTCCCTTGATGAGTTATAGTTCCCATGCCTCTTGCTTGGTGCAGCACCATGTCACGATCCTGGTAATTTAAAAGTCTCGCCAAGATGGGTCTAGTGTTAGCTCCCACCGGAGGTCTGGGGCCCAACGTACGATGTGCTCTTTCCACCGCAAAGACTGGAGACAGGTGTTCGGCAAATTGGGCATGCAACAGCTCCGACACATACACCTCCATTTTGCCAATGGCTGTAGTTTCAGGGATTCCCGTTATCCGCAGGTTGTTACGGCGAGACCTCGCCTCCAAATCTTCATTTTTGGCGCGGATAACATTCAAAAGTTTATCCATTTGCAGCAGCTGATCCTTGGTCTCCACTTGGAACTCATGGTAGTCGGACTGTTTATTCTCCAGCACCTCCAGCCGTTGCTCGTGAACCCCAACTTGCGATTTCACGGATTCCATTTGCGACGTCAACGTATCCAGCTTTGCATCTATGGTGCGAAGACTTGATCGCATCTCTAGCATCAGCGTGCGAATGTCCTCACCTTGGTCACCCAGTTGTCCCTCCGTGGGGCCTCCCGCAGCGGACTCCGGATCGGACTCTGTCAGGCGGGTCGTCCTCCGCTGATCAAAGCTAATTTTGGGCTGCTTAGCGTCTTGTTTTCCCATGTTGTGGGCTGTACCAGAGTACACATCCTACTAGGAGCAGGGGGGTGCCCGTGGGACCCCGGACCGGGTTTTCTCGCTTTGCAGCACGTGTGTTGGATCGCTTGGTAGACTGTCCGCACACGTGGCAGATGTACCAGTTCTGGCCCCTCACCACACACTTCCCGTGCAATCCAAGCAACTTGAAGGTGTGCACAGCGCGACTTACTCCTTACACACCGAGTCACATTCACCAATAGTGACCCCCGCGCAGGGTGAATGCCAGGCCCTTCACAGCACCATGCATGTATTCTCCCCGCACCGCAGCCGCAGCATCACAACACCTCAGGCTTGCACGGTTCTCCAGATAACTGCTCCCACTTCAACAACTTCCAGCGCCGCAGTGTAGAGGAATCAGTTCTCGGTCAAACTTGCACTTGCGTCAATACAGGGGTGTATCTTTGATGCGGCCTGCGCCGCTGCACGCGTGTATGGGACCTCGTCACCAGGCAATGAGTACTCCCATTCACACCGCAACCTTCAGCAGCAGCTATGTCCCCGGTGTGACTTCGGTCTCCAGCCACTGATACTCGCCCACTCATAGAGCTCCTCCGCGGCGCGGCACCCACCTCTGCAGTCGGCGTTCTCAGCACAGGCAATATCGTAGGTCTCAAAATGGCGCCCTCGCTGCCCCACAGTAGGCCGCTGCTCGTCGGATATTTCTTATATCACACCACCACCATTAAAGAACCTGACGGCAGCGCGCTCGACGGATTCGCACCTTCGCTTTCTGAAACTGCTCAGCCTGTCAGCGAGTCCAGGTCCGCGCCCCGCAGGCCCCTCCTGAAGCCTCGGCCTCGCGTAGAGTCGGCCGCCGTCTCGTCTTTCCGCACGGCGCGTCTCTGCCCACGGACACCGGGGTCCGTAACTTCACTTGGGAATGGCGGCGGAGGTCGGACCTTGCACCGCTGGTCTCCTTAAGTGTTCCGCTTCCGACGAAGCGACAAGAGCACTGCTTCAGCTCCCTTATTTATGCGGATTAATGCAGGATAAATCCCCGTCCGGCGGAGCTTGCTCACAGAGCAGCCATTCCGCAGCTCGGCAAACCACGCCCCCCCCCCCATTTGTACCTTTGAAGTGGGGAGAAGCTTCTAGAGAGTTCCCTTTGAAGTCCAGAGGCATTCTGCCTTCCCTGTCCTGGCTCCAGACTAACTGCAGGGAGTATGCAGCCCTTTGTGTGGGGGCAGGATACAGCCTATTCAAGTGTAATTAGGGCTGTGCCCAGCTCCATCCTGCCAATAATAGCCCATCCAAGCAGCCCCAAGCTCTCTATTGTGTATGGCTGTCCAGGAGGGATACATAAAGCCCAACTGTCAGCTGCACCCAGCCATGGGGCCCAGAAACAGGCTACAGGAACTAAATGGCTAAGGCTTCAACTTTACCATAAGTTAGGATTTTTCATAACAATTCCAAAGACACCAAACAAACTGATTACCTGCTCCCATTAGGAAATTATAGCTTATTAAATGTAACATGGTATCTCTAATGTTATCCTATGGGAGAGGTAGGCCATGCCATAGTAGAAAATGATATTTAAGAGTTTTTCACTATCAGGACATGTAAAACTTAAAAGAACATGCCCAACTTTTTTAATACACTGCACCCTGCCCTCTAGGCTATCCAGTGCCTACCCTGGTGGGACTTATATGTATTGAAAAGGAAGGTTTGGGCCTGGGAAAAGGTTTATTTTGCCAGGTCAAAACTGCAGTTTAAAAACTGTGCACATAGGGCTGCAATGGCAAGCCTGAGACATGTTTAAAGAGCTACTTAAGTGGGTGGCACAGTAAGTGCTGCAGGCCCACTAGTAGCATTAACTTACAGTACCACTTCACTAGGTTCTTACAAGTACATTAAATATGCCAATTGGAATTAAGCCAATTCTACTATGTTTAGAGGAGAGAGCACAAGCACTTTAGCACTGGTTAGCAGTGGTATAGGGCACAGAGTCCTACGGTCAACAAAAATGAATTGAGCAAAAAAAGTGGGGGGTAAAGGCAAAATGTTTGGGGGTAACCCTGCAGAGATGGCCAGGCCCAATAAATAGCCATTTTTATAGTGGGCTATTCTGCGAGATTGTGAGTTTCGAAACAGCCGCTCTATTAGAGGTGGGCGAGCCAGGATGGAGCCTGAAGCCTGGCTCTGGCCCAGCTCGAGGTCCTGTTGGAACCTCATGCCTATAACAATCCAAGCTTTCAAGTGGCTTCTGCCTGCCACCCTCCTTCTACCCAGGATGTGGTGTTATGGTCAGAAGTGTCAACTATGGAACTAGAAAGCCAGGTTCGAGTATAGGCGTTGTTCTATGAGTCTCGGAAATCACTTAATCTTACCATGGGCAAAAAAAAATAATTTATGTGAATGACTGTAATGTAAAGCAGCGACAATACCTCAGGGTCGAGTTTGCGCTATATAAAAACTGCAGATACACACACAGAGGTCAAAACATATGTTAACATAAAAGGAAATACAAATTGATATCCATTTAGTGGGTGTTTTATAGAACGTGAAACCAGACAACCTAGATAAATCACGGTTTTCCTTCTTAAAACGTGTGATTTTAGGCAAATATTTTATTTGAATTAAAAGTCAAGTGGGGCACTCCGTTACTTAATTTATCATATATTTTGTGCGTGTACTGCTAAACTGCATGCGCCACAGAATGCGGGAGCTGCCTGACCTCCCAAACGATAACTAAAAGAAATATTCAGGACCACCTTGTACCTGAAAATCTGTGCGCACAGCCTTTTGTGTTTAACATACAGTGTCACCAAATTCAGCAAGTTAAACAATCTTCAAACGAAGTCTGTATACACAAATTTCAAATAAGGTTTTCAAACACCAATTGGTTTTTCAAATAATTCATGTATTCAACAGGTATTTTTCACAATATATAAGCAGAAATCACAGTTTACAGAATTTGTGTGACCCTATTAAACAATATCACTCAAATGTTCTTTTATAATTGAAGAAAAGTGAAACAATTGAAGTGAAGTGAAAAAATCTTCATCAGTACACTCCATGTTACAGAGTTTCCATTGCCCAATGCATTTCGGGACTCAACGTCCCTTCTTCAGGGGCCACTATGTTAGCTGAACATAAAACAAAGTAGTTTCAATACATTTAACTTTGTGAAAAGCAAACTGATAAATGAATGAAGTTATCTGAAATCGTGCACAACGATCTACAACACCTTTTGCCAAAGGTTTAGTGAATGTTAGTTCATGAACTGCAAGTCCATTCCACTCAGGACCCATTAATGTTTCAACCGACACCGCTATTATTCTGTGTCCTGCGACCACAAATCGTTATGGCTTAAATCACCTATTCCCAAAGATATTGTGAATGTGGATTGACTCCGTTCAAAATCCATTGATAATCCAGCCGACACCACAGTGAATATAGATCAGGTAACCAAGTAACGTTATGTCATAGTAGTGCAGCTTTAACCATCTCACTGTGCGTTACAGTGACTCACACCATGAACCCTCTATGCTCATTCCCTAGAGCATACCTTTAAACAATCCAACCTAACTGCGCACGCAGTTGTGGCGTCTTCTCTAACGCTTCGCCAATGGTTGCTGGAGCACAACAGAACCCGAATAAATGAGTGAATTACATCCAGGGTCATCAACCCGGTTAAATCCACCGTGTTATTACGATAACCACGTACCTGGTCTGGAGTTTTCCAAAAATTCCTCAAAAGCTCGGTGCTGTACGTGTGCAACTGCAGTGAAGGAACTCGCGTCTCGGTCAATGTAACGCTAAGCTGCACAAGGGACTTCTACCCAGAATCAACACTGAGGACGGACAACTCCGTGGAAGAGTGCAAAAATACATTACACTCGCAAGGAGGCCATCTTATCACGATGAAATGCCCATGAACTATCAATGGGTGTATGAATCTGAATTGCATCAAAAAATGTTCCAAAATCAATCTGTGCGCATGCATACCATATCAGTTATATGACTAACCAAACTGTGTCAGGATGAGACTGCAAATGATTAACGGCAAACGTCGTGGGTTAGTAATCATGAATAATATCCATAAAGTGTGTATTGTTCGTCCCTTATCATGGATATTTCAATGCCCAAAACTATTACACTTTAATGAATGCATTTTTTTATACTCATAGATATTTCCATTCCCAAAACAATTACTCTTGAATAAATGCAGTATTTCCATACTCATAAATAACATTGCATTGATTGCTTATCCAACATACTGTTGAAATTCAATCCTAATGTTCAATAGAGAGACACCAGAGTGTGTTACAATTGTGACTTATGGCAACCATAGATTCAATCTATTATAGCATGGATGTGTTAACCCTGAGCTGACCGTCTCTGCTTACATATAAACTGTCTGCAAGGCATCCCAAGTTGTCATATACTCTCCACTTTATAAGAAACAGCATAAAGGGTGCATGGTGTGAGTCACTGTAACGCACAGTGAGATGGTTAAAGCTGCACTCTATGACATAACGTTACTTGGTTACCTGATCTATATTCACAGTGGTGTTGGCTGCATTATCAATGGATTTCGAGCGGAGTCAATCCGCATTCACTATATCTTTGGCAATAGGTAATTTAGGCCATAACGATTTGTGGTCGCATGACACAGAATAATAGGGGTGTCGGTTGAAACATTGATGGGGCCCAAGTGGAGTGGACTTGCAGTGCATGAACTAACATTCACTAAACCTTTGGCAATAGGTGTTATAGGTCGTTGTGCATGATTTCAGATAACTTAGATCATTAATTTATCAGTTTGCTTTTCACAAAGTTAAATGTATTGAAACTACTTTGTTTTATGTTCAGTTTACATAGTGTCCCCTGAAGAAGGGACGTTGAGTCCCGAAATGCATTGGGCAATGGAAACTCTGTAACATGGAATATACAGGTGAAGATTTTTCACTTCACTTCAATTGTTTCACTGTTCTTCAATTATAAAATACATATGAGTGCTATTTTTTAATAGGATCACACAAATTCTGTAAACTGCGATTTCTGCTTATATATTGTGAAAAATACATGTTGAATACATGAATTATTTGAAAAACCAATTGGTGTTTGAAAACCTTATTTGAAATTTGTATATACAGAGTTTGATGATTGTTGAACTTGCTGAATTTGTTGACACTATATGTTAAACACAACAGGCTGTGTGCACAGATTTTCAGGTACAATGTGGTCCTGAATATTTCTTGTAAATATTTTATTTCCCCCAAACTCCTTTTTCTTCCTTATCGCTTATGAAAGTACTTTCAAATATGTTAGTTCAGAATACCAGTTGTAAAAAAAGCCTATTGTGTTTAATTTAATAAACTATAATGTTGCTCTAAAATAATCTGGGATGCATACAGGTTTACGTACCAACTGTTGTGACTCTTCATTTAAAAATTTTTTTTTTTATGGTTAGAACATATTTATTAAGGAAGGCATCATACTCTTACACAGCTTACTGCCCACATCCGTAGGCCGGCAGAGCGGGACTATCATAAATATACACAGCGTGTGTGCCACAACCCGGAGGCCGGCCGCGCCAGTCATCATGTAATACTCCTGAGGGTGCATTCCTTCCACTTTTGGATGTATACAATATAACGTTAACAAAACTAACTTCCCCAACTCCCCCCCCCACCCCCCTCTTCCCCCCTCCCCGAACCGATGTGCTATATGTTGTCGCCATTGAGGCCACCATCCCTGCGAAGAGTCACAGTTGTGTGCCTTCTTGCCACTCCGTGGTTCCCGCTTGGCTCCCCTGTCCCTTCCTCCGTGTGTGGTCCGGACCCGTCCCCAGCCCTCGTCCCCTCCCAGAGGTATCAATTAAATTGTGCCTGGTGTAGTGGATTCGGGAGGTGTGTCCGTGAGACGGAGAAGGCGGAGGTATCTTGGACAAGTCAGCTCATTCATCTCTGTCGATAGCAAGGACAGCAGGGGTTTCCAGACAGTGTGGAAGGTTGCCATGGAGCTAGTAAGGGCGGCTTGTATCCGTTCCATGCCTACCGTGTACAATAGACGGTGAAGCCAGCCCGTGTGTGTGGGTTTGGTTGGTTTCCCCATAGTGAGAGAATGTGCTGTACCGCCGCCCCCATCGCTAAACCCATCTGCCTCCCCGGACTGATTTTAAGGGGAACGTTAGTGGATTGGGTAACCCTAGAAGTGTATAGGCAGGGAATCGGGGATCTCAGTATCAAAGTGTCTGTCGATATCTTCTAATACAGTGTGCCAGTAGTCCGTTAGTTCCCTACAATCCCATAGGAGATGCGTGAGGGTACCCTCAGCGTCGCAGCCACGCCAGCATGTGGGACTGCGGTCAGGGTTTCCCCGATGCAATCTAGCCGGCGTCAGGTACCAATACGTAGTGATCTTGACTGCTGCCTCTCTACTAGCCGTATTACGGGCTGTGTGGTTAGCTCTGTAATAAATGTCTGTCCATTCCTTCTCCGTCAGGTCTCTCCCCAGCTCCCTCGCCCACCTCCTCTGTCCGGCAGTAGGCACAAACGGGGTCCGGGGACGGAGTATTTTATGGATCTCCGAGATCAATTGCTTGTCTGATGATTTAGTCAGGAGCCACCGTTCGTACGGCGTGAGTTGTCTGCCCACCTCGGGTCGCACTTCCGGATGGAGTAGCCAATGTCGTAATTGAAAGTACTGGTATCGCTTCGGCGCCTCTATATTGTAGGATTGCATTGCTGTCGACAGGGGAAGAAAGCCGTCCAGGTCAAATAAGTGCCCGGCCGACCTACACTCGGTAGCTCTCCACTGTGGGAAAGCTTTTGCTTCTGTCCCTGGTAGGAACTCCGGATTGTCGAAGAGGGCGTGATAGGGGATGGGAAGGAGGTAAGTCCTCGCTTAACCGCTACCGAGTCCCACACTTTTAGCAATGTATGTGTGATCGGGGACCCCTTCAAGTTAGGTGGCCGGTCTGGGCGTTTCAGAAAAGGAATCTTCCACAAGGATGTGTTTGCTAGGGCGCGGTCTTGGAAGAGCCACCGCTTTCAGACTCCGGCCTGCTCCATTCTACCAGGTATCGTAGTTGAGCCGCCTTGAAATATTCCATAAAGTGAGGAATGCCTAGCCCGCCTTCGTCGAGGGGTTTGTGGGATAGAGCCCTTGCCATGCGAGGGCGTGCTCCAGCCCATATAAATTGTTGTACTGCCCCCTGCATCTTGCGTATAATTCCCGCCCGGGGCCCCACTGGGATGGTCTGAAAAATGTAGAGTGCCTTGGGAAGGATGTTCATTTTTATCGCAGCTATCCTCCCAAGAAGAGACAGCGATTGTTTCTGCCATCGTCCAAGGGTCAGCTGCGTTTGGGACAAGAGCCTGGTGTAGTTCAGGTCAACTGTGCGCGTGACCGTAGGGGCCAGGGTAATGCCCAGGTAGTTGAGCTTATCATGAATTTGCAGTTCCCCATATGCGGGGTGATCCAGTGCCTGCATATTAGTATTGCAACCCAGGGGTAACATGATCGACTTTTCGACATTAACCTTAAACCCCGATACCCGGCCAAACTCCTCCAATTCTGTCAGGAAGGCCGGGACGGATCTCTCTGGAGATTCCAGGGACGCCAGAATATCGTCTGCATACAGGCTTATCGTATGCCGTTCCCCCCCGAATGGAATCCCAACAATCTCCGCGTTGTCCCGGATTTTTTGCGCCAAAGGTTCCACGTAGAGCGCGAAGAGCAGGGGTGAGAGGGGGCATCCCTGCTGTGTTCCTCTCTGGATGGTAAAGGCCCCAGACGTTGTGCCGTTCACCCTGATCGTGGCTGTAGGGCTGGCGTAACAGCTGGCTACCCAGCCTCGGAATCGCTCCCCGATCCCAAAATGTGCCAGAGTGGCACTAAGAAACCCCCAACTAACGCGGTCGAACGCTTTTTCTGCGTCTACCGAGAGCAGCACTGCGTCCATCTTGGTACGATGTGCTTTGTCTATTAAGTGCATGACCCGCTTGGTATGATCGCTGCTCTGGCGGTTGGCGACAAATCCGCTCTGGTCCGGTTCAATGATACCTGGTATATATGGGCCTAGACGTGCCGCTAGAATACCAGTGAATACTTTTAGGTCTAGATTCAGCAGGGAAATAGGTCGGTAAGCGCTACATTGGGTCCCGTCTTTCCCTGGTTTGGGAATTACCACGACGTCTGCCGCTAGCATATCGGGGGGAATGGACCCAGGGCCGTGAAAGGAGTTAAAGAGTCTCGTCAGTATCGGAGCTATTAAGGGGCATAGGGCTTTATAGAACCCCGCGGAGAATCCGTCGGGGCCCGGTGATTTGAGAGGTTTCAACCGTGAAATTGCGCTAATCACCTCTTCGACCCTAATGGGTGCTTCTAGTGTCCCTGCCTCGTCTAATTTCGCCGTGTGTATCCCTTGGAGGTAGGCTTCCCCTCCAGTACCGTCGTGTGGGGGTCCTTTGTACAATGTGGCGTAATACGCCCGGAAGACCTCCGCGACCTCGTCGTCCCGGCACACTATATCCCCATCTGCCTTTCTGAGGGCCTTCACCCGTGCCTTCTCCACTCTGGCCCGCAGTTTACTTGCTAGTAGTCTCCCTGCTTTGTCCCCCCCCCAGATAGTATGTGTGTTTCAGGCGAATGGCCGCGTGTTCGGCCCTGTCTAGGTCTAGCGCCGCTAGTTGCGCCCTAACGGCGCGCAGCTGCCTCCAGATGCGGGGGGCTCCTGTCCGGCTATGGATCCGTTCCAGCTCTAACACCCTAGCTGTGAGATTATCTCTCGTGTCCCTGCGTTCCCTGGCTTCCGCTGCGGCGATAGCTATCAATTCTCCCCGAACCGTAGCTTTGAGCGCTCCCCAGAGTGCCGTAAGGGGGGTTCCCGGGAGATCGTTCCGATCCAGATAGTCGGTGACGTATTTATGTAATTGCTGGGTCGTACCTGTCTTCTGCAGCAGGGATTCCCGAAAGCGCCATCGTCCGGGCGGTCTGCGTTGTGAGGGGGCGTTAAGGGTCAAGTCCACTGCGTCATGGTCCGAGAGTGCCGCTGGGGAGATCGTCACGCCCTCTACCAGGGGCATCAGGTCCGCCGTCCCTATAAAATGGTCCAGTCTGGCGTAAGTGCGGTGGGCGTGGGAGTAATAAGAGTATTGTGTGGTGTGTGGGTGGGTCTCCCTCCAAATGTCCACTAGGCCCCTCTCTTTTAACCACTGTTTACCGGAGGTTGACAGTGCTCCCGTCTGGCCATATCGCTGTACCGATCTGTCCGCCTCCATGTCCATGACCAGGTTCAGGTCCCCTCCCACCAAGATCCTTCTGTCCGTAGTGGTCAATACCTCTGCGAGCGCTGTGTGGAGGAACTGTTCTTGCCCCGTGTTAGGCGCATAGATGGACCCGACCACCAAGGGGACACCTCCCACCTGTATTGTGTACACCAGCAAGCGACCCCGGATTTCCGCTATTCTGTCCCCCACTGTGCCCTGAAAGTTTCGTGCTACTAAAATAGCTACTCCTGCCGTCTTAGTCTGTGTGGAGGAGTAAAATTGTTGGGGAAAGGCGCGGGACTTCATGCAGTGCCAGTCTTTGGGGAGGAGGTGTGTCTCTTGTAGGAGACAAATGGAGGCTCCGGAGTTTTCCAGGTAGGACAGTACCGCTCTCCTCTTAATGGGGTTATTCAACCCCTTGACATTCAAGGTGAGGATGCGAACCGTCGAGACCATCCTCTGGGGGGATCTACGGAAAGCTGTATCTGCGTGTGCGTATGGTATGTGGGCGCCTCGTTCCAACTCTGAAATAAATAGCACATCGGTTCCCTTTCGCCCACCCCCTCCCTAACCCCCTCTCCCAGTCCCACCCCGAACTCCCCCAACTCCCCCTTCCCCGGATCCCCCCTCCCTCCCTCCCAACCCCCAACTGGTTCGTCCCCAACCTGTACCATTGTCCGATGCCCATCATCCGTCGTGGTGGGCAGTGGAATCCGACAAATCCCGGGGATCTCCGTGGCCTGACGAGCCCCGGCTCCCCGCTCCCGAACCCCCGGCAAATCTATTTCGTTATTAGTGCTAGTATGTCCCCCCGTGCGTCGAGAGGCAGGCAAGAGATTCAACTATGCTCGGGCGACGCCGTGTCTTTCGATACTGCTGCCAATGCTGCTTGGCGTTCTTGAGTCATGGTGAGGGAATCCGGTCTTTGAGTGAAAGGAACTGTCCCCCTGCGCCGCACCTTCTGCCATCCTGGTTCAGATGATTTCGGAGGCCTGGAAGGCGAGGCCGCTGGAGTCCCCCCCTCCAGACCGAGCAGCTCCGAAGTTTCTTGGATGGAGCGCATTTGCTGGAGTTTGCCATTCCATTTAAATATCAAACGAAAGGGATGTCCCCATGAGTAGGCCACCCCCTTCTCACGCAGATGTGTCGTTATATCTTTAAAGGCTCTTCTCCTCTGCAGCGTTATTGCGGCGAGGTCCTGATATAGCGCTACCGCGTGGTCTTGGACTATGATAGGTTGTTTGCGCCTAGCCTCTCTCTGGATACGCTCCTTCAGTGGGTAATCCGGGAGGAAGGCCAGCATGTCCGCCGGAGGAGCCGGCGCTCGTCTCGGGGGGCCCACCCGGTGTGCGCGGTCTATTCGGATCTCAAAATCCGGGCCCTCACCCAGAATGTCGCGAAACAAACCCTGGAGGTACCCGGTAATGTCCGCCCCCTCCGCCTGCAACGGAACTCCCCTGACCCTTATGTTGTTACGTCGTGACCGGTTTTCCAGGTCCTCCGTGTGGGTCTGGAGGTCCAGCTGTTGGTCCCGGAGACGTAGGATCTCCTGCTGGAGTTGCTCAATATCCTCCCCTTGGGCGGTTTCGCGTTCCTCCACCGCAGCCACTCTCTCTCCGAGCCCGTCCACATCCCGGCGCACTTCTCGGATCTCTCCGGTGACCTCTTGCTTCAGGGTCTGGAAGTCTTCCCTGAGGGTGTTGAATAGGGATTCCAGGAAGGACCTCGTGATGGGCTCCTCCCCCTCTTCTGAGTGGTCCTGTGACTTGGGGGGTGTCGAAGCCCTACCGCTTCTATCGCCGAGCAGGGATCCCTTTGCCATCATCTCCTTGATTGAGCGCTCCCCCTTTTTCCGCAGGGCCGCCATCCTGGACCCCTGGTGGCCACACTCCCTTGAGCTGGCGCCCTAGTATCTCACTGGCAGGCTGCCTCGTGGCGTTCCACCATCCGGCAGTTTAGTAGTGCGGCAAACGCGTGGCAGGGCCTCCCAGGAGGGAGCCCGGGGCCCCTCGATTCCTTCGCTGTACTGGCCCAGTATGCGTCGCAAATGACCGTCCCTCTGACTCAGGTCCTTATGTCACCTGCCCCCGGGGCGCTCAGAGCCGGCGATCGCCCCTGGCAACTTCAAGCAGCCGACTCCTTGCCTCGTCCTCCCCCGGCTCAGCTGCCACTCCCCGCCTCCACCACGGGGCCCGTCGCGCCGCCGCCTTCCTATGTGTGCCCCTTTACTCACGACAGGTGCCCCGATCCGGGGGAGAAACCGCAGTGACTTCTCCGAATACACCCAGCTCGGAGCTTCACCGCTCGGCCACAGTGTCGTCGTCCCGGTCTGGCGCCTCGCCGTCGATGGGGGCCGTCCCTTGTCTTGATGGGGCCAATCTTCGTGAGCCCACGATTAGCCTGCCGGCCTCTGGTCCGAATCTGCGCTCCCCAACCCGGGCACTCTCCCGCTGAGCGGGCCAGTCTCTGGGGCCCCGCTGCAGCCCACCGACCTCCGCGGCAGCAGCAGTGTCCTTGCTGGGCCACCTTTCCAGCCTCCAGCGCCCACGGCAGGCCGCGCCACAGGCCGCAGATCCCCCGGCCTCGATTTTCAGCGTGTACCTCACCGCGGGGTCTCCGCCGCCGGATGCCGCTGCGTCGCCGCCCGCTGCTTAACTCGCGTCCTCCCCTCGGGAAGACTCGGCGAGCGCCGTCCCTCTCTCCGCTGGGTCGGGTGAGCCGGCGGAGCACCCGTCAGCAGGTCTGCACCCCCGCTCCGGCGTATGCGAAGCGGTCAGGCCCCGGGCGCCATCTTTCCCCTCGCACTAACCCACGGTTCCGGGCCACTTCGGGAGCTCTCCCGTCCCCTCTCCGGCCTCCTGGCACCGCTCATTGCTGGTGGAGCCCTGCCCCACCGGCAGATCGACTTCCGCTCTCTTGTGGGGGGTACAAAGCTTGAAAATCACCGGGGAACTGACCCGGGAGCGAGGAGCCCCGGAGACACACGTCTGCTCAGCTCGCCATCTTGGCCACGCCCCCGACTCTTCATTTTTAAACATGAACCTTTAGTGAACTATCACTTTCAATAGGTTCTTGTCAGTGCAGAGCATGTAATGCTATAACGTCACATATTAATGTCAAAGCTTCCACATATTAAATACACTTTAAATTTTGAAGATACTTTTTCATATTTTTATATGATGTTTGTTGTATGACTTATACAGCAACATTTTAAGGGCTCGGCTTGTGCACAGGCTCTAAGAGCGGAGCAAGACCCTTGGCTCGGCTGGGATCTCCCTGTCAATTTCTTGGCTCGCGGACCTGTACCCTCCATGTAATGTTCAGGTAACAGTCGACATCTGTTGTTACTGGACAAGAACAAAAAATCACTGGAATTATGTAATTTCAATCAATTATGCAAATAAATCACGATTATAAAGCCAAAGTGGCAAGAAATAAACCCTTGCAGTTACAATCCTGAATATGTAGTATACAAGCTTTGTGGCCTCGGACAACCCAAATTGTGCTAAACCATATTCATTCACGTGGATTGATCTCAAAATAATATTTTTTAAAGTTAATTTGAAATTGGACTAATAGAGGTGTAGACAAATATTAAAAAGTGTTAGTTTCCCCCCACAAGCCAAACATATTTATTTACCAACACCACAAGCATGATGGCCTGAGCGACCATACTTGGGCTCAAACCTGTGGCCTGCTTGTGACTGAGATCTCAAAGGCCCCCTTAGACAGCACCTTGGGTGCTTCTCTGTCAACGTGTTTACTTTATTTGTGTTACGGAGTGAGAGTGACATTTGCAAGGATGCTTTTAAGATCAGTTTAGTCAATTCTGCTGTGCTGTAACTGCAGGCAGAAAGAGTACGGATATTTTCTATGTGATGATACTGTGCATCTCCATACAGAACTGGAGCTGTATCGCGAATATTTACAAGGCTATGATCTATTTTTTATCGAGCATAACAGAAAAGGTTGCAAGCATGAAGTTCAACTGGTGTCATGCCGTAAATGTTAATAGGTGAATTAAGTCACACCACAAGTGCCAGGTCTACCCCTGGATACTAGTAAGCAAACAACATTGGGCTGACAAGTAAAGTGTGAGTGGGTACAGGGCAGCCATCAGTATGAGTCCAAAAACCTACTATCTGTGCAAATGTGTTGAACACACCATCCCTCCAAAGCATGTCACATTACGTACCCACAAAGAGAAATTGTACATGAATACATGTGTTGCATTGTGTACCATTTCCATCATGATTTGCACGTGCACTGCTCAACAATGTCTGTAGATAGATAATGTCAAGCCATGGCCAACCTGACAGATTCCTGTCCATAGGCAAGACACCTACTCACACATGTTGCGAAACACTGCTAGCAAAGACAAATGCATGTATATAACATTACCCGAAGACGCATGCTAACTCCAACACAGTGAATCATGATGTAGACCTGAATGCAGCAAACAATGACATTTAATGTCAATAGATAAAATTTAAATTACTAAAACTACCTACCCTACACTAACTAACTAATCTAACCTAACCTACACTATCTTATCCTACATTCCAGCTATAACTGCCTTAACTTAACCTAGGTTACTCTAAATATTTAGCACGACATGATAAACATCAACCCCCCTCCCCTATTAAGACACGTCTTCAGACGAGGACAACAGAAACTACACCTAAACATCAACGAACTAAACATAGAACCCTAAAGAATCATTATTTTTGTATTTTTTTTATATACATATAAAACACATCAGCTCCCACCCCCCAAAAAACACAAAGTATCCCTACCCACTAAAATTGTAACCCACCACTACAAAACCCTAAAAACACCACCCCTACACTATCACTACACTAACCTACCTAAACTAAGCTATAAAAACATTATGACCAACATTAAACTATGTACAGGAGGAAGGGCAGAAAGGCTCCCTGTTGCTACCGTGGCTGGGGTCTTCCCACTGCCTGCTCCAGTTCATGGAAGAGTATTAGAGCATGGTCCATTTTATTTTCAAGAACAGCCACCCTCAATTTTAGGTCCGAAAGGTCCTTCTTGATATCAAGCTCAAATGAGTTAGGCCCTCCGAGTGACCGAGGTGTGAGCCAGGTGGTTGGGGTGGTACCCTGGAGGAGGTGATGGGTACTGGTGCCTTGGAGGTACCTAGGCCTGACGGTTCATTTTTGCTGGAGCGTCCAGGGCCCATTGTTGGTGGTCCTAGGGAAGGAATGTCCACTTCCCCAGAGCCTTCTCCTCCTCGTTCAGCTTCTTCATGGCCCTGTGTGCCTTAGCGACTTTTCGGAGGTGGAAGTATCGCTCCTTTCTGAGGTTATGCTTCCTCACTGCACTGGGGTCATGTTGTCTGTTTAAGCAATAAGGATAACTGTCAGTCAAAGGGTGACTAGGAACAGGTACAAACATCATGCAACCATATTTTTTCACATCATCTAAGGTAGCAGCCCCTTTAGCCTAAATTCATCTTGCAGCTAAGAGTGAGCATACACGTCTATTATCTATCATCTCAGATTTACTAAGGCCAAATTACGTAGGCAGGGCAATTGTTGCACAATAGAATTGCAACACCTTAGCACATCTAATTATGACCATGTCACTACTAAGTATGCTTGGGAACAATGCTGTTTGGTACCCACGGAATGCTACACGTCATCTTTACTGAGCATTAGTGTGCCTTCTGCATCCAGCAATGGCCTTTATGCCATAGGCATTGGCCACAGTAAGATGTGCAATGTCTGCAAAGTACATGTATTGTCTCACAACGTAGTATAGCTGATATGGCAAGGAACCATATCAGGATACATTGCTAACTATACTGAACACTTGGCAGGTATGAAATGTAACAATGGACGCTGGATAAGTACCTCAAATCACACAAAGGCATATGAAACCTCTCCTATCTGAACTGTTGTAAGTCCATGGTGGTCCATGTCACCGCTCATTAAATGCTCCCAATATCATAGCATGTGCAACTGACATGCATTCTGAATTCTTCACAACCACAGCCATGGTCAGATGTGTAACCACTACCACATATCTTCACCTAGTCTGCCCAACTCGCTTTGGCCTCTGTCCCACGAACCACAAGACCAGAACTGGAGGAAGATCCTTTGCCTACCTCGCTGCCAAGACCTGGAACACTCTACCCCTCCACCTCAAGCAATCCGCATCGTTGACCCTTTCAGGAAGGACCTCAAGACCTGACTCTTCGACTGAACCTCCACACCTGACGGATCAGCAGCCCCCAGCGCCTTGAGACCCTCACGGGTGAGTAGCCGTGCTTTACAAACCCCTGATTGTTTGACTGACTGTGATCATGGCTCCCCTGTCAAGCCTGTATCATGTGATACATCCCAGATTGACAATGTATTCTACTTGACAGTAGTCAGAGGCTGATAGACAAGCAACACTTAACACCCACTTTTCCTGACTTATTAATCATCATACAAAAGTTTATTTGTGATAGAAATGCACACTGAATCTGCCAAGTCACACAGCATCTGACATCACACTCATTCCTTGCACTAGACAATTAGAATTGATGAAGGCACTCACTGGTGAAGTTGGGGTCCTTGAAATTATCCACCTCACCAACTGTGTATGCTGGGGGTCCACCTACAAAGAAAACACAAGGAGATAATGGACGGATCGCTGAAACTTTTCAGACACTCACCGCCAGTCACAGATCTGGGTTGAATCCATCATCATTCTTTAGCTCACTTCGCCACCTCAGTTCAGACCCAGCTATATGCAAATCAGTCTTGACCCTGTGCCTCATGGGAACAGTCCAGCCCGAACTGCCAAGCCAGGTCTTCACTGAACCGAAAACAAGCATCCTGGGACCGGTTTCTGGGTAACACCCTTCATCAGCCAGGCTAGCTTGAATCCAGATCTGTGACTGGGGGTGAGTGTTTGAAAAGTTTCAGCACTCCGTCCATCATCTCCTTGTGTTTGCTTTCTTCGCCCTAAGTTGGCAGGGTATGCCCAGACGTGGGTCCCTTGCTCACTTTGCCACAGGATTCAAGCTAGCCTGGCTGATGAGGGCTGTTAGCCCGAAACCGGTCCCAGGATGCTTGATTCCGGTCCAGGGAAGACATGGCTTGGCAGTTCGGGCTGGACTGTTCCCATGAGGCACAGGGTCAAGACTGATTTGCATATAGCTGTGTCTGAACTGGGGTGGCAAAGTGAGCTAAAGAATGATGATGGATTCAACCAACTGGGGGTGAGTGTTTGAAAAGTTTCAGCACTCCGTCCATCATCTCCTTGTGTTTGCTGGGGTCCACCTACATGCAGGGCCGGACTGGGAACTGAAAGTAGCCCTGGCAAATTTTGCCTGACCAGCCCCCGTCCGTCGCGTAGCGAGGGAGCGCAGCGAGCGAGCCCGACCACTAGTAGAGGGGTTTGGGGGGGGTTTTCCCCCCAAGAAAATTTTGGAAAAAGACAGACCAAAATGGTGAATTTTACAGCACATTTTTCATTACATATTCAATTGTAAAAACTTTGAAAGCACAGTAAATAGTAGATGATGACCTTAAAGCGCACCAGGTTACCCACCCAGTCATATGTACCCATAGACATTCTTTCAGAGAGCACCAAAAATAGACACGAGTAGTGAATCAGAGAGAACAAAGTAAAAGTGAGACCAGCCCCCACATGGTGTGTAGCGAGCAAGCGCAGTGAGCAACCACTACTAGGAGGGTTTGGGGGGGTTTTCCTCCCAAGAAAATTTTGGAAAAAGACAGACCAAAATGGTGAATTTTACAGCACATTTTTCATTACATATTCAATTGTAACAACTTTCAAAGCACAGTAAATAGTAGATCATGATCTTAAAGAGCACCAGGTTACCCACCCAGTCATATGTACCCATAGACATTCTTTCAGAGAGCACCAAAAATAGACACGAGTACACAGGCCACTGAGGCCAGAAACTGTGGAAATGTCACACATAAGCACCTAGGCACTGAGGGCAGAAACTGTGAAAATGTCACACATAAGCATCTGAAAACTAGCACCTAGGGCACAGAGGCCAGAAACTATGGAAACGTCACACCCAGGCCTGGTCACACCAGGCCAGAAAGCATGGAAACGTCACACATAAGCACCCAGGCCAGTAAGCATGGAAATGTCACACATGAGCCTCCAGGTCACTGAGGCCAGAAACTATGGAAATAGCACACATAAGCACCCAGGCCAGAAAGCATAGAAACGTCACACATAAGCACCCAGGCAGCCAGAAAGCATGGAAATGTCTCACATGGCACCCTAGCCAGAAAGCATGAAAAATTCACACAAAGGCACCCAGGCCAGTGGCACTGGAACACTTTTCAGAGTGTGGGTGCTGCCATCAATGTTGCCTGTACATCACTAAAGTCAACTCGTGGGATTGTGAAAAATTCAAGAATCACACAGAGAACAAGGGTAGCAATTGAGCCTCGCCTATTCCGGGACATATAAAACTTAAAAGTATATGCCAAACCATTTAAATACACTGCACTCTACATACTGCACCCTGCCTTATGGACAGGGCTTGCGCTAGTGGTGACACCCTGGTGACATATGTAGTAAAAGGGAATATTTTTAGGCCTGGCAAAAATGGCAGTTTTACAACTGCACAGGCAGACTGCAATGGCAGGCTCTGGCCTTGACACATGTTTAAATAGGCTACTTAAGTGGGTGGCACAATAAGTGTTGCAGGCCCAGTAGAAGCATTTAATTTGCTGTCCCTGGGTACATGTAGAACCACATTTCTAGGGACTTACAAGTAAATTAAATTTTCCAATTTGGTGTAAGCCAATTTTACCATTAAGAACGTTTTTAAATCTAATTTATGGACGTTTGATATTTGTATTTTTTCTTTGTTATATGCTTTATCTGTTCTCTTTTATGGCCGGAATTGGACCAATAAAGACATACTTGAATACAATAATCGTTAGGGTAAGTAGATGATGTAAAGGTAAAAATAATAATTAATTTTCCATCATGATGCAACGGCAGGTGATGTACTGGATGTGCTATAATTGTAGCCCAGTCTAATTGTACCTGGCATAATGCCATTCAATCATAGACACTTCGACGGACCAGATAAAGAAAGGCCCGGAAAAACATCTTGTTTGGTTGGTATAAAGCACTGCCCTAGGCTCAAAATAGAAGGAAGAGTAATCCCTGATGAAACTGAGGGCAGGGCGGCTAGCAGCCTTAGAGGACGTTTTTATTTCAAAATCTGTTTATTGAAATTTTTTCCAGGGAGAGCGATACAAAGCATTACATAGGCACCATCAGTTGCAAAAACATTCAGCCCGGATGTACAGATTGCTCATGACGGTTACAGCTTGTCCACAAGGACCGTGGCGAGTGCCTCTTGCAACATTTCACAATGTCCATATTAATTATTGTAGTCAGGCCCATGTTGCTGAGCAACAATCTACCCTCCCATGATAATAACATAGAAAGGAAACTTATCTAAACCTAAAAACGAACACAACTGTGATGTCATGGTGCAAATTAACATAACGTGAGCAGGAAGGCTGGGTCACCAGGTCTGCCAATCAAGTGCCCTGTGCGCTGTTCCGCGGCCTCATCGCTTTGATATGGTTAAAGAAGGAACACGTGTAAGGCCCTAAGCCGGGGGCTGCATGCAGTCAGGGGAGCCCCTCAGATAAATAGCCTACCAACGGAGCCCATATGTAGTCAAAGCTTTTCCTCTGGTCCTCAACTACATCCGCCATGCGTTCCAGCGCCAGAACTCTCCACAGTCTCGCGTGCCATTGGGTCAGTGATGGAGCCTCTTGTTTTTTCCACGCAGCCGCAATGGCCATTTTTGCTGCCCCAGACAAAGCCACATCACTGATTTATCTCCCTGTGTTTGACGCTTCAGTATGGGATCACGGACCTCAACAGGACCTGTTCCATGGAACTAGGAATAGGATAGCCTAGAATAAGCTTGATGTGGGACAAAATTTCCTTCCAAAACGGTTGTATGTAGGGGCAGTCCCACCAAATATGCCTGAAATCGCCCAACATCCCGCATCCTCTCCAACACCTGTCGGATGAACTGGGAAAAATTGTGTGTAGTTTTTGAGGATATAGGTACCAGTCGTACATAATTTTATAGTGTGCCTCCCTGAGGTACATGAACGATTGAATTTCGCTAAATCCCTGCCTAGATGCTCCCATTGCTTGTCTTCCAAGGGAGTAGCCACGAGTGCGGTCCCAAAAGCGTCTGAAACGCGGGGTCGATCTGGGACTCATCGCTTGTATGAGAGCATACAGGTAGGAGATACAACCCTTGGAGGAGGACCCCGATTGCGCAAACTTCTCTATGGGGAGCAGCTCCCTGGTAGCGGCCAGCCGTACCAGGGGCTGCTGCACCCAGTGTTTCAACTGCAAGTAGTGATATTCCTCTTTAGCAGTTAAAGCAAATTGCTCCTTGCAATCTTGGAAAGTGAGGAGCTCGCCCCTGTCAAACAAGTGTGAAATCATATGGCATCCGCCCTCCCTCCATGCTTCAAAGGGACCCTCTTGCAGCGCAGGGGGAAATGCCGCATTGAAATGTATGGGCGTGTGAGGAGAGGGGAAAGTCGTGAGGTGCAGTCTTTTGGTAAGTATATCCCAGACTTTGAGAGTGGTGGACGTAGGCGTGCTAATGTAGGCATTGAGTGGTCTGTCCTGCTTTGGTTTCCATAGGAGATCCCAAATGGTGCGACCAGTTATTTGTCTGTCTATATGTAGCCAGTGCTTCTCCGAAGCCCGCAGAGACCACTCCGTAATTACCCGCAGTTGTGCTGCCCTGTAGTAGGCCTGAAAGTCCGGTAGTGCCAGACCACCGTCTTTGCGCGGTCGAATGAGCAACTTGTAAGGAAGGCGTGCCCTTTTTCCCTGCCAAATAAATTTGGTAAACATCTGTCGTAACTCCCGAAAAAGACCTCCCTCCACGGGAATGGGCAAACCCTGAAAAAGGTAGAGCAGCCGGGGGAGAACATTCATCTTGGTAACGTTAATCCTACCCAGCCAGGTAATATATGCCCCGCTCCATTTACTCAAATCCGACCTCAACTGTTGCAAGAGGGGGGGGAAATTAGCTTTATACAGATCTCGTACTTTAGGAGTAAGCTTAATACCTAAGTAGGTGATGTCTTTAGTGGTGCAGCGAAAAGGAGACACCTCTTCGACCCTTCGCCAATCGACTTTGGATACTGTCAAGTTTAGTAAGAAGGACTTGTTCAAATTAATCTTAAAACCCGCTACCCGCTCAAACTCCGTCAGCTCCTCCTGTATAGCTGGAAGAGAGACAATAGGGTCTGACACTGGGAGAAGCACGTCATCCGCAAAGAGCGAAATTTTATGCTCGTCTCTGCCAAAACGGATTCCCTGAATCTCTCGGTTGCCTCTGGATCCTGTGCGCCAAGGGTTCTATGCTCAGGGCGAAAAGAAGGGGGGATAGGGGGCATCCCTGTCTCGTCCCGCGAGCCAGATTAAAGGGAGGAGATGCTACACCATTAACAAGGACCCGGGAGCTTGAGAGTGATAGTTAGCGCGAACCATTCCTATAAAGGTTTCATTGAAGCCAAAACGCTGAAGCACCCTAAATAAAAAGACCATTCCACGCGATCAAAGGCTTTCTCCGCGTCTAGCGAGAGAAGCGCTGTGGGGATGTTTTTCTTTCGGGCTTTTTCAATAATATGGATGATGCGTCGCAAATTATCATGGGTTTGACGTCCCTTAATAAAACCGGATTGATCCGGATCAATAAGACCGGGAAGAACGGATTCGAGGCGGGTGGCTAGTATTTTGGAGTAAATTTTGGCATCTAGGTTTAGGAGAGCTATCGGGCGATAAGACGAGCAGGCAGAGGGATCCTTGCCAGGCTTAGGAAGCACCGCCACTATCGCCTCTCCCATGGAGGGAGTAACCTGTTGCGTGGAAGCTATGACATTAAATAGAGTAGTGAGGAAGGGCACTAGCTCCGGAGCAAAGGTACGATAGAAGTGGGCTGAGAAGCCATCAGGCCCGGGAGCCTTCTGAAGCTTAAGGGAGTCAATCGCCCTCTGAACTTCCTCAGCGGATATAGGTTTCGCCAACTCTTCATTCGCGTTAGCCCCTACCTGAGGGAGCTCCAGAGGCTCCAAATATTTTGAGGAATCCCGATCCCCCGGAAGCTCCGATGTATAAAGCGTTTTGTAAAATTGTTCAAAAGCCCGCGCCTTCCCTCCTCTGACCTGTGAGTAGTGCCTCCCTCATCAATGATAATTTTAATGTACTCCTTTTCTTGCTTGGCCCGCAGTTGTCGCGCCAACAAGGACCCCACTTTATTCCCGCCCTCGTATCCCTTGGTTTGTAAACGTAGGATGGTTTTCTCCGCTCTATTAGTATAAATAGCTTGCAGTTTCCCTTTAGGGCCGTGACTTTCCGCAATACCGGCATAGAGGGATTGGCCTTGTGGGCCTGCTCTGTAGCCGTTAATTCTTTTTCCAACTTAAGGCGCTCTTCACGTTGTTGAGCACGCAGAGTTGTGGCCAGTTCTATACACTTGCCCCGGACTACTGCTTTGAGAGCGTCCCAGGTAGTGGCATGTGAAGTAGCTTCAGGGTCATTGAGATTAAAAATTCCCTAATAGTCCTTCTAAGGTCATCACGTAGAAGTCTGTCCCTGCATAAGAAGTTAGGGAAATACCAACGCGCTTGTTTTGGGCGCGGGTTTGGCCACTTAATTGTCATCTCCAGGGGTGCATGATCTGAGAGGCAAATCGGGTGAAACTGAGTTTGCAGCACTGAGGGGAGCAGGGATTGACTCATGAAAATGTGATCAATGCGGGAATACGTTCTGTGGGAATGAGAAAAGAATGAGTAGTCGCGTAACGTGGGGTTAGTATCTCTCCAAGCATCTACTAGCCCCATTAGCTGAAACTGTGAGCGCAGCGCCTTTCCAAATGCCCCTCCTGTTGCCCTTTGTGTGTGTGTGTTGTGTCCATGCTCAGGTCCCATACTAGATTAAAATCCCCCAAAAGCAAAATGTCCCCTTGCGCAAAGTTCTCCAGGGTCATAAGGAAGGAGAGAATGAAGTCCTGTTGCCCCGTATTGGGAGAATAAAGAACTGCGAAAGTACATGGGCGACCTCTAAGTGTTCCCCGGACCATAAGGTACCTCCCCTGTTTGTCTGTTTTAGTATCCTGGGCCTGAAAGGAAACTCCCGAGTGGAACAGCAACACCACCCCATTTTGTTTCGTGGATTGTGAAGAACGGAATATAAGGGGATACGCCCTGTGGCGAAGTCGGTGCTCCTCCGACTTTTTGAGGTGCGTCTCCTGAAGGGCCGCCACCTGGACATCGTGATCTAACAGGTATTTCCAAAAGCGTTGGCGCTTATTAGGGAATTCAATCCTCGGGCGTTCCAGGTAAGAGTTCTAACTGCCATCGTCACCTATTGGGTGGTTGCGCCCTGAGGAAGGGCTCTGCTGAAAAACCCGCTCGGGAAGCCCCGTTCCCCCTTCCTCCCGCCCAGAAACAATGCTAAAAGAAAAAGCACCATGACATCAAAATAACCAAAAACCCC
Organism: Calotriton arnoldi; assembly: GCA_963921515.1. Taxonomy (NCBI): domain Eukaryota; kingdom Metazoa; phylum Chordata; class Amphibia; order Caudata; family Salamandridae; genus Calotriton; species Calotriton arnoldi. Next base: position 1,160,233 of record CAWUFW010001642.1, on the reverse strand, counting down.
AAAACAGATATACAAATTGAGTGCGCGGAATCCCCTCCCAGAGGAAAATCCCAACAATAAAATACACTCAAGGAACGTTACCATTTCCATTCCTCCTGCCCGTAACATAATAACTAACTAGGCGTCTTTTCCATAGATCTTCCCTCCTAGAAACAATTAACCCGGAAGATTAGCTCCTCATAAGAGGTATAGATATTAACGGACTCCCGTTTCCACTCAAGATGACCAGAGAGAAAAAAAAAAAAATGCAAGTCGTTTGCCGCCTATACTTCCCGCCCGGAACTCTCCACCCATATTGTGGTTATAACAGACCCCCTGACCTTTCACTGCAGACGTAGTGTCCTCACATGGTGCCCGTGCCAAACCCTGAGTTCAAGGCAGTGTGTATCGTCTAGGCATCCGGGCCCTACTTAGAGAGCAGCAGTGCAAGTCTTCCGCTCCATCCAGCTCTCCACTTCTTCACTGTGCTGCCCCCTAGGGTGAAGAGGGGGGTCCTACCTCCCCATTGTAACAGAGTGATCCGGCAAAGAAGCGTCCTGCCTAATGTGCCTCTGGCTAGGTCAGTTGAAGTGGCCTCTCGTGGGACTTTATGCAACAACCTTATTCCGGTGCCTTCGTGTGTCTTTTACCCACTCTGCGCCATTGACCTCCAGAGCTCCGACGTGATCGATTCCACCCCTCCTGACCGGACGAAGTTGCAGGGAGCTCCAAACCCAATAGATCTGTCGCCTCCGAGAGTTCCACACAATGATGTTGTTTGTTGAGCCATTCGAAAGTGATCCCAAAGGGATATGTCCATCGGTATCTTACTTTCTTTTCCCGCAGAAAATCAGTGACTGGGCGGAACTGCTGGCGTCGCATGAGTGTGGCCTGCGCAACATCTTGAAAGAGCGTGCATGTGGCATTTTGGAAGGTGACTGTTTCTGTAACCCTAGCCTTTTGCAGAACCAACTCTTTGACCTTAAATGAGCTGAATTTCGCCAAGATATCTCTAGGGCGACGATTCTCCCCCAGCAGACGCGGACCCACTCTATGTACTCTCTCCAACCGTACTTCAGGGCCATCCTCCCCCAACGCTGAAGAGAAGAGGCCTATCATAAATGCTTCCAAATCCGGGCCTTCACAGTCCTCCGATAAGCCTCGGACTCTGATGTTATCGCGTCGCGAGCGGTTTTCCAAATCTTCACACTTAAGTATGGTATCTCGCAGTTGGCCACGCAGCTCCGCCCGTTCCGTCCTCCAAGGACTTAATCTTGGCACATACTTCCTGCTGTTGCGCCTCTAGGTCGAGAGTGCGCGTACCCACCGAGTCGACATCTGACTGCACGGCCGCCATCTTGTCTCTCACCTCTGCACGAAATGTTTCAAAAGAGGCCTCCATATCAGCTTTAATGTCCGCTCTGAGCTCCGTCCGCAGCTCCTGCTTGAACTCTCGAAGGGAAGCCATTAGATCATCCCGTGTCAGCGCCATGGTAGCCAATCTTGGCGTCGACCCCTCCTCTGTCGCCCCTGCTCCTGTCGATGCAAAGTAGTTGGAGACCTTGTTGCTGGGAGTCTTCTTGGGTGGCATAAGGGGATCCCCCACCCGGGCCGCACCCGGGCGTTCCTTCCGACGCGTAGAATCAGACCACCTCAGTGGACCCTAAGTGGGGAGTCCCTCACTTGCTCTCGCGCTCTCACAGCCCCTCTCCTCGTCGCCACCAAGCGCTTAAACGCAGCTGACCTCCTTGATCCCCCTGCCGAGTGACATAGAGGGTATCCCACAAATGATCATGTGCCCAGACGTTGCCGCCTCCTGTTTGCTCACTCGGGGATTAGTGAGCCTCTCTCGCGGCGCCAAGTCCCCGCATGTGAGTGTCCTGTGCTAGCTGTGCGACAGATGAAATTGTCACTGCGGCGGCCATGTCAGGGCCAGGCATCGGCCATTCCTCCAGCACTCAAGGCCTCCACCCCAGCCCGTCCGGGTACCTGATTGCTAGACCTCAGGGGAGGGAAGGCGCACACCTCCTCAGCAACACCACCGGATCTGCAGCGCCGCCAGGGGGCCCGCGGCAGATTGAAAGCCGTCAGTCCTGCAAGCTGGCCCGTAGCAGGACGAACGGAAGCAATGGAGCCGGAGCAGTGCGTCGGGATCCCCCCGGCAGGTCCGCCCCAGACCCCGATAAGCGGCCGCGGGAGAAGACGCGAGGGCCTCCTGTCCGTCCCCGGTATGTCAGTGCTCAGGCGGCCGCCATGTTCTTCGCCGCGCGAGCGCGCATCTCCCCTTCCTCAGCGCTCCTCCGTTTCGGATCCGGGGCCTGTGTCCGAGCAGGGTGGCACCTTAATGACTCCGCCACCTCTACACTGTCGGGAAATGCTCCAAAGCCGCTGCAATACGCCTTATCTCATGATTATTTCAGGGCCTGGGAAGGAGCCGATCGGAATCACGTCCGATCGGCCATAATGGTTGGCCACGCCCCCCTCGAGGACGTTTTTAAAACACATTATGGCGAGTTTGTCCAAATCCCTGGGTGCTTTCCAGGACTTTAAATTTAGACAGTTTGCATTAAACAGCAGAAAGCACAGAGTACTCATTCTGTGGCATTCGCAAGCCTGATAATAAAAATTAATACCAGGCACCTGTAAGCAGCCTGCTGGTGGGCATGGATTAATGTCAAGTGATGTATGACGTACAGCGTAGGGGTCATGTCGTGTCCCCTTGGCAACAGAGCGAGGGTTTGGCATGTGGACTAGAAGACAGGTGCGCAATGGATGGGGTTGAAGGCTGACGCTTTCACACATATTGTACACAATATTGGAAGTAGGAAAGAGACCGCTATAATGTATACTGTTCCGACACAAAACTGACACACTTGTGAACTCTCCCATTTTACCACAATTAAAAATGACCTGGCAAAAATGTATTTGTGAGTACAATTAGTACAATAGTCCACGGGCAAACACTTGTACACATCCCTAAGAGTATCAAAGGCTTCACTGCTGAGAAGTGAAAAGAATACCAATATGGACTGCCTGCTGGTGAGTGCCTGTGAGTAAACCCCAAACCCCGCATCTCTGCTGTGATGGACAGTCCAAAAAATGGTGCACTGTCATCTGGCCCGGAAGTGGCCAAGTCTCAGCTTCAGACTATGAAGCAAGCCACCCTCAAGACAGTTACATGAATCTGACAGTGCAAGTGACAAATGGCCCACACTTTCATCACTGCTGATCAGTGAAAGGAGTGTGATAGTACACTGCCGATTGGCGCAAATTGAATCTTGTAAACTTACTTACAGCTCCCATTGGCACAGTAAAAAGTGCGTTAACTGTGGTATTTTGAAACACGCCTCTCTGGCACAGGACGGCAGCCGACAGTTCACCGAGTATCTGCAAAAGTCATAAGCAATCTGGGAAGTTAGGATGTACGGGTCGGGTGGTTATTAAAAATCTGAAATCGCGGAACCCTCCACGGATAAATAACATCTGTTTTTTCTGACTTTGCTGCTCCCTCTCACAGTAACAGATTAAGAAGACTAAAGGTTTGAGTGAGTGGGGACAGGCGTGATGCGACTCTTTCCGGACACCTTTGCAGAGGGCGTGAATAGCTCCGTGAGCACCGACCGCTGTTGCCGGCTGCGAGCATGGGCTGATGAGGCGGCTGGAGAGACAGGAACCATCCGGTTCACCCATCCTGGAAGTTTACTGTCCGCTGCAGCGGAGCAGTTTATCACGTGTGGAGGGACCGGTGGGGCGCGTGGGGTGTGGCCAGCACGCGTGCTTCACTGATCAGGGAGGGGGCGGGACTAGCCACCAGAGCCGTGTATCCCGCAACAAACCTTGCAGAAACAGGCATGTGGAACTCTGCTCGTGATTGGTGCGTGTGTTGCACGTGTGTGAGTGGCCCTGCAGTGCCTAGAACGTAAACGTGTCAGATTCTCAGTCCCCACGGGCCTATAGTTGTAGCCCATAACTAACATTAGTTTACCTGCGGATGTTGAAACTGTACACCGCGCAACACCAACACGGCGTAAATCTCGGCGAACAGACACTGCGTACCGCTTGTTTAAATGATAAACAACACTGCACATCTTCACAACTGCATTTATATCTAGGATTCCAGGGACCGAAAACAAAACCGGCCCCCTGTCAAAAAACCGGCCCCCACCCCATCCAGCCTACCGGGGGATTGCCCGGTGCCCGGAATCACCAGTCCGGCCCTGCCTACATGACATAACATATAAAACACACCAGTAAGCGTAGAACACATATATGATATGCAACAGAAGCACAGTACATATGCATAGCTATTGGCGATTGTAAACCTTCAGGTTGTAAGTAATCAAATGGCACAGTTGACATCCTTGAATGATACACATCAGTAAGGCCGGCTAAAGTGTACATACATAAGATGAGCCAAAACATGCACCTGTTGGCCAATTTGCGGAATCAATTAATCAACCTCATCACTACTATATTTCACGATGGTAGTTGACTTTGATGAATCTCTGTACCTACATAACTCGCATACCATACTCAGCAATGTTTAGCAATACCAATGCCCTCTTTAATTTTGACACCAGGAAATGAGTATGCTACGTACATCACACATCATGCATACTTGGGCCTCATGTACAAGCCCATTGCGCCACCGGTGCATCACTTTTTTTTGATGCACTGGCAGCGCAATGAGCTTGCCCATATTTACGAGGCCACGTAAAGTCTCCCTGCACAATTTTTCATGGCCTTGTAAACGAGGGCCCCTTTCATCCATTACTCTGCGTAAAAGGGGCGTTCCATGGGTGTTGCTGTGGGTGTTCCCATGCAACATCCATGGAGCCTGACACATTCACAGATTTACAACATTTTGTAAAGCTGGGAATGAGTCAGAATTCTACACCTCCCATGGGAGGCGTAGGAGTAACGCCTCCCATGGGGAAATACTTTTATTTCTCCTAGTTTTTTTCCTCTTTCTATGAGTGCTGCATTCTGCAGCACGCATAGAAATAGGGCAATGCCATCAATGATCGTTTTTGTGCAGGAAGGTGTCACCTCCAGCACAAAAACAATCATCTCTGCAATGCAGGCACCCTTGACACATGATGCAAGAGTGTCTGCATTGACGCACGGCTGCTGTTTGTCTGCCAGTACAGGGGAGAAGGACAGGAGCTTGTAGAAACGGCGCATTTCTGCCCTTTTATTATGACACACGGCAGCACAGCAGGAAGGTTTGCTGCGCTGCTGTGCGTCAAAATATAGTAAATGAGGCCCTTGTTCCTTAAGATAGGTGAGTTCTGTACCTGTCAGTGCTGCAGAGTACTAGATATTGTTCAGATATGTTCCATGCATCCCTAAGTTTTTTAATTGCAAAACTGTAGAATAACACATATGGGATATGTTGAGATGTGTTATATTCAGGCATACCCTTGGATACAGTACCATGTGGGTGGGCTCCCCTCTGACATACATTGGGCCTCTCATACAAGAGGCATGTACAATGGAAGTCTCATATGTAAGGACAGCTCCAGGTGGCCATGCAAAGGCAGCATGCGGGATCTGCTGTGCATTCAGAGGTAAGTAGTCAGGCAAGCCAGTGCAAAGTACAGCGTAGCCAGAGTCGACATCAAGAAGCCATACCTTTTACATAGGAAATGCTGTTCAAGACCAGTGATTATGTGGTTTGCCACATTCACAGGTTAGCTAAGACGTGCAAGCCATGGCAGGCCTCATTAATGCATGACTACCCTGGGGAGGTATGCCAATGCGGATCATCCGCACATCACTATGAGGCTTATTTACAAGGCCCTTGCACGGCCAGAGTATCACTTTTGATAATGTAAGAAGGGACATCCCAGTAGTGCAAGGGGCTTGTCAAAAAGCCCCTTTATGTTATGTAATGGCCCATCACAACTGTACCTGACAAATGCTTATTGTGAAATGAGCACCTCTGGAGCTGATCTGTACTACCTGGTCAGTCATCATATAAGTTGTCTGGATGGGCTATGGACGTGCATCAGCTCAATGCTTCCCTGGGACTCATTTGTATCACCTACAGGGACACAAACACGTGTGTGGCCCGTTCAGTGTCACAGATAGCACTGGTGCACAGATCGTGCCAGCGCTATTGCAACGGCATTTCCCTCCTTTTGGATGTGGGCATGGCTATTTTGAGCCAAAAGTAATGTGAGCCATACTTAATGTTACCACTATTCATTAATGGGTACGTGAGACACATAGCAAAACACACAAATCATGTGTACTTACCAACTGCTCCACCAACATGGATGCCAACCTAGTTGAGGTCAGTCTCCGTGCCAACCACATCTGCCCAGCGATGTTTGAGCTGATGGATGTTCCTGTCCAGTCCAAACAGCCTCAGCATCTGTTGACGTACACTCTCCCTTTGTTGCTTCCATGCCTAGATGGGGAAACCCTGGAACACACGTCCCCCACTGGCTACCATGTTCTGCAGGCAATAGATAACCAGCTACAGGAAGCTGCCAACCTCCTGGTCACTCATGGGGCGACCCCTACTCTTCCCAGGCATGATCCAACCCAAAGAAAAACACCCAAACAAAACAGAATACCCCAAAAACCGACTACTACCTCTATTACAACAATACCCCAGATGACAAACTCCCGACAGCAGACAGGACAATAGACAACTAAACAGCACAAAAAGGACTTAAGAGACATAGCCAAAACACATCCACTCCCAAGCTCAGACAGTAAAACTGTGACTTAAAGTGAACATGAAAGTAACTTCACAGTTCCTGGTTTGAAGCATGCATTATCCATTACATCACTTCCCTTCATCCATAACATCACTTCCTGGGCTGATACGTCATGTTTTCATCCGATGCTTTGTTTTTTTAATGCTACCAGTCAATGAGTCGATTTCACACAAGGCCTGACGAGGCACTATGCGGTTATTTTGATGTGTCGGCTGGGAAGTGTCATTTTCAGCTCACGCGTTGGCTGCAAAAATCACACTTTAGGCTCATGCGTCTGTTATTTTTGACGCAATAGTGCAAATGTGTGTTTTTGGGTATATTGGGATGTGCAATGTTTGTAACAGTTGACAGGGATTGCTGTGTTGGGTGTGAATAGTGGATTTGACCTGTTTACTGTCTTTGCATGTGTTTACTATACGTGTTGACAATGTACATATGTGTGAATTCGTGCTGTTCAGGGATCATACTATGCATAGTGCCCACACCCTCTGGTAGCACAAGGTGTACCTTACAAGAGGTACTCTGTGTGCTAAATTAGTCTTAGCACCCATTGACATTGCGTTAGCTTCCCCCAGGGATGCGACAAACTAGCACTGCCATGGGGTCAGTGCACCCACATCTCCAACAGCGCAGCCTACTGCCAATCAGTGCTGTGTCCCACGGTGGAGGCATCAGGCTGTGGGGAAATCTGGGAGGGTTACATTTCACCTTGCTGCAATTGGCTGCACCCACCTGGAAGGGGATGATGCCATATGATTGGTTGAGTATAGGGCATTCATATTCAAGGGGCATGACCCACAGGAAAGTAAGTGTCATTATTTGTGGCCAACATGATTCTCACTCATACTGATCGTTCAATGCTAGATCACCATGCATGCCTTGGCATGACCGGGAAACAACCGTTACAACGCATGCGTTACAACGCATGCCATTACCCCGCATGTCGTTACAACGCAAAAGGCTTGCTGCAGGGGGTAGAAGGTGTTGGATTTAACTCCAACACCTTCCCTACTGTTGCACACACTGGAGTTGGAATAGTAAATTATACTATTCCAACTTCCAGCGCACCCCGACAGCAAGTCGGGGTAAAGGTATGCGTTGTAACGGCATGCGGGGTAATGGCATGCGTTGTAATGTCATACAACCGGCATGACTTCCTACATATTGCTGACAGTAAGGCTGTGTAAATCACACCATAACTACACTCTGAATCAAGGTGGTGTTGCTTGTGCATAGCAGTGGGTGTTGACATGCAACACTGTTGCACTGGCAAAGTATAGTGTGTACGATTTTTATGTATGATATGAGATTTCGTAATGTATTTCATGTGTGGATACAGTTTTTGATGTCGCATAAGCAGACTATATTTTTGGGGACTGTGTTCCCATGCACATACTATGTGGAACACTTCACAGCCATTATACTATGAGTGGACTCTACTATTATCCACAAGTATGAGGCCGTACAAATAGGTAGCTATATGGGACACACACACACAGTCATTGCACACTAGCTATGTTACCACACCATGTTAATTGTGGCTGGCAATGGAGGGCTATTTGCTACAGGTAAATGTCATGCACACTTTTGTTTGTACCAGATGATGTTCAATGCTGTTGGTTACACATAGCTACATATATTTTCTGTGTGACAATTAGTAGCATATGTGATGTGAATGTTTTGATCTTTACTGTGACTATGGAATCAAAATGCATACACAGTGGTAGTGCTCATACATTTATTTACATATATATGTACAAAGTTGCATCTGCCATCATTTTGTGACATCATGTACATCACTCATGCCTCTGTGAAGAAATTGTTAATATTATGGTCCCTCTGCCATGTTGCGGCAACTGATGGTATTGTTCGATGAGGCTCCTCATCGTCTGGCAGTTCCTGCTCCTCCTTGTCATCAGCCCATGGGAAATTTGTCCTTACACAAATATTGTGCAAAATGCAACACCAGAATAATTTTGCAGACCAATGGTGGCAAGTATAGCAATCGCTCCATAGACATATCCAGGCTCCGGAATCGGGATTCTGGTACACCAAATGTCCGCTCGACTATGGACCGGGTTCTACTTAGGGCATGATTGTACCTCCACTGGGCTTCTTTCTGTGGGTTTTTAAGAGGAGTCATGACCCATGGCAGAAGAGCGTATCCTTGGTCAGCTAGAAAGACAGGAGGGGTACAATTAGTTAAGAGTCATGACAAGAGATGACCCCACATTCATGTACGTTCTGTTATGTGTCCTGAATTACTCATACACCTTGCTTACTGTAAGGGACGTGCTATGACATTGTTTGGCATACACGCAAGTAGAGATTGGAAATTACTGACACTGTGCTACACATACAGGTGTGCTGCCCTCTGGAATTCACTTACTATTTGTCATACTTGTGAGTGCCAATGCCATGCAGGTGATGATTTGTCACCAGTAAGGCGAGTCAATTTGCCATTGAGTAGACACATTTCTCACATTCATCTATTGTGTCTGTTATTGGCTACTATTGCCATTCCTGAACTGATATATATCTGATTTTACAACATGTAACTTGAGCAGGTGATGTGGCGTACTTCAGTCACACATATTTGGCATTGAGAGTTGGAGTCAATGTTATTCAATGTGTACGGCCATGGGAAGCATAGTGAGTGGATATCAATGTGGGACATGATAATGTACACATGGCAGTGCACAGTGTCCACTATGGTGGCAGAACACAATCTTGCGCTGTACAGTGCAGCTGGTAGACTAACTACACTACAGTGCCACACTGCTTGTGGACAGTGTAGGCCATATTTTCCACATGATTCAGTGTCCATGGTTTTGTGCCTGCGCTTGCAGAAACTGTGCAGCATTGCTCCAAGACAGGCACGTTAGTCCCAAGATGACTGTGTTGTTGGCTCTCAAGGGAGATAGAGTTTGTGCATGAGGCTGCACCTTGCTGCACAGTCTGGAGCCTTGGAGGACTGATAGAGTGGTTTGTGCCCTACAAAATGGTGTGCACATAGGATGTGATTTGTGTATATGATGAGTGATGTAATGCACCATGGTAGGCATGATCTTGCGAGGTTAATGTAGGCCAATACAGGCTGGGATACATCTCATGCCTCATGACTATGGGATTTACATGTGAACACACAGACTAGAGACAGGGAATCCCTTGCTTCAACAGGGTGTTTGGACGCAGCATTTCACACGGTGTTGCATTAGTAAGGCTCTTTGACACTATTGAATGCACACACAGGGCCTCATTTAGCAGTTGTTGCCACTGGGCAGCACTGGATGTCACCTTGCTGCGCTGACCTGCATCCAAAGTTAAGGGCTGGAATGTGCCATTTTCCTAGCATACAGCACATCACGGTTTGTCTTCATACGCACCATGATATGGTAGTAACTAGTGTCAACAACCGCCCCCTTGCATCATGGTGCATGTGTGTCAGCTTAGTGTCCTCAAATAACGTCATGCTTTAAGGGACACATTCCTGCACCAAAAGCAAACAATCCCCTCATTTTGTGTGTCCTGCAGAATGCAGGACACATAGTAGTTGGACATGACAAAGAGACATGTAATTATGTATCCTAATTTCACCTCCCCTTGGGAGGCACTCTATTTGCACACAGTCCCAGGGTCCCTGAACATAGGAGGTGGGTAAATGTGTGAGATCTTCATTGGTGTTGCATAGGAAAGGTCACCGCAAGGCCCATGGTACACATCCTTAACACAGGGATAATGAATGCTGCACTTTGCTGTGGCTTGCCTTACTGCATACCTATGAGGCCATGCAATGGCATGAAGACAGATTTTGCATTGCCTCATTGATATGAGTTGGAGAGCTGCTCCACCAGAGCATCCTGACTAGTGATACTCCATCAGCGCAGTTCACTTGTACATGTGGCCTACAATGGCATAGGTGGTCTCGACATGTGTGATTTGTAGGATTGTGTTTCACATATGCCATGTAGTATGGCACAAGTATGTAGGCCCACACAAACTACATATGCACTGTCTCATTCAGCCGAAGACTAATATGTCAAAGTATTCCAACATAATTGACTGTCATGTGCTTGAGAAGTACTTACCAACAAGCAGGCCATTCCCATATGTCCCATTTTGGAAGCGCTCACTGACGGTGGAATGCCGGAAGATGAAGGAATCATGAGGCAGGGTACTTTGCAAGGACATTAATGAAGAGGCCCAGATGGTCCACGATTGCCTGCACGTTCATCGAATAGATTTGCTTCCTATTACAGTACAAGTGTGATATAGCTGCTGGAGGCACACGATGCACATGGGTGCAGTCCATTGTCCCCAACACATGTGGAAATCCTGCAATGGCATAAAAGCCTTGCTTTTTTCCTGTTGTTGCTGCGTTGTGTTGGGGAAGAAGAGGTACTGGGGTATGAGGCTTATGATGGCATCCAGTGGGGAGGGGAGGAACCTTGAGAAGGATGCCTAGGATACTCCAGCCACTCTGGCTGTGGTGGGTTGGAAAGTTCCAGATGCCAGCATGTGTAGTACACCCAGTAGCTTGGCCTGCAGAGGGATGTTGGTGCAGCTCTGCGATGTTGGGTGCAGCCTTGGTGCAATCTGGTGCAGGAGGTGGACAATAGACTTCATCCTGAGACAGTAATGGGCAATGATCCCCTCCTTCCCGAGGTCAATGAGAGTAATCCTGAGGCGGTATGTCCACTCCCTTCTCCTGCGCTGCCTCCGTGGTGATGGTGGAGGTGGCGGTGGTCTTCTTGGTGCTCCGAGCTGCAGTAGGAGTAGGTCCATGGTGCCGCTGAGCTTGCCAGAGTGATTTTAGTATGTTCTGCTTTATTACCAGTGGCCATGCATCATTTTTACGCCTGCTTTTCTGTGGCGGTAAACAAATGCCGCTATTGGGACTCTGCGCTTATTTTTCCAAAGTAACACCGTTTCTGAAAATTGTTGTAAATACGGCTGTGTCAGTTTTGCAAGGCTTTTTCAGGGGGAACGCCTACCTTCCATATCATTATCGATAACTGACGAAACTGGATCGGGCGATAAATAAAATAGGCACTGGAGGTGAAAAAGTGACGCTAAAGGCCTTTAGCGTCACTTTGTAAATATGGCGACAAAATAAATGCTGCCGCAGTGTCAAAAAATTGACACTGCAGCGCTGATAGCTCCTTGTAAATTTGCCCAACAGTGCTTATCTATAGAAGAAGGGAGGTATGAGGTTAAAATCAATATGCATTGGCTTAGACAATAGTTCTCGCCCTCATGACCTATTGGCGTTGTCAATGGTTTTTAGCCATGCTGCACAGTCTCCCCGATGCTGCGTAGCATGGCTAAAGTACAAAAAAGACAGAAGCCTATGACATGGCTGTAGGAGAGTAGGATCTGCTTCTTATAGTTACCCCCACTTTTTGCTGATGTTTCACTGTTTTCGACTTAGTCTGACTGGGATCCTGCTATTCAGGACCCCAGTCTATCTGCTTTCTCCTCTAAATTGATTGCATGTACTTTAGGTACACTCCAGATTGGATTCTGGGGTACCCTTATAAGTCCCTAGTATATGGTATACTATGTACCCAGGGCATAGGTAGCCCCAGAGGCCTCCCACGGGCTGCAGCATGTATTATGCCACCCCTGAGAGACCATTTAAAATGACACAACAGGTCTGCTACAGCAGCCTGTGTAAGGTGGTGCATGCACCCCTTACTTAGATATAGGTTCACTATATCTATCCTAATCACTGCACATATAAACCTATCAGTCACCCCTATGGCAGGCCTTATCAATCCTGAAGGCAGGGTGCTGGGTTTTATGTGAGAGGGTGCCCATGCATGAGCAGAGCCCCTCTGCAGCCTTCGGAACCTATTCTCCGGGGTTGTTTGTGATGCAGCCAACCATATATACTTAAGTGGATTATAACCTCGCGGTAAATGCTAACTTTAAAATGGCTACATGGAAACATGTCGTGTTTGGTGTCAAACACCTTGGAATCATACCTCCACACCAGTAACTGGTGTGGGAGGTATGATTCCACCCTCCTAGAGGGAGAAATATGACAACACCGGTACACCCGGTACCAGCTTCACAGAACCCTGGCATCACAAAATGGATGCTGCCAGCCACAGACACGAGTCTGCCCTCCTGCTGCTGGACGAAACACCTCCCAGACAGGCTTTAGTGTATTGGGGCTGGGTGGGTGCACTCTGAGAGTGTTTTTATGTCTGCACTGGGGGCACATTTGGTGTCCCTGTGCATAGTCCAGCTCAAACCGGTTGCAGGAGCCATTTGCACCTGCTCTGGCACAAAACTGGACAAAGAACATGGGTGTAGCCACCCCTCTGTCCTGACCCTCCCATAGGTGGGTCCCCAGAGTTTGTCCCACCCCTTCCTTGGGTATAAATTAGGAACCCCCGACTACAGGACTTTAGATATTACCTGGACTAAACTCTGCTACAGAAACCAAGTAACCTTCGACGATCTACGCTTTGCTAGACGACTGAAGAATCTCCCTTGGAGTAAAGGAGTTACTCCCCTGCTGAGCAGGCACCTAAACGCATCTGACCGGTTTGCATCTACGAAGCTCCCGAAGGACTCTGAAGATTTCTGCAACACAGGAGGTGGGTTCCCGAGGTCTCCGAGGACGATCTGTGCTCTCAGCAATTCTGAGGCCCGTATCCCTCGTGGGGACCGTGAAACCCGTACCCCTGGGCACCGTGTACATTTGCAGCAGCATATGCTTTTCGGCGATCCCTGAAGCTGTGCTTTGGGCTACTTGTAGTCCTGACCCAGAGCAGCAATTCCACCGAAGATTACTGGCCTACACTTCACGAGTGTTCCGTGGGCTGGTATTTCGTGATTCAGGTCCCTTCGCGATCCCTGGTCCGTTGGCCTGTGGGTCCCTGAGAAGGCAACTTTAACTTTCAGTGGGCTTCCCTGGTTGCTCCAGACGTGCCCTGACTCTCCATCGCTTGGGAGTCCCCAGGACCTTGCTGGTCCTCGCAGAAGCATCTTTCCTCTGACCGCGTGGGTTGCAGTTGCCAAGGCTTGTTGGTGTTCAATCCGGACACTGACCCCCAGCACTCGACATCCTTCGTGGGACAGCTCGAATCCGGACTGTGGTCATCGCAGACGTCTCCTGATCCCTGTGGCTGCAGAGTCAAGCTTCACCTCATCGCGCCTGAAGCACCCGACATCGGTGGGCATTCGATTGCTCCGCTCCTGGTCACGTGAAGTGACCCAGACTTTGTCCCCTCAGCTTTCAGGTTCTTCACACCTCCGATCCAGGCTTGGATCACACCGGACACTTTTCTTCTCCACGGCAGCCGTACTTTCTCGCATCACGCCATTGAAAACGACGAGGGTTTCCGACACCACTTGACCCCTATGCACCCGGCTCCTCTGGGATAGGTAACACGGGTACCTCGGTACTCTCAAGGGTGCTGGCCTTAGAACCTTCTATGTTTAGCTGGGTTTGCTTGAAGTCCTCTCCTAAGTGTCCTTAATCTTTAAATTTCCAACCGCGACTTTCCCATAGAGTTGAACGGAGCTCGCGTCTGTGTTCCCACACTGCACCCGTCCTTCGTGGGTCCCCTGTGTCACTACCTTGGGTGGTTCCTTGGGGTCCCAGCGATTCTACGTGCTCTAGGCACTGTGTCTAGTCAAGTCGTGGTTCTTATACCACTTTCTTAGTATATGGTTCGGTCTCCCCCTGGAGCCCGCTGTGTATTGTGCTATTTACTGTCGTTCTAGTGATTTAATATTGTGTCTTGTTCTCTAATCTCATAAAGAGGTTAGTAGAGAGTGTTTAGTAATAAATACATATATTTTATATACACCTGGTGTGGTTCTCCTTTCATTTGGTCATTCAGGAGGTTATATACTGGTAAAACAAGCTGCTTTACATTCCTTCGAGACTTAGCCTGAAGGCTGCTCTCCACAGCTACCACTAGGATAGCTTTCTATAAAGGTTGTCTTTAACCTAATCATCAATAAGGGTCGTTTGGACTGGTGCAAGGTGCCCACTTTAATTAGTGGACAACATATACCAGGCCAACTTCTCACATGCAGTGTCAAAAAATTGACACTGCAGAGCTGATAGCTCCTTGTAAATTTGCCCAACAGTGCTTATCTATAGAAGAAGGGAGGTATGAGGTTAAAATCAATATGCATTGGCTTAGACAATAGTTCTCGCCCTCATGACCTATTGGCGTTGTCAATGGTTTTTAGCCATGCTGCACAGTCTCCCTGATGCTACGTAGCATGGCTAAAGTACAAAAAAGACAGAAGCCTATGACATGGCCGTCTGTGTCCTTTTTAAGGCATGCATATCCATGGAACTTTTTTTTAGCTGGGGGCTACTTTTAGTTTGGAGTCCGAGGCTATTTTGTATTCCAGTCCGACCCCGATGATGCGACATCATTGATGCTGCATCTCTTACTTCTCTAGAATGGTAATAAACATAGAACCAGTAATGCTATTTCAGTGCCTAGTAGGGACCATTTTTTATGTTTTATGTAACATCTCAGGCAGTGCATACATATTAAAAAGTGATTCCTTCATTCCATTAATTGCTGAAATCAATGGTCCATTTGTAGGTGAAAACCTCAGCGTAAGTGTTTTGAGTGTCATGAGTGTTTCTTGCACCCATTTGTCTCCTGCTGATTTGTGTTGTTCAGCATGCAGAGCGGGGACTGTGCATTGAGCTCAGCTGTGTGTGCCATACTTTCTTTTTTATGTTCTAAAAATGTTTATTTTAAGTGGTAGAGTGCTGTCGAAAAGAGAAAGAAACATACGAGTGCTGCGTTCAATGTAATCCTCTTCAAGGCGACCAGAGAAAACAAACTCTATTGCGCGATGGGAGCACAGCTGCTGCCTACAATGAGGCGGAAAAGGAGGAATCCAGGAAGTGGCCTGGCTAGTGACTTTTGATAAGAGACACATCTCTGAAAACACACTGTCAATAACGTGTCTCTGTATTGATAAGAAGCTCACAAGGGGTAGCACGAGACAGAGTGGAACTTTTTCTGCATAAGATCCAGTAGGAAAAGTTACTTACCTTCGGTAACACTATATCTGGTAGAGACACAGACTAGCCGCAGATTCCTTAACTTGGAATTTCCCCCAGGTGCCAGTCTGGATCCGGAGAATTTTCAGCAGTACCTCTGCGCGCCGGGGGACGGCGTCGTACAGCTCCGTAGTGACGTCGTCCACGGACATGATGTCAGTGGAGCCATATAAGTCCCCTCCGGCGCGCGGACGTCAGTTTTCTACTGTGACACTTTTCCGCGCCACAATGCGGAGCCACTACTAAAACTGGATGTGGAAACAGTGTGCCAAAAAGATCTTTGAAACAACAAGAAAATTACAGAACAAATTGTATGAAAATACCAGACATAGGTGTCAAAAATAAGAAATCAAATTGTAACATAGGTCCCATATGAAATCTTACGCCCTAGTGAATAACCCTTATAAGGGGAAAGACCATACCCTTTATGAACCAATCCTGAATGGTAATGAATAATACGGTAATAGTTCAACAGAACCTACAACAACAAAACTAAACTGTTAGTGAATTCACACAATTACATGATCTATTGACAGTACCAGTTTCAAGGTGTAATGCTACCATGAAACTTTGCATAGAAAAAGGAATAATTAAAACTGCTCACTGGTGAAAGAACCTAGGGTGCAAAAGAAGTACACACATACTTTACCAGCTACCCACATTCGGAGAAGGATGGTGAACGCAACATGTAAACAAAAGTAAGTGACCAGGTCAAGGAGTCAGTTTAGACTAACATAGGTTGCCATAGTGATCACTGGCATATAAAGCCAGCATTGAGAGGGTATAACCCTTACCTCAAAAGACCTTCGCATTGTGGGGAGGATGGGTTGGGCGTTAAGTAAATGCGGCTAGACGGGGGCGCTAGAGGGCGCACAGCAAGATGGCTGCGCCGTAGTGCAGCTCCGCCGGCCGAACTGCCAATCCGCCCATTATCCTGCTCTTTCAGCGACATCCGTTACCTGAAATCGGAGGAAATCACGGCTGGACTGCAGCGGTCGACGCTGAGGCGGTTAGTTTACAGGAGGCTGCCCGGATTGCTGCGCCCTACGGCCCGTTGCGTCTGCGGCCCTGCGAGCAACATGGCGGCCCTGTGAGACAGCAGAGGCCTTTGCTGGAGCTAAGCGACGCGGCTGCCTGGGGACACAGGGCGTGCAGATGTGAGCTGCCAGCACCCGCCCAAATTATATGCCCCGATAGCCGACCCTGGTGCCCGCTGGAGCCTGTGCTGAATTGATTGGCAGCGAGCCAGGCTAGGGGGCGATGCTCCGGTGCGGTGTGTGCCTCTTCATCTCCTGGCGGATGCTGTGTGACGGCAGCGGAGCCCCGTAGGACACTTGCACGCTGCTGGAGGTGAGGCGGGCTGGCCTGAGTGAGTGGGAGCCCCGGTGAAAGAGCCTGCTGATACGCTGACACTGCTGCATGAGGCCCGTGGCCCCCTATGCGCGGAGGGCTCAGGCTGGGAGTGCCCGTGTGTGTGACCTGCTCCTGTTGCCTGTGCGCGCGTGGCGCTGCGGCCGGGCCCTCCTTCAGGCACTGCGCTCCAGGGCTGAAGGGGCCCATGATAAATAAGCATAAATCTACCGGATGGAGGAGGACATACTATTATAGACTGGACCCAATCCTTGCTGTGCGCCCGTGACGTGACTTTAGTGCCTGAGTGTACCTACTGCCTATTGAGGTGTGCGTAAATAACGGCGTACACCTCGTAGCGCCACATGCTTTGCTCTCAATCTGGTGCTTTGAATTTATGGACAATTCGCAGAGGCGACGCTGTGTACTTTGCGCCGGTGTGGGGTACACCCCCCCCTGCTAAGCATTTGAGTTGTGATTGCAAAAGAGAGTCTGTCCAACCCTTGTGGCTGACGCTCCTTGTTGGATGGCGTAATCGCTGCTAGCAGGTGGGGAGCCCAACGAGATGGAAGGCTATTTACTCCATATTACGCACTGGGCTGCTGAGCATAGCTGTGGTGCAGAGGGAGGCAGACATGGGCAAAACAGACAGAAATCAATCCCGCCTCACCTTTGAGCTGCGAAAACCTGGTAAATCGCAGCAGAGGGCTACCTCGGACTCCGAGCTGGAGGCTCCCTCAGAGAACCTATCGTCACTCGAGGCAACGCTCCTTGCCATGCAGAGCAGTTTGCAGTCCATAGATGGCAAAATTGATGCTCTCAATCTCAGGATGGATCACATGTCCGCGAAACTAGATAAGCATGCCGCCAGGCTGGGGGAGGCTGAAAATCTCGGATACAGAAGACAGCCTACAACACGTGGTTTCCAAGACTCTAGACATGGAGAAGGTACTTGCTGTCATTCAGGCTAAAAACGAGGATCTGGAGGCCAGGTCTCGACGAAACAACCTACGGATTACCGGCCTGCCGGAATCGACAAACACTGGGAGACTGGAATCCTACGTTGAGGCAATGTTCCGGGAGATCTTCGGAGCGGAGCAGCTATCTCAGATGCTGATTGTTGAAAGAGCACATCGTTCCCTGGCGGCTCGTACCCCTCCGGGTGCCCCGCCAAGACCGATTATTGCCCGCCTGCTGAACTACAGAGACCGTGACTCAGTACTGCGTATGACCCGGGAGAAGGGTGCCATAAATTATCAGGGCAATAACTTGGCTTTTTACCCGGACTTCACCGCTGCGGTCCAGGCGGCAATAAGGGAATATCAGTCTGTGAAGAAACTGCTGATGGAGGAGAATGTTCCGTATGCCATGCTGTACCCGGCCCGGCTGCGCATTGGAGCGGTTTTCACCAATCCCAAACTAGCTCTGGAGTACGCAAAAACCATCAAACAAAACGGGCGTGCTGCCTCTGGTGCACCGGATGAAGAAGACTGATTGCAGCTGGACCTTGTGCATTGATGCGCCTGCTAGGACCTATAGTATTACGGAGTGGGGATGTTATCATCATGGAACCTGTATATTCCCACTGGTGTGCGGATGGGTTACCTGCTTAACGATTGTTTTCTTGCTTCCCCCCGATCCGACTGTTCACCAGTTGTGTTGTGAGAATTGTCAAACATCATTGCCAAAACAAATATGCAATTGTATCCTCCTCTGGTTAGAAATGTAAGTAGATGAGAGAGATTCCTCTAGGTTGTTCGGCCACCTCCCTTTTCACCTAGGAGGCTGAATGTGCTCTGGCGTTCCCCCATGGGTATACCCCGCATTCAACTGTGACTATGTTTTGCACTTGGGGTCTATTTTTCTGTTCTTGGGATGGCTTTGGCAAGTTGGGAGTGCTAAAGTGGGTGGGGGAGGGAGGGGGAGGCTGGACATTGTGGGATTGTTTTATGTGGTTGGCTAGAATTCATGGACACCATTGTTGTTTTGCATTTTGCCCTCTCTCATAGATGCAATGCGTATATCAGTGGATAGCTTACATGACAGTGCTGGATAAGGAACCGATCTCCTGTATGACATGGAATGTCCGTGGGCTGAACTCCCCAAACAAAATATCAGACAAGTACTGGCCTATCTGGATAGGCACAGTGTTAAGGTTGCTCTCCTCCAGGAGACGCATCTGATGAGGCAGACTGAGGCCAGGGTGGGCTTGGATTGGGCTGGGTATCGTTTGGCGTCATCGTATTCCTCATACGCAAGAGGGGTAATTACACTTATAAAGAAAGGTCTCCCCTTCACTATGATGAACTCCTGCACGGTTGATGGGGGCCGTTACGCTATAGTTCATGGTAAGCTAGCGGGATCACTTATAACTATAGTAAATGTTTACGGGCCCAACACTGATGAGCCTGTGCTCTTTGTGGGTATACTTAATGTCCTGCGAGAGTGGCCTGAAGCTGAAATCATATGGGGGGGGGGGGGTGACCTGAACACACACTTGGACCCCAAGAAAGACAAATCGAGCAAACAAGGAGGGCAGTCACCCAGGGCAGCCCAGGTTATAAACAGGGGGATGGCTGAACTAGGTCTTGTAGATACATGGCGTCTCCGTAACATTGACAAGCTGGAGGGCACACACGCATCTGCAGCGCACGGCAGTTGGTCGAGGTTGGATTATTGGTTGTTGAGCGAAGGGGCAAATGCGTGGGTATCTACCATAGATGCGTTACCCAGAACTTTGTCTGATCACAACCCGGTCAGGCTCACTTTACACATCCCGGTGTGCGTCCCTCGTCAGTTCACGTGGCGGTTCAGATCAGAAGCACTGCTTGATCCGCTGTACACCACTACGATCAGGGATGCCATAGTCCAATACTTCGACTTAAATAAGGGGTCTGTGAGCAGTGCCACTACTCTCTGGGAGGCTTTTAAGGCCACTATCAGGGGCACATGCATTAGTACAATGGCAGGCATACTTAAAGATATTCGAGGTCAACTCACTAGAGTGGAGAAAGCGCTGACACAGCTTGAGCGTGATTATGAGGTCCTCCCATGCGCGCACACGTTGTCCCAAATCAAAGGCCTAATTTTAGAATACAACGAGCTGGCAGCGGGGGAGATGCGCTATCTCTCTAAGAGACATGTGGCCCGAGCGTATGGAGAGGGAGGCAGACCTGGGCATAACTTAGCCTCTAAGATTAAATATAGAACTGAACATCATGTCATAACAAAAATTACAGATGACACAGGGAATGATCACTACTCTCCGCAGGCAATAGTTGCGCAGTTTCATAGCTGTTACGCTGAGTTGTATACCTCAAAAGGGGGATTCGACCCCAGGGAATTAGATGACTATCTGGCAGACGTCGCTTGTGCTTGGCTATCCACTGGGCAGCAGGAGTATCTATGTCAGCCGATTGAGGCTGCTGACATCCGTGAGGCAATTCGTTCATTGCCAAACAAAAAGGCACCAGGACCGGACAGCCTCACGGCCAAATTTTACAATGAGTTTACAGATGAGCTAATACCGCACATGCTAGACATGTATGAGGAGGCCTATGAATCGGATAGGCTACCGCACACGCTTAGAGAAGCCCTGATAATCACCCTTTTAAAAAAAGACAAGGCACCTTTCCACTGTGTCGTACTGCCCCCCTATGACTTATTAATACAGATGCGAAAAATCTGGCAAAAATGTTGGCCACTAGACTTCAACCTTTAATGCTGATGCTGGTCTTGCCAGACCAATCTGGATTTATTCCAGACAGGTCCATATCACACAACCTGCGCACGATTTTTGCAATGTTTCATCTACTCAACTCTGATCTCCAGGCTGCTGCAGTCATGCTGGACGCCGCCAAAGCATTCGACTCTATTGAATGGAGCTATATGTTTCAAATACTGCAGCGCATGGGGTTCCCTGACTTTTATAGTAGTTGGGTGTGGTTGTTATATGCTGATCCATCGGCACGTGTTCGGGTAGATGGACTCACATCTGATCCAATCTGGATCGGCAGGGGGACCAGGCAGGGGTGTCCTCTCTCGCCACTTCTCTTTTCCCTTATGTTGGAGCCGCTGGCTTGCATTGTCAGGCAGCGCCACAGGGAGGCTGCCCTGCGCTTCGCACATCGACCAGTAGGCATATCACTGTATGCCGATGACATGGTGCTTTTTGTCAGGGAACCGCAGAGATACCTAGCACCAATCCGACGTGAGTACATTAGATTTGGGCGTTTCTCGGGGATTAGCATTAACTGGAATAAATCATTGGTGGTGCCTCTAACAGTGAACACTGTTCCTCATGCTCTGGAGTTCCCTCTTGTGTGGTCGACCGATCCTGTTAAATACCTAGGTGTATGGGTTCACCCTGATCTGGAAATAGTTGTCAGGGAAAATTATGGCACTGCATGCACCATGCTTGAACAACAGGTTGCCAGATGGACGGGGATGCCGCTGTCACTAGCTGATCGCATAGCCCTTATTAAAATGATTGTTTTGCCTCGATTTTTGTACCTGTTTAGCAATATACCAATAAAACTGACCCAGCAATTCTTTAAAACTGTACGCTCGCTGTTAGTGAGGTTGGTGTGGGGTGAAAAACAACCCCGCGTGTGCTGGGACACACTTACCCTTGATTATAATAAAGGTGGCTTTAGCGTACCGGACTTGCATCTGTACTATCTCTGTGCGCAGGCGCAATATGTATATTACTGGTATAGCCATCATGAAATCATTCCTCATGTGGCGGTTGAGGACGGTGATGCACACCCGATTCCATTAAAATATATATTGACGCACTCCCACAGAGGTACCCCCAAAAAGGAAATAAATACGATAGATACCACAATTGCAGCCTGGCAGTCTATAGGTCAACTGGCTGCGAAGCTTCCGCTATATGCCCCTTCGCTTCCACTGGCACATCATGCAGCGTTGTCGGTCACGCATGAAGCGGGGGCTATGCACACTCTGAGATTAGCAGGTCTAGACAAAATGCAGGACCTATACCCAAATGGCAGTTTTCTCACGGCAGAGGAGCTGCAATATGTACACAACAAGTCGCCGCTATTCCTGTTCATATTTCACAGGCTTAAGTTGGCGAGGCAAGCACATTATCGCACCTTTCCCGACGAGCCACCGGTACTGCAAACTTTACAGATGCTCTTGGTTAGCCCTACATGACACAAATTGATTACTAGGCTATATAGGGCGGCAAGGGACGAGAGGGTTGCTGTTGAAGATAGGAGCCTTGCTCGTTGGAATACTAGACTTCATCCTCAGCTCACGCAGAAGAAATAGGACTACTGCTGTCAGCTTACTAGCGCATTCACATCGAATGGCAATTTGCGCATCATTCACTTTAAATATCTTCACCAAGTATACCATACACCACTTAGATTGCACAAATATGGTCTTCGGGAAAGTAATACATGCAAAAGATGTGGCGCTCAGGAGGCAGATTTCTGGCACCTGGCGTAGGAATGCAGGCGGGTGTCCGAGTTCTGGGCGGAGGTGGTACACCGACTTCAAGTTATGACTACTATAACTTTACAATGTAACCCACAGGTTTGCCTATTGTGTTTTACACCACATCTAAAGGGCGCTGTTGGTAAATTTATCAGAATTGCATTGCTACTGGCAAAAAGAAGGGTGGCGATGAAATGGGAGGGTGTGGCGGCTCTGCTGCCAGAACACTGGATAGAAGACTTGGTATACTGTCGGGAGAACCTCGAACTTTATGCGGAGGAGTTGCCGGCCCCTTCGCGGCCCAAGGACATTTGGGAACCGCTAAGGCACTATCTGCGGACAAGAGATCAATCACCACCAACGGACAGCAAAGATGGATAACACCTTGCATGTATAATTCTTAATCTGGCAAATGTAACAGACAGTATGATTGTATCCGAGGGCAAATGGGCAGTAGGAACGGCTAGCCACATGTTGTTTGTTTTTCACTGTTCTTACTATGTATGTGATTCTGTCTTTGTATACAGTCTGAGAAACCAATAAAAAAAAATGCGGCTAGACTATGTCTCTACCAGATACTGTGTTACCGAAGGTAAGTAAATTTTGCATCTGATAGAGACATCTAGCCGCAGATTCCTTAACTTAGAATTAGATACCATAGCTATACCCCACTGGAGGGGAGTCTGCAAACTAATCCCACAAAAGTTCTCAAGGAGAACTAGGCGGTCAACAAAAGACTGACCAAGAGCATGTGGGAATAGTAAAACAAGAGCTTGGCTCTTAATAGAACCTATGACTTTCGTCATGGAGCATATAAATAAAAGCAACTGTACAGGCCCGAGAAAATCGTTCCTTGAACAGAAAGAGTTAAAAAGTTTAAAGAGTATTCCGCAGAAGACAGACACGAGACCCCTTTACCCTTAAAAAAGGGGAAAGACGACTGGATGACCAAAAGGGTCAAATGCATGATAGAAGACACATAATCTCCGTTCTTTCTGACAATAAGAACCTAAAAGAAGAGATGTGCTATTGGAAACCTAAGAGGACCGTCAGAACCCATTTCCCGAAGGAAATATGAACAACACCCCTTTGTCATGATTAATATAGTGTGGATAAATTGTAGCATCCACAATCATTCAATGGCACAAGAAATGCATATTTAGACATAATTATATGAATAAACTTTAATTGCAAACTCAGCTGTGGAGTGCGAGGTTTCCTTGAGGCTGATTGCTTGCCCCGGGCGTCTTTGTTTATGGATTTCGGCCACCTGCACCCGTACGCTCGCACCAGCCCTGTGAGTGTGGATGAGGCCGGTGTGACTGCAGGATCCCTTTCTAGTATATATATATATATATATATATATATATATATATATATATATATATATATATATATATATATATATTCATGTGAACAAGGCCGCATGTCTGGTGGCCGAAACGCGTCATCTGGACTATGATGGTATAATAAACTACACTTACCTGCATCTTTGCCTACGGAGTCTGTACCCTGGTGTTGCGCCGTTCCGGCCGTTTTCGCTTTGGGATTTCGTTTTGGATATATATATATATTCACTGAAAAAACCATAGGTTTCAGGCACGTTATAGTTAGAAATTAGCATTTAAAAACCTTACAAATTCACTGAAAAAACCATAGGTTTTAGGGACAGTTATAGTTAGTTGGACATTGCACTCGTACAAAACCCGTGAAATTCCCCTGTTATAGTTAGTTCAGCTAACTATAACTC
The DNA here is from genome assembly GCA_963921515.1 of Calotriton arnoldi. Taxonomy (NCBI): domain Eukaryota; kingdom Metazoa; phylum Chordata; class Amphibia; order Caudata; family Salamandridae; genus Calotriton; species Calotriton arnoldi. The sequence goes on along the minus strand of CAWUFW010001642.1, from coordinate 1,135,905 downwards.
GCGCCCCGCAATGCACTGCTGATGACGTCACATATTACATCACTCATGACATGGTCAGTGACATCACTGATGATATCACTGATGACATCTCAAATGACATCACTGATGACATCATCCAGTGACTGTGTGTTTCTGTAAAGTTTAAATATGTTTAATATATATAGGGAAAGGCGTATTGAAGAATGAGTGGGTGTATAAGTGTCTGGATGGATGATTTAGTAGGTGCGTGACTAACTCTATAAGTGAGTGATTAAACGTATCTTACTGAATGCATGGGTTAGTGACTAAACTGGGTGAATGTCTGTATCCGTCTGTCTGTTGCTGTGTAAGTGGCTGCATGGGTTTGTGAATAGCTACATGAGTGTCTATATGAGTTATTGATTGGTTGTCTGAGTATCTGTATGGGTGCCTGAGTGTTTGTGTGGGTGGGGTGTGTGCGACTCTGTGCATAGATGTGTGAGTGGGTGATTCACTGGGTGGATGGTTACAAGAGTGCATCTGTGATAGACTGTATGGGTGGGTAAGTGTGTGTAAGAGTGTGTTAGTGAGTGAATGTATGTCCCAGTGGTACATGTGTGAGTAACTACATATGTGAAAGGCAGTATATATGTGTGTTGGAGTATATAAATAGCTATAAGCGAGAGTGTGTGATTGTGAAAGTGACTGTATGGATGAGTATGTGTATGGATGAGTGTGTGCTTGTATCAGTGATTGTATAAGAGCGTAAGAATGTGCTAGTATTTGTATGAGTAAGTGAGCTGGTGTGTGGATAACTGTATAGGTGAGTAAATGGCAGTGTGGTTAATTATTTGCATGACTGACTAGGTGTGTGAGTACCTCTATGGATGAGTGGCGGTGTTTGAGTGTCTATATAGGAGTATGAGTGCATATGATAGTCCTGTACTGAGTGACCGTAAGTATGAGTGACTGTATGGGTGAGTGAGTGGATGTGTGTGTAGACCTAAGAATCAGTGAGTGGGTATGTAGTTATTGGTGTTGGAGTGTCTATGGTTTTGCGAATGGCAGTCTGTAATTTAGAGTGGGTGTATCAAAGGTTATATTAGGGTGTGAGGAGGTGCATCAGATTATCACGTGGATGATGTCATCAGTGATGTCATTTGAGATGTCATCAGTGATGTCATCAGTGATGTCACTGACCATGTCATGAGTGATGTAATATGTGACGTCATCAGCAGTGCATTGCGGGGCGCGAGTTATAGTTAGCTGAACTAACTATAACGGGGGAATTTCACGGGTTTTGTACGAGTGCAATGTCCAACTAACTATAACTGTCCCTAAAACCTATGGTTTTTTCAGTGAATTTGTAAGGTTTTTTAAATGCTAATTTCTAACTATAACGTGCCTGAAACCTATGGTTTTTTCAGTGAATTTCAAAGGTTTTTTAAATGCTAATTCCTAACTATAACATGTCTGAAACCTATGGTTTTTTTCAGTGAATTTCAAAGGTTTTGTAAATGACAATTTTTAAATGTATTAATTGTTATATTTATTTTTTTGATACTGATTTACTACATTTTTTTAAACTATTTATTTTTAGATATTTTATTTTTAAATTACATTGTAATTACATTATACATTACATTACAAAATATACTTTCTCAGAATGAATTACTTTAGTTTAAATACTTTGCAAATAGGCAATAGACTTTTAAGTACAGTAGTTACAGTTGTTGCAATGGGCAACACAATTTCAAACACAATGCAACATTGAGCTCAATGTGAATTTCTACTTAAATGCAATTAGTTACTTTATGGATTACTTTTCTAACCACAGGACTGGATCCTAGATTCAGTCCTGGGACATCTCCTGTAAACAGTTGAGTAAAAGCGTTTTGGTTACAGTAGTGATTTTTAAGGAATATTATTGTATTTTAAAAGTTGACAGAAACTTTTTCACATAGAATCACCAATGTTATCCTATGGGAGGAAATTCACTTAGCAGGTAAGTAGTGTTATCGTTACTTTTTCTTACTCAGTGGTGGATCCTGGATCCAGTACTGGTGCATCTCCTGTAAACAGTTGAAAGAATGCGTTTAAGTCATACAGGCGATTTTTAAGGAATATTTGTAGTTTGTGAAAATCGACACTTTGAAACTTTTCTGCTGAAAACCAGACAATGGATTCCTATGGACGGAAATACAAGTTACTGGTAAGTACGGTTAGAATTACTTTTCAGGGTCAGTGCTGGGCTAAAAGATGCAGCACTGGGTTTTCTCCTGATAACAGGTGAGTAAATCGGAATTCGTAGTTCAGCTGATTTTAGAGGAATATTATAAAGTTCCAAAACTCCACACTTAGAAGAATTTCCAAGTGAAACCAGTCAATGTTAGCCTATGGAAGGAAATTCAAGTTACTGTTAAGTACGGTTAGAATTACTTTTCAGGATCAGTACTGGGCTCAAAGATGCAGCACTGAGGTCTCTCCTGATAACAGGTGAGTAAATCGGAATTCGTAGTTCTGCTGATTTTAGAGGAATATTTGTATGTTTCAAAAATCGACACTTAGAAACTTTTTCAGCAAAAAGCAGGCAATGATATCCTATGGAAGGAAATTCAAGTTACTGGTAAGTACGGTTAAAATTACTTTTCAGGATCATAACTGGGCTCAAAGATGCAGCACTGAGGTCTCTCCTGATAACAGGTGAGTAAATCGGAATTCGTACTTCGGCTGATTTAAGAGGAATATTCTAAAGTTCCAAAACTCCACACTTAGAAGAATTTCCAAGTGAAACCAGTCAATGTTAGCCTATGGAAGGAAATTCAAGTTACTGTAAGTACGGTTAGAATTACTTTTCAGGATCAGTACTGGGTTCAAAGATGCAGCACTGAGGTCTCTCCTGATAACAGGTGAGTAAATCGGAATTCATAGTTCTGCTAATTTTAGAGGAATATTTGTATGTTTCAAAAATCGACACAAACTTTTTCAGCAAAAAGCAGGCAATGATATCCTATGGAAGGAAATTCAAGTTACTGGTAAGTACGGTTAAAATTACTTTTCAGGATCAGTACTGGGCTCAAAGATGCAGCACTGAGGTCTCTCCTGATAACAGGTGAGTAAATCGGCATTCGTAGTTCAGCTGATTTTAGAGGAATATTTGCACAATGGTGAAGGAAGGGGGTGGGGCCTGAGGTGACATGTCTGCAAACACGCCCTGTGGCGCGTTTGAAGTTGGAGAATTAATTCCTCCTCAATCCTGAGGGTCCCTAGGGGCCAACTAGCCCACCAGGAACCTCCAGTATGCGCCAGGGGGCTGCGTTGCAGAGGTGTACAGAGGCCACGCCCCTTTTTACAACACTCTGCAACGCAGCTCCGTGGCGCTTACTGGAGGTACCTGGAGCTAGTTGGCCCCCAGGGACCCTCAGGATTGACGAGGATTTAATTCCCCATCTTAAAATGCGCCGGGCCTGTTTGCACACATGTCACCTGAAGCCCCGCCCCTCCCTTCACCACTGTGCAAACGCGCCCGTGGCGCATTTTAAGTTGGGGATTAAGTCCCCTTGAATCCTGAGGGTCCCTGGAGTCCAACTAGCCCACCATGTACCTCCAAAAGCGCCACAGAGCTGCGTTGCAGAGAGGTGTAAAAGGGGCGTGGCCTCTGTACACCTCTCTGCAACGCAGCCCCTGGCGCATACTGGAGGTTCCTGGTGGGCTAGTTGGCCCCAGGGACCCCCAGTATTCAAGGGGAATTTGTTCCCCATCTGCAAACGCGCCAGGGGGCGCGTTTGCAGACTGCTGCAGGGTGGGGCGGGGCCTCCGGCACAATGCCGGTCTTTTTATTTATTTTTTATTATTTTTTGTATGGGAGGGGGCTGCGTGGCCCCCTTCCCTTGGCCTCTTTGGCCCCGGGGACCCCATCCCCGGGGCATGAGGATTTTCATTTTTTTTTAATTAAAATAAAACGGGAAGGGGGCCGCGTGGCCCCCCTTCCCTGGGCCTATATTGGCCCCGGGGACCCCATCCCCCGGGGCATGCCCTCTTTTTTAAAAATTTTAAATATTTGGAGGGGGGCTGCGTGGCCCCCCTCCTCAGGCCATTTAAGGCCCCGGGGACCCCATCCCCCGGGGCCGGCCTTTCCGTTTTTTTTTAAATAAATTTTTTTATTGTTGGGGAGGGGGGCTGCGTGACCCCCTCCCAGGCCACTAATAGCCCCGGGGACCCCATCCCCCGGGGCCTGGCCACTCGTTGGGGACCGTGGGGGGTCCCCAATCCCCGCACGGTCCCGCCGGCTCCCCGCGTCCTGCGGGAGCCGGCATTGCTTTTCCATAAGGGAGCTGCTGACATGCAGCTCCCCTTATGGAAAAGCAATTCTGCTTTGCTTCATTGAAGCGAGAGCAGGTTTCCTGCTCTCGCTTCAATGAAGCAAAGCAAGTTTGCAATGACAGGACGGGAGCCGCGAGGCTCCCGTCCTGTGATTGCAAACAGCAGTGTCCCGGGGGTAGGCACCCCGGGACACTGCAGGAGCCGGCCCTGGGGGGTGGCGGTCCCCAGGGCCACCACAGGCTCCAGGAGGGGGCCGCGCGGCCCCCTCCCTTCAATTGCACAGCCCTGGGGAGGTGGTGGTCCTCGGGGCTCGGGGTCTGAAACGGACCCCCAAATTTATTTTCTAAGTGCCCCGGGAGGTGGCGGTCCCGGGCGTGTGGGGGCTGGAGCCCCCACACAGGTTATTAAAAATAAAAAAGAAGCCCCGGGGGTGGCGGTCCCCGGGGCTGCGGGAGGGCGGAGAGCCCTCCCGCACCATTTTTATTTAAAGCCCCGGGGGTGGCGGTCCCCGGGGCTTGGGGGCCTTAGAGGCCCCCCATAAAATATAAACCCACCTCCGCATGCCCCCGGGACTTGGGCCGCCCGGGGGCAAAACAGCATCGAAGCGCGGGAGACCGCGCTTCGTTTTTTTTTTTTTTATCGGCGGGATCCGCGCACCCTAAGCGCATCCCGCCGATTTTTAAAAAAAAATGCTTTTTCTGCCCAGGGGTCCTTGTGGGACCCCTGAGCAGACCTAGGGGTCAGGGTGTTTCTACCCTGCCCCCTTTTTGCGCTTTGCGCACTTGTTTCTGTCCCTCGGTTCTACCGAGGGACAAAATAGCTGCCAACACTTCCTGATTTGGAGTGTTGACAGCCACTTGACAGCCAATTAGCATGCAGCTCGTGATCGGGAGGGTACGCGGACCCTACTCGGCCATAGATATATATGTGACTTTACTTTTGATTTTCTCAGGAACTACTGAACGGATTTACACCATTTAAGCAAAAGGCACGACACTGAACCAAGGGCTACCTCTTTGCCAAATTTGGTGTAATTCCGTTCAGCAGTTCGGGCTGTAGCTGCGACTAAAGGTTCCTATGGAAAAATGAATGGGGAAAACGCGTTTTGGGACCCCCTTTTTCTCGGCCCCCGCTTGACGAATCACCCCGAGACTTTCAGGATAGGAGCGGACCGGAGCGCCCCAACAAGTTGGAAACTTTCGCGAAGATTCGTCAACCGGCGCCGAAGTTATTTCAAATAGAATGTTGCTGATTTCCTGTGGAAAATAGGTCCTAACTATAACTATCTACTGGCGACCGCCAGTAGATAATATATATATATATATATATATATATATATACATATATACTTCTTTAAAGAAAACCAATTTGCTACATCCTGTCCCAGCCCTAAACGGCAGGAGTACGCAAAGCATGAGCATCTAGACCATATATACAGAAGTGTATCATCAGATACTCCAATTGGCCCACACATTCACAGAATTCTACTGGCCAAGAAATACTGCAAAAACGCAGGGACATATAAAACTTATAAAACTTGCCCACTACAGTATCAAAGTTCGAAGGACGGAACATAACTTTGAGTCCCAATAAGCTCCGAATACCAGGGCAAGCAAAAAAGAACTTTCTGTTCCTATCTTTCTTTTTTCTTTTTAATAAATAAATGTTTAAAAACAAGATGACGTAGCAAAAAGAGGTGCACATAAAGTGTAGTTCAAATATAGGTACAGTCCTGTCAACAACAGGCACAAACAACACCTGTGATACATGACAATATGAAAATACAGCAGCATGTAGTAATATGTATACTCCGTATATTATCATACATAACATCTCTGAAATGAGATATTTGGTAAAAACTACACCGCCAAAGAAAAAAGGGGGTGGGGGGGGGGGCCACGACCACAATAGTATAGGTGATTTGCCTCACAAAGTGTGAAACGCTGGAGAAAAAGTACATGCCCTCCAGAAGAAGGGAATGTAAACCAGACAGAACTACATATAGCAAGAACGTTCACTAGAAGGGCGAATGCACCAATTTATGATAACTTGGGACAAGGTGGCCCAAATGCAACCGTTGGTTGCCAAAATAGCTCACCATAGCGTGGAGCATGGATAGGTATACCGCACCACAACGTGGAGCATGGATAGGTATTGACTGTATTGGAGTATTAAAATCATGTTGATACTAGAAGGTGTTCTTTACCCTAAAGGAAAAACGTACAAGCAAATAGCATATGAAGAATGCAAAATGTAAATTGTAAACTAGAGCAACGATCCAACTTGCTTAACCTCGTCAAAGCCCTGATGCACTCAAAGAAAGACTTAGGACACGAAGGTAGTAAAACATAACGCACAGAAGCCACTGGTTTGGAAAAAAACAAATGCATGAAAGTGCAACAGAACCTCGTGAAAGGCTATCACAAGAAGAAAATAGAGGTCTTAGCTCACTACAATAGTTCTTAGAGGAACATAACGCGAAGTCCGAGGAGGACACAGCGGTATAACAGAAAAAGTGTACAGTGAAGAAATACACCACCAAGGTAGTATTCCTGAGAAGCTATACAATAGCAAACCAGTACTCCACATAGAGTAAGTCATATACCCATAAAAGGGGTATAGTCTCTTGAGCCTAGCTCTTTATCCGAGATAATGGAAAATTAATCAAACCAGCTACCCAGCTGCGAACACTGTCCCGGAATTATAGACTCAAACCCAGAGAGTAATAATCTACTATAAATCAGAAGTAGTGCTTATACTTCAACACTACCAATGCAATGAAAGCTATAACACAGAGACCACAGTCGGGGACATCATATAACAAATTAAACAAGACCCGATGAGGTCCAATAACAAGTTACCAGCCATGAGGCGCTGGACTGCAGAATCAGCATGGCTATCGAATAAATGGAGGCCATCAAAAGGTAAATCCCTCAGAATCTCCCGAACATTCTCAGGGAAACTAGAATCACGCAGCCAAGCATGTCTCCTTAGAACTACTGATCTAGCCATAGCCCTACCTACAAAATCCGTAGTGTCCATCGCCGACCTGATAGTGAACTTAGCCAGTTCACGACCATCTTATACCAGCTGAAAAAGTTCAGCTCTAACTTCTTCTGGAAGAGAAGGAAGTAGACGGTCGACAGAATCCCATAGGGCAAAAGAAGCCCTTCCAAACATACAGGACGTGCTCAAAGACCTTAGGGCCGAACAAGTAGACGCAAACAAATTTTGGCCACACATCTCCAACCACTGAGACTCCCTGCTCGGTGGAAGCAAGGGAGGAGCTTCCAAATTCATGGAAGCCGAAGCTGCCTGGACAACAAGGCCTCCAGCCTTAGGGTGCTGAGGAAGACAAACCGTGTCATCTGGAGCAGGTCGATGACGGTGTGCAATAGCACGCTCAACAGAGACACCTGACGTCGGTTTGGCGCATGTCCCCAAAACATTGTTGTATAGCAACTCCCCAAAAGGAAGCAATGGCTCGATCTTAGTGCCTCCTTGATGGAGCAGATTCAATAAGGGATCAGAGGTCAGAGTCACCACAGGAAGCTGCAGCTTTAAAATGTCAGCAGCCCGTTTAATGACCCCAGCAAAAGCCGCACTAGCCTCTGTTGCTATTCTAGGAGGTGAAAGTAAATCGTAGGTAGGGGACGGTCCCCACAAAAAACCAAAGAACCTCCTGCATGCGGCTGGCCAAGAACACCCAAACGCTCAATGCTAGTAGTATCTGCAGGCTCGTCCGGCAACACCGGTGAAATGCCAACCGAAGGAGTCTCATCCTCAATTTGTAGAAGAGATGGAGCAGAAGCCTCAGTAGCAAGAAAAGACGTCTCAGGCGCTGACCGACGTCAAGGCGGCGTCGTATCGACAGCCGCCACCAGGGGTATCTCCGGAACCGAACAGCATCGATACGGCATCGTATCGACGTCCACCACTGAAGGTGTCGTCGGCATCGCACTGCGTGGAGGCGGTAACAGGTCACCCTCTGCGGACGCCCCCGATGTCATAGCAGGAAGCCGCACCGGGCTGTTTCCCTACGTCGTAGCGACTCCAGTTACGGAGCCAGGGTCCTCGTTCGGCGTCGAGGGCGAACCCGCTGGCGAATGCCAATCAGAGTCCCCAGCACCTATTTGGGGCCCGAAGGCGCTCCAGGGAGAGGCGCTGACCCAAAAAAGGCTTGTAAAGCCTGGAAATACACTTCAATTTGGGCCCTAGTCGCCCCCTCACCAGGATATGGTGGAAAACGTGGGGTGGACTCCTGTGCAACCGCCTCCGGTAGGGACCGGGAGGAACTGGCCGAGGGCCTCTGAGACTTCGATACCTTCCGGTGGGATTTACCTGATTTTGATGAGTGACATCCAAGGGAACAGCTTCTCAATGAGCGACGTCCATGGGAACGGCTTCTAAACCTGCCCCGAGCAGGTACCTCAGAACGGGAGGGAGAACGGGACAGCCGGGCCGATAGCAACTTCATCCGATGTTCAGGTAGCTACTTAGGCTTCAGCCTCCGACAGGCGTCGCACTCCTTGGAGTCATGGTGCTCTCCCAAGCACCACATACAAATAGCATGCAGATCCGTCGCCGACATTTGCCGCGTACAGGTCTCGCACGTCTTGAAGCCCGAAGGCATCAGCACACTGTTCCAGACGTGAAAGGCGTTGAGTAGGCCAAAACGAAAAGAGGCCTGAGGAACCGCTCTCCAGGATCCACGTCACAGCGCGGAAAAGAAGAAAACTGACGTCCGCGCGCCGGAGGGGACTTATATGGCTCCACTGACGTCATGTCCGTGGACGACATCACTACGGAGCAGTACGACGCCGTCCCCCGGCGCGCAGAGGTACTGCTGAAAATTCTCCGGATCCAGACTGGCGCCTGGGGGAAATTCTAAGTTAAGGAATCTGCAGCTAGATGTCTCTATCAGATATGTATTTTACACATCTATGAGAGATCTGAATAAAGAATAATTTGTTTGATGGGCAACAATCGCTAAATTTTAAAAAATAACGCCAATTATGCAGTCGTTTTTTTTTCTTTTTATTTGCCTTTCCTCGTTGAACTGACAATTAAAAAGAAAAAATGTGAAAAAGCATGTTATTTTTGTAAGTGCGGGTGGAGGAGCATCGGGGGAAGAGCTGAAACAATAGGAGAGTAAGGAGAAGCACAAAGACCAGGAAGAAGGTGCAACTCAGAGTGCAAAGGGGAGTGGAAGCACACCTGGGAGAGAGCAGGAAATGACATGCACTCTCATGGAGTGCTTAACTAACGTGAAAAAATAGTTTCTGCAGAGCCACCACTCATAACAGAATAGGAGCTACCAATGAAAGTGGGGTAAACAGGCTATGCTCCATGCTCCACAGGTGGCACAAACACAAGCTGAAGGGCCTAAACAACAAATGCAGCAAATAGAATGCAACCAAATGCAAATGACAAAAGGCAAAGCCAATAGTAAGCAATGGGAGGAATACATTCCCGGGTCAGGTTCTGGCATGTCCCCTGTAAGAAATTGGGTTTTTGAATGAATGAGAAACCCTTCTGAAGTAACAGCCACAATACCTGTCAGGGTGAACCACAAAAGTCAATAAATTAACCTGTGCTTAAAGCTCTGTTAGCTTGGAACAAAAACAGTCAGACTTAACTTAGAGGCAATGTGTAAAGTATTTATGCAGCACACAACCAGTAGTAAAGTGAGAACACAACACAAGAAAAATCCCACATCAATTTAGAAAAATAGAGAAAAAGGTAATAAATAATTTGACATCAAAACAAATGAAATCTAATCAGTAGAACCGGAGGTATGAATTTTTAAAGTGTTTGGTGAAAATTAGCACCTAAAAGACCAAAGCTCCAACCACCAGCATCTAGTTACGCGAGACTGGGACAAAGTCAAAAGTTGTTGCCGAAAGCGATGGAGCAGAATTTGGATATACATGGTGGATTGGGCCCAGTCTAAGCTTACCTTCACATCTAGTAGAAATTCTCCCAAAAAGTTCCAGAGAAGGTAAGGTTCAGAGGGGTAAGGCAGCCGGAGGTGTCTGAGGAGGAGGCGTTGTCGTCATCGGGGAGCTGCTGGATGAAGTTGCGATGAAGATTTCTATATTTGGACTTTGTTACTTTTTTATAATTCAGAAATCTTCGGCGGGATGAAGCTGCAGGCTGTAGCCGACGATGGCTCCACGAGGCCGGATACCTTTCCTGACAGGATTTGCAGCGGAGAAGAATGTAGGGGAAGCTACTGCGAAGTCAGGCCAACCGAAGATGCCCCTCAGGCAGATCAGCGAGCAAGTAGGTCCCAGTCTCCTGTTGGTTCTCAGGCCACATTTGGTGGAAAATGTTCTAAGTCCCAAGTTTCAGTGTTTGGCTGTTTGGGCACCTTTAGCACCACTTTTAAGGGTCCAGAACGGGGGGGGGGGCACTAGGAGGGCAGGAATCAATTCAAGCATGGTTTCAAGGTTGCTGGAGCTTTTTGACTCCATATAGCTCAGAACATGGGGTCAGCCAACCAGCCCTTGGAGTCACTCTGGTAGTTCTGGGATCAAGCAGCAAGGCAGACCTTAAAGCAGTTGGGCAGTCCTCTGAAGTACAAAGCAGGCCTCTGAAGGACTAGGCAGTCCTTCTGGGATGCTCCACAGGTCCAGGATTGAACTTGAGAGTTGGTCTGAGGGGCCATTATTAATACCTGGTGCCGGCCTTTGAAGTGGGAGAAACTTCTAGGCCTTTCTACATCAGTTCTGAGAATTTCTCCCTTTACCCTGTCCAGGCTCCAAGACGTCTAGGGTGACAAAAGACTGGAATCAAGTTCTTTGTGAGTGTGCTGGAGGCAGCCTCTTTTAAATGTAAGTGGGGCAGGGTTCAGCTCTGCCCCTCCCATCCTGGCATGATGGTTCATCCTAGCAACACCTAGTCACAATTTGTCTCACTGTCTGGGAAGAATACCCAAAGGCCAACTGCCAACTACACCCAGTCATGTGACCCAGAACACAGGTTGCAGGCAACAAATGGTTAGGAAAAGAATATGCCAACTTTCTAAAAGTAGCATTTTCTGAATAATGACTTAAAATCCAACTTTACCATGAAAGAGGATTTTAAATTCTTTTGTGACCAAACATGACATTTCTACCTGTTCCCAAGCAAACGTTAGTTTCTATTGCATGTGATAAGGTAACCCAAAGTTATCCTATGGCAAAGGTACACCTCACAGTAGTGAAAAACGAATTTAGGAGTTTTTTTTACTACCAAGACATGTAAAACTTAAAAATACACGTCCAACTTTTCAAATACAATGTACCATGCCCTATGGACTGTTAAGGACATACCATAGAGGGTCTTAATTAAAAAGGGAGGTTTAGGCCTGGCAAAGGGTTTATTTTGCCAGGTCAAATTGGCAGTTTAAAACTGCACATAGGCTGCAATGGGAGACCTGAGATGTTTTCAAGGGCTACTGAAGAGGGTGGCATAATAATGCTGCAGGCCCACTAGTAGCATTTCATTTTCAGGCCCTGTGTACATGAAGTACCACTTTACTGCGCACTTATTATTATTACTATTATTATTATTACTTACAAGTAAATTAAATGTGCCCATTGGGTGTAAGCCAAAAGTTACCATGTTTAAAGGAGAGAGCAAACACAAGGAGATGATGGACGGAGCACTGAAACATTTCAGACACTCACCCCCCAGTCACAGATCTGGGTTGAATACATCATCATTCTTTAGCTCACTTCGCCCCCTCAGGAGAGAGCACAAGCACTTTAGCACTGGTTAGCCGTGGGTAAGTGCACAGAATACTAAAGCCAAGAAAAATGATTTTCAGCAAACATAAGGGGAAAAGGCAAAAAGTTTGGGGGAAGGCCACACCAAAGGCTGTCAATCTAAAATCCCCAATATGTCTTTCACACCCAGACAGCTGTATTGTCTGGTAGGCTTCAACCTAAAAATACTAGCACATTTCGGTGAGTTGTTTGTGATAACAGCAGATTATTTAGTAATGATAGCATAAAAAAACTCACAGCAGACTTGACATGAAATAAGCAGTGTTCAATGGTAGCGGAAATGCAGATCAACAAATATTTCTTCTATAAAACTTTACTACAGTCCAGTGTCAGCGCTGATTTTTCAACTGATTACGGAAAGAAAGTAGATTCTTAGGGGCTTATTTACAAGCCCCTTGCACCCCCAGTGCGTCACTTTTAATATGGGAAAAAGTGACGTACCAGCAGCGCAAGGGGCTTGTAAATAAGCCCCTTAGTGTGGTATGTTCGGGGGTAATGACCGGCATTCCGATGCAGGTTGGTGGATGTACTTTATTAAATACAGTAATAATAATAGTAGTAGTAGTGCCCGCTTTATCTGTACTGGCAGTAGTAATTAGTTAAATGCTACTAGTACTATACATAGATGCAAAAGTAATAGCATGAGAGATATCCGTGGTGGCAGTAGTAATAATCCAGGAAGAGTCACATGGGGAGAGGAGTTGGCCTAACGGCTAGGGCGGTCGACCTCGAATCTGGGGAACTGGGTTCGAATCTCGGCAATGACGCTGAACATCCTGTGATTCTGGGCAAATCACTTAATCTCCCCGTGCCTAACAAAAAATGAATGAATCCTCCTGTAATGCAACTGGTGCTATGTAAAGCGCTCTGATACCCGATTCGGGTCAAGTTCGCGCTATATAAAACTCTGTAAAATAAAAAAAAATGTTGTATTAGTGGCACTAATAGGAATGCTAGTAAAGGCATAAGGAGATAAGTTCATAAAGTATCTTTGTCTATGGGTGATGGTATGCCAGGACTACATTATGTATGTACACAAGAGGCATTATGGCAAATTAGTTGTTCTATGAGGGATCAGGAGAGGTAAGATACTCAAGGGCAGAAATCAATAGGCTGAAGGGCAGATTACAAGGTTGGGCACATTTGTGGTTGAAAAGTAAAGGGAAGTGCAAACATTTCCTATTCCTGCTTGCTGCTTCAAAGTATCTGCACACTGCACTTTATGTGCTTCCCTGAAGTCATTTGATAATCCAAGGTTTGAAATGTAGAGGCCAACATAAGTAAGACAAGGTTACAAAATGCCACTTATAGATAAACAGAGCTCTGGATTTGATTGGTGGTAGAAGTTAAAGCATCAGTTGCAAGGAAGAATACATTGTTAACCTGTCAAGGTGGTTCTCTAGAATTGTATCATTATTAGATTGAGAGATCATATGCCTGCTAGATCGCTGTAACCCGCCTGCTTCTGATGGGTCCTTGTTATGTGTGGATTTGTACTTAGGAGACAGAATTTTCCACCCTGGTTCTTGAACTCTGGGACCATCTGCCAATTACTTTACGGCAGATAGAAAACCATTTTATCTTCAGAAGTCTAAAAACTTTTTTTATTCGCATAGACATTGAATTTGTTGGATTTCCATTAATTCCGCTATCGTTTGTGGTTTAGCACCAAGATGTTGTCAGGTGATCGCACGCTCTATAAATACTCGCTCACTCTAATTTGCATGTTATGCGAATACACCCTCTCGTCAAGTTGACAATCCTGACAAAAAACATGGCACATGTTGTCTTCAAGCAATTGCCACGTGAGTCGTGACCTCTTACCCCTTAGCTCCCTGCCACCCTGCAGTGATCCCTCCTTCTAGCAGCTCCCTTGTTCAGATTATGAATGTCTTTTATAAACATGCAACACGTACAAACCAATTGAGGCAAATCGTCAGGGAGGGCGGTATGGTTGCATATGAATCTGAAATATCCCAAAGCTGGAGAACCAATTTTCCAGGTAAGTAACTTCTTCTCCAGCAATGGAATTTTAAAGTCACATGCTATCTGAATAGAATGAAAAGCAGTACATACACTGCTGGCAGCGTTATGTGAGGAAATTAAAGGGCAAGACGCCTAATTTTCCCGACATATTGTTATAATGCCTACATAAATATCATAAGATTGCTAAGACGTGTGAGAAAAGGCCATGGTCAGATGCAGGATTTACCATGGTGGGAGACTTGTACAAACATGGATTGATGCTAGGAAAGTATTCCAGATGATGGGAGATAAATTCCTTGCGCCAGCGCAATGCACCTTTCGTGCATACCAACTTGGCATGCTGGATATGCATCAATTCAAATTATTTAGAAGAAAGGCAAGGGGCATAATATCAAATTAATGTGATAATTTTTAATTTCCTTCTGATGTAAATGATTTCTGGCCAACACCTATTTCGCGATTACAGATCATTTCTTCAGGGCCACAATTTATCGTAAATCATTCTCTAAATACAGACAGTATAATAAATACTCTTATTTTAAAAGATTTTTCTTTACACAGATAGATTATTAGTGTAATCCTAACACCATCTGCTGACGAATAAAATGATATCAACTACATCTCTCATGTGAAATTAATGTGGGTAACTCAAACACAAACAGTTCTTAGAGTAACTAGTTTAGACTTTGTCCAGTTAATTAAGCCACCTAAGGCACCTAATTGAATCTTTACAAATTATATTATAGAGGAATAAGTATTCATAAACATTTTATATCAGCTGAGTTTTATTCAATAAACCCCCCCCCACGTCATCACTTGAAGAAACATTCGAAGTTAATTCGCAGTCCGAATTGTTCCAATTATTTACATTATCCTACCCTCTTTCTCCATCTTATCCTTTCATCACCAAACACTTAGCTTGTCATATTCATCAATATCTTAACTCAGCATTCTCGGCCATCGGAGACACCACGCTGGGGAGATTACACCGAAACCTATGCCGCAGTGACTTGGACGTGCCGCCAGCGCGGTGTATCATCACGTAGGTGATACGTCATATTTTTCTACTCATCCCGTGATTGAGATTTCCAATCATGTCATTTTGAGGTGCAGCCCACCATGAGCGTTGCCGCAAGTGTTTATATGGACATAGACTTTTAAACAAGAGAGAACATTTCCAGGTCTCATCATCATTCTCGTACTGCGAATACTCACTGTTAATAGTGACCCATTCATCCTTTGGAGAAGTCATATGGAGGTGGCATTCCTGAAGAAGAAGGCAGGTCTTTGCCGAAACGCGCGTAGAGATGATATGAAAACCACCCGTCAACTATAATTACCACATGACACAGATACTACATCCTGAGTTTGTTGTTGTGTCTTGCTTTTTGAAACACCATCAGAACATTCAGTCGTGTTGACATAACCCAGACAATCGTCTTTTTGGTCAAATTATTGTGTATCATGAAGTTTAAAAATATGTTGTTCTAACAACTTGTCAGTGTGAACAATCTAAATATCTGAATGATAAGTATGCATGGATAGGTGGATGAATGTAGCATGTGTGTGATTCAACCATTTACTTCTCTGTTATGAACTGTATATATTGAATTAATAATAAGAAAATAAAAGAATATTTTTGTATCTTTCAAATTTAGAGTGCCTGCTTTTCTCTCTCTATTATTTTTATCATGTATGTTTATTTGAATATAGTTTGAAGTTGCCCTAGGAATTTCACAGTATGTATTTCCCTGCCTAGAGGAACTTCTCATTAGTAGCAGGGGGCTCCTTATCTTTACAGTCATCAATATCTTAACTGCATTCCCCATTCAGCAAGACCGGACCACTTGCTGTTGTACTGGTTGAGTTTATGGTTTACTGAAGAAAATTTAGCCAGCTCTCTGATAACATAAATATCTAATATGAGGCAGACTGCAATACTGGTTCTAATCTGTATGATAAGATGTAAATGAAAAACTAATGAAGAACTATGAAAAAACAAGAAGGTAACTGGGGGTTAAGCAACTTCAGTACCGCTTTTCCCACTGCAGCATCAGTCTTCACATCAGCATCCAAGAAGTGATGCTCGCAGAAGGTCAATTAGGAATTCCTGGTACCCGCCTTTCATATGCTGGCCAGTAGCAAAGTGGCTGTGAATGCCTCTGTGGTGTCCCTTAACATTGTCAAGTGAGCAGTTACTTTCCTGGGTAGTTTTCTGTCTGTATAATGGCAGGTGACCTTGATGAAGTCTCTGAGCCATCTTTGGGGCCTATGGCACCACACTTGGCCATACTGGGCCTTTCTGACGGCCACCAACATCTGCATTGTAAATCTAAGTGTCCTTGTCCTTTCAATACAGTTGCACAGGAACCTTTTAATATCCAGCACATAGAGTGCTCTATCTGTCTTATTTGTGGTGAGTTTAAGTACCCTGGTTTAGGATACAGTCTCTATGAGCTGAAACTAGGACCCCACCCTTGACATGAACGTTAGGTGTGTTTGCAGCGTGCCCCTATTGGGGGGAATTTTGATGTATGGATCTTGAGAGAACACTTGACTCTCTCCTGACTTCTTGGATCAGGTTGAAGCCACTAGCAACGCCGTCTTGCATGTATGAAACTTGGCATCACAGCCATGCATCGACTGGCTAGCATGCCAGCAGTTTGTCAAATTCTAACACTGTCTAACACCCTCAACCATTGGAAAGAAATACATTGAACCATTCAGAAAGTCCAAGAACACAGGTTGAACAAAGAGTTCCAAGACGGGCATCCACCTATAACAGGTTATTGTCACTACTTACACTCCTCTGGATGTATTTTGCAGTCCCAAATTTCCCAAGGCCAGCAGATACAACCACTAATGCTGTTGGCTCAGCACTGGATAGAGACCGGTCTCAGAGCACAGAATATCTACCAATTCTGATTATAGGCAACATTGGTAGAGCCAATACTGTCAATTAGCCAGCAGCTCCAAGCACTGCTCAGACAGTCCCAAGGACTAGAACTGTAGGAGCCAGGCTGAGAGTTTGAGAGATGCTGGATAATGGTGCAGAATCCAACCAATGCACATTTTCAGCAGACTGGCTCCTATCAACCAAAAACAAAGATGTCTCAATATGCAGAGCAATTGGACAAATCATGTTTGCCTTTCTCAACTGGAAGCCCCAAAATTAATTTATCAATTGCACTCTAACCATCTCTGCACCAGCCAGTGCGGCATCTTAGTCGATGGGAATGTACAGAGACACTCTTCCAGGTAAACAGAGAGTGCTTCTCATAGTGACCCTTACTCCTGAACCATGGAGGTGACAGCACAGAATTTGCTATTCCTCCCCATCGTGGAAATGACTATTATCGGATGCCACCAAGCCAACAGTTTTACAGCACCTTATGATCTAGCTCCCACTCATACAACTCGGACTTCCACATGCTGAGTTCATCCAACTGGTGTTCTTTATTTCTCGCAGGTGTCATGCTGACAGAGAAATGTTCTGTTTGGCAGCCCATGTCCTTTGCTGCCCTGGTCAAGGTCAACTAGTAGATCCTGTATTGCTTCGAAATGTAGGACATTGTTCTAGAATTGCCTGGCATTATCAGCACTATTCTTTGATTGACTTGTGCCTGGGATGGTTTCAGGCCCTATTTGACTGCCTGCAACTCTAGTAGCTTGATGTGTAGCTTTTTTTCCGGCTCTTCACATAGTACTCAGTTTTTTTTCTTTTTCTTCAGTTTAAAAATACGCTTATTTAGACCATAGGTCTTTAAACAACATAAAAACATGGTACAATAAATATTATAAAAACATGCGATACAAAGCTTCAGCGACACCATTGGAATGGGCTAATTCCTGCCTAGATCCTACAGCTTACACAGTACGACATATAAAAACACCCATAATATTCTAGAAGATAAAAGACTAACTAAAAATATGTCTTAAAACTAATGCTACACCATAAAAATTATTTAGTACAATAACCATCCTCACTTCTGGGCTAATTTTCAACCAACCATTTCTATTTCCAGCAAAGGCCTTTTTACCACCTTCATATATTTTGCGATGGCAATTGCTATATCGAGGTTTGGCATATCTGTAAGAAGTTCGATCGCTAATAGGCGCTCGGTAACACCATATTTTGAAAAGATGGGGCGTAAAAACAATTTCTGCTGAGGTAAAAATCTTTGACAGTCCATTATAATATGTAAATTATCACATTTTGTGCCCAACCTACATAAACATTTACCATCAGGTAGTAACATTACTGATTTTCTACTCTCATGTGATACACAGTGAGCAGTTTCTTTCTGACCTCTTTGGCACATTTTAGGTCACTATGCAGAGCTTCGTTCTTGCACCATTGTGATACTTTCATGACTTCCCCTGAGCCCAATCTTTTCCAGAATCTTAAAGGGCCACTTGCACCTGTACGTTCCATGATGTCAAGCCCAGCTCCAATCTGATTGCCTGAATCATAAAGGAGCCCGGTAATGACATCAATGGTTTTAGACATTTCCCTTCCTCGATGTCCCAGCTAGACTTCCCACTTAGGCACAAGACTTCTGCTCCATACTGTAATTGTGGGGGAATCATTGCATTATACGCTTTCAACAGTGGTCTGTGGGACATATCCCCATAGATGCGGTTAAATTTGCTCAACCCATACACTGATGTAAGAGCTTTTGCTTTCTGGGCCTCCAAATGCGTGTCCCATCTTAGAGACTTATCAAACCAGATACCAAGATATCTGTACTCGTTCACATTTTCCAATTTGGTTGGGCCCAGATACCAGTTAAATCTCTGGACTTTTTTCCCAAAGCACAAGATTTTGGTTTTGTCCATATTTACAATCAGATGCTTAGCCACGCAATATTAATTAAAAGCAGTTAACTTCCTCTGTAAGCCCATCTCTGTCTGGTCGAGGATTACCAAATCGTCGGCATACAGTAGGCAGGAAAGTTGTTTCCCATTCATTTTTGGGCTAGCACTTCTATCCACCACCAAGATAGATGGCAGATCAGCCAGGTATATGGCAAAGAGTAGGGGGGCTAATACACAGCCCTGCCTTAGACCATTATTGATCATTATTTTCGGTGTCAAGGCCCCGGCCGTATCCTTAATAACTTGCGCCCAGTTATGGCTATGCAACTCCTGGATGACAGCCAGGAGCCCATCCGGGATATCATATTTCCTTAAGGTACCCCAGAGGCAACTCCTGTCCACCAGGTCAAATGCCGCACGGAAGTCAACGAAGCAGCAACACAACTTCCCTTGCTATTCCAGCGCCACCACCTAAAGTGCAAAACAGTGGTCAACATTGGAGTGCCCCTCCTTAAAGCCCCCCTGTTCCACTGGCACGATCGACCGCTGTTCCACCCAGTCCTTCAGGCTGCCCAGGATTATTTTGGCGAAAACCTTTTCCCCGATATCCAGTAGATTAATCAGTCTATAATTCTTTGGGGATTTCCTATCTCCCTTCTTATGGATAGGTCTGGTTATTGCCCCCTCCACTTCTCTGGGATTTGGCCAGAGTCCAGTATGGCCAAGAACATAAAAGATAAAAATTCCGCCCACCAATTTAGCTGAGATTTTATTATAATGGCCGGGAGATTATCTGGTCCTGCTGCACGGGTTAAGTTTAAGTTTCTTATAGTGTCTTTTACCTTTTCTACAGTAAAAAGGGATTTTAGATCTTCCACAGCCCCTCTCCAGGGATGAATATTACCTCCAGCAGCCACAACACCTGTCCCGTATAGTTCACCTAGATATTCTTCCCATGCTGATTCTTCCACTACACAGGACATAACCCCCGGGGACTGTCCAGATGCTTCCTTTATCAGATTCCAAAACTTACGGATATTTTTTGCTTCGATTATTTCCAGCAAATTTACCCAACATTTCTCTTTAAAAGCCCTCTTCAGGTTCCTAACTAGCGTTTTATATTCCTTCCTCAATTTAGCCAGGTTTTGCTGTCTTCCTTGATCGCATTTTATTCTTAAACTTCTTTCTTCTCTCCTTATTAATCTTTTCTTAATTATACATTCCCCATTAAACCATCTTAATTGTCTGCCTTGCGTGGTTTGCATGTCATTTGGGCGAGGAATCTTACTTTTTAATTCTACTCTTAGGCATTGTACCATTTCTGCTATTGTTTCCTCAAACCAAGCCACTTTCTTAGCCCTTGCATTTCCCAATACTAATTTCTGTTGAAAGCTAACCAACTTTTCAATATATTCCTCTGTCAATCTTGCTGTCAAACGTTTGGGATACTCTACTTATTGGGGGAGAACTATTTCGCTAGGGCTAAACGGCCCCCTGACTAATTCGAAGCGCAAGATGTTATGATCGCTGCCTTTGCTCTGAGTTACCTGGAACCCTTTTATAAGGGCAAAATTCCAAGCATGAACAAACACATAGTCGATGGGGCAAAGTTGGGTACCTAACCTGAAGGTCTGTTTGGCCGGGCAGTCTGTTTCCCACCTACCGTTTAAGCAGAACAGCCCTTTTAACCCCAAGTATTTACCCAGCTTTACATCTTGTCTGGAAGTAGTGCAATTTGGGAAGACAGCTGGCGCTATATTATTTGAGAAGATGAGGTGGGACACGCACTGCCAATCTTCCAAAAATGTGTGAGTTGTAGCGTGCTACTGGGGTATCACTCTCTACTCCATGGAGTGTTAAAAGAAATAAGAACCAAGTTGCATCTCCTCGCTAGGAGATGTCCCCCGGTGCACTGCTGTAATAGCCCAGAAAAGACTGGGTAACAATTTTAAACACAGCAAAATAGTTTTCACATGTAAACAGTTCTGTTCAACAAGTCGATGTTTAATTCACATCAAAGATTGTTATATTTCCTTCATATCATGATTCAAATATATCCATATGAATGCTGTTACATCACTCCCGATGCATTTCGGGCATCCCAGTGCCCTTCGTCAGGGGAAATCATCTACAACGAAACATAAGTGACAACTCTTATACAGAGAAAACGCCCCTGTCATAGTAAAATGAAAAGTAACCAGTGGTCCCCGCAAATATTAAGTGAAAAATGAGGAAAGAGACGAGTGTGCTAATAGTAAACACTCAAATGATACAAAGCGTCCAGCAGAGTTACCCATGTGGCATAAGATGTTAAGCTGGTGAATCAAAAGGTAAAAATAAAAAATTATAAAAGAGTGCACAAATGAGCAAAATTCCCATCTCCTCAAGACTGTGAAACGAATGAGTGAGTATGAAAAGGCGGTGCCTAAACAACAACGAATAAAAGTGATCCGGTGGTCCATCCAGGACGTGACTCCCAAAGCATAAAAACCAAAAATTCTAATAGCTACTCACGTAATGTGGGTGAACAAGCGGCTCAATTTATAACAATTGTGCACTCGCCTACGAGGCAAAAAGAACCTGAGTTAGAATAACCTAACTGCGCTCAAATGCAGCCACAAAGGTAAGCCGTTTGTGAGAAAGTACTCACGGTATATACGGTCCCGCTAAGCGTGCTTGAGTACGCGGTCCAAAAAGCCGGTGAATTTTGATATGCACTGGCCGGTGTGCATCAAAATAAACAAGGATGTGTAAAACGTGATGACGTCACTGCGGTCGTCGGGTGCGTTAAAGTGAAACCCAAACGGCAAAATAGGAAGCGCCATCTTAAACGGGAGCTATAATAGTGCATGAGCGCCAAAAGTGAAAGAAATATAACTAGATGCTCAAACCCACAAAGTGTGACGACACGAAAACGGACAATGTGAAAGGAAAAACCAATACAGTAATGATAAAAAGTCAACCCGTTAAAAGTGAGTGTCAAAAAAATGATGAAAACAAACACATGTTGCAAAGTTCAATGACGAATATAAATAACTGTTCTGGATAGGTGCAAAGTGTCTGAAGGTGCGTATGAGAAAAACACAAAGTTAATAGAAAACAATACCAAGATGTCATAAGTGGTGTAAAATAAAGAGGACCATCTAGAAAATCATCAGAAAACAAAAGCATGTTAACAATGATTACAGATAGCATAAAAATTATAACACAAAGAGGACCATCTAGAAAATCATCAGAAAGCAAAAGCATGTTAACAATGATTACAGATAGCATAAAAATTCCATGCGATCATTGAGACCATGAGGTCTCATGGTGTTCAAAAAACGAATCCAATGGTTCTCTCTTTGGAGTAGCCTGTTATTATTGTCCACTCCCTCTTTTTCTCTACGGTTTCAAGCACCAGGAATTTTAATTGACAGATGTTATGTCTTTTGTCTATCAAGTGGGCAGCCACCACTGATTTCAGATTTTTGGTGCGTATATTGCTTTTGTGTTCCAAAATGCGTATGCGTATTTTCCTCTCAGTTTTTCCCACTATATTATTTGAGCTCAAGAGGTCTTTAAACCAAGGATCTTGTCTTATTGGGTTCAGTTTATGATTAAAATCTCCCATTACAATGATCATGTCATTCTCAAATTTTTCACACAATGTATCCAAATCATCTTTGAAATATCTCATTTCCACCTCATACTCCTCCTTAGTCCCACATAGTACTCAGACTATCGGTTAACCGAGGTGTGCTCCCAACCTTCGAGGGAAGCATTTGAAAGCAGATGCAAAGGGCATAAAAGCATGCCAGCCATGCGATGCATATGAGAGAGCCACCACCCTGGGGATAGTTTCACTATGCCCATCACCTGAACCTCATGCTCCTACTCCCATTGTTGGTGAAGCGCTTCTTGCAGGGCTTTTATCCTGAGCCTCCACAGCAGTACCATAATGATGTATAACGGAATAAGGCCAGGCCGAGCCAGGAACTGACTGGCCATCATTCTAATGCAAACTCTTTCAGCAAGGGATCTACTGTAGACTCTTTTTGCGGGGCTTCGGCTGCAGACTCTTTCAGCCGGGCCTTCACACTGTGGGCCTCATTTACAAGCTCATTACGCTTCTGGTGCGTCCATTTTTTTAGACGCACCGGCAGCACAATGGGCATATTTACAAGGCTTGTAAAGTCACCCTGCGTGACTTTTTATGGCCTTGTAAATATGGGACCGTTTCACGCATTACTCTGCGTGAAAGGGGCGCTACATGGATGTTGCTGTGGGTGTTCCCACGCAACATTCATGGAACCGGACACATTCCCAGATTTATAAAGTGTAATAAAGCTGGGAATGCGTCAGAATCCTATGCCTCCACAGAGGAGGCGTAGGAGTGGCGTAAAAAGGAGAAATGCTTTTATTTCTCCTCGTTTTTTTCTGATGATTGTTTTTGTGCAGGAAGGTGTCCCTTCCTGCACAACAACAATAATCCCTGCAATGCAGGCACCATGGCGCAAGGGTGTCTGCGTTGGTGCACGGCTGCTGTTTGTGCGCAGAGGAAAGGACAGGAATGCACCGTATCCTGCAGATACGACGCATTCCTGCCCTCTTATTTTGACGCACAGCAGTGCAGCAGGAAGGCTTGCTGCGCTGCCGTGCATCAAAATATAATAAATGAGGGTCTGTGTTTTTACAATTGCTTCCTGCAGCACATGAAACCCAGGTATGCAGAGAGGAAAAAATGCCCTGAGAGGGGATTAGGAGGCTTTATTGGCTGACAGACCTAGATTCACCTCGGGACAGCCGCATCCGACTCCGCTTTAACCCCTTCGATGCTCATGACGGAGCGGTTCCGTCATGAGCATCGGTTGGGCTGTGCTTATGACGGAACCGCTCCGTCATGAGCACAGCCCCTGGGGGAAGCGCTGGCGCTCCCCCTGGGGCATCGATCTTGCCCCCACAGAGGGGATGGCAGCGGAAGACTTTCCGCTGCCACCCCGACTCCCCACGCTTCCCCATGACGTCAGCGTGCACAGCGCACGCCGACGTCACCAGGAAGCGCCGGACGCGCTGGAAATCATTTCTTTCCAGCGCGTCCAGAAGGAGGTAGGTTTGTTGTCTCCGGTGGGGCGGGGGCGAAATCAGGATGCCTTGAGGCATCGGGGAGAGGAAAAAGTATTTCCTCTCCCTGATGTCTCAATGCAGAGCATTCCTGCTTCACGATCGCGCACAGCGTCGCGATCGTGGAGCAGGAATGCCCCACTAGACACCAGGGATGCTTTTTTTAGCGAAAGGAAGCGACCTCTTGGGCAAGGGTCGCTTCCTATGGGGGTAATTTTCAATGAAGACTTTTCTGCCCCCCCTGGGGACAGATCAACCGTTTTTTCGGCCGTTTTTGGACCCAGGGGGGGCAGAAAAGCCCACTAGACCCAGGGATTACCTTTGGAAATTAAATGGAAGCGACCCCTTGGGCAAGGGTCGCTTCCAGGGGGGCAATTTTCTTTGTTTGGATATTCTGCCCCCCCTGGGGGCAGATCGCCCCGTTTTTAGACACCGGGGCATTTATTTAAATTGTAATGTGTATTCTGCCCCCCCTGGGGGCAGAACAGCATTTTTATTGGGCCTTTCTGTCCCCAGAGGGGGCAGAAAACCCCACTAGACACCAGGGACTCATTTCAAAAATGAAATGGGAGTGACCCCTTGGGCAAGGGTCGCTGCTAGGGGGCATATTGTTTTTGTATGCGTATTCTGCCCCCTGGGAGCAGATTAGCCTGTTTTTTTGCCTTTCTGCCCGGGGGCAGAAATCCCCACTAGACACCAGGGACTTCTTTTAAATTAAAATGGAAGCAACCCCTTGGCCAAGGGTCGCTTCCAGGGGGCAGATTTTTTTCATATGTGTATTCTGCCCCCCCCGGCAGATCAGCCTATTTTTTTGCCCTTCCTGTCCCGGGAGGAGGCAGAAAACCCACTAGGCACCAGGGATTTTGTTTTATGAGTAATGGAAGCGACATGGTTGCTTCCTGGGGACAGATCTGCCCCTTTTTTGGCCTTTCTGCCCTAGGCGGGAGGGGGAGGCAGAAAACCCTACTAGGCACTAGGGATTTATTACTTTTGCAAGGGGGCAAATTTCTGTCTGCTGTTTTCTGCCCCACCTGTGGGGCAGATTGGCCTGGCAGACAACCTCACCCGATCCCTTGGGCAAGATCACCCCCTATTTTTCTCAGCCCTATTTGAAGGCCCATCTGGCCGATTGACCATTTGGGTAGTAACATAGCGTGTTATAATGTTAATTGTTTTATTTTTTGTGAAATGCAATTGTAATGCTTTATTTCTCCTTTTTGTTCTAGTTGAAGGCTTTTGCTCTTTAGACTGTTCCAGGTTGCGGTTTCGTTACTGGTGGTTCTGCTGTTTGTGTAGTTGCATGTGTTTGGTAAGAGACTTTTTTTGTACAATGTAAATGAGTTTCATTTCTCTGCATGAATTTGTTTTTTGCAAATGGTGTAATAATAGCAGTATGTTTGGCTTCTGTTTTTTGAGTGTCAAAAACTTTTTGCATTTGTGCTCGATGTGTATTTTGCTGTCTTGTGAGTAATTGGTTTTGTTTTTTTCTTTCTAGTGGGATATCGTTTTTGCTGTGTCTCTGCAGAGTAGGTGCTGGTGAGTGTAGCTGTCTCTTGTAAGTGAATTGTATAGTTTTTGAGTATATAGATCTTTGTGATAAAGGCACACATTATTTTACTTACTTGTTTTGCACAGTGTTGGTTGTTGTTGACTTGTTTGTGCAGTCTCCTTTCTTAGTAAGGATAATGGCTAGCCGCAGGATTACTGCTCAGCAGGTTGTTGGTATGCTTTTTGAATCTTCCTCTGACCATGGTTCAGAGACTGACTCTGCATCTGAGTCAGAGGAGGCAGGGGACGATTCAAGCAGTGAGTTTTCTCTCCACATGGAATCATCGGATACTGAAGATACTCTTAGTGCGGATGAAGTGCCTGTGTTAGAGGAGGAGATTGATGTGCCGATAGTGCGGCAAGAGGCATCTGGGCTGCAGCCTGGGGCTGCAAGGCTTCCCGTTGGTGTAGTGCGGCAAGAGGCATCTGGGCTGCAGCCTGCGGCTGCAAGGCTTCCCGTTGGTGTAGTGCGGCAAGAGGCATCTGGGGCAGCAAGGCTTCCCGTTGGTACAGTGCGGCAAGAGGCATCTGGGCTGCAGCCTGGGGCTGCAAGGCTTCCAGTTGAAAGTGCTGACCTCTGGGTTGCCCCAGGCATGGTGCAGCCGGCATTGCCAGACTTTACTGGTGTTCCAGGGTGTAGAGTGAATACTGAAAACTTTTTGCCGATAAATTTTTTTCAGTTGTTTATGGACAATGTGTTTTTGGCAGAGATTGTTGAGCAGACTAATTTGTATGCCGAACAGTTTTTGAGGGACAAGAGTGCCAGTCTTAAGCCCCACTCTAGAGCTACCCGGTGGACTCCCACAAATCTGGAAGAGATGAAGAAGTTCTTGGGTTTAACTTTTTTGATGGGCTTGCTAAGGAAGCCATCAATGTCTTCATATTGGTCTACTAGTCCCTTGATGGTAACTGCTATTTTTCCGGCAGTCATGAGTCGTGATAGGTATTTGCTTCTGCTTCGGATGATGCATTTTGTCGATAATGGTTTAGCGTTGCCACGAGATCACCCTGAATGTGACCGTCTTTTTAAGATTCGGCCTGTCATTGATCACTTTGTTGATCGATTTTCTGAGATCTATGCTCCAGGGAAAGAAATTGCAGTGGATGAGTCTTTGGTGTTGTTCAAGGGACGCTTGGTTTTAGGCAATACATTCCTAGTAAGAGGGCACGCTATGGAATTAAGCTGTATATGCTGTGTGACAGTAGGACTGGATATGTCTCTAATTTCAGGGTGTACACCGGTAAGGAATCCAGGATTAACCCCCTGGTTGTCCGTCCACTTTTGGAGTGACTGAGAAAATTGTGTGGGAACTTGGAAGAGGATTTTTTAACAAAGGCCACAATTTATATGTAGATAACTTCTACACTGGTGTGCGGTTGTTCAGGGAATTGGCCAAAGTGGACACTGTTGCTTGTGGCACAATCCGCTCTAACCGTAAAGGTTTCCCAAAAGAACTTGTTTGTCAAAAGCTTGTGCGGGGACAGTGCAGTGCGTTGCGTTGCGAGGAGCTTCTAGCTGTGAAGTTTTCAGACAGGAGAGATGTCTACATGCTGACTACCATCCATGATGAAAGCACTGCACCTGTGACTGTTTGGGGTCAGGTTGCTGAAGCGCGCAAACCTGTGTGCATTTTAGACTATAATAAGCACATGGGTGGTGTTGACAGAGTAGATCAGAGGTTGGAACCTTACGCTGCTCTTCGTAAGGCTTACATTTGGTACAAGAAGTTGGCTATCCATCTTTTCCACTTGGCAACCTTTAATGCTTTTGTTGTGTTCCAGGATTCTTGTCCTGAGTCAAAGATGACTTTTGCTAAGTTTCAAGAGTCTGTAATAGGCAGCCTTGTTTTAGTGGAACAGGCAAGTGTTCCTAGAGTTGGAGAGGTGGAGGATGTTGCTAGATTGAAAGATCGCCACTTTCCTGATCACATTCCTCCCACACCCTCAAAAGACTTTCCCAGTAGGAGATGTAGAGTCTGTTGGCGAAGAGGTACGCGGAAGGAGACTCGTATGTACTGCCCCGAGTGTCCTTCTAACCCTGGGCTGTGTGTGCCTGCTTGTTTTAGAATGTACCACACGCAAAAGAATTTTTGGGAGCATCCATGAGTGGTAAAGTGAACTGCCTGGCCTCTATTGTTTAATATTTTTGGTTCAGTTTCAAGGCTGGCATTTGTGTAGTGTATGGAGTTTCAGATTTTGTGTTAGTAGATTTGTATCTATTTGCAATTTGTTTTTGATTTCTTATTTATATTAAAAAAAATCCTAAATGTGATGGCGGTGTGCGTGGAGTGGCGCTTGTGTGGCAGTGTGCGTGGTCTGGCGTTTGGCTGTCGGTGTGTTTGGATTGGCGCTTGGCTGGCGGTGTGCGTGGACTGGCTCTTGGCTGGCGGTGTGTTTGTACTGGCGCTTGGCTGGCGGTGTGTTTGGGCTGGCGCTTGGCTGGCGGTGTGCGTGGACTGGCGCTTGGCTGGCGGTGTGCGTGGACTGGCACTTGGCTGGTGGTGTGCGTGGACTGGCGCTTGGCTGGCGGTGTGTCTTGATTGGCGCTTGGCTGGCGGTGTGTTTGTACTGGCGCTTGGCTGGCAGTGTGTTTGTACTGGCGCTTGGCTGGCGGTGTGTTTGCACTGGCGCTTGGCTGGCGGTGTGCGTGGACTGGCGCTTGGCTGGCAGTGTGCGTGGACTGGCGCGTGGCTGGCGGTGTGCGTGGATTGGCGCTTGGCTGGCGGTGTGCGTGGACTGGCGCTCGGCTGGCCGTGTACGTGGACTGGCGCTTGGCTGGTGGTGTGTGAGTAATGACTACCTGCTGGTCACTACACACACTGCTAGCCAAACGCCACTCAACGCAATCCGTGAGCTGGTGTGGTTGCTGTGTCAGGAATGTAGGCGTGTGAAAGTGATGGGCCCTTGAATGGCGCTGTCTGCTGGTGTGAGTGTTATAATGTGCTGGGCCCGCGGCTGGCGTGAATGGTTTTGTATGTGTCACACGTATGAAAGGTGTATGAATGGCCTGTAAAGAGGTTGGTGCCTTGTCGTGGCTTTACAGCTCACGAGCTGTGAGTCAATGGTTCAGTTTCTTGTCCTTTCAATTAACAGTGCATTTCATTTTTGTGAAATCTCTTGTTAATACAATTTTATATACTGAACCATCATTCGCCCTCGTGCCAAATCCAACCAGTATGTGTGTGTGTGTTTGAGGAATAGATGGCTGTGAAGTAATCTTTGTCTGTTTTGTCTCTCTGCCAAGCTGTACATTTCATTTAAGAATAACCTAACAACTGTAGTTTTTGTCGTAAACTAAACACCCATGGGAGTACATGGTGATGTCTCTCTTGTGGATCCCAACAAGTTATCTTACCCACAATGTCCTGCAAACCTCAAAATGTGACTGTGACATTTTCCTTGCATTTTTGTGCCCAAATTTTCACACTGCAGAAAGTAACAACAAATTTCCAACCCACCAGCATTTCTCCAAGTATCCCAATAGAAATGGTACCTCACTTGTATGGGTGGGCCAAGTACCTGCGGCAGGGAAGGGCCCAAAACCTATTGATGTGACATCAAAATTACCTATCACAAACCAACCTGGTTTTGCATGGGGGGTCCCATGAGTTTTTGGTCCGGGGCTCGGCGGCCATCTGGGGAAACCTACCTAACCCACACATTTCTGGAAACTAGACACCCGGGGGAGTCCAGCGAGGTATGGCTTGCGTGGGTCCCCCATCATTCTCCTACCCAGAATCCCCTGCAAACCTCAAATTTCGCTGAAAAATCCACTTTTTTCTCACATTTCTGTGTGGGAAAGTTCTGGAATCTGCGTGGATCCACAATTTTCCTCCCACCCAGCGTTCCCCCAGGTCTCCCGATAAAAATGGTACCTCACTTGCGTGGGTTGGTCAAGGACCCGCGACAGGCAAGGCCCCAAAAGCTATTGAGGCGACACCAAAATTAGTATATCGGCATAGTGGCTGCAACAGGAAATGGCCCAAATCGTACTGTGGAGACTTCAAAATTACCTATAGCAAAACTACCTGGTTTTGGGGGGGCACCTGAGATTTTGGCCCCGGGCTCGGAGGCCATCTTGGGAAAGTACCAGACCCAAACATTTCTGAAAACTAGACACCGGGGAGTCAATGAGGTATGGCTTGCGTGGATCCCCCAACGTTTTCCTACCCAGAATGCCATGCAAACCTCAAATTTAGCTGAAAAAACCACATTTTCCACATATTTTTGTGTGGAATCACCGTGCCGGCACAAATGTCCTACCACCCAGCGTTCCCCTTGTTCTCCCGAGTAAAATGATACCTCACTTGTGTGGGTGTCCAAAGCAGAATTGGCTAAAAACGTATTTTTTTTAAAATGTAGCGCTTAGAATTCTCGGTGCTATACTCTAAATCCCTATGTTTTGGGCTCTTCCTAGCCACAGGCCTTTGGCCCACCCACACAAGTGAGGTATCATTTTACTCGGGAGAACAAGGGGAACGCTGGGTGGTAGGACATTTGTGCCGGCACGGTGATTCCACACAAAAATATGTGAAAATGTGGTTTTTTCAGCTAAATTTGAGGTTTGCATGGCATTCTGGGTAGGAAAACGTTGGGGGATCCACGCAAGCCATACCTCATTGGACTCCCCGGGTGTCTAGTTTTCAGAAATGTTTGGGTTTGCTACTTTCCCAAAATGGCCGCCGAGCCCGGGCCAAAATCTCAGGTGCCCCCCCATAACCAGGTAGTTTTGCTATAGGTAATTTTGAAGTCTCCACAGTACGATTTGGGCCATTTCCTGTTGCAGCCACTATGCCTACCCACACAAGTGAGGTACCATTTTTATCGGGAGACCTGGGGGAACGCTGGGTGGAAGGAAATTTGTGGATCCACGCAGATTCCAGAACTTTCCCACACAGAAATGTGACAAAAAAGTGAATTTTTCGGCAAAATTTGAGGTTTGCAGGGGGTTCTGGGTAGGAGAATGATGGGGGACCACGCAAGCCATACCTCGCTGGACTCCCCCGGGTGTCTAGTTTCCAGAAATGTGTGGGTTAGGTAGGTTTCCCTAGATGGCTGCCGAGCCCGGGCCAAAACTCATGGGACCCCCATGCAAAACCAGGTTGGTTTGTGATAGGTAATTTTGATGTCGCCTCAATAGCTTTTGGGCCCTTGCCTGTCGCGGGTCCTTGACCCACCCACGCAAGTGAGGTACCATTTTTCTCGGGAGACTTTGGGGAACTTAGGTGGGTGGAAATTTGTGGATCCACGCAGATTCCAGAACTTTCCACCACAGAAATGTGGGGAAAATGTGGTTTATTTGACAATTTTTTAGGTTTGCAAGGGCTTCTGGGTAACAGAACCTGGTGGGAGGCAGTCAAGTCACCCCATCCTGGATTCCCCTGGGTGTCTAGTTTTCAAAAATGTATAGGTTTGCTAGGTTTCCCTAGGTGCCGGCAGAGCTACGGTTCAAAAACTACAGCTAGGCACTTTACCAAAAAGGGTCATTTTTCACTGCGAAATTGAGGTATGTCCACGTTGCGTTTTGTGCCGTTTCCTGTCGCAGGCACTAGGCCGACCCACACAAGTGAGGTACCATTTTTCTCGGAAGACTTTGGGGAACGCGGGGTGGGTGGAAATTTGTGGATCCACGCAGATTCCAGAACTTTCCACCACAGAAATGTGGGGAAAATGTGGTTTTTTTTTACATTTTTTTAGGTTTGCAAGGGATTCTGGGTAACAGAACCTGGTGGGAGCCAGTCAAGTCACCCCATCCTGGATTCCCCTGGGTGTCTAGGTTTCAAAAATGTATAGGTTTACTAGGTTTCCCTAGGTGCCGGGAGAGCTAGGGTTAAAAAACTACAGCTAGGCACTTTGCAAAAAAAAAATTGGGAGAAAATGTGGTGTGTTCACGTTGGGTTTTGAGCCATTTCCTGTCGTGGGCACTATGCCTACCCACACAAGTGAGGTACCATTTTTATCGGGAGACTTAGGGTAACTCAGATTTGTAAAGCAACTGTTATTACCTATTGACTTTCGATGCATTTCTGCCTTCCAAATGAAAGACATTGTGTAAAAAAGAAGCATTTTGAAAAATGACCGATAATTTTCATGCTAGTATGAGTATTCCCAATTTCGAAAATGTGCAAATATCTACTGTTTCTAAACTCTATAATTTGTTCCCATTTCAGAAATACATAGGTGTCTTTCATACCGATTTTTCCATGTATACATTTTCCCACAATAATTGCTATATACCCGGTACATAATAAAAAGCCATTGCATATTGCTGCTCAGTTTTTGACTCTGGGTTCGTCGGGTTCTTGGTGAACCTACAAGTCCTATATATCCCCACAACCAGTAAGGTCCAGCGGATGTAACGGTATATTGCTTTCAAAGAGCTGTCATAATTAGAAGAAGTTACAGGTGAAAACGTTGACACAAAAGGCTGTTTTTTTCAACTAATTTTCAATTTTTCCTATATTTAACTGTAAGTTTCTATAAAGAAACCTTGATGGATCTACACACATGACCCCTTGCTGAATTCAGAATTTTGTCTACTTTTCTAAAATGTATAGCTTTCCAGGATCCATTATTGCTTTCATACCCATTTCTACCATTAACTGGAAGGAGGTTGAAAGCACAAAAAATAGCAAAAATAGGCTATGTCCCAGAAAAATGCCAAAACTGTGTAAAAAATGTTGGTTTTCTGACAAAAGTCTGTCATTCACTAAAAGCTGGGAAAATGGTGATTTCAGCCCCACAAACCCTTTTTTGATACCATTTGCAGGGAAAAACCCAGACGCTTTCATTTGCAGCCCTTTTTTCCCATTTTTCCCAAAAAAAATAAAAAATGTAGCTGTATTTTGGCTAATTTCTGGGACCCCTCCAGGGGAATCCACAAACCCTGGGTACCTTTAGAATCCCCATGATGTTGGAAGAAAAGGACGCAAATTTGGCGTGGATACCTTATGTGGTCAAAAAGTTACAGGGGCCTAAGCGCAAACTACCCCAAATAGCCAAAAAAAGGCTTAGCACAGGGGGGGAAAAGGCCTAGCAGCGAAGGGGTTAAACTGCACTTTCAACAGCCAGTTGTCCAAGTAGGTGAAAACATGGACCCACTGCCTGTGAAGATAAACCGCCATCAGGGCCAGTAATCTTTTAACATCCTGGTGGACACCAATCATAATCTGCAGAGCGGGACCTTGTAACGAGACAAGGCGCTGATGCTTCTGGTTAACTAGGATGTGCAAGCAGGGTTCTATGAAGTGCAATGAGGATAATCTCCACCTGGCTGATAGGGCATCACCTTTGCCAAAACGGCCCTCTTGAACAACTGTTTGTAAGATTTTGTTGACAAAGTCTATGTCCCTTTTTTGTATCAGGAAGTACAATACTGATTAATGGTGAGGTTGCTGAAGAGCATTGTGCCTCAAAGGTGTCCAAGCACTGGATTCCAAATAAACTGGTAAACATGAAGAGCAAAAAGGTAGATCTTTACGTTTTGAAGAAATAAAATGGTTTGCCCCGAAAAGTAATTTAAAGAAAGAGAATTCCAGAGAGCTGTGGCGCAGCAGGAGAAGAAGCACCCTCCTGCCAGTGAACGATGGAAACAGGGAACTTTAAAAATTGCAATGGTTGCATATCTGATGTCGCAACATGAAGGGTAAGAAATACCATTTTTATACAACAGGAATGTTTAGCCCCGAGCAACATACATAGTGCTTTGGAAGGGATCCATTTGTTAACACGGAGCCAATGAAGTTTGCTAAAATGGAGAGAAACAGTTTATTCTTTTCAGACCGAGAACAAGATCTGTGTGTGTTTTTTTCAACAGCTGAAATCTGTCCAGATACTCAGGAATTCCTAGATAAAGTCAAACCCAGTTGCAAGAGGACCACAAGCTGACGACACTCAAGGTTAAGATAGTGAAATAACTTCCTTACATTTTTAAGGATGAATGAATCAATGAATTAAGCTGGCTAGACTGTGCTGATACCCTACAATATCATGGTGCTACAAGAGAAAGCAAAAAGGTGCAACTTTATTAATTTGAAGACAGTACCTGGTTTCTTTTGTGTAGCAGCACTGGCTCTATCGGACCCTTGCTGAAAAGTGTGACGACCTCCACATCCCGCAGTTTACACTGCATGACTGATCCATCCTGACACTCGTGAGTGAGGGTTTGGAGGACAACTAGGGACATATTTACAAGCCCCTATCGCCACCACAACGTCACTTTCAGTGAAGTTGTGGTGGCGATAGGTGCCTCGCCTTATTAACAAGGCAGCGTTAAGCCACTTAACGTGGATTAACGCTGCCTTGTAAATAAGGCACCCTTTCACACTGTAATTAGTGTGAGGTGGGCATTCCACCGCAACACCCATTGATTTTGACGCTGGCCCCTATTTACAAGGGCAGCGTAAATAGGAGGCAAATTGCCTATGATTGTTTAAGTACAGGAAAGTCCCCCATCCTGCACATGAACAATCATTTTTAAAAAATGCAGTTTTGCAACTTCTATGTGTGCTGCATTAAGTAGCATACAAAGAAATTACACAACAGCATCTAAGCATCTACAGAGGGGGCCCTTCCTGCACATAAACAATCTTCCAATCTTCCCCTCAATACCACAGGCACCCTTGCAATATGTCGTTAGCCTTCTTGGCTTAATGACACGCTTCGCCACTTTATTGTAAATATGCCCCCAAGAGTGCGGCTTTCCGTGAATCAGAGCTTATTGCTAGATGCCAACATGTCCATCACCCACTTATTAAGTAATTGCACTCCACATTGGTGCCTTGTGATAAATAGCTCCGATTGGTTAAAATAGGCAAAACTGTCATCCTCTAACTCATCACAATTATTTCTGGGCAGACATTGACGTATGTGATCCTCACTTTCTTGAATGTTTTCATGACCTGAAGCACTGTTGACCCATCTGGAATTTTTTATGCTGATTGGTAGCCATATGGCCGAGAAGAGAATAACAGGTAAATGAAAACTGGAGGGGAAACTTCTGCAATTGACTGATCCTGCTGATCAGGCCTCGAAAAAGAGATTTGTCAGTGCGAGCCTTGATGGGTTGAATTGCCTTGTCTATACCGCCTTACCGAATAGATCCTTGCTGTTGAAGGGCATGTCTAACACAGTAGTCTAAACTGCTGTACATAAACTGGTCCACTTTAACCCCAAGTAACTGCAGAGGACCTGTTAGGGGCACATGTGACAGAATCCTGTGTCCACAATTTCCAGAGATACCTTCATACCATGCTTGAAGACCAATGTGCTCTTTACCAGGATATTCTTAACATCTTCCTGCTTTTTGTAGGGTACCGATGGGAGAAGTTTCACTATCTTCTACTACAGCTCCCTGTCATACCTGGTGAGCCGCACTGTCGTACTGGCAGCCAGTACAGTGAAAGATACTGTATTTCTCCGAGAGAACAGAGAGGATCAAACAGAGTTCAAGCAATGCTGGGGTGTGACCACTGATCCTAGCTTTTGCATGGGTCGAAGGAAAGTAAAGCTGAATTCAGCACCCTATATCATTTTCCTGTTGTAAGGGGGTTGTCTTCATCAGGTCCGGGTTCTTAAAAAGATTTTTTAATTTCTTCCAAATATACAGAGACATGGCCATTGACAAGCATGTTCCTTATCAAAGAGGAGCCTAGATCTTGAACCTATGATTTTAGGACCCGGTTGAACGCTGATGAAATTGCTCACCTGTAAGATGTTGTGTCTTTAGATGGAGAGAAGGTCACGAGGAGAGGACTGGAACATACTTTGGGAAAGACGTCCTCATCCGACCTCATGCGACGCAGGCCCTCATAGTTCCTGTCCTCGACAATGTCATAGTCTGTTGGGGAGATAGGCTAGTCGTCATACTTTTGCTCAGCCACAATTCTCCTCAAAGAAATGGTCAAGTTAATTCACTCATGGCTCGACACCACCACGATTTAGCTCAGTCCCAGCTTTCTTTCCTTGGGGCTAGACTTTTTTATTTTTGTCCTCTTTAAAAATCTGATTCAGCAACCTAATGGTATTCTTGTTTCTTCAGGGAGGAACCAAGGTATCGAGAAGCTGGACTTTGAAGATATCGGCATCAATGATTTCAAAGCTCGATTGAGCTTCAGGCATCAACGTCATAAGCTTTTATATCTAGATCTGTTGTTCTCGGTGGGGCAAATGCCATTCCCCTCAGAGGGTGTGATGGTTTGAAAACCCATTATGAGTACATCATGAGAACCATCAGGGGAAACATGACACCAGTAGAAGAGGATTTGTTGTGGAATATCCAGACTGGTTGGCGGCAGACCCATGGCCAGGGAGCCCTGTTGGGGGGCTTGAAATCTGGTCTTTTTGATGGGGTGGGTTTTTGGAGCCATCTGGGCCAACTCCTAATTTTCTTACACTTTGTTCACATTAAAAATACATTACACTCACAGCCCTCTCTGGCCATGTCCTTTAGGAAAAGCAGGAGCATTTTTCAAATTCTATTATATCTTTTTATGGAAGCTGGTAATACACTGTTAAACCTTCATTCACCTGAAATCCAGGTCGTTCAACTTGAGAGATGTGAAGATGTTTCTCACCTGCCCTTAAGAATTCACTCCCGACCAAACTGAATTAGTAAACACAGCCGGTAAGAAGTAAAGTCCCAAGGGAAGGGGGAATAGGGACAAAATAACAAACAGACAGAAACACTCCAAATTCCTGCTTCAGACAGCTTTGGATATTCTTGCTTCTATGGATTGTGTTTCTATAAATATAAAACATGAATAACACTATTTTAGCTTATGACTTCAGACTGGTGATTATTGTTTACCTATTTAACAAACAATTCAAACATATACCTCTCAATTCTGGGCTTGTCTCCACCAGAACATTATTCATGAAGTTATGCAAATAAAACTCAGTTATTTTCTGTAAAGAAATAAGCACACCTTAGTATTTATCATCAAACATTAATACTTCCATAAAATCCTATATTGTCCATTGTAACTCACTTCTGGAGAAAATACCAGTTTAGCAAAAAAAAGGAGTCTCTTTTCAATAATTATATGCTTCTTTTATCTTTCAGGTTCATCATATCAAAAGGATTGGATTCCTGAGACAAGTAAGTATTTGTGCTGGTTAAGTCTGTGAGATGAAATAACGCTTATAAAGGTCACCTTCAATATGAGCTGACTCAAGTTTCTATGCGCGCTTTGATTTCTCAATGGTTAATGTCTTTAGTTCTTGAAACTAAAAATAAACGAGCACCTTGCCTCTAAGATTTGTTTGCTAATTCACAAACCATATGCAAAGCACACTGTCACGCAGGTTTTCTTCAAATAAAATAGTCAAATGAACTTACTTGTTCCACTCGCGCTTTATGTAAATAACTGCAACCTTACTTTTCTTTTTAGAACGGGGGCGCCTTTCCTAAGGAGACCGGAAATGCCACAAACTGGATTTCTTTGTTGTTCGGGGAAGAGTAAAGGTGTCGAACCGGAAAGCTGTCAAGAAGTCAGGGTTGCTGTGGAGATCTTTCCGATGCCAGCAGACGACGAAGGATTCACAGAAGCAGGAAGGACTTCAGGTTAGAGAAGGAAATAACGAGCGCAAGCACGTTTGCTAGTGCGCCCATGGTTTAAATAGTCTTCAGGAGGGCGGGGTTCTCTAACGCCAAGGAGAAAACGTGCTGCACATGCACCAACAGTCTTATTAAAACAACGTGCCTGATTAAAGATGCAGCACATGAAATAACGGACTTTTCCACACCTGCTTACATCTTTTGTAATGTTTCAATGCACCAAAGGCAGATTTTTATGAGATTAAGCACCAAGAAGTACAAACAAGCATTGGCAAAAAACAAACCTGAATGATTGTCAAATAGCCTGACATGGACAACAAACAAGCATTGTCAAATACAAATGAAACACTTATGAATCAGACCCTTCTCTTTATGGTTCTTTATGAGGTTAAGCATGGTTCTTTATACAAAACCCTAACAGTCGCTCCCTCAAAGGCCGTCCCTACCAGACGAGGTTTTTGTGGATATCGCAAATAAAATTGTCTTACTAGTTTCGGCGCATGAACGAATGACGCTGACTCCCAAGAATTCTCTGTGGCATCATACCCTTTCCAAGCTATTAAATAATAAAGCTTTCCTTGGATTCGTTTTGCATGCAATATCCTCTGTACCTCATACTCTAAATGTCCATCAATGGGAATGGGAGGAGGTGGGGGTTCTGACCGGGTGTCTGGATTATAGGGTTTTAATAAGGAAACATGAAAGGTAGGATGTATGGCATAATCAGAAGGCAATTCGAATTGCACAGTCACTGGATTTATAATCTGTTTTATTGGAAATGGTCCTATGTATCTTGGTAGCAGTTTTCTTGATCCTACTATGTTCAAATTCTTCGTTGAAAGCCACACCTTATGTCCAATTTGGTATTTTGGGGCATCTAATCTATGTTTGTCTGCTTGCTTTTTCATTTCATACTTGTATTTCTTTAGATGTTTCTTTGCTTTTTCTTGAATGCCTAATAAATTAGAGAGTCGTTCTGTGACAACTGGGGTTGAGGTAGGGATTATTGTTATAGGTAATTCTCTTGGGTGGTAACCATTTAAAAAATAAAATGGCATACACTGTGTTGCTGAATGTACATTGTTATTATAAATAAATTCAGCAATTGGTAATGCTCTATCCCATTCACTGGTAAACTCAGCCATTAAACATCGTAAGGTTTGTAATAACGTTTGGTTTGCTCTTTCCGTTTGACCATCGGTCTCAGGATGAAAGGCTGTGGAAAGAGCTATTTCCATTTTTAGACTTTTACACAAGTTAGTCCAAAATTTAGAGGTGAACTGACTTCCTCTGTCCGAAACAACTTTAGTTGGCAAGCCATGTAATCTCACTATTTCCTTGATAAAAATGTTTGTCAATTCTACTGCAGTAGGAAGTTTAGATAGTGGTATGAAATGTGCCATTTTAGACAAATAATCTACTACTACTAGAATTGTTGTATACTTGTTTGCTATAGGTAAATTAGTTATAAAGTCCAGACTGGTTGTATGCCAGGGACTTGGAGGAGTAGATATTGGTTGTAATAAGCCAGTAGGTGCCTTATGTGAAGATTTATTTCTGGCACAGACAGGACAAGTGTTTACATAATTCTTAATATCAATGATCATGGAGGACCACCAAAAATATTTTTTACAATTGTCTAAAGTTTTTGGTAACCTGGATGACCAGCCAAAATTGAGTTATGATGCCATGTCATAACCTGCTCTTGTAAGTCTTTGGTTGGAACTAGCAATAGTGAGTTGTGGTAAAACAAACCTTCCTGTATTGAATTTTGAGTATCTTTTAACCACGTTTGTGCGTTCAATTTGAAATGCTCTGTTTTAACTGCTTTCATAAAATCATTTTGAATGACTGGGGCCAATATTTTTGTGGAGGAATGATAGGGGGACCTATTACTTCTTTTTTAGATTCATTTGTATAACCATATCTAGACAGAATATCTGACTGCAATTGCTGTGGACCTGGCCTATAAGTAATGACAAAATCAAAAGCACTAAAAAAATTTAACCAACGCATCTGACGTGGTGTAAGTGCTTTTACAGAGCTGAAAAATTGCAAATTTTTATGATCACTAAAGATGGTTACTGGAAATTTTGTTCCCATTAAATGATGTCTCCATTCTGTGAATGCCAATTTAATTGCCAAGAGCTCCCTCTCAGCCACAGTATAATTCTGCTCAGCAGATAGCAATTTCTTGGAATAAAAAGCTACAGGGTGTAATTGACCATCTTGAGTATCTCTTTGAGAGAGTACTCCTCCGACTGCCATCTGTGAAGCATCCGCTTCAACAAAAATGGAAGGTCTGGATCCGGGTGTTTTAACAAAGGTGCAGCGGTGAATTTATTTTTAGGAGATCAAAAGCTTGAGCTGCTTGATCAGACCAAGAAAATACCTGCCCTTTCTGCAATAACTTAGTAAGAGGTACCACCGTCTCTGCAAAGTGAGGAATAAAACGTCTATAAAAATTAGCAAACCCCAAAACTTTCTGTACTTCTTTCACTGATGTGGGCTCTGGCCAATCTTTGATGGCACTCACCTTTTTGGGTCCATCATTATTCCTGCCAGGGACAAACAATACCCAAGAAAGTCAACTGTGTCTGTATTAAAGATACACTTTTCCAATTTTGCAAACAAATGATTTTCTTGCAATTTGTTTAACACTGCTCTTACTTGATGGATATGTTCTTCCTTTGTTTTAGAATAAATGAGTATATCATCGATATAAACTATTACACAAACATCCAGAAATTCATGTAACACCTCATTAATAAAATATTGAAATGCTGCAGGGGCATTACATAAACCAAAGGGCATGACGGTGTACTCAAATAAACCAAATTTTGTTTTAAAAGCAGATTTCCATTCATCATTCTCTTTTACTCTGACTAGATGATATGCCCCTCTTAAGTCTAATTTGGTATAAATTGTTGAATGGCGTAATTGATCTAATAGGACTGGTATTAAAGGTAATGGGTACTTATTTTTTATTGTAGCCTTGTTTAATCCGCGGTAATCTATACACGCGCGCAAACTTCCATCAGGTTTAGGGATGAAAAATAGAGGCGAAGATACCGGGAGGTAGAATGTCGTATAAAGCCTGACGCCAATAACTCATCCAAATAAGTTCTCAAATATTTAGTTTCTTCTTCTGAGAGAGCATAAACTCTACTATTTGGTAAAGAAGCCCCGGGTATTAGGTCTATACGACAATCATATGATCTATGTGGTGGCAATGAACTAGCTTTCACAGGGTCAAATACATCTTTAAAATCCTGATATTCAGGTGGGATACCAGGAGCAGATGTTATAGTGCCTGCACAATGTAAAATTGTCATAGGGTCATTAGGAGCTTCTTGATAACAAGAACCTCGACAATAAGACGAATCTAAGGTGACTGTTCGTGAAGCCCAGTTGATTTTAGGGTTATGCATTGTTAACCAAGGTACACCTAAAATAAGACCAAAAGTAGGTGTATCAATCAAATCAAAACTAATTCTTTCTGTATGACCATTTTGACATACCATGGTAATTGGACAAGTTCTCTTGGTTATCATCCCTGAGGATAGTTCAGAACCATCCACAGCACAAACTGACTCAGGGTGGGTCTTCCATTCTGTGGGTATATGTAATTCTTGAGCCAATTTAATATCCACAAAATTCCCGTGGCTCCACAGTCTAGTAAGACCGGGACCGACTGTCGCAATTGAGTACTAATTATCAGAATAACTTGTATCACAAAGTGTCGAGGTATTCTTGGTACAGTATTGGGTACATATTTGGAGATCTGTAGATTTTTACCACTCGTGCAAGTGACCTCCCTTCTTGACGAGTTTTTAGTTTTCCTGCTCTAGAGGATTCACTACTAAGGCATTTGTCTTTTTAGGTACCTTAGGTTTGATAGGACAATCTTTTGCAAAATGTCCTGACCGAGCACAATATAAACATAAATTCAGTTTTCTTCTCCTATCTTTCTCTTCCGTTGACAAAGGTCCTTTGATTGTTCCGATCTGCATTGGTTCAGATTCTGAAAGTTTATTGTCAAATTCCTTTTTATAAATGCTTTACTACTGAAAATCTAGCTTCTAACCGGGTCTTATCACCTTTTCTTTCTCCTAAGCGATGATCTAGTTTAACAACCAGATCCACAAATTCTGAATATTCTTCAGGTAAATCTACAATGTGCGCTAAGGCATCCTTTAATTCGTCACGCAAACCTCTGTTATGTTATGTTAATAGGAACTTTTATAGCGCTCGTTCACCAACAGTTTCTTGGCGCTGACGGAGTTGCTTTCCTGAAGGAGTTACTGGTACGGATGGACCTGGTCTAACTGTAAGCTTGGGTGAAGAGCCAGGTCTTCAACGTCTTCCTAAAATGAAAGAGATCTGTCTCAAGTCTCAATGAGGGCGGAAGGGCGTTCCAGAATTTGGGTCCTAATATTGAGAAGCGTGAGCCTCCTGTTCTTTTTCGTCTAAAAACTGGGACCTCTAGGTAGTTCATGTGCATAGATCTTAAAGTACGGTGGGGAATGTACTTGTGAATTTTTGATGAAATGTACCTAGGGCCGATCCCGTGCAAGGCTTTAAAAGAATACAACCGGCTTTAAACTTGGAGCGTTGCTCCACTGGAAGCCAGTGTAACTCTTTTAGCAGCGGCTTGATGTGACAACGTCTATCTTGTTGGAATATAATTCTGGCTGCCTGATTTTGTATTAGCTGTAGACGATGTATCTGATTGTGCTGAAGACCTAGGTATATAGAGTTAGCATAATCAATTCTTGACATAATCAAAGAGATGACAATTTGGATACATGCCTCTCTACTGAAAAATCTTCTGATTTTCCTCAGTTTACGCAGTTGGAGGATACAAGCGGAGGTAACTGCTCCAATCTGCGTATTCATGTTTAGGTCTGAGTCAATGTGTATGCCTAGGCTTTTTATCGAGATTTTTAATGCCGGAGGCGGGCCTAACTCAGAGGGCCAGTGGGCGGGGGTCCAATGCTGGAGTTTATTATGGGGGATGATGATTTCTGTTTTTTCGGCATTTAGTTTTAATTGATTTTTGTTCATCCATTTCATGATGAACAGCATGGATTTTTTAAGAAATTCCTGAGACTCTATAGATTCATTGATGGGGAAGACTATCTGCATATCATCAGCATAGTTGTAGATTTGCACTCCCATCTGTCGTAACGCAACGATAAGAGGACGGATATAGACATTGAAAAGATGTGGGGATAGGGATGAGCCCTGTGGCACTCCACACTTCAGATTTACTGTGCCCGATTTGTACGGAGAGAGCCAAACTGACTGTTTTCTATCTGCAAGAAATGATTGAAACCATTTCAGGGCCGTACCACTGAGACCTGCTGCAGCCAGACGGTCCACCAAGATGTTGTGGTTGACAGTATCAAAGGCTGCAGACAGGTCCAGGAGAATCAGTGCTTGAGTGCTGTCGACATCTGCCTTCCCCTTTAGGTCATCCATTACAGACAGAATAATGGACTCCGTGGAGTGCGCTGTGCGGAAACCAGCCTGATGTGGATCTAGGAAGTTTGTTTTTCAATGAAGGAGCTAAGAGTCTTTGCTATGTGTTTCTCCAACACCTTAGCCGAAAAGGGGAGGAGAGATATTGGCCTATAATTGTCCAGCCTCTGGGGATCAACTCCCTGCTTTTTCTGAAGTGGAATAATCACTGCTTCTTTGAAAGCTTGTGGGACTGTCCCTTGAGTTAAGGATAGATTCAAAAGAGAGAGAGTGATCTTAGGGAATGCTTTGAAAATGGATTTTTGTACTTCAGGTGGACAGACATCATTTGGGGAGCCCGATTTTATTATGTTTAGATACTCCAAGAATAGATCTTGGTCTATGCATGGAAAAGTAGTCAGGATATCAGTGTTGGTATTTACAACCCAATCTTCCATCTCCTGATGTTTGGTATCTATGGATTCCTGAATTTTCTCTATTTTTCAATGAAGAAATTGCTTAGGTCATTGCAAAGTTTCTGAGTAGCGGGAATTGGTGGAGTAACACGATCAGGGTTAGATAATTCCCTTACTGTGTTAAAAATATCTTTGGTTTTATTAATTGAATTCAACACCTTATTGGAGAAGAATTGTTTTTTTTGCCTCCATTATGGCGTGTTTATATTTCCTGAAATTAGTTTTATAATGTTCTTTGGATTCAGGTGAATAGGAGTTGCGCCATTTCCGCTCTGCCTGGCGAGTTTGGAGTTTGGCTAAATTTAAGTCTTCCGTAAACCATTTGGGTGCTTCATGTTCCCTAATGCGTGAGGTTTGAGATTTTAGGGGAGCATGAGAATTAATGGCTTTTCTTTGCCAAACCTCTGTAAAATAAAGATGTGCGCTTTTCCTCTGGCCACTGGGTTTCTGTTAATAACCTATTAAATGTGGTGACATAAGTTAACAGATCTTGTTTTCCCTGTTTTAAATTAAGCAACTCATTGTCACTGGCCTGAACGTACGTATGTTTTGCAAACAGTTTAGTCATTGTTCTTTTAAACAAGGGCCAATTGTGCAAAATAGGGTAATCTCTATCAATATATGGTATAGACCAATTCGCTGCAGTGCCACCCAAATATGAGAGTACAAAAGCCACCTTGGTTGCATCAGTAGGAAATAATTGTGGTTTGCAAATAAAATGTAACTGGCATTGACTAATAAATACATTAAACTTATTACTATCACTAATTTCATTTGCTGTAGCATATCCATTACAGACTTGTTTCTTTCTACATCCTCACTGAGTGCTTG
This sequence comes from Calotriton arnoldi, assembly GCA_963921515.1. Taxonomy (NCBI): domain Eukaryota; kingdom Metazoa; phylum Chordata; class Amphibia; order Caudata; family Salamandridae; genus Calotriton; species Calotriton arnoldi. The sequence goes on along the minus strand of CAWUFW010001642.1, from coordinate 1,092,070 downwards.
TGCCATTGCTTGGCCATCTATTCTTGCGTCCTCTTCATCCATATCTCTCAAGGAGAACCTTAATTATTGTGAAGGCTTGCGCTTCTGTTAAACCTTCACTCACCTGAAATCCAGGTCGTTCAACTTGAGAGATGTGAAGATGTTTCTCACCTGCCCTTAAGAATTCACTCCCGACCAAACTGAATTAGTAAACACAGCCGGTAAGAAGTAAAGTCCCAAGGGAAGGGGGAATAGGGACAAAATAACAAACAGACAGAAACACTCCAAATTCCTGCTTCAGACAGCTTTGGATATTCTTGCTTCTATGGATTGTGTTTCTATAAATATAAAACATGAATAACACTATTTTAGCTTATGACTTCAGACTGGTGATTATTGTTTACCTATTTAACAAACAATTCAAACATATACCTCTCAATTCTGGGCTTGTCTCCACCAGAACATTATTCATGAAGTTATGCAAATAAAACTCAGTTATTTTCTGTAAAGAAATAAGCACACCTTAGTATTTATCATCAAACATTAATACTTCCATAAAATCCTATATTGTCCATGGTAACTCACTTCTGGAGAAAATACCAGTTTAGCAAAAAAAGGAGTCTCTTTTCAATAATTATATGCTTCTTTTATCTTTCAGGTTCATCATATCAAAAGGATTGGATTCCTGAGACAAGTAAGTATTTGTGCTGGTTAAGTCTGTGAGATGAAATAACGCTTATAAAGGTCACCTTCAATATGAGCTGACTCAAGTTTCTATGCGCGCTTTGATTTCTCAATGGTTAATGTCTTTAGTTCTTGAAACTAAAAATAAACGAGCACCTTGCCTCTAAGATTTGTTTGCTAATTCACAAACCATATGCAAAGCACACTGTCACGCAGGTTTTCTTCAAATAAAATAGTCAAATGAACTTACTTGTTCCACTCGCGCTTTATGTAAATAACTGCAACCTTACTTTTCTTTTTAGAACGGGGGCGCCTTTCATAAGGAGACCGGAAATGCCACAAACTGGATTTCTTTGTTGTTCGGGGAAGAGTAAAGGTGTCGAACCGGAAAGCTGTCAAGAAGTCAGGGTTGCTGTGGAGATCTTTCCGATGCCAGCAGACGACGAAGGATTCACAGAAGCAGGAAGGACTTCAGGTTAGAGAAGGAAATAACGAGCGCAAGCACGTTTGCTAGTGCGCCCATGGTTTAAATAGTCTTCAGGAGGGCGGGGTTCTCTAACGCCAAGGAGAAAACGTGCTGCACATGCACCAACAGTCTTATTAAAACAACGTGCCTGATTAAAGATGCAGCACATGAAATAACGGACTTTTCCACACCTGCTTACATCTTTTGTAATGTTTCAATGCACCAAAGGCAGATTTTTATGAGATTAAGCACCAAGAAGTACAAACAAGCATTGGCAAAAAACAAACCTGAATGATTGTCAAATAGCCTGACATGGACAACAAACAAGCATTGTCAAATACAAACGAAACACTTATGAATCAGACCCTTCTCTTTATGGTTCTTTATGAGGTTAAGCATGGTTCTTTATACAAAACCCTAACATACACATACTCCAGTGGTGGATCAACCCCAGGGATGTTCTCCTGGTCACACTGTCTGGTTTTGTTTTCATTTGATGTAATTATCTTTTCAGTAAACACGCACGAGTGTCTACACAGAACATGACAAGCCTGGTCATTATTTGTAATTTCACTTATCACATTTAACCACACACATTCCCTTGAACATTTGGTAAATAACCAGGAAAGGGAGTATCACACACCAGGGATCGCTATTCCTGAGGAAGGCCGGCACGACCCTTTTTGGGCGACTAAGACGGCTGAAACATGTTGACATAGAAGCAGTATAGGAGAAGAAGGGGGTCCTAATTTCACCGAGACCTTCTCCGCCTATTTATATTTTTAATCCTAACCAGGTAACCGAGGAATAAAATTTGATATAAGGTATCCCTGAGTTCGTTTTTAGACTTCGCACTACACTGTCTCTTGTTTACTGCAACGATCCCAACACATTTATGTTCGTTTTGTCTACCCCCCTCTGCCCCATCCCAGGCGTTGGTTAGTGCAGGGATGTTGTAGCAGCCCTATGATGAAGCATGCCACTACCGAGTGGGTGAGGGCAGTTTTTTAACAAACCTTACGCTTCCTTATAAATGTTGTGAAGAGTCAGGTGATTGCCTCCGGCCGCCCGTCTCTCCCTCCTTTTCCTCGTTTTGTGGTTACACACTGTCTACAAGCCTTAAATATAGCCTTCCTCTTCATAGGATCCATTTGAAAGTCAAAAACAACATACTCTAACTGGACCAGAAAGCACTAGGTGAGTTCTCAGACACAAACTTGCAGCCAAGAGAGACGATTAGCCTAGATGAAATATAAGAACAGATCAGAGCTCTTGAAGGACTTGCATGCACTAGCACTTATGGTATAAATCAGAAACAGAATTGGGGGTGGAGTAAAAGGAGGGATCACAGGAGTGCATGGAACTATAGGAAAAAGTAAGCTGAATTGGCTGTAGAAAGGAGCCCCTTCACAGGGTTTTACTTAAACATCTAACTTGTTCCATGTTTCTTCCAGAAGGATTCACTGCTTATGTGGAGATATATTCAAACAGCACATCAATCTATAAAAGATCCAGTTCTGTACACCAATCTATAGTGTATACAGCTACTCAAATAAACTTCTTCTGGGCTGCTACTTGGGGCTTTCTTGCAACATCCAGTATTTCTATTATATATTGTTCATAATCATACCTGTTTCCTCCAACCAAATGAAGCTTTTAAATCAGGAAGAGCTGGTGTTATGCGGTGTCGTACTTTCTGGTTGTAGGACCATCCAAGGATGGTACTCTTCTGTAAAAAAATAACATAATTCATATTCATTTGCTCTTTACAGTAGCAACTGAAAAGTTAAAGTCACAACACGCTGGTACTCCTGTTGGACTGCATAGAGAATAAAAAGCTGGTCATCTTACTGTAGGGTTATATGTGTATAAACAAGTCTTATTGACACATTTAGTCCATTTTGGTAAATATGTCTCTCTCACCACAGCCAAGACATACCTGACTACATTGTTAGGGTTTACAAAAGTGTCACCACGCTTAGGGCACCTTTTGTCACCTGATACCATTTTACCACATTTTGATTTACTAAACATAGATTTAGACAACCCTGAGTCCCATGCACACTCACTTTCTTAAACACGCTGACACACCGATTATCATGTCCTTATCTGTTGCGGTAATCAGACAATGAAATATGAGCTAACCTATAGTATGGGATATCCTAGTGTAATGTTACTTCATTATCTGAATCATTCTTTATTACAAATATACATTGCACTACTCTACAGCTTCTCAGATCCAAACCTGGAATGGGTTTGTCTGCTATATGATCCTTCTGTAAAGTTTTGAAGTCTACACAGCAGGAGTAACACCTGAGGTTTCACTTTAATTTTTGCGTCTTTACTATGTTGGTGTCTCTGCTGCTATAGGGAGAAACATATTTTCCTTTACATTAGTAAGAACTGATAAATGGTTAAAGTTACTATGCTAAGGATTTGCTGAATTGCTGAGCAGTCACAATCATATTTTTACTCTTTCTTCTGAAAAAAAGGTGAAGCACAGACACGAAACGTAGTACACAGTGGCAGGATACTGCACTGGCTAATTCAAGGGTCCAGCATTTCTGCACCCAGGATTAGTGATCCTGGAACACCATGCCTACTTTTACCAGAAAACCACCCAAACCCTCCTCTTCTCACAGTCCTGAGGAGGATTGCATGGTCTCTGCTGCAGCCCAAAAACCTTTCCCGCCTGCTGACAAGCAAAGGTTGATGTTAAAATACAGAGTACTAAAATATTGAAGTATTTAATATAGTTTTCATTGATATTCTTGTATGTGTTTTTGTTATAGTGTTAGCTATAGATATTTTCTTTTTAAGTTTTTTAAATTATTTTATTTATTTCTGTTATTTTATTTTTTGAGGGTTGTGAGTTATTTTAGGAGCTTGGGTGAGTAGTGTCTAACATTTAAATAATTTATCATTAAATTACATTTTAGTATATCATTTTAAATGTTAGATTTTGTATTCATTAAATATTTATTTACAGGGTAATTTAATAATTTTGGGTTTATTTCATTTGTGGCTTTCAAAAATGATTCAATAATTTTATTGGATGGGTCGTGGGGTTAACTGGGTGACTTGGTGGGTAATGTTTTATTTCCTAGCTTACCTAACATACAATTAATAAACATAAATATTTGTAAATTATTTTATTTAGATTTATATACTCGTATTTTTACTGTATATTTTAAACGGACTGTGGGGTTGAATGGAGAATTCGGTGGGCAGTGTTTGAATTTAAAGTAGTTTTAATTAATACATTTATTTTATTTCAATATACTAAAATTACATTTAAAACAATTAAGATTTGATATTGGGGTTCATTAATTTTTATTTTTTAACAATGTCATTTTTTAAGATATGTTGTCGGTTGTATTGGGGGATTGGGTGGATAGTGTTTTAGTATTAGCATTACTAACTAAAATTAAGATTGGGTATTAAAGTTCTATTCCTTTGTCTAGGATCGCCCCCATATATTGACCTTTAATTGAATATACTATATTTGAAATTACATAACATAGTAAAAAAATGTCTATAATGTCATTAATAAAAATATTTAAATTATATTTATTATTTAAAATGTGTAGTTGGACTGGAGTTAGAAGAGTAAATATCACACCATACATTAAAAAAAAACAATGAACAAGCTTTTTGGTCCTAGAATTAGATTAGCTTATTTGAAACTGCTAAATATATGTTCTTCATCCAAGGTGTGTGGAAGTGGACTTAGACTCATAAAGCTGACCACTCACCCAGGCCACCTGAAGAGTTCCTCTGGGTTCAAATTAGTCCCCCATCATCTTCAGACTCTACCTGGAGCCCCTGGACTCTACTCATAGATAATACACCAAACCTCACCAATATTTTTATGACATACAACTATATTTAAAATGTTCTCTTCTTCCGACATCCAATGCCTTAAACACTGTTTAAATCAAAAAGAACAATTGATAGACAGAATGCTGAACAATGTCAAACATTCACCCCCAGTTCAGAGATCTGGGCCTAAATCCATTGTTTTTTTGCTCAGCACGCCACCCCAGTTTGGACTCATCCATATACAAATCAGTCTTGACCCTGTTCCCCATGGGGACTGTCCATCCCGAACTGCCAGGCTAGGTTCTCACTGGACCGGAAACAAGTATTCTAGGACCGGTTTCGGGGTATCACCCCTCATCAGCCAGGATAGCCTGAATCCAGTGGCATGGCGAGCATGGGACCCACGTATGGGCATCCCAGTCCCACTTGGGGTGACAAATGCAAAAAGAACAATTGATAGACATAATGCTGAACAATGTCAAACACTGACCCCCAGGACAGAGATCTGGGCATCAATCCATCTTTAACTCTCCATGCCACCCCAGTTTGGACCAGCCATATGCAAATAGGTCTTGACCCTGCTCCCCATGGGAACAGTCCAGGATAGGTATGCTCAGACGTGGGTCCTGTGCTCGCCATGCCACCGAGATATTTATATGACCTCACACACTCTATAGTCTCCCCCCTAACAACCTAATCGCGAGGTTTCAATTTTGGATGACCAATTGTGATGATTTAAGGTTTTTTTAATATTCAGAATAGTAAATTAGGCCTGCGTAATCAGAGTAGTTTTGGTAATTCTGCGTTACTCTTTGACACAGAATTACGCAATTAATCCTTCTTGCATAATTAATAGTCATTTGGGGGGAAAACCCTCCACAAGAGCACATATAGCAAGTGCGAGCGGCTGCGGGCGTTCGTTATACGTGTTCTGCTGCATTTGGCAATGTTTCTTAGCGCAAAATGCATCCTCCCGTCCATTTTAGACAGGAAGGTGCATTTTGAGCTGAGAAAATAGCGCCCAATGCCGATAGTAAACTGTGTGAAAAACCTATCACATGAGCATATTTAGCGAGCGTTAGATAGCGTTTGCTATTTATGTTCTGATGTAATTAGCGCTATTCATTAGCGCAAAATGAATCTTCCCATCCAATTCGGACGCGAGGGCGAATTTTTGACCTAAGAAATAGCACCAAATGCAGAATTAATTTTCTCATGTAATTCTTAGGAATATCCACGTCATTCTGCAACACGAATTACGTGAGTTACTTCTATCCCTATAGTAAATATGACCCACCAAATACTTTCACTTTCTGTAGTGTTTGTGGAATTGGAGTTAGAATATTAAATCTGACAACCGCAAAAAAATAAACATTTGCTCGATTAGCATTACAGTAGTACATTGGCACTTTGCCAAATGTTTGTAAATTGAAAGTACAATAGTAAATTCTGAACCCTACCCCCATATATGCACTTTCAAATATGCTTGTGGGATTGGAGTATGACCAACACAAAAAATAACCTTTGCCCCAAATTTGATTGGATTAGCGTTAGAATAATAAATCTGAGCCCCCGCCCCAGGATATGCACTTGGCCAAATGTTTATGGAATTGAATTTAGAATAATAAATCTGAACCCTGCCCCCATCCAAAATATGCATTTTCACCTACATGTGTGAGATTGGAATTACATTAGTAAATCTGACTCTCACCAATGTCTGTGGGGCTGGAGTTAGTATAGGATGTCTGCCTCCCTAATATCTACACTCTTCCCAATGTTGGAAGTACTGGAAGTAGAATAGTACATTTGGCCCACTCACACATGCAGTTTCCCCAATTACTGTGGTATTGTACTTAGACCGGTACATCTACATCCTTGAAAAAATGTTTGTGGGGCTAGATTTAGAATAGCAAATCTGCCCCCTTTTATTTATGCACCACTGTCCACTATGCTTATGGGTCTGGAGCTGGAACAGTAAACGTGAGTCCCCCAAATGTGTGCACTTTCCTCAATGTCACTTGGATTAGAGTTAGAATAGTAAATCTAACGTCATTTGCACTTTACCCAGTGTTTGTGGCACTGGAGTTAGAATAGTAAATCTGACCCCCATTATTTATGAATTTCACCCAATGTTTGCGAATAAATTACAACCCCAAATATTATGTTTTTCCAGTTATTAGAGGGAGTGATGTTAGTATAGAAAATTCTGAATCTCACATAATTCTTTTTTTTAAATGTTTATCGAATTGGAATTAATATACTAAATTAACAGCATTTAAACTAGAACATTTATGTTTATTTGTTCTGTTGTAATTGTCCAATTATTGTATAAAAGTTTAATACATTTATCAAATTAAAATGTTTGTTTATTAGAAAAATTATATATATGATCATTCACATTTTAATGACTGATGTATACTTTTTTGGACATAGCAATGCTAATTTCGAATTGTTTTAATTATGATAAAATATTATATTTCTGTTAACATTGATTTATTTTAAATAAATCCATAATGCTTTGTTTATTTTTATTTGAATGAATTTGTTTAGCTAAGGAAAATGCAATATCAATAATATTTCTTAGTTTTAACAATTATCACAATTTTTCAAATGTATTAGTTTTTAATTAATGTAATAAGTTACTTATCTTTGGTAACACCTTTTCTGGTACAGACTCTATCTAACCGCAGATTCCTCACCATAGAATATTCTCCAGGCGTCAGACTAAATCCGGAAAACTTTGAAGCAGTACTCCTACGCACAGGGAGGTGGCCCCTATGGCTCCACACCGAATGTGATGTGTGTCGGACTATATAGGTACTGCCCATGCACGCTGATATCAGTTGCCTTCTTGACAATTCCATGCCAGTAGACGCAGAGCCATAAATCTAATTAGTCTCGACCAGTGTGCAGATACCTAAGTTGAGATCTTTTTAGTGGAAAGAGGCCAGTTCACAGAATGGGCAGAAGGGCGGGTCAGTAAGGAATCTGCGGTTAGATAGAGTCTCTACCAGAAAAGGAGTTACCAAAGGAAAGTAATTTTTTCTTCTGATTGAGACTTCTAACCGCATTCGCCTCACAACTGAATAGATACCATAGCAGTACCTCCCAGGAGGTGACTCTGTGAACTGTCTCAAACCAAAAACTCCTGCAGGACTAAACGGGCAAAGTACCCATTGTGCTGGACCTGGCTGTCCAGACAGTAGCATTTTGTGAACATATCGAGGGACCCCATGTCGCAGCCCTAGCAAATGTCCAGGAGAGGCACCTTGCATGCCAATGGAGTAGTAGCAGCTTTGCTTCTGGTCAAATGAGCCCACAAGCAGGGGGCTGTTTTCTTCGCTAAACCGTAACAGATCTTAAAGCAGAGCATGATCCAGCAGGAGGTGGTTTGTTTCTGCACCGCTCTGCCAATAATGAGCTGATCATCTACTCTGTGGTGTTTAGTCCGATCAATATAGAAGCTCAGAGCCCTCTAGAGGTCCAGGCAATGAAGAATCTCCTCCTTAGAGGGGTGGAGTGGAACAAAGAACATCTGTAGGGTGATGGTCTGACCCACATGAAAGGCATCACCAACTTCAATAAGAAGGAAGCACAAGTCCAGAGAACCAACTTGTCCAGATAAATGGAATTATAAAGTGGGTTAACAGAAAGTGCCTAAAGCTCGCTCACCCTCTAGGGCGATGTTATAGCCACTGAGAAAACCGTCTTAAGGCTAAGCAGTTGGTGAGGACAGATATGCATGGGTTCATACTGGAAACACATGAAAAAGTACAAAACCAATTTCAGGTCCCACTGGAGCACAACAAAAGGCGAGGGGGGAAACAAATGTTGACGCCCTTTAAGAAAACACATTACCACTGGAGACTTAAACAAGGGAGGCTAATCCGGCAATCGCAAAAAAGCCAAAATAGCCAACAAATAACCCTTATCTGTGCCCAAAGCAAGACCATGCCAGGCCAAATACAACACAACAAACAAAACATCAGACATTTTGGCTGAAGTGGGTCAACCTGTCTGGTTGCGCACCAGGCCACAAACTTGTCACAATGGCAGGTTATACAAATTTGGCTGCCAAAAAAACCTTCCACACATCCTCAGGAGAGAGGTTAAAAGTGCCCAACTTCTGCCGCTCCATCTCCAAGCATAGAGTTGGAGGGAGCACAGTCTCGGGTTCAGAACCCTGCCCCGCTGTTGCGGCAGGAGGTCCTCCCAAAGGGGCAGCCTGATCGGAAGTCAGATGCTCATGCTCAGGAGTTCAAGATACCAAACTCTCCTCGCCCACTCCTTAGACACCAAGATGACTTGGGCCCAGTCGTTCCTGATCTTCTTCAAAACTTGGGGCAGAAGAGGTAGCGGCAGAAAGGTGTACAGGAGTCCAGAGTTCCACTGTATGCAAAACATGTCTCTGAGAGAAAGCAGCTTTGGAAACGCCAATTTACAGAAGGGCTGACACTGCTCGTTCTCGGCAGAGGCGAACAGACTGAGCAAAGGCTCTTGTCATTCCCGGAAGAGACCTTGTGCCACATCTAGATGCAAATGACATTCATGATCCACTAGGCTGAGTTCATCCACCATGGCTTCAAGGATCCTGCCAAGTGCTGTACCACCAGGAAAATCCCCAGGTGCTCCAGACACGTCCAGAGGTGCAGGGTCTTCTCGCACAAGGTCCACGACTCCACAACACCCTGCTTGTTGCAGTATCACATGGAGGTGGTGTCCGAAAACACCTGAACCAGCCTTCCCCGAATAAAGGTCAGGAAGGCTATCAACGCCAAAATGATGGCTTGTAAATCCAACAGGTTGATATGGAGACCAGAGGCCTCTGATGACCACCCCACCCAGGTGGCCACACCAGCCCAGAAGGGATGCAATGGTCACCCCTGTCAGCCGGGTGGAGCAGGGAGAACGGTCAACTTCTGACGAAAAAAAGCAGTCCTGAAGCCACTACTGCAAGTCTTAAGCGGTCTCCTAAGAAATCTGGGCACATGCATGGTGGTCCTCTTGATGTTGCTGCCACTGGGACTTCAGATCCCACTGCACAGTCCACATATGCCACCTGGCACACTGGACCAGCAGGACGCAGAAGGCCATCAAGTCCAGCAGCCTCAGATACAACCTCATTGAGATCCAGGACCGAGGCTGAAACATAAGATCATATCTGAATGTCCTGCACTCTGCACTCCGGAGAATAGACAAAAGTGCACCGTGTCCAGAATGGCTTAGATAAAAGGGAGCATCTGTGAAGGAGTCAGGTGTGATTTTGACAAATTTATAGTGAACCCCACCGATGTAAAGAAGTTCGCTGTAGTCTGTAGGTGGGTGACAACTGTCCGAGATGAACCTGCCTTTAGCAGTCAGTCATCGAGGTATGGAGCGACCCGGGACCCCTGAACCCTGCAGATGAGCCGCGACCACCGCCATCCCTTTCGTGAACACCCAAGAAGCACTGGTAAGGCCAAATAAGAGCACAGTAAACAGGAAATGCTCCTGGCCCACCATGACCTGTAGGCAACGCCTGTGTGCCTATAAGACTTAAATATAAAAATAAGTGTCCTGCATGTCAAACGCCATCATCCAGTCTCTGGGATTGAGGGCAGACAAGACCTGATCCAAGGTGAACATCTTGAATTTGTCCTGAGGAGGCAAAGATCTACAATAGGATGGAGCCCTCTGTCCTTTTTCAGCACCAGGAAGAGGCGGGAGTAACAACTACAATCTACTTCTGGCATCAGCACCCTCTCTATTGCTCCATTGGCCCAAAAAGCCTACACTTCCTGGTGTAAAACGGAGAGGTGGTCTCCGTCAGCCTTAACGGAAAGGGCAGCAGGGTTTCCAGATATTGAAGGGCATAACCACGAATGATCTGCACCACCCACTTGTCCGAAATGATGGACTGGCACCCTGGTAAGAAGTGACGGATTCTGCTGCCAACAGGGTGGCTGTGTGTTGCGAAGAACTATTCACAGAGGCTTGTGAGGAAAGAAGTGGGAGCAGGTGGAGCGGTGAACTGGGCCGCACGCTGTCCGCATGACCTACGCAATCCTCAACGGCAGCAACAAAGGGAACGAGAAGGCTGTTGTACCGGAGCCATCTGCTGGTGAAATTGTGACCCCCTGCTAAAACTGCACATACGGCGATACTACACAGGCAAAAGATGAGGAGTAGTGGACTACCTGAGGGAGCAAGCAGTATTTCTGCTGTGGTAGAAGTACAAAAATATCAGAAACAAAATATTTTTTGACACTAATATCGTCAAAAAAACAGACAAAAATATTGATTTGTTAATATAGAATTTAAAGTAGTAATTGATAAATATTTTTAAAGTAATTTAATGTAAATTAAATCTATTCCACTATTATTTAATACTATATATATATATATAAATATATATTTATATAATCACACAAACATAAATAAATACATATATAGGGTAACAATTAATAAAATATTTATTTTACATTATATTTTTTTATGCTTTAAAATTATTAATATGAATATATTTATATTAATATATTTATTTTACGTTATATTATTTTTTATATTTAAAATGTACTAATATGAATGTATATCTACATTAAAGACAATAGAATTCACACCACCCTTCACAGAAAAGAAACTGCAACGAATGCAGTTCTCCATGCTGAAAGTTTTCTTCAATCAACCCTAATAAACAGCATATCATACGGGGAATTTGTGAGGATTCGCAGAATTTGCTCACAGGATGAAGAACTGGCGAAACATACCAAAGAAACAACCCAAAGATTCAGAAAAAGAGGCTATAAGCAACAAATAATCAAAGAAGGTCTACACAAGATGCAAAAGAAATCCAGAGCAGACATCTTGAAGAAAAAGGAACAAGATACAAAGAAAGAAAAACCTGATGTAATTCGTCTGATAACAACTTTCTCAACTGAGGCAAAAGGTATCAAACAAATCCTGAGAAAAAATTGGAACATATTACAATTGGATCAAACAGTGGCTAAATTACTAGGCAATCACCCCAGTATTACTTTTCGAAGAGCAAGAAATCTAAAGGATGATTTGATGCACAGCCATTTTAAAGCAAAAGGGAAGAAAACAACTAATTGGTTGAAACAAACAGGGTTTTTCAAATGTAACAATTGCAAGGTATGTCAAATAGTTGTGAATACAAAACAAATAACTATGGCGAAAAATAAAAAATGGACAATCAACCAAAACATCACATGCAAAAGCCAGTATGTGGTATATATCATGGAATGCCCATGTGAACTAAAGTATGTAGGGAGCACCATTTGCGAACTGAAAAAGAGAATTTTGGAACATGTACAGGCAACCATAAACAAGGACCGCAGCAATGGTGTGGCGAAACATATGGAACTTCACCATGAAGGGGACTGAAAAAAACTCAGGTTTTATGGGATTGAGAGAATAGACCCATACGATCGAGGGGGAGATTGAGAACGGAATTTGAGACAAAAAGAGTCTCGGCATATACTGGACCTGCGCACCCTCACACCATTGGGTTTAAATCAAAATGAAGAATTGTATATACACCTTTGAATTTATACATTTGATTGCTTAGCTGGTTTTGTGTTCAGTATGAAAAATTGAAATTTGAGACACCTATATCACAATTGCACCTATATGTTTAGTCGATATTAGTGACACCCACCAGAGGGTTGTAAGTAATAGCACTCTATAAATCTCAGAACACTACATAACAGCAGACCCACATAGTAATCACATGATCTGATCAAATTGTATTGTAAATGTGCAATGGTTAAGCTGAGTATGGAAAAACACACTAGAGTATAGTATGTATCATCCCATACCGGGATGGAGGACTCAGTCAAGAGAACAGATAAAAGATGGACTACCCATCTAACAAACAAACAAAAATAGACACTAATGTCGATATACATGGAAAATAGGATACCTGGTTCCAAAATAATTTGTATATTGGAGGGGCACTGAAAGCCAAAACCTTGCCTGGCAGTTCAGACTGGACTGTTCCCATGGGGAGAAGGGTGAAGACTGATTTGAATATGGCTTGGTCCAAAATGGAATGGCATGGTGAGCAAAAAAATCGATGGAATTAGGCCCAGGTCTCTGTACTGGGGGTACATCTTTGACATTGTTCAGCATTCCGTCCATCAATTGTTCTTTTTGCATTTGTCACCTTGAGTGGGAGGGGGCCCAGACGTGGATCCTGTGCAAGGCAATGCCACTGGAGTCAAACTAGCCTGGTTTATGAAGGGTGATACCCTGAAACCGGTCCCAGGATGCTTGTTTCCGTTCAGAGAGGACATGGCCTGGCAGTTCGGGCTGGATTGTTACCATGGGGAGCAGGGTCAAGAATGATTTGCATATGGCTTGGTCCAAAGTGGAATGGCATGGTGAGCAAAAAAACTATGGATTTAGGCCCAGATCTCTGTACTGGGGGTGAATGTTTGACATTGTTCAGCAGTCTGTGCATCAATTGTTCTTTTTGCTCTTGCGTAGGCAGCTGGAGTTCAAGAATGTCAGCAGCCCTACGGACCACCATAGCAAATGGCACACTTTCTGCGGTGGTCGGGACCGGGTGAGAAACAAAGACCTAATCAGCGGAGGTGTCTAATCCACTCACCTCCTGGGGCTCATCATACCATTTGTCGTCATGATATGCCAGAGTGATGTCATCTTCAACACCATAAGTGCCATTATCTGAATAGGTACCATAAATGTCATTGATAAACTGTTCCCCGTTCTGGGTTAGGGGAACAGTGTCTGTATCAGAAGGATTAGTGATAGGAGCAAGTGGTGTCGAGCTCGGCCTCGGATGAGGTCAATGCGCCTCGGTGTAGGACAGAACCATGGTTGGGACATCGTGCACCGGTGCAATTGGCATATGCGTCGGCAGGCCACGGCCCAGTTTAGGGCACAGCACTTGGAACGGCAACAGTGCCGGTTTTGGCACAGATCCAGGGTTAGACCCAGAGAGTCCAAATGGCACAGAGGAAGGTCCTGCTGGCGTGGTCCCAGTTGGGAGAACTCTTGACCCCACGTCTTCCAAAGGCACTCCAGAGTAGGTCAATTGCGCAAATGCATCATAGCCTCCTGGAACTACTGATTTTGAGCAGAAGTAGCCCAGGTTCAAGAAATGCAGGCTAGTGCGGGGCAGAATTGGCGTCCCGCTCTGCTAAACAACTTCAGGAGTGGTTCCTGGAGGTATGGCTACCTCACACTCTGTCGGGAGACTTGGAGTGATGCAACGGGGAAGAACTTTGTTTAGACTTCTTCTTTTTGTTTTTCTGTGACTTCCCTGAAAACGGGACCTGGACGACGAGTCCTCCTTGTACTGGTCCTGGGTTCAAGAACAGCCCGACCCCACAACTTGGACCAACGAGGAGCCTTGCAGTGTTTGGGGATAAAACATTTTGCCTACTGCTCCCACATGGCCTTTGGATGCATCCGGGTGCACTCACTGCACGTCGCGGAGTCGTCAGACGAACACAAGCACCACAGGCAGACCAAGTGAGGATCAGTGACAGACATTTGCCTGTGACATTCCCCATAAGGCCTAAACCCTATCGACCTGTTGGGGGACATATCCCTTGCACACTGGGTAGAATTTGTCAAAAAACACCTCAAATCTTTCAGGAAAAAGTCTCAGAGAAACGAGGGGAGCTCCGGATTTGTATATGAAAGCATGGAAAGAAAGGAACTGATGTCAGCGCAAATTGTTGGCATCTATATAGGCCAATGCTTGTCACAATTGGCGCAGATGACGTTAATGTGGAGCCACAGACACCAGCTCCTCGTGTGCAGGGATACTGCTTCAAAGTTTTCCACATCCCAGTCTGACTCCTCGGGAATATTCTAAGGTGAAGAATCCGTGGTTAGATGTCTCTTTCAGAAACATAATTATACATATATTTTAATTTTTACAGATGGTATGTATAATAAGAGAATTAAATATTACTTTTCAGATTTGCATAAAAAGCCACTTAAACTTATATATTATAAACTTTTATTTTTTTAATTAAAATATTTAAGAATTTCAATGTTTTTGAAAAATTATATTGGGGTTAAATCTATTTTTTGGGAAAATCTTTATTTTTGTAGTCTATATTTTATTTCTCCATTTATTTGTATTTACTATAATTTTTACTATCAATACTTTTGTACTTGATGTCTGTCAATTACATTCTAAGGGGCCGATTACGACATCGTTAGGAAGGGCTCCAAACAGGATTCGGAAAAAGCAAATCCGATTCGGAGCCTATGTTTCCGAATGAATCGTACCCCTTTCTGAACGACCAAGTACGATGCGAGGAAGCCATCCGCGCTGACCGAATCAGTTCTGAACGCGATTCAGGCTGTCCGACTCATTCGGAGCCAATTCGTGCAGCTTAATGGGGACGGTTTCCGAACAAGCGAGTACGATGACCGATTCTGACAGCCGTACCGACTCGGTTTTGACGAGACGAAACGGCTGTGGGAATCGGACTTCGGAGGGCCGTAGCAGGCTCCCCCTTCACCCGGGGCCCTCCGAATCGGTCGCAGGGGGGTACCCATGGGTCCCCCTTTCCATGCATGCACAGTGTGGCGGGCACCACTGGGTGCACGATTTCCCCCACCTACCCCTTTTTTCAATGGGAACCTGTGTTCACGTTGGGTACACAGGCTCCCATTGAATTCAAAGGGAGTTCGACCGAACCGATTCCGTACACATCAAACCCAGTCTGTGGGATTCCCGGAGTGCGCTTCGTACGGAAAGCATTCCCAACCTGATTCGGTGGGAATGCTTTCCTAACGAGATTGTAATCGGCCCCTAAGTATTTGACGTCGATATTTCTGTTATCAATATTTTTGACACAATATTTTTGTTTCTGATATTGTGACATGTGTTGTAGTCACAACATGACACAGAGACGGTAACTCAGATAATCCAGGTTTATTTCTGTTGCACGTAACATCAGCGCGCCCTATCCTTCAGTCAGCAGATGATCAACTGACCGGAAGCGAGCACACCGTTCACATTCGAACGTTCGCATTCCCCACATTCCACTGAGGCGCGAGTCGCGCTGCCGCAGTGACAACAAGATCACAACATACCCCCCTTTCCTCTACACGCAGGTAGAGCAATGAAATAGAGGAAGAACAAAGAGGAGAACAAAAGAACATAGAGCAATAAAATAACAGTGAGCAAAAGCACCCCACAAGAATATGACAAAGTAAAGGGCAAATCACCCCACCATGAAATCTTGTAAGTGTTGGGGGAGTCTCCTAGCTCGTAAAGGTCTTTGCCAGAGTTGAGTGTCTTGGGAACCCTGAGGAGCAGGATTATTAACATAGGGCCTAAGGTTGTTACTCAAATGGTCACCACTGGGACCGGCCACTCTCAACTCAGGATCAGTGCGGGAAGTGTTGAGCAATTGGTGATCTTGAGCCAACATGTATCCCGAACAGGAATTTCTGTTGGCCGTGACTTTAGGAGGGTTGTTTCTTGAGCAATACTTGGCTACCCTACGTAAATTCCACTTTTCCCCATTAACCAACACAACGTACAAAGGATGTACTTCTTGAACTTTGAAAGGACCACGAAACTTACATAGGCCTTTGATCCAACGACCAGATCTGACTTTGACCCAGTCTCCCACAAGGAATTTGGCAGAAGACTTGTCTTGGGAATGTACGGGAGAGTGTGCATGCACGGAAGTACCCTTGTCCCTGTCACTCACACATTTCCCTTCCACCAACCCTCTGATCCATGAAGGTACTAGTTTGGAAGAAGGTTTTCTACCTCGCATGGCAACGAAGGGAACAACACCAGTAGTAGAATTTTCAGTGGTACGGTACGCCCACACCAATTCATTCAAGGTATCATCAATGTCCAGGTTGTTGGTGAGAGCCAAACCAATAGCCCCTTTAATCATGCGGTTGGCTCTTTCCACAATACCATTGGATTGAGGATTGTACAGTGTGGTGAGGGAATGTTTGATGCCGCACTCATGAAGGAACTCACTCATTTCTGTAGAAGTTAATTGGGTGCCATTGTCCGTAATAAGGACAGTGGGAAAACCTTCCTCTTTAAAAATGGTACGCAGCACTTTAATGGTGACTCTGGTGGTTATCTCTGGGAGAA
Organism: Calotriton arnoldi; assembly: GCA_963921515.1. Classification (NCBI taxonomy): domain Eukaryota; kingdom Metazoa; phylum Chordata; class Amphibia; order Caudata; family Salamandridae; genus Calotriton; species Calotriton arnoldi. The sequence continues at coordinate 1,075,007 of CAWUFW010001642.1, read as the reverse complement.
GATACACAATAAGCCATCTGGAGTGGACATCCATTATGACCATGCCAAACCTTTTGCTAGGGTGGACTCCGGGCATGGGTCCAATGAAGTCAAGGCAAATACTATGCCACACCACACCCGGATCATGGATGGAACCCGGGACAGACTGTGGTCCAACCTTGAGTCTCTTCTCACATTCTATGCACTCACTGCACCTTTCAACCCAATCAACTACTTCCTTATCCATGCCTGGCCACCAAAATTCATTCCGCAAACGTTTTTTTGTCAAAGTCTGCCCTAAGTGTCCTCTATGGGCTAAGTTGAATAGTCTTTTGCGAATGCCAAACGGGGGAATAATCTTGTCGCCGCGCATGACAATCTGGTCAGCAACAATAGATAGTTCGTCAATGACAGCATTAAAGGGCCTAACGCTTGTGGGTAGGGTACTCTCTCTACGCCTACCTTTAAGAATGAGGTTGAGAACACCTTTAAGGACCTCATCTTGTGACATGGCTTCAGCCCACTCCTCTTTACTGACAACACTACAGCTCCACTGAACAACATCTTCGACGCTGGAGATGGCTCCTTCTCTCTCACACTTTGACACACCACATTTGTCCACTTGCTCCCAGTCTAAGGGCAGGCGCGACAGGCAGTCCGCTTGAACATTGCGCCAACCAGAAATAAACTCGATGTTGAAATTATATTCTTGCAGCCTGGAGGCTAAGCGAGCTAGTCTAGCTGACCCCTTCCCAGTACCACCAGGTGACAGAATTTTTAGTAAAGGTTTGTGGTCGGTGCGAAGGAGAAATCTGCGCCCCCAAACATATGTTCTGAAATATTCTACACCCCATGTGGCAGCTAGGGTTTCTTTCTCTATTACTGAGTAATGACGTTCAGTAGAAGTCAAAGTCCGGGATGCAAACGCTACAGTTTGCTCTGAAGTACCATCATTCTGAGATAAAACAGCCCCAATGCCAGTATCACTGGCATCAACAGTAACAATTGTTTTAGCATTGACATTGAAAGGAACCAATATTCCAGCATTACAGATTTCAAGTTTGATATTGTCAAAACAATTTTGTTGATCAGTGCCCCATATGAAATTGATTCCTTTCCTCAAGAGTACCTTTAACGGTTCAGTTTTGCTCGCGAAATTCCTCACAAACTTTGAGTAGTACTCAATTAAACCAATGAAGGAACGCAACTGGTCTCTGTTACTGGGAACGGGAGCCAACTTTATGGATGCCAGTAAATCTCTTTTGGGTTTTACACCTTCAGAAGAGATTGAGTGTCCTAAGTACTCCACTTCTGTGGCAAGGATGGAACACTTTTCTCTGCGTAGCGTTAAACCAGATTCCAAAAGTCTGGCAAGGGCATCTTTTAACGCTACATTATGGCTGTTCACGGTATCGCTAAAGACCAGGATATCATCTTGGAAGTAGATGATGTTTTTAGACCCTTAAAGACTTCAGAGACCATCCTCTGAAAAATACTGGCAGCCGATGACAGCCCGAAAGGCATCCTGGTAAATTGAAAGATGCCTTCTGTGGTGATAAAGGCTGTTAAGTGTTTAGAGGAGTCGTGCAAGCGTATTTGGTGGCAGGCATGACGAAGGTCTAATTTAGAGAAAAATTTAGCTCCTTGTAACAACATCATCAATTTGTTGATACTGGGTAGGGGAAAGGTGTCAGGAATGATATTTTGGTTTAAACTCCTCAAATCGACACAGAAACGCAAATTTCCGTCAGCCTTCTCACAAATTACGACGGGAGAAACCCAAGGGGAGCACTCCACGGGCTCGATGACACCATTGGATAGCATTTCATCTAACATTTTCTTGACTTCCCCTCTCACCATGATAGGGACTTTCCTAAGCTTATGTTGAATGGGGATGGCACCCTGTTTGAGTTTTATTTTGTGGACGTAACCTTCCAAATTACCTAGTTGTTCTCTGAATACACCCTTACCTCCCTCCAAAATGTCTTCAACTGAGAGGTCATCTACCACCATAACCTGTTCAACAGCGTGAGGGTCAATCTTAATATGGAGGTCGTACTGGTGATACCAACCAAGTATGGGAGGTCCAGATTCGGCTACATAAACTTTTCCTTTGACAGACCTGTTTTTGAAAATAATATCAGACAAAATGTAACCTAGTATGTCAATCTGCTCCCCTTGATACCCACCGGGATTTATGTCTTTGGGTAGTAAATTCATGTGTGGCCATTCCTGTTGATATATTCTCTTGGGTATGATGGTATATAAGGACCCCGAGTCCACCATCAGATCAACTTTCCTGTCAGCAATAATGAACTCAGCTTTAGGTCTACGTCTCCTTTTATCGTCTAAGGTGACAGGATCGGTGAGAAGGACATCTTGATCTACATCATCAATTAGGGTAGGTTCCACACATAGAATTCTGTCTGCCCTGTATGAACATTCTCCAATGTTTGCCTCCTCAGACAACATTGCCACCTTTCCCTTGTTAGCATCTCTACACATCCTAGCAAAATGACCTTTGCGGCCACACCTTCTACATTCTTTGCCAATGGCCCAACAATTTTTTGAGTCTGACGTGTGATAAGTACTACCACACTTACCACAAGTCTTAGTGCCAAACTTACTGGGATACAACCTGCTGCCACTAGTACCCCTCCCACCTTTAAACTTGGTAGAGGCAGCCACATCCCCTTCACCACCCTCTATTACAGATGTTTCACATTCATTTGTTACGTTAAATTTAGAATCTCTGCGGTCCATTTCCTTCATACAGAACTCAGATTCCTCAATGATTTTCGAAATGTCAATTGCATCTTTGAGTGAAGGGTCTTTGGCAGCCCACAAGCGTTCCTGTGTCTTTCTGCTTCTACATTGTACAATGAGTTGGTCTCTTATCATTTCTTCAGCCATGGGACCAAATTTGCATTTTAACGAAAGTTCACGGAGTCTTGTGACAAAATCATCTATGGATTCGCCTATTTTTTGCGGTTGAGTATAAAACTTGTATCTCCTCATGACTACGTTAGTCTCCTTGGCAAATCTGACTTCCAACCTTTTACGCGCTTCCTGAAAAGCATCCTCAATGGGTTGACCACGTTCATTTGTGACAACAGGCAAGTATTTGAAAATATGTTGGCCTTCTTTTCCCAAATTGGTGAGCAAGATCGCCTTTTTCCGATTTGAGCTGTAATCTTGAGCATCCAATGCTTCCAAGTAATTATCAAACATTTCTATCCACTCATCCCACTCTATGCTGGGACTGCCTGGTTGACTGAGGAAATGCGGAGGAAAGGAGACAGCTGATAGGTCCAAAGGTGTGACATCCATGTTACTTCAATGATGTGCTTTGTTATACACAAAAGATTCCCAGCATGAAATGAGCAGGGGAGGTGTGCTTCCGACCTTCCACCAGCAGATGGCAGCGTCTATCACCTAAACTTTTGTCTTCTACAGCACTTAGAGAGTATCACACAGGGGTAAATGAGCTGAGAGGAAAAGATCGTATTGCGTGACAGTATCCAGTCAGCTGCTCACACACTGCAGTCAACTCGGCATACAATGCCTCCCTCAGAGCCCACAATGAAAGAAGGAACACCGCACTTGCTGAAGATCAAAACGATGACACGATGTCGAACTGAACAGCTGAGACACCGGGGCCACTGCACTTTCCACGCTCGCAGGGGCGATGCTCATAAGTCTGTTACGGGCGTCTCTTCAAATAACTTCAAGGGCACAGCGTCAAACTTCAATTTGAAATCACGGACACACCATTAGCTTAACACCTTTCTGCATGTCACATTGGAGCTACATTCGTGCGTCTCTTCACCAGGCACAGCTAATTGTTTTCTGACACCACATTACAGGCGTTAACTACAGGCGTCTCTTCACCCCTAACCACAAGTCGCTAAATACACCACAGAGCACTGCTTTTACTCACGGTCAGAGTGTTCTTTAACGGTGTCAAAACACGCGTTGCATTGGAGTCACAACAGGCGCTTGTACAACTGAAGATACCGCTCCTCGATTTTTGACAGCACTATAAATATTCCCAGTCAGATTGTGCCGTAATAGAGGAAATAATTTTCTTGGGGTGTCATAGCCGATTGCCACATGGTGAAGTTCCCATTTATGTGCAGGTATAACATCCGACACTCACCCAGCACGCATAGATTCTCCGCTGTATGTTACGTGCTCCGCTGACCGAAGCTCGTCGCCAAAAACATGTTGTAGTCACAACATGACACAGAGACGGTAACTCAGATAATCCAGGTTTATTTCTGTTGCACGTAACATCAGCGCGCCCTATCCTTCAGTCAGCAGATGATCAACTGACCGGAAGCGAGCACACCGTTCACATTCGAACGTTCGCATTCCCCACATTCCACTGAGGCGCGAGTCGCGCTGCCGCAGTGACAACAAGATCACAACAACATGCACCTTATAATAGCTCCATTTAAGGCAACACATTTTCAAGTGCTATTCTGTGACAGTCTCAACAGGGGGAACAGGGGAAATGGAGGCATGTGGCCTATTAAGAAGATTTTTGAGTATGTAAAGTAGTGATCCAACAGTATTACTTTACACAGATATGCTACTTACAGATCTCCAGTTGCAGATCTCCACCTACTCCTGTATAATCTCTTATGTGCAGAGTTCTTCTAACCGAGTGTATACGTTTTTGGTGTAAATGTGGGAGGTGGAAGTGGCTATATAATGGGAAATCTCTGCTACAAAACGGGTTGGGTTATGGAAAATGTTCGGTAGGGATCAAGGGAGGCACATGCAAATATTAAAACACACCAAAAAAGATTAAGAAAATTGTTATTCACAAAAGTTACACTTACACCTATTACAGTCAAGACCACTGGAAATGCACAGCAGGGGAGGAACAAAGTAAGTGTCAGGGTCAACTAAATTATTCCGCAAGAAAAAGGTAAAGTATGTGGTGTCATTACTTTGTCCTTTTACAACTGCAAGCACTGTCTTGGCAAATGTTTCTTCTCATTAGTATCAGTTTAACACCTGAATACACCAATCAACAACTGAAAGGGGGAGCAGTTCACCTTTACCAAGGGCTTGCTAAGGCGCAGCAACACATGTAGCAGTGTTTTAGTAACATTTGATCTAATTGTGCAACAAACAAATTTTATTTTGTTAAAATCTGCTAATTATGTCGAAGATGATGGATTAAAGGGCAAGTGCAGCAAATCCATAACTATGCAGAAAACGCTGTGGGCACAGAAGAATCACATATTCCACTGGCCATGACTACACTAGTACTACTGACAAAACAGGTCAAATTGACTCTAGTCAAGTATTGGAATAAGTCAAGCACCACATATGGCCAATCACTGTAACAAGGAGTCACTCTCATAGAAATCAATGGACACAAAGAATAACACTAACCCCACAAAGGGAAAAATAGGAAAATAATTTTTTTATTGATTACAATTTTAAACAATAAACAAAATTTACTTTAGATGCAAGTAATAGAAAAGACACATTTAAATAGAAAAGACACATTTAAACAAGGCTTTACTCACATTCAATACATTTGATTAAGGTGGAAGGGAGTGTACTCTGAAACACCCATCAACAGCTGAAACTCAATACATCAGCCAATCACATGATATTTGGCAGGAATATAGATTATTCTGTGGAACAGGCCCTTTTTGTTAGTATATCTAAATTGGTTCAGCAGTTTTTAAGCTACAAGGGACAAAATCTTAGTGCTATATTGGGCCACGATATATGGCGGAACTTTCATGGTATACCGCAGTACCTGGCGACGACAAAACACAATATCATTGGTTAATGAAATCCCTTGCAAAATGAAATTGCAGACATATTGTTTAGACCACACTTTGCCTTGTTTTAATGTAAAACATAGGCTATTACTGTTGATTTAATGTAGAGGAAGGGATGAGGCAGTTTAGCAAACTCTGTAGACGTAGGGAAAAGTAGTTTTACTGACTTCTATATTTAAAAAAAGTTTACGTAATACTGCAGTACTATCGCGAAAGTATCTAGGAAGTACTACTTTACTAAATGAAATACAACACAAACCTTATCTATGATAAAATTGAATTAGACACAATATAGGTTGATTTTTAAAAGAGCCTTAGTTTTTTTGCAACTAAGCATATTTAAATATGTTCATGAAGCCAAATTCTCAGGTTTGTAAGGAAAGGATGGTTTCCACAATTTGAAAAATGGACACCATCAGGACAATGCAGTGCTGCACCGGAATATTTGATATCCAAATTAAAAATGGAAGACATTTCATGATCTCAAAGAAATGCTGAGACTGCCTTGTTCACATGTCTTTGAGTCTTTTCAAACTTTTTTTAAAAATCGTTTTTATTTTGGGATACACATAGCAGCAATATACAGTATAAGCATGTTTATTTATTTATTTGAAAAGTTTTATATAGCGCTGGCTAGACCCGGAGGTATCAGAGCGCTTTACATGAGGACGAACATTGTTTCAGAGCATAGTTACAAGTTACATGAGTTACTGGAGCGAAGTTACATGCGTTAAAAACATAGATGTAAGGAAAAAAAGAAGGCAAGGGAGAGAGATTCAGGGAGAGAGGATAGGAGCAGGGGAGGTAGACCAAGAATGAGAGAGGGAAAGAGGTGGGGGGGGTGAAGGAAAACACAACCGGGAGACGAGGAGAAACAGTGTCCGACGTCCGGTGTGCTGTGATCCCAGTGGAAGAGGTATCATTCCCACACTTCTGCTGTGTGTGGTTCCCTTAGCACTGTGGACTCTCTCAGAGGGGTCTCTGAAACTCCAGGGCATAAATATTGGATGCCTCCCCAACAAGGGGAGAAGGAGTGCTTTGGCAAGGGGCGCCATTCCCACACCTCTGTTGTGTGTGGCTCCCTTGACGCGGTGGACTCTCTCAGGGGGGTCTCTGAGACTCCTGGGTATAAATACTGGATCCCTCCCCAACAAGGGGAGAAGGAGTGCTTTGGTTAAGGGCACACACAATGGTGGTAAATTTAGGGATAATGATGTATTGCGTGGTATTTTAGAATCCGCCCATGGGGCATCGTCATTGTCAGTCCAGGCAGGATGTCTCAGTAGTTGGAGACCTTTGTGGCTACTTTTTGGTGGGGTAAGGGCTGCGGCATGAATCTGTCCTGCTAAGTGCGCAGCTCACCTTCTGACTCGTGGGGCTCTCGTGTAGAATGGAAGCAGGTAGAGCCTTGCTGGATGGTTGTTGTGCACTCGGTGGCAAAGCTTCCAGGAACCAGATACAGAATATAATTGTTTTTCTTTGTTTTCATTTGTACAGGCGAGTGTTATGCCAAAAACATATATTACAGGTAAAATATTTTAAAAAGCTGCACATCCCTATTTCTTTTTTTTTTTTAATAACAGCAATACAATTATCAATAAACACGGAACTATTAAAAGGAAGAATCAAAAACTGGGCTGCAGTTGCAGAGCGGCATTCCTACATATCTCCTGGAGTCAACGACCGATGTGATATTTACAGTTCTATCCATCTCGCCTCCTCCTTAAATGAACCTATGGTGTACTAGGTAATGAAGTACCGGGGCCTAGCTCCTGTGTATCCCCCATAAAATGTAGTGCAGTGGCATCTCAGGCTGTAGGGCGGCAGCCTGCACCCTCCCAACTTAGGATCTTAGGTCTCTACCCCCTGCAGTGACCGGCCTGTTTCCCTCATTGCCTGAGAAGCCTAAAGATTTCTGTGTTAATTGGTATTATCTGGACTATTAGGGAAATCTCCACCACTACCCGTCTGTGTGCCAGGGGTCCCAGCCTGTAAATGGGCATCGGGTCCCACAGCTACCTGTCCAGGGGTCCATAATTTATTCAGCAATAATACCCATGTCTCTAGATCCTGTTCGGCATTTTCGTCCGTACGGACTATGCGCAGACGTCGCTCTTCAGCCACCCCCCATTCACACATATCCGCTATCCATCTGGGCAGTTTAGGGGGCACAGGTTGTGTCTAGTGTATTGCTATGCGGCGCCTAGAGAGTACCAGTCCCAAGTTCGCAAATTTATATTGCATTCTGTTCCTTGTCTTTGGAGTCGGCAAAACCCCTAAAAGGCAATGCTAAGAGTTTCATCAATCCGAAGGCCTGTCGCCTCTTGGAGTGTCTCCAATACGGTACTCCTGACCAATAATGCCAGAGCTAAGGGCAGTCCCACGTCACGTGAGCAAACGTGGCTGGCTCGGCTCCACAGCGGGAACACTTCGAGGAGCGCGTCGCATTGATATGTGCTAATCTGAGAGGGATCATATATGTACGGTGCAGATAATGAAATTGTATACGTTTAAAGCGAGCGTTGCTGGCTACTTCCCGCGCAAACGCTCGCCTCCATTCACTGTCTGTGAGGAGTATCTGTAGATCTGTCAACCATCTATCTGGAATGTGAGAGACGTCGACACTGCGGTCAGCCTTGATTGCTCGTTATAGAAGGGAAATTAATCCCCTGTGGGTACCTGAGTCGAAAATCGCCCGCAAGGTGTGGGACTCCGTTGGTTCCTCGAGGAAGGAAGTTCATATCTCACGAGTAGTGCGTGAGAGTTTTGCATATTGTAAAAACTGCCTTCCTGGGATCCCGAAGCACTCCAGCGCTTCAGCAAATGAGATAAAAGACCCATTACAATATAGGTCGGCCGCAGTAAGGCACCCTCCCTCGAACCACCTCGTCAAATCCATTACAGTTTGTATATGGCAAAAATTATGCAGCCATTGTAACAGTAGCGCTCATGCATATGGTGCCCTACGCAGCACTAGTGTGACTGCCCGTTCCCATGCCCCGCAACCTGACGTACCACAAACGGGAATTCCGGGGGGGTCCAAGATTCCATCATGAGGTATCTTGGTAAGTTATCCTTCAGTCCCCAATCCGCCAGGAGGTCCTTCTCCACAATAGGGCCTTTCGCACACCAGAGCGTTGCGTACTGGAGAAGGGTGGCAATGTAATAAAGCCGAAGGTCCGGGAGGCCCAGCCCCCCCTGTTCAGGAGTCTTTTCAAACTTAGTAGCATTTACAGTAGACCACTTCCATTTTTGTCTCTGACAAATGTTGGAGAAGACAAAGTGTGTGTTCGGAAACATAAGTGGAAAATGTCCGCTTCATATTAATTTCCAGACTAAATCCAAGTTAAGTGTCCTATATCATTGCCACCATAAAGGATCACCATAAAGTGTGGATGGTCACTTGTATCTTTGCATTCTTGGCATGCTCTCTAGCCCAAAAAATGATCTGTGCCCAACAAGCCAAACATGAACCATCTTGCACATACACTGGCATACAAGAATTAAGAACACAGAGGCAGAAAAACAAATATATACAGAGTTAGATGATTGGCCATTAGGAAAGTACATTACATCAGCAACTTAATTTTGAGAAGAGGACAATGATTGGCCTAAATAGAATTTTGACTAATAATGTAGCGCAATGCTATCAAAAACCAAAATGAGGTAAGAAAATAAACTAGACTGCAACAGTGAAGTTTCACAAGTACTACTTGAAACACCCATTTCTGGTCACATGACAATCAAAGCAAAAGACACACAAGTGGTGGACGGAATGCAGAGCAAATCAAAAAATTCACCCCCAGTCAAGACATCTGGGGTAAATCCATCATTATTTTGCTCACCATGCCACCCCAGTTTAGACATGGCCATATGCAAATCAGTCTTGACCCTGTGCCTCATAGGAACAGTCCAGCCCGAACTGCCAAGCCAAGTCCTCCCTGGACCGGAAACAAGCATCCTAGGACGGTTTTTGGGGTTTCACCACTCATCAGCCAGGATAGCTTGAATCCAGTGGCACAGTGAGCCCGCCGGGACCCACGTCTGGGCATACCCGGCGCACTTCGAGCGAGAAAGCAAAAGACACACAATTGATGGACGGAATGCAGAACAAATCAAAACATTCACCCAGAGAAGAGATCTGGGTTAAATCCATCATTCTTTTGCTCACCATGCCACCCCAGTTTAGACCTGGCCATATGCAAATCATTCTTGACCCTGTGCCTCATGGGAACAGTCCAGCCCGAACTGCCAAGCCAGGTCCTCCCTGGACCGGAAACAAGCATCCTAGGACCACTGGATTCAAGCTAGCCTGGCTGATGTGGGGTGACATATCCCGTGACCGGTCCCAGGATGCTTGTTTCCAGTCCAGGGAGGACCTGGCTTGGCAGTCCGGTCTGGACTGTTCTCATGAGGCACAGGGTCAAGACTGATTTGCAAATGGCTGGGTCCAAACTAGGGTGGCGTAGTGGGCAAAAGAACGATGGATTTAACCCAGATCTCTTGACTGGGGGAGAATGTTTGAATCATTCAGCATTCCGTCCATCATTTGTTGCAGGTACACTTTTCGCCCTAAGTGGGATGGGTATGCCCAGACGTGGGTCTCTTGCTCACTGTGCCACTGGATTCAAGCTAGCCTGGCTGATGTGGGGTGACATATCCCGTGACCGGTCCCAGGATGCTTGTTTCCAGTCCAGGGAGGACCTGGCTTGGCAGTTCAGTTTGAACTGTCCTCATGAGGCACAGGGTCAAGCCTGATTTGCATATGGCTGAGTCCAAACTGGGGTGGCGTAGTGGGCAAAAGAACGATGGATTTAACCCAGATCTCATGACTGGGGTAGAATGTTCGAATCATTCAGTATTCCGTCCATCATTTGTTGCAGTTACACTTTTCGCCCTAAGTGGAATGGGTATGCCCGGGCGTGGGTCCCTTGCTCACTGTGCCACTGGATTCAAGCTAGCCTGGCTGATGAGGGGTGACATACCCCGAAACCGGTCCCAGGAATGCTTGTTTCCCGTCCAGGGAGGACCTGGCTTGGCAGTTCGGTCTGGACTGTTCCCATGAGGCACAGGGTCAAGACTGATTTGCATATGGCTGGGTCCAAACTGGGGTGGCGTAGTGGGCAAAAGAACAATGGATTTAACCCAGATCTCTTGACTGGGGGAGAGTGTTTGAATCATTCAGCATTCCGTCCATCATTTGTTGCATTTACACATGACAATCAAAACCAATAGAAAACTAGACAAGAAATAAAATTAATTAGTAATTCATTATGTGATTGGTCGTTAACACAAAGTGGGCAATAAACACAGCCCAATACTGCTAAATAACACCACAAACCATAGAGACTATGCTGACTGTTGGAAAGTAATACAGCTGTATTTCTTCTTCAAAGTGATTACACAGAGACTGAAAAAATTAGACCTCATTTTCTACACACGCCATGCCACTCCACTCTACGACATGCCATGTCACTGTACGCAACTACACTGTGCGCCACTCGACTCAAAGACTCTATGACACACCATGCTACCCTACTGTACGACATTTCACTCCATTCTATGCAACTGCACCCTACAATACACAAATCCACTCTATGCTCCTCCACTTTACACCACTGTATGACATGCCACTGCCCTCCACTGTACGACACGCCACTCCACTCTATCACACACCACTCTATGACTCTCCACTCTACGCCCCTCCACTGTAACACACTGTACGACACTCCACTCTATGAAGCGCCACTCCACTCTATGCCACTCTACTCTATGACACTGTAAGACATGCCACTCCACTCTACAAGATGCCACTCTACCCTATGACACATCACTCCACTCTACGACACTCCACTCTAAAACACTCTACTCCACTCTATTCCCCTACTTTTTACGGCACTGTACAACACGCTTCTCCAATCTACTCTATGACATGCCATCTAATCTACCATAAGCCATTCCAATGTACTACACTCCACTCTATGTCCCTCAAGTCTGCAGCACTCTACTCCACTCTATGACACGCCACTCCACTCCACTATACGTCACTTAACTCTGACACGCCATTCCACTCTATGACATACTATTCTACATTACGCCACTCCACGCTATGACACACAACTTCACTGTACAACACACCACATGGCCCTCCACTCTATGGCATTGTACTCAACTGTACAATACTTTATGACACGCCACTCTACAATACGCACCTCCACTCTATGGCACTCCACATCACTCCACACTAAGACGCGCCACTCCAGACTAAGATACACCACTCAACTCTATGACACTCCACTCTACAACACTGTACTTCATTATATGCACCTACATTCCACGGTACTCGACTCCACTCTACGATATGCCACTCCACTCTATGACATGCCATTTCACTCTACAACACACTACTCTACGCCACTCCAATCTATATGACACTCCACGCTATGACACGCCACTCCACGCCTCTCCAATGTACAGCACTTTACTCCACTGTACGACACTCTACAACATTCTATGATACGCGACTCAACTCTATGACACGCCACGACATACCACTCCCCTCTATGCCACTCCACTCTACAACATGGCGCTCGACTCGACGACATGCCACTCTACAAAACTGTGTTGCACTCTATGCCCCTACATTCTACGGCACTCTACTCCACTCTACAACACAGTACTCCACTCTACTCTACGAGAAGCCACTCCACTCAATGACATGCCATTCCAATGTACAACTCACCACTCCACTCTACATCACTCTAATCCTCTCTATGCTCCTCCAGTCTACGCCACTCTAACATGCCACTCCACTCTGCGATATGCCACTCCACTCGACACGCCATTCCAATCTATGACACGTCATTCCACTCTACAACAATCTACTCCACTCTCCGCCCCTCCAGTCTATTGCACTCTATTCCACTCTGCGAGATGTCATTCCATTCAACGACATGCCACTCCACTATATGATATGCCACTCCACTCTATGACACTCCATTCTAAGACACTCCACTCTACGGCATGCCACTCCACTCTAAGACATGCCACTCCACTCTAAGACACCCCACTCTACAACACTGTATTCCACTGTATGCCCTATAATCTATGACACTGTAATCCAATCTATGACATGGCACTCCACTCCTCGAGAAGCCACTACACACTATAACACGCCACTCCAATGTACGACACACCACTCTACTTTACGCCCTTCAGTCTACGGCACTCCACTTTACGACATGCCACTCCACTCTACGATACACCACTCCACTCTATGACATGCCACTCCAATCTACGACACATCACTCCAATCTACAACATGCCACTCCACTGTACAACATTATACTTCCCTCATCATGCCCCTCCAGTCTATGCCACTCCACGATACTCTACAAGATGCAACTTCACTCCACTCTAGGACACCCACTCCAATCTACAACACACCACTCCACGACACGCCAAGTCACTCTACGAGATGCCACTCCACTCTACAACACACTCCTCCACTGTACTCTGCATTAACCCACTCTACGCTCTCCACTCTACAACACTCTACTCACTCTATGACATTCCACTTCACTCGGCGAGACTCCACTCGACAAGACTTCACTCTACAACACGCCACTCCATTTTATGCCACTCCACTCTGCGACAGTGTACTCCACTCTAATTACAATCAGATATCACTATAGTCGTGTATTATAAACCTAACATGTAGTATGAAGCCACCATAAGGCACATATTTAACGCTCCTTTTCACTTACCTTTTATTGCTACATTAATTACAATGTTGTATTTCTGATACCTGAAAATATATGGTTGATATTGGTACAAGCTCTTTCTTTTTTGAGATATTTTGTTAGTTCTGAAAACAACTTTTTTTTTCTTCTTTTGTTTTTTTCTGGAAGCTTTGTTTTTTCCAAAGGTCAACATGACCAACCAACAAAAGAGGTGTTAACAGAAAACAGGAGGAGAACAAAGGGCAAAAAAACAAAACAAAGGATGTTGGGGAGGATACTGGTGAGCCATGACAAGCTCCTGGTGTATGGTGACATCTCTCTCTCTCATAACAATCATATTATGGCACAGGAGACAGCATGTTGCAATACTGCCATACGGCCATACAGTTTGTCTGTTCTGCCTCAACCGATAGACTGGCACTGTGGTACCAGGAGCAGGGACTGATGCTGGGACAGATGCAGCAGAAGGTGGTGGAGATGATGCTGGAGATGAAGAAGTCAAAGGTGCTGCTGGAGGGATAGAGGCAGTGGGTGGAGGTCATGCCGACGCAGAATAAGTGGAAGGTCTTGCAGTAGCTGAAGAATTGGCCTCTGCCAATGTTCCTGATTCGGCCTCTTCCAACTCCCTCTGACACCTTCTTTTGGCTGGCACGAACCTGGATGAGTGGTTTGCCTGCAGGGGCTTCCTCATTCCCACTGTACCAAATCAGCACTGTTTGATATTGCCATGGTAAATTACCTTCTTGTAATGTTTGCAGGTTATGAGTTTGGCACTGACGTTTTTCTCTCCAGCTGGCAAGGAGAAAAACTCTTACACAACAGAATCCTTGAGCTTCTTCCTTCGCTCCACCTCCTGTTCCTTCTTCTGCATCCTCCGTTACCTCTCTTCCTCCTCCTCCAGCACAGGAGGATCTTGTTGGTCAGCCAATGTAGTTCACCAAAATCTCAAATGTGGATTGGAAGGACAAGATTTTCCCTCTGGGAAAAAGTACAACCTTCACCTTTGAAGATCTCAATTGGAAATGGGGAAAAAGGGTGTAAACTTCCTTATTTCCTACAATAGACAGAGTTCTAAGTCAATTAAATTCTATTTTACAAATGAAAAGTACAGCAGTACAACCGGCAAAGTATCTAGGAAGTACCGCAGTACTTACGAAATACAAAAAACCCCACTATATATGACAAAATCAACAGACATAAAATAGGTTGGCTCTTACAATTGCCTTTGTTTTGTTTTTAAAGTAAGCATATTTGATAAGAAATAAAATTAAGAAGTAAAGCATTATGTGATTGGTTAATAACACCAAGTAGGTTATAAACACAGCCCCATACTACTAAATACCGCCAAAAACCATTAGGACTCTGCTGACTGTTAGAAAGCAATAGAGCTCTATTTCTTATTGTAAGAAATAACAGAGAAATTGAAAATTATACCTCAACAGCTACATCAATATATGTTTCTACATAAAACAGGTACACTTCTATACTGATCTGTATGGCTGTTCTAGGAATAATAGCTACTGAAACTCACCCGTGGTGTGACTGGTTCGGTTTAAGCTATTCTTGGGAACATGAATGCTTAAAATGTCTACATTCAAGCACCACTGTTACAACATTAGAAAGATTTGCATATCTAAGGTACTTTTGTCTGAAAACACATAAAAGAAACAAAATAATGGATTCATTTATGTTTTATTAAAATTAATTTTTTATAGAAAAAAACTTACAAATTCAATCAAAAAAACAAAGGTTAAAGCTTAGTTATAGTTAGGAAAACGTAATTCATTATTTCTATACAAAAAAACGAAAACTACAGAAACATTATAAATTCTAAAGTTATAATTATAACTTTAAATTAAAATTTACGCATCTCCTTCACATTACTATAACTAGTGCACCTTTGTACACAGTGATGTCAACTCGGTAGCATCACTACATTCACTATAACTCAGCCCTCTACTATGCACAGTGTTCTCACAAATAATGTCATTTGAGATGTCATAAGTGTTGTTATGAATGTTATGATTTCACATGGTATAAGTGATGTAATCTGAAAAGGTATAAGCAGTGCCTCGTGAGAAAGTTTGTCAATGACCCTAAAAAGGCATTGATGGTCCTGGAAAGTCTATCAGGACAAGCTATTAGACTTGTCGGGTCCTCCACAGAAGTATTAGACATGGCTTTTGCAGCAAATGACCAGGGCACCATAGTAGACGCAAATGTCCTGTCAGGCAGGGTCCAATGCGCAATTTGTCTTTTAGGCAACGCAAACTGTGCCCTAACACCTGAGGGCATGTGTTTAATCCTCCTCAGCATTGATCCCAAGATGTGCGAGCTCGCCATTAATGAAACAGGCCCATCAGCTAAAGGAATGTTATTTTTCGATCACTTTGTGAAAGCGGTGGAACAGTTTATCGCAACATTCACTGCTTTAGATAGGCCACACTCTGCATTAAAAAAGGTTTTTCGATCACACGTTTTTCCCAGGGCCGGCAGAGGTAGGGGGCGCTCCACCAGTTGCATTCCCAATTCAGACTCCCTCTTTCATAGGACAGACTCAATGGCGAGATTGCTGGAATGACTCCCAAAGAAGTTCCCCCTTTCTCCCCTCAAGAGTAAGAGGGTTCAGATGATGCTTCCAATGAGGAAATTTCTGTGCAACTTGAGCTGGTTCCTATTTCCAAGGTAAGAATGTCTTCCTCTCCAGTTCTGGGAGGTTGAATTCATTTCCTGCACAACTGGCATCTAATCGCAAAAGATGCTTGGGTTCTTCAACAGTTCTAGGTTTCCATTTGTAGTGCTGTGCCACTCCAGTCTAAACACTCATACTGAAGCAGCTGCATTTCCCATTATCCATACAACATGTCATAGATCAGGAGACTGCTTCCATTCTTTACAAGCAGGCAATAGCCCCTTGCACGCCTCACCCCGCAGGTTTCCTAAGCAACGTCTATCTGGTGTAGTGTGGATTGTGGCCTCATTGTCGACATTGCCAAGTTAGCTTAGGCCTAGCTGCCATGACGCCTTCTTTGCACACGTTACTCTGTGACTTTGTTATTCCAGACTCTGCTTGTGCCCATTCAGCATTAGAACTGTCTGCCTTTTTGCCTTTCACCTTTTCTCATGTCCTCTGTGGGGTTCGTCTGCACACAATGTACAAGGTCGAAAAACAACGTCCCTTGTTATTGCTGTTCTGGTCAGCCCCTCGCACTTAGACATAACATGGAATACAGCTGCACAGGGAGAAATTCATGTGCTTTTAATATTGTGATCTCCCGGTTTGTGGCACTTGGAGAACAACCTTTCCAGGGAGAAGAGCTGTGCATGTCTGATGATGTAAACCTTGCATCTAGATCTTGAGGTATGGGGGTCCCCGGGACAAAGCCCAGAGGTCTTCTATTTTTATAATAAACTAGTTCCTAGCACGGGGAGGGTGGCAAGGCCTTTTAGTCCTATATCCACTGCCTTTATAAAATGCTGTCCCCGTTTGTGTTCTATGGAATTGTAACCATGCTTACTGTTTTATCTTTATGCATTATGCTGCTAGTACTGGCACGTATACTGTGTCTTAGAGCACGTTAGTTGAAATAAACATTTTAAACTATACTGTGTCTCTTAATACGCACGATGTGGACAAATATGAGTGAATTATGAAAGAGTGTTCTTGCTCCCGCGATTCTTGAAAGAGTCCGTGTTCTGGGATGTCTAATCATTGGTAGCTTCGCTGTAGTACGGAGAACGAATGTGACACTATAGCTAGTCGGATTGGGATTTTGGGTACTCAGGGGTATGGTTGGTACACCACTATACACCGAGGTCCTTTTTTCCTGCGCATAGTTCTGTATATGTGCAGAATCCCTGCAACACTGGTGGGCTGGAAAGGGGAAGGTTTTCAGTTGGTCATCAACCTCAAGGAATTTAACAAGTGTATCCTCTACAGATATTTAAAAATGGAGAGGATACATTTGTTAAGGGATGCCTAAGAGAAGGCGACTTTATGACTCAAATGGACCTGAAGGATGCCTATCTGACAGTATCGATCTTTCCACCTGATCATCGTTTCCTGCAGTTCCTGTGGAGGCTAACTACTTAAGAATACTTGGACATGCCATCTGGTCTCTCTTTAGTTTCTTGGTGCTTTACCAAGTTCTTCAAGCCAGTAACAGAACACTAAAGACAGAGGCACTCAGTTTATCTTTCATTTGTAATACGTTCTATTAATGTCTCAAGCCCCCCTCTATTCACACAGCAGTTGGACCTCACAATTTCCTTCCTAGAGGCCCTAGGTTTTGTTACCAACTATTCCAAATCAGATTGCATTCCAGCAAAATAGATTATCTTCTTCGGGGTCGCATTTAGACTCGGTCTCAGCCACTCTACCCCTTCCCCCGTTCAGAGGATCGGAGCCATCACAAAAGCAATATACAAAGTTATAAAGAAAGAGACGTTCACCCTTTGCTGGCTTGCACGTCTAGTGGGCCTTTTGGGGTCCTCCATACTGGCTTTATTTCCGGGCCCACTCCATTACCGAGCCCTTCAACACCTCAAAATACAACACCTGCAAAAAGGCCTCACATATTCAGACCAGGTGCCCTTGACCACAGAAGTTCGTCAGGATTTGCAATGGATGCATGGAACGGGAGGGCCATCTTCGGCCTCATTCCAGATGTAGTAATAGAGTAAGATGTGAGCAGGTGGGGATGGGGAGCAATGTCATGGAGAGCTGACAGCAGGTTGCAGATGGTTCAAAGAAGTTCCTCCACACATCACCTGCCTCAAATTGCTGGCAGACTCCTTTGCAATTTGCTCTTTCTCCCCTCACCAGAAAAACTGCTGTATTCTCCTAAAGATGGTCAATGTTTTGGCAGTCCAATATGTCAAGCATATAGGAGAAACAAGGTCTCGCCTTGCAGCAAAGACTTTTGGCACCATTGCCTGGAACATCACTGCTCCTCCCTTGCCAGGCAAACAGAATTCAGTGGTGGACTCGAGCTCCCGGTACCTCCGGGATTCCAGTGAGTGGAAACTAGACCCGTCCTTGTTTTCCAGGATTATGACGATATGGGTTCAGAAACAGGTGGATCTCTTTGCAGCTCGGCTGACTTATCAATTAACATTATTTTACAGCTGGAGACTGGACCCATTGGTGTTAGTGACCGATGCATTCTTGCAGAAGTGGAAGGGTCAGAAATATGCTTTCCATCCCTGTTCCATGATTCTCAGGGTAGTGCTGGCCGTCACGAACCAATCGGCAAAATTACCCTTGAGTTTGTCGCTGTGGAACACACAAAGTTTGTTTCTCTTTCTTCTGGAATTATATTGTGATTTTCACGAACCTCCTACCGGAGCCTCTGGGGCATCAACACCCACTGGTAATGCTCCAACAATTGAGATTAGTAGCTTGGAGACTTTTCAGAAACGGTGGAAAATGCCGGGCGTTTCGGAACAAACTCTTGATCCCATCCATAAAGTGTGGGCCGACTAAATCCTCAAGAGATATAGATCAGCCTGGAAAACATGGCCATGCTTGTGTGAGGAACTGAATCTAGATCCCGAGGCAGAAGATATAATCTGAGTCATTAATTTCCTTGGTGTCAAATGGCCTTTTCTACTGCACAATCATATTCTACAGATCGTCGATTTCAGCTGGTCACATCACTATTGGTAACAGACAGTTTATCAAACCTCCGCTGGTTTAAGAGGTATTACATTTTCAGCTCCATCACAGACCAAATAGTCAGTCTTATGGGATGCCAACTTGGTCTTGAGATTCCTTCAGTCTTTGCTGGATAACAGTTCTTTGTCCAGAAAACAAATATCAGTCAAGCTAACTGTGCTGCTATGTTTGGTCTCTTGCAAAAGGGTTTCAGACATGCAAGCTCTTGTTTTGGCAGTTAGGTGTTTTACGCAAGGAGTTTCCTTTGTGATGACCAAAAGAACTGAATCAGCAACTACATGTTTCCTGTCCTGCATTACAGAGAGCCGAGAATATGAGTGTCATTCAATGTCTTCAAGAGTACGAAAGAGTCACTTCTCCCCTGAGGAGTTCCCCTTCTGTCCAACTAAACTCCCTAGTGCACCCTCATGTACCTCTATCTTGCCCCACCTTAGCCTGTTGGGTTAAATGGAGTTTAGCTGAAGTTGGTATTTACACTTCTGTATTCGGCCCCCACTCGGTCAGGGGATCTATGGTCTTAAAGTCCTTTGGAGTAAGAGCACGCTTGGAAGAAATCATTCGGGTAGCAGATTGGTCATCCTATGTTTGAGGAGTTCTATTATAAACCAAAAGTAATCCATTTTCGATAATTGTGAATAAGCTTTCAGCTTGCATAATCTGAAGTCTCTGGTTCAATCATAGAATGGAAAATAATACAGCAGTCGTGAACAAGAATTTTCAGTTTTAAAAAGGAAACAGAAGCAAGGATTAGCCCACCTATATTTGTGGATGGAATTGACAGTATTTTATCTTGTAAGCTCTGTTTCTTCAAGCCCATCCTTTTATAAGTTGGTTATATGACTCTGGTAGATTTAGTATGCAGTTTCAGATCAAAAACAATATTGAACTCAGGTTGATCATCATGCAATGGATTATCTTCTTGCAGCAAGAAGAGATGGTTTACATGTTTCTTCTTCAGCTTATAGGGTCACAAGCATTGTGACTGATGAATGATCTGCCTATGATTGGGACATGTGGGGCCTCATTTATGAGGAAGTCACGCAGTGCAGCACAACAAGTCACCCTGCTGCGCTGCACTGCATGACAGGGAAAGGGCAGGAAAGAGCCGTATTTAAGGCAATACAGCACCATGGTGCAAGGGTGCCTGTGTTCCTTGCAGGATTGTTTTTGAGCAGGAAGTGGCACCTTCCTGCACAAAAACAATTCTGGGAGGCATATTCCACTTTCTATGTGTGCTGCAGAATGCAGCACACACAGAGGAAGAAATTAGGAGAAATGGAGATATTTCTCCTCGTTACGCCTCCCCTGGGAAGGTGTAATATTTTGGCGCATCCCCAGGTTTACAAGTTATTGTAAATCTGGGGATGCGTCAAAATCCATGGGAGTTGTGTGGAAACACCCACGCAACGCTCATGGAATGCCTACCCAGGGCAGAGTAACACAACGCAGCGATTTGCACTGCATTACTCCAGATTTTTGAAGCCACTCAGAGTCACGTAAAGTAGTTTGCGTGATTTCAAAAATCTGACTTAGAAGTTTGCATCATGTATGTACCACATTGCGTGGTGCAAACGTAATGCAAGCCTCTCATAAATGAGGATTGTAGGTTTTCCTGTGGAACTATGAGTTTTATAGTTCTTTTCTACTGCAACCTTATCCAATGTTTTTTACATGGCTGCTGTTAAACAAAAGCAGAGAAGAGAATGCATAATCCTTCCCTTGGTATCCTTAATGCATCTGAAAATTCTTGTTCACAAATGTTATAATATTTTCGATTTACCAGTGTTCTACTGCAGCCTCCCACAGTATTCTAAAGAACAGCTACAGCACTAACATTCTTATTTATGACAAAAGTGTGGCACACCTGAAGCCATCTTGATTGACTCAGAGCCGTAAAACTTAAAAACACTTCATTCAGAAATTAAAACATTTCATTTTAATAATGAAAGCATTAGGCGGTTCATTTTGTTACGGAAATTACTGTTAATGCTGTAGAAGGCAAAATTCTTTATAAACTACTATGTAAACGTATTCTTTTAAACTCTACCTTAGATCTGGTCATTGGCAAGAGCAGCTCCATTCAACTTGAATCTATCGCCCCATGTGACTGGACGGACCACCATTGCATCTCCTTCCTTGTCTCAGAACTGGTGAGAACCATTAAATCTCAACCGAAGAAACCAAGACTCTGGCAAAGAAATATGAGAAACATTAACCTATATGATCTGTCCTCCCGCACAGACAGCATCCTGCCTCCTCCTCCGGACATGACTGATGAAGGTGCCCTCACAGACCATTACAATCACTCAATGTCCAAGATACTAGACTCTATGGCACCACTACAATTGAAAAGGATGCCAGCCAAAATCCCCAAACCTTGATATAACAGGAGCCTAAATACGGAGAGAAGAAATCTAAGACTAGCAGAACGTATCTGGAGATCCTCGCCCTCCGTGGACCATCTTACTCAGCTGAGAGCTTCGAGAAACTCATATAACAAACGCATCAGATGCTCTAAAGCTAGCTATTTCAGGGAACAACTAAAGCAAGCAAAAAAACGACCCAAAAAACTGTTTGAACTCATCAAGCTTCAATCTAACAACCAACCTATCCCTCCCTCCTTAGAACCCTGTCAGCAACCAAACTGTGAAGAGTTCGCTACATTCTTCCGTGATAAATCAACAAAGATTGAACGGGAACTACTGGCTGCCCGTAAGAATCTACCTGCCACCTTTCCATCCCCTGGGCTGGATTTGCCCCCACAACGTCTGACTCTCCCTCCTTAAAAATAACCCTGGGCGGTGAACTCCGCTCGCGGAGTTTTCCGCACTCCACGGAGATCGCGGAGTTCCGAAAAACTCCGCCCCGCATAGCGGAGCAGAGTTTTTTTTACCTCGCTCGCGTTCGTCAACGTCAAGTTGGCGAGCGAGGAAAATCAACCTCCCGGCGAGATTTTTCCTCGTTTGCGATCGCCAACATCAAGTTGGTGAGCGCGAGCGTGGAAAATCAACCTCCCGGCGAGATTTCTCAACGCGGGGGGGGGGGGGTCAGGTTTCTCATTGCAAGTGGTCGCGTATGCTCTCGACCGCTCGCGTTGAGAAACAGCCCGTAAAAATCTACTCGAGCGGCAGAAAAGGAAAGCAGGGACCGCTTGCACTGTGCATGGTGCCGTTCGCGATGACTGCACAGTGCGGACAAGCATCTGGCACTAATCAATCACCGCGAACGGCATTTTTCTATCGTACTCCGCCGCTCGCAGAGCTCCGCGTAGTGCGGCGGAGTTTTTTTTGCACTTCGCGGTGTTCCGCGTAGTGCAACTCCGCAAACTCCGCCCAGGGTTACTTAAAAACAATGCCTCTTGGAGCTTATTCCAAACCATGGATGAGAGCACCATTCGAAAAACGGCTACTCTGAAACCTTCCAACAATTTTAGCGACCCCGTACCACCGAACCTCTTCAAGGAGATAAGATCATCCATATTCCCTCTCTGGACGAAGATAGCTAACGTCTCTCTGCTCCAAGGGTCAATCCTAGATTGTCTAAAGTCAGGGCAGGTCACCCCCATCCTAAATAAACGATGGCAGACCAGACTAACCTCCACAATTTTCATCCAATCTCCACCATTCCTACGCTGGCAAAGCTCCTCGAGGAATGTGTTCACACCCAACTATGTAGCCATATTGAACAATTCCAACTACTAGACAAATTCCAATCCGGTTTCAGGCAGGGTCATAGCACGGAATCCGCTCTTACTCCCATTGTAGATGATGCACTACGAATGCTGGACCAGAACGAGTCATGCCTTTTGATCCTCCTTGACCTCTCGTCCGCTTTTGATACAGTCAAACACAATACCCTCATAGGTCTACTGGAGCACAGGATGGGGCTATAGGGGACTGTGCTTAACTGGTTTTCCCCATTTCTACACAATAGACACCAAAGGCTGAAGGTGAATCAGTCTCTGTCCAACCCCTCTTCACTCACTCTGGGGGATCCTCAGGGGTCCACTCTCGCTCCTACTCTCTTCAATCTGTTCATGGAGCCTCTAACAGAAATCCTGAAATTGTACAACATCCATTATCACATGTATGCCGATTACAAACAACTCTACCTGAAAATCTCCACCCCAGAGGACATCAGGTCTCTCAACTCAGTACTTCAGGAAACGCAAAGTTGGCTGACATTCAATCATCTGAAATTGAACGCTCTCAAAATTTAATTCCTCCTCATCGCCCCTGACAAACAGTCCCCAGTCATTGCAAAATGGGTGCACCAACTAACCGCCCTCAACTGCACTCCAAACATCATTGATTCGACAAGCTCACTCGGAATAACACTGGACAAACATCTGAACATGCAGAATCACATTAGTGCTCTCATCAAAGGAGCAAACTTCCATTTGAGCATCCGAAGGAATATAAAACTGTTCCTTCCCCACAACGACCTCAAGACCGCGGTGCAAGCATTAGTGATCTCTAAACTGGACTATGGCAGTGCAACCCTTTGCGGACTTCCGAGATTGAAGATGGCCCCACTTAAGGCCTCTCTCAATTCCGCTGTAAGGCTCATTACAGGCTCCAAACGTGATCATGATATCTCACCTGAGTTAAAAGCTCTAAATTGGCTCCCGTATGAAGCAAGGATTCAACAAAAAATTGCTTGCATGACCCACAAACCTCTACACTTCAACACCCCGTGATATCTTGCACAAAAACGTGAGCTCTCTGGAGGCTCCAGATCCTCTAGGGGCTCCAGCACCTTACAACTTAAACCTCAGAAATTCCATAAAAAGAAAACTTAGAAGCGAGCATTATCGGGTATTGCACCTAGAATTTGGAAGTCCTTACCACCTGAAACAAGACCGAATAATTCCATAGCTTCCTTCAAAAGGGAAGTCAAACAGATTTTGATGTAGAAATTCCTGGGCTAGTCCCCTAGCCCACCTGAGGTCTCGCTATCTCACTCTTGTCTCGAGTGACTCTGCTAGGATTGTTATTATTTGTTTTGCCCCTGTACTGTTCGGTTGTGATATGAACTATGGTTTCCTTCCTAAGAAAGTCAAAGTAGTTCTGTTGAAGAAATCTCTTTCAGTCTCACCCTAGGATTTGCTTTCTTACTCTTGCCTTTACTGAAATGTTTGACTGTTGTGACCGATGTTGGCCTTTGCTGGGCCGGTCTGTGCTAATGTCGTTATTTCTTGTACCCTCGTACCTACCCGTCTGTAAAGCGCTCTGATAACCCCTGTGGTCTTGTTCGCGCTATATAAAACTCTTTAAATAAATAAATCAATAAAATCTAACTTGGATGTACTACTACTCTTTCCCGATTGTGTGGGCCTGCCTGCTGATGCATGTAAGTATGAAACAGCAGTGGAAAATGTCAAATGATAGTCTGTAGGACAATACATTAACATTTTAGTTATACAACCATTGTATATGGCCAAGAACATAAGACACAACAGTAGATGGTAGGTAAAATTGAGGTTTATTTTCAGAGGTGCACAGAAAAGTATTATTATACTATAAGGATTGGGGTTTATTGATTAAATGTGTGTTTCTTTGTGTGAGGATGAGTCTATGATGTGGTTGGGTTTGCTATTGTCCTAGCCTACGCAGGATGCTAGTCATCCACGTCTCAGGCTGCATAATCCCAGGCTCCCTGGAGTGAGACGATTGCCTAACAAGTATGAAGTTTCGAAAAAGTTATAAGCCTTTCTCCTCACAACTGTGATTTGTCTGTGCTGCCGCTTTCCTGACACCTGTCATGATCGGAGCTTACTATGGACTCTTTGGCCTATTAGAACATTATGGTTTGCTTGACACCAGACCTATCTTCCTTTTTCTCATTTGACTGAACAATAATTTGTTAAATTGACGTTTTTCTGCTGGTGACCTTATGAATTTTTCAAAACTTCATACTTGTTTGGCAATCTTTTCACTCCTGTATCCTAGGACCAGTGGGTTAATACCTTTCTTATCTGATTGCATCTACTATATTGAGTATCGTCCCATACCAATTGTGACTAGGTCTGGTTTCATAACTTTTTCCCACGGAGGAGCACCCACCCTTGAGCCAATTGACGGCTTACTTCTGGACTATGTTCTTGATAAAGGAATGAAGAACAAGTTACTTACCTTCGGGGGGGCAGAAAGCCCACTAGATGCCAGGGATTTAAAAAAAAATTTTTTTAGGGGTGGGGGTTGCCCAAGATGGGCATGCCAGCCCCCACCCTCCCTGCAAAATTCCACAGCCTTTTTGCCTCCCCTGGGAGGCATATGGGGGCAATAACCCCCGATCTGCCCCCCCCCGGCGGACAGAAAGCACACTAGGCACTAGGGATTTTTTTTTTAAATGTATATAGGGCTGGGTGCTGCCCATGGGCATGCTAATGCTTCCACCCCCCTCAAAATAAATTGCCACAGCCTTTCTGCCTCCCCTGGGAAGCATATGGGGGCAATAGTCTCTAATCTGTCCCTCGGGGGGGCTGAAAGCCCACTAGGCACCAGAGATTTGTTTTTTTATACGTAGGGGTAGGGGCTGCCGAGAAAGGACATGCTAATGCCCCCACCGCCAAAAAAGGCTTTCTGCCCCCCCGGAAGGCAGATCAGGGCAATAGCCCCTTGTCTGCCCGCCGCGGGGCCAGAAGGCCCACTAGGCACCAGGGATATGTTTATGGGCATGCCAGTGAGAAGCCCCATAGGCAAGGGTCGCTCCCTTTTTTTTGGCACATATTTTGGCTGTTTCAGTGATATTTTTATTCTCATCTGCACACACGCGGGGGCAGAAAACCACTAGAAACCAGGGAGAGGTTGTGTGTGTGTAAACTAGAGTTTGGCTGACAGTCTGCGTGTACTGACCTTTGGCTGGCATTTTGCTGGCGGTGTGTGTGGACCTTCACTTGGCTAATGGTGTGGGTGGACTAGATCTTGATGATGGTGCCATACCTCCCTGGACTCCCCAGGGTGTCTAGTTTTCAGAAATGTGTGGGTTTGGTAGGTTTCCCTAGATGGCCGCCGAGCCCGGGGCCAAAAACCCAGGTGCCCCCCTTGCAAACTCAGGTCGTTTTGAGATAGGTAATTTTGATGTCTCCACAATACATTTTGGGCCCTTGCCTGTCTCGGGTACTTGGCCCACCCACACGAGGGAGGTACCATTTTTATCGGGAGACCTGGGGGAACGCTGGGTGGTAGGAAATTTGTGTCAGCCCGGTGATCCCACAACTTTCCCACACAGAAATTTGAGAAAAATGAGATTGGTTTCAGCTAAATTTGAGGTTTGCAGGGGATTCTGGGTAGGAAAACGTTGGGGGATCCACACAAGCCATACCTCCCTGGACTCCCCAGGGTGTCTAGTTTTCAGAAACGCCTGGGTTTGGTTGGTTTCCCTAGATGGCAACCGAGCCCAGACCCAAAAACCCAGGTGCCCCCCCCTTGCAAAACAAGGTACTTTTGTGATAGGTAATTTTGATATCTCCACAATACGTTTTGGGCCCTTGCCTGTCACGGGTACTTGGCCCACCCACACGAGTGAGGTACCATTTTTATGTTGAGACCTGGGCGAACGCTGGGTGGTGTGAAATCTGTGTCAGCCCGGTGATCCCACAACTTTCCCACACAGAAATTTGAGAAAAATTTGATTTTTTCAGCTAAATTTGAAGGTTGCAGGGGATTCTGGGTAACAGAACCTGGTGAGAGCCACACAAGTCACCCCCTCCTAGATTCCCCTTGGTGTCTAGTTTTCAAAAATGTATAGGTTTGCTGGGTTTCTCTAGGTGCCAGCAGAGCTAGGGTTCAAAATCCACATCTAGGCACTTTGCAAAAAAAGGGTCAGTTTTCACTGTAAAAATGTGGTATGTCCACTTTGCGTTTTGGCCCGTTTCCTGTTGCGGGCACTAGGCCTACCAACACAAATGAGGTACCATTTTTATCGGGAGACTTTGGGGAACGCGGGGTGTGTGGAATTTTGTGGATCCACGCAGATTCCAGAACTTTCCATCACAGAAATGTGAGGAAAATTTGTTTTTTTAAACAAAGTTTGAGGTTTGCAAGGGATTCTGGGTAACAGAACCTGGTGAGAGCCCCACAAGTCACCCCCTCCTAGATTCCCCTGGGTATCTAGGTTTCACAAATGTATAGGTTTGCTAGGTTTCCCTAGGTGCTGGCAGAGCTAGGGTTCAAAATCCACAGCTAGGTACTTTGAAAAAAAGGGTCAGTTTTCACTGTAAAAATGTGGTGTGTCCACGTTGCGTTTTGGACCCGTTTCCTGTCGCGGGCCCTAGGCCTACCCACACAAGTGAGGTACCATATTTATCGGAAGACTTTGGTGAATGTGGGGTGGGTGGAATTTTGTGGATCCACGCAGATTCCAGAACTTTCCATCACAGAAATGTAAGGAAAATGTGATTTTTTCAGTAAATTTGAGCTTTGCAGGGGATTCTGGGTAGGAAAACGTTGGGGGTCCATGCAAGCCATACCTCCCTAGACTACCCCGGGTGTCTAGTTTTCAGAAATGTGTGGGTTTGGTAGGTTTCCTTAGATAGCCGCCGAGCCCGGGACCAAAAACCCAGATGCCCACCCCTTGCAAAACCTGGTCGTTTTGTGATAGGTAATTTTGATGTCTCCACAATACGTTTTGGGCCCTTCCCTGCCACGGCCACTTGTGAGGTACCATTTTTCGGTCTCGCCTGAGCCAGCGCGCATGCGCTGCTCTGGCGAGACTTTTAGTAAGCGGGTTTTGGAAGTGCAAACAGTGGCTTTTGCTGCGGACTAGCCTGCGTTCATGCGAGCGTGCACGCGCGATCAGGCGCCATATGGCTTCCCTCGCCATCTGGACGCTCGCGTGAACGCAAGCTGGTCGCCAGCAAAAGCCACTGTTTGCACTTCCACCCGCTTCCTCACAAATGCTAGTTTTCCTTCAGCGCGCGCTTGTTTGATCTTGTTTAAATGTGTGTTTATTTTTCCATTCGGCCGCGAAGCAAGGGACATCTGGTGGCTTAGAGGTCAGACTTGTAATCAAAGTGCTGAGATCCATGACGTAGCATTATGTGTTCACCCGACAGGAACAAAGGCTGAAATAATATCCAGTGTAATTCAATATCTGTCCGCTGTTACTGATCTTATGTGCTTGCAACTGCATCATTCTGCGTACACTTTCCAGAAAAATAAGTTGCCACAGTACACTTTGCACTAGAGCTGTGATTAGAGGATCCAAAAATAATTTTAACCCAATCTCTGATCACCCACTGTTAAAACTCTTAGCCCCCACCCCCCCAGCTCCTAGTCTTGCTGCTCCCACCTCAAGACTTTTCACAGCCCGCACTCTGATTTCTGTGCACTGCCAGTACCACAGCACAGCTGAGCCGGGCGGATTCCGCCTCTCTCCGTGAACGCACCTCACTGTGGGAAATGCGCACATTAAACCATGCTGCGGCGTCTAGTCCTCGCTGCTGCAGCTGCTGAATCTCTGATGACCCACTGTTAAAAATCTTAGCCCCCCAGCTCCTAGTCTTGCTGCTCCCACCTCAAGACTTTTCACAGCCCGCACTCTGATTTCTGTGCACTGCCAGCACCACAGCACAGCTGAGCCGGGCGGATTCCGCCTCTCTCCGTGCACGCACCTCACTGTGGGAAATGCGCACATTAAACCATGCTGCGGCGTCTAGTCCTCGCTGCTGCAGCTGCTGTGTTTTTTTGTGCAAATGTGAGATTTAGTTCAGAAATAAGAAGCTGGAAAAAAAGATCCCAGAGTCACCTTTTCAAAATGTTACCTCATTAGGCTGACAGCTTTTAAATCGCCATTTCTAAGCCCAGCTCTGTGTCTACAGAGCTGCTGACAGGCACCGGCGAATGGTCGTTTGTGGACGTATTTAAGCTCTTTTGACAGAATTAAGGTGGTTCCCTCTGACAGACGAAAAAGTGGTGTTGCTCATTTTTAGGTCTCGGCCTGCACCAGCGCTTGCGCTGGTCTGGCCGAGAGTTTTAGTAAGTGGGTTTTGGAAGTGCAAACACTGGCTTTCGGCTGGCGACCAGCTTGCGTTCACGATGGGCGTGCACGCGCGCAGCTGCCATCTGGGGTTTCCTATCTCTTCCTCATTTCCTCGTCATGGCTCATTAACTCTCTGGACTCTGATGTTTCAATCACAGCAGCAGCTCACATTACCAACTGACGGCCCTGGACTACAGTCACATGAAAAACAACAGCGATTAGCATTGAAATGCAAGCTTTTTTTTGTCTACTTAGAAATATTGCTTCGGTGGGTTGATTTCACCTTATATCGCTATTTGTTTTATATTGGGAGTCACAGCCTAATTACCAGTATTTTTGTCTCACTCTTTTTAAAAAAAATATTTATTCGCGCAAAGCACAAAGCTATATTTAAGGTTACCTTTTCCGCGTCACTTCTTCACTCTATTTAAACTCCACACCCCCCACTCTTATTGTCTCTCTCCTTCTCTCTCTCTCCCCTCTCTAATTCTCTCTCTACTTAATTAACTCTCCCCTCTATCTTTTTTAGCCTTTCATTCTCTCACCCCTTTATCTGTTTCTCTTTCAAACTCCTTCATTCACTCTCTCTCCCCTTCTTTCTCTCTCTCTATCCAGCTCCACTCTTTATTCTATGTACACCCTTTCTCTCTCTTTCTCTCTCACCACCATCTCTAATTGGGCATTATATCTTCACTCTATCTCTCACTCGGCAACACCACAGCATCACTCAGCGCAACCACAGGATCAATCAGAGCAAGCACAGCATCAATCAGAGCCAGCACAGCATCACTCAGCACCAACACATCACTCAACGCCATCACAGCATCACTCAACGCCATCACAGCATCACTCAACGCCATCACAGCATCACTCAACGCCATCACAGCATCACTCAACGCCATCACAGCATCACTCAGTGCAACCACAGCATCACTCAGCCTAACCACAGCATCACTCAGCACAACAACAGCATCACTTAGCGCCACAACAGCATCATTCAGCGCCACCACAGCATCACTCAGCACCACCATAGCTTCACTCAGCGACACCACATCATCACTCAGGGCCAACACTGCATCACTCAGCACCACCACAGGATGACTCAGCACCACCACAGGATGACTCCGCACCACCACAGGATGACTCCGCACCACCACAGGATGACTCCGCACCACCACAGGATGACTCCGCACCACCACAGCATCGCTCAGTGCCACCACAGCATCGCTCAGGGCCACCACAGCATCGCACAGGGCCACCACAGCATCGCTCAGCATCGCTCAGCACCACCACAGCATCACTCAGGGCCACCACAGCATCACTCAGGGCCACCACAGCATCACTCAGCGCCAAGACAATATCACTCAGCACCACCACAGCATCACTCAGCGCCAAGACAATATCACTCAGCACCACCACAGCATCACTCAGCATCACAGCAGTATCACTCAGCAACACCTCAGCATCGTCTCCGCAACAGTCACCACCACCACCACTACCACCTCAGCATCACTCAGCACCACCTCAGCCTGCTCTCGGAATCTGGCATCTGTTGATTCTCCCCAGCGTCTGGCCGCTGCTAGTGTTATAATACAGGTACTAGTTCCCAACCTTCACCCTCCGATTGTTTATGCCCCCTCAAAAAAAAAAGCTTTAACAAACAACCATTGCAATAGGCAGAAACAAGTTGCCAGCATTGCAAGAACAAAAGAAAACTGAGGACATTTTTTATTGTAAATACTTTTTTTAATATGGTCGCTCAGTTTTACATAATGCCTTCTTGGTCATATATAAAGTAACAAAAATGCTTCTGACACTTTTTTATTATAACTTTTCAGCATGCTGCGCAGCAGCTACACTTCTCTACAGCACAGCTTGAAGACATTGGCAAAGTCAATAGCTCTGGCTAAACACTTATAAGGCCCCAAAGGCGAGACCTATTGGCTATGCCAATGCTTGTTATCAGGAGACTTTGGTGAATGCGGGGTGAGTGGAATTTTGTGGATCCACGCAGATCCCAGAACTTTCCATCACAGAAATGTGAGGAAAATATGCTTTTTTGGACAAAGTTTGTGGTTTGCAAGGGATTATGGGTAACAGAATCTGGTGACAGCCACACAAGTCACCCCCTCCTGAATTCCCCTGGGTGTCTAGTTTTGAAAAATGTAAAGGTTTGCTAGGTTTCCCTAGTTGCTGGCAGAGCTAGGGTTCAAAATCCACGGCTAGGCACTTTGCAAAAAAAGGGTCAGTTTTCACTGTAGAAATGTGGTGTGTCCACGTTGCGTTTTGGCCCGTTTCCTGTCACGGGTACTAGGCCTACCAACACAAGTGAGGTACCATTTTTATTGGGAGACGTAGGGGAACACAGAATTGTAGAGCAACTGTTATTACCTATTGACATTCTATGCATTTCTGCCTTCCAAATGTAAGACAATGTATAAAAAAGAAGTCACTTTGAAAAATGTCCTATATCTGTAGTATCTAGGCCACACCGTATGGTGAATTTTGCTGCATCTCTTCCATCCTTGACAGCTTGGAAGAGCACATCCCCGGCCTCCTACGGGACTTGTGCAACCGTCTCCCAAAGGGAATGGGAGAAATGGCCCAATAAGCACGCGGTATTCACAGACCGCAATGCCAGGCTGGAGGAAGAAAACAACTTTTCTCTGAATCAATCCAGCCTCTTGGATTCCTTATCCAGAGGGGTGGAAGGGAATGCGCCTTGGGACGTAGAGGCCTGCACCACCAAACTCTCTGCGGTGGGGTGTTGGCTGAGGAACTTTGGGTCACCCTGAGCTGGGCGATGGCTACGTGCAATCGTCCTATTCACAGGAGCCCCTGTGCTAGGTTTGGACCATGTTCCTAGAAGGGTGTCTGCAAGTGCCTCATTAAAGGGCAACAGGGGTTCGGAAGTGGAAGCCCCAGGTTGAAGCACCTCAGTCAGGAGATTAGTCCTGACCTGCACCGAGGGCAGCTCCAGTCCAAGGACCTCGGCTCCCCTCTTAACCACCATGGCATAGGATGCCCCCTCCTCCGTAGCCACTGTTGGCGGAGGGAGCATGCTAATATCTGGAGAAGTATCCAATCCACTGGCCTCCCCAAGTTCCTCATACCAGTCCAAATTCTCCTCAGAGACTTCCTGGGTTTCAAGAGAGTCCCCAGACCCCTCCCAATCCTCTCCCGAACCTAGCACATCCTCAAAGTGATCAGGCGACAACATAGAACCTTTGGGTTCGGTCAACGTTGGAATCGGCGTCAATAGACGTTGTTCCGGCCCCGTGTCATCAGGGATGAGGATGGGGCTTGCGCCACCGACGGGCATCGGTGACGTCGTAGGCACCGACTTGGGATTCAACGCTGGGGAAGGTCGCGATGGCACGACCGGCGTTGAACCGGATCCGGGATCGGATCCCTGAGGCGGATCACTGACATAATATCGACAACAAAAATATCGAATATACAAAATATCGGCGTCATAATATCGACTACAATAATATCGACTACCAATACTTATTTATAAAAATACAAAAATATCGAGTACACAATATCGTAAATAAAATATATCGTACACCACAATATCGAAATGCAAAATATCGTTACAGTAAATATCGTTTACATTTAAATAACATACAAAATAACAAAAATATCGAATACCAAAATATAGACATCAATATTATCGACTTTTTAAAAATATCGACTATAGAAAAACTGCTCAATTAAATTTATCTTTAGTACCAAATATAAATTCACATTATAAAACAATATAAAACACTTAAACAACATAATAAAATAATTTGCAAACACATCAATATATAAAATTAAATTTTTTCTCTAAACAAACAATTACAGTAATAAAATAAAAGCTGTAAAATATATAATGCTTGCATCATTTCACATTAAAAACAATGTTTAAAATATTTTTAAAAAGCAAAACGAAAAAATAATTACTTTTTACTAACAGTTTCTTAATTAGCGTTTTCCTTATATGGAAACAAATAGCCAAAATAATAAAAACAATTAACTTCAACCAATCAAATACTCACATTTTAAAATACACCAATAACATAAAGCAACCAATTAAATTAACACTATATAAACATCAAATATTTACATCTCTTTTACACTTCTAACCTACAATAAAGAAGAAGGTGAAACTCTGCCCAACTGTTTCCTGAAAGAAAACTTTCATTACTGAAGAAATCTTTAAAACTGCACTAAGGTGTCCATTACGATACCGGGCGGTATAAAATCCGCCATCTACCATAGCGGTAAAAAACCGCCCGCCCACACCGTCAGAATACCGACCGAGCAATCACGATGTCGCGAAGCGAACACCGCCCGCGGCGGAAAAACCACACAAAATACCGCCCGTCTATGTCCGAGAAGAAGATTATCCGTCCGCCACGGACGTAAACCCGCACGACAACCCAAAACCGCCCGCCCTGACGACCGAGACACCGGCCGTGAAATTAGGATCTCCCCGACATGAGCGCGGTAAATCCACAAATTCACCGCCCGCCATCGTAAACAACAGTGATGAAAATGGATACGGCGGAAGCCCTGGCGGCCACGTCCCTGCACGGAAACCATCCGCGGAGCCAAAGAAACACACACAACATGGCCAACAAGTCCACACAGCAACCCACGCCCAAATACCCAAACACAGTACACATCCCAAAGACACATCCCCCTGGCCAAACAAAAAAACTACTAATCCCAGAACACCAGCCACAACACACCTGAAAACAACAGCCCATCATGACACACCCACATAGGTAAGTACAAAAGCAGCCCCTTCACAGACCACAATCCCTTGCACCACTACAAACTGAAGACGAGAGGAGAGAACACAGCGAGACATAAAGGACAGCAGCACACCACAGACACGCACCCATCACACCCATCACCACCACCACCACCACCAAACACCGGCTCCACAAACCCCCTGCACATCACACACCACACACACACACCGCACCAGCACCACAAACAACAAACCACACACCATGGCAGCACAGAGAATGCCCAAGTACACTTCCACTGAGCTGACGGTCATGGTCGACGAGATCATCAAGGTGCACCCACAAATCTATGGGAACCAGGTCCAACAGACACCACAAGCCACCAGAACACGGATGTGGAGCAGGATCGTAGACCAGGTCAATGCAGTCGGGAACGTGCCACGCAACCGAGCAGAAATCACCAAGAGGTGGCACGACCTGAAAAGAGTGGTCAGAAAGAAGGAGGCCAAGAATCGGCAGCTGGCTGACAGGACTGGCGGAGGAAATCCCGCGCTATTCAAGACCTTCAAGGCGTGGGAGGAGAAGGTGCGAGGCATCCTACATCCGGAGAGTCTCACCGGAATACCAGGGGAGTGGAGGCTGGTAAGTACAAACAAATGTATACCAGCACACCGCTATGTACTGACATGCACGACCACAATGCCACAGCTCCGAGGGACAAACACCCCCATGTCCAGTACACAATACACAAGACATCACTCACACATGCAACAGACACTCACACACACCCAGTCCAAACCAACCAACTAACAAAACCATGGGGGCATGTGTACAGTCAGCCAGCACCGCAACTCACACCTGTTCCCCTTGTACTCCAGATGCGCCAGAAGGAGCACTCCCCACACCCACACACATGTGTCAGCCATAGCTGCACCAACCAACAAGTAACAGGTAAGTAGCCGTAACACAAAGTCAGTGGGTCGGAGGGGGGACAGCTGAAGTACAACACCCACCAGGCCCCTAGTCCTACAGCACAGCAAGGTGGAGCACACCCCACACCCATGTGTCAGCCACTGCAGTGCACACCTTCAGCCGACAGGTAGATATCTAACCGTACATGGAGGGGTTTCTGTGGGTGGTAAGCAATCACCACAACTCACAACACCGCCCCCACTCCCACAGATCAGCAAGATGGAGCACCCCTCCCTCCCATAACCATGTGGCATCCATTGCATTGCGCCCTCCAAACCAACCAGTAGGTAGACAACTGTACAGGCCGGGGTGTCTGTAGGCATGAGGACTGTATTACGACTAACATTTGGGACATGTCACGTAGCAGAGGAACACGCAGCACTGCTCCCTGTCATAATCATGTGACCAATGTGCACACGGACATGAATTACAGAGTCATAGCCCACATGAGCCATCTCAAATACAGCAACACCTAAGGAGTCACGTCTGCATGCACAAGTCTCACTGGAGTACTGACCCACACGCCGTGCACTGTGCCACACATCACACACATCAGCAACACCATCGAAGTCTTGTCCATGTAGTCGTTTCTGCCTGTTCCCTTGACAACGTACAACATCGCCCATGTAAGTCTAACCTGTCTCAAAGTAACAGAGTGGAACCCCAGTAATGCTCATATACACCACTGGACCCATGAACCACACAGCCACACAATGCACATTCAACATATCATCCATCTCATCTGTCAGCCCCAGTGTCATGAAAGGCATATCATCGGAACAGCTGCCCCTCATACAGTAGTTCAGCAAAGATACCTGCCGATGACAAATAATGTGTCTGCAGTGACTGAAGCGCACGTCACACTGTGATTTACAACATACATAATGTAGTCAACACCCCAAGAGCACTGCATTGCTGCACATGGCTGAGGGCAGCACGCACACCAAGGAATCGTCCCATCTGCAATACGTTGTGTGGCACACAACCATCACTCACTCACTACAATGCTTCCAGTGTAATGTCCCTAAATGATAACAGTGAGCAGATATGCTGGGTATGTGAGACATACACACACCTTTGTTTCTGCAGTGTCATGTGGCCAAAACACATGTCCCCATCTGCACCCATATGTCACAGTATGTACCACAAAACCATATTTCACCTCAAAAGCGTTCATGGGGCTGTACACCACTTTTAATCTGCGTGTCGAAGCGTTACACATGTCCCCCAAAAGCATATTACATCACAAAAGCGTCGATGGGGCAGGACCACGCATACACCCAAGCCACAAAATGTAGGAGTAAGGCAACACACACCCATTGGCATTGCAAATCCGTCCCATGCCACATGACCACATCACACAGTTCCATTGCCTTGCCCACTCATACACACATCGTATATCCACACACACACACATCTGGGAAACCTGTGCACGACAGTGCACAAACTGTGAATGTCAGACAACTAATACAAACATTGCAAGGTGCAACACAATAACCTATCTCTTCCGCCCCACAGGTGCCGAACAGCTCGATGCTGGAGAGGGAGACAGCAGCCGGCACAGCCAGTCCGCAAGCCCCCGACCCGGACTCACGGATGTGGAAGACCTGGACACCTCTTCGGACGAGGAGCCCCGAGCAGGCATATCTGGTGTGGCAGGGTCCAACCGCTCCCCAGGCCCCCTCCTACCCACCAACCCATCA
Organism: Calotriton arnoldi; assembly: GCA_963921515.1. Lineage (NCBI taxonomy): Eukaryota > Metazoa > Chordata > Amphibia > Caudata > Salamandridae > Calotriton > Calotriton arnoldi. Next base: position 1,038,398 of record CAWUFW010001642.1, on the reverse strand, counting down.
CCCAGGGCTGCTGACCAGTCCCAGACCCCTGCTGCCACGGTCGTTGCGGCCACCACCACCACCGCCGCAACCACCACCACCACCACCACCACGCCATCCCTGGCCACTGCACCAGCGCAAAGGGTGGCACGCCCGTCGTGCTCGACCCTGGGAGCCAGACTGAGGACCGGGGTGACCAATGTGGCGAGTGGGCAGGTCGGTGGCAGCAGTTCTGGTGGGAGGAGCAGGCTCAGGCCAACGCCATCTGAGCCTGGGAGCCAAGCCCTGCCGCAAATCGCCAGAGTCCTTGGGGCCTATGAAGAGGCCCAAGGACAATGGGCCAGGTCAGCTGCCGACACGCGGGAGGTCCTTGGGGTGTTGAGGTCCATGGACGCCCATATGGGCCAATTCGTGACCCGTATGGACCAACTTGTGGACCTCATGGGCCAGCTGGTGGTGGTGGTGAGGGCCCAAGCAAGGCCAGCCACACCACCTCCGCCACCACGTGCTGTGGCGCAGGGTCGTGCAACATCAAGTTCCCCTGCGTCCACAGCGAGTGGGCAGTCCTCAGCCACCACCAGCAGCCCACCAACACAACCCCCCTCCCAAACGTGGAAGGGGCCGTCCGAAGAGGAAACAGGTGTCCAGAGAGGACTTTGCACGCTCCAAACGCCAGTGAGTCAGCCAGCCACGTTGGCCACCTACTGCATTAACTTGGACTACGATCCTACCCCACACTGCCATGTGAATGGCATGTGTCCGTTGGACTGTGGACATAGAACATCATGGGTACACCTTGACCATCACGCAGCCATGACCGTCAACTCATTGTTACAGCATGCACCACTTTTGTCATCACCTTGCCCACAATTACATGTCACCGCTGTAAATAAATACACCTTGATCACATTCTGCTGTATGTGCACTGTGTTTATTCAACGATGTGCAACCGTCACCATGGTCAGAAATGCATCTGCTGTGTGGTATGTCGATAGGCCAGGGGAGGCTGTAGGGACCCAGGGGTGAAAACCAGAACAAGAGTCCATTGAATGAGTGTGTCACACACTCATCACACAGTACCTGTCATCACCTTTAAGCAATGTACACACATCTCACAGAGCAACAGGGCACAATGCCACAGCCACTGTCAGTGGCATACTACCCTGGACATGGACCATTGCCACACAGCACTCTGTGAACAAAAGGCCTCCGTGACAATGCACACATACACCTGCACAACTACAGCTACATCAGCCGTCGTACACGGTCACTCACCGTCAAGTGAAGTAGCGGGCGATGAGCTGCTGACGCACATTCACTGCTTCCTCCTCTCCACTGTCCTCGTCACTGGACCCGTCCTGGTCTGCAGGCGGGGGCCCTGGCTGATCACCGTCATCCACCATCAGGGGGATCTGCCTGCGAATAGCGACATTGTGCAGCATGCAGCATGCCACAACTATCTGGCACACCTTCTGTGGGGAGTACGCCAGTGCACCCCCGGTGCGGTCCAGGCATCTGAATCTCGACTTCAGGACTCCAAAAGTCCGCTCCACCACACGTCTGGCCCTCCCATGTGCCTCATTGTAGCGGACATCAGCTGGTGTCCGAGGATGACGTAATGGGCTGAGCAGCCAAGGCCCGTTCGGATAAGCTGAGTCACCTGGGTGTGAGGAACACAGAGAATCGTTGCAATTCCAACTGGACACAAGACAGCATCGCACACCCAGCACGCTACACGAGTCCGCATACTCACCAACAATCCATGCACGGTCCGGTTGCAGATTGGCCATCAGACGTGGTAGTATGCTGTTGCGCATGATGTGCGAGTCATGGGCGGATCCTGGAAACTTCGCACACACGTGTGTTATTACCATGTCCGCAAGGCACACCACTTGCACATTCAGGGAGTGGAAGTGCTTCCGATTCCGATAGATGTGCTCCGTGGCCTGTGGTGCAACAAGGCCAACATGGGTGCAATCAATTGCACCAACAACGTGGGGGATCCGTCCAAGTGCATAGAAAGCACCCTTCACTGCCGCCAATTCACGTGCCCTGGGGAATTGGATGTACCGGTTCCTGTGCATCATCATGGCTGACAGGACATCCCGTAGCACCATGCTGAACATGGTCTGGGACATTCCACCTCCCCTGCCCACTGTGTGTTGGAATGATCCAGTGGCGAAGAAATGCAGTGCAGCCATCACCTTAGCCGTGGGGGTGAATGCAGTTGGATACACCCTGCGAGGACGGAGGTGTGGTTCCAACAAGGCACATAGGTGATGCAGGGTGGGTCGGTCCAGACGGAATTTCCTGATTACCTCCACATCCTCCATGTCTGCCAGCAATTGGTAGGGGCGATGTATGTTTGGTCTCCTCCTAGGAAAGATGGAAGTGGACACATGTCAATGCAACACAACACATGGCATTTTCACATACACAAAACACAAATTACAGACAAAGCAATAGAATCACAGAACAGCTGACAAGTAGGGACTGCACAGCCACAATACACTTACACAGGTCCCCTTACCAATAGCAATGACCAGTGACACATACCATTGCTATGAGCATGCACATGTGTAGTCAGGCCATAAAAACGTGTAAGGCATGATGATGACATCAGACTGCATATTTGGGAAGCGGCAACACCACGGCAATATACCTAGCTGCTGTGCCTGACACAGCTTCCTAGGCTGGGTGAGTATGGCACACACCAACAACACAATGTACACAGGCTGAGCGGCCAAAACAAGTGGGTCCTGTTGCACGAGGGGATATGAGACAGTCAATGATGTCCCTACCTCACCCAAGGTACAGCACTGTACGTATCACACCTCCAAAACACACTGACAGGTGTACACATTGACAGCTCCATGACAACACAGCTGTGTGAATGCAAATACACATCACAAGTGACACGTAACGTTGCACCTGCCAAGTGGGAGATGTACATAGTGAAATATGGCATGTGTGTGCATATGCATATCCCATGCTCCCATGCCAATGTGTACATGATGATGTGCCAACAGACATGTGGAGGCTGAGCACTGGCCGTCCCTGCCTATGCACACAGCATGTTGTGGCCCTGTCCAGTGTGGACCTGCTCCCACACACAAGTCATGGCCACACCTGCAGATGCATTGCGCACATTATACTGTGGAGTCCACATGGCACCAGCGGACTGTACCCGCCATGGGCCAGGCCCTTACGGCCAACTCTAATGGCCCTCGCGGTTGCACCCTGCGTGTTCGACTATGGAGGTAAGCTTTCCGGGACAGCTCGGAGCAGGCCATCGTCTGCAATTGAAGCAGGCAGACATGGTACACCAATTGCAGTAGCTTGGACCCACTGAAACAGCCCCAGGGGGCTATATGAGTGTGGGAGGGAGACCGGCATTACCACAGCTACCAGGGACTGCATCCTGGCATCCCTCAACAACACCTGCTGCTGCCACCCGTCCACCTTCACGTCGATGACTCTGAAGATATGTCCAGGTCCACTCACCAGCGAGGAGTTGGAGATCCTGGATTCCGAGCTCCACGCACACTGCACATGGCTATTTCTTGCAAAAGTTGTGTGTGAAAGACAACTACAGTGTGTGTGGGAGTGCTGGTGGGGGACACACATGTCGTTGATCCGCAGCACTATGAGTCAGAGCCTGTGGGGTTCCAACATGCACTGCTCACCATGCTTACTAACAGGTGGTAGGGGTATGTAAGCTCTCTGGCGCTTAGCCATGTATGTCCCTCCCGAGTGGTGGTACATGGCAACTTCATGTCAGACATCCAGTGACGCAGCCACTTGGCAATGCAGGTCTCAGAGCAGTTGGTGCTTCTGAGAATGGCAGGCTGGGGCCATGCTGCCCTTCTCAGTCCCAGCAGCCCTGGGCTGCACATTGACTGCACAATGCCAGTAGGTGACAACACAGACTGCACAGTGGGTTACATGTGTCTTCTGTTCAGGACCCTCCTGAAATGCGCAAACTCAGCCCTGTCGATTGGACACACCATGCCTTGTGATAGGGATGTGTGTGAGAGATAGTGGCACTGAATGTGACCTCCATTGCGGGGTGGGCCATGCACAGGGCGAGTAAGTTGATGGCTGCGCAGTGTTGGACACAGTGGGTACACCCACACAGATGTGTTGCCTTGTGATCTTTGTGTTGGTCCACCTGACAATGGACAGTAGATGTGGGCAGACTACACATTGCTCAATGTGCTGGCAACCTGCATGTGAATCGTTTGGACAGGTACTGTGTACACACTCCCAGCAGCATGCATTCACGTGTGGTGTACACATGATGTCCGGCCATGTCCGATTACTTCTTGGCTCTGTTGCACGTCTCTGAGTATTTGGGATGGGTCAGCAGCATGCCACTGAGATTGGTGGATGTGGGTGATGTTGAGAAGTGCATTAGTGACATTCCAAGCCTCCTGTGTACCATCCCTGCAGTTGGAAGTCCTCCAGCCCAAGGACTTGTGATGAGCCATTGCAACCAAGTTGATGCCTTTGTGTGTGTGTGACCGGCAGTGCAGCCAATTCCACAAAGGGTGTGACGGCATCTTCCGGATGAGCCACTACGTGGCGATAACGAATCGGGGGATGCCCCCTCGTATTGTCAGGTCAGCACGGCGTTGCATTTCACCACTTATGGTCTGCATCTTGACAGTCACACATGCTGTGCCGGATGCATGTTTGTAGGGGCATCAGCAGCAAGCAAGTTCACAGTATTGTGGGATGGGGTCTTTTGCTGTGAGAGGCAGCATGTGTCCACAGCCTAACCATGATCTGGGTAATGTGATGTTTGTTGTGTGATGCAGTGGGTTGTAAGTGTACTCTGTGCTGTGTGCATCTGACATGCATATGCTAGTCCTGAGGCTCAAGGTGTAATTTGAGCACTCTGCATTCTCAATGCACTCAGAGTCGTAGCCCTCAGGAACAACCTGTAGTAGGCTGGAGTGGCAATTCACATGTATGTTTGAGGCACTGTGCCTAATCGGATTTCGTTCGGTCATATGTGTGCGATGCCTCACCTCATATTCCTGGTACTTACACATCCAGCACACTGTGCAACAGTAGTTGTGCTCGTGCGAACGACAGGTGGATGGCATGGGCTCATGAGCATTGTGGACTGTCATGTTGCAGTCTGTGTGAGTGGTGTCCCATTCAGCTCCATGCAGGTATGTCCTTGGCCTACTTACGTAGTGGTCATCGTTGCCACCATCAGGACAGTGGGTGTGCACACAGCGATTTGTGGCTATGGACGCAGGGTGACACATGCCGGGTGTTGTGCTATGTGCACAACACATGTGCCACTTATTAGAGGCTTCATTTTCTGTACGCCAGCCATTACGTGTTGATTGTGGTGGCTGTATACAATTGCACAGGTATCGTGCAACATGTGCATTTGGGAATGTTCTGTGCTGCTTCCCTTGCACATGTCGGTCTAATTGATGCCAAATGAGTGAGGCCACCTCTCTCTCTCTCATGTGGCATCTCCCGTGGGTGCTGAGGGCCAGGGGACGGTCAACAGTGGTGAGGCATCGGATGAAGCAGCTGCACAGGAGCTGAGTGAGACAGATGTGACCAGCGCCTCGTAGGGGCCAGACGTGTGCTGGATGAATCACAGGCCGAGACGGCAATTTCGGCGTCATCTGAGGACAGAGGTGATGCATCCATGTTTGCTAGCACAGGGGACGTGGACTCTGGCTCCTCTTCAGCCACGCGGAGGCCAATGCCCGCCCTCCCATCTACTTCCAATGGTGCAACACGTGTCGGCACAAGGATGAAGGATAGAGTGTCCTTCACACCAGGCACAGCTGCCCCTGCACATGTGACCCCTGCTGCCCTCAGTGCTGAGTCTGTTGAGCTGATGCGCCATCTCTGCGTGGGGCAGACAGCTCTCCTCAATGACGTCATTGCCCATGACATCACTTTGCCGCAGGTGACATAGTTCATGGAGGGCCCACATGTACGCGTGGGTGGGCTACACCAGACTGTGCAATGTTTGTCCCCCCAGTCAAGGTGGGCCTTCAACTGGGCCAATCTTAGACTGACATTCCTGACCCTTTCTCCCCACCCCTGGGGAGTGGCACATCTGACGGCAGCAGTGCACGAGTCACAAAATGAAGAAGTGGGGGACGCTGACGTCACGACAGGAACGTGACATCTTGGAAGCTGGCTTGCACCGTCAGCCTGATGGCCTCCCCTCGCTCACCCCAACATGCGTTTGCATGTGAGAAGCCAGCGCGTGCACAGGCAGCTCCGAGCTCGCCCCAGAGAGGCCAAAGAGTGGATGTGTGGGTCCATTTGAACAAGTTATCTGTTTCGCGGTATGATCAGTGGTGGGACGCCGTCCACCAGCGTGGTACCTCGACTCGAGACCAGGACAACAGTGACAATGCATGACAGGTTCCGCAGTCCGGATACACCACATGCAACACACAGAGGCTGTAGCTGCCCTAGCGGCCCAGGCCGCGTCCAACATACCAGACGAAAGGTGGACCCACCCCGGCGCGCATTGTCATTACCAACGCTGCCATTGACTAGGGACCCATGTGGTGGGACATGGGCCTCAGGGTGACGGGCCTCCAAGCCATCCACCGCCAATGACTGTCATGCAACACACACATATCGCTAAGCCAATAGGACACTTTGCCTGCACACCAGGTCTCGATTCGGGTTGCCACGCGGGTGGGCGGCGTGCCTGCAATTTTTCCAAGCGGGCACGGGTACTGGAGCAAATGGACCCACACATTCACTCTTTGGCCTCTCTGGGGCGAGCTCGGTACTGCTTGTGCACGCGCGGCCCTCTCTGTTGCAATGGCATGTGACGGGTGGGGGAAAATGATGGAATACGTCAGATGGTGCAAGCCACCTTCCGTGACGTCACTTCCGGGCGTGAAGTGTGCGCCCCCACTACTTATGTTTGACTTGTGCCATGCTGCACAATGAGGAGGTGTTGCCTGCGAGATGTGACCAGGATGAGCGCCATGACCTCCCACCCACCAAGCTCCACTGCCATCCCGTGCCCTGGCTCGCCTGTGCAGGTGGACAATGTTGGGGGTACACCTGGTGGACAGGGGATGTGAGTGCCCTGGTGAGGGCCTGGCGGACGCACAGCAGTATCCAGCATGTCCACAGAGGGTGGGCTTACGTCTACACCTGATGCAGCATTGATCGTGTGCCCGCCTGTTGTGCCCACACGAGTTCACATTCATCCCCAGACAGGTGGTCTTTCCAAATGCCCAGGACAGCGGTAATCCTGTGCTCCCGAATCCTCCCAAGACAGTGTGTTTCAACAATGCATGTGTGCACCTACCCGTCACAACCACCCACCTGGGCCAAGCGGTACTCCCGCTCCACATGCCACATGTGTGTCTTCCACAGTTGTGCTACTCTCTCAGGGGCGGACCTGCAACTGTCCCGTAGTACACACACAGCACCGAGTCGTACTGGCATCCTGTTTGAATGGTAGGCACACTCACACATCTACCTGTGACACAGTGGTGGCTGTGATGGCAATTGTGACTGCCATGGCAGTGTTGGTGGCCATGGCAGGGCACACTCACACACATTGCATACGCAGCACTTCGTGTCACTACTCGGCACATCGCACTGGCCACTGTCCCTGGGGTTGATAAATTATGCCGCCTGTCTGTTATCTGTGACTGGATGCTGTTGGTCCTGTAGTCGGTTGTATCTGTGTAGTTGATGATTGCAGTTGTTGCAGTGTGTGCATGGTTAAGTGAGGCACATGCCGTGTATGGTACCTCAGCACTTGCAATGTCTGGTCTCACATTCAAATGTGTTGTACACGTGGCAGGGACTCCACTTCTTTCAGTCTCTGCTACTTGTGTGTGATGAATATGCTTTTCTGTGACACGGATTGACAGCATGTATTTGGTGGTATTTCTGGGGAAATGTATCCGTGTCATGTTTGCGTGCAAGCAATGCACAGGGTGTGAGTCTAGCCACAGGATGACAGGCAGCATGCGCTAAGTATGCGGGCATGTGTGAGCTTACTTGCTGTGTGGCCAGCAGTGTAGGTGTATGTTAGTCTTGTTGATGTACATTGTGCCTGGGCACATGGCTTACTTCCAATGTGTGCATTTGGGAGGTGTTGGTGTGTGTGGTGTGTTTGGTGTGACTTTGGGGTGGTGTTGGCGTGTGTGTGTGCTGTGGCAATGTCGACTACACACATGTGTTACCCAGGACCATGGTGGATGTTTGTATCCGTGTTCAGGTCTGTGAATGTGATCACATGTGTGTGTTGTATGTTGCACAGTGTGCAGTGCGTGGGTGTGTCCTTGCAGTTCAGGCTGACTCCTACTTGTTATGTTCCGGATGTTGTGTGTCTGCAGGGTGTGTGAATGTCAAGATTGTGCCCTGTTCAATTGAGCCTGTCAGATTTTCTGCTGTTCCGACTCACTGTGCAGTTCTGCCCACCCACACTGATGTCGTGTGTGTTTTGTCAGGCATTGCTGTGGCATGCTTTTGCGTGGCTCCTACTTTTGCTTACTGAGTGTGAGGTCATACTGTGAGGGAAATTGTAGACATATGTGGGACTGTGCTTTGTAGTGATCAGGCCGTCAGTGTTTATTTGATGATCTGTTGGGCCACTTCAGGGTCTGACAAGTCCTGTGGCGCGCGCTGTAGTTTTTCACTGCGTCCACTGTTGCGGCTACTCATATGCGTTGACATCCAATGACACTGGACTACATGGTCATCTCAAGACTGTCGTGTACTTCACACACTCTCATACTCTCTCATTCGTACTTGTGTTCGTGAAATGATTCAGCGGAGTCACATATTTGCTTCAAACCATGTATTTGGACTTACGTCCTCTGTGATGCAGTATAGTGGACACTACTGGCAGCGAAATGCATGTGGTGGATATACTTGGCATGATTACACATACAAAAGGGTGTAGGGGTAGATGTGATTAGTTGTTGACTGTGGGATGAGGGCTTCATACTTACAACTGCCTTGCCCATGCTATGCTAATGTACATTAGCTAATTACTGAAGAGCTGTAGACTTTGACACAGACAGTATTCAATTTGCCTACCAGACAGCTTGACATCATAGGCACAGTACATCTCAGTTACATGGTACAGGTTTACTACAATTGTTACTCCGACACACCTGCGTGAGAGGTGACATCTGAGCATGAGTCAACGTGTATGCAGCAGCGTGTCACTAGTTGTTGCAATGTGGTGGCTACTGAACATGACACATTCACTGGGGTCATGTTGTTGGGGGATGCATTTGTTGTCCATGCAATAGTCCTGGCACGAATGTACAGACAAAGGTGAGGTGACAGTTCTCACGTGATACAGCAGACAGATTGGTGTGCACTTACCGGTGCATGTGTTCATGTGCGCAGGATACATATTATGTCATAGTTGTTCGTGCAGTATTGTCCATGTGGTTACTGTACACAAGTCCCATACCTCTGCCTCCCCCTGTTCATGCAGAGATACTGGATGTGGTGAGGCACTGAGTGCATGTCCCGAATGTGTCCGATGTCATGGCAGTGGAGTTGATGTTGTGGTGTTTGGTGCAGGTTGTATGGTATAGTTGTTGTGCGGCTGACTGCCCAGTCCGTGCGAAAGCCAAGCATGAGTACGGTGTTGAACATCATTGTTCAATTGGGGGTATTGCGTCGGGGCCCGATGAATTGACAGGTTGTCAGGTATGCGATTCCTTCCAGCAGGGGTTCCATGGCATTGGTGGTAGACATGGATGCCATCCAATGAAGCGGATGGTGGCTGGCAATGTGTTCATCGTAAGTTGTCCCTTGTAGGAGCCTGATGGGACATGTTGGATGACATTCGATGAAACTGTGATCCAGAATACGTTGTGTGGAGGCACACATGTCCCATTGCAGTGTGTGTCCGATTGCAGCCACATACGCCATGCCCCCATAGACTGAACAGATCCTGTCGTGGGCGTCCAGGGGGGCGAACAGTTGTACCAGGTCCGCCTTTGGACATGCCGGGTTGGAGAGACATAAATCCACAGGACAGTGGAACGGACACCTCCGACAGTAGAAGACGGGGATGACGCAGCTGAACATTGCGATGCGGTAAGTTACTCAGTAACGTACGTTCAGCAAGGCCAGATTTTCACAGCCCACTATCTGTAGCAGGCTCTCAATGTACAGCTGCATCTGTCCGGCGTAGTTGGGAAGCTGTGGTGCAACAGCCATTTTGCTACAGGGCGATGTGATGGTGTGTTCCGGCTGGCTGTGCAGTCAGCAGAGTGCAACCTCCGACGATGCTGTGAATTCTGGAATGGTCGTACGGAGGCAGGACTTGGGTTATAGGGGAAACGGCCACTACAACGCGGCCGTTTCCACGCATAACTTAACCACGCATGCATTACAACGCATGCGTGGTTACTACGAATGGCCTTTACCACGCATACCTTTACTACGAGATACGTAGTAAAGGCATGTGTGTTGAAGACAAAAAATAAAGGGAGGGGCTTGGGGGGGTCCCCCCCCCCAAAAAAAACACGTGAAAGAAAGGGGGCTTGGGGGGGTTTCCCCCCCAAAAAAACTCACCAGAAAAAGAAGCGAAGAAGAGGCAATCGGCGTCGTTAGAGGAAACGGAAAGACACTTCCGTTTCCTCTTTACGACGTTCAACGTCAAAACGGAAGATGAAGAAGCCACGACGTGGAGAGGTAAAGGGAATTTGAAGAGAAAAAAAAAAAAAAGAGGTCCGATTTAAAGGTTAAGGGGAGGGGAGGGGAATATGTAAGAAGGGTTTAGGGGTGGGGGAATAACCATTACCAAGAGTATGCCCTTACCATGCATACATTTACAACGAAAATCGTTGTAAAAGTATGCGTGGTAAAGGAATATTCGTGGTAAAGGTTATGCGTAGGATAGGCATTCCGTTGTAACGCATGCGTGGTAAAGGCATGCGTTGCAACGGAATGCGTTGTAACGTCATACAACCGGGTTATAGCTTGTGCGGAGGACACAGGCCCTCATCCCACATGCTTCGATGAATGGTCAAGGCCAGTGGTGTCTGACTCCTTCCAGATTACTTGCATTTGAGCCACATGGAGGAGTGATATTATTTCTTTTTGGTGTTATGTACTTTCTTTCATGTTGTGCGCTCTCTGCCCAGTGGACGGTTTACTGTGCATGGCTCTGTTTGGCTTCTTGTTGGTACAATGGCTCGATTCTCCTGCATGGATAGTTGCACTGTGATTTCGGAGTAGGAATGGAAGGCCATTCAGTGCTATCTGCTCTCCCGTGTGTGGGTGGGACACTGCGTTTCCGCTATACGTTGGGCCTTCTGTGTAGGTGTGGTGATTGGGGACACCTGTTGTCAGACAGCAGGGTGTTTCAATGTTGGGTATTGCATGTCTTGGTATTGCGAGCAGGATGGTATAGGTATTTTTGGATGGTAGTGACGTGCCTCTTGCGGACGTGGTCCATATTCTGCGCTGTTATGTAGCTGCCACTGTGTGCTTCGCCATGTTTTGCACACAAGGGTGTGTCCTATTTTGGCATCACATTGCTCCCCTGTTCGGGACACTTGTGTGACATCAGGTTGACAACTGTGAGTTGTCGGTTGGGGACATGACTGATGCAGGAGGGCCACGTGACATGTGCTTTCAGGGTGAGGCTGGTGTGTGGGGTGTGTAGTTGTGACCCTGGGGTGTTTGTGTGCGGCCCATGCATGGCGCTGTCGTTGGCCCCTGTGTTGTGCGCATGTGTACCTGCGTCATCGCCGCTACTCTGCGGGGCCGTGACGGGGACGTCACTTCCTGGTCCCGGGTAGTGTGTGCCCGGTTGTTGCGAGTTGTTTCATTTTGACCGGTGGGACATTTGTGGGTGCAGTGGTGGATGTGTCCTGTCCACACAGGGCTGTCTGGGGGGCCCTTGTGCAATTTTTCCGCATTTGCAGTGTGTGCAGTGTTTGCGTGCCCTTGTTGTGTGTCAGCCTACCTGCGCCGCCGCGGCGCGTTGACTCCTAGGTGCTGCATCAGGTAGAGCATGGGGATGGCCTGGAGTGCAGGATTCATATCGGGGTGGGCCGGCTTTTTAGTCTCCGTACTCAGCAGTCGAGTTTCCGCCTTGGTATCTCGTGCGGTGTCTCTTAGCCGGGGGAGCTGTTTGGTTGCGGCATCGTAATTTGTACTCCGGGCGGTACGTCATTTCGTCGGACGGTGTGCCTCCATTGGCTAGCGCCGCTACGTGGACGGGCGCACTTTGATGGCGGACGGCGTCGTTGGCTTACGGGCGGTGTTTGGCTGACTTTTCACATCCTAATTTGGCGGGCGTGTGGGCCGTTGCGGGCGGGCGGTGACTGGTGGTTTTTGCCTCCGACAGCACGGCGGTAGTGCTTCCGCCCGCCATCCTAATGGACCCCTAAGTAAGTAAAACTGTATTTAAAATATAACAATACTACTACCCTTCAACAATAATTATTTCTGAGACCTAATTTACTATTCTTTCATTCCTTACATTTATATCAGCTCTACAGATATCTTACAAAGCCAGAAAAATATTTTCAAAATCCTCACCAATAAAAGAACAATAAATGTAAGTATATTATATTTTTGCCAAACCTACCTAAAAATATTTTTCAAACGTTATTCACTAATATATATTTTCTTTTTTATCTATCTCCTCTGCAGCCAACAGCAAAAGCTTCCAAAATAATTCTACAACCACTAACCAACTAAATACAATTAAAAAGTAAGTATATAATTTTCAATTATTAAACAACCTTAAATACCCACCCAAATAACCCTTTTCCCCTAAAATCCCTATCATCTACAAACAATATAATCAAATTATTAATATGTTTGTTTTCTCTTCTCAACAGAAATTACATCAAGAAAATAGAAAATAAAGCTTGAAATCATTTCCTGGACAATTTTATTTACATCAAACTAAACATTGTAAGTATATTCACTGAAATGTAACTGTATTTAATAAACATGTGGTATTTATTATATTAAAACTTTTTTTTTTAATTTTCCCTAGCATAAAACAAAACAACATGACTGAAGGTGCAGAATTTGTAATGTCACAAAAAAATAAAATGCTATTATGTTATATGGGGTATGTGTATACACAGGAGAAACAAACTGGCCTTAAAGTGTTTTGGAAGTGTAGCAAATACTACTCTAACAAATGCTATGGAAGAGCTACTACTCATGAAACTACTGTTCTTTCTGTAAAAGAACATAATCACCCCCCAAACATAACAGAGATTGAGGTTAGAGATGCTCTTGAAAGTATAAAAGAAGCAAGCACTAGTACTGATAAACCAACTACCCAAATACTAAAAGAGCAACTATTAAAAGTACCTCAACATGCATCAGGACAATTACCGTCCATAGCTTCTTTAAAAAGAACTATTGCCAGACAAAAAAAAGCAACTACAAGTACTATACCTGCCCCTAAAACATTTGCAGAAGTAGTTATTCCACCAGAATTAAGCATTACTCACACTAAAGAACCATTTATATTTTTTGATAACAAATGCCCAGATAAAAGAATAATTATGTTTGCTACTGCAAACAATTTACTTAAATTACAGCAATGTGACACCTGGATGATGGATGGAACTTTCAAAGTCTGTCCAAAACCATTTTACCAGCTGTACACAGTGCATGGATTGTACCAACATTCTAATATTCCATTAATCTATGCCCTATTACCAAATAAACAGCAAACTACCTACATAGATATACTCACTAAAATAAAAGAAGAAAGCAATAATTATTTTCCTTCAAAAATAATTATTGATTTTGAAATAGCCATGATAAATGCTATACTGAAAAATTATCCACACACAGCAATCCAGGGTTGCTATTATCATTTTAACCACAGTCTCTGGAGACATCTACAAAAATCAACCCTAAGTCTACAATATGCTACAGACAGTACTTTCGCCTACCAAATTAAAAAGCTAATAGCACTAGCATATGTACCTGTAACTGATGTAGCAGAGCACTACAATATTCTAATAGAGAGCCCCTATTACAAAAGGAACGAAGACAAAATAAGCCCACTACTAGACTACTTTGAGGACACCTGGGTGGGAAGACTGCATAGATCAGGGCATAGAAGGCAACCTAAGTTCCATATTCCTTGGTGGAACGTGTACCTAAGTACCTTAAACAAAGAAGCTAAAACAAATAATAGTGTTGAAGGATGGCATAATGCCTTCCAAGCAACAACAAGCAGAGGTAAACCTACCCTACAAAAACTACTACAATCTATACAAAAAGAACAAAGCTATCAAGAATTACGGATGGAACAATCTGTAACTCAAATATGTCCCAAATTAACTAAACAAACTAAAAAAATGTTTGAGCTACTGCAAAGTCAGGTTACCCTATACCCATCAACAAGAGGCCTAGATTACCTATCCCTAATAGCCAAAAGCATATTATAAACTACAGTTCCACAGCTATTATACATTTTTTCGTTCACAAAACAAACACTTTACACACATATATTAATATTATATTTTCACAAATATTACTTATTTGTGATGTATATTTTTTTAAATAAAAAAATATATATTTACAAATAAATAATATTTATCAAAATATACTATAACACACAATTAATTTTAACAACATTTCCCACCCAATTAATAAAAAAAAATAGACTTACGGTTTATGTAGCTGTAGAAGATGTATTCCAACAAGTAATAATCCTTACATCTGTCTGTTAATCCATGTTAAAGTTTAAAAAAGCCCCCAAAAAAATGCAAAAATCCAACAGGTCCTATATAAATCCATCCTGGCGAAATCCAAATAACGGAAACCCTCAAAAACCCGAAAAAGATACAAAAATATAAAAATCGCTCCAGGAAATACCGAAAAATAAAAGAAACTGTGATAATAATATTAGTTTAACAAACTAATACACAGTTCTTTTTTTTTAAAAACGCGTCTGTGTCTCCAACGTAAAGTCGATTAAAATTAACCTGCAAAAAAGATTGAAAGCATACCCACCCACACAAATACACCCAAATACATTCATTAAATACAATAACATAAATTTATATCAACAAAACAACACATATTTAGTCATATTATCGTCTGTCTACACTACGCCTCAAACACTAACTCACGACATCTCACTAAAATATAACTAACAAGTACAGCACACCAAAAACGCAACGACCTAACTATAAATACAATATATATATCCTAACTACACTAAAACATAAGTATTAAGTTAGAAAAATAATTAAAATTTCCCTTATCTTGCTCGACGCGACGCAGCTTCCAACCGCGAGCTTCTCCGATCCTCAATGACCCAAAATAACAGTACGCGGTTACAAAATAGTCCCTGTGAACTAAAAATGGCTGCTTAAAAAAATGTTTAAAAAAGGAATAATGTTAAAAAAATGCATTATAGCAAACAAAGTATAAATTTCAGATATATTTTTCTTATGTTGTACAAATTTTTCTCTATATTTAAAAATTATTATATATTTTATTATACTTTGTAAAGTTATAATAATAATTAATATAAAAATATATTTATTATTATTATAATTGTATGTTTTTTTAATAATTATATTAATTATAAAAAATACATATTAATTATATAGAAATGTTAAATAAAACTTACCTGTTTAAAAAAAAATCATGCAATACAACAATGTAATAATTAATATTATTAATATTTTATATACTAATAATATTAATTAAAAATGTATTTACATGTAATAAAGTGCTAATTATTTGTAAATGATAAACAATATTCACTACAGCATTATAATGTTACAATATTAAATAATAAATAAACATACAATGCTTTATTTTGTGTATATATATGCCAAAAATGGTTATATAATTTGTATAAATATATTAGAATGTTACAACTCTTGTAAAATAATAACAAAATATTGTTTGTATATCAAAATAAGAATTATTTTGTTATAAAATACAATTATATCATAAAAAAATTTCCTTAAAAAATTCAATTAACTAAGAAATGTATGTAAAATAATTTATGTTCCTTAAATAAAAATTGACATATTTTGTGTATTTTTAATAATTTCTATTCCATACTATAAATAAAAGAATTTTATTTTTCTCTTTCTACCTACTTATACAAAAATAAAAGTTGTTTGAAAATAAAAAATGTCTAATTTTTTTTAATATGTATATCTTATTATAAAATATTTTACTTAAATATATTAATTTGATAAATGTACCATTTTAATTTACTATAAATAATCATATTGGTTTTTTTACTAGTAAATTATAAAACTATACATCAATTACACAATAAAAATTCATTATCACTGCACATAATAAAACACATTTATATTTCTTCACATATAAAAACACATACTGTAATTTTCCTACAACTCTTTATATAAAAAAAAATACACAGCAAATAACATATTTGTAATATAAATATTTTAGATAAATTATAAATAATTCTAAAAATATATTTGTACATAAACATACATCACTCACTATTCCCAATACAATTAAACAATATTCATTGAAGGTGGTAAACATAAACAATATATAATTTACTCTTCCCACTACACTTAGAATTAAGTAACAAAAAATGCTAAACATTAACCATATATAATTTACTATTCCCAATACAGTATGCATTAAATAATAAAAACTGCTGTACATTAAACAAATTTAAATTAGTATTCCCACTCCACTCAGTATTAAGTCAGGGAAGGTGCTGGACACTAAACATATAACAATTACTATTCTCACTGCAGTGAATATTAAATCATGGAAGGTGGTAGACATTAAACATATATAAATTACTATTCCCACTCCAGTCAAAATTAAGTCAGGGAAGGTGCTGGACATTAAACATATATAAATTACTATTCCCACTCCAGTCAATATTAACTCAGGGAAGGTGCTGGACATTAAACATATATAAATTACTATTCACACTCCAGTCAGTATTAAGTCTAGGAAGGTGCTGGACATTAAACACATAAAAATTACTATTCCCACTCCAGTCAGTATTAAGTCAGGGAAGAGGCTTGACACTAAACATATAAAATTACTATTCCCACTCCAGTCAAAATTAAGTCAGGGAAGATGCTGGACATTAAACATATATAAATTACTATTCCCACTCCAGTCAGTATTTAGGGGTCGATTCTGATGTCGGCCGGAAGCGCACCTAACAGTATTCGTCCGGAAAAAATACCAGCCGAACGCGTGTTTTCCGACCGACTCGAACACTCTACCGAACAAACAAGTACGATGCGCATAACAGCCCAGATTCCGAGCGAGCCGTACTTACCCAATCCAGCTCCTGTTCCCCGCCCGAGCCGGATCCGCAAACGCCGATTCGAGCCGCACGGACCCAAATACACAGCACCTTCCGGCCGGACTAGTACGATGCGTCTTCCGTACGCGCCAAACCCGTCGCTACGTCCGGCACGTTTCAGCATCCGGGAGAGCCGCACATAAGCTCCGATTCGCGCCACAAGAAGATCCACGGCTACGAGACGAACAAGCCAGCGACGAGTACGAGTCGAAGACACGCGAAACCCGAACGAGACGACCCAACCATGAATCCCATCGCGCAGGTCCTACCTATACTCTACATCTATTACCGGGACCGGTTCGGACGCGTACGGCGCAGACGGTAAGTCAAACACCCACAACACAAACAAACGACACATACCCGAAATTTGTCACACACACACATAGGGATGCACAAATGACGTACACTAGCAACAGCACAATCATAGGGGTGGGATGGGCATCACCAATGCCATACACACCCATAGGGGCCTGGATGCCTGTCACTACTACCATCCCCACTCATGGGGGGCTGGATGCCTACCACCACTACCATCCCCACTCATGGGGTGCAGGATGCCTGCCACCACTACCATCCCCACTCATGGGGGGCAGGATGCCTATCACTACTACCATCCCCAATCATGGGGTGCTGGATGCCTATCACTACTACCATCCCCACTCATGGGGGCTGGATGCCTGCCACTACCACCACCCCTACTCATGGGGGCCTGAATGCCTATCACTACTACCATCCCCACTCATGGGGGGCAGGATGCCTATCACTACTACCATCCCCACTCATGGGGTGCTGGATGCCTATCACTACTACCATCCCCACTCATGGGGGGCTGGATGCCTATCACTACTACCATCCCCACTCATGGGGGGCTGGATGCCTATCACTACTACCATCCCCACTCATGGGGGGCTGGATGCCTATCACTACCACCATCCCCACTCATGGGGGGCTGGATGCCTGCCACTACTACCATCTCCACTCATGGGGTGCTGGATGCCTGCCACTACTACCATCCCCACCCTTGGTGTGATGGATGCCTGCCACCACCACTACCCCTACTCATGGGGGCCTGGGTGCCCATCACTACTACCATCCCCACTCATGGGGTGCTGGATGCCTATCACTACTACCATCCCCACTCATGGGGTGCTGGATGCCTATCACTACTACCATCCCCACTCATGGGGGGCTGGATGCCTGCCACTACTACCATCTCCACTCATGGGGTGCTGGATGCCTGCCACTACTACCATCCCCACCCTTGGTGTGATGGATGCCTGCCACCACCACTACCCCTACTCATGGGGGCCTGGATGCCCATCACTACTACCATCCCAACTCATGGGGGGCAGGATGCCTGCCACCACTACCATCCCCACTCATGGGGGGCAGGATGCCTATCACTACTACCATCCCCACTCATGGGGTGCTGGATGCCTGCCACTACTACCATCCCCACCCTTGGTGTGATGGATGCCTGCCACCACCACTACCTATATTCATGGGGGCCTGGATGCCCATCACTACTACCATCCCCACTCATGGGGTGCTGGATGCCTATCACTACTACCATCCCCACTCATGGGGGGCAGGATGCCTGCCACTACTACCATCTCCACTTATGGGGTGCTGGATGCCTGCCACTACTACCATCCCCACCCTTGGTGTGATGGATGCCTGCCACCACCACTACCCCTACTCATGGGGGCCTGGATGCCCATCACTACTACCATCCCCACTCATGGGGGGCAGGATGCCTGCCACCACTACCATCCCCACTCATGGGGTGCTGGATGCCTATCACTACCACCACCCTTACTCATGGGGGCCTGGATGCCTATCACTACTACCATCCCCACTCATGGGGGGCTGGATGCCTGCCACTACTACCATCTCCACTCATGGGGTGCTGGATGCCTGTCACTACTACCATCCCCACTCATAGGGGGATGGATGCCTACCACTACCACCACCCCTACTCAGGGGGGCCTGGATGCCTACCACTACCACCACCCCTACTCATGGGGGGCTGGATGGCTATCACTACTACCATCCCCACTCATGGGGGGGCTGGATGCCTGCCACTACTACCATCTCCACTCATGGGGTGCTGGATGCCTGCCACTACTACCATCCCCACCCTTGGTGTGATGGATGCCTGCCACCACCACTACCCCTACTCATGGGGGCCTGGATGCCCATCACTACTACCATCCCCACTCATGGGGGGCAGGATGCCTGCCACCACTACCATCCCCACTCATGGGGGGCAGGATGCCTATCACTACTACCATCCCCACTCATGGGGTGCTGGATGCCTGCCACTACTACCATCCCCACCCTTGGTGTGATGGATGCCTGCCACCACCACTACCCCTACTCATGGGGGCCTGGATGCCCATCACTACTACCATCCCCACTCATGGGGTGCTGGATGCCTATCACTACTACCATCCCCACTCATGGGGGGCAGGATGCCTGCCACTACCACCACCCCTACTCATGGGGGCCTGGATGCCTATCACTACTACCATCCCCACTCATGGGGGGCAGGATGCCTATCACTACTACCATCCCCACTCATGGGGTGCTGGATGCCTATCACTACCACCACCCCTACTCATGGGGGCCTGGATGCCTATCACTACTACCATCCCCACTCATGGGGGGCTGGATGCCTGCCACTACTACCATCTCCACTCATGGGGTGCTGGATGCCTGTCACTACTACCATCCCCACTCATAGGGGGATGGATGCCTACCACTACCACCACCCCTACTCAGGGGGGCCTGGATGCCTACCACTACCACCACCCCTACTCATGGGGAGCTGGATGCCTATCACTACTACCATCCCCACTCATGGGGGGGCTGGATGCCTGCCACTACTACCATCTCCACTCATGGGGTGCTGGATGCCTGCCACTACTACCATCCCCACCCTTGGTGTGATGGATGCCTGCCACCACCACTACCCCTACTCATGGGGGCCTGGATGCCCATCACTACTACCATCCCCACTCATGGGGGCAGGATGCCTGCCACCACTACCATCCCCACTCATGGAGGGCAGGATGCCTATCACTACTACCATCCGCACTCATGGGGGGCAGGATGCCTATCACTACTACCATCCCCACTTATGGGGTGCTGGATGCCTATCACTACTACCATCCCCACTCATGGGGGGCAGGATGCCTGCCACCACTACCATCCCCACTCATGGGGGGCAGGATGCCTATCACTACTACCATCCCCACTCATGGGGTGCTGGATGCCTATCACTACTACCATCCCCACTCATGGGGGCTGGATGCCTATCACTACTACCATCCCCACTCATGGGGTGCTGGATGCCTATCACTACTACCATCCCCACTCATGGGGGGCTGGATGCCTATCACTACTACCATCCCCACTCATGGGGGGCAGGATGCCTATCACTACTACCATCCCCACTCATGGGGGGCAGGATGCCTATCACTACTACCATCCCCACTCATGGGGGGCTGGATGCCTATTACTACTACCATCCCCACTCATGGGGGACTGGATGCCTAAGACTACTACCATCCCCACTCATGGGGTGCTGGATGCCTATCACTACTATCATCCCCACTCATGGGGTGCTGGATGCCTATCACTACTACCATCCCCACTCATGGGGGGCTGGATGCCTATCACTACTACCATCCCCACTCATGGGGGGCTGGATGCCTGCCACTACCACCACCCCTACTCATGGGGGCCTGGATGCCTATCACTACTACTATCCCCACTCATGGGGGGCTGGATGCCTATCACTACTACCATCCCCACTCATGGGGGGCTGGATGCCTGCCACTACCACCACCCCTACTCATAGGACGGGTAATGCATGACACAACCAGCATACTCCCACATAAGGAATCACAGAAAATTACATCCACCCAAACAACATGACAAGCGTGTGTAGTCCATGTCAAATGCCTACAACACTAAACATGACAATGAACATACAATGTGACCCACTATCACATGTGTGACACATAAAAGTGTGTGGCCTCCACAATACAAGCCGACCATGGCCACTGTGGCAATGGGGCCCAAAGCCCCATCACCACAGTCACCAAAAGGTATGTGTGGTGTACAAAGGCTGATGCACCTTTTGATCAATGGGGCCCAAAGCCCCATCACCACAGTCACCAAAAGGTAAGTGTGGGGTCCAAGGCTGATGGACCTTTTGATCAGTGTGGCAATGGGGCCCAAAGCCCCATCACCACAGTCACCAAAAGGTAAGTGTGGGGTCCAAGGCTGATGCACATTTTGATCAGTGTGGCAATGGGGCCCAAAGCACTATCACCACGGTGATCATAAGGTAAGTGTAGGCATGGTAAAAGCTGCCAAAGACAAACTGAATGGATGAATCCTGGTCACACAACAACTAAAACATCTGTGGCATAGTAGTGCTTGTGTCCCATTGCAACATAGATTGGGCGAGGCTAACAGTGCAGTGTCACAGAAACATAGTTTTGGCCATGTGCATACAAACATCACACTTGGGGGACCACATTGCCAACAATCAGCCAATTACACAATGACAGAAGTGACCATCATGATGCTGACCCACATATCTGCACCTATGGACACACAAATGTATATAACCTGTGGAGACTGTCGATGTCAGGTGAACAAATACCATACCATGGCAGCAATGGGACATACAAACCATGATCATTGTGCTGACTGATGACCCAGGAGTCCCAGGGAGATCAGGGGAAAATCACCAAAATACATACAGCCAATGGCATACTACAGAAATGCCAATGCAGTGATGCAAATGCACTAACACAAACAGGCAGACTCACACTGCATATCAAACACAACAGGTGATGGGGGTGTGTGCCAGTGTCCCCAGGCAACCACACAACACATGAGGAGGCCTGAATCCCAATTACACAGATGTGTATACAGTGCCACACACAAGTAACTCATGGATTGGATTCCCTATGTGGGCAATCTGGCATTGTTAGATGAGAGGGAGCCCAAATTACACATGTCACACAAGCTTGTAGGAACAGCAACTAACACAGCAAGAGACACACCCACCACAGCACTACCCCCAGGGACCCCACATTGTGCAGACACTAGCCTGCATGACAATTCCACTGTGATGACAAAGGTAGATGTTGATCACACTGTGAACCACAGCCATGTGTCCTCAGCTACAAACTACTATCACACCTACACAAGCTCCAATCAATCAGCAGGGCCTGCCAGCCAAGGCCAATATGGAGGTAGTGGTCTAGCCGTGCAACAACTCACATTTGCACACTCAACACCACACACCCTGATCTCCACCAATGTGCAGCAGTGAAGCTCACATGGACTGGTGACATTGCACATGCACCCATGACAATCCCAGGGGTGGTGGGGGGAACTAAGGTGCAGAAACCCATCACACATGCCCACTCAACATGACTCGTCTATGTATGACACACAGCACAGTACGCCGTACATGCGCATGATGTGAAATCCACCACAAACAATGGGATCCTGGCCATAGTCACACACCAACGAAGAAGCCAAGGTGAGACACAAAGAACACACGTACACAACTTCCAACATTGCAGCTCTGACCCTGAGGAGTGGCAGCAGTCACACACACAACGCGTCACAATCACTGAAAGCTACCACAAACTCAAAATCACATTACTTGTGTAAACAACAAGTGCCAAGGGGAATCCTGAATGTGTCCCATCAGCGTTTGCCCACATCCCCAGCCCTGACAACAAAGACAACCTGGGATGACAACCTCATGAACATCAGTTTGCCATGCACCCACATCACGGAGAAACCAGGTCCAAGATGCTGGATGAACACATACCAACTCTGCAAGCATCACAAACAGGAACATCCCTAGGGACACAGCCTGTGTATGAAAAGGGAAGGGAACATGCACAGACATGCTCACACAACACACGGGCACACGCAATGTCACCAGATTACACACAGCCATGAGGGCACTCCACTCCTGTGGAAGGTCCGCTGTGCCAAACCTTGTCTGTGCACGACTCAAACATATCAGCAGGACACTCCGTCAGTGAGTCAACAACTACAACACACAGAAGCCTCTGCTCACATCAGCCTGGGTACGGGAGTGTCACGTCAGTCATCTGCATACACCCAAAACACGTGGCAATCCAGTTGTACTGTATACACAGATGAGTCCTCCAAAATTGATGTGCAAAACTGCATGTCCAGTGGAGACGGGCACACAGTCAGGGTACTAGGAACATTGGACAGTGGTAAGCCCAACAGATGTGCAACAGTGTAGGACAAAGATGGTAATCTACAAATGCTAAACGTACATCCCTGTGTCAAATGCTGAACATTACACCCTCAGACTGCAGCAAGGGATGCTATAGATCCAGACTAGATTAGGACACATATCCCATGGACCACATGGAGCCCATCACAGCAAAACTTCATTTACCTGATCTGAACACAATTACAACAGCAAATGCATGATTCTACACATCTACATCATGTACCACCAAAGATTAACCACAAGTAAACAAAAAGAGGCTTTATTCAGCAAGTGTGCAACTGAAATCAAAAGTCCAAAATTAACTACGGCCAATGTCCAGTCCAAATACACAGTCCCAACATGGTGATGTGTGACAACTTGTCACCAATTGCTTGCCTGCACATGTACCGACAGGGGACATCCCCCTTGGAGGGGCATACGAGGGGCAGGCCAGGCACCGCAGGGACAGGATCAGGGGATGCCAGAAGGAGGCAGGGAAGGTGAGGTGGGTGCAGGAGTGTCACCGGCAACTGCAGTGGAGGTGTCTGACTCAGGGGGCCGGCACCACCGCAGGGCTCAAGTCCGATGGTGTTGGTGCTGCAACCACTGCAGTGGGCTGGTCAGATGGAGTGGACTGGGTCCCCAATGCAGTGCCCGAGTCAGACGGGGTTGTTGTGGACTCCACCGCAGTGCATGACTCCAAGGGAGTGGAAGGGGGGCAGAAGAGCTGGGCAGGACAGAGGGGGGGGACACGGTCTCCACACCAGTGGCACATACAAGCAGAGCGTCTGGTTTGGGGGTGAAAGAGCAAGTGGCAGGGAGGGAGGGCCTGAGCACTTTGGGGATGGGGTATCGGTGTGTGGGGGAACCTGGGGCAGGGTGTGGCGGTGGAACCTGTGGAGTGGTGGCCTGGGGGATGGAGCTGAGAGACTGGGTGGGTGACTTGCAGGGCGTTGGCGGGGTCTTGCTCTTCCAGGTCCGGGGGGACTTGCGGGTGGGGGGCTCACTCTGCCTGCGCCTGGGGGAGGGTGTCTGGGGGCGAGGGGCACTCCCCTCTCTGTGTGTGGACTTCCTTTTCCCCCAGTATGCTGGATCAGAGGGATTGGAGGGGAAGAGGCCGAGGTCAGAGAGGAAGAGCTGCTGTGTAGGTGGGGTTGCAGGGGAGGCAAGGGAAGGGGTCTTGGAGGGAGAGGATCTTGAGGATTGCGGAGTGACTGTGGTTGCCTGTGTGTGTGTCAGTTCCCCATCCCCTGTGTGTGTGGAATCAGTCCCCTGAGGATGCTTGTGTGCACGTCTTGCCTTGGTTTTGGGTGTGTGTGTGCTGCTCGTGTCTGTGTGTTTGGGTGATTGTGCAGGTGTGCATGTGCTTTGGACAGGTAGGGTGGTAGGAAGTGTGGATGGGGCAGAGGTGGGAGGGGTGAGGGACTGTTGGAGGAGGGACACTACTGCCGTCAGGGAGGAGTCCATGGACCTATTGCTCCTCTGTAGGGCAGACATACCCGTTGAGATGCCCTCCATGAACGACACCAGCTGTGTCAACAGAGTGGTGTGTGCATGGAGGACAGTCAGCATTGCTGTCTGCCCTACATGGAGCTGCCGAAGGAGGTACACAGACTCCTCACTCAGGGCAGCAGGGGACACAGGGGCAGGGGGTGCGGTGCCTGGCTTGAAGGAGACACGCTCCCGAGCACGGGAGCCTCCACGGACCGCAGGAATGGGAGCCAATGGGAGGGTGGTGGTGGTGGCGGGGTCAGACAGACTAGCTGGGGTGTGGTGGCTGCTGACACCCGCATCCACAAGGGAGTCATCCTCCGAGCTGCTGTGGTCCCCAGCTGAGGTGGATGGTGCTGAGGACTCCTCGGTGTGGCTCCCCTCGCCCTCCATGCCACTGGGTCCCTCTGACCACTCGTCGGACGCTGACCCAGTCTGGCTCCGCTGCTCCTCCTG
This sequence comes from Calotriton arnoldi, assembly GCA_963921515.1. Classification (NCBI taxonomy): domain Eukaryota; kingdom Metazoa; phylum Chordata; class Amphibia; order Caudata; family Salamandridae; genus Calotriton; species Calotriton arnoldi. Next base: position 1,012,866 of record CAWUFW010001642.1, on the reverse strand, counting down.
GTCCGTGGAGCTGTCCCCTCCTGTGGCTGTGGATGTGTCTGCAAACAATTAGGGAAACAGACAAACATCAGTCACCTGCACTGACCGCACACACCACAGTAAGTACAGCACATCACAGAGCAAGCCCTAGCATCTCTAGTAGAACATTGCCAAAAGTCATCACACAGATTAGGAGAAGCCAATTGTCAGTCTGATGGTCAACCATGGAACAGACACCCCTCCTGCCCTTGCACCCATCTGTCTGGTGCCTGTCTGATGGTAAGACCCCAGTGTGGACACATGCACATTGCTGAGAACACGGTGAAGTATGTGAACATGCCCACGTCACATCTCTTGCCACTGAGTCAGTGCAGGTGTCTGGATAAATGGACGGCCAGAGTCTAAATAGAAATGCATGTGATGCATACCAGCACCAGACCCCATGAAGCACCCATGTCCGGATAGTCAATGCCACAATGGGGTGCATGTTGCACATGTCACTCCCCTGCAGGATCACTCTTAGGAAGTTTAATGCCGTGCCATGACACAGGCATGCCTGCAAAGTCATACATCACTGTCTCCAGTCACATGGCCATGGCAGCCAGCCAACCACAGTCTGCACTGTGTCACAATCCTAGGACATGGGGAAGGCAAGTAATGTAACTGACAAGTGCACATGTCCATCCCCCCAAAACCACATCATCTGAACTACTATTTGTCCACGTCATACCAATTGGACATATGGGGGACATGAAACACAACTCTCTGAACATGAGCACCTCACAGTGTGCTGTGAATGATGAACAGCTGCCTGAAAGTCACAGTCTCATACACCTGTCTGCACAGTCATGTGATCAACACCTATAAGTCACAGAAGTCTTGTCTCACATGGTCCAATAGCAGATGGCATGCTGACCCCTAACCGATAAACATCACAGGAGTCCCGACAACGTAGTCACAGCACAACGACACGGAGGCAGACACCTGAGGGAACATTTCACTGAGCACAGCATGTCAACTGATACACGGGAGTGGGAGTACAGAGTGTATTGTATGCCCTGGAGTAGGCATGACTGTCCGGCTCCACCTGCAAGATGGATGAGCCCTGGTCAGTAGGCAGGTGGCTAAGCATGTGTGACACACTTGACATACATACTCCTGAGGCCCAAACATTGTACCCACCCGCAGCATGGGGGTGTGGCAAATACACCAGGGACATGTGGTGATTCTGATCTGCAAGTGGATCACATATCAAAGTTACACCCAGACTACATTGCACGACTCAGGCATTGTGTGAGCAATTGACCCACCCATGAAGGCTAACACAATATCACGGGAACAAAAGCTGTCACCCACCTTGAGCAAAGCAAAATGCAAGGACCCTGTACCCGAGTGACACAATTATCCTGAGCGTAAGGAGCACACCGGCCTATCAGATGGGTAGTGGCCATGTCACAATAGAGGGACATGGGTACTGGACAACAAGACTGATGTACTGGGGAAGTTTAACCACGCCACAGGAGGGCACATAGAATGTCAGACAGAGTTCACAGTGCAGTCTTTGACTCACCCCCTCCTTGCTGCTGTCTGCCCTTCAGCTGCCCATCCAGCTCCGGGAAGACCACCGGCAGGATCTGGAGCATGTGGGGGGTCAGGGTCCGGTGTCCGCCCCTCCTGCGAGGAGGCGACAGCTTCAGCTGGACCCTTGCAATCCTCCGGGTCCAGCCCGAAGGTCCTGCCACTTCTTCTGGCAGTTGCGGATCCGGCGCTTGTAGACCCCCACGGATCTGACTGCCCGGACGATGGCCAGCCAGATATCCTGCTTCTGATGGGCATCAACCTGTGAGGATGACCAAGTGAAAAGGCCATTACTACACATGCAACATATCCGTGCATCACACAGTTGGAAATACATGTCTCAATCACAGGGGCATATGATGTACACAGGCAGTGCAACGAGGGCTATGGACAGTTTGCCAGCAGTTACTACATGGTATCATTGCATGGCAAGTGAATCCTTGTTTGAATGCACTGTTACTCCACTGTACCTGTTCAGTGCATGTGACTACACACTTTGGGGGTGAGTACTACTCAGTGAGCATGCTAGCCAGTGGTGTGCACACTGTAAATCCTGCTAGTCAGACAACATGCACAATTAGTAAGGCAGTGGACAGCACACTCACCTGCTCCCCTGGTGTCCCATACAGCTTGCTGTACTGTGGAAGGAGGTTGTCCAGCAAGGCCTGGTTCTCCTCATGGGTGAAGGCTGGGGCTCTCTCCACAGTACGTGCCATTGCAGTAGCCAGAGGATGCAGAGACAGCAGCAGTGTAGTGGTAGATGTCGTCCTGGAGCATGTAGTGCAGGCAAGTGAGCCCTCAGGGGGACAGCCAGCATTATATGTGTGCTGTAGAGGCAGATACTGTGCCATGTGTCCAAAGTGATAGGTCCAAGTCGTATGCATCTTCTGAATCTGACCAATCCATGGAATTGCAGCACCAAGACACGCCCACAGCATCCTTCAAAAATTTCAACTTCATGACACCCATGAATTTGCAACATTGTTGTGGCTGGCCAACTGAATTCACTGCATCAGACTCGTTGAAGCTTCAAAAACGAGTCCGTTGCCATGCCAGGACCCAGCCAATGTGTGCGCACCGATCGGACCATTGCTGTACAACGCGTACCCGCGATACAACGCGTACCCGCTCCCATTCAATGCAATGGTCCGTGCGGGCACACCGAACGGACCATTGCTGTACAACGCGTACCCGCTCACATTCAATGCAATGGTCCGTGCGGGCACACCGATCGGACCATTGCTGTACAACGCGTACCAGGCATACAACGCGTACCCGCTCACATTCAATGTAATGGGCCGGCCGGGCACACCGATCGGTCCATTGCTCTACAAGGCGTACCCGCTCACATTCAATGCAATGGTCCGTGCGGGCACACCGATCGGACCATTGCTGTACAACCCGTACCAGGCATACAACGCGTACCCGCTCACATTCAATGCAATGGGCCGGCCGGGCACACCGATCGGTCCATTGCTGTACAACGCGTACCAGGCATACAACGCGTACCCGCTCACATTCAATGCAATGGGCCGGCCGGGCACACCGATCGGTCCATTGCTGTACAACGCGTACCAGGCATACAACGCGTACCCGCTCACATTCAATGCAATGGGCCGGCCGGGCACACCGATCGGTCCATTGCTGTACAACGCGTACCAGGCATACAACGCGTACCCGCTCACATTCGATGCAATGGGCCGGCCGGGCACACCGATCGGTCCATTGCTGTACAACGCGTACCAGGCATACAACGCGTACCCGCTCACATTCAATGCAATGGGCCGGCCGGGCACACCGATCGGTCCATTGCTCTACAACGCATACCAGGACAGGTCACATGCATATGTCACCATGCTGGTCACTGGTGAACCTATGCCAGCCACATTTACTTTCCAGGGACTCAGGGGCACACCTGCAACACCACACCCAGTCCACACTGTCTATGACGCATGTGTGGCAGCATAACCTTATCTGTGTATGGGGGTGAACATGTGGATTTTGGGGTGGCACTTGGGGGCAGACACACCCAGGCTGTGCACGTGTTAATGGGGACAGGGTCCTTTGTGTGTTGTGCACCTGACCACTGTGGTGTGCAACTTTTCATTTCTGAGCATGTGTCATGGTCACATTTCCAGGTTGTGTATGTGTATGACATGTCACATACCCCCAGGCTCACATGTGGGAAGGCATGTACGTCACAGGGTGGCCCATTCCAACAATAGTGATGTCCCTCCACAGTCTGTGTGCATGTTGTGTATCACATGTCTCTGACTCCATGTGCACAATGAGAGACAGTCTCCACATCCACCTGGTTTGTGCATGAACTTTGATGGTGTGTGTGTGTGTGTCACAGACGTCCATGTCTGTCCTGCAGAGGCTACAGGGGCCACCACCTGTGGGAGTCATGTTTGTTTTTCTGACGTGTACATGATACGCCATGTCATGCCAGTGTCCATGTGGCAAGACAGGCTCCCTGGGAATCTACCTGTCAATGAGCTGTGATGCCTGTGGAGCATCTGTCCAGACATGTCACTGTGGTATGTGTGTGGAACGTGAGAGCAGTTAATGGGTACTGTGACACAGCCTAATGGTGTCCCATAGCACACCCTGGAACCTGTTGTCAACACTTGTTGAACAGAGATGTTAGATGATGTCCATGTAGGTGCCATATATGTCCAAACGGGACGACACACACATCAAGTACTTGTGTATGTTGATGATGTATCATGTGAAATTGAGTATGGTGAACGGCACATAGGTGGGGTGACTGACAATCTTGCTTTCTTCACCTATGCACTGCAGGGCTCCTGCTGTCCATTGACCATTCCCAGACCTGGCAACGATGGTGGAACGTGACAGCATCCGACGGTACCGCTTCACCAGGCAGCTGATTGAGGATTTGGCAGTGCGGTTGGCCCCACATTTGCAGCCTGGCCGGCCGTATCCTACAGCGCTGACCCCCAAGGTGAAGGTGATGGCAGCCCTACACTTCTTTGCCACCGGTACCTTTCAACACACTGTGGCGACTACTGGTGGGATGTCACAGACTATGTTCAGCCGTGTGCTACGCGATGTTTTGGGGGCAATGTTGAGATACCTCAACCAGTACATCTATTTCCCAACACGTGAACGACTCACTGACGTCAAGAGTGACTTCTATGCCCTGGGGAGGATGCCACATGTAATTGGCTCCATTGATGGGACACATGTGGCTTTAATACCACCACAGGCACATGAGCAGCCATACCGCAACCGTAAACATTACCATTCGATCAATGCTCTGGTGGTATGTCTTGCAGATATGACCATCTCACATGTGTGTGCCCGTTTCCCCGGTTCTGCACACGATGCCTACGTGATGAGGAGTAGTCGCATCCCGAGGATGATGTCACAGATGCCGAACCAGCGTGCCTGGCTTGTTGGTGTGTACTGACTTTGTACCATTGTGTGTGTTCTGCTATGTTGTTTTCGGCACACATTTTCAATTCGGCTAATGTGCAATTGTCTGTCTGTAGGTGACTCGGGATACCCCAACATGCCGTGGTTGCTGACACCCCTCAGGAACCCTGTGACACCAGCCCAGATGCGCTACAATGAGGCACATGGTCGGACGAGGAGGGTGATTGAGCGGACCTTTGGTCTCCTGAAGAGCCGCTTCCGCTGCCTGGACAAGACAGGAGGGGCCCTCCCATATGCCCCAGCAAAGGTGTGCAAGATTGTCATCGTCTGCTGCATGCTACACAACCTGGCAGTGCGGAAGGAGTTGCCTCTCATCCTGGATGACGATGACCAACGTCCGCCACCTGTGGAAGATCCTGGCCTGGGTCACGATGCCAGTGAAGATGATGATGATGATGATGATGATGGTGATGTCCACACACAGCTCATCACCAACTTCTTCAGCTGAATGTGAGACTCCAGAGGGTTGTAATGTCAATGATTTGAGTTTGCATGATATGTGTGTGTGGTGCTCTGGTGCTGTTTGAGTGTGGCCATGTGCTACTTGACTGGATGCGTGCAGCGATGTGTCCTTGCAGGTGGTCTGTACTGCCCAACAGTGTTGACATGCTAACTTGGTTTTGTGTAGTTATCTCGTGACATGTATTAGACATGAGTATTGCCGTTCTGTGCTGTTCTTCAGTGGTTTTGACTGTGTGTCATGTCTGTCCTTCACAGGGTGCTGCTGGAGTTGTCTGATCAACTTGGATCCCCCGAATCCATGATTCAACTTCCAAGGTGGAAGCAGTCGTTTCCCTACAGGTGATGTGCCACACACCCCTGGACTTTCTATCTTCTGCACTTTTTGACTTTGTGGCCACAGCCAGGTTGGATTAGCTTGCATTTGTAGTGGAAACTACATGTTGGAAATGTGTAATAAACCTGTGCTTGACTTTGGGATGTGCGTTGTCTGTAGTCACACATCTGACTGACATTTGCTTACTGCACCTGTTGTCTAGTTGACAGTGACTGTGAATAGGTGGCGTGTCTGTACATTCCACTGTATTTCGTTGCAACATCAGTATAGGTGATGAGTCTGATGGCCCTGGTGTGTATGTGTTTTGTGGCCCTAGTGGTGTGTCTCCCTCATATGTGTCACGTCGCCATGACTGACATGACAGTGTTGGACATGCTGTAGCAGTTAGCATGCACAGTGTAATTTAGCAGATCAACATCTACATGACAAAAACCACGTTGGAATCACAACAGAGGCAGATATGGTGTATTGGTGAGTTTATTTACATACAGGTGTGAGGATGGTGCACAGGATGGTGGGTGCTGTACATAGAAATTTGGATCCAAAGTTCCCATGTGAATTGGAAGTCTTGGTTGCTGAAATGTCCAGAGTAAAGTCCACAGTCATCGGATACATTTGGTCAACTAGAGCTCCCCATGTCATGTGGGAGAGTTGGCTTGGCTTCGACAGGGCGTGCAGTATGCACACAGAGGAAAAGTTCCAGAACAGGTGTTGGCTTCCTGGGGGATGTAGATGGCCATCGGCCTCTCAGTTTGGCCTCCTCGGACGGCCCCTCTTCTTGGGGGGGGGACCCTCAGGTGCAGGCTGCGGCGGTGCAGGGGACTCTCTGCCAGAGTCCTCCTCCCTCCCTGTGGCATTTGCAGTTGTTTCAGCAGCAGATGTTGTGGGCACACAGGGAGGTGAGGCCATGTTGGTGCTGATCTGGCGGAGGCATGTCAGTATGTCCCTATGCACCGCTGTCAGTTGTTCCAATGTGTCCCACTTGGACTCCATGCCACACGTGTGTCTCGACACGTGACATGTGTGTCTCGACACGGGACATGTGGGAGTCCAAGCGGGCATGATGGGCAGCCTGCTGCTGTTGTATGTCCTTGAGGATCCCCACTACCTGGCTGACCTCTCCGGTGCTAGTCTGGTACGCATCCGCGATGTGTGCCAGTTGTGGGTCATCATACAGTCCAGACCCCTCTGCAAGGAGTGACCTATGTCTACCACCCCTCCCACCACCCCTGGCGACACGTGCAGGACCTGCAGTGGCTCGCACAGGTGACCGTGGGCCCACTTGGGTGTTGTTCCTGGGCTCGTTGTCACCAGCTCCAATTTGGGCCTGGGTCCCTGCACTGTTGTCATCTGTGGTCCTTGGTGTGTCCGTGTTGGCAGGGGTGGCCTGTGTGTTGGCAGTTGTTGGAGGGGTGGGTGCAGGGGGTGCAGATGTTGGTCCTGCTGGTGCTGCATGATGACTCACACCGGAGGGTCCAGCTGGTTCTTCGCCATCCGATGAGTGCAGAGGCTGATCCACACCAGTGAGCTCAGTGTTCCCCGGAGCCTGGGACAGGGAGTCCTCCTGGTCTGCTGCTGTGTCCCCATCATCTCCTGTTTTGGGGAGAGACAGAGATTGTATGTTATGTTTCTACTGGCATCAATTGTTCAAACACCTGACAGTTGTGACTGTACCTCTGGATGTGGGCCAGGACATTGCATTCTCCTAAATAGTGACAGTCAGTGAGTGATATTGGTGTAGCACATTGTCCTGCCAACCTGTGGCATGTCAATGTGAATGTTGAGGTGTGTGCATGACTAGCATTGGTGGTATTTGGTTACCATCCAGGCCTCCTTCTCCCCCCCAGCCCAGTTATCCCACCATGCAACGTGCTTGCATTGCAGGGAGTGCAAGTTGGCTTTCAGGATGTCAGGCAGTGGTGTCCTGCTGTTTGTTGTTGCACAGTTCCCAGCAGGGCCTTGTGCTCCCCACAGCAGTACCCAGTGTCAGCCATCTTGTGAGTCCTTATCCACTCCCTGTGATGTGAGCATGGTTGAGAGTGGTGTTGATGGGCCAATTGTGAGGGTGAGCAATATCTGTGCCTACAACTCCCATCATGCTATTGCCTCCACCCCACTTCCCAGCATGCCCGTCCTTCCTTCCTTTTGACTCTGCTTCCCTGTGGGGTGGGGTGCCTGTGCTGACAGGATGGCTGGGAGTGTTCTCCTGGCAGTTGTTTGGCTACAAGTCCCAAGAGTGTCCCTGTGCTTCACACAGCATAACCCAGGGTGGTGGTTCTTTGTGGGATCTTCAGTTAGGCTGTGAGGCATTGCATTCTCCCAGGTGGGTTATGTGGAGTTAGTGTTGAGGGGGTGTGTGAGGAGAGCTGCTTGTAACTCTGGTCAGTGCTGTGAGTCCTCCTTCCCAACCAGCCAGATATCCCACCTTGCAATGTGCTTGCATTGCAGGGAGTGCAAGTTGGCTTTCAGGATGTCAGGCAGTGGTGTCGTGCTGTTTGTTGGTGCACAGTTCCCAGCAGGGCCTTGTGCTCCCCACAGCAGTACCCAGTGTCAGCCATCTTGTGAGTCCTTATCCACTCCCTGTGATGTGAGCATGGTTGAGAGTGGTGTTGATGGGCCAATTGTGAGGGTGAGCAATATCTGTGCCAACAACTCCCATCATGCTATTGCCTCCACCCCCCTTCCCAGCATGCCCATCCTTCCTTCCTTTTGACTCTGCTTCCCTGTGGGGTGGGGTGCCTGTGCTGACAGGATGGCTGGGAGTGTTGTCCTGGCAGTTGTTTGGCTACAAGTCCCAAGAGTGTCCCTGTGCTTCACACAGCATAACCCAGGGCGGTGGTTCTTTGTGGGATCTTCAGTTAGGCTGTGAAGCATTGCATTCTCCCAGGTGGGTTATGTGGAGTTAGTGTTGAGGGGGTGTGTGAGGAGAGCTGCTTGTAACTCTGGTCAGTGCTGTGAGTCCTCCTTCCCACCCAGCCAGATATCCCACCTTGCAATGTGCTTGCATTGCAGGGAGTGCAAGTTGGCTTTCAGGATGTCAGGCAGTGGTGTCGTGCTGTTTGTTGGTGCACAGTTCCCAGCAGGGCCTTGTGCTCCCCACAGCAGTACCCAGTGTCAGCCATCTTGTGAGTCCTTATCCACTCCCTGTGATGTGAGCATGGTTGAGAGTGGTGTTGATGGGCCAATTGTGAGGGTGAGCAATATCTGTGCCAACAACTCCCATCATGCTATTGCCTCCACCCCCTTCCCAGCATGCCCATCCTTCCTTCCTTTTGACTCTGCTTCCCTGTGGGGTGGGGTGCCTGTGCTGACAGGATGGCTGGGAGTGTTGTCCTGGCAGTTGTTTGGCTACAAGTCCCAAGAGTGTCCCTGTGCTTCACACAGCATAACCCAGGGCGGTGGTTCTTTGTGGGATCTTCAGTTAGGCTGTGAGGCATTGCATTCTCCCAGGTGGGTTATGTGGAGTTAGTGTTGAGGGGGTGTGTGAGGAGAGCTGCTTGTAACTCTGTTCAGTGCTGTGAGTCCTCCTTCCCACCCAGCCAGATATCCCACCATGCAACGTGCTTGCATTGCAGGGAGTGCAAGTTGGCTTTCAGGATGTCAGGCAGTAGTGTCGTGCTGTTTGTTGGTGCACAGTTCCCAGCAGGGCCTTGTGCTCCCCACAGCAGTACCCAGTGTCAGCCATCTTGTGAGTCCTTATCCACTCCCTGTGATGTGAGCATGGTTGAGAGTGGTGTTGATAGGCCAATTGTGAGGGTGAGCAATATCTGTGCCTACAACTCCCATCATGCTATTGCCTCCACTTGTTCCATTTTTTTTCCCTCCCTGTATTTATTGGCTTAGTCGTTGCTTGTTTGGCCCTTTTTTTCTAATTTTTCCTTGGTGTTTTTGGTGCATGTACGAGTCGTTCTTGTGTCCGAGTAGGACGCTGCAGTTGTCTGGTGCGATCTTGTCCGACTCGTTACCGCTGTGTGTCAGCTAGGTTTCATATGCGGCGTACGAGTCGGTCGCGGAGTATTGGGTTGCTTCGGCTGGGTTTTGTATGCGTGTCGGTCGTACGGCTTGTGCTCCGGGCGAGTCGGTCGTGTTTTGCACGCACAGCATCGTACTACGCGGGTCGGAGTTCGTGGGTACGTTTTGTTCGGGTTCAATCCGAGTGCGTGTCGGTCGGTTCGTTTCGCGTGATTTCCCGGCCGGATGGCTTGTTTCCGTCCGGCTCGGTCGGTCGTTTTGTATTCCGTCCGAGTCGGTCGGATTTCACATTCATTTCATCGTACTACCCGGGTCGTGCGGCGCCGGTCCGAGTCGGTCGGAATAAATTCCCGTACCGAGTCGGTCGGTACGTTTTCCGGCCCGAATCGGAATCGGCCCCTAAGTCTGGGAAGGTGCTGGACATTAAACATATATAAATTACTATTCCCACTCCAGTCAGTATTAAGTCTGGGAAGGTGCTGGACATTAAACACATAAAAATTACTATTCCCACTCCAGTCAGTATTAAGTCAGGGAAGATGCTGGACACTAAACATATAGGGGCCGATTCCGATTCGGGCTGGAAGCGCACCTAACAATATTCGTCCGGAAAAAATACCAGCCGAACGCATGTTTCCCGACCGACTCGAACACTACCGAACGAACAAGTACGATGCGCATAACAGCCCAGATTCCGACCCAGCCGTACTTACCCAATCCAGCTCCTTTTCTCCGCCCGAGCCGGATCCGTAAACGCCGAATCGAGTCGCACGGAACCAAATACACTGCACCTTCCGGCCGGGCTAGTACGATGCGTCTTCCGTACGCGCCGAACCCGTCGCTACGTCCGGCACGTTTCAGCATCCGGGAGAGCCGCACATAAGCTCCGTTTCGCGTCACTAAACGATCCACGGCTACGAGACGAACAAGCCAGCGACGAGTACGAGTCGAAGACACGCGAAACCCGAACGAGACGAACCAACCAAGAATCCCATCGCGCAGGTCCTACCAATACTCTACATCTATTACCGGGACCGATTCGGACACGTACTGCGCAGACGGTAAACACGGTCAAACACCAACAACACAAACAAACGACACGTACCCGAAATATGTCACACACACATAGGGATGCACAAATGACGTACACTAGCAACTGCACAATCATAGGGGTGGGATGGGCATCACCAATGCCATACACACCCATAGGGTCCTGGATTCCTGCCACCACCACCCCCCCTACTCAGGGGGGCCTGGATGCCTATCACTACCACCCCCCCTACTCAGGGGGGGGCTGGATGCCTGCCACTACCACCACCCCTACTCAGGGGGAGCTGGATGCCTATCACTACCACCACCCCTACTCATGGGGGGCTGGATGCCTATCACTACCACCACCCCTACTCATGGGGGGCTGGATGCCTATGACTACCACCACCCCTACTCAGGGAGGGCTGGATGCCTGCCACTACCACCACCCCTACTCAGGGGGGGGCTGGATGCCTATCACTACCACCACCCCTACTCAGGGGGGGCTGGATACCTATCACTACCACCACCCCTACTCAGGTGGGCCTGGATGCCTATCACTACCACCACCCCTACTCAGGGGGGGCTGGATGCCTATCACTACTACCATCCCCACTCATGGGGGGCTGGATGCCTATCACTACCACCACCCCTACTCAGGGGGGGCTGGATGCCTATCACTACCACCATCCCCACTCATGGGGGGCTGGATGCCTATCACTACCACCACCCCTACTCAGGGGGGGCTGGATGCCTATCACTACTACCATCCCCACTCATGGGGGGCTGGATGCCTATCACTACCACCACCCCTACTCAGGGGGGGCTGGATGCCTATCACTACCACCACCCCTACTCAGGGGGGGCTGGATGCCTATCACTACCACCACCCCTACTCATGGGGGGCTGGATGTCTATCACTACTACCATCCCCACTCATGGGGGGCTGGATGCCTATCACTACCACCACCCCTACTCAGGGGGGGGCTGGATGCCTATCACTACCACCACCCCTACTCAGGGGGGCCTGGATGCCTACCACTACCACCACCCCTACTCATAGGACGGGTAATGCATGACACAACCAGCATACTCCCACATAAGGAATTACAGAAAATTACATCCACCCAAACAACATGACAAGCGTGTGTAGTCCATGTCAAATGCCTACAACAAAAAACATGACAATGAACATACAATGTGACCCACTATCACATGTGTGACACATAAAAGTGTGTGGCCTCCACAATACAAGCCGACCATGGCCACTGTGGCAATGGGGCCCAAAGACCCATCACCACAGTCACCAAAAGGCAAGTGTGGGGTCCAAGGCTGATGGACCTTTTGATCAGTGTGGCAATGGGGCCTAAAGCCCCATCACCACAGTCACCAAAAGGCAAGTGTGGGGTCCAAGGCTGATGGACCTTTTGATCAGTGTGCCAATGGGGCCTAAAGCCCCATCACCACAGTCACCAAAAGGTAAGTGTGGGGTCCAAGGCTGATGGCTCTTATGATCAGTGTGGCAATGGGGCCTAAAGCCCCATCACCACAGTCACCAAAAGGTAAGTGTGGGGTCCAAGGCTGATGGACCTTTTGATCAGTGTGGCAATGGGGCCTAAAGCCACATCACCACAGTCACCAAAAGGTAAGTGTGGGGTCCAAGGCTGATGGCTCTTATGATCAGTGTGGCAATGGGGCCTAAAGCCCCATCACCACAGTCACCAAAAGGTAAGTGTGGGGTCCAAGGCTGATGGCCCTTATGATCAGTGTGGCAATGGGGCCTAAAGCCCCATCACCACAGTCACCAAAAGGTAAGTGTGGGGTCCAAGGCTGATGGACCTTTTGATCAGTGTGGCAATGGGGCCTAAAGCCCCATCACCACAGTCACCAAAAGGTAAGTGTGGGGTCCAAGGCTGATGGACCTTTTGATCAGTGTGGCAATGGGGCCTAAAGCACCATCACCACGGTGATCATAAGGTAAGTGTAGGCATGGTAAAAGCTGCCAAAGACAAACTGAATGGATGAATCCTGGTCACACAACAACTAAAACATCTGTGGCATAGTACTGCTTGTGTCCCATTGCAACATAGATTGGGCGAGGCTAACAGTGCAGTGTCACAGAAACATCGCTTTTGTCCATGTGCATACAAACATCACACATGGGGGACCACATTGCCAACAATCAGCCGATTACACAATGACAGAAGTGACCATCATGATGCTGACCCACATATCTGCACCTATGGACACACAAATGTATATAACCTGTGGAGACTGTGGATGTCAGGTGAACAAATACCATACCATGGCAGCAATGGGACATACAAACCATGATCATTGTGCTGACTGATGACCCAGGAGTACCAGGGAGAGCAGGGGAAAATCACCAAACAACATACAGCCAATGGCACACTACAGAAATGCCAATGCAGTGATGCAAATGCACTAACACAAACAGGCAGACTCACACTGCATATCAAAGACAACAGGTGATGGGGGTGTGTGCCAGTGTCCCCAGGCAACCACACAACACATGAGGAGGCCTGAATCCCAATTACACAGATGTGTATACAGTGCCACACACAAGTAACTCATGGATTGGATTCCCCTATGTGGGAAATCTGGCATTGTCAGATGAGAGGGAGCCCAAATTACACATGTCACACAAGCTTGTAGGAACAGCAACTAACACAGCAAGAGACACACCCACCACAGCACTACCCCCAGGGACCCCACATTGTGCAGACACTAGCCTGCATGACAATTCCACTGTGATGACAAAGGTAGATGTTGATCACACTGTGAACCACAGCCATGTGTCCTCAGCTACAAACTACCATCACACCTACACAAGCTCCAATCAATCAGCAGGGCCTGCCAGCCAAGGCCAATATGGAGGTAGTGGTCTAGCCGTGCAACAAGTCACATTTGCACACTCAACACCACACACCCTCATCTGCAACAATGTGCAGCAGTGAAGCTCACATGGACTGGTGACATTGCACATGCACCCATGACAATCCCAGGGGTGGTGGGGGGAACTAAGGTGCAGAAACCCATCACACATGCCCACTCAATATGACCCGTCTATGTATGACACACAGCACAGTACGCCGTACATGCGCATGATGTGAAATCCACCACAAACAATGGGATCCTGGCCATAGTCACACACCAACGAAGAAGCCAAGGTGAGACACAAAGAACACACGTACACAACTTCCAACATTGCAGCTCTGACCCTGAGGAGTGGCAGCAGTCACACACACAACGCGCCACAATCACTGAAAGGTACCACAAACTCAAAATCACATTACTTGTGTAAACAACAAGTGCCAAGGGGAATCCTGAATGTGTCCCATCTGCGTTTGCCCACATCCCCAGCCCTGACAACAAAGACAACCTGGGATGACAACCTCATGAACATCAGTTTGCCATGCAACCACATCACGGAGAAACCAGGTCCAAGATGCTGGATGAACACATACCAACTCTGCAACCATCACAAACAGGAACATCCCTAGGGACACAGCCTGTGTAGGAAAAGGGAAGGGAACATGCACAGACATGCTCACACAACACACAACACGGGCACACGCAATGTCACCAGATTACACACAGCCATGAGGGCACTCCACTCCTGTGGAAGCTCCGCTGTGCCAAACCTTGTCTGTGCACGACTCAAACATATCAGCAGGACACTCCGTCAGTGAGTCAACAACTACAACACACAGAAGCCTCTGCTCACATCAGCCTGGGTACGGGAGTGTCACGTCAGTCATCTGCATACACCCAAAACACGTGGCAATCCAGTTGTACTGTATACACAGATGAGTCCTCCAAAATTGATGTGCAAAACTGCATGTCCAGTGGAGACGGGCACACAGTCAGGGTACTAGGAACATTGGACAGTGGTAAGCCCAACAGATGTGCAACAGTGTAGGACAAAGATGGTAATATACAAATGCTAAACGTACATCCCTGTGTCAAATGCTGAACATTACACCCTCAGACTGCAGCAAGGGATGCTATAGATCCAGACTAGATTAGGACACATATCCCATGGGCCACATGGAGCCCATCACAGCAAAACTTCATTTACCTGATCTGAACACAATTACAACAGCAAATGCATGATTCTACACATCTACATCATGTACCACCAAAGATTAACCACAAGTAAACAAAAAGAGGCTTTATTCAGCAAGTGTGCAACTCAAATCAAAAGTCCAAAATTAACTACGGCCAATGTCCAGTCCAAATACACAGTCCCAACAGGGTGATGTGTGACTACATGTCACAACTTGCTTGCCTGCACAGGTACCAACAGGGGACATCCCCCTTGGAGGGGCATACGAGGGGCAGGCCAGGCACCGCAGGGACAGGATCAGGGGATGCCAGAAGGAGGCAGGGAAGGTGAGGTGGGTGCAGGAGTGTCACCGGCAACTGCAGTGGAGGTGTCTGACTCAGGGGGGGCCGGCACCACCGCAGGGCTCAAGTCCGATGGTGTTGGTGCTGCAACCACTGCAGTGGGCTGGGCAGATGGAGTGGGCTGGGTCCCCAATGCAGTGCCCGAGTCAGATGGGGTTGTTGTGGACTCCACCGCAGTGCATGACTCCAAGGGAGTGGAAGGGGGGGCAGAAGAGCTGGGCAGGACAGAGGGGGGGACACGGTCTCCACACCAGTGGCACATACAGGCAGAGCGTCTGGTTTGGGGGTGGAAGAGCAAGTGGCAGGGGGCGGGCCTGAGCACTTTGGGGATGCGGTATCGGTGTGTGGGGGAACCTGGGGCAGGGTGTGGCGGTGGAACCTGTGGAGTGGTGGCCTGGGGGATGGAGGTGAGAGACTGGGTGGGTGACTTGCAGGGCGGTGGCGGGGTCTTGCTCTTCCGGGTCCGGGGGGACTTGCGGGTGGGGGGCTCACTCTGCCTGCGCCTGGGGGAGGGTGTCCGGGGGCGAGGGGCACTCTCCTCTCTGTGTGTGGACTTCCTCTTCCCCCGGTATGCTGGATCAGCGGGATTGGAGGGGAAGAGGCCGAGGTCAGAGAGGAAGAGCTGCTGTGTATGTGGGGTTGCAGGTGAGGCAAGGGAAGGGGTCTTGGAGGGAGAGGATCTTGAGGATTGCGGAGTGACTGTGGTTGCCTGTGTGTGTGTCAGTTCCCCATCCCCTGTGTGTGTGGAATCAGTCCCCTGAGGATGCTTGTGTGCACATCTTGCCTTGGTTTTGGGTGTGTGTGTGCTGCTCGAGTCTGTGTTGGGGTGATTGTGCAGGTGTGCATGTGCTTTGGACAGGTAGGGTGGTAGGAAGTGTGGATGGGGCAGAGGTGGGAGGGGTGAGGGACTGTTGGAGGAGGGACACTGCTGCCGTCAGGGAGGAGTCCATGGACCTATTGCTCCTCTGTAGGGCAGACATACCCGTTGAGATGCCCTCCATGAACGACACCAGCTGTGTCAACAGTGTGGTGTGTGCATGGAGGACAGTCAGCATTGCTGTCTGCCCTACATGGAGCTGCCGAAGGAGGTACACACACTCCTCACTCAGGGCAGCAGGGGACACAGGGGCAGGAGGTGCGGTGCCTGGCTTGAAGGAGACACGCTCCCGAGCACGGGAGCCTCCACGGACCTCAGGAATGGGAGCCAATGGGAGGGCGGTGGTGGTGGCGGGATCAGACAGAGTAGCTGGGGTGTGGTGGCTGCTGACACCCGCCTCCACAAGGGAGTCATCCTCCGAGCTGCTGTGGTCCTCAGCTGAGGTGGATGGTGCTGAGGACTCCTCGGTGTGGCTCCCCTCGCCCTCCGTGCCACTGGGTCCCTCTGACCACTCGTCGGACGCTGACCCAGTCTGGCTCCGCTGCTCCTCCTGGTCCGTGGAGCTGTCCCCTCCTATGGCTGTGGATGTATCTGCAAACAATTAGGGAAACAGACAAACATCAGTCACCTGCACTGACCGCACACACCACAGTAAGTACAGCACATCACAGAGCAAGCCCTGGCATCACTAGTAGAACATTGCCAAAAGTCATCACACAGATTAGGAGAAGCCAATTGTCAGTCTGATGGTCAGCCATGGAACAGACACCCCTCCTGCCCTTGCACCCATCTGTCTGGTGCCTGTCTGATGGTAAGACCCCAGTGTGGACACATGCACCACCTACACAGTAGTTGGACATTGCTGAGAACACGGTGAAGTATGTGAACATGCCCACGTCACATCTCTTGCCACTGAGTCAGTGCAGGTGTCTGGATAAATGGACGGCCTGAGCCTAAAAAGAAATGCATGTGATGCATACCAGCACCAGACCCCATGAAGCACCCATGTCCGGATAGTCAATGCCACAATGGGGTGCCTGTTGCACATGTCACCCCCCTGCAGGATCACCCTTAGGAAGTTTAATGCCATGACACAGGCATGCCTGCAAAGTCATACATCACTGTCTCCAGTCACATGGCCATGTTAGCCAGCAAACAACAGTCTGCACTGTGTCACTATCCTAGGACATGGGGAAGGCAAGTAATGTAACTGACAAGTGCACATGTTCATCCCCCACTAACCACATCCTCTGAACCCGTATTTGTACACTGCACACCATTTGGACAAATGGGAGACATGAAACACTACTCCCTGAACCAGAGCACCTCACAGTGTGCTGTGAATGATGAACAGCTGCCTGAAAGTCACAGTCTCATACACCTGTCTGCACAGTCAAGTGATCAAACACCTATGAGTCACAGAAGTCTTGTCTCACATGGTCCAATAGCAGATGGCATGCTGACCCCTAACCGAAGGACATCACAGGAGTCACGACAACGTAGTCACAGCACAACGACACAGAGGCAGACACCTGAGGCAACATTTCACTGAGCACAGCATGTCAGATGATACACAGGAGTGGGAGTACAGAGTGTATTGTATGCCCTGTAGTAGGCATGACTGTCCGGCTCCACCTGCAAGAGGGATGAGCCCTGGTCAGTGGGCAGGTGGCTAAGCATGTGTGACACACTTGACATACATACTCCTGAGGCCCAGACAATTTACCCACCCGCAGAATGGGGGTGTGGCAAATACCCCAGGGACATGTGGTGAATTAGATGTGCAAGTGGATCACATATCAAAGTTACACCCAGACTACATTGCACGACTCAGGCATTGTGTGAGCAACTGACCCACCCATGAAGGCAAACACAATGTCACGGGAACAAAATCTGTCACCACCTTGAGCAAAGCAAAATGCTAGGACCCTGTACCCAAGTGACACAATTATCCTGAGCGTAAGGAGCACACTGGCGCATCAGATGGGTAGTGGCCAGGTTACAATAGAGGGACATGGGTACTGGACAACAAGACTGATGTACTGGGGAAGTTTAACCAGGCCAGAGGAGGGCACATAGCATGTTAGACAGAGTTCACAGTGCAGTCTTAGACTCACCCCCTCCTTGCTGCTGTCTGCCCTTCAGCTGCCCATCCAGCTCCGGGAACACCACCGGCAGGATCTGGAGCATGTGGGGGGTCAGGGTCCGGTGTCCGCCCCTCCTGCGAGGAGGCGACAGCTTCAGCTGGACCCTTGCGATCCTCCGGGTCCAGCCACGAAGGTCCTGCCACCTCTTCTGGCAGTTGCGGATCCGGCGCTTGTAGACCCCCACGGATCGGACTGCCCGGACGATGTCCAGCCAGATGTCCTGCTTCCGATGGGCATCAACCTGTGAGGATGACAAAGTGAAAAGGCCATTACTACACATGCAACATATCCGTGCATCACACAGTTGGAAATACATGTCTCAATCACAGGGGCATATGATGTACACAGGCAGTGCAACGAGGGCTATGGACAGTTTGCCAGCAGTTACTACATGGTATCATTGCATGGGAAGTGAACCTTGTTTGAATGCACTGTTACTCCACTGTACCTGTTCAGTGCAAGTGACTACACACTTTGGGGGGTGCGAACTACTCAGTGGGCATGCTAGCCAGTGGTGTGCACACTGTAAATCCTGCTAGTCAGGCAACATGTACAATTAGTGAGGCAGTGGACAGCACACTCACCTGCTCCCCTGGTGTCCCATACAGCTTGCTGTACTGTGGAAGGAGGCTGTCCAGCAGGGCCTGGTTCTCCTCATGGGTGAAGGCTGGGGCTCTCTCCACAGTACGTGCCATTGCAGCAGCCAGAGGATGCAGAGACAGCAGCAGTGTAGTGGCAGATGTCGTCCTGGAGCATGTAGTGCAGGCAAGTGAGCTCTCAGGGGAACAGCCAGCATTATATGTGTGCTGCAGAGGCAGATACTGTCCCATGTGTCCAAAGTGATAGGTCCAAGTCGGTAGCATCTTCTGAATCTGGCCAATCCATGGAATAGCAGCTCCAATACACGCCCACAGCATCCTTCAAAAATTCAACTTCATGACACCCATGAATTTGCAACATTGTTGTGGCTGGCCAACTGAATTCACTGCATCAGACTCGTTGAAAATTCAAAAACCGCATCCGTTGCCATGCCAGGCCCCAGCCAATGCGTGCACACCGATCGGACCATTGCTGTACAACGTGTACCCGCGATACAACGCGTACCCACCATATGCAATGCAATGGTCCGAGCGGGCACACCGATCGGACCATTGCTGTACAACGCGTACCCGCGATACAACGCGTACCCGCTCACATGCAATGCAATGGTCCGAGCGGGCACACCGATCGGACCATTGCTGTACAACGCGTACCCGCTCACATTCAATGCAATGGTCCGAGCGGGCACACCGATCGGACCATTGCTGTACAACGCGTACCCGCTCACATGCAATGCAATGGTCCGAGCGGGCACACCTATCGGACCATTGCTGTACAATGCGTACCCGCGATACAACGCGTACCCGCTCACATTCAATGCAATGGTCCGAGCGGGCACACCGATCGGACCATTGCTGTACAACGCGTACCCGCGATACAACGCGTACCCGCCCACATGCAATTCAATGGTCCGAGCAGGCACACCGATCGGACCATTGCTGTACAACGCGTACTCGCGATACAACGCGTACCCGCCCACATGCAATGCAATGGTCCGAGCGGGCACACCGATCAGACCATTGCTGTACAACGCGTACCCGCTCACATTCAATGCAATGGTCCGAGCGGGCACACCGATCGGACCATTGCTGTACAACGCGTACCCGCGATACAACGCGTACCCACTCACATTCAATGCAATGGTCCGAGCGGGCACACCGATCGGACCATTGCTGTACAACGCGTACCCGCGATACAACGCGTACCCGCTCAAATGCAATGGTCCGAGCGGGCACACCGATCGGACCATTGCTGTACAACGCGTACCCGCTCACATTCAATGCAATGGTCCGAGCGGGCACACCGATCGGACCATTGCTGTACAACGCGTACCAGCGATACAACGCGTACCCGCCCACATGCAATGCAATGGTCCGAGCGGGCACACCGATCGGACCATTGCTGTACAACGCGTCCCTGTACAGGTCACACGCATATGTCACCATGCTGGTCAATGGTGAACCTATGCCAGCCACATATACTTTCCAGGGACTCTGGGGCACACCTACTACACCACACCCAGTCCACACTGTATCTAAGGCATGTGTGGCAGCATGACCTTATCTGTGTATGGGTGTGTACATGTTGTTTGTGGGCTGGCACTTGGGGGCAGACACACCCAGGCTGTGCACATGTTAATGGGGACAGGGTCCTTTGTGTGTCGTGCACATGACCACTGGGATGTGCAACTGTTCATTTTTGGAGCATGTTGCATGGTCACATTTCCAGGTTGTGTATATGTATGACATGTCACATACCCCAAGGCTCATGTGGGAAAGCATGTACATCACAGGGTGGCCCATTGCCACAATAGTCATGTCCCTCCGCAGTCTGTGTGCATGTTGTGTTTCACATGTCTGACTCCATGTGCACAATGGGAGACAGTCTCCACATCCACGTTGTTTGTGCATGGACTTAGATGTTGTGTGTGTGTGTCACAGACGTCCATGTCTGTCCTGCAGAGGCTACAGGGGGCACTACCTGTGGGAGTCATGTTTGATTTTTCTGACGTGTACATGATACGCCATGTCATGCCAGTGTCCATGTGGCAAGACAGTGTCACTGGGAATCTACCTGTCAATGAGTTGAGATGCCTGTGGCGCATCTTTCCAGACGTCACTGTGGTATGTGTGTGGAATGTGAGAGCAGTAAATGGGTACTGTGACACAGCCAAATGGTTTCACATAGCACACCCTGGGACCTGTTGTCCACACATGTTGAACAGAGATGTTACATGATGTCCATGTGGGTGCCATATATGTCCAAACAGAACGAGACACACATCAAGTACTAGTGTTTGCTGATGATGTAGCATGTGAACTACAGTATGGTGAATGGCACATATGTGGGGTGACTGACAATCTTGACTTCTTCACCTCTGCACTGCAGGGCTCCTGCTGTCCATCGACCATTCCCAGACCTGGCAACGATGGTGGAACGTGACAGCATCCGACGGTACCGCTTCACCAGGCAGCTGATTGAGGATTTGGCAGTGCGGTTGGACCCACATTTGCAGCCTGGCCGGCCGTATCCGACAGCGCTGACCCCCAAGGTGAAGGTGATGGCAGCCCTACACTTCTTTGCCACCGGTACCTTTCAACACACTGTGGCATCTACTGGTGGTATGTCACAGACTATGTTCAGCCGTGTGCTACGCGATGTTTTGGTGGCAATGTTGAGATGCCTTAACCAGTACATCTATTTCCCACAACGTCACCGACTCACTGACGTCAAGAGTGACTTCTATGCCCTGGGGAGGATGCCACATGTCATTGGCTCCATTGATAGGACACATGTGGCTTTGGTACCACCACAGGCACATGAGCAGGCATACAGGAACAGGAAACATTACCATTCTGTCAATGCTCTGGTGGTATGTCTTGCAAACATGACCATCACACATGTTTGTGCCCGTTTCCCCGGTTCTGCACACGATGCCTACGTGATGAGGAGTAGTCGCATCCCGAGGATGATGTCACAGATGCCGAACCAGCGTGCTTGGATTGTCGGTGTGTACTGACTTTGTACCATTGTGTGTGTTCTGCTATGTTGCTTTCCGCACACTTTTCAATGTTGGCTAATGTGCAATTGTCTGTCTGTAGGTGACTCGGGATACCCCAACATGCCGTGGTTGCTGACACCCCTCAGGAACCCTGTGACACCAGCCCAGATGCGCTACAATGAGGCACATGGTCGGACCAGGAGGGTGATTGAGCGGACCTTTGGTCTCCTGAAGAGCCGCTTCCGCTGCCTGGACAAGACAGGAGGCGCCCTCCCATATGCCCCAGCAAAGGTGTGCAAGATTATCATCGTCTGCTGCATGCTCCACAACCTGGCAGTGCGGAAGGAGTTGCCTCTCATCCTGGATGACGATGACCAACATCCGCCACCTGTGGAGGATCCAGGCCTGGGCCACGATGCCAGTGATGATGATGATGATGGTGATGGTGATGTCCGCACACAGCTCATCACCAACTTCTTCAGCTGAATGTGAGTATCCAGAGTGTTGTACTATCAATGAATTTGATTTGCATGATATGTGTGTGTGGTGCTCTGGTGCTGTTTGAGTGTGGCCATGTGCAACTTGACTGGATGCGTGCGGAGATGTGTCCTTGCAGGTGGTCTGTACTTGCCAACAGTGTAGACATGCTAACTTGCTTTTGTGTATTTAACTTGTGACAGGTATTAGACATGAGTATTGCCGTTCTGTGCTGTTCTTCTGTGCTTTTGAGTGTGTGTCATGTCTGTCCTTCACAGGGTGCTGCTGGAGTTGTTAGAACAACTTGGATCCCCCGAATCAATGATTCAACTTCCAAGGTGGCAGCAGTTGTTCCCCTACAGGTGATGTGCCACACACCCCTGGACTTTCTATCTTCTGCATTGTTTGACTTTGTGGCCACAGCCAGGTGGGATTAGCTTGCATTTGTAGTGGAAACAACATGTAGCAAATGTGTAATAAACCTGTTCTACATTTTGGGGTGTGCGTTGTCTGTAGTCACACATCTGAGTGACATTTGCTTACTGCACCTGTAGTGTAGTTGACACAGACTGTGAATATGTGTGGTGTCTGTGCATTGCACTGTATTTCCAGGCAACATCAGTGTAGGGGATGAGTCATATGGCCCTGGTGTGTATGTGTTGTGTGGCCCTAGTGGTGTGTCTCCCTCATATGTGTCACGTCGCCATGACTGCCATGACGGTGTTGGACTTGCTGTGGCAGTCAGCATGCACAGTGTCATATTTCTGATCACCATCTCCATGACAGAGACCACGTTGGAATCACAACAGAGGCAGATATGGTTTTTGGTGAGTTTATTTACAAAAGGTGTGGGGATGGTGCACAGGATGGTGGGTGCTGTACATAGAATTAGGAATCCAAAGTTCCCATGTGAATTGGATGTCCTGGTAGATGAAATGTCCAGGGTATAGTCCACAGTCATCTGATGAATTTGTACAACTAGAGCTCCCCATGTCATGTGGGCGAGTTGGGTTGCCATCGACAGGGCGTGCAGTTTGCACACAGAGGAAAAGTTCCAGAACAGGTGTTGGCTTCCTGGGGGATGTAGCTGGCCATCGGCCTCTCAGTTTGGCCTCCTCAGACGGCCCCTCTTCTTGGGGGGGGGGACCCTCAGGTGCAGGCTGCCGCGGTGCAGGGTACTCTCCGCCAGAGTCCTCCTCCCTCCCTGTGGCAGTTGCGGATGTAGTGGCAACAGATGTTGTGGGCGCACAGGGAGGTGAGGCCATGTTGGTGCTGATCTGGCGGAGGCATGTCAGTATGTCCCTATGCACCGCTGTGAGTTCTTGCAATGTGTCCCACTTGGACTCCATGCCCGACATGTGTGTCTCCACACGGGCCACGTGTGTCTCACACGGGCTGTGGGAGTCCAAGCGGGCATGATGGGCAGCCTTCTGCTGTTGTATGTCCTTGAGGATCCCCACTACCTGGGTGACCTCTCCGGTGCTGGTCTGGTACGCATCTGCAATGCGTGCCAGTTGTGGGTCATCACGCAGTCCAGACCCCTCTGCAAATAGCGACCTGTGTCTACCACCCCTCCCACCACCCCTGGCAACACGTGCAGGGCCTGCGGTGCCACGCACAGGTGACCGTGTGCCCACTTGGGTGTTGTTAGTGGGCTCGATGGCAGCGGCTCCAGTTTGGTCCTGGGTCCCTGCGCTGTTGTCACCTGTGGTCCTTGGTGTGTCCGTGTTGGCAGGGGTGGCCTGTGTGTTGGCAGTTGTTGGAGGGGTGGGTGCAAGGGGTGCAGATGTTGGTCCTGCTGGTGCTGCATGATGACTGGCACCGGAGGGTCCAGCTTGTTGTTCGCCATCCGAGGAGTGCAGAGGCTGATCCACACCAGTGAGCTCTGTGTCCCCCGGAGCCTGGGACAGGGACTCCTCCTCATCTGCTGCTGAGTCCCCATCATCACCTGTTTTGGGGAGAGACACAGATTGTATGGTATGTTTCTACAGGCATCAATTGTTAAAACACCGGACAGTTGTGACTGTACCTCTGGATGCGGCCCTGGACATTGCATTCTACTCAGTTATGACAGTCAGAGAGTGATATTGGTGTAGCACATTGTCCTGCCAACCTGTGGCATGTCAATGTGAATGTTGAGGTGTGTGCCTGACCAGCATTGGTGGTATTTGGTTGCCATCCGGGCCGACTTCTCCCCCCAGCCCAAATATCCCACCATGGAACATGCTTCCATTGCAGGGAGTGCAAGTTGTCTTTCAGGATGTCAGTCAGTGGTGTCCTGCTGTTGGTTGTTGCACAGTTGCCTGCAGGGCCTTGTGCTCCCCCCAGCAGTGCCCAGTGTCAGCCATCTTGTGAGTCCTTTTCCACTCCCTGTGATGTGAGCATGGTTCAGGGTGGTGTTGATGGGCCAATTGTGAGGCTGAGCAATATTTGTGACTACCACTCCCATCATGCTATTGCCTCCACCCCCCTTCCCAGCATGCCCTTCCTTCCTTCCTTATGACTCTGCTTCCCTGTGGGGTGGGGTGCCTGTGCTGACAGGTTGGCTGAGAGTGTTCTCCTTGCGGTTGTTTGGCCACCAGTCCCAAGAGTGTCCCTGTGCTTCACACAGTATGAGCCCGGCTGGTTGGTCTTTGTGGGATCTTGAGTTAGAATGTGAGGCATTGCATTCTCCCAGGTGGGTTCTGTGGAGTTAGTGTTGGGGTGTGTGTGAGGGGAGGTGCTTGTAACTATGGTCAGTGCTGTGAGTCCTCCTTCCCACCCAGCCAGATATCCCACCATGGAACATGCTTCCATTGCAGGGAGTGCAAGTTGTCTTTCAGGATGTCAGTCAGTGGTGTCCTGCTGTTGGTTGTTGCACAGTTGCCTGCAGGGCCTTGTGCTCCCCCCAGCAGTGCCCAGTGTCAGCCATCTTGTGAGTCCTTTTCCACTCCCTGTGATGTGAGCATGGTTCAGGGTGGTGTTGATGGGCCAATTGTGAGGCTGAGCAATATTTGTGACTACCACTCCCAACATGCTATTGTCTCCAACCCCCTTCCCAGCATGCCCATCCTTCCTTCCTTATGACTCTGCTTCCCTGTGGGGTGGGGTGCCTGTGCTGACAGGTTGGCTGAGAGTGTTCTCCTTGCGGTTGTTTGGCCACCAGTCCCAAGAGTGTCCCTGTGCTTCACACAGTATGAGCCCGGCTGGTTGGTCTTTGTGGGATCTTGAGTTAGAATGTGAGGCATTGCATTCTCCCAGGTGGGTTCTGTGGACTTAGTGTTGGGGTGTGTGTGAGGGGAGGTGCTTGTAACTATGGTCAGTGCTGTGAGTCCTCCTTCCCACCCAGCCAGATATCCCACCATGGAACATGCTTCCATTGCAGGGAGTGCAAGTTGTCTTTCAGGATGTCAGTCAGTGGTGTCCTGCTGTTGGTTGTTGCACAGTTGCCTGCAGGGCCTTGTGCTCCCCCAGCAGTACCCAGTGTCAGCCATCTTGTGAGTCCTTTTCCACTCCCTGTGATGTGAGCATGGTTCAGGGTGGTGTTGATGGGCCAATTGTGAGGCTGAGCAACATCTGTGACTATCACTCCCATCATGCTATTGCCTCCACCCCCTTCCCAGCATGCCCATCCTTCCTTCCTTTTGAGTGGACTTCAGTGTGTGTGAGTGTGAGAGCAATGGCAAGATGGCTGACAATGTGGTCGTGTTGTTTGTTGGTGCCCAGTTGCCTGCAGGGCCTTGTGTTCCCCCAGTAGTACCCTGTGTCAGCCATCTTGTGAGTCCTTTTCCACTCCCTGTGATGTGAGCATGGTTCAGGGTGGTGTTTGATGGGCCAATTGTGAGGCTGAGCAATATCTGTGACTACCACTCCCATCATGCTATTGCCTCCACCCCCTTCCCAGGATGCCCATCCTTCCTTCCTTTTGACTCTGCTTCCCTGTGGGGTGGGGTGCCTGTGCTGACAGGTTGGCTGAGAGTGTTCTCCTTGCGGTTGTTTGGCTACCAGTCCCAAGAGTGTCCCTGTGCTTCACACAGTATGAGCCCGGCTGGTTGGTCTTTGTGGGATCTTGAGTTAGAATGTGAGGCATTGCATTCTCCCAGGTGGGTTCTGTGGAGTTAGTGTTGGGGTGTGTGTGAGGGGAGGTGCTTGTAACTATGGTCAGTGCTGTGAGTCCTCCTTCCCACCCAGCCAGATATCCCACCATGGAACATGCTTCCATTGCAGGGAGTGCAAGTTGTCTTTCAGGATGTCAGTCAGTGGTGTCCTGCTGTTGGTTGTTGCACAGTTGCCTGCAGGGCCTTGTGCTCCCCCAGCAGTACCCAGTGTCAGCCATCTTGTGAGTCCTTTTCCACTCCCTGTGATGTGAGCATGGTTCAGGGTGGTGTTGATGGGCCAATTGTGAGGCTGAGCAACATCTGTGACTATCACTCCCATCATGCTATTGCCTCCACCCCCCTTCCCAGCATGCCCATCCTTCCTTCCTTTTGAGTGGACTTCAGTGTGTGTGAGTGTGAGAGCAATGGCAAGATGGCTGACAATGTGGTCGTGTTGTTTGTTGGTGCCCAGTTGCCTGCAGGGCCTTGTGTTCCCCCCAGTAGTACCCTGTGTCAGCCATCTTGTGAGTCCTTTTCCACTCCCTGTGATGTAAGCATGGTTCAGGGTGGTGTTGATGGGGCAATTGTGAGGCTGAGCAATATCTATGACTCCAACTCCCATGATGCTATTGGCTACACTGACTTTACCAGCATACACAGAATTCCTTCCTTTCAGTGATCTTCCCTGTGAGGTGGTGTTCTAGTGGTGTCAAAATATCTGAGAGTGTTTGTTGGTTCTATTTGTGGCACTGCTTTGCTGTATTTGTTGTTAGGTTTGTAGATGTCATGACACAGTTAGATGTCACTATGAGATGGCAGGTATTGTGTTTGTCTGACTGGCATTCACATCTTGGGATGAGTATGTTTTGTTTGCTGTGTATTTGGTAAGGGTGCATGGTTTGCCTATCCCTTTGAGGGTGCTGTGTGTGTATTGTCACACCATATTGTGTATATCAGTTGTGTACTCTACCAGGCTCTGGGATGTCTGTTAGTCCATATACACTCACTGGTGGTAGGATGGCCCACACCTTCTCCTCCCAGGGCCTGAGGTATACTGGTTTTGCAGGCGGGCCTCTGCCGGTGCGCTAGCTGAGGAGGTAGTCCTTTTTCAGTAGGTCCCGGACCCTCCTGCGCACATCATACCACCTGTTCTGGATGTCTTCCTTTGTGCGCAAACATGGTGATTGTGCATTCACCCTGTCGACAATCCTCGCCCACATCTTGGTTTTCTGCGACATGGGGGTCTGTTGTACCAATGTACCAAACAACTGTGGCTCTACCCTGAGTATCTCGTCTACCAGGACTTCCAATTCACAATCTAGGAACTTGTGGTTCTTCTTTGGGGGCATGGTGATGGGTGGTGGTGGGGATTGATGTGTGTGTGTGTGTGTGTGTGTGTGTGTGCAAGTGGGGGTGTGTGAGTGTAGGTTTAGCTGGGTGTGCGTGAGGGTGCTATTTGTAAGTGTGGTAATGGTGTGTGGCTTGTGTGATGTATGAGCTGTGAGTGTGTCTGTGGTTGCTGTGTGATGGTGTTGTTTGCTGGCAGGTCTGTGGAGTTTGCAAAGGATCATGGTAGGGATTTGTGGCCTTTATGTAGGTGGGGTAGGGGGTGTGTCCTTGTTCCATTTTTTCTCCCACCCCCAGTATTTATTGGCATTGTGGTAGCTTGTTTGGCCATTTTTTTGACTTTTTTCCCTTGGTGCTTTAGGTGCATGTAGGAGTCGTTCTTGTGTCGGAGTCGGACGCTGCTGTTGTCTGGTGCGATGTTGTCCGACTCGTTCCCGCTGTGTTTCAGGTTGGTTTCATGTGCGGCGTACGAGTCGGTCGCGGAGTATTGGGTTGATTCGGCTGGGTTTTGTGTGCGTGTAGGTCGTACGGCTTGTGCTCCGTGCGAGTCGATCATGTTTTGCACGCATAGCATCGTACTACGCGGGTCGGAGTTCGCGGGTACGTTTCGTTCGGTCGCTATCCGGGTGCGTGTCGGTCGGTTCGTTTCGAGTGTTTTTCCGGCCGGATGGCTTGTTTCCGTCCGGCTCGGTCGTTCGTTTTGTATTCCGTCCGAGTCGGTCGAGTTTCACATGCATTTCATCGTACTACCCGGGTCGGACGGCGCCGGTTCGTGTCGGTCGGAATTAATTCCCGCACCGAGTCGGTCGGTACGTTTTCCGGCCCGAATCGGAATCGACCCCATAAAATTACTATTCCCACTCCAGTCAAAATTAAGTCAGGGAAGGTGCTGGACATTAAACATATATCAATTACTATTCCCACTCCAGTCAGTATTAACTCAGGGAAGGTGCCGGACATTAAACATATATAAATTACTATTCCCACTCCAGTCAGTATTAAGTCTGGGAAGGTGCTGGACATTAAACATATATAAATTACTATTCCCACTCCAGTCAGTATTAAGTCAGGGAAAAGGCTGGACATTAAACACATAAAAATTACTATTCCCACTCCAGTCAGTATTAAGTCAGGGAAGGTGCTGGACATTAAACACATAAAAATTACTATTCCCACTCCAGTCAGTATTTAGTCAGGGAAGATGCTGGACACTAAACATATAAAATTACTATTCCCACTCCAGTCAAAATTAAGTCAGGGAAGATGCTGGACATTAAACATATATAAATTACTATTCCCACTGCAGTCAGTATTAAGTCTGGGAAGGTGCTGGACATTAAACACATAAAAATTACTATTCCCACTCCACTCAGTATTAAGTCAGGAAGATGTTGGACACTAAGGGGACGATTCCGATCTCGGCCGGTAGGGCACCGAATCGGATTCGGCTTAACCGGATCCGATTCGGAGCCCTCTTTCCCGACCGAGTCGAACGTGCGTCCGGGCGAGCGAGAACGATGCGAGCGCACGCGAAATCGCCGACCGACTCGTTCGCGGGTCCGAACCGCTCCGACCGACTCGCACGGACACGACTTGCACCGCGCAATGGAGACGTTCACGGCTGGGCAAGTACGATGCGCGCCTCGAGCAGTCGGACCGACTCGCGCCGTCCGGCTCAAAAGGGCAGTCGGAGCCGGACTTTGGGGGTCCGTGTCGGACCCCCCTGTACGCGTAGCCGCGCGAGTCGCACACAGGGGGGACCCATGGGTCCCCCCTACCTGTGCATGTACGGCGCGAGTCGCATCGACGCGTACCCGCTGTAGGGGGGGCCCTTGTTCGCCTCGCACCCATTGAGTCAATGGGAGCCCGCGTACGCGTTGTACGACCGGCTCCCATTGACTTCAATGGGAGTCCGACCGACTCGAGTCCGATTGCATGCGTACGCACCGTACTCGTTCGGTCGGGCTGCTAGAGTCCGATTCGGTCGGAAATCTCTCCAGGTCCGGCTCGGTCGGAGTGATTTCCGGCCTGAATCGGAATCGGCCCCTAAATATATATATTTTACTATTTTAACAACCTCACCATTTTCCCCTAATAACCCAACATCCCAGTACTAAAAAAAACCTATAATTTCTATTTTTAATTAACTTTATTTCTTCAAATTAATTTCAATTTTTTAAATTTGAATTTAATAATTAATTTTAGAATAATATTTAAATAACACTCCCCACCCTTATCCGCTAATAACACAACATCACACTTCTAAAAAAAAATATATTTCCTTTTTATAATTTCACTTTCTAATTTTTTAAAATTTTCTATTTAAACTTTTTTATTTAAATATATCAATTCATATAACTAATTTTAAAACACTCCCCAACCTTCTCCCCTAATAACACAATATCCCACTCTAAAAACAATTTTTTTTTTAATTTTAAATTTAAATTTCATATTTTAAATTATTTCCAAAATTCGAAATTTTCATTTCATATATCAATTTTATACTAATATTTTTAAAATACTACCCACCCTTATCCCCTATTAACGCAACATCCCACTCCTAAAAGAAAACATACTTTTTATTTTTTTATTCTAAATTTCGTTTTTGTAAATAATTTCTAATTTTAAATAAATTTAATTAATATGTAAATTTTATCCTAGTATTTTTAAAACACTACCCACCTTTATCCCCTAATAACCCAACATCCCGCTCCTAAAAACCCCATATATTTTATATTTTTATATAATTTTCGTTTTTCAAATTAATTTCTATTTTACAAAATATTAAATTAATATCTAAATTTAAACTAATATTTTTAAAATACTCCCCACCCTTATCCCCTAATAACCCAACATCCCGCTCCTAAAACAAAACATATATTTTTAATATAAATTTCGTTTTTGAAAATAATTTCTAATTTAAATTTTTTTAAATTAATATCTAAATTTACACTAATATTTTTAAAATACTCCCCACCCTTATCCCCTAATAACCAAACATCCCGCTCCTAAAACATGTTACAAAAATTTTTTTATACAATTTCAAACAAATATTCAAACAATTAAAATAATACAAAATTAATAACAATACAGAATATTTAAATATTAACAAAAAAATGATATTTTACACTTTCTATATTTTTTTGTCGATATTTTTTACAACACTAACAATTCGATATTATCTACTAACGATATTACTTGTTCGATATTTTATACTTCGATATTTTTTTTTTTTTTTAAACGATATTTTTGACTACGATATTTATGTATTCGATATTATGAGACATTCGATATTACAACTTCGATATTACTGCAATTCGATATTTACAATTCGATATTATGTCTATTCACCCCCTGAGGCCTCACTGGCTTCGTGGCCGGGCCCCTTCCAACCCCACGGGGCCAAAAGGCTCACCAGCAGGGTTGTTCCGCTCAAATACGCAGTGCATGGCCTCGTAAAACTCTTTAATTTGAGCGGGAGATGCTTCGGCTACCGGAAAGGGGGGGGAGACGCAAAGTCGACTCTGGCTCCGCGGAACCGTGCCTAGAGCGTCAGTGCTCCTTACCTCTCTCGACGACGGACGCCAGTTGAGGTGATAATGAAGTCCGCTTGGACTTTTTCATATGCCTCTTCCCTGAGTGTCCCGAGGACCTTGAATGGGAGGAAGAGGACTTAGGGCTCAGGGAGCGGTCCTGTGACCTCCTCTTCTTCGATCAGGACCATGACCTCCTCGGAGTCTCGCTGGACGGTGTCGACTGCCGGGCCGCAAGCGACTTCCTTGCCCGCTCCCTCAAAGTCTTCGGAGCCATTGCCCGACAGTCCAACATGACTTCGTATCGTGGTCGCGCTCGAGACACCAAAGACATACTTGATGGGGATCGGTAACCAACATCATGCGGGAACAAGTCCCGGACGGCTTGAAGACATCCCTAGCACACGAAGTTGGAAACAAATTCAATATTTCGACAAAAGTCAAGAAAAAGCCTGCCAAAAAGCGGCAGAGGGGTAGCTCTTTCCGGATCGGCACTTAACTGGCGCGGAAAGAAAAGAACTAACGTCTGTGCGCCGCCTATATAAGCACCACGACATCATAACCGATGCCGACGACGTCACGCAGAGCCGAATGGAACCACCCGACGTCGTGCGCAAGGGGTATTGCTCAGCAAAAGTTTCCGGATCCAGCCTGACGCCTGGGAAATTCAAAGGTAAGGAATCTGCAGCTTGAAATCTCTATCAGATTACCCATTTACATTTTGTAAAGCCTTGAAATATTCACATAGTGCCGAAACACGTTTTGGCTGTTCAACCCTGAAGAATATTAATTTGTGAATCATCTGTATCTGAAGATTATCTGACTGTCTACACTCTACAATAAACAAGAACAGTGCTCCTTAATAAGTCCTTATCGGTTGGACATACAATACCACTTTGAGTGCTTTGGTTTGTTAAATTATGTGATATTAAAAAGTATGTTCCGGAAGCTGATGCAATCACACTCACCTATTGACGCTAGCGCCAGTGGCAAGTACACTTCCCGTCCAAAATGTTCAACAGAGAAAAAAAATACAGGACTCCTGTGCAGATACACCAGTTTATTGTGGTGCAAAACACCAGCAACAACATATTTCAGTTAAAGAAAGCCTTTGTCAAGTGAGATGCCCAATCTTCTGTGAAAACTTACAGGGGCTTATTTACAAGCCCCTTGCGCTGCCAGTGCGCCCTTTTTAATATGGGAAAAAGTGACGTACCGGCGGTGCAAGGGGCTTGTAAATAAGCCCCCCAGTGACCAAATAAGCAACATACAAAACGTACTGCACAGACACTTAGGGGTTGATTCCGATCTCGGCCGGTAGGGCTCCGAATCGGATTCGGCTTTACCGGATCCGATTCGGACGCCCTGTTTCCGACCGAGTCGGACGTGCGTCCGGGCGAGCGAGTACGATGCGAACGTACGCGAAATCGCCGACCGACTCGTTCGTGGGACCCAACCGCTCCGACCGACTCGCACGGACACGACTCGCACCGCGCAATGGAGACGTTCCCCGGCCGGGTAAGTACGATGCGCGCCGCGAGCAGTCCGACCGACTCGCGCCGTCCGGCTCGAAAGAGCAGTCGGAGCCGCACTTTGGGGTCCGTGTCGGACCCCCCTGTACGCCTAGCCGCGCGAGTCGCACACAGGGGGGACCCATGGGTCCCCCCTACCTGTGCGTGTCCGGCGCGACCCGCTTCGACGCGTACCCGCTATAGGGGCGCCCTTGTCCGCCTCGCACCCATTGAGTCAATGGGAGCCCGCGTACGCGTTGTACGACCGGCTCCCATTGACTTCAATGGAGTCCGACCGAATCGAGTCCGATAGCATGCGAACGCATCGTACTCGTTCGGTCGGACTGCTAGGGTCCGATTCGGTCGGAAATCTCTCCGGGTCTGGCTCGGTCGGAGAGATTTCCTGCCCAAATCGGAATCGGCCCCAAAATCGTTTGTTTCAAGCGGGTAAACAATTACAATAATAACAATTGTAATAAACTGGTGCATCTGCACAGCAGAGACGTATTTGTGATTTGTTTTCTCTTTGGAACATTTTGGACGGGAATTGCACCTGTCACTGGCAACAGTGTCAATAGGTGGATATGATCGTGTCTGCACTGCTTGCTGCATACTGATTGATATTTTGTGATCCCCAGCGCCTCTGAGCCTCAATGATGCGAGGAAATCCCAACCATCGACTAAAAGCAGGTCGAGTGTCCCATCGGTAAGGGTTGGAGGAGCCTCAAGGTGGGACAAACTCCTGCTCTCATACTTGTGTGGTATACCTTCGAAAAGCTATAAACTGCATAAATATTGAAGGTAGACGATTCGAACACGCTGATAATAGTGTAGTACTGGCATAAGAGCACCTTGTCTACTTCTCACTGGTGAACAAACTGGGAGAGGATGAATGAGGTAGACAAGAAGCGACTGCAAGAAGCAAGACTGCTGTTTGAGAGCAGTGTAGGAGACATTTGCAATATTACCGAAACACAAAACACGCCAGTAAGTACCTCTCAGAGGCAAAAATTGGGACAATTGGAGAAACTCTCAAATCAAGAAATTAATAAGTGGCGGTAATTGACCTCTCTTACGAATTACATAGAGGTGGGATCTGTACTAAGAGGTTGAAGCATCTTCACGGTTCAGACTTACAGAAATTCCCATCCTGAACTCTTACATGAGTGGTCTGAATTAATGGCAAAAACCACAAAATGTATGCTGGAAATATTAGTGAAATATGCCAAGACTGACCTGGATACAATGAGAGAGGCATTTGCAAAGCTGAAGGAAGAAATGGACAAACACAAAGAAGATGTCCCGGTGAAAGAATACGAATGTAGGAGGCTGGCTTAGTATATGGTGCACACTTATTTAAGTGAAGCACCTTGCACTAATCCAGACAACTCTTATGGTGATTTTAGTGGTCTTAGACAACCATAGAAAGCTCTCCAAGTGGTAGCTGTGTACAGCAGCCTTCAGGCTTAGTCCAGAAGGAGAGCTAAGCAGCTTGTTTTTACCAGATTTTATAATTTAGTGTAGATGAAATGAAAAAGAACCGCACAGTGTATTTATAAAAATATGTCTATTTATTATATAACACTCACTAACACATCGGTATATCTCCTACCCAGAGATATAAACACAATTACACACAATACTTCAACTGCAAACAGGTAAGTAAGGACAATACACAGTAGTCTCCAGGGGGAAGACCAAACCATATACTAAGAAAGTGGAATGCAAACTGCGACCAAAGTCGGGACTTGGACTAAGAGACTCAGAAGAGCTGGGGACACAAGGAACCACCCAAGGTAAGTACCCAGGAACCCCACGGAGGCTGTGTGTAGAGTGGGAACACAGCTGCATACTCAATAGTAGTCAACGGGAAAGTTGCGGTTGCAGTTTTGAAGAAGAAGGACCCTTCCCAGTGGATCTTGAAGAAGCCCCGTGGTAGATACAAGGTTGGAGAGTCACCTCCACCCGTGGATACCCCAGGAACCAGGATACCTACACCAGGGAAACTGGGTGCATAGGTGCGAAGTGACGTCGGAAACCACTGTAGACCACAATGGAGGACTTCAGTAAAGATGCCGCTGGTGAAGACTGTGCAAGAGTCCCGTGGAGGGGGCGTGGTCAACTGCCGGAGAAGATGGCCGCACACTAGCGCGGCTCGGGCTCCTGTCACCTAAACCCCGATAAATCTGTGGCCTGAGAGCCATCATTTGCCCCGGGTCGGAGTTGGGGATGTTTGCTGGTCGCAGCCGTCGAAGAAGAACCGGCCGTGGTGCGGCTGTGACCCAGCCGAGACTCGGGCCTAGACGAAGCTACGAGCCACGGGTTGGCGTAGCTGACCAGCCTGAGAGGGCGGACCGACTTCCGGCCGGCGACCCTGTGGATTCAGCTTGCGGCAACTGGGGCATTCCCGATGACCCCCCCGGCCTGTGAGTATATCTGGGGATCCTGCCCCTGCACAGCCTCGATCCGCCGCGGTCTTCTCCCGGAGCTGAGAACTGCGCAGTAAGACGCAAGGATGGTGAAAATTGCAAGTGGCGAAGGAGAGACGCCTAACGGGCCCCGGGTGCGGCAAAGATCCGGCGGGTGCTTCCGGGGGTGGTGCAGCCCTACACTGAATCCCTGATGGGTGCCCCACACGGGCATTAACTGCGCACACCGGGAGGTGTCGACTGATAGATCCCCAAGATCAGCAGTGAGTGGGGGCCCCTGCTCAGACCGCACCCTGCCAACAGTTGTACGATTTACCGGCAATTGAGGTTGGCGCCACATGGTGTACATGATGTACAGTGCAACCTGCAGTGCCCAGACAGTGGAGATAGTCCCAGGGCTGGAAGGAGCCGTGAGGGCGGAAAACCGACAGGCTGGCAGGGACGCTTTCCTGAGCAGGCGGCGGCGATAACCTCCTGGCCCTGCCTGATTACCTACTGTTGTTAAGATCATGTCGGGGAGTAAAGGTAGACGTGGCTCGCACCAGTCTCAACTGGACAAGTTCTCCTGGCACAAGAACCAGGAGGAGACAAACACGCAATTAAATGCAGGGCAAGACACGCAACAGACAGAGGTGGAGCGCGACGCCCCCACGCTGCAAGATATACTGACAGCGGTACCCGGTGTGCGCACTTTGCTGGAATCCCGGATAGACACGGTATCCACGGTGATCTCTCAAATCCGTGCTGACCTCAGAAAAATGGACGACTGTGTGAGAGAGGTGGAGGAAGCAACACAGGGCCTCACCACCAGCACAAAAACCTTGGAGAAACAAGTCCGTGAATGGCAAGCCACCAGTAAGGCCCTGGCGGACCAACTGGAAAACTATGAGGGCAGGTCCAGACGGAATAATATAAGAATTCTTGGGGTCCCTGAGAGAGCCAAAAGGACCGCCACCGATCTCTTCGTGGAGGACTTAATCACCAAACATTTGCAGCCAAAAACTCTTTCCAACTACTTCTCCATAGAAGGGCACACCGAGTGCCAGGTGGTAGACCCAAACCAGGTCAGCCCCCCAGGCCAATACTGGCCCGTATCTTTAATATCAGAGACAGAGATGTGATTTTGCAAACCGCACACTGTGCTCCGCCTCTCAAACTGGACAACAGCATTGTAACGTTTTTCCCAGACTTCACCTTGAAAGTGCAGCGACAACGCAGGAGTTTCCTCGAGGTCAAAAAAGCCCTCAGGGGTGCGTGGCTTAATAAGGCTCTGCGCGTCCATGCCCGGTGTTGAAGTGACGGGCTGTGGCCGCTGCTGTGAACCAGGGACGAAAGCTGGCCCGTGACGGGAGCAGATCCGCTCGGTAGCGGGCGCGCTCCCGGACGAATCCTTGGGTGTGTGTGCCTCCCTGCCTGGCCTGTGTTTCTCCGCACGGTGCGGAGCCCTTGGGCACAACTGCGCTCGGGCGCGGTGGGCACCTCAGTGGGCTACAGCAGACGAGGAGTTGCCACAGTGCGGCGCTCGGCCTGGACGAGGCCCTTGCACCTGAAGCAATCCGTGCACCCTGGGCCTCTCCCCCCTTCTTTCACATCATACGGGGTGGTGATACACCTGGCTAGTGGTCGCGACTGGGCCCCACGGCGAGGGGGCGGGATTCTGTCCTTGGGCCGGACACGAAGGGCTTGGCGGTCGAAAGCATCTCTACACCACCAGAGGAGGGAGTGCTCCATTTACAGTGCTCCGGCTGTGCGCTGTGCCTGGTGTTCCGAGGACAGGCGGGGGCGTGCTGCGGGCTAGAGGTCCGGCGAGTCTGGTTTCATTAGGGGGCCTACTTGGCTGGCCGTTGTGGGCTGCGGAGGCGGCCGGGCTAGGCTCGGTGCGGCTTGTGGCCCAGGGCACGCCGGGTTCCGTGATGCCCGGCCTGCGGCGCTGTTCCGTGGCGAAACAAGGGAAACGCCTGTGGTGGTACCCCGTGGCCTGCAGTGATTCTTCAAATAAAGGGGAGCCCCCTACCCATAGGATCCTCGAGGATACCGGATCGGTCTCCCTCCTGCCTACCGTCATGGGTAAGGACAAGCCGGGAAGTGCGGGTACCAAACAGAGCACCCTCGACCACTACACTACGACCCCGGATGGTGCCACCGGGGGAGACACGGGCGATGTGGTGCCAGACAACGCAGCACTCCTGGCGGCGATCACCCAGGCCAGAGACACGCTCAACGCC
The DNA here is from genome assembly GCA_963921515.1 of Calotriton arnoldi. Classification (NCBI taxonomy): domain Eukaryota; kingdom Metazoa; phylum Chordata; class Amphibia; order Caudata; family Salamandridae; genus Calotriton; species Calotriton arnoldi. The sequence continues at coordinate 975,396 of CAWUFW010001642.1, read as the reverse complement.
AAGATTAGTGCAGTGGGGTCCGAAGTCTCCTTTTTGCGACAGGATCTTAGAAAGGCCGTAGACCGCATTACCGAAGCATAGGCACGTGTTTCGACCGAAGATACCGTAACTTCCCTACAGAAGAAAGTAAATAAGCTTACGGTGGTGTCACAGGAGCTGGCATCTAGGGTGGAGGATGCAGAAGGCCGTAATAATGTACGCTTCGTTGGCTTCCCGGAGAGCTGCGAGGGCTCTTCCATGAACCATTTCATCACCCAATGGCTGACGGGTCTCCTGCCCGACTAGAAATTGTCCACTTGCTTTGTGTTGGAAAGAGCCCACCGGGCATTAATGAAGAAACCACCCCCAGGAGAAAGCCCGAGGCCGGTTATTGCCAGGTTGCTGAACTACGCTGACCGAGACGCCATATTGCAATTCGCCAGATCGCACAGGGACAAACTCCTGTTTGACCCCCGGCCTATAATGATCTTCCCAGACTATACCCGATTGGTGCAACAGCAGCGCCAATCCTTTGCGGCGGCGAATCGTAGGTTACGAGACCCTCACGAGACATACAATATATGCTCCTATACCCGGCCCGAATGCGTGTTATTCATAATTCCAAATCCCACTTCTTTGATACACTGGAGGCCGTCTTCGCCTGGACGGACGAACAAACTCATTTGAAGCCACACACCCCGCCGCCGCTGGAATCAGACTCCTCCCGGAGCTCGCAGCAGAACAGACCAAAGAGGAACAAATCAAAAAGAAGACACAGATCTGGCTTCGATCGGCGCTCCTCCAGCCTAGGGCAGGCATCCTAAACATGAACAGTTGTCACTATCTCCCTGGCCTCAATTTACTGCTGTCTGTCATTCACCAGGGAAAATCCTACTCCATATTGAACAGTGAGTTGGCGTGGAAGCCCAGCCACAGGACTATCTTGCCCCAGACATTCATACCTTATGTTAACGTTACATGGGTGATTTGGGTACCATTGGAGGAGGTACTCTAGGTCCCGCTGTTGGGAGCCCGGGGTTTCCTTCACCGCAACAGATGCTCCTTGTTTATGGCAGTATCGGGGGTGAGGGGTTGGGGGATTGGGGGGTTTATAGGGTTCCATGTTAGAATAGTTTTAGGTTTTACATGTGCGCAGATATTAAACTCGGATTCCACCATATCAGTCTCAAAGATCACAAGTATAGACAGTAGATGACTACACAGGCACACACTCCCCCGCTTGGGGACTTGACCGTGGTATTCTGGAATCTCAGGAGGGTGCTCAATAAAATTAAGCGGGCGCTATTCTTTGCCAAGCTAAGCGAAACGAGCCCGACATCCTTCTCCTACAGGAGACTCACCTCTTGGGCACCAAGGCTCCCTGCCTGGCCAGATTCGGATATCATACGATCTATCATGCAGGGTTTACCAGGGGATCTCGGGGGACCATCATTCTTATACACCGCAGCGTCCCATTTATCCACACTAAGCACTGGCTAGATCCTGGGGGACGATACGTTATGCTATCGGGCACACTACATGGGGAGCAGATTAACATTGTCAGTATATACGCCACCCTTCACTGGGGAATTCTTTTATAGATAGGATAACTCGCCTATGGGGAGAACTTCCAGAGGGTTTGACACTCCTAGGTGGGGACTGGAACGATGTTATGTCACCACTAGATACAAAACAACAACACAACTGCCAATACTGATAACTATTCACTAGTTCACTTTCAGCAATCACACGTGACATTCATAGTGATTGAATAACTGAATTAAAGAATAAATCTTTTGTTTTTCTTTTTAATGTATTAAATCATTTTCAAAAGTAGAAACTCGATTCATGTTATTATTTTTTCATGAACATTACAAACAATTTTGTGGACCACACCAAAAAAGACAAACCTATAGTTACAAATTATTCACATGAAGGACATCACAATACATCTATTTATAAAAACATATTGCCTAACTTGAGCAAGCTCAAATTCCAACAGAAACTAATAAAAAGAAAAGGAAGAAAACAAAGAACCCAAAGGAAAGGTATAGGAAAAGTGCACCACAGTTATAATATGAAATATAACACAGACCCAGGGCAAATTATGGCCAAACAGTTAGGTATTCAGGTCATAGTAAGAAAACAAATTCATTAGTTATCATATATTTCAGTAACCTGATACCCAAAACTTTGTATTACAAAACTAGTTTGGACACACATAAACGGCCAACGCGTTTCAAACCCACTAAAAACTTTTTTGGGGTTCTCCTCAGGACCTGGAAAAAGAGCTACAAAGTAAAAAAGAAAAAATTATAACATGAATTCGAGTTTCTACTTTTGAAAATGATTTAATACATTAAGAAGAAAAACAAAAGATGTATTCTTTAATTCAGTTATTCAATCACTATGAATGTCACGTGTGATTGCTGAAAGTGAACTAGTGAATAGTTATCAGTATTGGCAGTTGTGTTGTTATTTTGATTATTGATTGGTCCAGCCTTACTGATTATGGGCCAGAACCCTTTATTGATAACCACTAGATACAAGGCATGGACCAGGACGAGAACCCCAAACAGACAAATCCAAACTGCACCTCCTAGCCACTACACTGGGATGGTCGGATGTATGGCGTGAGTATCATCCCGCCGAACTGAGCTATACATATATATCCGCCATCCATGGCTCCTTGTCCCGATTGGACTATGTATTTACACCACATAGCTACATCCACCGGTTCTCCCATGTATCCCATCTTTCCAGAGGGCTTTCAGATCATTCTCTGGTCTCACTCAAACTTCACATTCATTCCCAAAACCCCCCCTTTAGGTGGCGCAGGTCCCCATGGCACCCTCGAGACCCTGACTATCAGGAGATGTTGACCAAAGCAGTCTCGGACTATCTCGAATCCAACGTGGCCTGGGCCCCATCCAAGTGTATCCTGTGGTAAGCCCTAAAACCCACCATCCGCGGGCTATCAGTTTTCGTGCCAATGGAAAAAGTAAACGCTCTGCGCAATTGGCTAAATTGGAAACCCATCAGAGGGCCCTGGAAGCGCAGTTCGTCCTCGACCCCAGCCCACCCCTCCAACGTAATATGCTTCAGACACAACAACACATACAGCAACATCTCATCGATGAGGCAAAGGAAATCTGGCTGGCGTCGCAACACCGGATCTACCAGTGGGGGGACAAATCAAGCAAAATGCTCCATAGGCTATGCCAGGCAGAGGTCCCCCGCAAACGTCCCAGTGCTGCGTGGCACGGATGGCATCCTGCACTTGTCCCCCGGGGCGGTTGCCGGGGAGTTTGCACACTATTTCTCTTCACTCTGCGCGCCACGAACAGATATCGGAGGCCTTAATAGCCGAATTTCTAAGAGATATCCCCCCCCCCACCCGAAGGCTCGCAGACCACGTGCAGGACCAACTTGACGCCCCCATTGAAGGAAGTGACCCTTAGGGGCCACCTGGGTTATTTACAACCACCTGCTATGCCTTCCCAAGTAATGAAGAGTCGGTCAGACAGTAGAGAATACAAACAGGCTTTTATTAGCAATACTCTGCAGAGGAGTCCAATCTGACCTGCACCCTAAGATGTCTGCTGAGGGACTGACCCCCCAACAGTCTGCAACACATAATCATTCTTCCCAAGAGCCTCCAACCACACCCACAGTGGAAAGTTACCGGCCTGGGCCGAACATGAACATAGGAGGCACAGAAGGATGGGCTACCACCTGCCAGATGGGTACATCCTATCTGTAACTCAAGGTTACCGCGCTGAGTCTCAGCGTCTCCTAATGTGGGAGCAGAGCTACACACTCGAGTAGGTATGCAAGGGCAGAATGGCCTATTTCATTAGTAAGTCGGGAAGCAGCCTTGAACAGAAGAGAAAATAATAACAAAATACAGTGTTCTGCTGAGGCAAGCAATGCGAATAATGAGGCCTAGTTCAGGCACAGCCTAAGCAGCCTAATCAGGATTACCAAATACAAAATGGAGTCACACTCGCTAACTAACGCTTGCACATTACAGGGATAACTCAGTGGGTTGCATAACGTGAATACACATGGTGTCTATTTAGCCACACACTGCTAACCTAATATAACGTGAAACGAGCGCATAGCAGGAATGAGGTTTTCAAACCTAACAGCCCCTCCTTTTAGCATGGGTGGCTAAATGCTTTATTGAGGCTATCCGGTAGGGTCTTTACAATTCTAAGTGGGAAGAAAGAAAATGCATAGTCACTCAAGCTACAAGGGAGAATAAGGCGTCACATGAGTATCAAAATCTACTTAGGGGCCGATTCCGATTCGGGCCGGAAATCACTCCGACCGAGCCGGACCCGGAGAGATTTCCGAACGAATCGGACCCGTGCAGCCCGACCGAACGAGTACGATGCGTCCGTATGCTATCGGACTCGATTCGGTCGGACTCCCATTGAAGTCAATGGGAGCCTGTTGTACGACGCGTACACGGGCTCCCATTGACTCAATGGGTGCGATGCGGACAAGGGCGCCCCACAGCGTGTACGCGGCGAAGCGATTCGCCCGTACACGCACAGGTAGGGGGACCCATGGGTCCCCCTGTGTGCGACTCGCGCGGCTACGCGTTCAGGGGGTCCGACACGGACCCCCGAGTACGGCTCCGACAGCTCTTCTGAGCCGGAGTGTGCGGCTCGGTCGGACTGCTCGCGGCGCGCATCGTACTCACCCGGCCGGGAAACGTCTCCATTGCGCGGTGCGAGTCGAGTCGGTCGGTGCGGTTCAAGCCGGGAACGAGTCGGTCGGAGCGGTCGGGATGCCCGGACGAGTCGGTCGGCGATTTCGCATCGTACTCGCTCGTCCGGACGCGCGTACGGATCGGTCGGGAAACAGGGCTCCGAATCGGATCCGGTAAAGCCGAATCCGATTCGGAGCCCTACCGGCCGAGATCGGAATCGACCCCTTAGTATTCAAAAATACCTTCGTCGATAAGCATTATGTCCTGTATATCCTGCATCATCATAGTAGAGACCTTATTATCATGTCCTGGCAATTTAGGGGTAGGAGTGAGCTTGCTCACACAATAAGTGCAACATGCTGGAAGGCAATTAATACATAAGCAACATGTGAAGATGACACCTGCGATAGCTACCAGGACAAGTAGTATCTTCCAATCCCATGATGTTAGCAGACCCCAGAACCACCCTGTGAGGGACCATGAACCATTATCCTGATGGATATCTGAAGCAAGCCTGTGTAATTTCTGTATTGCGGAGTATACATTAGGGGCATTATCAGGAATGTAAACACAACAACTGCTGCCGATGACGCGGCAGGCTCCACCCCTATCAGCAAGAATGACGCCGAAAACCATCCGTTTTTGAAGAGCAACGATGCCTCGTAGCCTGAAGCTCGACTGTAAGATTAGTCAGTATACCTGCAGTAGTATTAATAACTCCCTCAACTACTCTAGCAAGGCGACGAATATTACGACTATTGAACATGGGGCCCCAGAACGGCCGAATGCCATTTATTATGTCAGTAAATTGCTGCAGGGAAGTATCTGTCTGATCTATGTCTTCTGGATTGACAACTCTTCTGACTCGATGCAAATGGATATTCCTACGCTGTAGCCTATGATCCTTGTGATAATTAGACGGTGCAATGTAAACGGGAGGTAAAAGGAAGGAGACATAACACCGGCCAGACCATCCCCTGGGAAGCCATGTATAAGCCTGTTTCCCACAAACGAAGTATACATTTGGAGGTGTAAGCAAAGGTGGGCTACTAGTAGTGTTCAATCGATATGTGTAGTTACAACTGCTCTGTCCTACTGGAATGTTCCCTGAGCCTTCGACACAGAAACTAGCTCCTGTATGAATCACAGGGACGGGCATGGCTTTGTCTTCGGTGATATTTTGTTCCTGGAAATATTTAAAGTATTCAGTAACATTAAATCCTTGAAAATCCAACATTTCATTTTGTAACCAAGTAACATTCTTATTATCCTCGTAAATATTTATACAAGCTTCTGGTTGCAGGGTACCCTACTTTCCGTCTGTCCTAGGTGTATATCCCTGATGTATGACTATATACTCCAACACTGCTTCGTAATCAGACTGTACCATGTTCATAGCATCAGCATGCTAATGCATGTACATCATAGAAAGCAACTGGAACCAAGCCTCACAGCTACCTAAATATGACAGGGGTAATGACACCAGTAAATCATTCTTGTGCATGACTGAGGGGAGTAACCCACACACCCAACAATTCATGGCATTAGTGGTACTGTGTACCTGGTGAAGCATCTGTAGAAAAGCATTCTCGACATAAGTCTGCCTATGTCTCTCTTTATGCGGGGCCAACGTAACGAACAGGTGCTCAGGTGGAGCCGGTGTAGTCCCTATCAAAGTGTGCACAGGATGCTGTTCTTCTAAATACCATTCTACCCCAAATAGTGTTAGCATTAGTATTAGAAGGACTACTACCACCCTATTCCCAGTAGACCAACTAGACCACACAGGACTATTCTGCTGTAATGGTGGGGCCACCAGGGGATGTTCCTCCTTCATGACTGCACGGCCAAATGGATACATTTATAGAATTTCAGAAGCAACTTATTACCATCAGGGGGAAATATTCACGAACTGGAGCCACTAATGCTACAACAGTACCAGGGGGGGGGAACAAGTTACCCAGTGTCCTTCAGAGCCTCACTGGTAGACTCCTATTGTTCATCAACGACGGTGCTATGAAGCACTCCCACGGGGGAGCTGCGCGATCGCAGCCCTTGCTGGAAAACAAATCCTCTTATTTCAGGATAGGGCACCCTCCCTCCTTGGAAGACACCCTCAGCTAATCCTGTCCAGTGTCCAGGCCAGTGCATCAATCTCTGTCCCTATTCTTATCACTGGTACCTTAGACAGGGTACCTACAACCTGATCTCAAGTCCTTCCCTAACTCCTAGACTGTCCCTCTGATGCACTGTCCCTTCATCGAGAACGCAGGTTATACCTGGTGGCTCCAGGCACTGTCTCGTTAACAAAAAGGGGGTGAAACTCAGGGGCAGGTGGACATTGAGACTCAGATTCTGGTGCACCAGAAGCAGGAGTATCCGGTGCGGTCCTTTTCTCTGGGGGGACCGCCTCAAGCAAGGCCGCGTCGCTTTCTTCGTCTGTCTGCGCCCACTTCAATCGGGCGTCAGAGAAGGGAACGAAACGGGGCACTCGCTCCCCTTCCTGGTCAGCAATGCCGTTGAGGACCCACCGGTCATACGGAAGTGGGAGAGGGATCCTCTTGACGTGTGTTCCGTGCACCCAGTGTTTGCGGCCTTCAAGCTTTACTGCGGTGCGGGTGGCGAGGAGGACCAATAGTGGCCCTTTCCAACGAGGCTCCAGGCAGCTCTTTCGCTGAAAATTCTTCACCAAAACATACTCCCCGGGCTGCAGCTGATGCCCGGGCCCCTCTGGTACTGGTTGCAGCATGTCGTGAATCTGTTGGTGGATAGAACAAGGATCTTTAGTTAACTCATACAGATAGTCCACAAGCAGGGGGTACTCTAACCCGTAGAAGCGCTTGGGTCTTGGGACGCCCCATACATTGGCGGGGCGTCCAAAGACCACCTCGTACGGGGTCAACCCTGTCCTAGAATGCGCAGTTGCCCTGGTAGATAACAAAGCCAAAGGTAACGCATCTGGCCATCGCAATCCTGTGCTTTCTTGAATCTTCGCTAATTTCAGTTTGAGAGTACCATTGTACTTCTCAACCAGGCCTGCTGACTGGGGGTGGTTCGCTGCATGAAACTTCTGCTTAATATGCAAGCCTTTGCACACCAATTCAGTGACTTTTGAATTGAAGTGACTTCTGTTGTCACTCCAGATCAAACGTGGCAATCCATAGCGCGGGAAGAACTCTTTTAAGAGTGCCTTCGTCGTCGCCATAGCGTATTCTCCTTAGTGGGGTAAGCCTCAATCCATTTACTGAATGCACAAATCACTACTAGCACATACTTCAAATTGTTAACTCGTTCCATTTCGATGAAATCCATCTGGAGAACCTCGAAAGGGAAGGAAGGCGGTGCAAAGTTACCTACGGGTGTAGGAGTGCCTTTCCCAGGATTATGTTTCATACAAATAATGCAGTGCTTCTCTAGGTGTGTGGCTACTTTAGAGATATTATCGTTCTGCCATACTGGGTCCAGTAGCTTACATATTCCTTTGGTACTAATGTGTGCTGGGCCGTGGGCCATGGTAACTACAGGGAGCACGTAGGCATTAGGTAGCTTCCATCGCTGTTTCTCTGACTTATCAGTCCAACACCCATCCTCATTCAAACGCCCTGTACTCTCCTCCCATATTGCCAGTTCATCTAAGGTCGCCTCATTCTGTATTTCCCTGACATTTTCTAATGTGTCTTCGAACTTTCCATTGTCTGGGACCCACCTAGCGGGACCTGCCACGAACATCTTTTTCATCTTCGATCTAGCTGTCTCCTTGGCTGTCTGATCTGCAAACGCATTTCCCCTCCCCACATCGTCTGTTATTGCTTTATGGGCACTACACTTTATTATTGCTAATCTGTCGGGAAGTGCTAGAGCTGACAGAAGTCTGTGTATCAGTGGGCCATGCTGTATTCGTAACCCATGCGAAGTCAAGAACCCTCTCTCCACCCAGAGGCGCCCGAAATTATGGGCCACCCCAAAGGCATAGTGGCTGTCGGTGTAGACATTGACAGTCAGTCCCTCACTCAACTCGCAAGCCCTAAGGATGGCAACCAACTCTGCAGCTTGGGCTGATAGGTATGGGATACGGGATGTCTCAACTACAGTGTGTAACGTTGTGATTGCATAAGCTGCAGTGGTAGTGCCATCTGGTAGTTTGAAACAAGAGCCATCGACATATAGTTCCCCTTGGGGGTCAGGTAAGGGAACATCAGTCAGGTCTACCCGTCCTTTCGTTTCTTCCTCAGTCCGAAATAAACAATCATGGACATCATTGTCCTTTTCTTCCGAAGGGAGGGGTAGTAACGTGGCTGGGTTCAGAGTAGCACATCGTTTGATGGTAATGTGCGGAGCAAACAAGGTTAATTCATATCCAGTCAGATGCGCACTAGTAAGGTGCTGTGTCTTTGTCTTATTCAATAGCGTATCCACAGCATGAGGTACCATTACTGTGAGATCAGTATCAAGGACGAGCCCTGCCGATTGTCTGATAGAAACTGCCACCGCCGCGGTAGCTCTCAGGCAGCTTGGGAGAGCTCTGGCGACGTTAACAAGAATAGCAGAGAAATAAGCGCAGGGTCTCTGCTGACCACCAAAACCCTGTGTTAGAACAGAAAGCGTGCAACCATCCGCCTCGTGTACGTAGAGCACAAAAGGCTTCTGGTAATCAGGAGTACCAAGCACAGGAGCAGAGCAAAGCGCAACCTTTAATTGCTCATAAGCTTGTTGGCATGCAGATGTCCAAGGCAAGGGTTCATGCACTTCTTTGGTGGTCAGGTAAAGGAGGGGTTTTGTTAGTAAGGAATAATTAGGGATCCAGTGACGATAATACGAAGTTATACCTATAAAAGCACGCACCTCGCGTTGGGTCTTAGGAACAGGCATATTAGTAATAGCAGCTATGCGTTCAGGTGTTAGTCTGCAACCCTCCTTCGACAGTAGGTGAGCTAAATAAGTGACCTCCTGTCGACAATATTGACATTTTGTAAGTGACACCTTGTGTCCATAGTGTGCCAAATGCAACAGTAATTTAACTGTGGCCTCTTTACAACCATCTTCAGTGTCCGAAGCCACAAGGAGGTCGTCAACGTACTGCAACAGCACATTACCAGGGGGAAGTTCCAAAGAATCCAATTGAGCTTTCAAAGCTTGGCTATAGATACTAGGACTTTCTGTATAGCCTTGTGGAGCACGGCAAAATCTAAAGCTCCTTCCGGCTTTTGCAAATCCAAACAGATATCTGCTATCTGCATGGATTGGAATACTGAAGAAAGCATTCTATAAAACAATCACTGAAAATAATTTTGCTTACGGGGGAATCATTGTCAAGATCGTAGTAATGTCTGGAACCACAGTATACTGTGGAACCACTATTTTGTTAACCTCTCTAAGGTCAATTACGAAGCGGTAAACATCAGGGTGAGCATCAGAAGAATCCAAGGGTGTCTTTTTAAGAATAGGAAGAATAGGGCTATTACACACATTCGCCGCTGTCTCCTCAACCACACCAGACTTAATCAAATCCTGTATGATTTGCAATAGGGCCTTTTCTCCTGCCTGGGATATCTTGTACTGGGGAATACGTGGCAATACAGCACTGTCTTTGATCTGTATAGAGACGGGTGGGATCTGGAGTAACCCCACATCCGTGTCTCCCGTAGCCCATAATGAGCGTGGCACATTGAGAAACTCAGCGGGGAGGGGGCATCCTTTGCAAAGCATTGTTTAGCACGGGCCACTTGTGGTCCAATAGTCATGTAAACGCCGTCTGGGGAGCAAACAATTGTGGCATATAACCTTTTTAACAAATCCAATCCCAACAAATTCTCCCCACCATTTGACGTTAATAAAAATGGTGAGTCAACCGTGAAGGGGCCAATAGTCAAAGCAAGAGGTTTGGAAATGGGGCTAACAACCGGCATGCCTGAAAAACCTACCAACACATTATTTTGGCCAGACAGAGCTGCCCCCGGGACCAGCGAACGAGAAACAGAGCTATTCATAGCACCCTGGTCAATCAAAAATGTCTTAGCCCTGCCTTGCAGATCCGCCGTGATATAGGGTCCGCGTTAATCTACAGGCACCGGAACTGGTCCCTTGCCCTGTCCCTGGCTATCCTAGCTGTGAGACAGCCCCGTCACTTCGTCCATGTCATAGTCATCATGATAGTACTGCCTCCCTCAGGGGTCGTCAAAATAGTTCCCGCTCTGTCGATTAGACGATGTATTCTCTGACTGCATCTCCCCCTGGCCTCCTCCTCCTTTTCCACGTCCCCTAAAACCCCGACCTCTCGGGGCCTCACCTTTCTGCCATAACTCCGGACACTGATTCCGCCAATGTCCCTCCTGCTTGCAATATGCACATTGGTTGAGCCCAATGGGTGCACTCGAAGTACCACCCCTGTTAGGCCGGGGTAGGCGCTGGGCCGGACCCGAACCTCTTTCTCTTCCACTTCCCCTCACAACTTTCTGCATCAACACCCTCGTTTTCAACTCTTTTGACTTTTTCTCCACTTTCTCCTTCTCTTCATTCTCTCGATGCTCGTAGTACTGTGCCATACTCAGTATTACCGACGGGGAGGAGGTGCTCCAAGTACTTTCTGAAGCCTGCAACCTAGTCGCAATTTCAGGAAGCAAGTTATTAACGAACCTGCTGACAAACAACCAGACACCACCTTCCAACGACAGGTCCTGACCACTAAAGTCGAGAAACACCCCTTCAAACCTAGTAAAGAAATCAGATACACTCTTGTCCTTCTTCTGGCGACATGCAGTCAACTTGTCCCAATCCACCCGTCTCGGCGGGATGAGGGAATGCATATAAGTGATAATGCGACTCAGCAAAGCCAATAACTCCGCCTTCGGCTTCTCGCCGGGCTTGCGTTCCTTATCCCACTCCCTGATCTGATCCCATGTTCCTCCCAATTCCACTACATGATCCTGTGTATGCACATGCCTCCATATATCCACCGGTACCAGCAGGCCAAAGAACAATTCAATATCGGCTAACGTCATCACCGTGGAGGAGGCCGCCTCTGTCAACTCTTTGTAGTACGCAGTCGGATTTTTCCGAGGGTCCGGCAATTGACCTTTAAGAGATATTACCTCACTCCTCTTCCAAGGAGTATAGATCCACTGTTCCTGAAACCGAGCGTCGACCGTGGCCGAATTACAGTATTCGTGGAGTCACGCAGTTCTGGTATTTCAGGATGGCAAATGGGATGGACCTCCCTCATGGGGCACTGGGTCACCATCGTCGGAACCTTTTGGAGCAATCTGCCCTGATAACCCACCAATGTCATTACATTACTAAAAACCTCATTGGGAGCCATACCTGTAGCATATACCCTGGCCAGTATGTCATGGATGATCTGCGGTGCAACACCCTGAAAACACTGCTCCCACAGTCCTATTAGCGTGGCCGACATGTGCTTAAGAGCATGCTGCTGTATGAAGGGCTCATAATCTTTCATTACACTCCACACATCTTCCACACTATAAATCGCATTCCGGGGCCCACTGAGCTGCTTGATTTGCCACCATTTGCTTTTCCTCATCACCCACAGCAGAAAGCACCAACACTTTCTCCATGCGGTCTCGGGCTGCCACCCAGTTCCCTTCATGTATCCCACGTACAGGGTCTCACCATTCTGCAGGGCTTGGGGTGTCATACTTGAGGGAGAAAGAGCAGACGAAGAGACAGGTATCATCATGAAAGGAGACAGTGTTGTAGGAGTGAAAGGGGGCGTAGCGGCAGATCCGGAGTCAGTAGACAGAACAGGAGAGCTAACGGCTCCCGCCCCTGTTACTTGCGTGAATAGAGAGGAAGCAGGCGGGGCTGGGGCCGAAGCAGTTTGATTAGAGGCAGAAGTACTAGGGCGAGCAGCACCAGGGGCCGGGGACTGAGATGGAACTTTTGGGTATATCCGCTCAGGAACATAAGGTGGGGGAGGGCGAGAATTCAATAGCTCTTCAACGAAAACATCACCTTCCTCTCTAGTAACATAACATTTATCAGTCTGCAATCAAAACTTTCTATCTGCACATTCTATGCCTTTCTCTATCTTTTCCCTCTCATAGGCCACTGCCTTCTGCGTTATGGCTTGCGTCTGTCTCTTCCGTGCCTCTTTCTCTGCTCTCATACGCCGTTGCTTTGCTTCCTTCTGCCATACTCTTAGAGAATCAAACATCAACTGCCTGCTCTTTTTGGCGAACAATTTGTCCTGCAAGAAATTCAATTTTTGTTCATCAAACGAGCCAGTAAGTGGCCATTGTAACTCAGCATTGTCCCTCGTATATTTATTCCACAATGTGCTAAACATAATAGGGCCAATACCGTGCTTGACGTATACATCAAAATTTGGGGTACCCTCCGGAGGCGCAGGCTGGCGCTCTTCCAGTCGAGCCTCAGTAGAACAACACCGACATCCAAAACACCCCAGTTTACTTAGACAAGGCATCTTAACGTAAGACACATGCGCTGTCCCCAACGGACAAGTATAACACCAACAAAATAATAATGTAAGAAATAAATAATAATAAAAATGGTTCAAGAACCAAACTAAAACGGTCCGAAGACCGCTCCCTACAGTCCGGAGACTGCACCAAGCTCGAGAAGACAGTCCGGAGACTGTACCAAGACACAGCCCGTTTACTAATGTCGTTCAAGCAAGGCAGTCTGAAAACTGCACCAAGACAGTCCGGAGACCATACCAGGACACAGCCCGTAGGCTCGTGCCGTTCAAGAATGGCGCAATTTTTTTTTCAAGAATCAAATCACTCACCTGGTGCACACAGGTCGAGTCAAGTTATTCTCCACTGCCGACTCTTCGGACCAAACGGTCAACTCCAAGGTTTCGCCTTTCCAGGACTCCAGCCGGTGACCACTAGACGAGGAGTCGCCCGATCAGACGGGCGGGGCAGCTGCGAGAACCAAGCTCGATTGTGTGGGGTACCCCGATCCGCCCGACCGACCGGACGCAACCCCGACCATGCCACCCGATTGCGGGTGAGTCGGGTCACCTTGCGACGCCAACTGAAGGAAGTGACCCTTAGGGGCCACCCGGGTTATTTACAACCACCTGCTATGCCTTCCCAAGTAATGAAGAGTCGGTCAGACAGTAGAGAATACAAACAGGCTTTTATTAGCAATACTCTGCAGAGGAGTCCAATCTGACCTGCACCCTAAGATGTCTGCTGAGGGACTGACCCCCCAACAGTCTGCAACACATAATCATTCTTCCCAAGAGCCTCCAACCACGCCCACAGTGGAAAATTACCGGCCTGGGCCGAACATGAACAAAGGAGGTACAGAAGGATGGGCTACCACCTGCCAGATGGGTACATGCTATCTGTAACTCAAGGTTACTGCGCTGAGTCTCAGTGTCTTCTAACGTGGGAGCAGAGCTACACACTCGAGTAGGTATTCCCCCCCCCGAAGGCTCGCAGACCACTGGCGGGACCAACTTGACGCCCCCATTGAAGGAAGTGACCCTTAGGGGCCACCCGGGTTATTTACAACCACCTGCTATGGCTTCCCAAGTAATGAAGAGTCGGTCATACAGTAGAGAATACAAACAGGCTTTTATTAGCAATACTCTGCAGAGGAGTCCAATCTGACCTGCACCCTAAGATGTCTGCCGAGGGACTGACCCCCCCCCCCCAGTCTGCAACACATAATCATTCTTCCCAAGAGCCTCCAACCACACCCACAGTGGAAAGTTACCGGCCTGGGCCGAACATGAACAAAGGAGGCACAGAAGGATGGGCTACCACCTGCCAGATGGGTACATGCTATCTGTAACTCAAGGTTACCGCGCTGAGTCCCAGCGTCTCCTAACGTGGGAGCAGAGCTACACACTCGAGTAGGTATGCGAGGGCAGAATGGCCTATTTCATTAGTAAGTCGGGAAGCAGCCTTGAACAGAAGAGAAAATAATAACAAAATACAGTGTTCTGCTGAGGCAAGCAATGCGAATAATGAGGCCTAGTTCAGGCACAGCCTAAGCAGCCTAATAGGGATTACGAAATACAAAATGGAGTCACACTCGCTAACTAACGCTTGCACATTACAGGGATAACTCAGTGGGTTGCATAACGTGAATACACATGGTGTCTATTTAGCCACACACTGCTAACCTAATATAACGTGAAACGAGCGCATAGCAGGAATGAGGTTTTCAAACCTAACACCATCACAACAGATGAGCTTAGTGCAGCACTGGTTGCTATGCACCCAGGGCGGGCCCCCGGCCCCAATGGATTCCCCATGGAATTCCTTGGACCACACATGAACACATTAGGTCCACACCTACTGGAGGCAATACATGAAGCACTCGGTCAATGCATGCTGCCTCAGGATTGGTGACATGCATTGATCGTCCTGTTTCTGAAGCTGGGCTGCCCACCGGAGGATCCTTCTTCGTATCGCCCCATCTCCCTTATCAATTTTGAGCCCAAACTCCTGGACAAAATCCTCGCTGACCGCCTGCGGACCTGCGTGCAGGACTTGATTCATCCGGATCAGTCCGGCTGGCTTCATGCTACATCGTGCCACCCGCCACAATATTAGACGGGTCCATAATGCCATGGCAAAGGCCCCAGAGCTAGGTCGCCCTGTGGCTATTCTACTAGCCGACATAGACAAGGCGTTCGACTTCCTCAGCTGGTCGTACCTCTTCCAACTTCTTGAAGCCATCAACTTCGGCCCCCGCTTTTTAGTATACGTACGCCTACTCTATATGAACCAGACGGCCTCGGTCCGGGTCGCAGGACACCGGTCGGCCTCCTTCCCTATTTGCCGCGGTACGAGACAGGGTTGCCCCCTGTCTCTGCTATTATTCGCCGTGGAACCCTTGGCGGCATGGGTGCGCAGCGACCCGGTGCTCAGAGGCTTCGAATGGTCACAGCCCCGATCTGACCGCATCGCGCTATACGCAGACGATGTGCTTTTCTTTATGACTGACCCGTGGTTCTCGGGACCACGAATCCTACAGATCCTCCGAGTGTTTGGCCAGACCACTGGGCTCCATAGTGACCCCTCCAAATCAGTGCTACTCCCGGTATGTGGGGATCAGGGACGTGGTGCCCGGGCGATGCAGTGGTCTCACGCGACCGTGGGCTTTAAGTATCTGGGCATTTTCATGTTGCCAGTCTTAGGGACGAGACGGCAATTTGGTCCCCCCCCCCGCTCTCACTGTACGGGCGTTCAGCGATTTTTTTAATGTTCTCACTACCCAGAATATTATACAGGTTGCAGATTTTCCCCTATAACATATCACGAGCCTGATTCGCGCAAATTAATGCTATACATAATAAATTCCTATGGAATGGTGAGGTGGTCCGGGTGGCGCTAAATACATGCGCACAGTCAACGTACTGCGGAGGCATCGCGGCGCAGACGTGTATGCCTATTACGCAGCCTCCCACTTGCTTATCATAAATGAATGGTGGTATAGCTCCCCAACAGACCCAGTGTTTGCACTCGAGCATATGGCGATGGAGGGTGCCCCCTTCTTCAACTCCAATATAGCACGCGGAACCTGGACTCCCTAACTCCCGCCAGCAGAACAGTGGTCCGGCTCTGGAGATACACGGTCCGACAGATGGGGTGGCATGGCCGCCTAACACAGGCGACCCCATTATGGTATGGTTCCTCACAGCCGCCTGTGAGGGCCTTAGCGGGATTTCGCAAATGGGACCTAGTGGGCACATCCACTTTGGGAGACGTAATGCAGGGTACTACCCTAAAGTCGTTCCAACAACTACAGAAAGAGTTCCATCTGCATAGGACGCAATTCTATAAATATCTCCAGTTACGGCATGCACTTGCTCCCCTGATTCACTCAATTGAGACCCTGCCCGAGTTCCATCCCCTTGAAGGCCGTCTGTTAATGGGAGACCTAGGTGCGCATAAGATCCGTCAGATTTACCAAACACTGACTACGCACACCCGAACATTACACAAGACTAAAAGGGCATGGCTAGAGGACATACCGGACCTGACTGAAGATGACTGGACTGAGGCCCTGGCTAGCACCCGGGGTGCGGCAGTGTCACCACACTACCGCCTCATACAATTTAAGTACTTACACCCTATTTATTACACACGATCCCGGCTTTGGAAGATGGGGGTTATCCAGTCCCCCCTGTGTCTGAGATGCGAGGGGGAAGAGGGGACTTTCATGCACACGGTCTGGAGCTGTTGAGCATTACAGCCATTTTGGCGGAAGATCTCGTGGGGTATTATCGTGGGATCTCCCATTTGATCCGAAACTGTTCCTCCTCCATAGCACTGACGGGATAGGTGCGAACCGGTACAAGCAGCACTTACTCTTTCTGGCCCTCACTATTGCTAAACGCGATATCGCCCAGCTGTGGAAGGGGGTGTCCCCTCCGACGATGGGTGGATGGAAAAAGGCCATGGATTGATGCATGGGTGCAGAGATTGCGGTGTTCCAGGCTCGAGGCTGTCCCCAGAAGCACAGGAAAATATGGTCCCGCTGGGCAATTTATCGAGGCATAGACTTACCTCCCCTTCCATCTCCGGACCCCCGGTAAGACTTACTCATACATGTTATTGGCCACTGAGCAACCCGAACTACAACATGTAACCGTCTGTACCTGTAACCAATTAGACTCCTCAAGACATATGGGATCTGAGACTATCTGTGCCACGTTTCTGTTGTTTTACCTGCAGGTTGTGCAGGAGTTACAATTTTATGCATGTATTGGTACTTTTGATTTATTTTGTCTTCAAAATGTATATATAGGGCCCCGGCCCAGAATGTACCATGAAAACCCAATAAAATATGTTATAAAAAAAAAAAGCCCTCAGAGATAAAGCACTGACCTACGCGATGCTGTTCCCTGCCAAACTCAGGGTGGAAGCAGAGGGTAAGACATGGTTCTTCACTGAGCAGGAGGCGGTCTGGGAGTGGCTGGATGGATGGCGCAGAGTGGGAGACCCGGACAACTCCGAAAGGCGCAGGAGACAGATGGCGACAGTTCAGAAACAGACTGAACCCAGCCAAGAAGTGAAGACTTCTATTAACAAAGACTCAGCATCCGGTACATAGACTATCCACTACAAATAAGTGAGCGGCTGCTCAACGGAACTATCATGCAGCGGTTTCGAACCTCTCTGCAGCTGCGTTGATCTGCCGGATGGGGGAGGGAGGGAAAGGCCGGAAATGGACTCCAGCAAGAATTACAAGACTGAACTAACGGTGCGGTGCCTGGGTGGATGACCCCCACAGCAACTACGGCTGAGTATACACAACAAACTTATTTCTATAAACTCTAGGCTACATGGCCAGCTATTGCGAAAGAGGTTGGGTGGGCGGGATCATGGGTCCACTTTTCCCCCAAAACAGGGAAGGGAGGGCGACAGGCACTCTGCAATGTTGGGGTGGCAGGCAGTTCAGGGACCGTCATGCAGGGAGGCAGGGTGGGGAGAGGGAGTTCTTAGTTTTTTGAGATTGAAGTTAGTCTCTTGTTTAGAGTTGTTGTTTTTTAGACAATCAGCTAGAAAATATGCACTGGGAAATGTTGCATGTGAGGTTGGAGGGGGGCGTCCTCCCCTCTCCCTTGGGCCTGGTTGGCACGAGTGGTGGGAGGGATGTCGACCAGCTAGAAAGTTGGATAAGCAAAATAATGTCAACCAAGGATTTAAAAGTTCTCTCCTTGAACGTTAACGGCCAGGGGGATAAGATAAAAAAAGGGGTGGTCCTGCAGTTCCTGAAAAGATACTCCCCAGAGGTGGTTCTGCTACAAAAGACTCACATACAAGGCAAACAATGTGGGGCGTCAAATAGATGGAGATATAAATTGATAGCACATGCTGGATACACTAGAGGCTCCCGGGGGGGTCGGTATCCTGCTCCTTCCTCCTTTTCCTTTACAATAGTCAAGACTGTACACGGTGAAGATGGTCGCTATGTGACCGTCACAGGCAGTTGGGAGGGACAATTATTTAACATAATCTCACTATATGCTCCGCCCTGGCTCCAGACACAATTATTTACGGAACTTGGGACCTTACTCCTTGAACTCCCGGAAGGAGATTTGATTATGGGGTGGGGGGGGACTGTAATGCGGTGCTCTCATCTGACATAGATTGCTGGCCGGCACGACCACAAGATCAGTCGGGTACCAATTAAGGGGATTTTCTGTCAGCTTTAGGCCTTATAGATGTGTGGCGGACACTTAATCTTATCTCACGACAATACACCTACCACTCGGGAGCCCATGGCACCCTCTCCCGTATAGACTATATTTTTACACTTGCTCATTTAGGCCTGCGCTTTCAGGAAGCACAACATCTGGCACGTGGGATCTCTGACCACTCCCCAGTATGTACACACTATGACCTTGGCTCCATCAACCACTTCAAACGCGGGGGGTTGAATTCGTGGTATCTCACAATACCCCACATTCGCACCAAACTCCAGTAAGCCACTGACCACTATCTAGTAGAAAATGAGGGCACAGTTGACTCCGCCAATATATTGTGGGAAGCCTATAAAACGGTGATTAGAGGACAGGGGGTTTCCCTAGTAGCAGGCCATAAAAAGAAAAAAAGGCCAAATTAGAGAGTTTAGAGCATGACATCTGTGATTTAGAAGCAAAGTTGACTCTTGGAGACGACAAATCTACACAGCACCATCTTAGGCTCAAGCAAAAAGAATTCCGGGAAATAGCTGAGGAGGCAGCTAAAGCTAGACACTGGGCGGTGCAGCATAACCTCTATGAGATTGGAGATAGCGCAGGGAAGTTGCTGGTGTGTTTAGACAGAAGGGAGGGTGCATCAAGATGGGTCTGTGAGATTAAGCGAAAAGACGGGACAATGGCAAGACAGGGACAAGGAATTGTAGAAGAGTGTGCGTCATACTATGGCCAGGTTTACAAAGCCTCAAACACAGTCACTATAGAGGAGGCGCGTGAATTACATGTCACCCTGCCGGTGTAGGGTCTTTCAGACGAGGACAGGGACTCTTTAGAAGAGGAAATGACAGAAGAGGAAATAATACAGGCAATCAGGGCGTTGAGGTCGGGGAAGGCGGGGGGCCCGAATGGTATCCCGATGGAGTTATATAAACAGATGGCGTCTAAGGTGGCCCCAATGTTGCGCCGGATGTTTCAGGAGAGCTGTACTATAGGCACACTACCGAAGGACCAACGAGTGGCCAATATAGTAGTAATCCACAAGACAGGCAAGCCCAGGGAGGATTGTTCCTCCTACAGACCAATTTCTCTCTTAAATGCAGAAGTAAAAATGTTGGCCAAACTATTGGCAACCCGACTCACCAAATATCTGCAATCTCTGGTTCACCCGGACCATTCTGGCTTTATGCCGGGAAGAAATACGGCACTCAACTTGAGAAGGTTGCATGGGGTCTTGGGAAGAGCGGATAAAATAGAAGAGGATGCGGCGGTGCTTTCGCTAGACGCGCGGATGGCTTTCGACACCACTGAGTGGCCCTTCATGTACGCGGTGCTAGAAAAACAGGCCTTTTGGCCATACTTTCTATCCTGGGTAAGATTGCTCTAATCCCGTCCACTGGCCCAAGTGACGGTTAATAATAGCACGTCACAGCCCTTTAGACTGTATCGAGGTACGAGGTAGGGTTGCCCGCTATCACCACTTATATTTGCATTAGTGTTGGAACCCTTGGCTGTATGGATAAGAGGAGACCCCATTATCAGAGGACTAAAATGGACACCAGACTGGGAAGACAAGATCTCGCTATATGCAGATGATATTCTGTTATATATCGCAGCTCCAAGGGCCTCTCTCCATAGGATTATACATATTTTACACTCTACCGGAAATATTCTGGGTATACGATAAATTGGGAAAAGTCAGTGCGGTATGTGCTCTGGGGAGTCTCGCCAGTTTTGCCTAGGGGATATACTATACCAGTAGTGACAGAAAGGTTTAAATACTTGGGCATATATGTGACAAGAGATCCAAAATCTTTTATGATCGTAATCTGGACCCGCCACTCAGTAGACTGCTTAGTGATATACAGCACTGGAGATCGCTTCCACTGTAGCTCTTGGGTAGAGCTTCACTCTTGAAAATGATGGCATTGCCACGATTTCTTTATGTAATGCATAATTCCCCTTACCCGATCTCTCAGGCATATTTTCAGGGAATTGAAACAGCCATACAATCACTCTTGTGGGACGGCGGTTCCCCAAGGATCTCCATACAGAAGCTGACGAGAGGATGGTATGATGGAGGCGTAGCGCTCCCAGGCGCTGCAAATGTATTACTGGGCGGCCCAGTTGACGGTAGTCAACCATTGGGTGCACTATCCCCAGGATGACCCGGCATATAAAATGGACCGACATAATATGCAACCAGGGGGGTACTTGAGGGCTATTTATGGGGGTGATAGAGTCGACTCTTTTCTTGCACCAACCTCCACTACACTACAGGTTTGGAGGGAGGCGCTTGCAGCCCTTGGGTGGAAAGGTAGGCTCACACAAATGACACCATTATGGGACTCTGCACGCTTAGGACTCTTGGTGAAGCAAAATGGTTTCAAAAGACGGGACTTGATAGGCCTATCGAGGTTGGGTGACTTGTGGGTTAAGGGGGATGTAAAACCATTCACAGTCCTACAAGAGGAATATCAACTGGCACAATCAGAGACCTTTCGATATCAACAGGGCAGGCATGCATTAAGGGCTGGGTTGCCAAGAGGAGAGGAGCTTCCGTAATCCTCACCATTGGAAGACAGGTTACTGGACGACCGTCTTTAGAAAAAGGCATTATCTCTGGTCTACCGTAAACTCATGAATAACTCTCCGGACCCCTTGCACACCCTCCGCACCCGATGGGAGCGAGACTTAGATCAAATGTAGGATGACGAATGGTTGGAGTCCCTAGCCTCACCAGGGAGGTGGCTATCCGTTCATGGTTTAAACTAGTACAGTTGAAGGTACTCCATAGATCATATATCGCCCGTACAACACTGATAAAAATGAGAAGACTTGATTCCCCTGACTGTACTCGGGGATGCGGACGAGAGGGCTCCTTCCTGCACATAATATGGGACTGTCCAGTTATCCAGTCGTATTGGGAGGAGGTTATCTCCTGTATGAAACAGGTTCATTCTATGCCAATGCAGATGTCGGCAAGGTGGTGCCTTTTGAATATTTGGGATGAAACCAATCTCACAAGCAAAGGGTGTCTCTGGGTGATGCTGGGATTTATAGTAGCTAAGCGAAATATCGCCAGGTTGTGGATCGCCCCTGTGGCCCCTAATGTGAAAGAATGGAAGAGCGACATGGATTGGTGTATGGTGGCTGAAAAACCATATATGAGAGTAGGGGCTGCCCAAACAAATGGTCGAAAATCTGGGGGAAATGGAATGAATACCGAGGTATGGTATGCACACCAATATCCCCATCAAGACAAAGAAGTCAAGCGATAATTACCTGACTGCTGAGGGTCTTAGAGTACTGATGGATAATGGTTACCAATTACATATTCCTGTCAATTTGGATGTTATTGTACGATGCTAATCCCGCAGCATGTAACATGGTATTGATTATGCACTGATTTTGCGGTTTGTCTTTTGCTTTGTTTTGTTTTAATTGGTTTCAATAAAAAGATTTATATTAAAAAAAAAAAAAGAGTCCGGGGGACTCCAAGGATGGATTCTTGAAGAGAAGAACCTGCAAGCAGAGGGGACAGAGTCTATGTCACTAGGAGGTGACCAGGAGGCACGGAAGAGCGTAGACCACCGATGATGGAAGATGCAGGAGTGATGACGGTGACATTGTCGCTGCAGCTGTGTGGATCAGGCGATGCTGAGACCAGGAGCTGTTCACGAGCAGTCCCATATCAGAAGTTGAGAACCAGGGGGTCGGTGTCCGGCGGGAGCACCCACAAGCCTTGGCAGCAACAACAGACGTGGAAAACAATGAAGGAGCAATGTCAGGGCCAGCAAGGTCCAAGAGACTCACCAAGTGCAGGAGAGTCAGAGCAGGCCCTGAGCAAGCAGGGGAGCCCACTGAAGCAAGAGAAGACCCTTGAGAGGACCCACAGACCAAAGGCACAGGAGTCGCAAGAGGACCAGCTCACCAAAGATGAAGGCCCACGGTGCAGAGGATGCGGTGAGGACGAAGATCTTGGCAGGATGAGATGCTGGGGGCTGGAGCTTCTTGTAGCCCATAGATCACTGGAGCGCAGAGCCAACAAGCCTTGGCATTGGCAAGTCGACACAGTGCACAGTGGTTCGGTCCCAGCTGTTCCAACGAGGGATACTGGCCTCAAAATTGCAGAGAGTACAGGTCAGGCCTCGAGGGAGTTGCAGAGCCACCACCTGTGTTGCTGAGCCTTACGCAGTCTGTGGGACGTCAGGAGCAGCAGACCGGTCAGCTTCGTTGCGGTGCCTGCAGATGCAGGGGAGTGACTCCTTCACTCCAAGGGAGATTACTTTGGGTGTCCTTGATGCCTACAGGTCTGTTGAAGATCCTGGATGAAGCAAAGATACAGACGACGAAGAAAACTTGCAGGATAGCGAGACCAGGAGCAGCCGAAGTCTTCGTTGATGCAGTCTCGGTTCCAGGCGAAGTCCAGGGAAGTCCAAGTGTCCAGACGGTCGAAGAGTGACGTGGTTTCAGGCTTGAGTCTTGTCCCACGATGAATCTGAGGACCCACCCACAGGTAAGCCCTTTTAGACCCCAAGAAAGGTGTTAGGACGACTCAGGGGTCCCTTCCAGAGGAGGGGCTGGACAGAGGCGAGGATACTCCCATGTCCTTTGTTCAGTTTCATGCCAGAGCGGGATCCAAGGGCTACCAGAACTGGTTCTAACAAGAGTTTGCAAGGAGGGCACCAAACGTGCCCTTCAAAGCAGTCTGGTGGCGCTGGTAAGTGCCCACACCCCAGCCCAATACACTAAGTTCTGTCTGGGAGGTAGTCACACCTCCCTGTGACAGGAAACCTACTGTTCTACCTTCCCCTGCTCGAGCTCAGCTCAGCAGCAGGAGGGCAGAATCGTGCCTGGGGTCGGCAGCAGCCCTAGCTTGCTGGCAGACCCTGGAAGGCTGTTACCGGGAGTACTGGGGGCTTCCCGGAGGAGCCCGCCCAGTGCATGGAATCATACCTCCAACACAGGTAACGGTGTTGGGGTATGATTCTAACATGTTTGATTCCAAACATACCCAGGTTCGGCACAGCCAATATATAGTTAGCCATCGCGTAATGATGCATGGCCACTATATGTATCTAAATGGCTGACCGCACTTACAAACCCTGGAGAATTGACTCCGGGGTTTGTAGGGGGTGTCCTGCTCATGCAGGGCACCCTCACATTTATAACCTAGCACCCTGCCTTCTGGATTGAAAGGCCTGCCTTAGGGGTGACTTATAGGTTTTAACTGTAGTGACCTCAGATATGAGGAAACGTATATCTGTTGTAAGTGGTGCTAGCACCAGCCTACTCAGGTTGTAATGGCAGGCTTGTAGTCACAGTTTGAGCGGTCTCTCATGCGTGGCATATTACATGCTGCAGCACATGGGAGAACCCTGATGTACCTATGCCCTAGGTACCTTAGTACCATATACTAGGGACTTACATGGGTACACCAGTAGCAAATTGTGGAGGTACCAAAGTACTTACCATGACAAATTTAGGCAGGAAGCACAGTGGCTGGGGTCCTGATTAGCAGGATCCCAGCCAGACTAGTCAAAAAAACATACTGACAGCGGCAAAAAGTGGGGGTAACAATGAAAACAGATCCTACTTTCCTACAATGAAGAAGAGATCAAACAGGAAAAAAAGCTGAAAGTTTATGAGGGACAAAAAAACACTATGTGGAAAGAAGAATTTTGACATTTGCGAAAAGATTTGACGAAGCCAGAAGGGAAATGAAGGTAGCATCAATCCAGAGAAAACAGTCAGAACAAAATCTGGAGCAAAAAGGTTGTTTTCTTTTTTGGACAAATTCTAACTGTTGAAAAGAACCCAGGACTAACCGAAAAGGAGAAGGCCAAAAGGGCAAGGAAAAGGGAGAGGCGAGAATAAAGTGGTCAGAGACCCAGGAGAGTGGGGGGAAGAGGACGAAAAGAGAGAATGCAGGTCCAACAAAATGAACTAGAGGATGATTGAGTGAGTGAGAGAACTGTTAACATGTCTAATCATGTTTTATTGGAGACTAAGAACTGTGTGATAAGCAAAGGTTTATAATTTTGCCCCACAGCCACTTCAACTACGCACAGGCAAGAACAGACTTATTTTTGTACATATGCAAACTAAAGCTGCTCAAGCTACACACAATGGGGAGCACACATGCAGACCCTGAGACAAATGTGAACACACTGTCCACTTTCCGAATAAAGGACATTGAGGAATTGATAGACCTCTATATTCTAAAAGGTATCAGGATACCCACCCTCTAATTCCCCTGGTGACATACTCAAGAGAGATTAGCTTTTGTATAGGTGGGTCGTCACATAGTTATTTGAAGCCAAACAGTACCACAACCCTAACACTGGACACGATTTTATAGACCCCTTTCATGAGTTCATGATTAAGGAGTTGAATTCACTTAGAAAAACCAAGGGCAAGGCCTATTACAATCTAAATAACAAGGAAAATAGAGCCATACATACTCTAATGGAGGATCATGACATCATTATCAAGCCGTCCGATAAAGGGGAGAATACCGTTATAATTAACACAGAGGATTATAGATCTGAAGCACTAAGACAATTGTAAGATCAAGACTGCTATGAGATAATCACGGCAGTAGACTACAGGAGGGTTAGTCAGACCTTTTTGACAAACTTGGTCAGACTCAGAGAGATCATAGGTTAATTGATTTTGATGAATATGTATTTTTAAGAACAGGTAAACTAAGGATATCCACAATCTACCTCTACTGAAGATACACAAATACCTTACAACCCCCCTGGGAGACCTATAGTGTTCTTCAATGGGGGACTACTTGAAAATACTGTCATATACCCCAAACATTTCCTAGAACCATTTGTTTCCACACTACCCTCGTATTGAAAGGATACTGCAGATTTTCTCAAAAAGATTCATGACATCAAATGGGAATCTAACTACACTCTTGTCACACTAGATATGAACTCACTATACACCTCCATCATACAAGATCAAGGCATCAAAGCAGACATGCACTTTCTAAGGGTCAGTTCCATTTCCCTTTATGACCATACTAATATGCCTATTCGATGATGGATTTCTGCCTACAATGGAACAA
Organism: Calotriton arnoldi; assembly: GCA_963921515.1. Lineage (NCBI taxonomy): Eukaryota > Metazoa > Chordata > Amphibia > Caudata > Salamandridae > Calotriton > Calotriton arnoldi. Next base: position 949,467 of record CAWUFW010001642.1, on the reverse strand, counting down.
CTTCATGTTTGACAATACTTACTATTGCCAGATCTCTCGGACCACAATAGGCACATGCTTTACCTCCAGCTTTGTAATTGTATTCATGGGCTTGTGGGAGGAGCAGTTGGTCTGGACAGAAGAGAATGAACACTGGACATCACAGATACCTCTATGGGTGAGGTATGTAGATGACCTTTTTTGGATATAGGATAGCGAAGAAGAGAAAGCTATTAAGTTAATTTATAGCTTACAAAGGAATAATTTGAACCCAAGTTTCACACACAAATAGACAAATTTAGAATAGAATATTTGGACATTCTTGTTAGGGTGGAAGGTAATAGCCTAACTATGAGTCTTTTAAGGAACAATGCCACAGGAAATAGCATTCTTCACACCAACAGCAATCACCCCAGGAAACTGAAGTAGAGCATCCCCTAGGGGGAACTGCTCTGAGCTAAAAGGGACTATAATAATGATATCCTTTACCAGAAACAAGAGAAAATCATCCCATCCAGATTCAGGGAATGGAAATATCCAAGAAAAGGTTTACACCAAGCCATGGAGAAAGTCAAACACAAGACCACGGATGAAATCCTATTTAAAGACTGCAAGCATCATAAGGATAAACAAGTCAGGTTTATAACAAGTTCCAATAGCCAATCAGACAGAATTAGACATATATTCAAAGAAACACTGGGGCATTCTAAAATCAGATAACATTCTTAGCACACTGATCAACTGTTACGAGCGCATAGCGTTGAGAACGCTGCAGCAACCGAAGAAGAATACAGCAAGGCTTTGTTAAGTACTGTGCCAACAGCTCCTAATACTACATGTTCCATGAGGCCATGCGCTCCTCACAGGCAGCGGAGAACGTCTATAAAGATCGACGCGACGTCAGGCAAAGCGTCGGAAATTCTTCCTTGGAGGCGTGTTGGCGTCCTGTCGATTCTCCGTGAGGTCTGGTAAGGGTGCTACGCACCGACCCGTATTCATCTTTGTTCCTGGCAGCATACCGTTCTCCGTTGGTGAGCGCCGTCGCGCTCGTGCGGAGAAAGGTCTCTGCCTCCAGTTACGGCTCTTGTTTTGCCGTAGCCCATTCTCCGTTGGTGAGCGCCGTCGCGCTCGTGCGGAGAAGGGTGCCCCTATCCGTGCTAAAGGAAAGCCTAGTTTTCTACGCAGCAGTGACATTGCTCACGTCACGCCGCCTTGTCAAAATCTTGTTTTACCTTGTTATCTTTTGAACCGTGACATATCGTGGAGCAGCGGTGCTGTTATTCCACGTCAAGCTGTTGACTGTACTACTTCTTTTCGTTTATGGAACACTTTAATTTATATTTTGATCGACATTGAGTTCTCCTGGATCATGGTGATACGCAAACCATATTAGGAGCTAAGCTATGGCATCATTGTGATATTGTTTGAACCTGATATTCTGAAGTCAATTCTTATCTTATGGTTTGGTTGTTTTTCTGGCTCTATCTTTAACAGGGACTTTCAAGGAGTGGTATAGGACTACGCTCGCTCCCTGTGACGTCTAGTGGAGTCTAGAAAGGGGTAGGTTGCTAGGAGGAAAAACCTGTGTATGTTATGGGGTATCTGTACCCACCTATTTGTGTCCTATGTTTGTAATGTGATTTCTGGTATGACTGTTCTCTTCTATGTTTCCCACATTGCAGCCACAACAAAGAAACAGGTTCTATTACAACAACGAAGTAGTTACTGTCTACGCTTATGGGTGTAATTCTTTTGTTTACAGGTATAGGAACTTGCACTTGGGAGCTGTTATTTCATATTAGTAGTGCATGTGGCACGGAGGTGGATTTATGATATTTACGATTGTTGTTCTCTCCACAGGTCTCCCTCCCTGCTGTCCCCATCTTTTCCTTCCCTCACTTGATCCTCCCACTGACCTGTGCCATAACGGCTACTAAGGCTTGGGGATATCAAGAGGTGGACCACTCTGAGCAACAAACCAATCCTGAGGACAGACCAACGTGACATCAACACACATCCATCCATTACATATAGGAAGGCCAAATCTCTCGAGGATCATTTAGTGCATAGTCACTTTCAGGAACCCAAAACATGGCACCTTTTTAGATCAATCCAAAGATTTAATAAGATATAATAACCGTAAATGTTGTAAAACTAGTGAGAATATAACCATTTTGTTTTACCAAAAGTCAAAACTAGGATAGTATCTAAATTTTTATCCTGTGAATGAATGAATGGTTGTATTTATAGAGCGCAAACAGCTGCCCCAGTGGCGTCCCAGAGCTAAAAGCAGTAAGCAAGGTTAATTAATTAATCTAAAGCCACTACAAAAATGTAAATAGGCAAGTTTTTAACAATTTTCTGAACTTAAATTCATCATTGGTCATGCGTAGCGATAGCAGAAGATGTGACTTTTATGTATATGTACAAAATTGTCCTTGTAAATTGGGATACGTGGCAGTACCAAATTTCCGGTACGTAAGAGGATATTTGAGCACCTACTAACCATAAAAAATCATGACATATCATACCCTGCGGCAAGGCATTTTGCTGACCAGCACAACAGCCAATCTGAGCTGCTTACATTTTTGGACATTGATTGGGTACCGACCATTGGACTTGGGGGCGACAGGGAGAAAAAAATATGCCTCCTGGAATCACAACGTATTGTGGTTTTGGATACCAAACATCCCAATGGTGTGAACAAAGGACAATAAACTGTGTCAATACTGAGTGAGGCAAAGTTATCCTGCCAAATATCATGTTTTGGAGTACCTGTACTGACGTGAACTGGAACTTCGGCTGAGCATCATCGAGCAAACATGAATATATTGTATATATTTATATTATCATTGATTTGGAGCAGCTGTACTCACATGAAGTCCATTTTTGGATGAACATTACACATTGTATAGATTTATATTTCCATTGTGTGGGATGCCTACTGGTGGGCATGTTGCTCTGTTTTCTGTTTGTATTTTCTTTCCTTTTTAGGTTTCGCCTGCACTGCGCTTGTGCTGTGCTTGAGAAATCTATTGTTTTTTATATAAACTTAAGAGAGACTTACATCCTGTCTCCTCTCTTTCCTGGCTTCTCATTGGTTCCTGGGCGTGCTACTTACCTTTCCTCCATTTCTATTGGCTGTAGCATATTTTCCTGCATGTACCAATGCTTGTTCCTTGTCTGCTTCTCTTATCAGTTTCCCCCAGCCGAAATACTGTTAACATCCACTTGGTGGAACTATTTTAGATAAAGTTTTGCCTTTTACTCTTGAAGCATATTTTTATAACAATTTATCACCCGGAGAGATTAAGTGATTTGCATAGATCCACAGGATGTTGCGCAGAGCCACCGCGACTCGAACCGGAATACCCAGCTCTCGAGTCAGCAGCTCTGGCCGCTGCGCCACATCCTCTCCACTCCTGTGTTATCTGTCAGGGAGCACTTTCCTTCTCCCGGACGATGATTGATGAAAACAGTTCTTTATTCATTACATAGGCAAAACTGATGCATTACCAATACTTGTTTCAATTCTCCTTGTGATTGACACCATATACAGAGATATGAGAGACCATAAACAATCAAGTTTTAGTCTTGTTTGACATCCTCCCACTTTATAGTAAGTAAGAACCAAGTACCCAGATACTTACTCAACCAGGTATATGAGTCATTATCTTTGATCGCCACCATGGGCTCAACTGCGACATACGTGTTAATGTTAGATTATCGGAGGACAACAACATCTAGTAATCTGACATTATACAGTTCAAATATACACCAGAACCACTGCATTCCAGGTAGTGACAAGTTACCCTAACCTGGAAATCTAGGGCCCAAGTCACAAAGATAAACTTAGATCCCGCCGAAGTGCAGACATATAGTACTCATAAATGCTCTTTGTGAATTTCCAATGTCCTAAACTTAGACTTTAGGTCTAAGTTCACACCAAACATCTAAGTTTACCTTTGTGAATCGGGCCCCTAGTAATTACCCCACATGCTTGGCTTGATGCATTAATGTTTTCTAGATTATGCCCGCTTGGGCTACTAGATAGAGAAATATTTTCCATATGCATGCATCACCTTCCATCTTATCCCTTGAAGCATGAATGCTTAACTAGACTATGCCCACTTGGACAAGTAGATTAGAAATATCATCACGCTCGCTGCGCCACAGACTGCATATGCGCTAAACTACAGCATCATAAGGTACTTTTGCAAAGGATGCAATGAATACATTCACTCATCCCTCCGGGCCTCTGCCATTTATGCCCTGCCATAGGCTGACCTTGGACCCTTAGGTCTTATGCCACGTTGGTAGCCACAAAAATTACTTGAAATTCTAGAACATAACTTGTCGTGTAGTTCCTATATATCCTATACAGGACCTGCGCGTTCGAATAACAAACTGTGGGTTTGGTGGCAGACTGGTTCCGAGCACCCCCACCGGATACGTTAACCTGTTTGCATTAGCTAGCTCACAGTGCCACTAGAATCTCCTCTTATCGGGGAGAGAATAGTTTCTGGCAACCTCAGAACATGACAACCCTGATCCCCCAGGATCGTGGATACAATATACTACTTTTCGCTCAGTCACTCGTGCTCACTTAGTTTGTCTCAGAGATACACAGAATAAACAGTCTGGGCGTTTCAATAAGGATTTATTGAACAGTTGTTATTCTAGTGTAGAATAGATTTGCTGCAACAACCATTAGACAGTAGCAGAGATATATGATTAGCAATATTACAAAAGTAAAGGGATGGTATAGTTCTACCATCTTGCAGAAATCATGAAGATATCCATGTACATAAAACACATGATATGAAAGTGCGTACTCCTACGATGCCTCCCTAACTAGATGTACCTCAATGTACCTAGCATCGGTGTAGGTGTTATGCCAAGAGTCCCTCTAGGATCTAGTCAACCCCATTACCTGAGAGTTAGAGAATGTGGGACCCCGTCCTGGTCTCGAGTTGAACACCCCGGGAGGGATGTTATACCACTGCTAGCTGGAGCGTCTGTATGCAGGAACCTCAGCGTCTCTGGTCAGTGTGTCAGCCGGGAAGTCACGGTCTCCTCTCCCTGTCTAAGCAAGACATGATGTATATATACCCACAGGTCTCTCCAGGGGTCCTACTTTGCTGTGTTACTGTGTCGGCCTAAAGGATGACGTCGGGCTTGAACTTTAACATAGATATTATACAGGAGATGTTCGTCCTGCTGTGAATCCTGCTGTGCTTCCAAGAAGCCTCATGCATAATGTATGAGTTTCGAACCAGGGAAAAACCTGCGTTCTGAAAGCAGTGCTGTATCTAGGTAAAAGGTCAGTCCCTATGAACCGTTATGTATGTAATGTAGGGAAGGATATAGGTGAAAGGTTGCAGTGTTACCTGCGCCTATATAGGGTACCTATATGGAATATAACACCCACTCCTCTTCCGACTGGACGATATATGTAACCTATAAGTGTACTACCATTCTAACTAAACATTGGTACGCACCAATGGTTAAAAACTTTTAATTAGCTAAAAAATGTTTAAAAACGTCTAAAAAATTTCTAAAAAGATTTTAAAACAATGTAAACAGAAAATTTGTTGCAGGCCCTAACTCTAAAAGTGTACGTTGATATAGTCCGAACCACTATCAGCATTAGAAAGCCATTCATGCCCAAATAAATGAACAAGGAATGTCAATTTTGTCTGAGTTCCAAATTGAGCTTGTTTTTAAAAAAGGGCGAATTTCTTCCAGCACATGACGAGCCAAAATGAGTCAATTGTTTATGTGTCCTGACTGGTAGACGCAACACTTTTGTTGCTTGCTTCAGCACTCGACGGCCCCTGTAACACCTTGCAGAGTACGTCATTAGAGCACAGATGATGTTCCACGCTGTCCACAGCCGGTGCCGGCGCAGCTTGTGCGCCGTCCAAAGCCTGGGTGTCAGTGGAGGAGCCGGTGTCCATACCAACAGGTGGAGTTACTACCTGCAGTGGCTCAAGAAATGCCGCCATCAACATAGGAATACGCTGAGGACATTGCAGAACATGGGCCGTTATCGGGTCCAGTAGAGCATTCACGTCCGGTTGCGCACATGATGGGAGTGCCAAACAAAGGTCTAACACGCATTCTTCTCCGCAAAACAGGCATCGGAGGACAGGTAAGATGCAGTCCATCCAGACTGGTCGAAACGACAAGAACCAAGATGCACTTAGGGGCCTATTACGATGGTGGTCGGGAAACCTTCCCGACCGCCATCGGTAGTGGGAAAAGACCGCCCGCATGTACCGCGACATCACCGCCGGTCGCATTACGATGACCCGCTGTCGAAATCTGACCGCGGCGGTCTGATCGCGGGCATTAACATTGCGGCGGTTGCTGCTGCCCGCAGCACCGCCGCGATGCCGAAATGAGAATGTCCTGCATTTCCCTGCACTGCGTGGCAGGCACTGCACAGTGCCTGCCACCTGGTACAGGGAATGTAGGGGGACCATGGGTACCCCCCAGTGTACCCACACCCCCAACACATTGGGGCCCGCAACGGGCCCCCGGAAGACAATCACCGCATGCCTTTCAATGGCGGTCTGACCGCTGAGGAAAGGCTGGCTACCGCCGGCATCATAATCATGCCGGCGGAGCCTGCTCTGCACCGCCACCATTATCCCGGTCCTGCTCCGTCCGCCAGGCAGGAGTGCGGATGGCAACCGGTGGTAAAGTGGCGGTCGGAATTTCCTACCGCCGAGGTCACCACCGCCATCCTAATATGACCGGCGGTTTTCCAGGTTGCGATGGCGGGCGGATGTCCACCGCCGGTACGGCGGGCGCCACCGCCGGCCAGGCGGTGGACATCCGACCGCCATCGTAATAGACCCCTTAGTTCTCTCAGGCGAGGCGTCCCTAGATGTTGTACCATTCGGTCACGGTATTTCCGCTCCAGGAGCGCTTTTTCCATCTCCTTGGTGACTGGAACGTCCATTGCGTAGCAGATAGAAGACAATCAGGATACCTGCTATTAGAAACAGGATTAGCGGAAGTCCTCCAAAGATGCTTCAGAATACGGATTGTATGAAGTTTGGTATAACTCCAAGTACCGTCTGAAAGGTGCTTAGAAGTCCAGAACCTATGGTCTTAAATAGGTGGACAATGCCAGTCGTATCAGACATGTTAAAGATACGATTTACCATTTCTACGAAATGGAAAGGGCAGTTTGTATTAATAAGGGCCTGTACCTCAGCTGAAGACCTTGCGATCTCGAGTTCAAAAGTCTCTCGAGCGGAGGTTAAGGGCACAGACTTCTGTAAAAGCATGGCTTTCATTCTGCCTAGAGAATCAAACCGTATTAAAGAAACATTCAGTGAAGGCCATAACGGCGCCTCCCTGACTGTATGTGTCGGTGGAAACAATACTTGCATACAACAAGTAACCCTGGAGCTCACGGTTACCAGATATGCGATGCCCGGGAGCATTCCACAGCAGCCTTGACTGTTCAGCATCAAGTAACTCCCATTCGAAAGTATCCCAAATGGTGGAGTAATCACTGCAGCTGGGGCACACCTCAGATGACAGGACAAGTTCGCCACAGAACCATTACAAGCCCCGTGCAGTAGAATGTCCTGACATATGAGCGATCCACTTAAAGCGCTCTCACAGTTTGTACCACTGAGAAACACTTCTCGATCCCCACTCCGGCATCGAAATCTGTATGGCAATTCCCAAGATTCCTTAATGTATTCCTTACCCATTTTTACATACTTGCCTGCCTGCTTTTGTTCAAGGCAATATTGAAACTGAAAAGTAGTGACCGGTAGAGTTATGTGGCCATGGATTAGCCATTCTGTGTGCGGTGATTCTGCCACTGTGAATGGTAATCTATCCAGTTTTTCGATACGCAGCATTGTATATCTTGCTCCTCTTTGTGCCATTTCTATCTGTTTAACTGTTAGATTATATTCAGAAAACAGAGACGTACTGTTGATGAAACGCCAAGGCACATAGCCTGCACGCAAACATTGCAGCGTCCAGCTCAATAACATAATAGAACGTAACTGAGATTGCCCGTGTTGTAATATGGCCAAATCTTGTTCTAGAATGTCTATCGCAGAAGATACAATGTTGCCTAAGGAATATATCCTGGAGGTCAATGTTGTTAACCCATTGTCTACCACTGCTAGATATTTCTCTAAGTTAATACGGTTTATTTCCCATATTCTTTCTGCGGCCTCTTGTTGGGATATTTTCCAATTTTCATTGTAGGCAGCATAAATGCCAGCATATTTGAAACGTTTTTGGCGTGGTTTCCTGGGACCTAGTAAAAAATCCCTAAGATCCATGTCTTTTGTGAGTAAGGATAAGTGTTGTTTCACCTCTGTGAGTGTTGAGGTTTCTAGCCAATTAAGGCACAACTTCCCAACACTGTATGACGTCACTACCCTGGATGTTGTCTCTGTACATAGCGCGGATCTGGCCTATGGATTGTGAACCCTTTGGTTTTACCCATGAACCTTTCCTGACAACCATTGGTGTCTGTGGGCCAAATCAACCATTTCCTCCAATCGGGGTCTGATCTATTGTATTGTATGATGTCATCTAATGTAATCCCTGTTTGTGATGTTTCGTTTCCCTCGGTGTTTGATGGTGTTGGCAGCCGAGGTGTGTTCAAGTCTTTATTCTTGGCTAGTCCAAGGCAAGACGTCTGTTGCACTGTCTCGTTCAAAAACATGATCTGCTGAGGGATGAGACATACTCTAAATAAAGCTTCTAACCCCTGCACTTGCCATTCTCTGCTACCCCAGACTGATTACAAGTCTATGGTGTCCTTCCATAAGTCGTAACCTTGTTCAGACAACTGGGCAATAAAGGATGCAGAGTAAATCTGTTTGATGTTTGTTAACATATTTTTCTGTGCTGATGTTGGTGCAACCTTATAGTAATATGAGGCTGGGTCTGACATATTAAACCCTGAAAAATATGGAAACTTTTGTGCAAATGTTTTTAAACTGCCTTTTGGCGGTGTTGGACAATGTTCCCACTGGTGGTATGTGAACACATTTCTAGGATTAGCAGATTTATGCAAAAAATGATGACCATAATGTTGATAACAATACATTGATTCATAATCTGCTGAGCTCTCCAATGTTTCACTATTAGAAAATGCAGCAGATTTTTCTAAATCAGACATGTTATTTACAGTTTCAAAATCCCAATCATCGGAAAATGTACTTGAGGTAATGATATCATTCAATTATATTTTAAATAAATGTGGAATTTTTAAAATTTCCGTTGGGCCATATATATCGAAATCAACCTTGTCCCACACTATACCATCCAGTACAGGAACTGCTGTAATGTTCTCTGATGACAAGTCTCTTTGTTCTCGATGAGATGATTGATGTGGTTTTAGAATTATATTCACCTTTTGGGCTGCAGAGCTTTGTCGAATGTATTGTCCACTAATAAGCATGTTAAAAACTATAACTAAGCCTAACCAGAAAAGAAAGAAAAGAATCCCGGAAGTTACCCACAGTTCTACCCATGGTGATACCAGGTAAGTCTTTCTAAGAAAGTTCATAAAGTCTTTAACTTGCTGCTTGCGTGATTTTTGGGCTGGCGTCGTTTCAGGTTCACTTGGATCCAAAGAAAACGTATCAAAGTTTATGAAGTAGCCAGAAGCAGTTCGATCAATTGTTGGAATTGCATCAGGATTTGTTGAAATCGTATTTTGCTCTTGTCGAGGCACGTAGACGTCTGTACTTGGTCGAATAGCAACTTGTGCGTTATTTTGAGTTTCATTTTGAAGTCGAACTTCAGGTTGAAGGGGAACGAGTTCCATGGCATTGTTGCATAGTCCATCATTCCGTACAGGTGACTCTTCGAACGTGATGTGTCTTTCAGTTTGAACTTCTTGAATTGTAGCGAGAGGAGGGCGTCTGCTACTTTGGAGTCCACGTGGCCTACTGCTTAATATCGGCCACATAGTGTGGTTTGATTAAGTCAATTGAGACAAATCTTTTCTCCTTTTTTCCGGCAAGAGGCGGTAGAAGTACAGTTCTTGTTCCTTCAACTGCTAGGACCGGTACAGGCTTTCTGTAGGATGGCCCGAATTCTTTCTTGTCCGCTATCTTCTCTCTGACCAGATCCCCGACTTCTTGGATCCAGACAGGTCTTGCCGAGACTGATTTGACTTCCCCAGTGGCGGTCTGCTTCAGGTGGACGTTACTTTGTTTTGTCCTTGTTTCATTTAGTTCCTGTAAAATAGACAAACGATCATGGATGTCAAAAGGCTTTTCATCCGTCACTGCGCCTTCACAATCAAGATCAGGTACCCACATTCTTGTCCCAAATAGGACCTCATAAGGAGTGACCCCCTAGAGAACTTCTTGGCATATTGTTAAGGGCCCGTTGGGCCCCACAAAGATGTTTTACCCAACTTTCACCTGTGCCTAATACTCTAGCTGTTAAAGATTGCTTTAAGTCTCGGTTTTTTCTCTCCACGACCGAATTTCCCTTGGGATGGTACGGAGATGAGTACCGCAATGCTACACCCAAACTTCCCATTGCCTCCTTGTAAGCCCGAGAGCTAAACACAGGGCCCTGGTCAGAACGTAGTGTGCCAATTGCATATGTCCCTATAAAGACTCGCAAATCTTTTATAACAGTTCGAGCGTCAGCCGAGCGCTGGGGCCACACCCATAGGAATCTCGAGCAGGAGTCCACTGCTACCATTATATACCTTTTAGTCCCATCTCTTTTTAAGGGGCCGCAGTGGTCTAGGTAGACACACGCTAGTGGTTTGTCAGCTATTAACAACGGTGTCTGCGCAGGACGTGTTACGGTGGAAACCTTCATCTGCTGACAGATGTCGCATTTCAAGACATAGTCTTTAGTCTGCTTTGTTAAACCAGGCCACCAGTAGCGTTGTTTCAATAAGGAAACAGTCGCCGTAACTCCTGCATGTGCAGAACCTATCCCTTCGTGTGCTGCTAGTATTAAACCTAACCTACGATCCATGTTTGGAATTACTCTATCCCCCACTCCAGGAATCTGAGCAAATGGAATGTTATTGGCATCTAACTTGTAGGAGTACTTGAGTGGAAATCTTTTTGGTACTGCACCGCTGTTTTTGCTTGAAGCTTTAACAGCCACCACAATTTCACGTCTATTCTCGTTTTTGAACGAGTGATTGCAGCTACTGAAGCCGTGCGTACAGCCCCCTTTGCGGCTTCATCAGCCAATGAATTCCCTTCAATGTGAACGCCATCACGCTGATGACTCAGTGTGTGTATCACGTGAGTCTTTGGTAGTCCGGATTTCAACTCCACTACCTGTTCCCGTAGCATTTTATGCTTAATTGTGCCACCTTTAGCGTCTTTGAACCCGTTTTGAACCCAGTTTTGCAAGTATTCATTGTAAGACTGTACACAGTAAAAGGAATCGCACACAATTAGTGTGGGGATTTCTCGATCCGTATTTACAGTGCCAGAATCAGTGCTTTTAACTCTGCCAACTGTGCCATGCAGTCTCCTAGAGATTGCGTTTTTGTGCAACTCGGATGAAACTTCCCATCCCGCATGCGACCTTTAACGATAGCACATGCCGCGCTGTATTGTTGCTTACTCCCTATGGCCGGTTGAGCAGATCCGTCAGTGTAAATGATATATTCATACTGATCTACAGGCATTATTTCATTCGGTAGAGGATATTCTTGTTCGTATTGCAGGAATGCTTGTGTCTTTAAATTTGGGTCGTACCTGTATTCTACATCTGTTGCAGTGAGAGAATTAGCCCATTGTATCCATCTCGGATGTAATGCTTTAGCGTTTGGAACGCTTGCCTTTGTTGCAGCCTCTAAGGCTGGAACTGGAGTCACTACTATTATCCGTTTCCCCTGAGCCAGTGCTCTTTCTCTCACTACAGCAGTCTGTACTGCCGTTAGAATCTTTTCTGTAGATGCGAAGCGCATCTCAGCATTTGTGTACAAATGTGATTTGTATGCAATTGGTACTGTTTCACCTTCATTATATGTTAGATAGGTGTACCCAGATTGACCCGCAACTATACGGATCACCAGGCTGCGTACGTTTACGCGTGTCTGTAAGTGTTTGGAAGCTATCATATCAGTTTGTAAAGAACGCAGTGTATCTGTGTGTTCCTGTGTCCAACTTCTGGCTGAGAAATCAGGTTTGATTAAGTCGTAGAAAGGTTTTACTCTTGCTGCGTAATCCAAAATGTATGTTTGACCAAAATTTAGGAATCCCAGTATTGATTGTACATTTTTCAATGATTCTGGAGGTTGGAGCAGCGCGCATTTTTCAAAAAAATTGGCTGCCAGGCTCTTTCCTTTACTTGAAAACTCGTATCCTAAAAACAGGACACTGAGGTGGGCAATTTTTGATTTTTTAAAGTTAAATTTGTAGCCCTCAGAAGCAAATCCCAAAATTATGGTATTCACTCTGTTCAAGTGTTCTTCCAGGTCATCGTCCTTCAGATAAATATCAACCACATAGGACAGAGCCTCTTCATCCGATTTTTGAAGTAACTCGGTTACCCTGGCGAAAACAACCCCGGGCTGTTCTTATACCCTTGGGGAAGTCGCCGAAATTGCCGCTGGGACCCTAGCGCTGAGAAGGCTGTTAAATACCTGCTCTCAGGCGCTATATTTTGGCAGAAAAATCCATTTGAGATATCAAGTGTTGTTTTGTATTTTTTCCGCACAATGTTATTCATTAATGCGGCACTGTGTGCATTTTGAACTGCAAATGTTTTAGTGCAAGTGTTTAAATGTCTGTAATCTAAAACTAGACAATATGTATTGTCAGGTTTCATGACAGGAAACAAAGGATTGTTCATTTGAGAGGTGCAAGTTTCAATCACCCCTTGGGACTCAAGTTGATCTAAGATCTCCCTGACCTGTTTTTTAGCGTCTTGCATTATTGGATACTGCCTCTGCGCAGTTGGAGTATTTTTAAAGGAATTATGTGGTGGGTTGAATCCTCATCCCATCCAACATAGTTTTTGTATAATGCTGGAGCCTGGGCTACCGCCCACTCCTGCGCATATGTGTGTTGCAAATGCCTGGGAATGTGGTCTGAGAATGCCGGCATAATTACCGTTTCTCCTTTAGGACAGTCCATTACGAATGCTGGTGGCCAATCTTGTTCAGCTAACAAAATGTCATAGCCAAACGTTAGGTTCTCCCAAAAGAGACCTCTCACTTTCCTACTTTTGTCCCCCTCCATTTGGAGCGTTATTTCATATACTTTATGTGGGACACTCACTCTAGTATCGGGTGTTTCCACCGTGATATAATCATTCAAGTCCGCTGTCACCAGAAATTCCGTCAGGTTCTGGCGAGCTATTGTTATTTCTGCCGCACTGTCTAGCATCGTCAGAGCCCATTCCCCGTTCAGTAGTCGAGTCCTCAGAATTCTGGGCATGTCTGATCTTTAGACTTGCAACCATCTCTTTGGCTTTTGCTTTGGTTTTTCTTCTTTTTTGGAAGTGTAATCTTAAGTGTGCTGCTTGTCTCTGGACTTTGTACGCTCTTCTTGTCTTTCTGACCGTCCTTCCCTCTCGTAGTTTTTCGATGAACCCTGAAAGGAACAAGAGGAACGTGTATTAATATCCTGATACCTGTCAGGTTTCCTAATATTATACCTATTCCTGAGATTATACCTCTTTTCGGAGGGCTCCTGTGGAGGAGATCTACCTCGGGATTGAGATCCGTTTCCCTTAAAACTTTGTTGTTTTTTATTGTCCCACTTCTTTTTAGTTGAAGCAGGAGTCTGCTTGGAAGTGTCCTTTTCAGGACTGCCCATCAGTTGTGGTTTTAAAGCTTTCCCACCCAAACTGTCTCTGCCTAATTCTGCAACGCAGTTTCAATTATTTTGGGTAGTTCGTGTTGTTGATCTAACGGACTGAATTCCCTTAGGCGTTGGCGGACTGCCACTGAAGGTGCTTCCCCTTTAATATTAGCTAGTATTATGGCATATACCTGGTCATAGTTACTTGGTAACTTCATTCCTAAGTTCAGAGCAGGTTCTGCTCCGTAATCGTTCTGTATTTGTCTTAATACGTCTGGTACCACCGCTAATGAAGGAATACCATTAGTCCTGGTATAAATGGCAGCAAAGACTGTACCCCATGTGGTACAAACCTCTACTTGTGGTGTTATCCCCATGGGCAAGCAGATTGTTAGCATTCTGTGTTTTTCATACGGGGTAGTATTCGCGAATACTGCCTCTAGCTGCGTTATTTTCTGAGCTACCCAGAATGGCATTTGTTCACGTTTAGAGGGCATTTTGCCCATCACTGCGTGTAATGTATGTGGTGTGATTTTAGTTTCTGTACCCTGAGATTGAGTTCCATTTGTTGCAACTGTTGCTGGTTGGACTGTGAAAGTCCTCATGACAAATTGCGTCAAGTTTCTATAGATTTTAATTCAATCTTTGTGCTGTATGAGTAAGTCTGCCTGTGGCATTGTGTCAATGTCAGGATGTGGTGTGTAGGCCGCTAATATCGGCCATGTTGCCCCTTCTCCTCCGAGTGGGCCTAATCTTACTCTTCTTCTTATGTGGGGTAGGGCGCCTTTAAACCAGTATAAGTGTTCCTGGTACATGAGTGGAATCTCTATGTCCTCAAAAGGACCATATTCCACTGGTGCATCTCCTTCTGTGTAAGAGTGAAATGTCTGTGTTCTTGCATCTGCTGCTGGGAATGTAACCCACGAATAAAATACCTCTGTTTTGTTTGATTTGTGTGCCTCAATCACGAAAACTACTAAGCCACCCCTAGCTGATAATCCATTTTCTAACAGTTTCAGGGTGACTGTATGTCTGAATTTTGTTGCAATTTGTATTGCATCTGCATCTTCTTCTCCTGCTGAGATGTGCAGATCCACTACTGTGTTATCTCCTGTCTCAGTCATTTTAGTAAAGAAGAAGTTTGTTCAAGGGAACTAAGATAAAGGTTTTAATGCACAATTTTAGGAACACTGTGTCCTTCAAGCTTGATTAACCAACAGCTAATAAACAAGATTTTTAGCCTACTCAGCTGTGGCGGAGTTTTGTGCCCACCCACTCCAGACGTCTCTGGTGTTTTGTGAGTTAGGGTCTCTGAGAATAGCACGACTGAACTACTCAGATTCTACTGTTAAATAAGTACCCAACCAACGTTGGGCGCCATGTCGTGTAGTTCCTATATATCCTATACAGGACCTGCGCGTTCGAATAACATAAACTGTGGGTTTGGTGGCAGACTGGTTCCGAGCACCCCCACCGGATACGTTGCACAAGTTACTAACTTGTGTAACGATATATCTGTAAGAGACAGTAGTTAGTGACAGATTCCTTACCTTAGAATATCCCCAGGCGTCAGGCTGGATCCGGAAAGTTTTGCGTAGCAGTACCCCTGCGCGTCGGTAGGCGGCGTCGTGAAGCTCTGCGTCCGTCGTCGGCGTCGTGATCGCTGGGATGACGTCGCGGCCAGTACTTAGACGCCGCCCATGCGCGCTGGCGTCAGTTCTGTACACGACTTTCCGCGCCAGAAACGCAGAGCCATGCAAGAAACCGACACTGGTGTCTGAAAACTAGGGCCCTGAAAGGGATGACCTTAACCCTAGAAATCAGTTCGCAGAACGGGGAGGATGGGTGGGGCGGTAAGGAATCAGTCACTAACTACTGTCTCTTACAGATATATCGTTACACAAGTTAGTAACTTGTGCATCTGAAAGAGACACGTTAGTGACAGATTCCTTACCTTAGAATAGACACCCCAGCAATACCAACCCCGGTGGTGGGTCTGCGAACAAAGATCAGACGAGGTAGTCTCGGAGAACAGAACAGCCAAAGAAGCCGTCTCTCCGGACTTGGCTGTCAAGGCAGTAATGCTTGGTAAACGTGTGCAGCGAGGCCCACGTTGCTGCCTGACAAATGTCCTGCAATGGGACACCACGTCCCAAAGCCATGGTGGCGGCTGTCGCCCTGGTGGAATGGGCACGTAGCCCAACAGGGGGCTCCTTCTTAGCCAAAGAATAGCAGGCTTTGATACACAAGACAACCCAGCGGGAGATGGTCCGCTTGTGTACCGCCCGACCTTTTTTGGCGCCCATGTAGCCAACAAAGAGCTGGTCGTCCACCCGGAACTGTTGTGTGCGGTTCAGATAGAAGGAAATCGCACGTTTTGGGTCCAGACGGTGGAGCCTCTCTTCCTCTCTGGAAGGAATGCGGAGGCGGAAAGAAGGTGGGCAAAGTGATGGTCTGCCCAATGTGGAAGGCAGTAACCACCTTTGGCAAGAAGGACGGACGCGTCCTAAGAACAACCTTGTCTGGATGAATAGACAGAAAGGGGGGCTTGCAAGAAAGAGCCTGGAGCTCACTCACCCGCCGAGCGGAGGTGATAGCCACCAGAAAGGCTGTCTTCAGAGTGAGAAGACGAAGAGGACAGTTATGGAGAGGCTCAAAGGGAGCGCACATTAAAAGGTAAGAACCAAGTTCAAGTCCCACTGAGGCATCACAAACGGAACAGGAGGGAAGAGGTGTGTAATGCCTTTAAGAAACCTGTTAACAACAGGGGACTTGAAAAGGGAGGGCTGATCAGGAAGCCTGAGAAAGGCCGAGATTGCACAAAGGTAGCCCTTGATGGTACCCAGGGCAGAACCCTGTTGGGTCAGAGAAAGAAGGAACAGAAGAACCTCAGAAAGAGGGGCAGAAAGGGGATTCACAGCCTTTGCTGCACACCATGCCACAAACTTGTTCCACCTGCAGGCGTATACCACCTTAGTGGAGGGACGCCTGGCTGCCAGAATCACATCACAAACTTCGGGAGGCAAGTCGAAAGGAATCAACTGCCGCCGCTCAATCTCCACGCAAGGAGGTGGAGTCTGGACAGGTTCGGGTGGAGGACCGTCCCCTGCTGCTGCGACAGAAGATCCTCCCGAAGAGGCAGACGGATCGGGGGATCGATGCTCATACTGAGTAACTCGGGATACCAAACTCTTCGAGCCCAGTCCGGAGCCACAAGAATGACTTGGGCCCGGTCGCGCCGAATCTTCTTCAACACTTTGGGTAGAAGTGGTATAGGCGGAAAGGCGTACAACAGACCGCAACTCCACTCGCGACGAAAGCGTCGCCGAGCGAGTGCCGCCTTGGAAATTCCAACGCGCAGAACTGATGACATTGCGCGTTCTCTTTGGTGGCGAATAGATCTAACCAAGGCTCTCCCCACTGTAGAAAGAGTCCTTGCGCCACTTCCGAGTGAAGACGCCATTCGTGATCCATCATGCACCTGCGGCTGAGTTCGTCCGCCCTGGCGTTCAGGGAACCTGCCAGGTGTTGAACCATCAGGAAAATGCCCTGATGTTCCAGCCATGTCCAGAGACGCAGAGCCTCCTGACATAGGGTCCACGACCCCACCCCGCCTTGTTTGTTGCAGTACCACATGGCGGTGGTTTTGTCTGTGAACACCTGCACTACCTTCCCCTTGACAGAGGAAAGGAATGCCTTTAGTGCAAGTCGGATCGCCCGGAGCTCCAGAAGGTTGATATGGAGCCGGGACTCCGCCGGAGACCAGAGGCCTCTGATCTCCGCCTCTCCCATGTGACCACCCCATCCCAGAAGGGACGCATCCATCACAACTGTGTGCTCTGGCTGGGGAAGGGAGAGGGATCTGCCCGTGACCCATTGCCGGTTCGAAAGCCACCACTGCAGCCCCCTCCGAGATCTGGACGTAATCAGACAGGTTCCCCTGATGCTGCGCCCACTGGAACTTCAGGTCCCACTGCAGAGCCCGCATATGCCATCTGGCATGATCGACCAGCAGGATGCAGGAGGCCATGAGGCCCAGCAGCCTCAGGGTCATCCGTACCGAAACCCAGGATAGAGGCTGAAAGATCGGAATCATAGCCTGAATATCCTGGACTCGCCGTTCGGGAGGATAGGCCCGAAACTGCGTTGTGTCCAGAACTGCTCCGATGAAAAGGAGCTGTGGAGAAGGAATCAGGTGCGACTTCGGCACGTTGATGGAGAACCCCAGCGAGTGCAGGAGTTCGGCCGTAGTCTGGAGGTGGCAGATGAGCTGCGACCACCGCCATCACCTTCGTGAACACCCGAGGGGCGCTGGTAAGGCCAAAGGGAAGCACGGTGAACTGAAAGTGCTCGAGGCCTACCGTGAACCGCAGGTAACGCCGGTGGGCCGGCAGGACGGGGATGTGAAAATATGCGTCCTGCAAGTCCAACGCTACCATCCAGTCTCCAGGGTCGAGGGCAGTCAAGACCTGAGCTAGGGTGAGCATCTTGAACTTCTCCTTCCGGAGGAAGCGATTTACGTTCCGGAGGTCCAAGATAGGACGCATGTCCTCCTTGTCCTTTTTGGGCACCAGAAAGTAGTGGGAATAACAACCACACCCTACTTCTGGGGTCGGAACGTGCTCGATGGCCCCCTTGGCCAAGAGGGCCGCAAATTCCTTTCGAAGAAGTACCAAATGGTCCCCCGACATGCGGTGGTGCTGAGGTGGCATGGTTGGGGGGGTAGTCTCGAAGGGGAGGGAGTAGCCCCTTCGGACAATGTCCAAAACCCACCGGTCCGATGAGATGGTGCGCCAGTGGGGAAGGTGATGGCGGACCCTGCCCCCCCACTGGCGTGCTCTGGACCTGAAAGGATGGACTAGGAGGGTTTGGAGGCCGCGGACGGGGCGGAGGTTGTGGCCTGACCCGCACGCTGGCTACCCGACCCGCCTCGGCGGGAGCCACTTCCTCGGCCACGCGAAGGCGCTTGCTGCGCGGGCCGGTGGCTGGGCAATGGACGTGACTGGGCGCCCCTTCCGTGGCCACGAAAGGGGCGAAAAGCAGACTGCTGCGGAGGGCGCGAGGCGGAGAGGCCCAAGGACTTGGCCGTAGCCCGCGAGTCCTTAAAGCGCTCTAGCGCGCTGTCTGCTTTATTGCCAAAAAGGCGGATACTATCGAAGGGCATGTCCATAAGGGTGTTTTGGACATCACCCGAGAAACCAGTGGTCCTCAGCCAGGCGTGACGGCGCAGCGCCACTGTCGTAGCAAGCGATCTCCCTCCCGTCTGCAATAACACGGGAGAACAGTGTCTGGACCTCCTCAGGACACTTAGGCAGCACCTGCGCCACCGAATCCCACAGAGAGTGGGAATAACGGCCCAAAAGGCAAGCGGTGTTCACGGACCGCAAGCCAGCACTGGAGGAAGAGAAAATCTTCTTCCCAAATTGTTCCAATTTTTTGGATTCCCTGTCCGGCGGAGCCGTAGGGAAGGCGCTCTGAGAGGTAGAGGCTTGGACAACCAAGCTCTCCGGGGTGGGGTGTTGGGAGAGGAACAAGGGGTCGCCCGGGGCCGGGCGATGGCGAGGGGCTACGTTCCTGTCCACAGGAGCCCCTGTGGTGGGCCTGGACCAGGTGCCCAAAAGAACGTCAGAAAGTGCGTCGTTGAACGGTAGCAGTGGCTCCGAAGAGGTAGCTGCCGGCTGAAGCACTTCCGTCAGGAGGTTAGTCCTGACAGCCACTGTAGGGAGCTCGAGGCGCAAGGCCGCGGCCGCCCTACGCAACACTGTTGCATAACTTGCTCTCTCCTCCGTAGCCACGGAAGGAGGAGACAGCATGCCAAGGTCTGGAGAGGTGTCCAGGCCACTGGCATCACCCAGTTCCTCAGCCCAGTCCTGATAAGGCTCACATTGAGCTGTGAGAGGGTCTTCCGACCCCTCCCAGTCCTCCTCGTCCTCCAAAACAGGTGAAAAGTATGGAGGGCGGACATGAGGGAAGAAAAGTCCCATCGGCGTCGGAATCGGCGTCGGGCGACGTCGATCCGGCTCCGTGTCCGGTTCCGGGGAGAACCTAGGGGCGGCGCCGCCCGGGGCCTCGGACGGCGCTGTGAATGGTACCGGGGAGGTCGGCGCCGGTGGAGGTGTTATTAGGTCAACCGGTGTCGACCGGGATCCAGGCCTGGATCCGTGGGGGTCCTGCGGCGCTGGAGCCGCCGGAGACACCGGGGCCGGAGCCGCCGGTGGTGCCGAAGGAGGACTCCCACTGGGGCCCGCGGGGCCCGAAGGCGCACCGGGGTAACCCTTAGGCCCGAAGATGCGAGCCATGGCCGACAAGAAGTCTTGGATGTCGGCCGGAGTCGACGTCGGACCCAGAACAGGCGGGTAGGCCGGCGTCGACTGTTCGGGAACCCCCGGAGCCGGTACCAACCGGACCCTCAGCCGAGTCGAGAGACCGGCGAGGGGAGGTCTTAGAGCGACGCTTCTTAGACCTCTTGTGCTTCGCCTTACCTGAAGACGAAGACTTCGACCCCGACGAATGTCGACGACTGCGCGACCGGCAACTCGACCTCTCCCGGGACCAAGACCTCGATCGGCGCGGAGCCGAGTGCCGGGCCTCGAGAAGCTTTCGAGACCGCTCTCGCAAAGCCTTCGGAGCGAGGGACCGACACTCGGGACACGACTTGGGGTCGTGGTCGCGCCCCAGGCAGAAGAGACACTCTCGGTGCGGATCCGTAATCGACATCATGCGATTACAGACCTCGCATGGCTTGAAGCCGGGCATCCCTACTGACACCTTGAAGTCGAAACGACTCGAAAACTTGGACAAAAAAGTCTCAAAGAATACTCAGTCAAAAAATGACTGGGGCACTGCTCAATCTGGATCTGCGCTTACTGGCGCGGAAAAAGAAAGAACTAACGCCAGCGCGCATGGGCGGCGTCTAAGTACTGGCC
Organism: Calotriton arnoldi; assembly: GCA_963921515.1. Taxonomy (NCBI): domain Eukaryota; kingdom Metazoa; phylum Chordata; class Amphibia; order Caudata; family Salamandridae; genus Calotriton; species Calotriton arnoldi. Next base: position 928,769 of record CAWUFW010001642.1, on the reverse strand, counting down.
GCGACGTCATCCCGGCGATCACGACGCCGACGACGGACGCGGAGCCGCACGACGCCGCCTACCGACGCGCAGGGGTACTGCTACACAAAACTTTCCGGATCCAGCCTGACGCCTGGGGATATTCTAAGGTAAGGAATCTGTCACTAACGTGTCTCTTTCAGATAACCTGTTTGCATTAGCTAGCTCACAGTGCCACTAGAATCTCCTCTTATCGGGTAGAGAATAGTTTCTGGCAACCTCAGAACATGACAACCCTGATCCCCCAGGATCGTGGAAACAATATACTACTTTTCGCTCAGTCACTCGTGCTCACTTAGTTTGTCTCAGAGATACACAGAATAAACAGTATGGGCGTTTCAATAAGGATTTATTGAACAGTTGTTATTCTAGTGTAGAATAGATTTGCTGCAACAACCATTAGACAGTAGCAGAGATATATGGTTAGCAATATTACAAAAGTAAAGGGATGGTATAGTTCTACCATCTTGCAGAAATCATGAATATATACATGTACATAAAACACATGATTAGAAAGTGCGTACTCCTACAATGCCTCCCTAACTAGATGTACCTAAATGTACCTAGCATCGGTGTAGGTGTTATGCCAAGAGTCCCTCTAGGATCTAGTCAACCCCCATTACCTGAGAGTTAGAGAATGTGGGACCCCGTCCTGGTCTCAAGTTGAACACCCCGCGAGGGATGTTAGACCACTGCTAGCTGGAGTGTCTGCATGCAGGAACCTCAGCGTCTCTGGTCAGTGTGTCAGCCGGGAAGTCACGGTCTCCTCTCCCTGTCTAAGCAAGACATGATGTATATATACCCACAGGTCTCCCCAGGGGTCCTACCTTGCTGAGTTACTGTGTCGGCCTAAAGGATGACGTCGGGCTTGAACTTTATCATAGATATTATACAGGAGATGTTCGTCCTGCTGTGAATCCTGCTGTGCTTCCAAGAAGCCTCATGCATAATGTATGAGTTTCGAACCAGGGAAAAACCTGCGTTCTGAATGCAGTGTCGTATCTAGGTAAAAGGTCAGTCCCTATGAACCGTTATGTATTTAATGTAGGGAAGGATATAGGTGAAAGGTTGCAGTGTTACCTGTGCCTATATAGGGTACCTATATGGAATATAATAAACTATTACATCACATTTAGGGAAGCCAGAGTATATATTTAATTATGTTTTGATATTGCATTATTGTTTTTTTTGCCTTGGCACAGCTATATCATTGTTGCGTGATGTCTTATGATTCATGTATAACAACATTATTGGGAATCTATGTGACAATTTATAGAATGAGTTGGGGCAAGTCATGTATGATTTACGATCTGCTTGTCATAGGCAAAATGGGTTTCATGAGAAATGCAGTATTGCTAATGGGAAATGAATAATGTTTATTGTTCAGGGAAACCACTGAAGATGGAATAAACATATATAACAATGACACAGTCGTATCAGGGATGATGGGTGTAAAATGAAAACATACAAATTTCTACATTGTGGGAACTATCACAGACCTAAGTATGGCATATCTATGTGTGGTAGGGATGTGGTTGTACATGTGCACTGGCTATCGCCCTGCCACTGTAGATGGTACTTTTGCAGAATCTACTGATTTTAAGTGTTCACTTTTGATTGTTTACATATATTTCGGCAATATGTATGGGTGATGATCCTTTAACAGTTATGAAGGATATGGAAATATCTCATAGTCCTTTATCTGTATCTGACAGATCCAAGGATTCTCCACACTATCCGGTTTAGTATAATTGCAGTTGTCTATGTTTTCTATTTGTTATGTATATGTGTGTGTATGTGTTTACCTTACTTTTTATAATATCTATACACCTAAAGAAGGCTACATTTAGAATAGAGCTTACTCTTGCTGGGCTTGACAAATGTAAATGACCTGGATGGGCAATACGGCTGAAATATGTTGACCATCTTATAATGAAGGACTTTAGAAGAGATGCATTCCGGTAAGTCCCTGTCAGCTTGTAACCTTACTGCGGCTAGTAAATAAAAGGAATAAAATTGCTTCCATACTATTCTCAGGTAATTTTATACAATCACTTTTACCCTTTCTCAAAAGATCCTCAATCACCAGGATTGCAGGTGTCTTGTGGGCTCGTCGTCTGAAGACAGTTCAGTATTGCCCACCCCAACTACCATGGTGCATGACTTGATGATGAAGCATGCCATGTAGGTCGGTGAGAGTGTGTGTATCCTGAAAAGGAGACTCTTTAGATTAAAAAACAAACGAAAAAGTGCTTTTGAACCTTGTGGTCAAGTGGTATAAGCAACTCAGGCGTTCCAGTTGTCTTTGACACATTTCTCTATTTATTTGCTACTTCAGTATATAGTCTGAGAATAGCACGAAAAATAAATACACCAGAGTGTTCCTCTCCTAAAATGCTGGTTCTCTGTGTAGCTCCCTGGTTCGGGTTTTTGTCCTTCCCCCTGGCTGGCTCTTTTTTCCGATCGGTTTACCAGTGAGCAGAAGCCTCGGGAAAACCACATAGGGCCTGATTACGAGTTTGGGGGTGCGGGTGGGACTGCCACGCCATTGCCCCGCTGTCATGTTCGCACGTACCGGGGAGAGCATACTACGGTTGCCTGTCTAGTTATTGTGCTCTCCCCCATACGTGCAGTACCGCGGGTCACCACACGATTACATCCGGGTGACACCACATAAAACTCCCTTGGATACGGCACCTGGTGCTTCTGATTAAGTTGCAGCGTGTTGGGAGTCGGACTCCGTATCTCCGCCGGTCCTCGGTAAGAACCTTTCCTTGTATCACTTTCAACGGAGACTTCTTCCCTGCAGGTATCCTGTATGCTCCCACCGCATCACAGAGCCTCACGCAGCCCCAGGAGCCTGTTAGCGCAGATGCGCTGCTCCTCCCAAGAGAAGGACGAAGCCTTCTCCCTTTCATTGCCAGCATTCCCGGTGAGCGCAGGAGCGCGTCACCACCTTTGCCCCTTTCCTCAGTCAATATTCCCGGTGAGTGCAGGAGCGCGTCACCACCTTTGCCCCTTTCCTCAGTCAATATTCCCGGTGAGCGCAGGAGCGCGTCACCACCTTTGCCCCTTTCCTCAGTCACTATTCCCGGTGAGCGCGTCACCACCTTGCCCCTTTCCTTTGTCATCATCTGGGTGAGCGCAGGAGCGCGTCACCGCCTTTGCCCTTGCCTACCCCCCGGTGAGTGCAGGAGCACGTCACACACGTACCAACATTCCCGGTGAGCGCAGGAGCGCGTCACCACCTTTTGCCCCTTTCCTCAGTTACTATTCCCGGTGAGCGCAGGAGCGCGTCACCACCTTGCCCCTTTCCTTGGTCATCATCTGGGTGAGCGCAGGAGCGCGTCACCGCCTTTGCCCTTGCCTACACCCCGGTGAGCGCAGGAGCGCGTCACCGCCTTTGCCCTTGCCTACACCCCGGTGAGCGCAGGAGCGCGTGCCGCTATTACCAGACCGCAACGGCACTGAAGTGTTCCTACTGTAAACTATTGTTCCCTGGAATCCTCTACTCCCCAGTTCCCCTGGTGCCCCGTGAGGGCACGCCTGCTGTCTAGTGCAAGAAACTGGGTTACGGACGCACCTACCGGAGGTTCATATCTTCAAGAGCTTACTTTCAGGTGACCATTGCAACTGTCCCTAAAACCTTCCCCTGTCTAGTGTGTGGGTGTATACATGACTAGTTGACAGGGTAGTGATTGTTTGTTGGTTGTCATTCCAGGCTGCCGGTCCAGAAAAGACAACCGTCCCTTCGGGTGTCACTCTTCACCTCAGCACTCCACACGGTACACCACCCTTTGAGGATTCCTTCCCCCAGTCTTCACCAATCCCCGGTCTGGTACCAATTCAAGGTAGGACAGGGAAATAGGTGGGAGACGGTGGAGGTTGTCCATGTCATCCCCGCGAGACTACTCTACCGGCAGAAGGTAAGGCTGATAGAGCCCTGACAGAATCAGAAGCCCAAGACTAATCATCTCGCCCAGGTGACATGAACACCCAGAACATTACCCTGCAGGACATAGCTGCTATATTGACCTGCATGCAAACCGAAAATCAAAGCTTGCGACAGGATGTCAATGCCTTACAAAGTCTGCTGGCCTCCGGTCAGCCACCCACGGTTAGACCCAAACAGACAAACGTGTTACAACCACCCACGTTCAACCCTTGGGGGTCCTCACCCCCGGCACAGGGCCCTATCCCTCCTATACAGGTGGTGGCTTCACATCCAGTCCCGCTGGCACCCCCGGAACGCTTTTATGGGGACAGTTCTAAATACAGCATATTCCTCAACCAGTGCCAGCTACACTTCATGGCTCGTGCTTCCGCCTTCCCTGATGATGCAGCAAAGGTCGCATTCATCCTTTCGTATCTGGGGGAGACGCAGCGCAATGGTCCATAGCGTTGGTGGACAACGACGACCCCATGTTGTACAGCCTACCTGTGTTCAAAGAAACACTGCGTAGAATGTTTGCCCGACACACACTTCTGCAGGCAGCCGACAATGCACTCCTCAACCTCAAACAAGGTAACACAGACCTCCTACATTACATCACCACCTTTAACAGGTTGGTCATTGAAGCCAAATGGCCTGAGACCAAGATGGTGTCAGTATTCTACCGAGGACTACGTGAGGAACTAAAGGACCTTATATCACAAATATCGGACTCCCCAGAGGACATCGGTCCCTTCATAGACCTAACTGTAAAAATGAACTTCAGAATGCAGGAACGCAAAATAGAAAAAACCAAGGGGGCCGATGCCAGGTACCCAGTATTCCGGGAGAAAACCAAATCCGAAAGTCCTAGGAGTCCGGACACCTCGGAGCCTATGCAAATAGGCGGCATACGTGGACCCTTGTCTAAGGCTGAAAAAGAAAAACGACGTCACCAAAACCAGTGTCTGTATTGTGGCAAAAGCGGCCATTACGTCAAGGAGTGCCCTGTGAAACCGAGTAAACCAATGACAAGGAAAACCAGCGCCCTTCCCGTTTCTCGTGGTGAATGGTCGGAAAACGACATAACTCAGTAGAAGGGAAGGTCGGTCTACTGGGTTGTTCGTCTGATAAGACCTCCTCTTCGGCCCCACACGATCACAACCAACATGTGGGTATCATAGTAACGTTACAATCCCGTAAAGGCCAATCATGGACCGTAACGGCCCTCATCGATTCCGGAGCTACCGGAAATTTCATAGACACCCAATATATGGAAGATCTTGGGATTCCTGCGATAACCAAGGACAGACCAGAAACGGTAAAAGCAGTGGATGGCACAGACCTGACCTCTGGACTGATCCGATATCAGACTGACATCATGACGATGACATGCGGGACAGACGAACATAAAGAGTTCATCGCCTTTGATGTCATAGACGCACCCCAGTTCAAACTAATTCTGGGTCTCCCCTGGCTTGTCACCCATAATCCTCTCATCGATTGGGCAAACAGACTAATGACCCTTAATTCACCATATTGCAGCCGCACCTGTTACTCAAAACATGGGAACACCAACGCACGAGTCGTGGAAATCCATATTCTTCCTCTTACGGGAATGGGTGTTATCACACAAGGAACCATACCAGAGGAGTACGCCGATTTGTCATCAGTGTTCGATGAACAAAAAGCCAACACGCTTCCTCCCCATCGCAGTTTCGACTGCAGAATAGATCTATTGCCGGGATCCAAGCTGCCTTGTTGTCGAGTGTATTCCCTCACTGAAAAAGAAAGCACCCATCTGCGCACCTATCTGGACGAATACCTGAAAAACGGCTTCATACGCCATTCCAAGTCACCCGTTTCTTCAGCACTCTTTTTCATAGCCAAGAAGGGAGGGGATCTACGAACCTGCATCGATTATAGAGCCATGAACAACATCACTATCAAGAACCGATACCCCTTGCCTTTGATCTCCAACCTACTGGACCAAGTGAAAGACGCCAGGATTTATACTAAACTGGATCTTCGTGGGGCCTATCATCTGGTAAGAGTCCAAACGGGGACGAATGGAAGACAGCGTTCCGGACCCGATACGGACTCTTTGAGTACCAGGTCATGCCCTTTGGGCTCTGTAATGCCCCTGCTGCATTCCAATTCTTCATTGATGAGGTGCTACGAGAACATATCGATCAATATTGCGTAGTATATATCGATGATATATTGATCTATTCCCCGAGCGTTCCAGACCACATCCAACACGTCCGTAGCATCCTCAAGAAGTTGCTGCAACACGGCCTGTACGTCAAGCTGGAAAAAGTGTATTCCACACAACCGAGGTGGAATTCTTGGGACACATCTTGACCCCAGCAGGAATCAGTATGGATGCAAGAAAGGTCGAGTCTGTGTTACAATGGCCTTCCCCGGGTTCCCTGAAACAGGTCCAACAATTCCTAGGATTCGCCAATTATTATCGTCGTTTTATTCCAGGGTTCTCTGGCATCATCACTCCCATCACACGGTTACTGCGCAAGGGGATTAAGTTCGTATGGAACCCTGAAGCTGAGAAGGCTTTTCTCGAACTGAAAACCAGATTCACTAGTGCACCCGTCCTGATACACCCCAATCCAGAACACCCATTCGTTGTCGAGGCCGATGCTTCACAGGATGCCCTGGGGGAGTCCTATCCCAAAGGGATACTACATCGGGTCTCCTACACCCTGTAGCCTACTATTCCCGAAAGCTGCAACCCGCGGAACGGAACTACACAGTATCCGATCGGGAACTACTGGCCATCAAGACGGCCTTCGAAGAGTGGCGTCATTACCTGAAGGACGCCAGACACCCTGTTACCATCTATACGGACCACCGGAACCTTCAATTCCTCCGCTCTGCCAGGGCGCTAACTGCCCGTCAATTGAGATGGACGTTGTTCTTCAATGAATACGACTTCATGATTACATACCGTCCTGGTAAAGACAACGCAAAAGCAGACACCCTGTCCAGACTCGGAGAAACCGGTGAAGGAGGAGACAAACCGACACCATCTCCCATCCTACCGGGACGGTGTTTTCAGGGAGTCATCCTCTCCTCCTCTTTCTTGTCCCAGTTGCACAACGACCTCAAAGTAAAGGACCCAGCAGAATGGCTCGGAAAGCTGTCGGGAATCACTACTGGTGGTGGGTTCCTCTATAAAGACAACAACTACTTTCTACCATTGCCGCACCATCAACAAACAGCGCTGTACATGTGCCATGACTACACGCTATCATTACACCCTGGGTTTCACAAGACCATGGATCTCTTACGCAGATACTTCTGGTGGCCAACCATGCAGGATGACGTTCGCAACTACATAGCCCACTGCACGACCTGCGCGCAAGGAAAAAACCAACCCGGACCCACTGTGGGTTTGCTACACCCTATCCCGGTACCCCCATACCCGTGGCACACGGTATCCATGGACTTCGTTGTGGAATTGCCTCGAACCAGGACCGGATATACCACCATACTCACCATTGTGGACCACCTAACCAAGATGGCGCATTTCGTGCCGTTGCAGAAAGTGCCTTCTGCTATGGAGCTAGCCTTAGTATTCATGAACAACGTAGTCCGTCTGCACGGAATCCCTTCCGTACTGATCACCGACAGAGGCTCTCAGTTCGTATCCCGTTTCTGGGGAGCGGTATGTGACACCATAGGGACGGAAGTACGACTTTCCTCCGCCTACCATCCCCAAACCGACGGCAGGGCAGAGAGAACCAACCAAACCATGGAACAATACCTTCGTTGCCTACTCATAGCGGTCGAAAAGGAATGGTCAGAGGTCCTGTGGATGGCGGAGTATGCATATAATAACAACAAACACGCTTCCATAGGAATGTCGCCCTTTTACTGCCTACAAGGTCGTCATCCACGCACCACACCCTGGGCAGAACCACAAACCAGTCCTCTGCCCACCATCCAAGCTTATCACACCCTGCTATGTGACTTGTGGCAACAAGCGCGATTCGAGCTGACCAAAGCCAAAGAAACCTACAAACACCATGCAGACACACACAGACAGGTAGAACCAGAGTACAAGACGGGAGACAGGGTTTGGGTCTCCGTTAAAAACCTCAATCTGCACGGCCCCAAGAAATTGCTATCGCGTTTCATAGGTCCCTACCGCATAGCCAAGGTCATCAATAAGGTGGCCATGAAACTTTCCTTGCCCCCTCACATGAAAATACACCCAGTCTTCCACGTGTCTCTGCTGAAGCAGGCTCAGTCTGATGGCCTGGCCTCTGTGCCTCCGCCGCCTGTACTCAGGGATGACCACGAGGAATACGAGGTGCGTGCAGTGCTAGATTCCCGTAGGTCCAGGGGGAGGCTCTATTACCTTATCGACTGGAAAGGGTATGGTCCTGAAGAGAGGTCCTGGGAGCCCCTATCCCATGTCCGTCACGCCCCTCAGCTGGTACGTGCCTTCCATGTTCGTCACCCCCTGAAACCGCGTCCTACCACCCCCGTGTAGGGGAGGGGGTTTGTCTTTGTGGGGGGTGCTGTCATGTTCGCACGTACCGGGGAGAGCATACTACGGTTGCCTGTCTAGTTATTGTGCTCTCCCCATACGTGCAGTACCGCGGGTCACCACACGATTACATCCGGGTGACACCAATCAATCAGTCAATCAATCAAGCATTTGTATAGCGCGCTACTCACCCGGAGGGTCTCAAGGCGCTTGGGGGAGGGGGGTCCGCCACCACATAAAACTCCCTTGGATACGGCACCTGGTGCTTCTGATTAAGTTGCAGCGTGTTGGGAGTCGGACTCCGTATCTCCGCCGGACCTCGGTAAGAACCTTTCCTTGTATCACTTTCAACGGAGACTTCTTCCCTGCAGGTATCCTGTATGCTCCCACCGCATCACAGAGCCTCACGCAGCCCCAGGAGCCTGTTAGCGCAGATGCGCTGCTCCTCCCAAGAGAAGGACAAAGCCTTCTCCCTTTCATTGCCAGCATTCCCGGTGAGCGCAGGAGCGCGTCACCACCTTTGCCCCTTTCCTCAGTCAATATTCCCGGTGAGCGCAGGAGCGCGTCACCACCTTTGCCCCTTTCCTCAGTCAATATTCCCGGTGAGCGCAGGAGCGCGTCACCACCTTTGCCCCTTTCCTCAGTCACTATTCCCGGTGAGCGCAGGAGCGCGTCACCACCTTGCCCCTTTCCTTTGTCATCATCTGGGTGAGCGCAGGAGCGCGTCACCGCCTTTGCCCTTGCCTACCCCCCGGTGAGTGCAGGAGCACGTCACACACGTACCAACATTCCCGGTGAGCGCAGGAGCGCGTCACCACCTTTTGCCCCTTTCCTCAGTTACTATTCCCGGTGAGCGCAGGAGCGCGTCACCACCTTGCCCCTTTCCTTGGTCATCATCTGGGTGAGCGCAGGAGCGCGTCACCGCCTTTGCCCTTGCCTACACCCCGGTGAGCGCAGGAGCGCGTCACCGCCTTTGCCCTTGCCTACACCCCGGTGAGCGCAGGAGCGCGTGCCGCTATTACCAGACCGCGACGGCACTGAAGTGTTCCTACTGTAAACTATTGTTCCCTGGAATCCTCTACTCCCCAGTTCCCCTGGTGCCCCGTGAGGGCACGCCTGCTGTCTAGTGCAAGAAACTGGGTTACGGACGCACCTACCGGAGGTTCATATCTTCAAGAGCTTACTTTCAGGTGACCATTGCAACTGTCCCTAAAACCTTCCCCTGTCTAGTGTGTGGGTGTATACATGACTAGTTGACAGGGTAGTGATTGTTTGTTGGTTGTCATTCCAGGCTGCCGGTCCAGAAAAGACAACCGTCCCTTCGGGTGTCACTCTTCACCTCAGCACTCCACACGGTACACCACCCTTTGAGGATTCCTTCCCCCAGTCTTCACCAATCCCCGGTCTGGTACCAATTCAAGGTAGGACAGGGAAATAGGTGGGAGACGGTGGAGGTTGTCCATGTCATCCCCGCGAGACTACTCTACCGGCAGAAGGTAAGGCTGATAGAGCCCTGACACCCGCTCCCGGACCGCCAAACCTGTGTGCGCACCGCCTGCCAGATTACATTTTTGTCACTGGTTGACGGTTCTTTGGAGGTCCCACAGCGGTGCCTATGAAATAAGCATCGCAATGGGAACGTCAAAACTGATGCAGTCCATGCCGTGCAGGTACTGGGGTGCATGCACACAGGGGGGCACAACATGTGCCCCCTGCATGCATCTCATGGCCCTGAGGGAACAGGGGCCCCGTAGGGCTCCCTTTGTTTCCTCTCTGCCACGGTTTTCATCGAATAGGAACCACCATGAAAACCAGGGGGGGGAGAGGAAACTCGTAATATGTTTGGCCAACCGCGGCAATCCGACTAAGCATACTGCGGCCTCAAAACTGCTGCACTACCGCCAGGGATCTCTGATCCTTAGGAGTGCGGCGGTGCAATGGCGGTCGGACCGCTGGTGTGGCAGTGGCAGGACCGTGACTGACGTGCCACAGAGAGTCTGGTGGTCCGTGGACCGCCAGACTCATAATAAGGCCCATAAAGTATCCCATTAGCTACCTAAGGCAATAAAGGGTGCTCCTCACCAAACCAACTGTGAGCCTTTTCCTAAATGAGACTCATTGTCACCAGTGTTATTTATCACCAGCATAAACTATTGATTCCCCACAGTCACCCTCTCAGTTAATTACCACCACCACAAGTGCACGAGAAATTGCAGCAGCACTTGCCTGTGGCCACGACCCCCCCGGGGCCGTAGCAGTAGTACCCGTATGGCTATTCTGTCTCTCTGGGCCGCTGGGTATAAGTGGTGTATTTTCCGAGGTCTTGCCCTGGCTGCCTTTCTCGTCCTTCTTATACCCTCCTGGAAACTCCTCCGCTTCAATGTCCACGTCTCCTCTGTCCGCTCTGTCTTCTTTCTCCTTGATCCTGTGTTCGTAACTTCCAGCTGTAATCTCCTCTCTCGTCGTCCCAGCTGGCATTTTCCCATCATTCTTAAAGGCTGCCTCTCCTCCTTTTTGTCGGTCAGCTACAACGCGATCCTTTACTGCTCCAAGGCAAATGGCGGCAGCCATACTGGATTTCTCAGAGCCTGCCAACGCTCCACACTGCTCCCTCCCAGGAATGGCCGTTGGGCCATTCAGTTGCTGGATTCTAGGAAAGGTAATCCACGTTCTTCTGTAGTTTCCAGGGAATGTGGAGGATCTGGAAGGAGAAAGGATGTAAGGCTAGGAACCATCTCATAATTCTGGGGTTGGTGTTTTATTACGGGATAGTCACGTTAAGGGGGCATGATCGGTCAAGAGAATAAAAGAACGTCCTAAAAGGTAATCAGGAGGGATTCCATACCCCATTTAATAGTGAGACATTCTTTTTCTATGGTTGAGTAGTATTTCTCCCGGGGAAGAAATTTCTGACTAAAGAATAACAGTGGGCGTGAGGTACCTTGATCAGGTTGGGATAGAATAGCCCCTAAACCATAGCCCGAGGCATCCGTTTGTAGTGCTAACGTTTTATTAAAATCGGGACACTGGGGAAGCGGAGCACGGCATAAGCTATCTTTTAATCATTGAAAGCTGTTTTCATGGACATCGGACCATTGCTGGATACATGAGGGACACTTGTTAGTCAACAAGTCAGTGAGGGGACTAACGATTTTGGAGAAAGAGGGAATGAACCTGCAATAATAACCTACGAGTCCCAAAAAGGAACACATTTCCTGTTTAGTGGTAGGTCTTGCTATTTGTTCAATAACCTTGATTTTGTCAATCTGTGGTTGGATAGTGCCTTTCCTAATAGAGAACCCTAAATATTGGATATGGTTAGTAGCGAGAGTTGACTTCTTAGGGTTAATGGTAGGCCCTGCTTGTTGCAAAGCATTAAAAATTCAGGCTAAATGTCTCAAGTGGGTATCCCAGTCAGAACTTTAGACCACAATATCATCAAGATAAGCTGCTGCATTCCCACAATTGGGTCGTAATATTTAGTCCATTAGTTGTTGGAAAGTGGCAGGGGCTCTGTGGAGACTGAAAGGTAACACTTTATTGTGATATAAACCCAAAGGGGTGGAAAAAGCTGTTTTTATCGGTCATTTTAAAATGTGTTTATTAAATTTTTTATAAAAAAACAAAATACACTAACAGAAGAAATACAACAAAAGAGAAAAAAACTTGCAATGTGCAAGGAACAAATAGTCAGCATGGTGAAATAAATTATTCAAGGCATTAATGAATAGTGAGACAGTAGTGGTAAGGGAGGTGATGACAACAAAGGGAAGAGAGTCTCAAAGTAGTGCAGAGGAGGGTGTCGCAGACATAATGAAAAAAATAATACCCAAGTCAGAAATGTGCATTGAAATAATGAGGAGCTGTTCAGTTAGGGTCGGCGGATTCTACAGAAAGCAGGTCATCTCTCAGGGGCAGCCAAACATCTATAGGCTTCGAAGTGTGCAGCTGTAATTGGGCATAGTCTTCACCAATCTTGATGCAAAATGACATACTCTGGAGCCAGGCCGTCTCCGTAGGGACACTCCCATTGCCCCAGTGCAAAGCCAATTCATGTTTTGCAAGAATAAGCGCAATAGTTACAAATCTACGAGTAGATTTAGGGATATAATGAGTGTATCCCAGTAGTGCCACCATGGGATCCTGTATGATAGTGATATCAGTCATGATGGAGAGGAGGGAGATTATGGAGGACCAGTAGCGGCCTATGTATGGGCATATCCAGGTTAGGTGCGCAAAGTCGCCGCCTCAGGCATGGCCTTTGGGACAATTTGTAGAACGTGTGGGATCAAATGTGCAATGTCTGTAGGGGTAATGTAAGCCCTATGGAGGATCTTAAAGTAGAGGAGCTTATATTTATGATTAACAGAGATGAGCTTTGTTTGCGAGCAGCAATACGACCACATTTTGCCGGTCAATGGATGCCCCAAGTCATCCCTCCAGGCCTCCCTGACACATTTGGTAGAGTCAGGTTTCATGGATAGGCATGAACGTCATAATCTGGAGATAAGCCTATCCCAATCAGTGTCCGATATGATAAGTGTCAGTGGGGGAAATTCATCAGAGGCGAGGGGGTATGTGGGAATGCGTGAGTTTTGTAGTCGTCTTAAAATGAAATGATCCATGTACGAGGCATCAGAAAAATGGGTGGCATCTCTATGTTTAAGAACATGACCTTCGGGGAACACATCTTCGATAGTATGTAGGATGTGATGTAATAATGTGCGCTTGACAAGTTTCATGCTTGTGAGAGGAAGCCAATGGTTATCGGCTACTGGTAAGGCTGGAAAGTACAGGAGGTCGCCTCCCAAATGATACCCATTTCTAACATGTCCTTTACCTCCTATTCTACTATCTCTCGCCTGGTGGTGGGAATACAAAATGGTTTTTGTTATATGATCCATCCCTCAGTTGTTATGAATTTGTGTTCTATAAGGTTGATATGCCCTGGAGTACCTAAAAACAAGGCCGGATATTGTTGGATTGATTGGTCTAGTTGTTGTCTCTGTTCTGTGGTTAGGAAGGATCCTGTATTAATTTGCCCTTTGGTTTCACCTTCTAATGGTGGTGCAGGTATAATAAAGGGCTGGGACCCCGTGACATAATTGATGGGGTTGTCGAAGCTCTGTCAGGGAAAGGTTCTTCCCATTTCTTCAATAGGTTGATGTGGAATATCTGACCTTCTTGACCCCTTTTTGGCATCGCTATTTTATAGGTGACAAGAGTTATCTTCTTAACATTATAAGGCCCTTGCCAGGTGCACAGAGAGGAGCAATATCAGTCCTTTCTCACCTTCTGATAAGTTCTGTAGTCTTGCTCCTCAAGCATAGGACCATCTCTGTTGGGTTTGGGCTTTTTCCGGTTAAAATGTACTTTTGCCACAGGGATGTTAAGCATTCTTTTAAGTTGGTCACATATTCAGGTAGTGTTTTCCCTTCATCTGCTTCCTCTGTCCACTGCTCTATGGACATATCTAATAGTGTTCTTGGTTTTCTACCAAATAGGAGCTCAAATGGGGAATACCCAGTAGAAGCTTGTTCATTGGTACGGATTGCAAAAAGGACAAGTGGTAGTTTGTCTAGTTGTCTACAGAGAGGAGCAATATCAGTACTTTTTCACCTTCTGATAAGTTCTGTAGTCTTGTTCCTCTAGCACAGGACCATTTCAGTTGGGTTTGGGCTTTTTCAGGGTTATCATGTACTTGATGCCACAGGTTTAAGGATTTTTTTAAGCTGGTCACATATTCAGGTAGTGTTTTCCTATAATGCTTTCCCTGGTAGGGATGGTGTCACTCGCAACTGAGGATCCCCTTCTATCTCCATCAGAACCTCTGCCACAGGATACTCTTTTTGGTCACCATAGACACACTAACAACTTCCCCCTCTTTAACTTGGGCTTCATTTACTAAATATTTACTAATTAGGGTGTAGAAGCATAATAAAGCAGAAACGGCTTTGCCATTTATGTGGATGTTTCTCTTAAACTTCCTATCTCCCTTCCTCATGGATAAGATTCTGCCTTTTGTGTAACCGATTTCCATGGGTTCCGAGGGTGGATTGCATTACACCCTCCTGAAAACTGCTCCGCTTTGATGTCCACGTCTCCTCTGTCCACTATGTCTTCTTTCTCCTCGATCCCGTGTTTGTAACTTCCTGCTGTAATCTGCTCTCTCGTCGTCTCAGCTGGCATTTTCCAATCATTCTTAAAGGCTGCCTCTCCTCCTTTTCGTCCGTCAGCTAGAACGCGATCCTTCGCCGCTCTGAGGCAAATGGCGACAGCCATACTGGATTGCTCGGAGTCTGCAGAAGCTTCACAAACCTATTATATAGAACATCCCATTTTGTGTCTAAGCAGAGTAGATTTACACATTTTGAGACCTTTAAGGCTGTTGTAACTTTAGTTTGAGATCACTCGTCGTCTAACTCTTCTGGGTGTGTGCTTGTATTAGCGTGTCCCACCCTAAACTCCTTCTTAAATGTCCCTAAACCTCTACCACGTTGTTGTAGGTATTCCCCATTTTCCAGCCAGTTCCCCTTGTCCCTCCCACATTCACTGCCAAAACATATATCTATGTGTGTTGTGATCACTGTCACTTAGTTGGAGATCTCCACTCTGAAAAGGTAGGAGAGGTGAAGGTGGAGCTCTCCGCCTGTAGGTTTGTAAATACCATTTTGTAGCGTGAAAGTAGTACTAGTTTATGTACTACAAAATGCAGTTTGTGAATAGACCCTACAATACTTCTGTGGATAGCTCTATCCTCACAGGCAGGCTCCTCTGTTGGGAAAACCACTGCAGCAGACCCGATGCTGGCAGTATTGCTTTCTGTACTGGCCTTTGATGTAAAGACTGGTGAAAATAATATAAGCAACAACTGGGCAAGAGTAGAATTGCAGACCTGCAGCTATGTTTTCTTTTTTGGCTTGAAGAACAAGTTACTACCTTCGGTAATGCCCTTTCTGGTGGATACTTCTTCTCACTGCAGATTCCTCACCATGTGAACTTCCGCCATACTGGATCTGAAAAACTCAAAAGCAGTGCCCCTGCACATCGGTTGGTTGCACTGTGCGACTCTGCGTCAACGCCGTTCCGCTCCGGAGGTGATGAAAGGAACCGCAAATAATAACTGCCCATGTGTGCTGAGGTGAGTTTCTTTCATGAACTCTTTCATGCCATCAGACACAGAGCCCATTGGAAAATTGAGCAAACCAGTGTGCAGATTCCTAGACTGGGATCTTTGAAAGAGACGGTACCACAGAACTGGGAAGTGGGAGGGTGGTGAGGAATTTGTAATTAGATAGAATCCCCACCGGAAAAGGCATTACGGAAGGTAAGTTACTTGTCCTTCACATGGATACTTCTAATCGTAGATTTCTCACCTTGTGAATAGATATCAAAGCAGTATTTCTGAAAGTGGTGGGTTTGTGGAATGGCTCAGAATAAAAGGTCTTGCAGGCCCGACTGAGCAAAATGCCCATTCAGTGAACCTGACTGTCCCGGCAATAGTGCTTTGTGAACATGTGCACTGTGCCCATGTAACTGCCTGACAGAGATCCAGGATAGGCACTCCACAAGCCAATTCACTGTCTCTAGTGGAGTGATCCCTTAGGTCTTTTGGCGACTGCTTTTTAGCCAGTACGTAGCAGATCTTAATGCAAATGACTACCGTTTGAGTGATGGTCCATTTCTGTCCTTCTTCATCCCAGAGAACACCACAAAGAGAAGATCATTCACCTGATGTTCTTTGACATGATCAATGTAAAAACTGAGTGCTCTCCTGGGGTTCAAATGATGGAGTCTTTCTTCCTCTTTCACGTGATAAGGTGGAGCAAAGAAGGTCAGGAGGGTGGTGGCCTGCCCAACACGATAAGGAGTTACCACCTTGGGTAAGAATGCAGCTCCAGCTCTTAACACTAGTTTATATGGAAAAAAGCTGGTATAAGGAGGCTGGCCGAAAGGGCCTGAAGTTCACTAATACAGCGTGGAGATGTTATCACAACCGGGAAGACCGCTTTTAGAGTGAGTAGATGCAGTGGTTCTAAAGGCGTACTAAATATAAATGTGAGAACCAGATTCAAATCATACTGTGGCATCACAAAGGGCCCAGGTGTAAATATATGCTAAAAAACCTTTAGGAATTGCATTACAACCAGTGATTTGAACAAAGCTTTTTGGTCTGGTGAATGTAAAATGCCAAAAGGGCCACAGGTAACCTTTAACTATGCCCAGAGCTAGACCCTTCTAGTCCAAAAACAAAGCAAACAACAGCACTACCAACCATTTTGCCTGGAATGGGACTAACTGAGGGGTTCCGCACCAAAAGCCACAAACTGGTCCAGGTGTGCTGCATACAGAGATTTAGTTGAAGGACGCCTAGCTACAGCAACATCTTCAGGAGGAAGCTCGAAGGGGAAAAATCAAGTTACTTACCTGTACACTGTGGTTCTCTAGTATTGATATCTTTTATAGATTCACATGCTTGAATCTTCCCTGTCGTCATAGTGGGAGTCCCACGGTAACAGTAAAATAGCAGTATAAAGCTTAAAGGTTAATCTCCCTTGAAAATCAATAGCATTTAGTAACCCATTAACCTTATTAAAGAACATCCAAACTCCAGCCAATCACATCACAGACCCAGAGTATCCATCCCCTTCAGGGCCACCATACCTCAGATTTCGAGCACAAGTGTAGTTAGTAAAACAATAGAGGTATAAAAGGTGAACCTGGAAGGGGAGGACAGAGGGCTGCATGTGAATCTATAAAAGATATCAATACTGGAGAACCACAGTGTACAGGTAAGTAACTTGTTTTTTCTCTAGTATTGTTTCTTTTATAGATTCACATGCTTGAATCAGAATAGCAAGCAGTACATAATAGTTAAAGGAGGTGGGAAAAACAGGTGAACCATCCCACCATGCGACCATAGTATTATAACCAGAATCGCAAACAAGTAACGTAGTATCTACATATATAAAATATAACACCTGCCAAAATACCAAGAGAAGAAAACTCAAAATAGTGGTAAAGGAAAGAAATAATAATAATAAACTCCAATAAGATGAGGCCTACCTTAAGCGAACAGACGACGTACGGCCGCTTGGCCAACAGCATTATCCGTCTTCCGCCAAGCATCCAGGCAGTAGTGCCTTGTGATGGTATGGACGTTCGTCCATGTCGCCGCCCTGCAGATGTCGGGTAAAGACACTCCGGCAAACAGGGTCGAGGACGTTGCCATCTTCCAGGTGGAATAGGCAGTCACCTTAGACGTTAGCGGGCGTCCCGCTCTTTCATGACAGTAAACTATAGTAGAAGAAACCCAACGTGCATTAGATGCTCTAGTCAAAGCCTGACCCTTCCTAGGGGCAGAGAAGGCGATGAGTTGGGTAGATTTACAAAAGGGTGTGGTCCTTTGTAAGTAAAACTTCAAGCATCGTTTGATGTCCAGAGAATGGAGAGCTTTCTCTGCCGGTGAAGACGGAGCAGGAAAAAAGGAAGGCAAGACCACTGGTTCATTTAGATGGAACGTGGTAGGTACTTTAGGGATGAACGAAGGATTAGTGCGGAGCACCACCCTTTCCTGTTGAAACTGCAGGTAAGGTTCCGTTGCAGCAAAGGCCTGAATTTCGCTAATACGTCTAGCAGACATGATGGCTAAGAGAAAAGCCACTTGCCATGAGAGATACTTCAAATCGCACTTGTGAATTGGCTCGAATGGTGATCTCATGAGATGCGGCAAAACAATGTTCAGTTGCAAGAGAACCGGAGGAGGTCAAATTGGTGGATAGGCTCTAAAAAGACCTTTCATAAATGCTTTCACTAGTCTGTTGGACCATAGAGACAGCTGATTTGAACATCTCCTATATCTTGAAATTGCCGCTAAATGTACTTTAATCGTTGAGTGAGAAAGACCAGCCTTGGCCAGAGACAAGAGATACAGCAAAACGTCCTCTGGAGGAGAAGAGAGAGGATGACATGAGTGCTTTGTACACCAGGAACAGTATCTTTTCCATTTAGCCGAGTAACACTTGACAGTGGAGGGAGCTCGGGCTTTGCTAAGTATTGAACTGCACTCCACAGAGATAATTAAGTCACCAAACTCCGTGTGGTGAGGAGCCAGGCCGACAAGTGAAGTGAGTGAATTGGCAGATGAACCACTTGGCCTTGATCCATGGAGATCAGATGTTCCGTTAGTTGAAGACGGATCGGAGAAGACTCTCATAGGCGAAACAACTCTATGTACCAGTACTGTCTTGCCCACGCTGGAGCAAAGAGAATGATGCGGCAAGGTTCCCGTTTGATTTTCTGTAGAACTCTTGGAATGAGTGGGAATGGAGGAAAATCATAAGCAAACGTTCCTTCCCAGGAAAAATGGAAGGCGTTCCCCAGAGAACCTGGTTGAGGAAATCTGCTGGCTTAGAATTCGCATTTTTTGTTGAGTGATGTAGCGAACAGATCCAGGGTTGGTAATCCCAAACACTGAAACACCCTTTCCAGCTGAACGGCATCCATCTCCCATTCGTGACACTGATTGGTGTCCCTGCTGAGGGAATCGGCCCATTCGTTTAGCACCCCCGGAACGTGCTGGACTTGCATCGATATGTTGTGTTGAATTAGCCAATTCCAAATTCGTTGCGCTAGGCTTGACAGAGCCAGAGACTTCGTGCCCCCTTGTTTCTGTAGATAGAACATGGTGGTTGTGTTGTCTGTGCGGACGAGAATCGATGATCCCCTTATCCTTGGAAGAAAGGATCGGGGCCCTAGAAAGACTGCTTTTAGCTCTAACAGATTTATGTGAGATTTATTTAAGACTCCTGGTCCGACCACCTCCCTTGGACCTGAAGCTCCTGAAGGTGAGCGCCCCACCCTTCCATGGAAGCGTCCGTTGTCATTATCATCAATGGTTTTACTGGGAGGAAGGACAGGCCTTGGGAGGGATTGCTTCTGATTGTCTGCCCTGATCATTTCTGGCGGGATTGAGACAGTGTTGTCGAAGGAGCCTCGAGATTGAATCCATTGAGAGTCGAGCTGCTCCTGGAGAGGTCTCATTCGCAATCAACAGTGTGGTATCAACGGGATGCAGGATGACATCATCCCCAACATCGACTTGTAAATCCTCACAGAAACGCACCTTCTTGAGGAGAGGGACTGAGCTATCCTTTGAAGACGTGCGATTCTTTCCTCTGTGGGAAAGGCCATTGAGTGACTGGTATCCAATGTCGCTCCCAGGAACACCAGCGACCTGGAGGGAAGGAGAGAGGACTTTTCTCTGTTGAGATTGAGACCCAGAGAGTGAAAAAGTCGAAGACAGGCACTCGTGGACTCTTTGGCGTCCTGAAAGGATGGGGCCTTGACCAACCAGTCGTCCAGGTAGGGAAAAAAGTGGTGCCCGGAACGCCGGAGATAGGCTGACACCGGCGACAGACACTTGGTGAAAACCCTGGGCGCTGATTTTAGTCCGAAAGGCATCACTTTGAATTGGTAATGGCACCCTGCCACCTCGAACCTGAGAAAGCGACAATGCTTTGGATGAATGGGAATATGGAAGTACGCATCCAGAAGATCCAGGGAGGTCATGTAATCCCCTGTATCCAAGAGAAGAAGAATATCCTGAAGCAACAACATCCGGAAAGGTTGACTTTTGATGAACTTGTTCAACAACCTGAGGTCCATAATTTGCCTCCATTTTCCTGTCTTTTTCTTTATGAGAAAAAAGTGAGAGTAGAAGCCTAGATTGCGTTGACTGCGTGGCACCACTTCGATTGCCTGCTTGTCGAGCAGGAGACTTATTTCTCTTTTGAGAAGTGCCAGATGACGGTGAGCAGTCTTCCGTGGAGGGAAATTCGGAGATTGTTCGAGGGTGTGACCATGGTTGAAAACGTCTAACACCCATCTGTCGGAAGAAATGGTATTCCATTGAAAGAAGAATTTGGAGCAATTTCAAGCCAATTGGGGTGGGACTGGAGTGTCGGGTGCCTGAAAATTTTCATTGTCTTCTGCCTGTATCGTGAGAATTTCCTCCAAATGCGGGACGTCAGCGTGCTGGAGCTCTCGTGTAAGCTGGTTTGGGCGTCTGACGAAAGGACTGTGCTGAATATTACGGCCGGAAACCCTGCTGATAGTAGGGCTGAAAGCGCTGCTACAGCTGGGGCCGAGATGTAAATTGGCCCCTTCCTCTTCCTCGAAAAGAAGAAAACTTCTTCTGCTGTAGATTGGCTAAGGATTTAGCCGTATCTGTGTCTGATTTATTAGCTTGAAGCGCCTCATCCACATGCTTTCCGAAAAGGTATTCACCATCGAACAGCATGTCAAGCACCTTAGCTTGGACCTCTGGGCGGAATGTCATTGCCTTGAGCCATCCCTGTCTGCGCAACACTGCAGCACCTGCCATCTGCCTAAAGGGTGGTAGAAGAGATGTCCAGCGCCACATCAGTGATTTCCGATGAGGCTCTCTCACCCTCTGAGAGTATTTCTCTTGCCTCCTTCTTCTTGTCTTCAGGCAGAAATTCCAGAAAGGGAGAAATGTCTGACCACATTTGCCTATCATACCTCCCAAGGATGGCCATGGCATTGGAGGCCCTAATGGCCGTTGCCACCAGCGCGGAAAATCTCTTTCCGATATTGTCTAACCTGCGCCCTTCCTTGTCCGGCGGACTAGTACATGGCGAAGCAGGACTTTTAGATCTTCTTTGGGTGGCCTGCATTTTCACGGAATCAGGCTTTGGATGGCCAATGAGGCCCGCAGGAGAGTCCTCAGGCGCCCTGTACTTCTTGTCCAATTTTGGGATAACTGCTGGCAGAGAAGCTGGAGTTTTCCTCAGCTGAAGGCCTTCCTGCCACAGGAAGTCAACAATAGGGATTGCCCTAATAGAACACTGTGTGGCTGCCTTGAAATCATATAAGTAGCACTCCGTTTGCTTGACAGGCATGGGGAGATCAAAGCGTTTAGACGCCCGTTCTACAAGATCATGGAAGCCGCCGATATCTGCTGGAGGAGAATCGGCCACTGGCAGGGTGGGAGAAGGCAGTGTGTGTGCCACATAGTCTATCCATTCATCGTGGACATCCGAATACAATTGTAGCTCACCCTCTTCCAGCTGCTGATCACCACTATCCAACGTTTGAACAGGAATCTGCAAAGGTGGTAAGGATTTCTGCTTCGGTAGCGCAGGTGCAGCTTCAATATCTGGGATAACAACAGGATCCTCCTGTACAGGAGGAAGCTTTTGAGCAACATTAGCCTCAGGGAAACGCTTATAGTAGTCGCTGAGCATCAGACATAAGTCAGTGACAAAAGACATCGGAACATTACTGGAGGGTTCCTGCTGGCGTTCCTCCTCTTCCTGCTCATAATAAGGATAATGCTCCTGAAAAGTGTCCAAGCGTTCCCTGCTGGTGTGACCTCTGTCTGAGAAGGAATATTCCCCTTCCAAATACGCAGAAGGGGCATCTAGTTGTTGTTCTTCTTCAGATTCCTGGCACTTGACCCTAAGCTGCGAAGGGCTGTATGCGGGACCATAAGGACATTCATCCTCTGATTCCTGGAAATCCAGGAGGCGAGCAGGAGGCAGCGGGGATATCTTGGAGAAATCCTGCAATAAGGATGGAATTGATTTTGAAACTGGCATGTCAATTTTCTTCGTCGACGGGATCGTCCACGGGATAGTAGACGGGTTTGCAGGCAGTAACGTCGACGGCGCCAGTGACTGCGTCGGCGGTGTGGAAGCGCCCATCGACGGGGCGGAGACGCTTGTTGACGACGCAGCACCCAGCTGAACCATCGACGGTGAAGCTCTCGTCGACGCAGAACTCCTCACAAAAGTTGTCGACGACATCACTACCTCAGTTTTCGTCGACGCCACAGCCGTCGTTGTCCTGACCGTCGACGTTGTAGATGTCCCTGAAGAAACTGTCGACGGTGCACCCGATTCAGCAGTCGTAGATGGAGAATGCCTCGTCGACCAGCCCGTCGACGGGCGGATTTTCTGTGAAGGAGTATGAGGCACAGATGGAGGTGCAGAGCCAGATCTTTGCTGGGCATGAGAAGAGCCAGGTTGCTCCTTTTTCGCCCTTTTTACCAAAGAAGACTCCTTGCTCTGAGATCTTGATTTCTTTGGATCTCTCTGGACAGAAGGAGGATCTTCTTCCTTCCTTTTCTTAGAGAAGGTATGAGGCCTCTCCTCACTCTCGGAGTCGGAATCTTTAACAGATTTTCTCTTCTGAAGCCAGAGGAGTAGTCTTCCCTCACAATCCTTGAGGGTTTTTGAAGAGAAAGTCCGGCAGTGCTTACAATCTCTGGGCTAATGATCCGGATATAGGCAGCATAAGCACTCCTTATGTGGATCTTCAGAGAAAAGCCTGGACTTTCCACAAGTCTTGCAGGGCCTAAACAGCCCTTTTTTAGACTCAGACATTCTGCAGCAAAGTCAGAAAAAAGGTACACTCACTTTCCAACAGCACCTCAGCTGAAGAGAAGGTTCAAGGAAAAGGAACTGCTAGCTGAGAGTTGAAAAGGTCAAGGTAGAAACACTGACTGAGCAGAGCTCAGGGAGACCCCCTAACACATGACGTGTGGTAAGAAATCTGAGGTATGGTGGCCCTGAGGGGATGGATACTCTGGGTCTGTGATGTGATTGGCTGGAGTTTGGATGTTCTTTAATGAGGTTAACGGGTAACTAAATGCTATTGATTTTCAAGGGAGATTAACCTTTAAGCTTTATACTGCTATTTTACTGTTACCGTGGTACTCCCACCATGACGACGGGGAAGATTCAAGCATGTGAATCTATAAAAGATACAATACTGGAGAATACACTGTTGCTGCTCAATCTCCAAGCATTGAGGTGCAGGGCCCTGCCCTGCTGCTGCAACAGGAGGTTCTGTCGAAGAGGCAGCCTGATCGGAGGACGGATGCTCAAGTTCTAGGTACCACACTGCCCTGTCCCAATGTGGAGCCACTAGAATGACTTGGACCTGGTCATTACTGATCTTCAATCAGAAAAAAGGGGGAGGAGGAGGATTGGGCTAGGCTCACCCTCCTGTGTGATCAGAATACATCAAAAAAATCCGTAGGTGACGGATCAAAAGAACCTAGCCAAGAAACAAGGGCGGGTTCACCAATTGGGGTGAAGGCCACCTCTACTGGTTGAAAAGAAAAATTTCTTTTCTTGTGTCCCCTCACTCACCCAGGGTTGCCCCTAGGTGACATGCTTCATCATTGGGGCCATCCCAAACATCTACTGATTGGGGCGTGCTGCGACTTGCGGATTTACGTAGGAGCACTTACCTTGTGAGGCTATGTATTGTGCAGTGTAGGGGGGAGTGGTGTAAGTGATGTTTTAAAAATTTACCTAACTAGTGAGCTATTGTTTTATTCCTGCTCCTAGTTGGTAGGGATAAAAAGGGGGTTAATAAAAGGGAAATGTAACTGTTATGTAATTATAGTCCCTTGTATTATGTCAACATGTTTCAAGGTATCCCCTAAACCTTTTCTTCAGGACAACAAAGGGACCAGCCCTTTGTGTACCACTCCGTGCCAGACCTATAATAAATTGAAGTGAAAAATTATTAACGCATACCTATTGTGTGAGCATTGGGAAAAATATATACATACGGTTGCTTCTGAACACGTAGTAACTGTCATTGGGAAGAAAAAGCAAAATGCAAATTAATACATACTGCCTGCCCACCGTTCTTGTGGGCAGGTAAAGGCGTTACGCTGCGCGTAAAAGAAGGTACTTCCTACTATGGTGTAAGTGCCCTTGAAAGCAAACTTAGTTAGTGCTCAGATCTTGTGTGGGTAATACTACACATGATACCTTAATTGTGAGCAGGCAAGGTTGAAAAGACATAATTTAAAAACACTTGTAGTCAAGGACAAAAACAGGACACACACAACATGTAATATAAAATCAATTTCTTTTTGAAACATACTTATTTTTTGGCAAAAGTGCGCCTCATGGTTTGTCTGGGTGGAGGGGCCTGTAGAAACCCTACATTATAATAATAGACAAAGGAATGAGATAATGAGGATTTGTTATAAGCCACTCATTGCTTGTGCCTTCCTATGACTGGTTTAGAAAGAGCAAATGGAATTTAGTGAAAAAGGCAAGTAAAGTTATGTAAATTCCTATAGAGAGAAAACAATTGATGATGTCCTGTAGGGAGAAAAAAAAAAAAGTCTTACTGTGCTCAGCAACCCTCCGTCAATACGACCTATTCAGTCCCAAGGCAGACCGCATCTTAGCGTGTCTTTGCCTTAGTGCCGGTATAAGTAGTCTGAAAAACAGCCGAGTCATTTCCTCGTGCTGTTAGAGACTAGAGCGTGTAAAGAGAAGTCTCGTATTGTGGTGTAAACGGTCCACCATGTTGTAGGTATTTTATGAAATGGGGGTGTGATTTTTAAAAGTCTAAATTACTAATTAGAGTGCAGGAGTACCTTATACGAAAAAAGGAGGACGCCCGGTAATTTGTAAAAATAGGTTGGGGTCAGTATCGAACCCTGGTCAGGGACACCATGAGTTTCTTACATGGCGGCCATATTGGAATGGTCAAAAAAAACAATAAACAGAAAAGGAAAAAGGGAAAAGGCTAGGGATGTTTCTTGTCATACTGCCTTCAATTTTATCAAAAAAATGTTATCAAAAAAACACACGGGGTAGAGGATTTCAGTGCCTTTGTTCTTGATTTTGATTTTCCTAACATGCCGTTAAGAAACATGTCAGGTGGGGTTTCCAGATATCAGGGTTAATTTATCTAGTGAATTGGCCCCATGGTATATTCTCGTTCAAACCTCTAATATCCGTGCGTAATTTGAAAACCCATCTTTGCTCTTTCTCTAGTAGTATCTGTTCTAAATTTTCACAGGGTTTTATATGTTCCAACACTACCCACCGCATGTCATTTGGGGTGTGTTGTTTCTCGTTGAAGTGTGCCGTCATTCTGGTACTTGCTCTGTGGCATCGGATGTTGCTCCGATGTTCGCAGATTCTTGTGCTCACCTTCCTGGTGGTCATACCCACATAGTGTAGGTCACAGTGGCACGTAATTAGATACACAACTCCTATAGTGTTGCAAGTGGTGAATTTTCGCAAATCCCATGATTTTCCTGTATTGAAAATGACCCTTTTGGTGGTTGTTGTGAGATGGCACACACTGCAGTTACCACACGGGTGGTGGCCCGTTGGTAAAGTACTTAGTATTTGTTGGCTACTTTTGTCTTGGGGCTTCGGGCGGGTGTGTACCAGTATATCCTTCAAATTTTTACCCCTCTTATGTGAGAACATCGGTGTTGGTATGTTCAAGGTACCACTGTTTAAAATCCGCCAATGTTTCTTCACTACCTTTGCGACTTTGTCTGATGCTACACTGAAAGTTGTAATACAGATGGGTCTTTTATCTTTCTCATTCTCCTGTCTTTCATACGTTTCTAGAAGGGCATCTCTATGATTATTTCGTGCTCTTTTCTTTGCCTTTGCAATGATTTTAGACGGGTATTTCAGTTTTTTCAGTTTCTCTGCTAGGTCTTTCGCCTGCTTGTCATAATCCGATGTTTCCGAGCAGTTTCTCCTAAGTCTAAGAAACTGTCCAAATGGTAAATTTTCTTTCAAATGTCGTGGGTGGAAACTATCGTACAGTAAGAGGCAGTTTTTTGCAGTTGGTTTAAAATGTGTTGTGGTTTTGAGTGTGCCATCTACTGCATAGATGTTGAGATCAAGGAAGACTAACTCGGACCTGCTCATTGTGTGGGTGAATTTAAGGAAAGGGTCCTGTAGGTTGAGCCATTCCAGGAAGATGTTAGCCTCTGTTTCGTCACCTTTCCATATCACCAAGATATCGTCGATGTATCTCTTCCATATCACAATCTTTTGGCGATGTGGGTTTTGGTCTGATAGGATCTTTTGTTCCTCTAAATGATGAACGTACAAACCTGCCACACTCGGCGCGAAAGTACTGCCCATGCTGGTACCGTGTTGTTGTTGGAAAAGGGATTCTTCAAAGCGGAAATAGTTCTCTGTTAGAGCCCATTTGCAACATTCTAGGACCACATGTTGTGGTGTGTGGTAGGGCCATGCTGATCCATATAGAACTTCCTCTAGAATGTCCATAGTTGCTTTGTGTGGTAAGCTTGTATAAAGGCTTTCCACATCTAGGCCAATCAGGATGTTGCATGTAGGATCAAAATGAAGATCTCTCAGTAGGCAGAGTACTGCCTTGGTGTCCTTCAGGTAGGTGTTAGTGTTCTGTATCAGTGGACGTAGGAAGGCATCTGCAAATTTAGAAAGTGGTTCCAGGATGGATCCGATCCCGGAAACAATGGGTCGTCCTGGTGGTTTTACTACTGACTTATGAATCTTCGGGATTGTGTAGAAATAGGATACTGTCGGGTGGGTATTGATCATAAATTCCCCTTCCTTCTTGGTTACCCAATCATGGGCAAGTGCTTCCTCTATCATGCTTGTAATTCCAATCCTGATCCGTTCTGTAGGATCCTCTCTGATGCGTCTGTAGTTTCTTTCATCCGACAGGAGTCTGAGGCATTCTTGGCGGTATGCTCCTGTACTCTGTAAGACAATCCCTCCGCCCTTGTCTGCCAGTTTTATGGTTATGTCCTTATTGTTGGCCAGAATTTTAATGGCTTCCTGTTCCTCTTTCGTCGTATTATGGAATGTTCTCATGGTGGTTGGGTCCATCTCTCCAACTTCCCTCAAGACCGCCTTCTCAAAAGCCAGTAATTCCACTGGTAGGGTGGCCGAAGGTGGTGTGAATGTTGACTTTCGGTATAGGCCAGTGTCTCCTTTTTGTATATCACTTGTTTCTTTATTTTCGAAAAAAAAAAAAAAATTTATTTTCCTGATGAATTCGTTCAGCTCACAATTTAGTAGGAATTTGTCCAATGTTGGGGTAGGTACGAAACCCAATCCTTTCTCCAAAACAGCTAGTTGTATTGTAGATAGAGTGGTTCCTGATAAGTTTACAACTATACTCGGTTGTTGCTGGTGCTCTGTAGAGTCGGTGGGCCCATACTCCTCGTGTGACTCCGTGCTGACTCCAATGGTTGTGCCCATTGTACCTGTTGCCCTCTTTTCGTCTTGCTTCTTTGAGCCCCTCTGCCTCGTCCTAAAAAAGGAACCGGTGAATATTCTGCTTGGGGGGCTGTCTCCCAGTAGGAATACGGTTGTGGTTGGTATTGTGGAGGGCCGTAGAAGTAAGGTGGTACTGGGAAAGGTGGTGGTTGGTAGGGGGGCCAACCGTAGCCTCCTTGCCTCCTCTATTTCTCAACCTCCCTCCTCTATTTCGGCGGCCTCTTGTGTTGTTTCTATGCCCATAACTACTGTCAGAGTCATTTGAGCTAGTGTCCGACCCATCTGTGTCTGTGTTATATCCAGGGTTCCTCCCTGACAGGTGATAGTCATCCCTGATGTAAGGGTAGGCCTTCTCGTGGCTGAAGTTTTTACCATCTTTCTTAAACTTTTCATATTTGGTCTCTTTCAGTGTCATCTCAAATTCTGTCATGGTCTTGTTAAGCTCATCTAATCGTTTTTTAATTCTGCTGGTGTCTGGAAAGTCTTAAGTTTGACCTCTAAGGTGTGTATTTCTTCCTTCATGTCATGTGCCAGGCGTGTTGCGGTTTTTATAATGAGAACCAGCCAATCTCTTGTGCAATGCCAAGAGATTAGCGACCAATCTTTTTTAAAAGCCTTATCTTTTTGAAAAATAAATGGCTCATTACGCATGGCCCTACCACACACCACAACATGTGGTCCTAGAATGTTGCAAATGGGCTCTAACAGAGAACTATTTCCGCTTTGAAGAATCCCTTTTCCAACAACAACACGGTACCAGCATGGGCAATACTTTCGCGCCGAGTGTGGCAGGTTTGTACGTTCATCATTTAGAGGAACAAAAGATCCTATCAGACCAAAACCCACATCGCCAAAAGATTGTGATATGGAAGAGATACATCGACGATATCTTGGTGATATGGAAAGGTGACGAAACAGAGGCTAACATCTTCCTGGAATGGCTCAACCTACAGGACCCTTTCCTTAAATTCACCCACACAATGAGCAGGTCCGAGTTAGTCTTCCTTGATCTCAACATCTATGCAGTAGATGGCACACTCAAAACCACAACACATTTTAAACCAACTGCAAAAAACTGCCTCTTACTGTACGATAGTTTCCACCCACGACATTTGAAAGAAAATGTACCATTTGGACAGTTTCTTAGACTTAGGAGAAACTGCACGGACACATCGGATTATGACAAGCAGGCGAAAGACCTAGCAGAGAAACTGAAAAAACGGAAATACCCTTCTAAAATCATTGCAAAGGCAAAGAAAAGAGCACAAAATAATCATAGAGATGCCCTTCTAGAAACGTATGAAAGACAGGAGAATGAGAAAGAGAAAAGACCCCTCTGTATTACAACTTTCAGTGTAGCATCGGACAAAGTCGCAAAGGTAGTGAAGAAACATTGGTGGATTTTAAACAGTGGTACCTTGAACAAACCAACACCGATGTTCTCACATAAGAGGGGTAAACATTTGAAGGATATACTGGTACACACCCGCCCGAAGCCCCAAGACAAAAGTAGCCAACAAATACTAAGTACTTTACCAACGGGCCACCACCCGTGTGGTAACTGCAGTGTGTGCCATCTCACAACAACCACCAAAAGGGTCATTTTCAATACAGGAAAATCATGGGATTTGCGAAAATTCACCACTTGCAACACTATAGGAGTTGTGTATCTAATTACGTGCCACTGTGACCTACACTATGTGGGTATGACCACCAGGAAGGTGAGCACAAGAATCTGCGAACATCGGAGCAACATCCGATGCCACAGAGCAAGTACCAGAATGACGGCACACTTCAACGAGAAACAACACACCCCAAATGACATGCGGTGGGTAGTGTTGGAACATATAAAACCCTGTGAAAATTTAGAACAGATACTACTAGAGAAAGAGCAAAGATGGGTTTTCAAATTACGCACGGATATTAGAGGTTTGAACGAGAATATACCATGGGGCCAATTCACTAGATAAATTAACCCTGATATCTGGAAACCCCACCTGACATGTTTCTTAACGGCATGTTAGGAAAATCAAAATCAAGAACAAAGGCACTGAAATCCTCTACCCCGTGTGTTTTTTTGATAACATTTTTTTGATAAAATTGAAGGCAGTATGACAAGAAACATCCCTAGCCTTTTCCCTTTTTCGTTTTCTGTTTATTGTTTTTTTTTACCATTCCAATATGGCAGCCATTTAAGAAACTCATGGTGTCCCTGTGACCAGGGTTCGATACTGACCCCAACCTATTTTTACAAATTACCGGGCGTCCTCCTTTTTCGTATAAGGTACTCCTGCACTTTAATTAGTAATTTAGACTTTTAAAAATCACACCCCCATTTCATAAAATACCAACAACATGGTGGACCGTTTACACCACAATACGAGACTACTCTTTACACGCTCTAGTCTCTAACAGCACGAGGGAATGACTCGGCTGTTTTTCAGACTACTTATACCGGCACTAAGGCAAAGACACGCTAAGATGCGGTCTGCCTTGGGACTGAATAGGTCGTATTGACGGAGGGTTGCTGAGCACAGTAAGACTTTTTTTCTCCCTACAGGACATCAATTGTTTTCTCCCTACAGGAATTTACATAACTTTACTTGCCTTTTTCACTAAATTCCATTTGCTCTTTCTAAACCAGTCATAGGAAGGCACAAGCAATGAGTGGCTTATAGCAAATCCTCATTATCTCATTCCTTTGTCTATTATTATAATGTAGGGTTTCTACAGGCCCCTCCACCCAGACAGACCATGAGGCGCACTTTTGCCAAAAAATAAGTATGTTTCAAAAAGAAATTGATTTTATGTTACATGTTGTGTGTGTCCTGTTTTTGTCCTTGACTACAAGTGTTTTTAAATTATGTCTTTTCAACCTTGCCTGCTCACAATTAAGGTATCATGTGTAGTATTACCCACACAAGATCTGAGCACTAACTAAGTTTGCTTTCAAGGGCACTTACACCATAGTATGAAGTACCTTCTTTTACGCGCAGCGTCAACGCTTTACCTGCCCACAAGAACGGTGGGCAGGCAGTATGTATTAATTTGCATTTTGCTTTTTCTTCCCAATGACAGTTACTACGTGTTCAGAAGCAACCGTATGTATATATTTTTCCCAATGCTCACACAATAGGTGTGCATTAATAATTTTTCACTTCAATTTATTATAGGTCCGGCACGGAGTGGTACACAAAGGGCTGGTCCCTTTGTTGTCCTGAAGAAAAGGTTTAGGGGATACCTTGAAACATGTTGACATAATACAAGGGACTATAATTACATAACAGTTACATTTCCCTTTTATTAACCCCCTTTTATCCCTACCAACTAGGAGCAGGAATAAAACAATAGCTCACTAGTTAGGTAAATTTTTAAAACATCACTTACACCACTCCCCCCTACACTGCACAATACATAGCCTCACAAGGTAAGTGCTCCTACGTAAATCCGCAAGTCGCAGCACGCCCCAATCAGTAGATGTTTGGGATGGCCCCAATGATGAAGCATGTCACCTAGAGGTAACCCTGGGTGAGTGAGGGGACACAAGAAAAGACATTTTTCTTTTCAACCAGTAGAGGTGGCCTTCACCCCAATTGGTGAACCCGCCCTTGTTTCTTGGCTAGGTTCTTTTGATCCGTCACCTACGGATTTTTTTGATGTATTCTCATTACTGATCTTCTCCAGATTTCAGGGCTTGAGAGGTAGCAGTGGGAAGACAGGAAGGAGTCTCTTCAAGACAGACTTCTGGAGAACTCCAGCATGCAAAAGTGCTGAACATTGCACATTCTCAGCAGTGGTGAAGAGATCGAGCCAGGGTTCTCCCCATAGTCAGAAGATACCCTGTTCCACCTCTTGGTGTAACTGCCATTCGTGAACCAGTAGACTTGGTCCACCCTGGCCTTTAAAGATCCCACCAGGTGGTGTACCACCAGGGAACTCCCCTGATGATTCAGCCATTCCAGAGGCGTCAAGCCTCTTGGCACAAGGACCAGGACCCCACCTGCATTGCTTGTTGCAGTACCACATGGTAGTGGTGTTGTTCATGAGAACCTGCACAAGCCGTCTTTGATAGAGATCAGAATGGCCTTCAATGGCAAGCAAATTACCTGCAACTCCAGCAAACTGGTGTAGAGGTGGGTCTCCGTCAGTACATGGGTCCTTGGAACCCCACCTTTACCATATGACCTCTACAACCCCAAAGAGACATATCCATCACCACCACCAACTCCGGCTGGGGCAGGGAGAGGGGTCTGCGAGTGGTCTGCCTTGTGTCTAACTGCAGTGACGCAGCCACCACTTATGATTTTTTACAGTTTCCTCCAACTCCTGAATGGACTCTGACACGTTCCATTGGTGCTGGGCCAACTGAGACTTCAGGTCCCATGGAAAAGCTAGTATTTGCCATCTGGCATGGTAGGCGAGCAGAATGCAGAGGGATAGTAGGCAAAGAAGCCTTTGAGAAATCCTCACTGAGACCCAGGACGGAGGTTAAAACATTGGGATCATAGCTTGAATGTTCGGACTCGTTGGTTTGGAAAGACTCGAACGCGCACAATATCCAGGATGAATCAGATGAAAGGGAGACTCTGCAAAGGAGTCAGGTATGACTTCAGCAGGTTGACTGAGAATCCCAATGATGTCAAGAGGCTTGCCGTCATTTTGGAAGTGGTCCAGGACTACCTGTGGCAAGCATGCCTTCAACAGTCAGTCATCAAGAAAGAGGAAGCCTGGTACCCCAGACCTCCGCCAATAGGCAGCAACCACTGCCATCATCTTGGTGAACACTTGAGGGGCATTGTGAAGGCCGTAAGGCAGTACAGCAAACTAAAAGTGTTTTTGGCCCATCTTGAACCACAGGTAGCATCTGTGGGCCTGCAGGACAGGGAAATGAAAATAAGCGTCCTACATGTTCAATGCCACCATTGAGTCTCTGAGATCCAGGGCAGAGAAAACGTGGGCCAGGGTGAGCATTTTGAAATTGCCCTTGTGTACAAAGGCATTGAGAGGGCGAAGATCTAGGAAAGGATGGAGGACTCTGTCCTTCTTTGGTACAAGTAGTGGGAATAGCACCCATTATCTAGTTCTGAGGCCGGTACTCTATCTATGGCTCTTTTGGGCAAAAGAGCCTGCACTTCCTTGAATACAAAGGACATATGATCATACCAGAAATTATGTGATGTAGGTGACAAGTGTGGTGGGTTGAAAAGGAATAGCTGGGCCCTGTTGAACAATCTGAAGGACCCACTTGTCGGATATAATGTGCTGTCACCCATGCAGGCTGTGGCTGACCATGCCTACTACTGGATGGTTGTGCAGTGATAAGGGAGCACTAAAGGGGCTTGGAGGTTGTGGGCGTAGGGGTGGAAGATTGAGATGAATGCTACCCCAGGTGACCAGGCCGTTGTCTGTTTGGCCCACGGCCTGACCTTGAAAGAACTGAGAGGCCTGCTGTGTGGGCGGGGGAGCCTGATGTTGTTGATACCCCAAGCCCCTGGCATATCCCCGAAAAGGACAAGATTGTTGGTGAGAATGCCTGATAGGAGCTGAAAAGCCCGAAGACCGTGCATTGGTTCGGCTTTACTTAAAATGCTCCTAGGCCAATTCTACCTTCTCACCAAACAGGCGGGAGCTGTGGAAAAGCATGTCCATCAAGGACACCTGGTCATCTCTGAAGAAGCCAGTGGACTTTAAACAGGCAAGGCACCGAAGCACCACACTGGTTCCCATAGCCTTAGAAAGACAATCAGTGGTTTCCAGATCAGATGAGATGACAAATTTGGCTGCATCCTGGCCATCTTCAATAATTTAGGCTAAAGAATCCCGTAAGTCCTCTGGCACTACAGGTAAGAACTCACCCACCATGTCTCATAGTGCATGGGTGTAGAGTCCCAGTGAACATCTTGCATTAACCAACCTCAAGGAAAAGCTTGCTGAGGAGAACATACACTTGCCAAATGTACCTACCCAGGGGGAACTGCAAGTAATCGGGTAATTGGTTGAGGGCGTAGAAGCCCCACTCAAGCAACAACCACTATCCTGTTCAGAATGAACCACAATAGACATTAAATTAACCTGAGCTGAACCCTCTGGTAGCTTGGCACAAAGCTGTCAGGCTTAGCCTAGAGACAATGCGTAAAGTAGCTATGCAGCACACAAACAGTAATAAAGTGAAAACCCAACACAAGAAAAATCCCAAACCAATTTTGAAAAATAAAGTAAATTTTAATAAACAAAATGATACTAGAACAACAAAAATCCAATCAGATAGCTTTTAGTGGAAATAGGGCATAACAGCATAAAGCACCACTCGCAGTCACCTGATCGTGATAGACCGGAGAAAGTCACAAGTTCAGGCCGACAGCGATAGAGCGCGGGTCAGATAGAGGGACCAGGTTAGTCCTGCTGAAAAGTTACCTTCTCAAGACAGGCGCTGAGAGTTCCGTTTGTGTTGGAGAAGGCTGCCAGGAGGGGTCTGAGCATCTCAGATGGACGTCACTGTAGCGCGAAGAGCAGGTCGGGCGTCATCGCTTTAGCATGAGGAGCCGGTCTAGGGTCTCAGACGGTCATTGCTGTGGCACGAAGAGTGGGTCTTGCATTGTGGGTTGTCGCTGCCGGTCACTGTCGATGCAAAGAACAGGTTTTACTGGAGCTTCACGTTGGTGGTCGGCGCAGGCAGAAGAGTCTTGGCCAGAATGGACCCATTCATGGTCGCAAGGAGCCCAAGCTTCAAGTTTTTCACCTTTTCTTTAGGAGGAGTTCACTCTGATGCCAGTCCAGGGTCCAGAACCAAGGAAAGCACCTCTTGGTGATTGGGGACTCACTTAAGCAGAGGGCAAAAGCGGCTCAGGCAGGTCTAGTTGCATATCCATAAAGGAAGGCCCAGTTGCAGAAGGTCAGCTGGGCAGTTTCAGGGAGGCCTCTGAAGCTTGTGTTCCCTTTGCTCAGGTCCTTTGTGTGAGCAAGAGTCAAAACCAGTTGAAGTGTAAGTGGGCCTGGATACCCTGTCATCCAGCCAGACTGGCCCATCCTGCCCACACTTAAGCCCCTTTTGTGTTACTGTCTGGAAGCAATACACAAACCTCAACAGCAAAGCCATTCAGCAGAGTCATGTTACCCAGGCCACTGGCAGAAGACACAAATGGCTGGGACAAGAAAATGCCAATTTTCTAAAAGTGGCATTTTCAGAATTGTGACTTAAAATCCGACCTTTAAAGAGGATTTTAAATTACAATTCATTTAAGTGTAAATAGCATCTCTCTATATGCTCTGAATCCAAAGTTAGCACATATTAAACGTAATAAGGTAACCCAGTGTTAGTCAATGCGAGAGAGAGGACCCTACAACAGTGAAAAATTACTTTAGGAGCGTTTCACTGCCAAGACATATAAAAGTTAAGTACACATGTCCTACATTATAAATACAATGCATTCTGCACTAAAAACCTTCAGGGCCTACCTTGGGGTGATTTATAAACACTAAAAAGGAAAGTCAAGGCCTTACAAAAGGTTTATTTTGCCAATGTTGAAATGGCAGTTTAAAACTGCACTACAGGCTGCAGTGGCAGGGCTGAGACAGGCTTTATAGTGCTACTTTAGTGGGTGGCACAATCAGTGCTTCGGCCAACTAGTAGCGTTTAATTTACATGCCCTGGGTACAAGTAGTATAATTTACTAGGGACTTATAAGTAAATTAAATGTGCCAATTAGATGTAGGCCAATTGTACTATGTTTTAGGGGGACAGCACAAACACTTTAGCACTGGTTAGCAGTACAAAACTGCACAGAGTCCTAAAGCCAACAAAAACAAATTCAGCAAAACAAGAGGGGTAAAGGCAAAAAAGTTTGGGGAATACCACGAAAAGGATGTCAGGTATAACAGGCGGTGGTTGGAAAGGCATTAGGGTTCACTCTAATGGTGGACGCCAGTACCACCAGACTGTCAGGGGTTGGATGCTGTGTTAAGAATTCCGGTCTCCT
Organism: Calotriton arnoldi; assembly: GCA_963921515.1. Classification (NCBI taxonomy): domain Eukaryota; kingdom Metazoa; phylum Chordata; class Amphibia; order Caudata; family Salamandridae; genus Calotriton; species Calotriton arnoldi. Next base: position 893,252 of record CAWUFW010001642.1, on the reverse strand, counting down.
GGTGTAAGTCTGTAGGTTGACTGGGGGGGTAGGGGGGGGGGGGCAGAACATGAATTAGCTGAAGTACTCAGCAGTGTGTCAGTAAGGGCTTCATTGAAGGGCAAACAAGATTTGGTCGGTTCCTGGCTAGGCTGTGGGACGTCTGTCAATACATTTGTCTTTACCTCCATAGTGGGGACGTTGAAGTCAAGGACCTCAGCAGCCCTCCTGATCACAGTAGCAAAAGAAGTGCTTACTTCTGTTGGTGCTGTGACAGGGTGAGAGAACAGTATTGTGTGAGGTGTCCAGCCAACTGGCATCCTGTAGGTCCATGTACTAGTTGTCATCAGCATAAGGTGAGGCAAACTCTTTCCCATCCCCACCATTGTTGTCTCCATAAGGGTGGCTCTTGTCCTAGCCAAATGGTTAGTATAATATCTGTGTCCGGCTAAGTGGCAGTGGAATTGGGCTTGAGTCAGATGAATTCAGTAGAGGTTCTGCACATCAAGATCTCGATATGTCCTTGGTCAAGATGACGCCAGCTCGGAGTCAGACACCACAATCCATTACGGATCTTACAGCGCTCGTGGAGTCATTGCTGGCGTTGATGCCACAGGTATGGATTTCCGCACCTGTCCCAACGCAGGTATGGCACTGGAAGTGGGTTCAAGGGGTCCAGACAGCACAGATGGAGAACCTGCCGCAGTAAATGGAATGGAGCCCATGTGGCTCTGTGGTGCACAAATGTGTACCAGAAGAAGTCAGAAGCACGCCAAAAATGTGCAGCATGGCTTCTCGAAAGGCATCAACCTGCTGTGACATCGCCAATGGACCTTGGAACTCGGGTGCATTGTGACCAGGGCTGGAATCGGCTCCTCAGTGGAATGGGAGCGAGACCTGGAGGCACTGTGATGCCTTGGGCCTTCTCTGGAGAAAGTGAGTAACAGGAAGAGGCTGAGTCCTGCTTGGACTTCTTATGCATTTTCTTCAATTTACCCGAAGACTTTGACCACGAGGAAGATCTGCCTCAGGAACATCTTTGAGAGTAGGAGTTGGTCTTCGCCTTCGAGCTGGAGCGGGATCAGTGCGGGCCTTCCGATGTTTTGCCACTTAGTACTTCACCTCACTTTCTCACATGGCTTTAGGTTTCAACTGGGCACTGTTGTCACAGACCTTGGAGTTGTGCGACGAACCCAAGCACCAGAGGCACAGCTTGTGGGGATCTTTCAGTGACATCTGCTTGCGACAGTCCCTACAAGGCTTAAACTCTGTCATTTTAGGGAGTAACATCTATTGCACGCTGTAAACATTTTTTGAAAGAAAATCTCTTCACAGCATAAAGAGGGAAAGAGTAGATCTCCAGATCCGTGTCTGAAGAAACATAAAGAAAGCAACTGGCATCAGCGCACATGGATGGCGCTTATATATGGTTCCATTCGTCCCTTCCTAGCGGTATGGCATCGATGCAGAGTCCCAACGCGCCACCTAAAGAAGTGTGGGAGCACTGCTTTTGAGTTTTTCCCGATCCAGGCTGGTGCCTCGGGAAATTCACAAGGAGGGGAATCTATGGCATCCATCAGACCATTACTCATGGCCATTTTAGTAATAACACATTCAATGATTTACCAAAGCCATAATAATCAAGTTTACATCATTTGCCTCAGTTGCCAAGTCCCACTTCTAAGCTGTACTCACTTCATCTAGAAGCATTTAGATATAAAACTTGAACATTTCTGGTCTGCAGTTACAGTTTCACTTGTGACTACACATCATTGCAGTTGTCATTTCTAGATGAGGTTGCCAGTTTTTCTACACGCAGTTACTAGTTTATTGAATGGAATGCTTTGAGCACTTTCACTCACCTCCATGCCCTTGAACTCCCACTTCTGCCAGGTGGATTCCACTTGCTCATCAGTAAGCTTGAAAATTTGGGGCCCCTTCGAAAGCATTTTCCGAAGCCTTTTGCTGGCATATGAGCTCATGTCAGTTTTGCTCTGCATGAAACTAGCCAGCATTGTGCGCCGCTTCTTTTCACGGTGGTAGGCTGCAAAGATATCTTGAGCTAATCTAATCATAAAAAATATGAAAAATACATACGAGATTCATGCATGCGCACTACTCAGATCAATATGATAAATACATTAAAATACAACAAAAGGGTAAATTACTGCAACTCTCAGTGCTAAGATAAGCAGAAGGAAAGCAGTTACTCTGCAGACTGTAGACACATCTTGAGTGGCCTTTTAATTTAGATTTGGGGGCACACTAGTTTTCGGCATGTACCCCTGCCCTGACTGCCTGAATACCTGAGAAACTGGTATCTTCTGGACATTGGACTACTGTCCATGCCTTGGGTGCATCACACAAAGCAGTAGTGGTGGTAACGTACCTTGTATAGTGAATCAGTAGTATAACCAGAACTATTTTCTCTGTATCATGGACAGTGGAGTCTATTGGCTCCCCTTTTGTTGTCACATGGCCCATGGGGACATTGTCAGCTTCTCTAAGTTAGCATGAGCATGCAGCAGACTGTACGCTGTTTTGCGCACGTTAGTACATGGCTTTATTTTTGCAAATGCCTCGTTCGTAATTTTCACATGAGAACCTGCTGCTGTGTTCACTCTCTGCAGGTTCCTGGGATTTAGTCTGAACATTGTGAGCAAGGTCGATAAACAATGCCCCTTGTTATTCTGTTCTGGTCAGGCCCTAGCACCTAGACAAAACATACCAATGCAGCTGTTGTTTGGGTAATCGTACTTTGGGCTTATTGGGATACATGCATAGGGGGCACACACTTGGAGAGTGACCTTTCCAGGGAGAAGAGCGAGACAGCACCTATGACGTAGATCTATCATCTATAGTCTAAGGTATGGGGTCTGCAGACAAGGCCCAGAGAGCTTCTAATATATAATAATACTACTTCTATGTAAGGGAGGGAGGTTAGGCTATACTGTCTTTTCATTATGGCATCTCCTTTCATGATTTATGGACTAACTGCTATGCTGACTGTATTTGTACTATGTATTTTTCTGCTTGTTGTGGCACGTATAATGCATATTAGAGCACGTTAGTTAAAATAGATATTTTAAACTTGTTCGTGTTTCTGTCAGATCTTATTTTGGACAAGTAAAAGAGTGCGAGCAAAAGGGTGTGTCTTGCAACCGCGATTCCTGAGAGATTCGGGAGTGTAGTGTTCTGGGGTGTCTAATCACTTGTTTCTCTGGGAGTGAGTAGGAGAGCAAGTGAGACACTATAGCTAGTCGGTCCTGGGCTCATGGGTACTAAGGTGGTAGGATGACTCAGTCCCTATGCACTAAGGTCCCATAATCCTATGCATAGTTTTGTTTTTGGGCAGAATCCCTGCAACATTGTTAAGTTCCACTGTTATGTGAAACCCAGAACCTTGCGCTAACATTCCATGTGCATGTTGATTTGTAATACCTGTAGGGTAGTAGGACTCTGTGTGTTATGAGAGTCTGAGTAGAATCATGATGGCAGAAGGAGGAGGAGGATGGACATAGCTCCACCAGACAGTGAAAGTGTACAGCATGCATTCCTGTGGCTAGAGGGTGGAGATTCAGGCACTGAAGAGAGGAGGATGTACACAGGGCTACCTTAGAAATTCAACAACGACATTGTTGGGGAAAGGCTGCTGATGAGAAAGAAGTTGCAGCTGCAAAGAGCAGGGACATGAACTGCGACCACTGTGAACAAGATCTGCAACAGACCTTGAGCTGGTAAATCGTGCGAAGCTGGTAAATGGAAAAAAGGAGTAAAAACAGAGATAGGAATTGGGAGGGAGGACTAAAAACGTTATTTTTTCTAAGCGAAGGCCTAGGGCAGGGGTCTCCAACCTTTTTTATAATAAGATCTACTTTTGTTCAATGAAAATCATCCCGAGCTACTAATAGTAGTGATTCAAAGGTGACCATCCGTTCTAAGATGGTCAGCAGTGATAACATCAGTACATTAAGAAGGGTTGCCATCAGTAAAGTAAAAAAATATTATCAATTTTAAATGCATCTATATGGGTAATGCATAAAAGCCATAGCTGTAATCCCCCCGTCACCAAGGTAATAATATGTGTAGCAAAACTCTCAAACTCAAATAGCAGCTTGAAATATATTTTGAAAATTCAACCACTTTTCTCCAAACATCAGTTTATAAGTTATGAAAATACACACATTTTTGTCTAAAGTACATGCTTATGTACTTTTGCTATACAGATAATAATTCAGCTAGGCAAAAGCTTCTATAATAATAGGCTGGGCTGCACCTGAGCTACTCGTTGGAGACGCCTGGCCTAGTGTGAGAAATAGTGAACTGAGTTGTGCATTGTTAGACCTGTCAGCCTTAGAGTAGTCTTCCCCCAAACATTTTGTCTTACTCCTCCATAAATTGTTCTGATCTTGTTTTTGTTGGCCTTAGGACTCTGTGCCCTTTACCACTGCTAACCAGTGCTAAAGTGTGTGTGCTCACTCCGTAAAACATGGTAACACTGGTTTATCCCCAACTGGCATATTTAATTTACTTACAAGTCCCTAGTAAAGTGGTACTACATCTACACAGGGCCTGTAAATTAAATGCTACTAGTGGGCCTGCAGCACTTGTTGTGCCACCTACTTAAGTAGTCCTGCAAACCTGTCTCAGGCCTGTCATTGCAGCCTGTGTGTGCAGTTTTAAACTGACATTTCGACCTGGCAAAACAAATCTTTTGCCAGACGCAAACCTTCTTTTTTAATACATGTAAATCACCCCTCGGGTAGGGCCTAAACAGCCCACAGGGCAAAGTGTAATGTATGTAAAAGTTAGGATATGTAATTTTACGTTTTACATGTCCTGATAGTAAAAATGGGAACAGGTAAACAATTCATGTTTGGTGTCTTTGGGATTGTAATGAGAAAGCCTCTTTTATGGTAAAGTTTGGTTTCAAGTTACAATTTTGAAAATGACACTTTTAGAAAGTTCTCCAAATGCGAGGAACCGGGAGCTTTTTAAGCAGGTCCTGCACACGTACTCCAAACCGAGAACTGAGTATAATCGATCGGTGTGCAGTTCCTAAATGTAAGTGGGAGTGTTCAGGTCTGTGAAAAAGTGCCCTCACACACCCCGAAGGATGTCATGCTTCATCATATGGCCCTGCTCCTCGTCGGGCCGGCGCTGCAATGCCCGACGGGCACCCGCGAAGGAGCTCTTTAGCGGAGATCTTTTTGGTGAAGCCATTTGGTGTGTGTGGGTGTGTGGAATGTGTAGTGAGTGCAATGTGGTGTTAAAAAGGCTTAGGGAGACCCTATTGCCTACATTTTATTTCTAGGGCTCACTAACCTAACTAAAAACAATGACGCCCTAACTGGGTACAATGATCCTAAAGGGCCTGTGTGGTGTTTAAGGTCGACGTGTTTCTTGCCTATGGTAGCCCCTAACGGGTCTTGTGGCAATTCATCAGGACCGGTGGTTTCAGGAGATTATTGTAAATCTTACACTACTGCAATGCTGGTGCTCAGAGTACAAGGAAGGTGAAACCCCGAAACCGGTCCTAGGATGCTTGTTTTCCGGTCCAGGGAGGACCTGGCTTGGCAGTTCGGGCTGGACTGTTCCCATGAGGCACAGGGTCAAGACTGATTTGCATATGGCCAGGTCTAAACTGGGGTGGCATGGCGAGCAAAAGAATGATGGATTTAACCCAGATCTCTTGACTGGGGGTGAATGTTTTGATTTGTTCTGCATTCCGTCCATCAATTGTGTCTCTTTTGCTTTCCCGCCCTAAGTGCGCCAGGTATGCCCAGACGTGGGTCCTGGGCTCACTGTGCCATTGGAATCAAGCTATCCTGGCTTAAGAGGGGTGAAACCCCGAAACCGGTCCTAGGATGCTTGTTTCCGGTCCAGGGAGGACCTGGCTTGGCAATTCGGGCTGGACTGTTCCCATGAGGCACAGGGTCAAGACTGATTTGCATATGGCCAGGTCTAAACTGGGTCAAGACTGATTTGCATATGGCTGGGTCCAAACTGGGGTGGCGTAGTGGGCAAAAGAACGATGGATTTAACCCAGATCTTTTGACTGGGGGAGAATGTTTGCATTGTCAGCATTCCGTCCATCATTTGTTTGCTGTAACACAGTGATTCCCAAACTGTGGTCCGCAGGGGTCCGTGACACATACCCAGGGGGTCCCCAGGCAGCAGTTTTAAAAGCACTGCAAAGTTCCTTATATAATCAGCAGTTGTCGGGCAAGAATGAACGTGTCAAGATAACTCTGGTGATTAATGTACCTGCTGGAGTGAAATGGGAGTTTTGTCCTGTGGCAGCTTTGACTCATCTAAGGTAGCGCAGATGGTTAATGTGCCTGCTGCAAAGAACGTGTACCATGCATTTAAAAAAAACCTGCATTTTATGTGCATAGCTCAGTGGGTCACTGCTTTTGTCACAGAGGTTCTTTTGTTACTGTGCAGTTCATAAGTTTCACTCATAATCTAGCACAGTGAGCTATGAACTGCCATCAAAGAGCTGCATGCAAACTGCATGGTACATTAAGTAAGTTTTTTTCCAGCATTATCCTGATGGTGCTAAAAAAGGTTTCCTATTATTAAAGTCAATGCTAACGACTGTGTTATGTTCTGAATCCTGAGTTTGTGCTTCTCCAGACCAAGCACTCTTATAAAATGCCTACCAGTATAAAAGGCATGTGAATCCTACACCTTGTAGTCCCCTTCGCCTTATGTAACATTTTCTATACACTGACGTATGATTCATTGCCTCTGTATTTGTGTGTGATGTAAAGTGCTCCGACACCTTACACTGGTAAGAGAGGTGCTATAAAACAAATGAAATACATGTGACAGAGGAGCTATGGAGAGATGAGAGGCAATGTTGGACGGTGATAGTGAGGGAATCATTGATAGCCCCAACAAAGATTGCAGTAGCCTGGTGAACTGTAAGGTCATCATTTACTATGCTTTAAAAACGAATACAATTCAATATATAATGACAAATGTGTTGTAGAATGCACCATTTTTTCCAAGATTTTCTAGGGAAGAGAGCTCCCGAATGCCCCCTTTTATAGTGGTCAGGCTCACTCGCTGCACTTGGTGTGCATCATACGGGGACTGATCTGAAAATACTTGCCAGGGCTGCTTTGGCTTTTCAGTCCGACCCTGGGAGGAGCAGGAGCCTCATATTGCTAAATAAAACCAAACATTAAAAAGTTAGTTGCCGAGATGCAGCACCAACCGTCCCATTAAAAGTATTCGATTTATGCTAATTATTTCAATATAAAATAATGAAATCGTTAGTAATATAAAAACATTTTTGGGTGTGTACTTGTTTGTGTATTTTTGTAAACTACTGTTTTAATGTTTGAAATTTAAATCGTACAAATTGCTTGGGGGTCCCTGACTTCCAGAAGTGACTCAATGGGGGCCTCAGGAGTCAAATGTTTGGGAAACACTGGTCTAGACTAAAACCATCCCAGATTTGCAAGGACCAAAAAAAGGTTACCAAGAGAAAGACAGAAGCACAACTGCTAGGGTAGTAGTTAGGAAAATCCTATGAATGTGGTAGATTTTCTGAGACAGTGATTTCCAATTGGGAACCAACTTTATCGCCTCTTACAACAGAGAGAACATGCTGGTGTGACCTATCACTTCTCCATGGCATTCTACCCACAAACCAATGGGTTGGCGGAAAGGTTTGATAAGACCCTTATGCGTGTGATGGAAACTCTGCAACAGGACCGCAGGAGGAAGTGTTATCATCTGCCATATTTCATGTTTGCCTACAGAGAAATTTCACTGAAAGGAGTTGTGATCAGTCATTTCAAATGTCTGTTTGGGCACCTAGTGCGTGTCCCATCCACCTCGGTTAGAGAAAGATGGGAAGGAACTTCAAAGTCACCTCAAAAGGAAGTGGGAGGCTACGTTACTGGCTTAAGATGCTGATGATGCAATACATGGGTCAGGCGAAGTCAAACCTTCCGGAATGCCAAGAGCTAATGAAGGAACAGTATGACCAGAAAGTAACATTGACTGGGTACTAGATAAGCCAGGGGTGTTGGTACTGAAGCCCATTTTTCCAAGAGCTTTGGGTGAGCAGTCGTGTGAGTCATACAAAGTAGTACATAAGGTGTCTGAAGTGAACTACTTGTTGGACACAGCTGCTACATGGGAAGTAAAAAGGGTGTTCCATGTTAATCGGTTTAAGCCATACCTCCAGATATTACAGTGAACATCCAAACAATGATAAAGGAGGTTGAGGAAGACAGGGCACCACTTACTGGCCTATTGCACAATAGAGAGAAGGATGGTTCTGTGGATGGGTACAATTTGGCTCTGAATAGACGCTTGAGCATGTAGACAGGTACTGGGTCATTTTTCCCAACTCCTTTTGCTGACAGGATTGACACCTGTCTGTGTGTATCACAGAGATACAGGGGATAGCTTGCCAGTGAAGAGAAAGGCTTACGGGATGTCAGACAGAGTGCATGTGTACATTAAGGCAGAGGCTGCTAAGATGTTGGACATGGGGTGTTTGAGCATTAATATAGTCTTGTGGCCAGTCCTGCAGCCCAAGCAAGGATCCACAGACTTGTATTTCTGTGTAGACCATGGGGCCCTTAGTGAGGTGACTAAGAAAGATTCATACTGGATTCACAGAGCAGATAAGCTAGAGAACAGGTTGGATGCTGCACACTTCCTAAATACTTTTGATCTGATCAGTGGCTTTTGGCAGATCACATTAGCACCTAGTGCCAAGGACAAGACTACATTTCCTAAATCAGAAGGATGGTACAAATTGAGGATGATGCCTTTTTTGCTAAAGAATGCACCTACCACTTTTCAGCACCATGTGAACTATGTTCTCACAGGGATGGAAGAACCTGGACAAAATTACCATCTTTTGCAATTCATGGGAAGGCCACCTGAGACATCGCGGACAGGTGTAGTTTGGAATATAGGAAGCAAAACTGACCATCAAGGCAACCAAGCGCCAGGTAGGGCAATTCTCTATAGTCCTTCGGCACCAGGTGGTCAACAAGAAGATCTGTGTCAGTTGGATGCCAAGATCTAGTCTGTATGGAGTGGGAGGATCCCACCGCCTAAACTCAAGCAAGTGAGAGCCTTCTTAGAACTCACTAGCTGTTACAGGAACTTTGAGGCTACCTATGGGACCATAGTGGCACCCTTGACAACCTTGACATCTAAGAAGCAACCTAAGAAAGTTATTGGACTGTGCAGTATCAGGAGGCCTCAGAGGGCCTTAAGGCAGCATTATGCATTGAAGGCAGGTCTCTATGGGGAACCCCTCATTGTACAGACAGATGCCTCAGATAAAGGGTAGAGAGTGTTCAGTAGCAATTATCAGCCACAAACTGATTTCTAAGGAATTAAAAAGGGTGCCCACTGAAAAAGAATTCTTTGCGATGGCGGCCCTGAGGAGGATTCCGGCCTTCCCTGTTTGGTCCAAAGAGATCACAAACCACTCAAGAGTTTGGGATGGTTTATCTCATTACAAGCCGAGACTTCATGGTACAGCACAAAGCTGGAATGAATAACTGGAATGCAGGAGGACTTTCCCCACTAGTTTTACCGATTTAACATCTGGAGTTCTCCAATGGTAGAGCTGGGTTACGGGTAGTTTGATCTGGGAGGAGCATCTTCTGGGAAGCAAATGTCTACTGGTCCGTAAACATAACTGAATTTCTGCCCTGTGTGCCCGACTTCATGTGAGACTAGCATCAGACTTTTTGTTTGGCCCTGTAATCATGCTAATCAAGGAGGGCTAGGCCTGCCCGTGGTAATGTTAGGTCCAAAACTTGTTCTGTGGACAGGGCATTGTGTAGTAGGCATTGGACTACGGGCCCTGCTCAGGGCGCATCACACAGAGTAGTGGTGGCAGTGTACCTTGTTTTGTGAATATTGTAAGACCAGGCCTTTTTCTCTGTGTCACAGAGAAGCAAGCTTGTTGGCTCCTCTGGTGCAAAGTTCCCCTATTATGTGAAACCCAGAATCTTGCATTGGCCTTTTTTGTGTGTTCAGTGCCTGGATGTACAGTGAGTGCGTAGCACATGCATGTTAGTATTCTATGTGTTGTGAGACTCTGTATACTGGGACCAGTGGGATCCATGTTGGCAGGTTAGAGGATGGGCATAGCTTCCACAGACAATGAAAGTGAATTGCACACATTCCTGTGGCTGGAGGGTGGTAATACAAACACTGAAGTGAGGCAGATGGACATAGGGCTCCCTTTAGAAATTCAATAAATACCTTATTAGCAAAAGATTGTTTAATAGTTCTTTCTGAGTTCTGTCACTGATAGGCTTGAGGAGTGGGACGAACGTTTCTGTTGTTCAACGTGAGAAAGTTTCTAGACAGGTCTTGCAGGCACATGCATCAACCATTTTTGCGAGCGCAAACGGTGCGATTCGCAAAAATCGGCCGTTTGCGCCCGCAAAAAGGGCATTTGCGATGCATCAAGGGTCAAAGCACTCGCAATTTGAGAATTCGCAATTAATTGCGAGTTCTCAAATTGCGATTGCATTTAAGGAATCGCATTTTGCGATTCCTTAAATGCAATGCAAGAACCACTTTGAAGTAGCGATTTCGCTAATAGGGCGCAAATTACCATGAAGTTGAACTTCATGGTAATTTGCAAATACTGAAAAATGCACTAAAGTGCATTTTTCAAAGTTATAGGTTACACACACACACATGTCCTTGAGACATGTGTGTGCGCAACATTTGTGCACAGATCAATTTCAGGGTGCAACAGGGTGTCCTTTTGACACCCTTGCACCCTTGAAGTGCATGCACACTTTGCGAGTACCAATTGGTACTGCAAATTGCGATGTCAATTTCCCATTCATTCCTATGGGCCTGTGCCCATAGGAATGAATGGAAGCCATTCCTTATTTGCGACTCGCAATTTGCGAGTCGCAGATAAGGAATATGTAGGAATCGCTAATTTAATAGCGATTCCTACATGCATAGGCTTTTGCGAGTCCTTAATTGCGAGTCCTTAATTATCGCAATTAAGGAGTCGCAAAAGCCTACTTTGATGCATGTGCCTGTTGGTCTTTTGTCTACCCTTGATTACTGCTTCAGGTTGGCTAATGATAGCCAAGTGCAGAAATTTCACACAGCCTTGTGCCCATGTATTGGATACTCCTGTTTGGAGCCAGCCCGATTGCTCCCTCTGGTGAGAGCCAACACCTTGCACAGAGGCTGCATCTTAGGAGCAGCCAGAAAATGACACCTGAAAGAAAACCATCCCAAGCTGGTTCTGAAGCCATAGGAATATGATCCGCATCCACTGTGTGGAAAATGCGTATAAAAGTGGGATCCAAACTATCCCTTTTTGTTCCAGTTCCAATTTCTTCATGGGCAAATGAGTGCTCCACAGATTACTCAAAGTACTACTGTGTACGCAGGACATCAAGTTTCCCAGGGGTGAGGGCATATCACTTGAAATCTGCACTTTCTTCTGGAGGAGCTGAAGCTCTGCCTAGAGCGTAAATGTCTGCCTGCCTGTTAAGAGAGAGCTCTGCCTAGGGCGTAGATGTCTGCCTGCCTGTTAAGAGCGGAAAGGAGAACGCCTGATTGTGCAGGAGGAAAGACTGTTCAGGAGGGAAAGCTCAGCGTGAGGAACACACCGAGAACGTCAAGTGCACTAGAGATAGAAGCGAGCTGCAACCCATGTTGTGAGGGGTCCCGATCTCTCTGAGAGGTTTCTGTCTGCCAAGACTTTGCAAGTAGAATCACCGCTGTTTCATCTAGCAGCCTGCCATGGGTCCAAGAACTGGTACAGCCTATGCCAGAGAAAAGGAGCAGCTAAAACAGTGGTCAATCAGCCTAGAACTAAGTGTAGGAAGCTGGCTTTTTATGTAGTGTTGCCAATGTAAGGGCACAACATGAAAAAAGTCTAGACGGCCCTCATGTGGTTTACAGGGCTTACTTTAATAATCCCAAGTGCTCTATTTGTGGTAGTGTTGTTGAGCAGCTTGGACTTATCAGAGGGGAGTGTTAAGCATTTGTTGTAAACACACAGTCAAGAAATAGTTCACACACTCCATAAGAAATCTGAGACCAATTTATAAAAATAAAGTAGATGTTTATATGAATTTAGACACCAAGATCTTTAGAATAACTTAAGTACTTTTGGGGATATTGAATTTAGAAGAAAAACAGTAATATACTTGAATAATAGTTTTTGAGGTATGAGCCTCGCATGCTAAAATGTTATCCTACGGGAGGAAAAACACTCATAGCAAACAGGTACTTGCAGTCGAAGTTCAGGGGTGCCCTTTGGGACTTAAGGTGCTAGTGGGCCAAGGTCCAAAGTACCACCAGTAGTTTCCTTTTACCTGACCAGGTGCGTCTGGGTGCAGAGGTGCTGGTCGGGATGGTAGCCTCGAGCGCTACACCGGTAAAGGCAAGGGGGCTTGAAATAAGGAGGCTGCAATTGGAGCCCTTTGGCCAAGCCCGGCTGAACCTAGGTCAAGGGGATACATTCAGAAGTTGGGAACCTGGGCTGGGGGGCTCGGGTGCAAAGGTGCTTGGTTGGCTGGCCACTTGAGGTCGGGGCTCTCATGGTTGTCGGTATCCTGCAGAGGAGGGAAAAACAAGACAGAAAGGCCACTTTGGTCGTGGGTCTCATCGGTCCTGAAGTCCCTTGTTGCGCAGGAAGGCTTCCAAGGCGGTGGTGTCTGGGCTGGAAGAAGAACAAGCCATGGCTGGTGCAAGTGCCCTGGTACTCAGGATATTGGTGCAGGGGGGCTACCAGAGGGCCTAGCATCTCAAAACTCGGCAGAGAGACAGGGGTGACCTCATAGAGCCACACAAACCTCCCCCTGAAGTGTTGCTCCCTCTGTGGGCCTGATGGGCAACAACACAGTGAACCAGGCAGATACAGTCGATGCCTGCAGATGCAGGGGGATGGCTCCTCCACCCCAAGGGAGATGATAGCTGGTTGTCAAAGTGCTGGGCAGTCCTCCAAGTGTTGGGGAGGATGCACAGCCACAGGACGAGTCAAGTCTTTACAATTGTTAAGGAGCAAGCAGTAAGGCAGGGTTTGGCACCAGTTTTTGTGCAGGTCCTTGGTTCTCGCTGTGTCGTCTCTTTGTCCTTCTTCAGTCCCCAGGAAGTCAAATCTGTCGGTCTGGTGTTGGGAGGACCCATTAAATACTCAATTTTGGGGCGTTTAGGGGAGTATATGGCAGTAGCCAATGGGCTACCTACTACTAGGGTGACTGCATCCCCTATATGACCACTTCCTGCGGGGAGTGGGCATAACCCTGACCCAAAAAAAGTGGTGAAACCCTTCTTTGGCTGTCCACTTCAGGTAGCCCACCTTTGGATGTGACTAGCCTGTGAATGAAATACGCCTCCTGAATATCTAATTTCCTGTCTGCTCTGGTGCCAAATGAGCCCCGGGCAAGGGGAGGTATTCTCCAGATCCGGGGGAAGCCGGGGTCCCATAACAAATGCGGCAGAGGCTTTGAAGCCTCTGGCCTTGATATGCTACATCACTAGCCATCCTGCTGGAGGAGGTGAGAACACCTTCTGTTGGGCAGGCATTGCTCCTGACCTCTGAGAGCACAGGCTCTCCCTTTTCCAAGGGACAAAAACTTATCTGTGTTGGCAGGCTGGAGGATACTAGTCAGCCAACACACCAAGTGACTAGTAGGGTTACAGGGGGCACCTCTAAGGTGCCCTCTGGCTGCATGTCTTCATAAATCCGATACTGCATCAATCCAGATTTATTAAGACAAGGTGTTTGATACCAAACACCTTTATTTTCAGTGAAGCTGGGTAACTCGTAATGACCAGTGCCTAGTACATACCTTTAAAATGGCTTCCTGATCACTTGCAATGACTAGCAATAGAACTAGGCATCACTGGGGCATATCTGCTCATGCAGATGTGCCCGCACATGAACTATAATGCACCCTACCTTAGGGCTCTAAAGGCCTGCTGTAGGGGGGACTTACATATAGTACATGCAGTGTACTTTGGCATTGCAGACAGGGAGTGGGCAATGTTGTGTTTTCGGAATGGTTTGCACCATTTCATGCATCCTGCAATGGCAGTCTGCATGGAGTTTGAGTGTGGGTCCCTTTGGGTGGTATAATACATGCTGCTGATCTTAGCAGTCGCGGCTCGCATGACTCAGGGGTGGGGGGGAGGGTTCGCACGGGGGTTTTTTTTTTGTTTTTTTTTTAAACGTACCTTACCGGGTCATGCGCCGCTTCCGCTCCTGGCCGGGTCCGACTACCAAGTTTCCTGGAACAGGAAGCATCAAGCATGGATCCTCCCTCCCCTCCCTAAGCAATCACAACGCTGCAATGGCAGCGTTGTGATTGGTGCGGACAGCGCCTAGCCGGGCGCCTGTAGGGAGGCCATTTTCTCTATGTAGGCTGCATGCAGCCTACATAGAGAAAATGTAGAGTGCGCATGACTGGTTTGGTCGACCTCAGAGGGCCAACCAAACAGTCAGGGCCCACAACACTGGGCAAGCCACTCCTCCCCAACCCACCTACCCGCCCGCCGCCAACCAGGCATACCCTCCCACCCGCCCCCAACCAGGCATACCCTGCCTTATGCTTTCTCGCAGCGCGAGAAGCAGAAACATAAAATGGTATTTAAAATACCATTTTATGTTTCTGCTCCTCGCACTGCGAGAAAGTAGTGGGGCGACGCTCCTCCGCCCTAATGGAGGAGCCGCCCCTGGATCTTAGGGACCCTCTTTAGTACCCATGCTTTGGGTACCATTTAGCAGGGTCTTACAAGGGTGCTAGAGTCCTTGCCAATTGGGTTACAATCAACTAATTGCATTGTTTTAGGGAAAGAGCACTGGGGCCTGGTTAACAGGGACTCAGTGCACTTCCAATTAAAAGCATCAGTACAAGGGAGCACAAACTACGGGTGACCATGTCAGAAAGAGGTACTTTCCTATGCTAAGCAACTACAGAAGACACATCACTGCTGATGAATCGGCCCTGAGGCCACAACTGACGTGCCAGGGTGCCCGTCTGTACTCAGTCTTATGGGCTGCAAGAAAATGAGTTACTTACCTGTAACTACGGTTCTCCAGTATTGGTATCTTTCATAGAGTCACATGCTTGAATCATCCCCGTCGTCATAATGGGAGTCCCACAGTATACATTTAAAAGCAGTAGATAAAACTACCATAGGCAACAATGCAAGGAAGAGTCAGTGCAATAGTCTATTCATTTCGTTTCATAAAAAGAACCAAATTTGAGTAGCAGCCAATCAGGCGACAGCACCCTCTAGAACAATCTCAAGAGAGGCTAGGTTCCTCAGATTTTCAAGCACAAGTGTGAAACTATAAACCTTGAGGAGTAAGGGAAGCCTCTCCGGGGAGGAGGGTGGGTCACATGTGAATCTATGAAAGATACCAATACTGGAGAACCGTAGTTACAGGTAAGTAACTCATTTACTTCTCCAGTATTGGATCTTTCATAGATTCACATGCTTGAATCAGAGTAGCTAGCAGTTTCATAAATATGCATGTATAGAAATACTGTAATATATACTTGTCGACCCTTAGAGGGTGGTGGATAACAATATACATGCTAATACAGAAGCATACATAAGATATTATGCAGTAAGGAATCAACTATATATATATATATATATATATATATATATATATATATATATCACCTACTGGCGGTCGCCAGTAGGTAGTTATAGTTAGGACCTTGTTTCTATTCAAAAAGCGTTTTTTCTTTTGCCAATATCTTTAGTGCCGTTTGACGAATCTTCGCGAAACTTTCAAAACTAATGGGGCGCTCCAGTCAGCTCCTGTCTTGAACGTTTCGGGGGTGATTCGTCAAGCAGGGGCCGAGAAAAAAGGGTGGTCCCAAAACGCATTTTCCACATGTTAATTTCCATAGGAAACTTTAGACAAGGCTACAGCCCGAACTGCTGAACGGAAAAACACCAAATTTGGCAAAAAAGTAGCTCTTGGTTCAGAAAGCGCCCTTTTTTTAAATGGTGTAAATCCGTTCAGTAGTTTTTTAAATATTAAAGGAAAAAGAAATTTATATATCTGGGCGGAGCCTAACCACACATCTCATCGTGCGATCTGATTGGCTGTCAGCACTTCATCCAAGAAGTGTTGTGGGCCATCTTGGGACCAATATACATGATAGCACCCCATTAAAATGCATTGTAGTGAATGGAAGGTTTTGAGGGTCACCAAAAGGAGAACGTATAAAGGGTGATAAGACTTTAGTTACATTATAAATCATTTGTTGATGGTACCATACTAATTTTAGGAATTGTGGTGTGTTCTAAGGTGATTTTACCCTGTGGAAAAGCCTTCTGCTGGGATATCATGAATCATGTTTGAGAGAAAACTATTTTCTCATACTTTTCCCATAGAGGTTTGGAAGGTGATCTAGAAGCTAAAATGAGAGCATATTTTCTGTAACTTCACATTATCTTTCTCAGTCATGTGAGAATTAAGTCTGACATTCTCAGTAAAACATGTACATCCAACAAGGGCAGAGACTGTCAGTTGATTCCTTTGTGTTCTACTGCAGCTTCCCAGAGTGTTCTAAAGAACAACTAGAGCGCTAACAGTCTTACTTATGACAAAAGTATGGCACACCTGCAGCCATCTTGATTGGAATAAAGTGGTAACACTTAAAACATTTAATTTAAAAAGGAACAAAATGAGGGGGTTCATTTTGCCATAGAAATTATGATTAGTGCTGCAAAAAGAAAAATTAGGGCACATTTTGAGTGACTTCTCAAATCCTCTTCTATTTCATTAAAAAATTCTGACATGCAGACTGAAACATGCACTTTCAATACCAGCAGCAGACTTCCCTGGTGAGCAGTAGCTTTACTACAGTGATCTAATGAGCAACCAGAGTGCGAACATTCTGAATTTACGGCAAATGTTTGACACATCCGAATGCCTTCTTGATGGAATCAAAGTAAAAAACTGAAAGTATTTCCTACTGAGGAGACTGTAGTAAATGAGGAAATTAGGAAACTTCATAACAAATAAGTCTCCCAAGATGGCCACCAGAGACAAAAGAGCCCAAATGTAGCACAAATATCACCCAGATGTAGCCCACGTATAGCCCAATGACAGAATGTCCCAGAGTGTTCTAAAGAACAACTAGAGCGCTAACAGTCTTACTTATGACAAAAGTATGGCACACCTGAAGCCATCTTGATTGGAATAAATTGGTAACACTTAAAACATTTAATTTAAAAAGGAACAAACTTAGGGGGATCATTTTGCCATAGAAATTATGATTAGTGCTGAAGAAAGAAAAATTAGGGCACATTTTGAGTGACTTCTCAAATCCTCTTCTATTTCATTAAAAATTCTGACATGCAGACTGAAACATGCACTTTCAATACCAGCAGCAGACTTCCCTAGTGAGCAGTAGCTTTACTACAGTGATCTAATGAGCAACTAGAGTGCTAACATTCAGAATTTATAGCGAATGTGTGACACATCTGAATGCCTTCTTGATGGAATCAAAGTAAAAAACTGAAAGCATTTCTTACTGTGGAGACTGCAGTAAATGAGGAAATTAGGAAAATTCATAACAAATAAATCTCCCAAGATGGCCACCAGAGACAAAAGAGCCCAAATGTAGCACAAATATCACCCAGATGTAGCCCAAGTATAGCCCAATGACAGAAGTGTGCAAAACACTTTTTATTTTTTGTTTTTTTGCAGTTTTATATATTGCAGACTGGTCAGGTATTGGAGTGCTTTACATGAGCATTGGTTACATCACACAAGGACAAATTCATGTTGGTTGTAGACATGGGGAGATTAAGTGATTTGACCAGAATCACAGAATGTCGATCTGAAGCAGAAACTCCAACCTGGTTCCCCAGTTGCAAAGTCTGCAGCTCTGGAAGTAATACCACATCCTCTCCCATAAGTGCAACATTTAATCAAGTGGTCAACTGGATAAAAAAACATAAAGATAACAAATAATTTAAAAGTGCTTTGTCACCATTTGAAAACTCAGAAAATATGTCCTCATTTTAGTTTTTTAGAGCACTAACCATAATTTCGATGCAAATAAGACCCTCTCATTTCTGTAATTTCTAAAGGAAATGCTCTAGGTATTACAGTGTTGATTACATCAAGATGACATCAGGCGTGCCACACTTTTGTAATAAATATAGAATGTTAGCAATCTAGTTGTTCATTAGGATACTGTTGAGAGGCAGAGGCCAGGGGCAAGGACTCAGAAAATTGAAGGCAGGTAGGAGGGTGCAGAGGCAACAATTTGACCACACTGGGCAGGCAGGAAGGGCAGTGGCAGCACAACAGACTATGGAGGGCAGTGGAAAGGGGGGCAGGGGCAACAAACCAACAATGCAGGACAGGCAAGAGAGGCTGTGGCAATATAATAGACCATTGTGGGCAGAAGGAAAAGGCAGTGGTAGTACAACCATACATGCCAACAGACCCGATTCAGCCAGGAAACGCCCAATGTTTTTAAGCCCAAATGGCCTTTATTTGATCTGTCTCCTGTCTACAATCTCATCTTTTTCAATGTAAGTCAATGGGGAAAATCAATACCCCAGTTTTTTTTCAAGATCTCCCTCTTACCAAGTTCAAAATGTTAGCAAGTATGGTGCATTGGATCATGGAAGGCAGGAGGAATTGGGGTAGGGACATGGACTCGGATAACAGAGGCCAGGAGGGACATGGACAGGTGCACCAAACTGACCTTACAGGGCAGGCATCAGGGTTTGCAGCAGCACAATACACAACACAGGGCATGCGGGACGGGAGTGCAGCACAACAATCCATGGAAAGCAATAGGGAGGGGACAGGACCATGCACATGGACAACAGAGAACAGAGGGGAAAGAGGCAATGGCAGCTAGCTGACCATAATGGACAGACAGGAGAGAAAGCTGCAGCATAACGGACCATAAAGGGCAGGAGGTAGGGATCAGGGGCATTACAATGGAACAGACAAGCCAGGCGGGACGGAATAGGGGTCTGCACATGGAAAACAGAGGGCAGGGGGCAGGCAGGAGCAGCAAGCTGACAATGGAGGTCAGGCAGGATGGGCACTAGAAGCAAGACACACCATGGAGAGCAACAGTGAGACTATAATGGCATACACACTGTCCATGGAGGGAAGGTGGGAGGGGGTCAGGGGCAGCTAGCCGACCACACAGGGAAGGTGGGAGGGGCCGTGGCAGCACACAAGACCATGCATGGCAAGCGGGAGGGTTAGTGGCAGCACAATGGCCATGATGGGCGAGAAGGAGGGGGCAGGTGCATGCAGAAAGGACCATGGAGGATAGAAGGGAGGGGTAGGAGCTGGGCACAGACAAGAGAGTTCAGGGGAAGGGGCCTCACAACAGACCACGTGGGGCAGGCAGGAGGAGCAGTTGCAGCACAACAGACCAGGGAGGGCAGAAAGGTGTGGCAGTAAAATGGACCAAGGAGGACAGGAGGAAGGGGATAGGGGCATGGAACGTGGACAGGTATGGTGGAGGTGGCAGGGACAGGTTACAGTCATCTGACAATGCTAGGCAGGTGGGAGGGGAGTGGCAGCTCAAAAGAACACTCAGAGTAGATAGGAGGGGCAGGTCCATGGAACATGGTGGTCAAAAAGGATGGAGCAGGGGCATGCACACAGACATCGGAGGGCAGGGGGAAGGAGAGTAGGGGCAGCAAGCTAAGCACAGAGGCTAAGCAGGAGGTCAATGATGAGGCATAGAATTGGGTAATGGAGGGCAGGAGGAGTGGACTGGGACATCATGCTAAATGGAGGGCAGTGGCAGCACATCAGAGCATGCATGGCAGGAGGAAGAAGGCTAGTGCATGGATTCAGACAACAGAGGATAGGGAGGAGGTAGATGGGGCAGCAAGCTAACTATTCAGAGAAGGCGGGAAGGCCAGTGGCAGAACAACGGCCACACAGGGCTGTAATGAGGGAGCAGGGGCATGCACTTGGACAATGGATGGCAAGGAGGAGGGGAGGCAGGAGCAGCAAGCTTGGGTGGGGGCAGCACAATGCCAGGCAAGGCCCTGCTTCCAACCCCCCACCATCCATTGTGATAGGCATCTTACTTAACGTTAAAAAAAACCTAGAAATTTGCTGAAAAAAAAAAGATTACAGGGACGTTATAGTTAGACTCACATTTCACTCGTACAAAACCAGTGAAATTCAGCAGTTATAGTTGCCTGAGCTAACTATAACTTACACCCCGCAATGCACTGCTTATGACCTCAGACATTACATCATTCAGGACATGGTCAGTGACATCACTCATGACATCACTCATGACATCTCAAATGAGCTCTGAATGGAACTATAATCACTAGAACTTTATTAATGGATAGTGTGTGTATATTAACATCCCTTTTTTTTTCTTTTCTTTCATGTAAGAACCATTATAATACGCAACGTGCCCAGATCAATATGGCCGATAGCCTTTCACTTTAAAGTAATGTGTAGTCCATTGTTTATGTTGATGTTTGCAATCCTAAGTATGTTTATTATGAACAAGTCACGTTGACGAACATACAGGTACGGCGGTCACGGGGCAAGATATGCTGAAATAACACTGTGTGCATATTAACACTTGTTTTCTTTTCTTTATTGTATCAATTCCTGAATTTTCACATCGTGACCAGGCCAATATGGCCACCAGCTTTTGGATTAAAGTAATATGTAGTCCTTTGTTAATGTTGGCAACTGGAGGCATTTATACATTTAAATAAGGAAGCTACAATGACGTCTTGTATCGTTATCAAGGTTCGGACGAGCCAAAACGCGTGGATCGCATTTCGCATTTGAGATGTCATCAGTGATGTCATCAATGATGTCACTGATCATGTCATGAGTGATGTAATATGTGACATCATCAGCAGTGCATTGTGGGGGCGTGAGTTATATATATATTCACTGAAAAAAACATAGGTTTCAGGGACGTTATAGTTAGAAATTAGCATTTAAAAAACCTTAGAAATTCACTGAAAAAACCATAGGTTTCAGGCACGTTATAGTTAGAAATTAGCATTTAAAAAACCTTAGAAATTCACTGAAAAAACCATAGGTTTCAGGGACATTATAGTTAGTTGGACATTTCACTCGTACAAAACCAGAGAAATTCTGCCGTTATAGTTAGTTCAGCTAACTATAACTCGCGCCCCCGCAATGCACTGCTGATGACGTCACATATTACATCATTCATGACATGGTCAGTGACATCACTGATGACATCACTGATGACATCTCAAATGACATCACTGATGACATCATTCACGTGATAATGTGATGCACCTCCTCACACCCTAAAATAACCTTTGATACACCCACTTTAAAATACAGACTACCATTTTCGAAACCATAGACACGCCAATACCAGTTACTACATACCCACTCACTGATTCCTAGGTCTACACACACGTCCACTCATTCACCCATATAGTCACTCATACATGCAGTCACTTATCAATACAGCAGTATCATTTGCACTCATACACCTATACAGACACTCACACATCGCCACTCATACATAGAGTTACTCACACACCTAGTCAGTCATGCAAAGAAACATTCACACTCCCATTTACTCACCTATACAGTTATACACACACCACCTCACTTATTCATACAGATACTAACACATACTTACTCTCTTATACAATCACTGATACAAGTACACACTCATCCATACAGCCACTCTCACAATCACTCACTCTCACGTATTGTCATTTAAATTCTCCAACTATCACATACACTGCCTTTTACATATGTAGTTACTTGGACATGTACCACTGAGACATCCATTCACTCACCAACACACCCATACACACACTCAACCACCCATACAGCTGTTTCCACATGCACTCTTGAACCCGTACACCCAGTGAATCAACCACTAACATATCTATGCACAGAGTCACACACCTCCCACCCATCCACACGGACACTCAGGCACCCATACAGATACTCAGATAACCAATCAATAACCCATATACATACTCATGTAGCTACTCACCAACCCATGCAGCCACTTACATACCAACTGACCGACTGATACCGACATTTACACAGTTTAGTCACTAACCCATGCATTCAGTAAGACACGTTTAATCAGTCACTTATACAGTCAGTCACGCACCTACTAAATCATCTATTCAGGCACTTATACACCCATCATTCCTCAATACACCTTGTCATATATATATATATATATATATATATATATATATATATATAACATATTTAAACTTTACAGAAACACACATTTACTGGATGATGTCATCAGTGATGTCATTTGAGATGTCATGAATGATGTTGTCTAAAAGTAGGGTTTTGGATGTGCCAGGAAGTGTGGCGCCTTGCTATGTGTGCGTATGGTATTTGTGGTGTAGGTATGACACGGTGCTGCCAGGTCGGAGGAGATACCCTATAACCCCCGTATGTGTGTGGGTGAAGACCCGCACAAGATTCAGAAAAGCAAAATCCTGGGCACACGTTTACAGAATAAAGACAATGGTTGTTAAAGTCTTATACATTTGGAGAGTTGTCATGTAAAGTCCACTCAAATAGTTAAAGTTTCTTGTTTAATCTTAATCGCAAAAGGACATAACCAGCCAACACGTGTTTCGTCACAAAAGGGAAGTATCCCGTGACTTCTTCAGGGCTGTATGAGGAAGCGTGGATGTCTATGGGGAATCGCTCCGCCGGTGATAATTCCGACCCGGCTGGTCTGGTAAAGGGAATGTATATGTAAAATTTCTTGGGATAGTAACAGGGAAGCTCCGAAATGACGGAGATCCCAAAAGTTAGTGCCTGTGTTCCTGTAGATGGGTGGGTCCGCCGTTTCAACTGAATCTTAAGCGTGTACGCTATGTGGAGTGAAGGCACTGGTTCATCTCTGTTCCGGATATGGCTGGTTGTGTCCTTTTGCGATTAAGATTAAACAAGAAACTTTAACTATTTGAGTGGACTTTACATGTCATGAATGATGTAATATGTGACGTCATCAGCAGTGCATTGCGAGGGCGCGAGTTATAGTTAGCTGAACTAACTATAACGGCGGAATTTCTCTGGTTTTGTACGAGTGAAATGTCCAACTAACTATAACGTCCCTGAAACCTGTGTTTTTTTCAGTGAATTTCTAAGGTTTTTATATATATATATATATATATATATATATATATATATATTATATATATATATATATATAAAAATCTGGACATAAATATAAGTACATTACACAAAGCAACAAAATAAAACACACCTCTAATAGTAGAGGCTTACCTTATTGGAATAGATGACGTAGGACTGCCTGTCCCAATGCTGCTTCGCTATGAGTTGCCATGTCCAGGCCATAGTGCCGCATGAAGGTATGAGCATTCTTCCAGGTAGCGGCACGGCAAATCTTGTCCAGTGGAACACCAGCGAAAAGAGTAGCCTAAGAGGACACTGCTCTTGTAGAATGCACTCTGGTCTTGGTTGTAAGAGGTTTACCCGCCTTAACATGACACAGATGAATAGTAGCAGCGATCCATCGTGCAATAGTTCTTTTTGTGACAGCAGAACCCAGCTTTACATGTCCATAAGATACTAGATGTTGATCCGTTCTGTGCAGCTGCTTTGTCCTTTGTAAATAAATCTTAAGGCATCGTTTTACATCTAAGAAGGATGCGGGAAAAAAGTGTGCAGTATAACAGCTCATTAAGGTGAAACTGAGATGGTACCTTTGGTATGAATCTAGGATTTGTTCGTAACATCACATAGTCCTCGGTGAAACGTAAGTAAGGCTCTTTAATGGTGAAGGCTTGAATTTCGCTTACTCTTCTAGCATAAGTAAGCGCGAGAAGCAAAGCCACTTTCCATGTGAGAAACTTGAGCTCTATTTTGTGGATTGGCGCAAACGGTGGTTTCATTAACTGGGACAGGACCACATTAAGGCACCCTTCTGGTGGAGGAGGCCTGATAGGAGGGAAAGTTCTGAATAGACCCTTCATGAACTGCTTGATGATGCGAGAAGAGCAGAGAGAAGAGACATCGGACGTGGGTCTATATCGGGAGAGGGCCGCGAGGTGGACTCTTACTGAAGCATACGCCAGACCTGATCTTGCCAGAGACAAGAGATAAGGCAAGACTTGTTCTGGGGAAGAGAGAAGAGGTTGAATGTCATTCTGAAGGCAACAAGAACAAAAACTTTTCCACTTTAGTCTATACGTTTTAGTAGTAGACTCAGCTCTTGCTCTGGACAATATATCTCTACAGTCTTGAGGGATAACTAGATCCTTGAACTCATTGAACTCAGGTTCCAGGCATGCAATTGAAGAGAAGCTGGGTGTGGATGCAGGAGCTGCCATTTTTTCATCGTTAGCAGAGTGGTTGACAATGGAAGGCGATATGGTTTGGATTGCGACAGCAGGAGTAGCTCCGTGAACCAGTGCTGGCGTGGCCAGCGCGGAGCAATGAGGATGAGTTGGCACGGTTCCCGTTTCATCTTCATCAGCACTCTGGAGATTAGTGGGCATGGAGGAAAAGCGTACGCAAAGATTCCTGACCATCTTATCGAAAACGCATTCCCCCATGACCCTATCTGTGGCTCCCTGCTGGCAAAGAACAGGCATTTTTGGTTCCCTTGAGACGCAAATAGGTCCAAGTTGGGTGTTCCCCATTTCTGGAAGACGTGATCTAGAATCAGTTGGTTGAGTTCCCACTCGTGGTTTGATTGATTTAACCTGCTCAAGGTATCTGCTAGGTTGTTCTTTACTCCAGGGAGATGCTCCCCTTTGATAGCTATTTGATGTTGTAGAGTCCACTCCCATATTCTTTGAGCTTCCCAGGAAAGAATTGGAGATCTTGTTCCTCCCTGCTTGTTTATATAATGCATGCAGGTGGTATTGTCTGTGCGTATGAGGACTGAGGATGCTCTTATCCTTGGGAGGAATGATTGCAGGGCTAAAAAAATCGCCCGCAGTTCCAGAAAATTGATATGCATTTTGGAGAGAGAGAGACTCCATTTGCCACTTATCTGAAGGTCTTGCAGATGCGCTCCCCAGCCTTCCAAAGATGCATCTGTTGTCAGAACAAACTCTGGAAGAGGAGAAAGGAATGACAGTCCCAGAGAGAGATTGCTGGGAGATTGCCACCAAAGAAGTGCCTCTTTCATGATCGGAGTTATCCGAATTATGTTGTCGAATGAACCTGTTACTTGAAGCCATTGGGTGTCCAATTGTTCTTGACATGGCCTCATCCTTAGACGAGCATGAGGTAACATGAGAATGCGGAAGACATCATTCCGAGAAAGGATTTGAAGAGACAGACAGAAACGAACTTTCTTTTGTAGAGATCGTGAGCCACAGACAGAATGGCTTTCCTTCTCTCTGTTGATAAGAATGCCTTGTTTTGGAGAGTGTCCAGTGTTGCTCCAAGGAACTTTAACCAATGAGAAGGAGCTAGAAAGGATTTTTGAAGATTGACTACCAGCCCAAGAGAGCAGAAGAGCTGTAGGCAGACTGAAATGTCTTCTGAAGCTTGACGAAGAAAAGGAGCTTTCACCAACCAATCGTCGAGGTATGGGAAAATCTGTAGGCCTTTCAATCTTAGGTATGCTGCCACGGGAGCTAGGCATTTGGTGAAAACCCGGGGAGCTGAACGAAGGCCGAAGGGAAGGACCTTGAACTGATAATGTGCGCCTGCCACAGAGAAACGTAGATGTTTGGGGTGGATAGGGACATGGAAATATGCGTCTTCCAAATCTAGGCTTGCTAAAAAAGCCGAATGGTTCAGAAGCTGCAGTATCTCCTGGAGAGTAACCATGCGAAAGGATTTCTTCAGCAGGTATTTGTTGAGTTTTCTGAGGTCTAGAATGGGACGCCATTCCCCAACATTTTCTTCTTTATAAGGAAAAAGCGGGAGTAGAAGCCTTTTCCTCTCTGAGAGCGTGAAACACATTCTATAGCTCCTTTTTGAAGCATTAATAAAGCCTCCTTCTTTAACAATTGAAGATGGGGTGGTATTGATTTCTGAGGCGGATGATGAGGTGGCGTTGAGGTAAACTCAAGGGTATGGCCATACTTTATTATATCCAGGACCCATTTGTCTGATGTTATTTTTTGCCATTGATGTAGGCAATGAGAAAGGGGAATTTTCTTTAGTGGAAAAGACAAAGGAAGAGCGGCAGGCGGCGAGGCGTCGTCACTGCTTCCGTCCGGAATCCCTGGGTTAAATTTGCTGCTTCTGTCTACGTTGTCTGGAATAGGCAGTCGGTGGTGGTTCACGGTATTGCTGTTGTTGTTGGTGGTAGGAAGGTCGGAAAGTGGTGTAAGTTTGAGGCTGGTATCTCTGGTAACCTCCTCGAAAAGAATAGGTTCCTCTGCCACGTGCTCCACGAAAGGGGGCCTTTCTATATTGGAGCACTCCCAGAGCTTTAGCTGTGTCCGTGTCTATTTTGATGGTTTGCAAAGCATCATCAATATGTTTGCCAAAGAGTGTTTCACCATCAAATGGCACGTCCAAAATTTTGCTTTGCACCTCAGGGCAGAACATAGTTGCTTTTAGCCCACCCTGGCGTCTGAGTACAGCAGCTCCAGCAAGCTGACAAAAGGCCAAGGAAGCAATGTACATAGAAGCATCAATGATTTCAGATGCAGATCTTTCCCCTTCTAGCAGGATCTTTCTTGCTTTCATCCTTTTATCCTCTGGAAGGAGATCCAAGAAATGAGCAATGTCTGACCACATTTGTCGATCGTACCTGGCTAAAATCGCAAGAGTGTTGGCAGCACGAACAGTTGCACCGGATGTGGTTGTGAATCTTTTGCCGATGTTATCCAAGCGCCTTCCTTCTCTGTCAGGAGGAGCAGTAATGGGCCCTAGAGGGTTCCTCGATCTCCGTTGAGCGGCCTGTGAGATAACGGAGTAATGCTTAGGATGCCCTACTAGAGAGGCTGGGGCATCATCCGGAGCGTTATACTTTTTGTCGATCCTGGGTAAGACAGGGATAACTGTGGCAGGTGTCCTCATTACTTTTACACCTTCTTCCCAGATGTGATCTACAATAGGTATAGATCTAACAGATTTCCTGGACAGATCTTTGAAATCATAGAGAAAGCAATCTGATCTCTTAGAGCGTAAAAGCCGCCTATATCCTCTGGTGGAGACTCTACAGTTTGCGGGGAAGGAGATGCAGGCGTCGATATAACATAGTCCTCCCATTCAGCTCCTGTTTGCCCAACTTTTTGAGGTTTATTGTGCTCAATTTCTCCTTCATCAGAAGTGTCCTGATGCTGTTGCGGCAAAGTATCCCTTGCCGGAGAGGGCGCAGACACAGGTACAGAGGTACGTGGTGGAGAAGCGGCAGGCGTGGTGGCTGTGGAGGCGGAGGAACAGCGCAGAAGGAAAGGGTGTGCGATAGTCATGTAATAACTCCTGAAGGTCTTGTACCAGAGTAACAGGAAGGTGGACCATAGGCTCATTGACTGGTTCCACATACTGAATCTTTGCGTGAGGCGGGTGATATTCTTGTTGGTAGTAACCCTCATTTTCATCGTCATCTTCCTCTTGATATTTTACATGTAATTGAGAAGGACTATCAGCAGGTCCAAACAACCCATTGTCATCAGACTCCTCTAAAAAAGTGGAAGGTGGTAAAGGTGAAACAATCGCTGGATTCTGCAAAAAATGCCTCGTCGACGAGAACGTCGTCGATGGGTACATAGGCGTAAGCTGTAAGGTGGACGGATGCTTATGACAAGGCGTGGGATAAAGCGTCATCGACGAGGACATGAGAGGAACAGATGAAGTCGTCGTCAGCATCATAGACAATATCGTCATCAACGAGGTCGTCGACTGAACCACCGTCGTCGACGAGGACGCCGACGAAAAGGTTGTAGTCGTCGTCGTCGTCGTCAGAGTCGCCGTTGACGATGAGGTCATCGGCGGTGTCGAAGCCATCGTCGTCACTGGAAGTGCCGTCGGCGGGACCGTCGTCGAATCCGTCGTCGAGGAGATAGGAGAAGGTTGTCTAGAAGGTGATTTTTGCATCGACGGTGATCCAGAAGTGAACGTCGTCGGTGACACAAGCTTTTTTGAGACAGAAATTTTCATAGAGTGAACAGAAGAGTGCTTTTCTTTCTTGTGGCTTTTTTCCTCAGTAGGAAATGGAAGCTTTCCTTTTTGTGAGGTGCCTGCATCTTCCTGACGAGACCTTTTTGAAGTCTTTTTCTTGGAAACCTCAGGAGATTCAAGAGGTTTTTCTCTCCTTTTGGATGTTTCCTTAGAAGTCTGTGAGGTAGAGCTCTCCTCATCCTCAGAGACGACGTCAGATTTTGATTTAAGTCTCTGAAGCCAAATCAATAATCTACCCTCTCAGTCCTTGAGGGTTTTTCTAGAAAAAGTTCTACAGATTTTACAGTCTTTTACCTTATGTTGAGGGTAAAGGCAGTAGATGCAGCTCTTATGTGGATCCTCAGCATGCAGCCTCTTCTTACCGCATGATCCACACGACCTGAAGAGACCTTTCTTTGAAGATTCCGACATTCTGGTTAGAAATCTGGATAAACAAGAGAAAACAGAGCAGAGCTCAGGGAGACTCCCTTTCACACGACGTGCGGTAGAAAATCTGAGGAACCTAGCCTCTCTTGGGATTGGACTAGAAGGGTGATGTCGCCTGATTAGCTGCTACTCAAGTTTGATTCTTTTTATAAAACGAAATGGATAGACTATTGCACTGACGCTTCCTTGCATTGTAGCCTATGGTAGTTTTATCTACTGCTTTTCTATGTATACCGTGGGACTACCACTACGACCACGGGGATGATTCAAGCATGTAAATCTATGAAAGATCCAATACTGGAGAACTAAGTGCCGCTGCACAGGACCTTGTGCAGTGACTCCATCTAGCGATTCCTGTTCTAAAGGGAAGTCGCCACTATGCCCCTCCCAGTTAGAAGCTGCACAGTGAGGAGCGGTAATTTGAGATGTGCCCGCTGCACCACTAGATCTGCAACAATAATTGAGCAGATAAAGTTGGCTTAGATAGGGAATGAGAAAGGACTAAAATCGTGCAGAGGAATCTGCTGTGAGTTCTTAAGACATTTGCTCAACCTCTGAGGTGAGAACTGTTGAATGGATTGTGTCAGTAACCAGTGGGACTAAACAAATTATCTGCACATGTGCCTAATTAATGCCTATGCCTGTATCATCCTAGGGGACAGTAGATATTAGTGATCTCCTAGAACGGGGAGGGGGTACCGAAAAGTAGAGTGATTTACTGTACAAAATAAGTGAGATTACAACCATGTAACAGATTTATATTCCTAGTATTTAATTTTGCTGTGACATTAAATGCTTTTTTTTAAAAAGAAACAAGCACCGGGCTAAACAATATGTTATCATGTCTGTTGGTTGAATGTTGAGATCTGAGCTCTTGTGTCCTGGTTGATTGTTGAGATCTGAGCTCTTGTGTCCCATGCTACCTCTCTGAGAAGCCTTTGCCTACTCTCCCTCACCACCCTGAAGATCAAGTGAAGAAAGGGTTGCACTTAGCCTAGATAGACCCACAGCACACCACCGCGGTTGAGGCACTGTAGCTCCTATTTACTGTGTTGTCCCCTAAACGCGGTCTGACACCGCCCAAATCGGTATTAAAGGTAATGCAGCCATTTTGTATACTGTATTACAGCAGTTTCTTTCAGGGACAAACTCACCAGGTCAGACAAGGAGCAATTTGACCCAGGAAAATGACCCAGAATTCAGGAATGACATGAGGGTATGGTTATCGAAACACCAAATTATGATGCTTTTCCTCATTCAATATATGATAACTTCAATTATTGTGTTAAATCCATATCCCAGAATTGCCAAGAAAAAAGCAGGGCATTGTTAAAGTCACTTACGCTTACTGACATATACTGAAGTTTTCACCATAAGCTGGTACACCCAGTGCTGGACATGTGTTTTTGGAACACACCATTACTTGTGAATAATTTAAAGTAACTGTAATATTGAACCACATCTACCTTAATACATCTTGGAGAACTGCTGTGGTTATGTCAGTATGTCCCTTCCCCTAAGTGTTTGGCTCTTCCTGAAGCTGATAATCCTGTGGGAAGCACCTGCCCTCTGGAGTGGTCCTCACCTTGAGAGACATTGAGGAGCATTTCAAGCACCCATAAAGTGAACACTCTTCTAATTGTTTTTTAAAGTGACTGTATTCTTGAACAGCATCTACCACAATGCATATGGGAGAACTAATGCTGTTAGGCCAAGCAGTGTACTCCCTTCACCTTCAATGCTTTAGTTTTCAGACTACTTCTTAGAATAAATCACACTCACTCCCAATGAGGATATCTCCCTTGGTTCAGAACTCGAAGTGTTTGACTGGACCCAATTCTTCGTAAATCACGAGGCACATCATATGGTTTCTCAGTGGGTAAGCCAACTTGCCATGATGATAACCCAAAGGTCCCTGCAGAGGAGAAAGGAAAGGAAAAGAATGAAAGGGACAATGAAGATATGAGCAGGTTAACCAACTTGTATACTGCCCTTGCAGAATGGACAAAGAAGCCAAACGCTACATCTCAGCAGAACTAACACAGAATGAAATTACAGAACTCAGCAGAAGTGACCCACCATAGTGAATAGAGTACTCTCTGTAACACATGTGGAAAGCCCCGTCTCTTTCTCTCTAGCTATGAGTGACAATATGATATTTCCATAATGGAGTAGTGTTCGGGGTTAGGCTGAATGGAAAAGGGGGCTAAAAAACGAACAATGTTGCAGTTATTACTGTGATTATCTTCTAGCCTGGCACCTGGGGAGACTAGCAGGCATTATCTACAGATCCATTCATGATCTAGTCTAACATAAGCCTTCATAACGACTGAAGTTTACTGGGCATCGAGTCGACCATGGGACTAAAATCAGACAAGTTACTTTTTCTGAATGTAGTAATACTTAAAGTGTTGAGGGTCAGGTTTCCTTTATATTAAGGCAGTTGAGTATTACTGAATCCTTCTTTTCCTTGGAGGGAGGGTTCTGTCCCTGAAAAAATTCATATCATACAAATCTGACCGGCAAAACCGCAGAATTGACTACATTAGGACCGCAGTGGCTACAGGCACCATTTTGAGATCTCTAAGACACTTAATAAAGAAAAGACAACCATACACACTATTTAGGGCCTGAATACTGGGTAAACAACCTTGTGAAAATCCTTGAAAAAGCCCCAGCCTTGCAGGCTTATATGGGGTGAAACACGTTTTGGCTAAGAAATGAACAAATTCTAAGAGTCATTGGGGCTAACAAATGAAAAAAAATGGAAATAACTTGCAAAGATGATATTTGTGGAGGAATATCCCTATTAAATGAATAAAAGCATTACAAAAATATACAAAAGTGGTAGCTGAATTTTTTCAGGGACAGAACCCTCACTCCAAGGAAAAGAAGGATTCAGTAATATTCAACTGCCTTAATATAAAGGAAACCTGAAGCTCAACACTTTACTACATACTGACCGGGTGGGGGGGAGAGAAGGTTAAAGTTATTGTTGTGTACAGTTGAAAACATGACAGTGACACATGCGATTTGTGTGATAAAAATTGGAAGATAAGAAGAGAAGTAACTAATAACCTATGATAAGTGAAATTGTATCCTCGTCGAACAGAAGCGAGAATTACTGTAATTATTGTGATATACCTGTATGAAAATGTACTGTTACTACGCAAATGTGAATAAAAACATTAAAAAAAAAAAAAAAAGTATTACTACGTACACAGAGTTTCCACACAATATAACTCTTTATGGAGAACATAAAATACGTCCAATAAACCTGAGGCATTTAAGGTGGGACGTAGAGAGGGTCAGCCCTGCAAATAATCCTGCTTCTATACTACTTTTTCTGCATGCATGCAAAGTAGCTCAGGTTGGTGCCTTGCAGATGATATTGAGGAGAACATGTTTTTGCAATGCTAACGTGATGGAAGTGGCCCTCAAGGGCCACTCGGGTTTTCTTACAACCACCTGCTATGCCTTCCCAAGAATGAAGAGTCGGTCAGACAGTAGAGAATACAAACTTACATTTTATTATCAATGCTCTGCAGAGGAGTCCATCATGACCTGCACCCTAAGATGTCTGCCGAGGGACTGGCCACCCAACAGTCTACAGTGAGTAATCATTCCTCTCGAGAAGCCTCCAACCCCGCCCACCATGGAAAACTACCGGCCTGGGCCGAACATGAACAAAGAGGCACAGTAGGATGAGCTAACACCTTCCAGATGGGTACATTTTATCAGGAATCCAAGGCCACGGTGCTGGGTCTCAGCTTCTCCTAACGTGGGAGCAGAAACTACACATTCGGATAAGTATGCGAGGGCAGAACGGCCTATTCATTAGTAAGTCGAGAAACAGCCTTGAACAGAAGAGAAAATAATAGCGAAATACAGTGTTCTGCTGAGGCAAGCAATACGAGTAATGAGGCCTAACTCAGGCACAGTCTAAGCAGCCTAATAAGGATTACGAAATGCAAAATGGAGTCACACTCTGTCCCGGTTCCGCTGGACGCTCGGTTACCTGACTCGGATTCCCCGACTATATATAGACAACAGAGGCAAAGTATGATAGGGTCGGGATGGCCCGTTTTATTTCGGTCAGTCAAAACAATAGGTGCCACGTTTTCTTCACGGGCCACTGTAAGGTGTAGGGGTAAGGACAAAAGTCTTTTTGACCTCCTTGGCTTCCGGGCGGCAAGGACAGCTGCGGCTTCTTCTCAGCTCCCACAGCAAAGCGTCGCGATGCTCCGTAGGACGAGGAAGGAGGGGGGGGGAAAGAAAAGAGAACCACTGGTCACTGGGGTGTCTCCCGAAGGGACACGGTAAAAGGGAAGGGTCGGTGCGAGGGGTCACCCAGACTGCCACCAAACGAAACGGTGAAGAAGAAAGTGTGCGGTAACCTCCCCTGTTATCTACCCGTTCCCACCCCGTGTTAGTGAAAACCCCCGTAGACGCTGACGTACCTGCTCCAGCCACACTCCTCCTGGAGCATGGCGGGGCGCTGCGCGGTATCGTTGGCCTCCTGTCTCTGGTCCGCTGTCCGCAGACGTCTCGTCCTCTTCCCGGGCTTTGGCTGGCGTAGACTTCCGTGACGGCTCCTCCGGCTCTCCTTTCCTGTTGTCGTCCTCCTCTGGGTCTCCAGTCTCGGCGCGTCTTCCGGCTTCCTGTCCAGTCCCAATATCCGCAGGCGTGCAACCTGATAGGCGGGGAGGATCCGATGACCCGCCTCCAGACCCAACCTCCGCCGGCATCCAAGTGGGAGTTAAAGGGCCAGGCCAGTCCTGTTTATGAAGGAGGCATAAAACGTCAAGGCCCTGTCCGGAGCGTGGGACCCACCCGGGGACATCGTGACACAACCCCCCCCCTGGGATTCCCCGATCGGGGGAAAGAGGGTACCGGGAAAGAAAGTCAGCGTTCCCCTGTTCCGAGCCCTTACGGTGACGAACCTCGAACTGGAAGGGCTGCAGAGCTAAGAACCAACGGAGCACACGGTCGTTGCACCCCTTGTTCCGTTGCAACCAGTTCAGGGGAGCGTGGTCAGTGTATAGAATAAAGGGCCTCCCCTCGAGGTAGTAGCGCAGCTTGTCTATACCCCACCGCACCGCCAGACACTCCTTCTCAATCGTAGGATAAGCCTTCTCCCTGGGAAACAACTTCCTACTGATGTAAACAACAGGCCGTTCCGCCCCTTCAGTGTCGAGCTGGGATAACACGGCCCGATACCCGCCCCAGAGGCGTCCGTCTGAAGAAGGAAGGGTTTTTGGAAGTCGGGGGCCATGAGGACAGGGGAAGTTGTCAAGGAGGTTTTAAGGGAGCAAAAGGCCTGGCGTTCCTGGTCAGTGGGGTTGCGCAATCGTGTGGGAGAAACAGTCTTCTGCAGGAGATCAGTGAGTGGAGCAGCAAGTTTAGAAAATTGGGGAATAAACCGTCGATAATAACCGACTAACCCCAGGAAAGCCCTGAGCTCGCGTCTAGTAGAAGGGAAGGAGTGTCCCTAATGGCCTTCACCTTCTCTGTCTGGGGTTCTATCATGCCTTTCCCCAGGACATACCCCAAATACCTGACCTTCTGGAATGCGAACCTGGACTTCTTCGCGTTAATGTGTAACTGGGCCAGTCCGAGTTCGTGAAGGACTGCCCGGAGATGTTGTAGATGTTCGCGCCAGGAATTGCTGTATACCACTATGTCGTCCAGATAGGCTGCGGCGTAAGACAAGTGGGGTGCTAAGACTTTATCCATCAGCCTCTGAAAACTGGCCGGGGCCCCATGCAGCCCAAATGGGAGGACGGTAAAGTGGTATAAGCCCTCTGGTGTAGCAAACGCTGGTTTCTCCTGGTCTAGGGGATTCAAGGGTATTTGCCAATACCCCTTGGTGAGGTCGATTGTGGAGATGTACCGGGCCTCACCAAGGCGTTCTATCAATTCGTCGACCCGAGGTAGGGGATACCCGTCTTGTTTCGAGACACGGTTTACCGCTCGAAAGTCGATACAAAACCGGATGCTGCCATCCGGTTTAGGTACTAGCACAATCGGGGAACACCAATTGCTCCTCGAGGGTACTATGACACCGGTTTTAAGCATCTCTGAGATCTCGTTCTGGAGAGCCCGTCGCCTAGCTTCGGGGACCCTATAGGGTTTTTGTCTGATGACCAGACCTTCCTGGGTAGGGATGGAGTGTTCTGCCAAATGGGTCCTACCCGGGAGATCAGAGAAAACACTCTTGTGGCTAAGGAGGAGCTGTCTGATCTCCTTGTCCTCCCGTTCTGTCAGGTCTTTGTTTATCAAGGTGTCACGGACGGTGTGGTCGGGACACTCAACCGTGGAAATACTATGTGTCTGGGCCGGTGGAGGTCCGAGCCACTTTTTTAACAGATTTATATGATACATCTGGGTTTTTCGGGGTGTCAGGGTCAGGATATAGGTGGTTTTACTTATCTTTCTCTTGACCTGGAACGGTCCCTGCCACTCCTTCCTCAGTTTATGTGATGATGATGGAAGGAGTACTAAGGCCCAGTCACCTACATCTAACTCACGCCACTTTTTTCCTCTATCATAAAACTGTTTCTGCCTTCGTTGAGCCTCTGTCAGTGTTTCATGAGCGAGGGTTCTCAATTTGTGCAACCTGGATTTGACTTGGTTTGCATAGTCGAGCAAGGCCTGGGCTTCCCGTACTCCCTGCTTCTCCCAGCTCTCCTTTGTTATCTCCAGCAGTGTTCTGGGTTTTCTACCAAAAGGAGCTCAAAGGGGACGTTCCGAGACTGCTCTGGGTTTGGCTCCGAAGCACAAAAAGGGCTAACGGCAGTAGCTGGTCCCAGTTTTTTCCATCCCCAGTCAACATTTTTTTAAGGGTGAGCTTCAGTGTGCCGTTGTAGCGCTCTACGAGGCCGTCAGTCTGAGGATGGTAGACTGACGTTTTTATGTGTCGAATGTTGAGCTCCTTGCATACCTGTTTCATCAGTTTTGACACAAAGGGAGACCCTTGGTCGGTAATAATGTCACGGGGAAAACCCATTCTTGAGAAAACCTCAATGAGCCGTTGTGCTATAGCATTGGTCGTGACTGCCCTCAAGGGAAACGCCTCGGGGTATCTTGTGGCGTAGTCAACTATGACTAGGGCATACATGTAGCCGTGGCGAGACTTGGGAAGGGGTCCTATCAAATCCATACCTATTCTGTCGAACGGCTTTCCGATGATGGGGAGGGGATTCAGTGGCACACTCGGGGGGACATACGGATTCTTTTTCTGGCATATCTGACACTCCTGACAGTATTTCCGTACTTGTGCATAGACCCCTGGCCAGAAGAAGTTCTGCAATATAGATTGTGCTGTTTTTTCGGCCCCGCAATGCCCAGCTAGGAGATGTGCGTGGGCAAAAAAGAGGACCTGATCCCTGAACTCGATAGGTACCAATAGTTGAGGGTCTGCTCCGTCTTTGGCCACCCTGTAAAGCAGTCCATCTTTCTCGAGAAAACAAGGATAAGTCCTTTGTTGGGGCTGTTGTGTTCCCTTCGCTGTCTGCCAAGCATTAGCGAGCGTAGCGTGGTTGAGTTGGGCCATCCTGAACTGAGTGTCGATAGCCCAGGGTTCGGATGTCAGGAGGTTGTCATGAGGCCGTCCAGTTTGTGTCGAAGAGGACAGCGCTTCCAACATGAGGCTAGAAAAACAGGGGTTATCTATCCCTAGGATCAAGGGCTCAGGGAGATAAGGCAGGACCCCCACGTCTATCAGGACCCCTACCCCCAATCTTGTTGTGAGAGAAACCCGAGCCAGGGGATATTCTTTCGTGTCGCCATGCACACACCTTATCCTAACCGACCTATTGGGAAGGAGTGAAGAAGAGGATAGAAGATCCCTTCGCAGTACGGACTGTTTACAGCCGGAATCCAAAAGTGCTGTCACAGGCTGTCCATTCACACAAACACTCACATGGGAAACCGGCCCCGTTTCCTGGGCATAAAGGATGGAACGGGGAAGGTAGCTCACGTCCATAGGTTCGTCGTCCGTCCTTTCCCTCTTCTTCCTACAGTACCTGGCAATATGTCCCCACTCCCCGCACTCAAAGCACTGAGGCCCTGGGGTCGGAAGGGCTTCAGGCTTTCCATAACGATATCTGGGTGGTTCGTACGTTGGTTTTACGACTTTCTTATCCGGCTTTCCAGCAAGTGTCACCCTGGTCTGTCTTTCGGGTTCTCTTAAAGGTGCTCGACCCTGTGCTCTAGAAAAGGAAGTAGCCATTTCTATGGCATGTGTCAACGTTAGTTCTGCATGTTGACGCAACCAGCGTTGTGTAGCGTATGGGAGAGCCTCAAGAAATTGCTCTAAATACATTTTGTCCATAATCTCTTCTCGAGTGGAGTCTAAGGGTGTTAGCCAACGGTCGGCAGCGTCTTTCAGCCTATAGAATAATGTTTTCGGGTTGTCACCCGGCAGACCCCTTTCTTGTCTGAATCTCAGACGATGGGCTTCCTCATCAACTCCCAGCCTATCCAGGATGAACTGTTTGATGTGGCCGTAGACTGCAGTCCCATCTCTGTTGGCCATCTGGTAAGCGGCCTGTGCCTCTCCAGTGAGTAAGGGCGCCAAGTAGAACGGCCACCTATCCCCAGGCCATGCACTGGCCCGGGCAGCCCTCTCGAAGTTGAGAAAGAAAGAAATGGGATCGTCACCGGGTACATATTTTTGGAGAGGGACTACTGTACCAGCCACGGTGGTCGTTCTTCCTTGCCCCAGGGCTGCCACCAATTGAGACTGTCCTTCGGCTAATTTAGTGAGGTGCTCCACCTGTGTCTGTATGGCGGACGCAAAGACGGCTCGGTCTGCTTCCGCTTGGTTGGCGGTTTCCACCAATGCATGCTCCAGATTACTCTGTCCCTCCTTCATCTGGGCAATAATAAGTTCCATCTTGTGTCAGACGGTGGTTCGCTCTCTTCAACTCCTATCTTGCTCACCACTTTGTCCCGGTTCCGCTGGACGCTCGGTTACCTGACTCTGATTCCCAGACTATATATAGACAACAGAGGCAAAGTATGATAGGGTCGGGATGGCCCGTTTTTATTTCGGTCAGTCAAAACAATAGGTGCCATGTTTTCTTCACGGGCCACTGTAAGGTGTAGGGGTAAGGACAAAAGTCTTTTTGACCTCCTTGGCTTCCGGGCGGCAAGGACAGCTGCGGCTTCTTCTCAGCTCCCACAGCAAAGCGTTGCGATGCTCCGTAGGACGAGGAAGGAGGGGGGGGAAAGAAAAGAGAACCACTGGTCACTGGGGTGTCTCACGAAGGGACACAGTAAAAGGGAAGGGTCGGTGCGAAGGGTCACCCAGACTGCCACCAAACGAAACGGTGAAGAAGAAAGTGTGCGGTAACCTCCCTGTTATCTACCCGTTCCCACCCCGTGTTAGTGAAAACCCCCGTAGACGCTGACGTACCTGCTCCAGCCACACTCCTCCTGGAGCATGGCGGGCGCTGCGCGGTATCGTTGGCCTCCTGGCTCTGGTCCGGTGTCCGCAGACGTCTCGTCCTCTTCCCGGGCTTTGGCTGGCGTAGACTTCCGTGACGGCTCCTCCGGCTCTCCTTTCCCGTTGTCGTCCTCCTCTGGGTCTCCAGTCTCGGCGCGTCTTCCGGCTTCCTGTCCAGTCCCAATATCCGCAGGCGTGCAACCTGATAGGCGGGGAGGATCCGATGACCCGCCTCCAGACCCAACCTCCGCCGGCATCCAAGTGGGAGTTAAAGGGCCAGGCCAGTCCTGTTTATGAAGGAGGCATAAAACGTCAAGGCCCTGTCCGGAGCGTGGGACCCACCCGGGGACATCGTGACACACTCGCTAACTGAAGCCTGCGCATTACGGGGATAACTCAGTGGGTTGCATAACGTGAATACAAATGGCATCTATTTAGCCACACATTGCTAACCTAATATAGTATGAAACGAGTGCGTTGCAGAGATGGGAATTTGAAACCTAACAGACCCTCCTTTTAGCATGGGTGGCTAAATGCTTTATTCGCTATCCGGTAGGGTCTGTACAATTCTAAGGGGGAGAAAGAAATTGAATGGTCATTCATGTTGCAAGGCAAAACAAAACAACACATGAGTATCGAAATCACCTAATACTCAAAGATGCCCTCATCAATGAGCATTATGTCCTGAATTTCCTGCATCATCATAGCAGAGATCTTGTTATCTCGTCTTGGCAATGTAGGGGTAGGGGTGAGTTTACTCACACAATAGGTGCAACAGGCTGGAAGGCAATGAATGCATAAGCAACATGTAAAGATGACTCCTGTGATGGCTATTGGGACAAGTAATATCTTCCAACCCCATGATGTCAGCAGACCCCAGAGCCACACTGTGAGGGACCATGAACCCTTATCCTGATGGATATCTGAAGCAAGTCTGTGTAATTTCTGTATTGCGGAGTACACATTAGGGGCACTATCAGGAATGTACACACAGCAGCTGCTGCCGATGATGCGACAGGCTCCACCCCTATCAGCCAGCATGACGTCTAAAACCATCCGATTTTGAAGAGAAACGAGCTTCGTAGCCTGAAGCTCAACTGTAATATTAGTCAGTAGACCGGCAGTAGTATTAATAACTCCCTCAACTACTCTAGCAAGGCAACGAATATTACGACTATTAAACATGGGACCCCAGAATGGCAGAATGCCCTTCATTATGTCAGTAAATTGCTGTAGGGAGGTATCTGTTTGATCAATATCATCTGGATTGACAACTCTCTTAACTCGATGTACCTGGAGATCCCTACGCTGTAGCTTATGATCCTTGTGGTAATTGGACGGTGCAATGTAAACGGGAGGTAAGAGGAAGGAAACATAACACCGGCCAGACCATCCCCTAGGAAGCCATATATAAGCCTGTTCCCCACAGATGAAGTATACATTCGGAGGTGTAAGCAAAGGTGGGCTGCTAGTAGAGTTCAATCGGTATGTGTAGTTACAATGGCTCTGTCCTACCGAAATGTTCCCTGATCCTTCAACACAGAAACTAGCTGTTGCATTGATCACAGGGACAGGTATGGCTTTGTCTTCAGTGATATTGCGTTCCTGGAAACATTTAAAGTATTCAGTGACATTGAATCCTTGGAAATCTAGTATTTCATTTCGTAACCAAGTGACATTTTCGTTAGCCTCAAAAACGTTCATGCAAGCATCTGGGTGCAGGGTACCCTCCTTGCCATCTGCCCCAGGTGTATATCCTTGGTGTACCACTATATACTCCAATACTGCTTCGTAATCAGCCTGAACCATTTTCATAGCGTCAACATAATAGTGCATGTATACCATAGAGAGCAGTTGAAACCAGGCTTCACAGCTACCCAAATATGACAGAGGCAATGACACTAGCAAATCATTTTTGTGCATAACTGAGGGAAGTAGCCCACACACCCAGCAATTTGTGGCATTAGTAGTACTGTGTACCTGATGAAGCATCTGAACAAAAGCTTTTTGGGCATAAGTCTGTCTATGTCTCTCTTTATGTGGGGCCAGTCTAACAAACGAGTGTTCATCTGGAGCCGGGGTAGTCCCTATCAAGGTGTGCACAGGATGTTGTTCCTCTAAGTACCAGACGACCCCAAATACGACTAGCAGGGAAAGCAAAATTATTACAACAAATACTATTTTACTCTTAGTGGACCAAGATGACCAAACAGGCCCATCTGAGGTGGGACGTGGAGCCGCAAAGGGCTGCTCCTCATCAGGGATAGGACGACCAAAGGGATACATTTAGAAAACTTCAAGGGCAACTTATAGGTGTCACAAGGGAAAGAAAAATTCACGGGCTAGAGCCACTATTGCAACAACAGTACCAGGGGGCACAAATCACCCAGAGTCCGTCTAGAGCCTCGCTGGCAGGCTCCTATTGTTCATCAACGACGGTGCTATGAAGCACTCCCACGGAGGAGCTGCGCGATCGCAGCCCTTGCAGAAAAACAAATCCTTCTTCTTTCAGCATAGGGCACCCTCCCTCCTGGGCAAATACCCTCAACTATCGTGTCCAGGGCAGTGCACTAGTGTAGTTCACCCTAGTCTAATACAGGCACCTGAGCCCTAAGCTCAAGTCCTTCCCTAACTCCTAGACTGTTCGGCTGGTGCACCGCCCTTCTTTCGGGGCCTCAGATTATATTTCGTTATTCTAGGCACTGTTTCATCAACAAAAAGGGGCAGAAACTCAGGATCAGATGGGCATCGAGACTCAGATTCCGGTGTATTAGAAAAAGTGTTATCCGGGGCGGCCCTTATCTCTGGTGGGATCGCCTCGAACAGGGCTGGGTCACTTTCTTCGTCAGTCTGCGCCCACCTCAATCGGGCATCAGAGAAGGGAACGAAGCATGGCACCCTCTCACATTCCTGATCAGCGATGCCTTCGTTGACCCAACGGTCATACGGGAGCAGTAGAGGTATCCGTTTAACATGTGAACCATGGATCCAGTGTTTTCTCCAGTGTTTTCTGCCGTCTACTTTCACCGCTGTGCGGGTGGCAAGAAGGACAAGGAGAGGGCCTTTCCACCTCGGCTCCAAACAGCCTTTCCGTTGAAAGTTTCTGATGAGTACAAAATCTCTGGGCTGTATTTGCTGTCCGGGCCCCTCTGGTACTGGCAGCAGCGTAGCTTGTATCTGTTGGTGAAGAGAACGAAGATCTTTAGACAACTCATACAGATAGTCTACAAGCAGGGGGTACTCTATCTCGGAAAAGCGCTTGGGTCTTGGGACGCCCCAGACATTAGCAGGGCATCTGAAGACCACCTCATACGGGGACAACTCATACATTGGAAGGAGGTTGGACTTCTATCAGATACCGAATACAATTTCCTCTCAATCCAGAATCCCAGATACCCCTGTATCTATCTCCTACCGAAGATACACAAGAAGCAACCCTTTCCTCCTGGACGCCCAATCATTTCAGGCATTGGCTCCATGACTGAAGCCATGTCCAATTTTGTTGACACTTTCCTACAGCCTTTTGTAATTAACCTACCATCATATGTCAGGGACAGCACTGATATTCTGAACAAACTAGAGGATCTAGAGTGGGAGGATGGAATGTGGTTTGCCACGCTGGACGTGGTATCCTTATACACCTGCATCAGGAAGGACCTTGGAAGAATAGCCACTGATTTCTTTCTTAGCAAAAGACAGGCGACTTTCTTTGATCATAACACTATGCTACTGACCATGATCGACCTGATCTTGGACAATAACTTCTTTTTGTTCAACCATACCTGGTACAAACAGGAGCAGGGTACCGCGATGGGATTCAAATTCGCTCCATCATACGCGAACCTCTTCATGGGGTGGGTGGATCATACCCATGCATGGTCACGAGCGGCCTCAGAATGGACTGGACATATTCAGTTCTAGGGCCGCTATATTGATGATATCATCATCATATGGACTGGCACAGGACTTGAGCTGACTGAGTATTTTAACTTTCTCAATCAGAACACACTTAATGTCGCCTTCACCCTCGAGATAACACCAACATCCATACATTTTCTTGACCTCGAACTATATGTCCGGGACAACAGGATACACAGTACCTTGTACAGGAAGGACACTGCAGTAAACAGCATTTTACATTACACCAGCTCCCACCCAACATCCACTAAGAAGGCTATTCCATATGGGGAAATGATACGCATTCGTAGAAATTGTAGCGAGGATGACAAACCGCACTCACCATGGACAGACTGCACAGGAGGGGTTACGAACTAAGCGTCTTGTACTCAGCTAGGAACCGGGCCAGGAACCTTAAGAGAAAAGACATACTTAAGAGTAGCAGCAAGGGCAGCAGAATGGGTAAGGAGAGACTCTCATTCATCACGACACACTCTAGACTCAACCATGAGGTGTTCAAGATCCTAAACAAACACTGGCCACTGCTTAAGGGGGCACCTGGAGTGAATAACATCATCACTCAGAAACCCTCCATGACTTTCAGGAAAAGCAGAACGATTAGGGACTCTTTGTGTCCTAGCTACACAATACCCAGAATACCTCAACAACAGAGTTGGCTGCGCAAACCTCTGGGGTTCTACACTTGCAGCACCTGCAACAATTGTAATCTAGGGTGTAATAAAATCACCACCTTCAGTTACAACACTGGCATACATCACAAGATACGGCATTTCATCAACTGTCTGACTAGCTTTGTGATATACATACTGATCTGTGGTTGCAGTAAAATATATGTGGGCAGTACAGTAAGACAACTCAAAACCCGCATACAGGAACACCGCAGAGCGATTGCGAATGGGGACACCTCATATGCCCTTGTCTCACACGAAATGCAGAGATGGGGTAGACAGATCCAAATTTCGCTTTCATGGTATTGATATGGTGTTGCCCAACAAACGGGGTGGAAACAGAGAACTGACCCTTAGACAACTAGAAGCTAGGTGGATTTGCACTCTGCGATCCGCTACTCTGGGCCTCAACATTGACAATGAAATGCATTACTTTTTGTAGCCACTTTATTAATTTTGTAACCTCCAACAGTGATAATGAAATGCACTACGTTTTGTAGCTATTCTTACAAATCTGTAACGTAGCATCACTGGCTTACAAAACGATACGTTCAAATACTGTAGCGCAATCCCTTATAACGTAAGGACTGAGCGCTCACTACTGTATATATTCCCACTCACTATTACGGCAAATGAGTATATCTTATGCTTTTCCATCTGTCTCCTACCCCTCATACGAATGTGATTGTTTCCACAATATCCTTGTACCTACATAGACGCACATTATGTTTTCCCCGCTCTATACTGTAATAACCAAT
The DNA here is from genome assembly GCA_963921515.1 of Calotriton arnoldi. Classification (NCBI taxonomy): domain Eukaryota; kingdom Metazoa; phylum Chordata; class Amphibia; order Caudata; family Salamandridae; genus Calotriton; species Calotriton arnoldi. The sequence continues at coordinate 849,926 of CAWUFW010001642.1, read as the reverse complement.
TTTAGAGTTGATCAGAATTTAAACTTGTACTTTTTTAACGTTCAGTATTAAGGCTGTACTTGGATTGCATAATAATTGTAGCAGCATCAGCAATGTCACCATAACATCTTGAGTTCACTTCTCTTTGGAATGATAGAACCTAAAACATGTCACCAGAAAATACGCAGTTCGTTGATATTTTTAAAATAATGATCACCACCATGGCACACAGAACGGATGAAAGTCACTGATGTCACCCCTATCTGTGTTTTTCCCCCTATCTGCTCCCCTAACTGCACATATGAACTATTAAGGATCTTCTCGCTTTTGCCACTAAGGCACATACTATCGATCTAGCAGCTAGAATTTAATAATTTTGTCGCTTAACTTAGCGGTTCTAACACGCTTCCAAATCTTGGTCCACTAATCCTTTTCCAACCAGTTTGGTAAACATCAGAGTATCGCCTCTCATGCTCCCACATTTTGCGTGGAGACGCAGTGGTCCCACATGGCCTCCTTTTACTTATAGATTCAGAAACGCATGTATGCACACATACATCATTTCACCGTTATCAGGCCGCCCAGCTACAAATGGTAACGAGGGTAACTAGCAACATGGCGGGCTTAGTTTTGTGGTGAACGTTCTAGTCTCCCTTCACTTTCTTGGCCCCTAACCTGGAAGTACCTAACCGGAACTTCACTTATACTGGCTTCGTGACACTGCTTCCGCATTACTTTCTTCATTCGAGGACGGAAATGCACCGTAGACTGCCCAAACACGGAGCACCTTGATCAAGTAAGACATAGGACTGCAGTCAGCGGTTCACATAGATACCGGGCTGCAGCTGCCTCTTTTGTTACCTTAATGCTTTGCCTTGCCCCCGCGCGGTGTAGCCGCCATATATGAGTCACTTGTCTCCCTTGTTATATTAACCTATACCCGTCTCCTAGCCCCAGCCTTAAACTCCTTGAGGCATCGCGAGTCTTGCCCTCACGTGAGCATTTCATGAGGTTATTTGGCAGGCGCTTGGATTAGGATAGGCTTTGCTGTCTTCAATAGCTTAATCTTAGTGCAATTTCCCGTACGACCAGTTATGAATCTATGTTTGCTTCGCTACTCTAGTACGTTAGGTGCACACCCCCTTCGGCGTCAATATAGCCCCCGCCCATGTTCTCTTGTGAGTCACCTGTTCCACATACTTATAGTTCACCAATGCAGTCATCGCTGCGTATTAACATTGGCCAATCTGCCCTTGCAATGTATGAGATATGAGAGGTTAGGGCGCTACATCAGAATTTCTGTCACGTAACGTTTTTCAGCCATTCTAGTCTGTTCTCTTACTGAACAGTGTTACTTTCTACCTAGATACCCTTATACCTACCACGGAACAGAACAAGGGAGGCAATTGTTTTTCCTCCTACATTCTTGGACCATCCATTTGCACCAACACTTTGAGGTTAGTAAGCTCCACTGCGTTCCACCGATCCTACTTTCGCAATTGATCAGAACCATTAGTCTTATGGATCTTCTCCTTACATCACCAGGTTTTTTACCTCCTAATTCCTCTGTCTCGCGACGGACTAGATGTACTTTGGACGCGCACTTAACCTTGAGGCGCTCCTACTCATACTCGCCTTGGTAAGTGCCTTTCACATTAACCTGGCATTTTTATGAAGCCCTTTCTTCGCTCACCTCTTTTCTTCCAGCACAGTGGCTTGGGAGTTTTTGTGGTTACCCTTTCGTCTTCTGCACTTCTTACTGTAAAATGGCATTTGCAACACAACGGTTCACTTTCACCACTTGCAAACACGGGTTTACTGACTGTTCACACTTTTCTTAATGAAAGCCTCCTCCCTCACTACACTCCATGTCGCACACCATAGTATACTCGGTTCTCACCAACCTTGCACTTTATAAACAAGTCACCAATTAGTTTGCACTTTTTGAACTGCAGGCTATACTTTTGGTTTTATACAAAAAAAATTGTATACATTGTATGGTATTACAGCCCTGAAGAAGCCCGTGTCTGGGCGAAACGCGTTAATTGTTACCTTGCATATATTGCCTCTCATACCCCTGTGAACAATATTGTAATTTGTGGTCATGTGGCAGCTGGCCATCTGAGGTGGGCAATATCCGACTACTCTTTGTGACTTGTCTTGACGGTGCAATCCTCTGCAACCCAGCTGCTTGCTTCACCTATCAATCATACGGGGACAACCCTGTTCTAGAATGCGCTGTCGCTCTGGTAGATAATAAAGCCAAGGGTAACGCATCTGGCCATCGCAGTCCTGTGCTTTCTTGAATCTTTGCTAGCTTCAGTTTGAGAGTACTATTGTACTTCTCAACCAGACCTGCTGACTGGGGGTGATTCGCTGCATGAAACTTCTGCTTAATATGCAAACCTGTGCACACCAATTCAATGACTTTTGAATTGAAGTGACTTTCGTTGTCACTCCAAATCACGCGTGGCAATCCATAGCGCGGGAAGTACTCTTTTAGAAGTGCCTTCGCCGTTGCCATGGCTGTATTCTCTTTAGTGGGGTAAGCCTCAATCCATTTACTGAATGCGCAAATCACTACTAGCACATACTTTAAGTTATTAACTCGTTCCATTTCGATGAAATCCATCTGGAGAACCTCGAAAGGGAAGGAAGGCGGTGCAAAGTTACCAGCGGGTGTAGGAGTACCTTTCCCAGGGTTATGCTTCAGACAAATGATGCAATGTTTCACTAGGAGTGTGGCTACCTTAGCGATATTATCATTCCGCCATACTGGGTCCAGTAACTTGCATATTCCTTTGGCACTAATATGCGCTGGGCCATGGTAACAACAGGGAGCACATATGAATTTGGCAGCAACCATCGCTGCTTCCCAGACAAGTCAGTCCAACACCCATCCTCATCCAAAGGACCTGTTCTCTCCTCACACATTGCCAATTCATCTAGAGTCGCCTCACCCTGGATTTCCCTGACATTTTCCAATGTGTCCTCGAACATTCCATTGTCTGGGACCCACCTAGCGGGACCTGCCACCAACATCTTTTTCATCTTTGATCGAGCTTTCTCCTTAGCTGTCTGGTCTGCGAAAGCATTTCCCCTCCCAACATCATCTGTAATGGCTTTATGAGCGCTACATTTCACTATTGCTAACTTATTGGGAAGTGTTAATGCGGACTGCAATCTATATATCAGTGGGCCGTTCTGTATTCGCAGCCCGTGCGAGGTCAAGAACCCTCTCTCCGCCCAGAGGCGCCCAAAATTATGGGCCACCCCAAAGGCGTACTGGCTGTCGGTGTAGATATTAACAGCCAGTCCCTCACTCAACTCACAAGCCCTGAGGAGGGCAACCAACTCTGCAGCTTGGGCCGATTGGTGTGGGATACGGGATGTCTCAACTACAGTGTGTAACGTGATTGCATAGGCTGCAGTGGTGGTGCCATCTGGTAATTTGAAACAAGAGCCATCGACATATAGTTCCCCTTGGGGGTCAGATAAGGGAACATCAGTCTGGTCTACCCGTCCATTCGTTTCTTCCTCAGTCCGAAATAAACAATCATGGACATCATTGTCCTTTTCTTCCGAAGGGAGGGCTAGTAACGTGGCTGGGTTCAGAGTAGCACATTGTTTGATGGTAATGTGCGGAGCAAACAAGGTCAATTCATAGCCAGTCAGACGTGCACTAGTAAGGTGCTGCGTCTTTGTCTTATTCAATAGCGTATCCACAGCATGAGGTACCATTACTGTGAGATCAGTATCAAGGATGAGCCCTGTCGATTGTCTGATAGAAACTGCCACCGCCGCGGCAGCTCTCAGATAGTTCGGGAGAGCTCTGGCGACATTATCAAGCATGGCAGAGAAGTAGGCGCAGGGTGTCTGCTTACCACCGAAACCCTGTGTTAGAACAGAAAGCGCGCAACTGTCCACCTCATGCACGTACAGCACAAAAGGCTTCTGGTAATCAGGAGTACCAAGCACCGGGGCAGAGCAAAGCGCAACCTTGAATTGTTCAAAAGCTTGCTGGCATGCAGGTGTCCAAGGCAGGGGTTCATGCACATCTTTGGTGGTCAGGTAAAGAAGGGGTTTTGTTAGTAGGGAATAGTTAGGGATCCAATGCCGACAATACGAAGTTATCCCGATGAACGCGCGTACATCGCGTTGGGTCTTAGGAACAGGCATATTAGTAATAGCAGCTATGCGCTCAGGTGTTAGTCTGCGACCCTCCTTCGACAGTAGGTGACCTAAATAGGTGACCTCCTGTCGACAATATTGGAATTTCGAAAGTGACACCTTGTATCCATGATGTGCCAAATGCAACAATAATTTAACTGTGGCTTCTTTGCAACCATCCTCATCATCCGAAGCCACAAGGAGGTCATCAACGTACTGCAACAGCACATTACCAGGGGGAAGCTCCAAAGATTCCAATTGAGCTTTCAAGGCTTGGCTATAGATACTTGGACTTTCAGTATAGCCTTGTGGAGCACAGCAGAATCTAAAGCTCCGACCGGCTATTGCAAATCCAAACAGATATCTGCTATCTGTATGGATTGGTATGCTGAAAAAAGCATTCTTCAAGTCAATTACGGAAAAGAATTTTGCTGATGGGGGGATCATTGTCAGGATCGTGGTAATGTCTGGGACCACAGGGTACTGAGGAACTACGATCTTATTTACCTCTCTAAGGTCGATCACAAAACGGTAAACGTCAGGGTGGGCATCAGAAGAATCCAAGGGTGTCTTTTTAAGAATAGGAAGAATAGAGCTATTACACACATTCGCCACAGTCTCTTCAACCACACCAGACTTAATTAAATCTTGTATTATTTGCAATAGGGCCTTTTCACCTGCCTGGGATATCTTGTACTGGGGAATACGTGGCAATTTAGCATTGTCTTTGATCTGTATAGATACTGGTGGGATCTGGAGTAACCCCACATCCGTGTCTCCTGTAGCCCGTAGCATACGTGGCACATCTTTGAACTCAGCTGGAAGGGGGGCATCCTTTGCGAAGCACTGTTAGGCACGGGCCACCTGCGGTCCAACAAAAGATTGGAGAACAAAAGATTGTCGCATGCAACCTCTTTAACAAATCCAGTCCTAACAAATTTTCCCCACAATTTGACGTCAGTAAACATGGTGAATCGACCGTAAAGGGGCCAATAGTCAACGCAAGAGGCTTGGAAATGGGGCTAATGACCGGCACGCCTGAGAAACCCACCGACACATTGTTTTGGCCAGACAGAGCTGCCCCCGGGACCAGTGAATGGGAAACAGAGCTATTCATAGCCCCTGTATCAACTAAAATAATTTCGGTAGTACCCTGTAAATCAGCAGTGACGTAAGGTCCGTGCTGATCTATAGGCACCGGAACTGGTCCCTCGCCCTGTCCTTGGCTGTCCTAGCTGTGAGACAACCCTGTCACTTCGTCCATGTCATAGTCGTCATGATAGTACTGTCGTCCTCGGGGGTCGTCAAAATAATCCCAGCTCTGCCTATTGTGTGATGTATCCTCTGACTGCATCCCCCCTCTACCTCCTGCTTCTCGTCCGCGAAAACCCCGACCTCTCGGGGCCTCACCTTTCTGCAACAACTCCGGACACTCGTTCTGCCAATGTCCCTCCTGCTTACAGTATGCACATTGATTGAGCCCGAGGGGCGCACTTGAAGCACCACCCCTGCCAGACCGGGGCAGCCGTTGGGCCGAACCCGAACCTCTTCCTCGTCCACTTCCCCTCGCAACTTGCTGCATCAATACCCTCGTCTTCAAATCCTTTGACTTTTTCTCTACCCTTTCCTTGTCCTCATTCTCTCTATGTTCGTAGTACTGTGCCATACTCAATATCACTGACGGGGATGAGGTCGTCCAAGTACTTTCCGAAGCCTGCAACCGTGTTGCAATCTCAGGAAGCAAGTTAGTGACAAATCTGTTAACAAACAAACGAACACCACCCTCCTGTGACAGGTCCTGACCACTAAAATCTAAAAACACCCCTTCAAATCTGGTAAAGAAATCCGAAACACTTTCATCCTTTTTTTGGCGACACGCAGTCAACTTGTCCCAGTCCACTCTCTTTGGCGGGATAAGCGAGTGCATGTATGTTATAATACGCCCCGGCAAAGCTAGGAGTTCCGCTTTCGGCTTGTCGCCGGGCTTACGCTCCTTATCACAAGCCCTGATCTCATCCCATGTGCTACCCAGCTCTAGTGCATGATCCTGCATATGAACCTGCCTCCATATATCCACCGGTACCAACAGACCGAAAAACAACTCTATATCAGCTAGCGTCATCACTGTGGAGGCCGCCTCCGTCAATTCTTTATAATATGCAATAGGGTTTTTTCGGGGGTCCGGCAACTGGCTCTTTAGGGATAGGACCTCACTCTTCTTCCAAGGAGTATAGATCCACTGTTCCTGAAACCGAGCGTCGACTCGTGGTCTAATCACGGTGTCAGTAGAATCACGCAGTTCTGGAATTTCAGGGTGGTAAACGGGATGGACTTCCCTCATGGGATGCTGTGTCCCCATCGTCGGAATCTTCTGGAGCAATCTGCCTCGGTAACCCACTAGTGTCGTTACATTGCTAAAAACCTCATTGGGAGCCATACCTTCAGCATATACCCTATCCCGTATGTCATAGATTATTTGCATATTTGAAAACACAACCCTATCAGCGTGGCTGACATGTGCCTAAGGGCATGCTGCTGTATAAACGGCTCGTAATCTTTCATCACACTCCACACATCCTCCACACTATAGATCGGATTACGAGCCCACTGAGCTGCTTGATTCGCCACCATTTGCTTTTCCTCATCACTCACAGCAAAACGCACCAACACTTTATCCATTCGGTCTCGCGCTGCTGCCCAGTTCACTTCATGTACCCCACGCGCATGAGTTTCGGCATTCAACTGTGCTTGGGGTGTCACACTCACGGGGGAAAGAGCAGACACAGAGACAGGTACCATAATGTAGGGAGACAGGGTGGTAGGGGTGAAAGGGGGAGTAGCAGTCGATACAGAACTAATAGACTGGGCGGGGGAGCCAACAGCACCCGCCCCAGTGACTGGTGTGAGTAGAGGAGAAGCAAGTGGGGCCGGGGCTGAGGCGGTAGAAACAGAAACACTAGAAGGGGTGGTACTAGGGGCCGGAGACTGGGACGTCGGAACTGTCGGGTATATCCGTTCAGGGGCATAAGGAGGAGGAGGGCGAGAATCCAATAGCTCTTCGACAAAATCATCACCTTCCTCTCTAGTAACATAACATTTATCTGTCTGTAACCAAAACTTTCTATCTGCGCATTCTATGCCCTTCTCTATCTTTCCTCTTTCATAGGCTACTGCTTTCTGTGTTATAGTTTGTGTCTGCCTCTTCCGGGCCTCTTTCTCTGCTCTCATTCGTCGCTGCTTTGCTTTTTTCTGCCATACTCTTGGAGAATCAAACATCGACTGTCTGCTCTTTTTAGCGAACAAGTTGTCCTGCAAGAAATTCATTTTCTGTTCATCAAATGAGCCGGTAAGCGGCCACTGTAACTCAGCATTGTCCCTCGTATATTTTTGCCACAATGTGCTAAACATAAGAGGGCCAATACCATGTTTAACGTATACGTCGAAATTTGGAGAACCCTCCGGAGGTGCAGGCTGGCTCTCTTCCAATCGAGCATCAGTAGAACAACATCGACATCCAAAACACCCCAATTTGCTTAAACAAGGCATCTTAATATAAGACACATGCACTGTCCCTAACGGACAAGTATAACACCAGCAACGGTAAATAAAGGAAAGAAATAAAATAACAAATATTATTCACGAAACAAACCAAACGGTCCAGAGACCACTCCCTACAGTCCGGGACTGTACCAAATTCAAGAAGACAGGCTCCAGCCCCAGACCTTTTCAAGCATTAGCCAAATTACCAGTTGGTCTGGCAGACTGTTCGCGGACAGTCCCGGACCTTTTCAAGCGCGGGCCAAATTTCCAGGCGGTTTGGTGAACTGCTCGCAAACACTCTTTGCCTTTTCAAGGGTCCGCAAACCCACCAAGTTCAAGACAAGACAGTCCGGAGACCGTACCAAGACACAGCCCGTCGACTCGTGTCGTTCAAGCAAGGCAGTTCGAAACTGCAGACAAGACAGTCCGGAGACTGTATCAGGACACAGCCCGTGCCGTCCAAGAATGGCGCCATTTTTCCAAGAATCAAATCACTCACCTGGTGCACACAGTCCGAGTCAAGTTATTCTCCACTGCCGACACTTCGGACCAAACGGTCAACTCCAAGGTTTCGCCTTCTCAGGACCCCAGTCGGTGACCACTAGACGAAGGGGCGCCCGATCAGCCGGGCGGGGCAGCTGCGACAGCCAAGCTCGGTCTTGTGTGGGGTACCCCGATCCGCCCAACCGACCAAACGCACCCCCGACCCTACAACTCGATTACGGGCGAGTCGGATCACCTTGTGGGGTCCCTGTTCGGGCGCCAACTGAAGGAAGTGGCCCTCAAGGACCACTCGGGTTTTCTTACAACTACCTGCTATGCCTTCCCAAGAATGAAGAGTCGGTCAGACAGTAGAGAATACAAACTTACATTTTATTAGCAATGCTCTGCAGAGGAGTCCATCATGACCTGCACCCTAAGAAGTCTGCCGAGTGACTAGCCCCCCAACAGTCTACAGTGAGTAATCATTCCTCTCGAGAAGCCTCCAACCCCGCCCACCATGGAAAACTACCAGCCTGGGCCGAACATGAACAATGAGGCACAGTAGGATGAGCTAACACCTGCCAGATGGGTACATTTTATCAGGAATCCAAGGCCACGGTGCTGGGTCTCAGTTTCTCCTAACGTGGGAGCAGAAACTACACATTCGGATAAGTATGCGAGGGCAGAATGGCCTATTCATTAGTAAGTCGAGAAACAGCCTTGAACAGAAGAGAAAATAATAACGAAATACAGTGTTCTGCTGAGGCAAGCAATACGAGTAATGAGGCCTAACTCAGGCACAGTCTAAGCAGCCTAATAAGGATTACGAAATGCAAAATGGAGTCACATTCGCTAACTGAAGCCTGCGCATTACGGGGATAACTCAGTGGGTTGCATAACGTGAATACAAATGGCATCTATTTAGCCACACATTGCTAACCTAATATAGCATGAAACGAGTGCGTTGCAGAGATGGGAATTTGAAACCTAACAAACGTGAGCCAAATTTACAAAGAATTGGGCATAAAAATATGGCTACAATTGGCAACTAATAAAGAATTAAAGAATTTTATCAATCGACCTCTGTACTAATAGATAGATTTCCCATTGGGAGCAGGTCACAATCTGGCCTACCTCATGAATATTAATGCAGTAGGTTGCAATTGTGGATTACTCCAAATTACAGTGCTGAAATGGGCATTCAAGCACCATGGCACTCTCCTGTTGGCCGGGAAGAGATTACACACAGACATATTTAAAAAGTTGATATAATTTAATTTAACTTTATCTCTTATGGGGTTCTATTTTAAGCCCCTGTCTCCATTATTTTCTATGGGATGGGGATACAGTATCAGTGTTGTCCACTGTATGTTCTGGACTTACTATTGCTCTTTTTTGAAAGTTGTAACTTTACACTCATATTTTTTGCTCCATCCCCCATTTCTACTATATTTTTGAGCAACTTTATGCTCAGATTTTGTGGGTAGCCTCAAGTAGTAAAGTTATTCGTCGTCCGTGCCGGTAGTGACGTGCACGGTACCTATATAGACGCGCTGACGTCAGTTCTTTCCTTTCCGAGCCAGATGCGCTGATCCGGACAGAGCTACCCTCATTCATTTTTTGACTGGCTTTTCCTGACTTTTTGTCCACTCTTTTTGAGAGTTCTTCTCTCCTGGTGTGAGGATATCACCTAAGGAACCGGCTGGTTTTAAACCACGTGGTCCCTGTCACAGAGAGATGTCTGTGACAGACCACCACTTGGTGTGCTTATGGTGCTTGGAGCGTGACCACGACTCCAAGATCTGTGAGGACTGCCACTCCATGCACCCAAAGGTGCTGAGAGAGTGATCCCTCCAGCTCCTCGCCGCCTGATGTCAGACAACCCTGCGACGCTCAAGATACCACCCTCAAATGTCAAGCAGTTCGAAAAACCTGAGAAGCAAAGAAAACCTGCTTTTGAAAGTACCGCTATTCAGAACATCACACACTCTTCATCACTCCTTCTCCAGAGCAGCCTTTACCTTCTGGAACTCCTTACCCACAGACATAGGGCAGCCCAACTCTACTGGCTGTTTGACAACTACTAAAGACTCACATATTCAGGCTATACTTGCTGAAAGAAAATGTACCAAGCAACCTGTCAGGAAACGTACTGAGAAAAAAATCTGTTTCTCTCCAATTTAGATCATAATGGTCACCTTCCAAAAGAAGCCCGGCTCGCCAAACACAAATTGCTGCCAAAGGTACCGACAGTGATTTAGATTATATTTTGATGTCAGGAGCATTGGTTGGGTTAATAAATTACTTTGAGGTGCTAAATAACTACTTGAATGACCACGTTCCTATACGTACTAGCCTAGTGGTGATTTTGCCTGACATTGGTACCAGGGGTGCAATTGGACAATATGTGCCAATTAATTCAGAAACAAGAATTAAGTGGTCTATTAGTTCAGTTTCAGTTCAACACTTTAATCGGAAGGTTTTCCATCCATAAAAGTAACATACATATAACAATAGACATTTCATGCAGTTAAAAACATAATTAAATATTATCAGGCGGGAGATTACAGATAGCAGCAAGTAGTTAAAACGATAAGTGGTCTATTAATCTTCCTCAATTAATGGTTTACTATAAATTCATCAATGACTGTAATTTAAACAATGAAGACTCACTGGCAACATTTAAACTTATACATTTCTCTGTAATTTCTTACTAGACAAGAGTGGAAGTTCAGCTACTTCCGCTTGCACGCACAGTGGCAACTATCAAGCATGATATGTAGTTTAATGCTGATTGTATTGACAAGAAGAAAGCCCTCCATAAGGCTCTTCGAGCTTCATTGGCAACCGCATACAGGCTCGTTCACACCAGAACAGCATCGCTTGCACAGAAAATAAGCACAAGCCGCCGCCAGCCCATGCCTTCGATTGCTCACAGAGGACCACCAGCCAGCCCGCCTGGGACGCCCGACCTGCTTCTTGCGCCACCCACAACGCTCTCCTTGCTCCTCAAGACCCTCTCCAATGCGAATGGGACTCTTGGCACCAAACCTGAGATGGTAAAACTTCAGCTGGACTAATCTGGGACTGTATCCGACCCGCGCTCCATCGCGTTTGGCCTGAACTTTTGACTTTGACCCCTTCCAGCACGACCAGATAGCCACGGTTGGCGCTTTATGCTTTTAGACGCTATATAGCCGTTTATTCTTTTGAAAATCATAACTTTGGTTCTACTGCAGTGGCGTAACATAATCCCTCGAAGCCCCCGCGGTGCGAGGGTGGGGGCCGAGTTCCAGGAGGCCCCCTCAGCAAAAGTGCTAGGTGGTAGACGAGGGAGGGGGGCTCCAAGCACTTTGCAGGAGGGGGCCCCCTCAAGTTTAGTTTCAACACTGTTCGACTGATTGGAGTTTTGTTGTTTGGTCTTGTTTTATTTATTAAACTTTGCTCTATTTTTCTAACCTGGTGTGGGATCTTTTGTGTGGTGTTTTTATTGCTTTACTGTTTGAAGTGTTGCACAAATAATTTACACATGGCCTCCAAGTTAAGCCTAACTGCTCTGTGCCACCCTACCAGGGGGTTGAGCACAGATTAATTTGCAGTTAGTTTGTGCCTTACCCGGACTAGGATTGTGGTTGCTGCTTGACAAGGGCTCACACCCCAGTCAACCAGTTACACAATTTCTAACAGTAACCGAAATGGATTGCCCTCCTAATAATATCTTTACAAAATGTTTGGAAAGGATAGGACAAACAAATAATGTATAAAACTTTGACCAAATAGTATTCCAATAGCTTTACTAAAATTGAACCCTATTTTTCTGGTATCGACATTTGAAAAAGCTATATGACGCTATGATAAGCTCAATGTCCATCTTCAAATCCTGAAGGGATAGTTTTATGGCTCCGATACCTAAAAAGAACAATAGAACGGTCCCTGACAACTACAGGTTAATTGATCTATTTAAAGTGGAAAGTAAACTTTTTATTTTTTTTAATTTTATTTATTGATTTTGCAGCTGACGACAGTTTACAGCGAATGCAGAGCAATCTGAAGTCATTACAAAGAGCATACGCAATTGAGGGCAAGTGAAATGTCTACGTGACCAGTGAGCAAAGGTGCACAGCAAGTTGAGTATTACAAAGTTTCAAGCAGCATATAGCGGTCGACTTACAGCAATGGCAACAAGTAGTAAGCAGTATTAACACAGCAAGGCATGTACAGCATCTGCTTAAAGCTAAATCCTGTCATGACATGTTCATGGTAACTTGGGTGTGGTGCGTTTGTGATCATATAATATCCTCTCTAACCATCTTGTATCAGTGTTGGGACAGTGGGGGCTGGCACCTCAGCAGAAGAAGAGAATGTCCTCGTATCTTGCGATGATTCAGGGGGTGCCCCCACTGTGTGTGCGTTAGCCCATGTCACAAATGGTTCCTATATGTCTTTGGGTCTTGACGCCGTGGGCATGAGATCCCAATATGCCGAGAGCATTTCCTGAGAGTATGTAATATTGTGGATCCAAGCGTCTACAGTGGGAGCCCTGGGTGTGCCCCAGTGCATCGCAATGCGGTGCTTGGCCAGGAGGAGCATCATGGCCAATAACCGGCTAGTGCCCGGGGGAGCTTCCGCCACATACCCTAGTAAGGCTATCAGCGTGGAGCAGTCTAAGCTGCTCCTCATTACCGCAAGTATAGTGTCAAATACTGCGCTCCAGAAGCGCAAGATAGGTGGGCAGGACCACGCAAGGTGGAGGAAGGATGTTTGGGCATGGGTGCATCTCCAACATTTGGTGTCAGGTCTCAGACCCATTTTCAATAGTTGGAGGGGCGTGCAGTAAAGTCTGTGGAGATACTTGAAGTGAATGAGTCTCAATTTGTAATTAGGGGAGAGGTATTGGAGCTGTGCGCAGCAGAAGGCCCATTGATCCGCTGTGGGTGGTGGGTCTAGATCAGCACTCCATTGCTCCAGCGCCACAGGAGTGACAATGGGGGATATTTTTTGCGTGGCGTTGCAAATGCGTGTAATCAGTTTCTTAGGCGACGGGTTCGCCAGTATATTTTCCAGCGCAGGTACCGTCGGTGGTGCCGAGGGGAAGGAAGTGTGGGCTTGTCTACAATTGGCTCTATGCTGTAAGATAGAAGGAGTTCCAGCGCGGGCATCCGGGCCCCGTCAGGGCCCAGCAGCCTAGCCAGAAACACCCCCCCCCCCCTGGATAAAGGTCGTCAAAAGTGGCAAGTCCCATCCGGCGTGCGCGTTGGACAGAGCCAGTGTCATGCATTGGGGGGGACCTCGGGTGGTGTGCCAATTGCATTGACGGCGCGTACAGGGAGGGGGCCCTGGCGCGCCATTTAAGACCCTCCCATGCCCATCGCAAGGCCTCCACCGTGTTTATCTCTTCGTTTGGTCTTTTGTAGGTGTAGTAAACGGCAGCTGGTAGAGGGGCAGGCGAGGCAACATCTTTCTCAACCGCAACATGGGGCTGGAAAGGAATAGGGTGGGCCCAGTAATGGAGGTATTGGCCTGTGCGCTTAAAGCATAGAGCTTGAGGTCCGGCGCCCCCAGTTCCCCCTGTGCTAGTGGCAGTGTCAGCACCTCCCAGTTGATACGTGGTTGTTTTCCCGCCCAAACGTGTCACCAGAAGGGAGCGTAGCTGCTTAAAAAAGGCTTGCGTGAGAGGAAGAGGAATGTTGACAAAAAGATATAGGAATTTGGGCAGAATGATCATCTTAGCAATGGCTATTCTGCCAGCCATCGAGAGTGGTAATTTGGCCCAAAGGGCTGCTTTACTCTCCAACCAGGTGATTAGCCGGCCGTAGTTCATTCGCCAGATCTCCTGCACCTCTCTACTGAGCTAGATCCCTAAGTATTTAACCGCCCCTTCAGCCCAGGTCAAGGGGAAGTCCATGTCTAGTGTAATTGGGGCCGATGTCAGGGGTAACAGCGTTGACTTAGACCAGTTTACCTGTACGCCAGACATGCCTCCGAACAGGAGAATCTCCCTCAGCACAGGATTAAGGTTTAGTTCCGGCTCGCGTATGTACAACGTGATGTCGTCGGCGTACATGGAAATAATTAGCCCTCTGTCCGAGAGGCCCAGACCCCTGGCCGTGTGATGTTGGCGAATCCTAGTGGCGAGAGGCTCCACCACTATCGCGAATAGTAGGGGCGACAAGGGGCACCCCTGTCTGGTGCCTCGCAGTATATGAAACGAGTCGGATACCAGGCCGTTGACACTGAGTCTGGCAGTAGGGAGGGTGTAAAGCAGTTGTATCAGTTTCAGGAAATTGGCACTGATGCCTATTCTGGACAATATCGCAAAAAGATATGGCCATTCGAGGGAATCGAACGCCTTTGTTGCGTCCAGGAAGGCCGAGAGTGCCGGTAAATCCGGAGGCAGTTGGTGGAGGATGGAAAAGAAAGTTTGTAAGTTGTGCGTGGTGGATCTCCCAGGGATCAAGCCGGATTGATCGGGTCTGGCAATAATTGGGTGTAGGGGCTGCAGTCTGTTAGCAAGTAGCTTAGCTAGTATCTTGGCATCTATATTAATGAGGGAGAGCGGGCGGTAGGAGTCACACTTATTAGCTGGCTTATCTGGATTTAAAATTATAATGATCACGGCTTCTCGCATTGTTGGCGGAAGGTGGCCTTTTTCAAGTGACTCCTGATAGACAGCTAGTAGATAAGGGGCAAGCACCTCCACATACATCTTATAGAAGGAGGCCCACAGTCCATCCAGACCAGGAGTTTTGTCCCCGGGCAGACTTTTAATAACCTGCGTCACTGTAAAGGGCATAATCAGGTATTTACGGTGAGCATCGCTCAGCCACAGTAGCTCAATGGATTCTAGATACGTCTGCAGCTCCGGGTGCGGGCTGCTCTTTGTGGCAGTGTAGAGGGACGCATAAAAGTCCTTCATTCTTCTCAGCGTGTCTGCCTGTCCGCGAACTGGGCTAGAGTTATCGTCGAGGAGTTCCGTGAAGACAAAGTGCGAGGCTGCCTGAGTGTGAGAGCCAGGGCTCTACCAGGACGGTCTCCCTCCCCGTACCTGCGGGCTCGGGAATTCTTCCCTAAGAACTGTGTTTCACGAACTGCCTCAGTATCATATTCGGAGATTTTAGCGCGTATAGTCGCCAAGTGCGTTGGCAGTTCACTCTGAAAATACAGGGTTTCCGCCTGGCGTATCTCCCTCTCTATCTTTTCCAGGGAGGTCCTGATTGATTTTAATACTCCGCATTGTTTAGCAATGCAGGCCCCTCTTATAACGGCCTTAAAGGCCTCCCATAAGGTTGAGGGGGATTCTAACGATTTTTCGTTAGTGGCGAAATATTGCAAGATCTCTGCTCGTATCTCTTCTCTGAATGCTGCATCATTTAACGCATGCGGCGGGGGACGCCAACTGAAAGCCCGTGGTATAGTCATCGGAATAGTCCAGCAAAGCAGGACAGGGGTATGGTCGGAGAGAGTGCGCGACATGTGCTTGATGTCCGTAGACCAAGATACAACATCCTTGGAGACCAACCAAAAGTCTAGGTGAGACCACGCATTGCGGCACGCGGATATGCAAGTGCCCTCCCTGAGCTCTGGGTGCCAGGCACGCCAGATATCTGTCAGCCCGTATTCTTGGGATATGGTAGCAAGAACGTCAGTAGCCTTGGGATGTAATTGTCGGAATGCTCCCACCCGGTCCAGAGAGTCCTGCATAACAGCATTGAAGTCCCCCCCCCACCATATCACCGTCTCAGCGCCCAGCAGGGTGATTTTAGACCAGATAGATTCAAAGAAGGTAGGGTCGTCAGTGTTAGGGCCATATACCGCAGCCAGTGTCAACGGAGTTGAGTGTAGAGTGCCTCTCATTAGGACATAACGTCCCTCGGGGTCAACAGCTGAGCTGATAGTGACCCAGCCCACATTGCGCCTGATCAGGATTGCAGTGCCTCTCGCGTAGTTAGAGTACGCTGCTGAGAATGCCTCCCCCCAGTACCTGTTGTGAAGCTTAGGGTCAGTGCCAACGCGAAGGTGTGTTTCTTGCAGGAAGCAAATATCAATCTTGTGCCTAATTAGATAGGCGTGAACTAATATTGCCTTCCTGTGATCGTTTAGACCATGTATGTTCAAGTGGAAAGTAAACTTTAAGTTATTTCTCCGTGACCTTGAGGATTGAGGAGATTAAAATAAATGACCTCGTCCCTATAGTCCAGATCAACTTTCTCAAGGGAGTGTCGACTGCTTATAAAGTAACAACTTTATATTTGATGGCTAATAGCTGTTCAGACTAACTGTTGAAGGCTGCATTGTTATTTTGTCAAATATGGTATGGCTTTCGATTGGGTAGACAGGCTAACACTGTGAGCCAAACTGCTACAACTTGGAATGAACCATTTTTACTAACTTTAATTCGAGCTCTGACATGGAAACTCAAGTTCAAGTTAAACTCAAAGGTTGTGGCTTGTTAACTAACAAGATTGCCACTCATTGCTGTTTCTTTATTCACCTTTGCTTTTCTCTTTTTTTGTTCGCCTGGTAAATGGCTCTCCTGATGACTATGGAGTTGAAAGGCACCCTCAATGGGATGGGGGAAGGCTATGGAGCTTTGATAGAGGAAACGTACAGCTGGGTGCAACTCTCCTACCCAAATCGCCCACCTCTCCAGTATCCCTGCCTCGAGAAGTCTCTCTGCCAGGGGCTGAGCAGCACCAGCGACAGCATAAGTCTGACCAAGTCCAAGAAGGAGAGCATGGCCAAGGGTGAAGGAAGTATGGCGCGCTGCATGTCTGGGGGAAGAGCCCGTGACTTGCTGAAGTGGTGAATCCTCAGGGGATTAAGGTTGGGGGCAAGCAACGCAAGTGATCGTGGAGGCTCATCATAAGGATGAAGTTCATTCTGCAGGAGTAAGGAGAGGAGTAGCAAGTACGAGGACTGAAGCAAATATGAAGGGAAGGAGGGGAAACAGCCCTCCACACCGAGTAGTGGACTAACAACCTTACTTGTCTAACCTGCTTCAATGGCCTCATTTTGAATTTAAGTGACTAAACGACTGCAGGCCAGGAAAGCTCAAACAGGTACATAAGGGATACACTGTTTTTGTTTTATGGTTTAAATCTCTTTATTCTTTTAACACCAAGAGATACATTGCAAAGCAACAGTGTATACCACACCGACATAAGAATCCATCAGTCTTGGTTTAAATGAGCAACAAACAAGATCAAAACATAATACCCTTGTCCCTCACCCCCAAAACGCTTGGGGTCCTTCGGCAACATCGCTTTGACAATGATGCTAACATTAAGGTCTTGAGGCAGTCTCACTGCCAGTGGCGGAGGCCAGTTCTGACAGTCGTAGGACACAGAGGTATTTGGGGCAAGTTAGCTCTCTGAATTCCTGTGTAAGGAGGGATATTTAAGGGCGCCATAATTTCCCAAAGGACGCCACTTGATTGGTAAGAGAGAGGGTGATCCTCTCCATACCCAGAATAAGCCAAAGGAGGTGAAGCCAGCCCAGGTGTGTGGGTAAATGTGCCGTCCCACAGTGTGGCAGGACATTCTGAATCGCTGTGCCCAGGGCTAAGCCAATCTGCCTCCCCGTCTGGATTTCAGGGGGTAAGTGAGTGGATTGGGTAACCCCAGGATCGTATAAGAAGGAAATTGAGGGAGTTGTGTGTCTCGGTGTCAGTCGATGTCGTCGAGCACTTATGACTAGTATGCCTGAATGCGCAGGCAATCCCACAGCAGATGTACCAGTGTCCCCCCCGTATCACACCTCATCCAACAAGTTGCATTGTTGTTCGGGTAGATCTTGTGCATGCGTTCCGGGGTCAGGTATCAGTATGTGGCTACCTTGGTGAGTGTTTCGGGAAGGGCTTCATTGCAAGTGGTATGGCTGGTCTGGTAATATACATCTTCCCACTCCTTACTGGTCAGGTGTCTCCCCAGTTCCTTTTCTCAGCAAAACTGATTAGATTTGTAGATATGCCTGGAGGGTTGGGTGAGGAAGGTGTAGAGAGTTGAGATCAATCGTCTGTCAGGTGTCTTGGAAACCAGCCATTTTTCATATGGTGTGAGGTGCCTTTGCACTGCCGTCTTGCTGGCAGGATGTAAAAGCCAGTGACATAGTTGCCAGTAGTGCAATTGCTCTGTCTCAGGAATAGCATAGTCTGCGCGCAGATGTGTGAAGGGGATCACCCCTTCCTCATCCATCATGTGTCCCGCCAAGCGGCAGGAGGACTGACGCCATTTTGAATATGCCCCGGGGCTGTTGCCTGGTAGGAAGTCCAGGTTATCAAGTAGAGGCGTCAAAGGAGAGGGGAAAGGGGATAGACCATATCTAGTGTCACACCGATCGCAGGCCTCCATTGTCACCCTTGTGATTGGAGGGAGATATAGATTCTGGGCCTGTGCGTTTTTTTCAGAAAGGGGATCTTCCATAGGGAGCTGCCGGTCACTACATGATCCTGAAAGAGCCAGTGTTGCTCCGACTCATCCCTGTTCCATTCGACTAGGTACCTTAATTGGGTTGCCTGAAAGTACAGTTGGAGGTTTGGTATCCCAAGTCCCCTAGCACCGGGGGTAGGTAGCTAACCTCTCTCTTCATTCGGGGTCATTTCCCAGCCCAGACTAATTAGTGCAGCTAGGATTGTAATTTGGGAATCATCCCTTTCGGGGGAACTAGGGGAAGCGTTTGAAAGATACATGATTTTGGGCAAAATGCTCATCTTAATGGCTGCAACTCTACCTGCCTAATTCAGACTTAAGGTGACTGTGTAGGGATTGATAGTTAAGGAATGAGGTTGCCTGGACAGTGGAGGCCAGCTTGATCCCCAGGTAAGGGACCGTCAATTTTGCCCATTGAATAGGGTGTTGTGCAGCGAGGTGGACTTGGGATGCAGGGGTCATAGATAGATTTAAAGCTTGAGACTTGAGTATGTTAACTCGGAATGCCGAGGTGAGACCAAATGTCTCTAGCTCAGTCATGAACGCTGGGAGGGATGTCGCCGGACTGTCCAGTGTTGCCAACACATCGTCGGTGTATAGGCTGATCTTATGTTGTTCCCCCTCGAAAGTGGTCCCAATGATGTTAGGGTTGTCACGGACTCTCTGAGCCAGAGGCTCCATGTGGAGAGCGAACAACAGGGGGGCAAGGGGCACCCCTGTCGAGTCCCCCTACCAATGGCAAAGGGAGCGGAGATACAGCCATTCACCCTGACCAACGCTGTGGGAAGGTGATAACAGTTTAGTACCCAAGATTGGAACCTCCCAGTTATGCCGAAGTGGGCCAGGACTTGTTCTAGCAAAGGCCAATTCACCATGTCAAAGGCCTTCTCTGCGTCGACAGCTAGCAGCATATACTCTCCTGGGGCGCGTAAAGCCTTCTCTATGATATGCAGCACTCGTTTAGTGTTATTGCTAGTCTGGCATTGGGGGATAAAGCCTACCTGGTCTGGGTCTACAATGGACGGCATGCAGGGGCCCAATCTGGATGCCAAGATGCAGGTGAACTATTTTAGATCAGCGTTCAATAAGGAGATTGGGCAGTATGAGCCGCATCGTTGCCTATCTTTACCGGGCTTAGGGTTGACCGCCACCAGGGCCGTCAGCATGGAGGGAGGAATAGCTCCGGGGGCCAAGAAGGAGTTGAATAGCTGCGTTAGGAGCAGGGCGAGGACTTGACAAAATGTTTTATAGAATATGGATAGGAAGCGGTTGGGACCCGGAGACTTCAAAGTCTGCTGTCGAGATACTGCCGAGATAACCTCCTCCACTCGGATCTCATGATCGAGCGAGGCTATTTGGTCAGATGAAAGGGGGGACGTGTATGAATCAGCAAGGTATGAGGTACCATCTGCAAGGTCCAGACATTGACCAGTGTATAGGTCTGCATAAAAGTCTTTAAATGCGACAGCAATAGCGGCATCATATGTGATCTGTGCCTCCGTTGCGTCAAGGAGTGAGTGGACACTCATCTTCTGCTGTTGAGTACGTAGCCAGTTGGATAGAAGTTGGCCTCTCTTGTCGCCCCGACGTAAAAGGCATGGCGTAGACGTATTGCCGCATATTCAGCTCTGTCAAGGTCAATGATGGCTACTTGCGCTCGAGTAGCAGTCAATTGCAGCCAAATTCTTGGGGTCCCCGTGCGCTGATGTATACCCTCCAGTTCTTTCACCTGCCGAGGCAATTGATCCCTTTTTTCCCTACGCGCCTTATTATCCGCAGCGGAAATGGCAATGAGTTACCTGTGTACAACCGCCTTAAGAGCTTCCCAAAACGTTGCAGCGGAGATATCAGGGAAATCATTTAAAGCCAGGTAGTCAGTGATGACCTTGTGGATCTGCTGCACCACCTCAGGGTGCTGTAATAGGGTGTCTCTCATCCGCCAGGACGGGGCCGGCCGACACATGGGGGGAAGCCTCATCTCCAACTTTATAGCTGCATGGTCTGATAACATGGCAGGGAGGATCTCCACTGCGAAGGTAAGAGTAAAAATATCCTTCGTGCCCAGGAAATGGTTCAATCTACCATAGGTCTTATGTGCGTGAGAGAAGTAAGTGTAGTCAGGGGTACGGGGGTGGAGTGTCCTCCAAATACCTAAAAGTCCTTGAGCCACTCGTGTCCCTCCCTGGTCAATGCTCTTGCCTGGCCATGTCTCTGCATCGACCTGTCTAGGTTGTTGTACAGGACCAGGTTAAGGTCTCCACCTCACCAAGATTCTCCGGTGCGGAGTGTGAAAAACGTCCTGCAAAGTTGTACGTAGGAATGCCTCCTGTACTTCGTTCGGAGCGTAGATGGATGCCACCACAAAGGACCAGCCATTAAGAGTGAGACGGCAAGCTAGAACGCGACCCTACACCTCCGCCACCCATGGACCGATGTCTCCCTGAAAGTGTGAGCTACCAAGAGAGCCACCCTCGATGTTTTAGTGCGTGACCGAAGATGAAAACTGGTGTGGGAAGGCTGATGAATGGAGCCTGCGATAATCCTGTGGAAGGAGATGTGTCTGCTGGAGTAGGCAAAGGTCGGCCTTCGAGTTCTCCAGTTACGACAGGACTGCCCTACGCTTCATTGGGCTGTTAAGGCACTTTACATTAAGGGAGAGAACCCTGAAAGGAGTGTCCCCCATATCATGGCCGGAAGGGCAATGGGCGTCCCCATTGACGCCCATTGTGTGGTGCGGGGCTAGTGTGGTCCCTCAATGAATTGGCTGTTACAACGTGTGCCTTGTGTCATAGCAATATTGAACCTGAGCGTGCCCCAAAGACAAACAAGAACCCCTTAGAAACAGTAAACAGACGAGCGTACGTGAACATGGATGGTCCGCCAAGGGAGGAGCAGTTCCAGAGTTCCAATTATCAGTAATAGGGGTCAAACCATGGCCTCATCCCCCCCCCCGAACTCGCCAACCAACCACCCATAGTGCAGTCTGCAATCCTACTTGCTCAGCTGTGTCATGGAGAGTCCGCTTTAGCTAGTGCCCCAAGAATTGAGCCCAATGCAGCCAGCCTGTTGACTCTTGGAAATCATGGCCAGATCCAGACGGGCAGATTTCCTCCCGACCTGCCAGAACGCAACAGAGGGTGACAGCCAGTCGTGCGGGTCGGGGATGTCTGGGTTGCCGAGTTTTCTGACGACATATCGATACCCAACACCCTGCAAGTTTCCTCCAGCGCCCGCAGCTGAAAAAGCTTTCCCTCCAGGCAGAAGATGAGGCGGAAAGGGTGCCCCCACGAGTAGGGCACCCAGATGCTCCAGAGGTGAGAGGTTGCTGATCTGAAGGTGCGTCTCTTTTGCAAGGTGGACGCCGCCAAATCCTGAAAGAGGGTGGGTGTTTAATCTCAGAAGGTGAGGGGATGCTTCTTCCGAGCCTTGCGTAGAATGTCCTCCTTCAGTTGGAAGTTGTGTATGCAGACCAGAATATCTGCCGGGGGGCTGCCTCCACTCGCGGGTGGCCGACTCGGTGAGCCCGGTCCATCTTTATTTCCATGGTCAGGGGCGAATCAGACCGCTCGGAAGAGATCCGCAACAAAGCCAGCGAGGTCCCTGCCTTCTGCCTTGGAGGATATGCCCCTGATCCAGATTTTATTCCGGCGAGATCTGTTCTCGAGGTCCTCAGCGTGTGCCTGTAGTTCCAACTGTTGATTGCGGAGGCGAAGGATTTCCTGCTGCAGCAGATCAACGTCTTCCACATGGCTGTTGTCGTGGTCTTCAAGGGCTGCTACATGATCTCCCAGGGAGTCCATATCCCTCCTGAGTTCCCTGTCATTGGAGAGGTCTTTCTTGACTTCCTGTAGGTCTTCTTGGAGGAAGGTGAACAGGGACTTAAGGAAGCAGCGAGTCATGGGTTCCTCTGAGTTTTCCTTGTGTGATACAGAGGGAGAAGTAGCTGCGGAGGCGATCCCCAGAAGCTCCCCCAGCCGGCCTGGAAAGCATGTCTTTCACACTGCGTTCTTTTTTAGGTCTGGCCTTAGCCATCCCCAGTCAGTCCAACCAGAGTCAATAGGAGTTCCATGTGTGTTCACCTCCGAGAGCCCCCTGGCGGGCCGAGACCAATGTCCAGCCAGGCCCAGCAGTTCCAACTGCAGTGGAGGCACCGAGCGGTGACAATCCCTCAGGACATCGTCCCCTCCTGTCTCCGCCTTTAGTGTCAACCTCCTGGGGGCTGTAGATCTGCAAAGTTCAAACTTGCGCCTTTGCCCAGGGGTGCTTCCTAGCAGGCAGTGCGAGGCACCCAACTCACACTGGGATAGAGAGGGGGTCGGCCCAATGCCACCAGGGGTCTCACCGTGGGAACCTGTTCCTTTCCTCACCCCTGCGGACGTCGTATGTAGAGGGTCACGGTGCGTGGCTGGCATGCATCAGCAGGTAGGGCCGAGACCTACAGCTGCATTCACTTACCCCCGTCAGGCCAACACAGTCCACGGGGCGTGGTATCACTCAGGGCACGGGCCCTGTTCTGTCCAGCACCAGGGAAATCAAGCACGCAGCATGAGTAGCCGCCGCGGCCCGAGTCCAGCCCCTGCTGTAGGCCTCCACTGCAGGGCCGTCCCGCCCCCGTCCGCTCACCTCCCAGGCCTGGTGCGTCAGTGCTTCAAGCTCCGCTTATGTCTGGTGGACCCCTGGCCGTTCCTCAGTCACGGCAGGAGGGCCGGCAGCGTCACTCGGCTTGCTCCACTCAAGGTGTGCCTGGCGGCCTGGACCGGCTCTAGGCCCCAAGGCACCGCGAACATGTCCTCCATCGGACGCCAGCCGCTGGCCTCTCCATTCAAACCCTCTCCCGCCCACGGTCTGGGCACACACTAGGTCTGGGCGGCCCGCTCTGTCTTCACCACCCGGACCTAAGCAGAGTCCAACAGCCAGGACCGCCGTCCGCGCCGCTCAAGCCGCAGCCACCCACAGGCTCGAGGCAAGGCGACCGCGACAGGCAGGTCCGTCCGGGCTGGCGCTCCTCTTCTCAAGCCGCTCTTGACTCGCCGGCCCTCAGCACGGTCGACGGGTTCCCCAGCGCCAGATCTGGTCTCAGGGAGGCATGAAAGCCGTCCGGCAGGCGCTGCTCCTGAGCTGCTTGGAGGTAACTGCAGCGGAGCAGGAACGCTAGATTATGGCAGTGGATACGGGCAGCGGGGCCGGAAAGACGGAGAGGAACGTCTCACTCGGCCGCCATCTTGGTCACACACCCCCGTTTTTGTTTTAAGGAAGGATGTGCAGCCAGGACAGAGAAGCAATTGTGCCTAGACATCATTTAGGAGTCACGAGTCGCAGCTGTGATTCTGGCTAGCCCCTTGCAACCGCTGGCACTGCCTTTGGGACCCCTCGCCCCGGAGGTAACAAAATCAGTGCCTGGAACATAGGAGCAGCACGTCCTAATAGACGTCGGTTGGAGCTTCACTTTCCTTGTTTTCTCTCACATTTTTTTGTACCCAAGTAGTGAATAATATAATTCACTATTAGCTTAATAAAAAATGGAGTACAAATTAGTTGCAGTATGACCCTATCTGGCAGCGAAGGTAAGTAAAAAATGCATTCAAATGTATGTTGGGTGTGTGTTTGTGGCTGAGGCTATAGCGGTCGACGTCGAAGCTGGGGAACCGGGTTCAAGTCTCGGCAACGACGCTCAACATCCTGTGATTCTGGGCAAATCACTTAATCTTCCCGTGAAAAATGAATGTGTCCTTGTGTAACGAAACTGGTGCTATGTAAAGCGCTCTGATACCCGATATCTTCGGGTCTAGTTCGCGTTATATAAAACTCAAAAAAAAAATGTGTTTATGTGAGAGAGAGTGTGTGTATGTTTAAATTCATGTGTGAGTCAAAGTAAAGGTCAAATGATGTGTGATGCCACTTCCGCTGCACTGTTATATTCCATATAGGTACCCTATATAGGCGCAGGTAACACTGCAACCTTTCACCTATATTCTTCCCTACATTACATACATAACGGTTCTTAAGCACTGACCTTTTACCCAGTTATGACACTGCATTCAGAACGCGGGTTTTTCCCTGGTTCGATTCTCATACATTATGCATGAGGCTTCTTGGAAGCACAGCAGGGCTAACAGTAGGATTACCATCTCCTGTATAATATCTCTGTATAAAGTTCAGGCCCAAAGTCATCCTTTTAGGCCGACACAGTAACACAGCAAGGTAGGACCCCTGGGGAGACCTATGGGTATATATACATCATGTCTTGCTTAGAAAGACAGAGGAGACCGTGACTTCCCGGCTGACACACTGACCAGAGACGCTGAGGTTCCTGCATGCAGACGCTCCAGCTAGCAGTGGTCTAACATCCCTCGCGGGGTGTCCAACTCGAGACCAGGACGGGGTCCCACATTCTCTAAACTCTCAGGTAATGGGGTGGACTAAATCCTAGAGGGATTCTTGGCATAACACCTACATAGATGCTAGGTACATTTAGGTACATCTAGTTAGGGAGACATCGTAGGAGTACGCACCTTTAGTACGCACTTTTTATCATGTGTTTTATGTACATGTATATATTCATGATTTCTGCAAGATGGTAGAACTATACCATCCCTTTACTTTTGTAGTATTGCTAATCATATATCTCTGCTACTGTCTAATGGTTGTTGCAGCTCATATATTCTACACTAGAATAACAACTTTCTAATAAATACTTATTGAAACGCCCAGACTGTTTATTCTGTGTATCTCTGAGACAAACTAAGTGAGCACGAGTGACTGAGCGAAAAGTAGTATATTGTTTCCACGATCCTGGGGGATTAGGGTTGTCATGTTCTGAGGTTGCCAAGAACTATTCTCTCCCCGATAAGAGGAGACTCTAGTGGCACTGTGAGCTAGCTAAGGCAAACAGGCTAACGTATCCGGTGGGGGTGCACAGAATCAGTCCGCCACCAAATCCACAGTTTATGTTATCCAAAACGCGCAGATCCTGTATAGGTAATATAGGAACTACACGACATGGCGCCGCCAACGTTGGTTGGGTACTTATTTAACAGTAGAATCTGAGTAGTTCAGTCATGCTATTCTCAGAGACCCCTACTCACAAAACACCAGAGACGTCTGGAGTGGGTGGGCACAAACTCCGCCACAGCTGAGTAGGTGAAAAATCCTATTTATTGGCTGTTGGTTAATCAAGCTTGAAGGACATTGTTTCTAAAATTGTGCATAAACACCTTATCTTGGTTCCCTTGAAAAGTTATTTAGTGTACTAAAAACAATGACTAACTTAGACACACTGCAAGAAGCACTGCCCCTCACAGACGAGGAAGATGCAGGCGCAATACAAATTGCACCAAATTTTAGAAATACAGTCACCCTGAGACTACTAGAGAATCGTTGTCAGCTAGGGGTGGCATGGTAGTTTTCGTGATTGAGGCACACGAATCAAACCGTACAGAGGTATTTTATTCGTGGGTTACATTCCCAACAGCAAATGCAAGAACAAAAACATTTCATTCTTACACAGGAAGAGATGCACCAATGGAATATTGTCCGTTCGAGGACATAGAGGTTCCACTCACGTATCAGGAACACTTATACTGGTTTAAAGGCGCCCTACCCCACATAAGAAGAAGAGTAAGACTCGGCCCGCTCGGAAGAGAAGGGGCAACATGGCCGATATTAGCAGCCTACGCACCACATCCTGACATTGACACAATGCCACAAGGAGACTTACTCATACAACACAAAGATTTAATTCAAATCTACAGGAGCATGACGCAATTCGTCATGAGGACGTTAACAGTCCAACCAGCAATAGTTGCAACAAATGAAACTCAAATTCAGGGTACAGCAACTAAAATTACACCACAAACATTACACGCGGTAATGGGTAAAATACCCACAAAACGTGAACAAATACCATTCTGGGTAGCTCAGAAAATAACTCAGCTAGAGGCAGTATTCCCGAATACTACCCCGTTTGAAAAACACAGAATGCTAACAATCTGCTTGCCCATGGGGATAACACCACAGTTAGAGGATTGTACCACTTGGGGTACAGTCTTTGCTGCCATATATACCAGAACTCATGGTATCCCGTCATTATCAGTAGTACCTGATGTATTAAGACAGATACAAAACGAGTACAGAGCAGAGCCTGCCCTAAACTTAGGGATGAAGTTACTAGGTAACTATGACCAGGTATCAGCCATAATACTAGCTAACATTAAAGGGGAAGCAGCTTCAGTGACTATCCGCCAACGCCTAAGGGAGTTCAATCCTTTAGATCAACAACATGAACTACCCAAAATAATTGAAACTGCGTATGCAGAATTAGGCAGAGACAGTTTGGGTGGGAAAGCTTTAAAACCACAACTGATGGGCAGTCCTGAAAAGGACACTTCTAAGCAGACACCTAATTCTACTAAAAAGAAGTGGGACAATAAAAAACAACAAAACTTTAAAGGAAATAGATCTCAATCCCGAGGTAGATCTCCTCCACAGGAGCCCTCCGAAAAGAGGTATAATCTCAGGAATAGGGATAATATTAGGAAACCTGACAGGTATCACGATACTGATACACGTTCCTCTCGTTCCTTTCAGGGTTCATCGAAAAACTCCGAGAGGGAAGGACGGTCAGAAAGACAAGAAGAGCGTACAAAGTCCAGAGACAAGCAGCACGCTCAAGATTACACTTCTAAAAAAGAAGAAAAACCAAAGCAAAAGCCACAGTTCAAAAAGAAGAAAGTTGCAGGTCTAAAGATCAGACATGCCCAGAATTCTGAGGACTCGACTACTGAACGGGGAATGGGCTCTGACGATGCTAGACAGTGCGGCAGAAATAACAATAGCTCGCCAGAACCTGATGGAATTTCTGGTGACAACGGACTTGAATGATTATATCACGGTAGAGACACCCGATACTAGGGTAAGTGTCCCACATAAAGTATATGAAATAACGCTCCAGATGGAGGGGGACAAGTGTAGAAAAGTGAGAGGTCTCTTTTGGGAGAACCTGACGTTTGGCTATGACATTTTATTAGCTGAACAAGATTGGCCACCTGCATTCGTCATGGATTGCCCTAAAGGAGAAACGGTAATTCTTCCGGCTTTCTCAGACCATACTCCCAGGCATTTACAACACACATATGCGCAGGAATGGGCGGTAGCCCAAGCTCCGGCATTATACAAAAACCTTGTAGGATGGGATGAGGGTTCAACCCACCACATAATTCCTTTAAAAAATACTCCGACTGCACAGAGGCAGTATCCAATAAAGCAAGAAGGTAAAAAACAGGTCAGGGAGATCTTAGATCAACTTGAATACCAAGGGGTGATTGAAACTTGCACCTCACCAATGAACAATCCTTTGTTTCCTGTCATGAAACCGGACAACTCATATCATCTAGTTTTAGATTACAGACATTTAAACACTTTCACTAAGATATTTGCAGTTCAAAATGCACACAGTGCGGCATTAATGAATAACATTGTGTGGAAAAAATATAAAACAACGCTTGATATCTCAAATTGATTTTTCTGCCAAAATATAGCACCTGAAAGCAGGCATCTAACAGCATTCTCAGCGTTAGGGTCCCAGCGGCAATTTTGTCGACTCCCCCAAGGGTATAACAACAGCCCGGGGTTGTTTTCTGCAAGGGTAGCAGAGTTACTTCAAAATTTGGATGAAGAGGCATTGTCCTATGTGGATGATATTTATCTGACGGACGATGACCTAGAGGAACACTTGAACAGAGTGAATACCATAATTTTGGGATTTGCATCTGAGGGCTACAAATTCAACTTTAAAAAATCAAAAATTGCCCACCTCAGTGTCCTGTTTTTAGGATATGAGCTTTCAAGTGAAGGTAAAAGCCTGGCAGCCAATTTTTTAGAAAAATGCGCGCTGCTCCAACCTCCAAAATCATTGAAAAATTTACAATCAATACTGGGATTTCTAAATTTTGGTAGAACATACATTTTGGATTACGCAGAAACAGTAAAACCTTTCTACGATTTAATAAACCTGATTTTTCAGTAAAACAATGGACACAGGAACATACAGAAACACTTTGTTCCTTACAAGCTGACATGATAGCTTCCAAACACTTACAGACATGCGTAAACGTACGCAACCTGGTGATCCGCATAGTTGCTGGTCAATCCGGGTACACCTATTTGACATATAATGAAGGTGAGACAGTACCAATTGCATACAAATCACATTTGTACACAAACGCTGAGATGCGCTTCGCATCTACAGAAAAAATTCTGACAGCAGTACAGACTGCTGTAGTGAGAGAAAGAGCACTGGCTCAGGAGAAACGAATAATAGTAGTTACTCCAGTTCCAGCCTTAGAGGCTGTGACAAAGGCAAGCATTCCTAACGCTAAAGCTTTACATCCGAGATGGATACAATGGGCTAATTCTCTCAGTGCAACAGAAGTAGAATAGGGGTACGACCCAAATTTAAAGACACAAGCATTCCTGCAATACGGACAAGAATATCCTCTACCAAATGAAATAATGCCTCTAGATCAGTATGAATATATCATTTACACTGACGGATCTGCTCAACCGGCAATAGAGAGTAAGCAACAATATAGCGCAGCATGTGCAATCGTTAAAGGTCGCATGCGGGATGGAAAGTTCCATCCAAGTTGCACAAAAACACAGTCTCTAGGAGACTGCACGGCACGGTTGGCAGAGTTAAAAGCGCTGATACTGGCACTAGTGAATACGGATCGAGAATTCCCCACACTAATTGTGTGCGATTCCTTTTACTGTGTGCAGTCATATAATGAATATTTGCAGCACTGGGTTCAAAGCGGGTTCAAAGACGCAAAAGGTGGCCCAATTAAGCATAAAATGCTATGGGAACAGGTAGTGGAGTTGAAATCCGGACTACAGAGGGCTCACGTGATACATACACTGAGTCATCAGCGTGATGGCGTTCACGTTGAATGGAATTCATTGGCTGACAAAGCAGCAAAGGGGGCTGTACGCACGGCTTACGTAGCTGCAATCACTCGTTCTAAAACGAGAATAGACGGTGAGATTATGGTAGCTGTCATTGCTTCACGCAAAAACAGCAAAGCATTACCAAAGAAGTTTCCACTCAAGTACTCCTACAAGTTAGATGCCAATAACAATCCATTTGCTCAGATTCCTGGAGTGGGGGATAGAGTAATTCCAAATATGGATCGTAGGTTAGGTTTAATTCTAGCAGCACACAAAGGGATAGGTACTGCACATGCAGGAGTTACGGCGACTGTTTCATTGTTGAAACAACGCTATTGGTGGCCTGGATTACCAAAGCAGACTAAAGACTATGTCTTGAAATGCGACATCTGTCGGCAGACGGAAGGTTCCACCATAGCACGCCAAGCGCAAATCCCATTATTAGACAGCATCAGATTGTCCATTTGCGTGCGTCCTGCTCGAGATTCCTATGGGTGTGGCCCCAGCGCTCGGCTGACACTCGAACTGTTATAAAAGATTTGCGAGTCTTCATAGGGACATACGCAAGTGGCACATTACATTCTGACCAGGGCCCTGCGTTTAGCTCTCGGGCTTACAAGGAGGCCATGCGAGGATTGGGTGTAGCATTGCGGTACTCATCTCCGTACCATCCCGAGGGAAATTCGGTTGTGGAGAGAAAAAACCGGGGCTTAAAGCAATTTTTAACAGCTAGAGTATTAGGCACGGGTGAAAGTTGGGTAAAACATTTGAATGGAGTCCAGCGAGCTCTTAATAACATGCCAAGAAGTTCTCTAGGGGGTGTCACTCCTTATGAGGTCCTATTTGGGACAAGAATGTGGGTACCTGATCTTGATTGTGAAGGCACAGTGGCGGATGAAAAGCCTTTTGACATCCATGATCGTTTGGCTGTTTTACAGGATCTAAATGAATCCAGGACACAACAAAGTAATGTCCACCTGAAGCAGACCGCCACTGGGGAAGTCAAATCAGTCACGGCAAGACCTGTCTGGATCCCAAAAATCGGGGATCTGGTCAGAGAAAAAATAGCGGACAAGAAAGAATTTGGGCCATCCTACAGAAAACCTGTACCGGTCCTAGCAATTGAAGGAACAAGAACTGTACTTCTACCGCCTCTTGCCGGAAGAAAGGAGAAAAGATTTGTCTCAATCGACCTAATCAAACCACACTATGTGGCCGATATTAAGCAGTAGGCCACGTGGACTCCTAAGTAGCAGACGCCCTCCTCTCGCTACAATCCAAGAAGTTCAAACGGAAAGACTCATCACGTTCGAAGAGTCACCTGTACGGAATGATGGACTATGCAACAATGCTATGGAACTCGTTCCTCTTGAACCTGAAGCCCAACTTCAAAATCAAAGACAAATAGCTGTTAGACCAAATACAGATGTCTACGTCAACGTGCCAAGACAAGAGCAAAGTACGATTTCAACAAATCCTGATGCAATTCCAACAATTGATCGAACTGCTTCTGGCTACTTCATAAACTTTGATACGTTTTCTTTGGATCCAAGTGAACCTGAAACGACGCCAGCCAAAAAATCACGCAAGCAGCAAGTAAAATACTTTTTGAACTTTCTTAGAAGAACTTACCTGGTATCACCATGGGTAGAACTATGGATAATTACCGGGGTGCTTTTCTTTCTTTTCTGGTTAGGTTTAGTGATAGTTTTTAACATGCTTATTAATGGACAATACATTCGACAAAGCTCTGCAGCCCAAAAGGTGAATTTAATTTTAAAACCACATCAATCATCTCATCGAGAACAAAGAGACTTGTCATCAGTGAACATTACAGCAGTTCCTATACCTGACGGTATAGTGTGGGACAAGGTTGATTTCGATATATTCGGCCCGACTAGAACTTTTAAAAATTCCACATTTATTTAAAATATCATTAAGTGATATCATTACCTCAAGTACATTTTCCGATGATTGGGATTTTGAAACTTTTAATAACGGTGTCTGATTTGGAAAAATCTGCTGCATTTTCTAATAGTGAAACATTGGAAGGCACATCAGATTTCCATAGTATGTATTGTTATCAACACTATGGTCATCATTTTCTGCATAAATCTGCAAATCCTAGAAATGTGTTCACATACCACCTGTGGGAACATTGTCCAACACCGCCAAAAGGCAGTTCAAAAACATTTGCACATAAATTTCCATATTTTTCAGGGTTTAATATGTCTGACCCAGCCTCATATTATTATAAGGTCGCACCAACTTCAGCACAGAAAAATATTTTGACAAACACCAAACAGATTTACTCTGCTGCCTTTATTGCCCAGCTGTTTGAACAAGGTTTCAACTTATGGAAAGACACCATAGACTTAAAATCAGTCTGGGGTACTAGAGAATGGCAGGTGCAGGGGACAGAAGCTTTGTTTAGAGCATGCCTCATCCCTCAACAAATCATGTTTTTGAACGAGACTAGCCAAGAATAAAGACTTGAACACACCTCGAGTGCCGACTCCATCAAACACCGAGTGAAACGAAACATCACAAACAAGGATTACATTAGATGACATCATACAATACAATAGATCAGACCCCGATTGGAAGAAATGGTTGATTTGGCCCACAGACACCAATGGTTGTCAGGAAAGATTCATGGGTAAAACCGAAGGGTTTAGTATCCATAGGCCAGATCCACGTTATGTACAGAGACAACATCCAGGGATAGCGACATCCTACAGTGTTAGGAAGTTGTGCCTTGATTGGCTAAAAACCTCAACACTCACACAGGTGAAACAACACTTATCCTTACTGTCACAGGATGTGGATCTTAGGGATTTTTTAATGGGTCCCAGGAAGCCACGTCAGAAACGTTTCTATTATGCTGTCTACAATGAAATATGGAAAATATCACAACAAGAGGCCGCAGAGAGACTACGGGAAATAGACCGTATAAATCTGGAAAAATCTCTAGCGGTGGTAGACAATGGGTTTACTACATTGACCGCCAGGATATATTCCTTAGGCAACATTGTATCTTCTGCGATAGACATACTAGAACAAGATTTGGCCATATTACAACACGGGCAATCACAGTTACGTTCTATTATGTTATTGAGCTGGACGCTGCAATCTTTGCGTGCAGGCTACGTGCCTTGGCGTTAGATCTTATATCAACAGTACGTCTTTGTTTTCTGAATACAATCTAACAGATAAACAGATAGAACTGGCACAAAGGGGAGCAAAATATACAATGCTGCGTATTGAAAAACTGGATAGATTAGCATTTACAGTGGCGGAATCACCATCCACAGAATGGCTAATCCATGGCCATATCACTCTACCGGTCACGACTTTTCAATTTCATTATTGCCTTGAACAAAAGCAAGTAGGCAGATATGACAAAATGGGTAAGGAATACATTAAGGAATCATGGGTAATACCATACAGATTTTGATGCCGGAGTGGGGATCGAGAAGTGCTTCTGAGCAGTACAAACTGTGAGAACGCTTTAAGTGGATCGCTCATATGCCAGGATATAATGCTGCACGGAGCTTGTAATGGTTCTGTGGCGAACCTATCCTGTCATTTGAGGGGTGCCCCAGCTGCAGTGATTACTCCAGCATTCAGGCTACTTTTGAACGGGAGTTACTTGATGCTGAACAGTCAAGGCTGCTGTGGAATGCTCCCGGGCATCGAATATCTGGTAACCGTGAGCTCCAGGGTTACTTGTTGTATGCAAGTATTGTTTCCACCGACTCATACAGTCAGGGAGGCGCCTTTATGGCCTTCACTGAATGTTTCTTTAATACGGTTTGATACTCTAAGCAGAATGAAAGCCATGCTTCTACAGAAGTCTGTGCCCTTAACCTTGGCTCGCGAGACTTTTGATCTCCAGATCGCAAGGTCTTCTGCAGAGATACAGGCGCTCATTCATACAAACTGCCCTTTCCATTTCAAGTTACTTGATGCTGAACAGTCAAGGCTGCTGTGGAATGCTCCCGGGCATCGAATATCTGGTAACCGTGAGCTCCAGGGTTACTTGTTGTATGCAAGTATTGTTTCCACCGACTCATACAGTCAGGGAGGCGCCTTTATGGCCTTCACTGAATGTTTCTTTAATACGGTTTGATACTCTAAGCAGAATGAAAGCCATGCTTCTACAGAAGTCTGTGCCCTTAACCTTGGCTCGCGAGACTTTTGATCTCCAGATCGCAAGGTCTTCTGCAGAGATACAGGCGCTCATTCATACAAACTGCCCTTTCCATTTCACAGAAATGGTAAATCGTATCTTTAACATGTCTGATACGACAGGCATTGTCCACCTATTTAAGACCATAGGTTCTGGACTTCTGAGCACCTTTCAGACGGTACTTGGAGTTATACCAAACTTCATTCATTCCGTATTCGGAAGTGTCTTTGGAGGACTTCCGCTGATCCTGTTTCTAATAGCAGGAATCCTGATTGTTATTTTTCTGCTACGCAATGGACGTCCCAGTCAACAAGGAGATGGAAAAAGCACTCCTGGAGCGGAAATACCGTGATCGCATGGTACAACATCTAGGCACGCCTCGCCTAAGAGAACTAAGTGCATCTTGGTTCTTGTCATTTCGACCAGTCTGGATGGATCTCATCATACCTGTCCTCCGATGCCTGTTTTGAGGAGAAGAATGCGTGTTAGACCTTTGTTTGACACTCCCATCATCTGCGCAACCGGACGTGAATGCGTTACTGGACCCAATAACGGCCCATGTTCTGTAGTGTCCTCAGCGTATTCCAATGTTGATGGCGGCATTTCTTGAGCCACCGCAGGTAGTATCTACACCTGTTGGTATGAACACCGGCTCCTCCACTAACTCCCAGGCTTTGGACGGCACACAGGCTGCCCCAGCACCGGCTGCGGACAGCGTGGAACATCATCTGTGCTCAATTGACATTCTTTGCGAGGTGTTACAGGGGCCGTCTACTGCGGGAGCAACCAACGGAAATGTTGCGTCTAACAGCCAGGACACAAACATTTGACTCATTTGGCTTGTCGTTCATGGCTTTAAATTGCTTATGGTAGTTCAGACTATAATTACGGACACTTTTAGAGCTAGGGCTTGAGAAAAACGTTCTTTTTAAATTTTTTAGAAATATTTAGACGTTTTTAAACATTTTAGCAAAAGAAATGTTTTTTAACACTGTGCGTACCAATGTTTAGTTTGAATGGTAGTACAATAATAGGTTACATATGTCGTCCTTTCGGAAGAGGAGTGGGTGTTATATTCCATATAGGTACCCTATATAGGCGCAGGTAACACTGCAACCTTTCACCTATATTCTTCCCTACATTACATACATAACGGTTCTTAGGCACTGACCTTTTACCCAGATATGACACTGCATTCAGAATGCAGGTTTTTCCCTGGTTCGATTCTCATACATTATGCATGAGGCTTCTTGCAAGCACAGCAGGGCTAACAGTAGGATTACCATCTCCTGTATAATATCTTTGTATAAAGTTCAGGCCCAACGTCATCCTTTTAGGCCGACACAGTAACACAGCAAGGTAGGACCCCTGGGGAGACCTATGGGTATATATACATCATGTCTTGCTTAGAAAGACAGAGGAGACCGTGACTTCCCGGCTGACACACTGACCAGAGACGCTGAGGTTCCTGCATGCAGACGCTCCAGTTAGCAGTAGTCTAACATCGCTTGCGGGGTGTCCAACTCGAGACCAGGACGGGGTCCCACATTCTCTAGACTCTCAGGTAATGGGGTGGACTAAATCCTAGAGGGATTCTTGGCATAACACCTACAAAGATGCTAGGTACATTTAGGTACATCTAGTTAGGGAGACATCGTAGGAGTACGCACTTTTAGGTTGCACTTTTTATCATGTGTTTTATGTACATGTATATATTCATGATTTCTGCAAGTTGGTAGAACTATACCATCCCTCTACTTTTGTAGTATTGCTAATCATATATCTCTGCTACTGTCTAATGGTTGTTGCAGCTCATATATTCTACACTAGAATAACAACTGTTCAATAAATACTTATTGAAACGCCCAGACTGTTTATTCTGTGTATCTCTGAGACAAACTAAGTGAGCACGAGTGACTGAGCGAAAAGTAGTATATTGTTTCCACGATCCTGGGGGATCAGGGTTGTCATGTTCTGAGGTTGCCAAGAACTACTCTCTCCCCGATAAGAGGAGACTCTAGTGGCACTGTGAGCTAGCTAATGCAAACAGGCTAACGTATCCGGTGGGGGTGCACGGAATCAGTCCGCCACCAAACCCACAGTTTATGTTATCCAAAAAGCGCAGATCCTGTATAGGTAATATAGGAACTACACGACAGCCCCTGACATTTTGGTGAATTCATTCCCATGCAAGTGTGATGGTTTGAAGGGAAGACTCTGGTTGGTGACAAAAAAAAACATTTTTGAGGTAAGAATTCCACAGAGGACTAGACAGAAAGGGGGACCCCACCAGGTCAGAGAACCTACTATATTCTGGAAGGCAGATGAGTGGTTTGTTGAAGAGTGGTTTTAAAGTAGCCATTAAGAATGCAAAGAAGAATAGGCCTTTAGCAAAAACCTTTTTTAAAAAAAAAATGAGTAGGACTACTCCATTTAGGTGTTAGCAATAGCATTTGTATCAGCTCCCACAGCTTATACACGACGCACTGCTTTAGCTGCTCTTGAGATCTGACTCAAGTCCCAACATCAGCCCAGATTGTCCATCCCTTACACCAATTTCAGACACTGCAAATATATCTAAAGAGAAAGGGGTGGGGTCCACTAAAGCAGTATAACCTACAGTAGGGGAAAGTAACACCAACAAGAGTCTGCACAATTGTTCCCATGTACAAGCTCGCCATGTCCAGACAGACTTTTGTGAAGATAGGAATGCTAGGTCAAAAAACTGAATCATTGAAGACAACAACTTTGAGAAGAGAGTCACAATCATTGGCTGCAGAGTGGGAACTGGCGACTTTCTATAGGTGCACAGCTCAAAAGGCAGCAGAAACTTCCTCAATTGCTAGATCTCTACGAGACAAGGAAGCAGAAATAGAGAAAGCAGTAGAAAGAAAAATACACCCTCTGCTACAGGAGCTGGAAAATGCAACAAATGCACGCAACTACATCGGGAGACACCTCTGGAAACTGGATGGAACAACTAATAAAGTTCCAACGCAGTAGTCTGATGGCAAAATTTGAGGGGCTGAACATCACCAAAAGGGAATTAAGGCTACTTGTGCTAGCATGGACAAACAATTGGGTGACCTAGCCCACAGAACTAAAGTCTTTGAAGAGCAGGTGGAGACCCCCCACCATGCTATACTTAAAAGCATACAGCACATTTCCAGACTCCAGAATTGTGGTAAAGCCCAGCAGGACAAACTGGAAATAATGGAAAAACTAGGAGGGAGAAACAACCTGCACATATTAAATGTGCTTGAAGCGGAGAAAAGATATAATATGAAAGTGTTTGTTGTTAAATTATTGAAGGAGCATCTGTTGGGTAAGGATAGGTGATCGATCTGAATCAATCAATCAGGCGATAATGTTATAGCACAACTTATCACCCCTAGGGGTATCCAGGCACTTGATCTCACTGGTCATTTAGTCGAAGAGCCAGGTCTTGAGTCCCTTTCAGAAGTCTGTGAGTGAAGGTGAGGTTTGGAGGGGGAGGTCGTTCAAGTCTTTGGCGGCAAGGTAGGAGAAGGAACGACCTCCGCTGTGGCTTCGGCGAATGCAGGGGACGTGGGTGAAGCCGAGGGAGGCGGAGCGCAGTTGTCTGGCAGGTTGGTAGAAGGTCAGACAATGATTGATGTAGGCAGGTCCCTGGTTGTGGATGGCTTTGAAGACATAGGTTAGTCTCTTGAACTAGCATCTCTTCTGGACCGGGAGCCAGTGGAGGCTTCTCAGGTGATGCTGGTTCGTTTGGGGAGGTTGAGGATGAGTTCTGTATGGTCTGGAGTCATTTGAGGTGTTAGGTCCTTGTACCGGCGTAGAGGGAGTTTCCCTAGTCCAGTCAGCTGGTGACGAGGGCTTGCGTGACTGTTTTCCTGGTGTTGATGGGGATCCATCTGAAGATCTTTTGAAGCATGCAGAGGGACGGGAAGCAGGAGGAGGATACTGCGTTGACCTGGCGCTTCATAGTGAGTCTGCTGTCCAGAATGACGCCGAGGTTGTGAGCGTGGTCCGTGGGGGTCGGTGTGGGTCCAAGCTCAGTAGGCCACCAGGTGTCGTCCCAAGAAGAGGTGTTCCTCCCAAAGATGAGCACTTCCGTCTTTTTCGTGTTCAGTTTCAAGCAGCTGGGCCTTATCCAGTCAGAGACTCTGTTCAAGGCATTAAGGAAGTTGGTTCAATCAGATCTGGCTCACCTAGAGTTCCTATTCAGTTGACTAAGATTAGTATCTTAGACCGGGATAATCTGCAACCGCTGGTGGGACTCCTCAATTTATATTTAAGGCAGGGTCAGATTCCTCACGCATGTAAACATGCCATGGTCTGGTCCCCTTCTGAAGAAACCTAACCTAGACCCTGATAATTGGGCTAGACCAGTCTCTTTGCTTCCCATCATGGCTAAGATAATGGAGAAACACTTCAACAGACAACACTCCAGTTTTATGGAATCTCAAGATTGCCTGCGCCCCTCTCAATCGGGGTTTAGAAGGGGACACAGCACAGAGTGCACCCTGCTAGGAGTCACAGAACATCTCAGTGCGGCTTTCGATACTGTGTCACATGAGAATATTTTAGAGAGGTTGGCCAAACTGGGTTTGCAGGGTGCGGCCCTCTCTTGGGGGATCGGTCTTTTCAGGTTTTCTCAGCCACTGCCTCATCCGAGCGGCACACCCTGATGTCAGGAGTTCCTCAAGGATCGTCCCTACGTCCAGCGCTATTTAACATCTACGTGTGCCCTTTGGAGGACTTGATGTAAAGTTGTGGACTCACTTTATTTTCATACGCGGATGACACGCAAATCATCTTCTCGTCATCCGCGCCGAGGCACAACTCGGAGCCCCTGAACTCCTGCTTGAGCGCAGAGTAGATGAATATTCATTCACTCAAACTCAACAGAGATAAACCTGAGGTACTGGGGAAGAATCCATCCCTCTGGGGTCCCCAACACTGGCCGGAAAGCCTGGGTTCTCTTCTGTCGCCAGTGCCCAAGGTGAAGAACCTGGGCTTTGTGCTGGATGACAAGTTATCCATGAAACCCCAGGTGACGCAGGTGGCTGCTATGTGCTTCGCCATTCCTGAAATGGCTGCAGGAAATCATTTGGCAGCTCCCATTTTCAGTCCAAAGGACGGTGGTACAGGCACTAATAATATCGAGATTGGATTATGGCAATGTGCTTTATCTGGGAACAGATAGAATAGTCCTTATACAGTTGCAGGTGGTCCAGAATTAAGCTTCTAGGATGCTTTATAACTTCCACAAAGCTCCTTGGCATCTGGCCTTTTACAAGAACTCCACTGGCTCGAAGTGGAGAAAAGAATTCTGTTTAAAACTTTGTGCTATGTACACAAGGCAAGAGCAGGGGTAGGTCTACAGTATCTGCAAGAACTTGTTAAAGTCCATCAACCTCCCCGTCCGCTCCACTGCAATGAGCTTTCCTTGTGTGTGGTTCCTTTAGTCAAACGTACACGGATGGGTGGCTGGTCGGTTGTGTTCCAGGGCCCTAAGTTGTGGAACTCTCTCCCCGAATCCTTGAGAAACTGTCCTTCACTGACAATCTTCCGAAGACAGCTGAAGACATGACTGTTTTGAAGTGGAATAAGGGATACAGACCTGACCTGACGTTTTAGCACCGGGAAACCCCAATGGGGTAGCTGAGCACTTTATAAAACCTCTAAATAATAAAATTAAAAAAAGATATTGCATTTCACCAGGTGTTTGATGGGGTGAATTGTGACTTCTTGTGGGCAATGCTAAAATGTTTTTGGGGAGGTTAATTTCTGTGGTATAAATCCTGACCTGGTCTCTACATGCTCTAACTGCTAACGATTGCAATAATGAGTGCTTGACAGCTAACTTCAATATGGCCAAGCATAATGCATGGATGCCCCTTATCAACATGTTCTTTTTCATATATATATATATATATATATATATATATATATATATATATATATATATATATATATATATATATATATATATATATATATATATATATATATATATATATATATATCAATCAAAAACAGCATCTCCTCACTCCACAATAGAGATGAAACCGGCACTCCATGGGTTTTCACTCTGATTTTCTTTTCTTTCGAGTGATGGCATCTACGTGTTTTGGCTGTGCTCGCAGCCTTGGTCACGATACTGAGCCTCATTTTCTTTCTCATTTAAGTACATACACGTTTTTTTTTAAAAATCGACATAAACAGGACAGTTAATATTGTGAAACGAGGCAGGTCGCTTAGATAATACAGGCGCCATTTTGGAACATTATATATATATATATATTGCACTCTTAGCGCAAAAATGAATGCTCAAAGTTTTGGATTCAAAATTAAAGTGATGCTTTTGCTGACAATCTAGCAATATATACACTGGCCCTAGCCCAGGCTATCACTTACATAAATAAGATTGTTAAAGAACACCATCCAATCTCTGGTTATAGGGTGAATACAGATAAAACCACATCATTTTTTGGAAATCAAATTTTCTTCTCCTCGAGTAGTAAATTAATTGAGCTATCTGGGTATACATCTTACACAAACATGAAAAGAGTGGTCCGACAAATAAAACCACTTTCGGCACAATGGACACATTTACACTTACCACAGTTTGAAAAATTCTACTCAAGATGTCAGTACTACCAACATTTAGCTTTTTGTCTGAATGTACATCACTCTAATTTAATAAGAAAGAGTCAGAAGAAACATGTTACACTTGCGGGTTTGGCTGTCTTACTATTTAGGATGATGTATTGTCAGAAGACATACTCTGCCCATGGGACTACATGCTGAATAACCTAACAAGACATATGTCAAGGTGAAAATATGTATAGTTAGCTATGTGGGTTTCCACGTAAAAAAAATAGGAAAGGGTAAAGAAACAGCTTAGAATTGGGAAAGACCATCACCTTCCCATCCACAAACACCGAGGAGGGGGTTTTGACATACAGCAAAATAAGAGCCACTACTGAAGAAAATATTTAACCAGTTAACAAGATAAGGGAAAGGTGCTTGCAGACGCTGGACATACAATACTGTTTGCCTAGCTTCTGGACAATCATTGAGTAGCCTTGCGCTATACAAAAAACAATCATTCATTCATTTATTCACTAGACCACTGGCAAGTATCTACTGAATTTTCAGGCCTTGCATCAATTAGTAGGAACCATTTTTTCACTTGGATGCCAGATAAGCTGACTAAATTCAATGAAGTGGAGAAGTCACCTGCCCAAAGTGCGGCCTAGCTGCTGCTAATTATTTCCATATTTTCCTGCAATTAATTATCTTGAAGACTTTCTGGATTGCTGTGAGTGCTATTATCACAGCAATACTGGAAGAGGTCACAGAAGTAAGTGCTACATTGATTATGTTTGGGATGGCGTGCGAGTACGTAAATTTACCTAATGGGGAAAAGGCTGTTCTACGTAATTTTGCTAATATCCAGGAATGTAGAAAATGAACCAAGTAGAATCTGCCTACAGTTGTACATAGGAAAAGGGAAGTCAAATAAACCGCTTTTCTGGAAACTGGATCAGAAAAGAAGACCTCATTAGTACTTTGGACTCCAAATTTTGGCTGGTTACAACAGTAAATGATGTAGTTCAATATTCCTATTACAGACTCTACCAATTATAGATCTAGTGGGATGACCCTTCAAAAGAGCATCCTGGAAAAGCAAGGGACCAATTAAACTCTTGACGAAACAGCAATGGTATCCAGCTGTATCTACAAGAGTATCTAAGGGTCAAATCAGGACATTAAATAAAAAGAGAATCACAGGCAATGATCTTAGGCATGCATGCATTCTTGTTCATTCAATCTTTACGTAGCTGATATTAAGGCTCACCTAGCCACTGTAAGATGTTTTCCAGTTCGATTAGGCGATGTTAACATATCTATCCTTGGGTATATTGGTGATTTTATATTGCTTGATCAAGCACCTATTGGGGGGAAAAAGCCTTAACTACGTGATCATTACCACGCAATACCTTTACCATGCATCCATTACCACGCATATGCCTTTACCACGCAACGTTTTACCACACATATACCTTTGCCACGCATGTCTTGACAACGAAAATTTAAGTATTTCACAGGTAAGTGTATATATTTATATATATAATTCACTAAAAAAAACAAAGGTTACAGGGATATTATAGTTAGGTTCAGATTTTACACACACAAAACCAAAGAAATTCTGCAGTTATAGTTATCACAAATAACTATAACTCGTGCCCTAAGGTAACTAAAACTCGCGCCCCTGCCATGCACAGTTTCCATCAATAAATTTATAGCAAATGTTGCACTGATATTATCAATGATGCCATAGAAGACGTTATGAGTGATGTAAGATGTGGGGTAATTAGCAGTGCATGGAGAGTGCAAGAGTTATAGTTACTTTAGATAACTCAAACTATAACTGCTGAACTTCTATGGTTTTGTGGGGCCAACCTTCAGCATGCAGCTAACCCCACAGGACGTGTGCGGCAGGTGGTTGGCGGCATGCAGCCCCCATGCCCGGGCCTATTTCGGCCCTGGGGACCCCATCTCCTGGGGCCCGGACATATTTTAAAGGGGGAGAGGGCACGCAGCCCTCCTCCCTGGGCCAATTTCGGCACTAGTAACCCCATCCCCCGGCACATTTTGTGGAGGAGGGGGCACGTATCACCTTCCTGGGCCGAATTTGGCCCGGGGACCAGTGCATGCTTTTAGGGGAGGGGGTACAAGGCCCCCTTCCCTAGGCTGCTTTTAGCTCCGGGGTTACCATCTCCTGGGGCCTACCATTATATTTATGAGGGAGGGGGGCTATGCAGCCCACCCTCCCCAGACCCGGCCATATTTTAAAGGGGGAGAGGGTACGCAGCTTCCCTTCCTGGCACATTTTGTGGAGGAGGGTTGCACCCATCCCCCTCCCTAGGCTGATTTTGGCCCTGGTGATGCACATTTTTTTAGGGGAGGGGGTATGTGGCCCCCCCTCCCAGGGCCGTTTTAGGCCCTGAAACCCCATTCCTGGGGCCTGGCCTTTTTAAAATGTGGGAGGGGGGCACGCTGTCTCCCTCCCCAGGCTGCTTTTGGCCTGAGGGACTCAATTCCCCGGAGCCCAGCCAAAGTTAATTAGGGGGAGGGGGTACGCAGCCCCCTCCCAGGGCTGATTTCGGTCCCAGGGACTCCAATCCCCGTAGCCCGGCCAATTTCTAGAGGGAGAGGGGGCGGCACCTCCCCTAGCCGATATTGGCCCCGGGACCGCATCCCCCGGGGCCCAGCCTATTACTGAATGGGTCATGCAGTCCCCCACTCCCCAGGCCTATTTCGG
This sequence comes from Calotriton arnoldi, assembly GCA_963921515.1. Lineage (NCBI taxonomy): Eukaryota > Metazoa > Chordata > Amphibia > Caudata > Salamandridae > Calotriton > Calotriton arnoldi. The sequence goes on along the minus strand of CAWUFW010001642.1, from coordinate 806,875 downwards.
GCCCAGGGACCCCATACCCAGGGGTCCGGCCTTATTAACATGTGGGAGGGGAGCAAGCAGCCCCCCTCCCAGAGCTGCGTTTGGCGCCGGGGGACCCCATCCCCTGGAGCCCCAACAAAGTTAATAAGGGGGAGTGGGCAAGCAGCTCCCCTCCCCGACCCCATCCCCTGCAGCCCGGCCAATTACTAAAGGGAGAGGGGGCCCCCCTCCCCGGGCTGATATTGGCCCAGGGGACCACATCCCCCCCCCCCGGGACCCGGCCTATTACTGAGTGGGGGGGGGAGGCCACGCAGTGCCTCTACCCGGGCCGATATCAGCCCATGGCCCCAACCCCTGGGGAGCAGCCAACAAAGGTTTGGAACCCACCATATCCTTGTTAGGGCCGCGGGCGGAGCCCCAAGGCCTCTGTAGCCCCAACCAGCTCTCTGCATCCAGGGGGAGACAGCACTTGTTTTTTTTTTTTAGTTTGTCGCAGATCCTCCGCAAATTTGCAGCAAAGTTTGAAAACAAAAGTTGTTGGCCCCAGGCGGGGTCCCTATGGGACCCCACCACCAGGCATAGGGAGTTAGGGTATTCCTACCCTACCACCTTGTGTTTTGTTTTTTTTTGCTCAGGACTTGGGCCAAGTCCCAAGGCAGCTGTCACCATGAGATCTGTCGGATGCGCAAACCTGCTGCATCCCTAGATATATTTAAGTTAATTTTTTTTTATTACTTAAAAACTACTGAATGGATTTACACCAAATTACAAAAGGGACTCCTTCTGGACCAAGATCTAGCTTCCTGCCAAATTTGGTGTCATTCCGTTCAGCGGTTCGGGCTGTAGTCATGTTCAAACTCCCTAAGGGAAATTGAATGGGGAACAAGCGTTTTGAGACCCCCACTTTTTCTCAGCCCCCGCTTGACAACAAACATACATATATATATATATATATATATATATATATATATACACACACACACACACACACATGCATTAGTTTAAGGGCTTTTTTAGGGTTTTGGGGTGATGAGGGTATTGGGTGACTAGGGTATTTTTAGGGTTTGGGGTGGGTGAGGGTACTTGGATGGCAAGTGTATTTTTAGGGTGGGTAAAGGTGTTTGGCTGGCAAGGTTATTTTTAGGGTTTAGGGTGGGTGAAGGTATTTTGGTGGCAAGGTTTTTTTTAGGGTTTAAGGTGGGTAAGGGTATTTGGGTGGCAAGGGTGTTTTTAGGGTGGATAGGGGGTTTGCGTGGCAAGGGTATTGTTTAGGGTGGGTAAAGGTATTTCGTGGAAAGGGTATTTTTTAGGGCGAGTAAGGGTATGGGGGTAAGGGTACTTTTAGGGTGGGTAAGCGTATTTGGGTGGCAATGGTGTATATATAGGGTTTAGGGGTGGCTGAGCTTAGGGGTTGATGGTGGATAAGGTAATATATATATGTATGTATATATTTATATATATAGATATAGATATATTCACACAGATACATATATATGTATGTGTGTATAAATATATAAAGATATAAAGGCTTGATACTTGCCTGTGAAATACTTTCATTTTTGTTGTAAAGGCATGCATGGTAAAGGCATATGTGTAGTAAAAATGTGTGTGATAAAGGTATGCATGATAAAGGTATGCGTGGTAAAAGCATATGCGTGGTAATTGACGCATTGTAAAGGCATGCGTGGTCATGGAGGCATTGTAAAGGCATGCATGGTAATGGCATGCGTGATTCTGTCATACACCCCCTATTAGACTGTAAAGGTTGTTGGGTTCTCTGATGCTGTACATTCAGGGTAACCGTTTGATCATGAGCAGTTCATAGACAAAAGTCTTGCCGTAGGGTAAACACAACTTAAAAATAAGAGTATGCACTCTTAGTCCCCTGGTCTGCAAGGGTTTCTAAATCAACGTTATACCACTATACAAATACCTTTCACTACTATTAACAGGAATCTGAATTGGAGAATTAATCTTTTGCAAATTGTGAAAGACATACTTGTGTAGGGGCTGCCTGGTTCAATAACAGTGTGGGCAGCTTATTTCTGGATTCTTTAACGAATGTTTTTCAGCCCAAGATGACCTCCTTGATATTGAACTGTTCTTTTGTCCTTACTCCATCACTTAACTATTTGGACGCCGTAGAAACCATTAGTAATCGGAAAAAAACTTAATCAACACCCCAGTTGCTTATCTGCTTGGAACCTGGGTTGCCAGTAGTGTATCAAAGTGTCAAGATTGCATTAAGATTGGTACTAAGTTTTAGTATTGATTTAATCACGGTGGTAAATAACAAAATATTTTTTTAGTTTCTCCTCCTTTTCATTTTAAGAAACAAATCAGAATCAGCTAAGATGGCAATATATGTTATCTTCTTTAATGTAATTTGCACCATAAATTATAAGTTTTATTGTACGGTTTATCTGTGATGTGTGATAGGTTGCATTTTCCCCTTTACTCAATAACTGCTACTTCCTTAAGTACTTATTAAACATCATAAAGATACAAGTAAGCCGCGTCAGAGAACTTGGCAGCGCTTCGTTTTTACTCATTTCTATCTTTTAAAACCAAACAGCATTTCTGCTTTTTACCTTTTTGCTAATCCTCTGCACTCTGCACTGAAGAATTCTCTCACGTACTGCACGCTCCGACCCCGGTCCACCGCAGCTGTTGCTGTTTGTGTGGAGGGCGGACCGGCACAGCGCGACACACCTCCTGTGTCGTCACACGCAAGAGGGCTGCGGGGAAAGTACTTTAGGGCCGATGCCAGGGACGCGCAGCGGACGTGCGCAGCGGGCGCGCCTAAGGCAAGCCCGTCTGCGCCCGTCCGCGCCTGGACCGGGCCAAGGGCCAGAAGTCCTACTGCTCTCTCCAACTGCCATCAATACTCAGCTGCAAAACAGATTATAAATCACGAAAAAGAGGCTGAATCTTCAGTTTGCACTAAAACCACCAGCCAGCAATATTCATCAGAACGATTAAAATCCTACTGCCCCCCTCCATCTCATAAGTGTGCCTGCCTATACTTTGACGGCAAGATGAAAATATGTGCAAACTGTGGTTTTTCTTTAAAGGGGAACCCAGGTTATGTCAATAACATTACAAATGAAAACATGGCTAATACCAATCTGACAGCTCCGTCCCATAAAAACTTCTCTTTCCTGTATACCAACTGTCGCTCCCTCCCTAAACATAAATTGGATATGTTTGACCTGTTGCATGACGAACGACCTGATGCTATTTTCTTGACGGAGACTTGGCTCCATGAAAGTGCGGGCCCGGATGTCGCTGCCGCTCTTCCATATAACTATGCAATAGTTAGGAAAGATAGAGCCATAAAAACCGGAGGGGGCATAGCCATTATTTTTAAAAAGGATTACCAATGCTCCTTTGAACCTTTTGTGTCTCAGAACATTGTGAGGCAGCGCTATTTAAGCTGACCCTGACCCCTAATTTTACTTTCTCAGGTATGCTGGTATATCGTCCCCCGGGACCGTCTGCATCCTGGACCTCTTCCTTCCCTGAACTTATAACCCCTCCAAGTATGAAAACAGCAAATTTCACAATTTTGGGTGACTTCAATCTTCATCTGGAAGACCCCACCTGTAAATCTAGCACTAATCTTATCTCGGACTTAGCAGCTTTAAATATTAGCCTAATGAACTCAGGCCCCACACACGAGGCAAGTCACCTGCTGGACCCCATTTTTTCGAATCTTCCTGGGATCCACTGCTTCCCTGCCTCCCCTCTAAACTGGTCGGACCACTTTCTTACTAAATTCTACCTAAAACTTCTAGAGATTCCTGTACCTATTTATGTAATTCCAGATACTTTAATTAGGAACTGGAAAAATTTAGATGCCACAGCTTTAAATAATATTTTATGCTCCCACACGCCCATTTCCAAACAATCAGTGAACTCACTTTCTACCTCGGTACAGAAATGGCTTCTTAATGCCATTGACATTTGTTTACCTTTGGCAAGAAAAAAAGCCAACAATCATCGACCTCCTGCACCTTGGTTTACTGAGACTTTAAGGACAGAGAAAGCCAAATGTAAAAAAATGGAACGCAAGTGGAGAAGGAACTACACCCCCGCTTCCAAAAGTAACTATAAAGTAGCTAAAAAAATATATCATGATCTTTGCAAAACAGCTAGGGCGGACCATGTCTCATCCACCATTTCAAACGCTCTAAACTGCTCTAAAACACTTTTTAACATGGTTAAAGAACTTGCCGGTTCCAAAACTCAAACCAAGCCCCCTGCACTTAATAAAAAGCAATGTGAGGACCTGGCCACTTTCTTTGTTCAAAAAGTTGACAGTATATATCTGGATATAGTACGAGGGCAGGATGACAATTTCTCTCCTCCCCCAGAAACATCCACACCATCTTCCATGGACAATATGCCCCCCAACCAAGATTGGAGCCCTAACTTTCTCACTAATCAATTGGACACATGGCCTCTGCTAAACATCACCACCCTAAAAAAACTTTTGGGTAATATAAAATCAGGATCGCCAAGGGATCCCTTGCCCATTTCTGTGCTCCAGCAGCTGGAACCACCATCGCTGCAGGTAATCATGGATCTTTTAAATGCCTCCCTGCTGGAGGCAATCGTCCCGCCTGATTGGAAACATGCCATGGTAATGCCTCTTCTTAAAAAGGCAAATGCTGACCCTGAACTACTCTCTAACTATCGTCCCATTTCACTCTTACCGGCCTTCTCTAAAATCTTAGAAAAACATGTCCATGCACAGCTTTCACTGTTTGTCGATGCGCAAAGTTTTCTCCATCCTTCTCAGTCGGGCTTCAGAGCCGGATTTTCAACAGAAACCACCATGCTGGGGGTAAACGAAAGACTACGCCACCATCTTGATGCTGGAGACACCGTGGCCCTCATTTTGTTGGATCTGAGCGCAGCTTTTGACACGGTGTCCCACGCTGTGTTAATTAAAACCCTAAGTTTGTTGGGCATATGTGGGCCGGCTCTGAAATGGCTCACTTCCTTCCTCACAAATCGTACTTTCCAAGTTTTTTCTCCCACAACCAGCTCTGATATCCACTCTCTAACTCATGGGGTACCTCAAGGCTCTATCCTTAGCCCCCTACTTTTTTACTTATATGTAAGACCCCTGGCGGATATTGCAGAGAAATCTGGGCTGACCCTCTTCTCCTATGCGGATGATTCGCAAATTATTTTTTCTCCATCTATGAAGAGTACGACAGGGATTTCTCCCCTTCAGCTAGGGTTGAGGAATATTGCATCATGGATGCAATCTAATTACCTCAAACTGAATGGAGGAAAAACCGAGGTTCTTATATTTGGGAAAAATAGGGAACTTTGGGGTCCTCAACATTGGCCCTGCGAGATGGGTGCTCTTCCTATACCGGTCCGCCAAGCTCGAAATTTGGGTATAATTATGGATGATAAACTAAGTATGCACAACCAAGTCGTTAAAGTAGCTGCTACCTGCTTCACTATCCTGAAGTGGCTAAAAAAAGTTATCTGGATGCTACCAGAACCCACTCAGAAGACTGTTGTTCAAGCCTTGATTACTTCAAGACTTGATTACGGCAATGTTCTGTACTTGGGATCTAACAAAGAGGTGACACGCAGGCTGCAACTGGTTCAAAACTCTGCAGCTAGGCTTTTATGCCGGATCCCCAGAACTTCCTCTGTTTCCGGCCATCTTCGTGATTTGCACTGGCTCAGGGTGGAGAACCGAGTTAAGTTCAAAGCCATGAGCTACATGTTTAAAATCAAAAGTGGAACGGCCCCCAAATACCTTCAATCCCTGGTTCATCCCTATGTCCCTCTTCGTGACCTTCGCTCATCTACGCAGGGGAGGTTTTCTGTCCAAAAAATCAAACTAGCGAGGATGGGCGGTAGGTCTTTCTCACATCTTGGCCCCTCACTCTGGAATGCTATGCCCTTAGCTCTTCGTACCGAAACTAATTACATCCAATTCCGTAAATCCTTGAAGACATGGCTTTTTAATCATTAGCCTGCTGCCTTTGCTTTGACATCAGCCTCTGATTCTGCGTTTGCGCCGGGAAACCCTTTTTGGGTAGCTGTTGCGCATTATAAGTTTAATTAATAATAATAATAATAATAATAAAGGTATACCAATGTGAAGTCCATTCACTTTTTCCTCATAGGCCTGTGACAGAAATGTAGTTAATTGCTTCGTGTTGTTGTATGGTTGAATTGGAATGAATGAAAATTACGGTAAGTAAAAGGTTCATTACCCCCATGTATGGTCCTACTCGTCCCAGTACTAACCATTGAGGATGTACCAAAGCCAATGAAGACACCATTATATGCTGTTTAACAAACTATGTATTCAGCAATTACTCAAGCTCAGGAGTTAACTGTATCATGAGAAAACAATAGCAATCGAAAATGTGAAAAAAAGTGTTAGGAGTAGCCCAATATGCTGCTCTACATATTTCCTCTAAGGACACCCCCCCCCCGTCTTTGCCCAAGAGTCAGCCATGGCACGAGTTGATTTGGCTAAAAAAGTGATAGGATCCTGAGTTATTGCTTGCTTAACCCATCTGCTGACTGAAGCCGTAACCACTTTTTTCCCCTATCAGCAGAACCATAGGAGACAAAACGGGCCTGAGACTTCTTGAACTCGTTAGTCTTGTCAACGTATATCAGCAAAGCTCTCCTCACATAAAGGGCAGAGGGAACTTTGTCTGAAGTCTGAAAAAAACAGAAGGATAATATCTTTTGAGGTATGAAACTTAGAGGATACTTTAGGTTTGAATGATTGATCAGATCTGAGTACTACCCTATCTAGGAAAAACCTAAGCTAAGGATAAGAAATGACCAGAGCTGTAAGTTCCCCCAGCCTCCTGGTAGAGGCAATGGCAATCAAAAATGCAATATTAGAGGAAACCAATGAAATACCAACCTGATACATTGGTTCAAAAGCTTGCCTTTGTAGCTCCTCCGAGACCAAGGACAAATCCCAAGAAGGAATTGGACAATCAACCTTAGGTCTTTGAAGTCTAAAATATTTTAGGAGCTTACTGACTAGGGACGGAATGCCCAATAAGTAATTTGATGGAACCCTGCATGAACGAATTGCTGCCCACTAAGCTGCCAAAGGAGAAAAGGTTAACCTCATGGATAAACCGTCTCTTAAAAAATCCAGGATTTTAAAGGGATCACCAGAGACAGGATCTACATATGATTTCTCATACCAGGAAGAAAAATTGGCCCTGTGTTTTGCATAGCATTTAAGAGACGAGGGTTTCTTAGCCAAATGGATATCACAAGCCACTTTCCTTGAACAACCTAGGTGTTGCAACCTAGACCTCTCAATTTCCAGGCCACCAACCTCAATCGGTAGAACTGCTCATGAGTCAACAACGGAAAATGAAGGGGCCTGGGATGAAGAGACAATGGCAGATGGGGAAGAATTGCCAACTGTATCAGAAGTGGGAACCGTGGTCTTCTCGGCCATTAGGGGGCTATCAGGATCACCTCCATCAACTTCCTACGAATCCTCTGAAGTAGGTTTTGCAGTAGGAGAATGAGAGGGAAAGCATTAAGGAGCTCCTGATGTCACAGGATTTACAAGGCATTGCTCTCCCAAGCCTCCCTGCATGCCACTTGAGAGCAAAAGTAAGGAAGATGGGAGTTCGACGGGGGAGGCAAACAGATGATCCATTACATATTGTAAGGCTTCCAAACACAGATGGAAATCTTTTGAGGAGGGGAGATTCCGTCTGAGACTGTCTGCATGAAGGTTGTCCTTTCCTGGAATGTACATGGCCTTGAAAGACAAAAGATTGGTCTAAGCCCAGGCAAATATCTCGTTGGCAAGAATGATGAAAGATGGAGATCTTGTTTCTCCCTGTCTGTTGGGGTAGGACTTGGCGACTTGAAGGTCTGTCCTGTCCTGTCCACCATAGGAGAATTTACCAGGATGGGAGCAAAATAGTGTAGGGCTCTGGCTATCGCTGCCAATTTCCTCCACTTCGAAGAGTTCTGACTCTCCAACTGAGACCACTTGCTCTGAGCCTCCTGATCTCCTAATTTGGCTCCCTAACCCCACTGACTCACACCATAGTAAGAATCTGAGGAAGCGGCTCAGACGTGAAAACCACCTTCTGCAGATTCTCCAGATTTAACCACAAGTGAAGATCTTGGGTCAAGGAATGGGAGACTGGAAACTGGGTTTGATAATTCCCTGACTCTGGGGATCAGTGAGAGAGGACATGCAGAACCCGATGTTTGAGAGGAAAACAAGACCATGGGACTACAGCTGTGCAGGAGGCAATGAGTCCATGAATCCTTAGCCATTGACGAGCCAGATCCAATTTCAACTGGAGCTTTTGCTGGAGGAGAGAATAAAGCGTTAATCGTCTTGACTCCAGAAGAAAAGCTCTTGCTTGTACAGTGTCCAGCAGGCCGCCTATGAGGGGCTTTTGATGTGTCGGAAGTAGCTGTGACTTCTCCCTGTTGAAAAGGAAGCACAAGGACTCCAGAGTGGTGCAGACCAGGGTGTCAAGCACTAACTTGTTTATCCTGCGTGGACGAGATGGAGGTCCAGATGCTTGCTTCCAGCTCCACCACTGTACCCAAGCCCCTACGCTTGCGTTGTACAGTGACAGGACTAGGATTCCAGGGAGAAAAGGGGAATGTAATGAAAGATAGTGTAAAGGGTGGTGGCTTTTTGTTCCTCTACGAGTCAGGCACCCAGCTCCTAAGTTGAGGACCCTCAGTGGTTTGTCCTGCAACAGTTAAGAAATGACCTTAGTTTTTGTCCTTCCTATGGTTTAACACCCTCCCCAAGTTCCCCAGTAATGCCTAACATATATCTCTGAATTCCCTCTTTACCGCTTTTGGTGCACCCACTCTCTTTATATAATTCTGCTGATCTCCTTGGAGAAAAGGTTAGAAATTAGTGTCTTGAACCTTATGCAATACTTGATTGATTTACTACCACAATGGTTTTAGAGTACATACCAGAGTTTGTTTACTCCGTATGGCAAAAAGTTCTTGGACAGAAATTGTTAGCCAACAAATCCCCTTAGATACATACTACAACAAGTTAGAACTAACCCAGCAGAATTCATGCATCTGGTTATCCTGGTTATTCTAAAAAAAGTCAGGTTATACAATATCAGGTTATTCAGGTTATTCGATATCAGATTATTTAGGCTATTCTCAAGAAATCAGATTATGCATAACAAGTAACATTGCACGATAGAAGAACAGTGACCCTTTACATTCAAGGAAACATTAACAGCATGCAACACTGCACTTAGTTATGTTGACTTTCACATACACCAAGTAATTCTATGCCTCATTTTTTTCTGTCCTTAGGGTTGTCACTTAACGCGACCAAGCTCGTAACTCAAGTTAAGTCTAAACTATTTATGTGCTAATTTGCTGCCACATTATCCCTGGCAAGTAGTAAATATTGTCTTTTTGTCCTTCTTTACAGGTGTCCTTTCTTTACAGGTGTGCATTTGGAGGTTTCTGCAGAGGAAATCCCGGATGCGATGGGAAATGAAGATGCAATCCTACCGGTCAGTGTTCCAGTACAGCAAGCAGCTTCTGGAAAGAGGGCATGGCCTTATATAGCAGCCGTGCCCAAGATGAGATTGAGAAATCTTGCGAGAGTTCAAGAATTTCTCCCAGAGGGGTTTGACGGAAAGTACATAATTCTCAGCCCTCCAGGGCTATCTTTTAATTTGTTGGTCTTCTGTTCTTTCTCTTTTTAATCAACTTAGACAAGACTTCTGTTCTAAGGCAGTCCTAATCCCCAGATTCAGACATCATTCCAGTTTCCTGTTCCACGGGGACAGATTATCTCGTGCTCTTTTCTGGTTCATGCGGGCTGGTGTTTTGGCAGGCCCGGCACAGGGGTGCATGTTCCTCTGCCTTGGGAAATGAAGATACAACAATTAACCAATCATGCAGATAATGAGATAACTGAATGCCCAACAAATGAAGATGAGCTACCACTGCAGCAAGTACCTTGGTGAAGATCCTTGGAGAAGGAGAGAGACCGAAGGGAAGAAATGCAAATTGGGAATGACTGTTGCCCACAGTGAACCGATGAAACCTCTGAGAGTCCTGATGGATGGGAACATGAAAGTATGCATCCTTCAAGTCTATAGTCACAATTAAGTCCTCTTCTGACACCAACAGAATTTGATGCTGAAGACAGACCATCTTAAATGAGACGTAGGTTACCAACTTGTTCAAATCCTCAGATCCAAAACACAGTGAAAGGTCCTGTCTGACTTCACAACTAAAACGAGGATCAAGTAGAACCACAGACCTTGTTCTGGGACCCGAAGAATCGCCCTTTTCTGTGGTAGAGCTTGAATCCCTTGAAGGTAAGGGAGTCTGACGAAAATTAGGATCGGGAGGAGAAAGCTGAAAGTCTATCATATAGCCACTGCACACAATATTGAGCACCCATTTGTCCCTTATGAGATCTTGCCATCTGTCCAAAAAGAGTGCTATTCTTCTTCCCAGGATAGGACAGTGACTGTCATTGCTTCTGAGATTGAAGCTGATGTTGTGGTAGGGATCTTCCTCCCGTCGCTGCTCTGCAACCTCGAGGCTGGCCTCGAAAGGGATGTTTGTCATGAAAAGCTTGAGCTGCCTTCTTTTGAATAAAAGATTTCTGTGGTTGAAAAGATTTGAAGGGTTGCAGAATCTTCTCCTCCAATGATTTTTTACCAGTTCATCAAGCTAGGAGGAAAACAACTAAACTCCTGGAATAGGCAATCGAAGAACCAGAGCCTTCTAAGACTGTGCCAGTTCCTCATTTTCAACCAGAGAAGGTGTCGAGCTGCAAAGATGCACCTGAAACTGTGGCTGATGACCATAAGAAATCGAAGGAAACATTTGACAAGAACTGCGAAAGGAGTTAGTTCCATGTTTTCCAAGAACGGCGCTGGATCCTTTTGTTCTTGAAGACAATCATAAAGCTGTTGAAAATCCTTCATTGGGGGTCTGAGTTGCATAAGCTGCTTAAGTTGCTGCTCATAAAGTAAAATTGGATACTGCATAGTATGTCTTGAGAGAATCCTCTATTTTGTTATGCGTATTGTCTGACAAAGAGGCCTTCTATGACTCTAAAGGAGATGATGAAGACATGCTCGCCAAAACAGTATTGATATTTGGCATTTGTGGAAACCTGTCCTCAAAGGAAGCATGGAAAGTTCGTTTTAACAATCTACTTCCATGCCATCTGAAAAACAGATTCAATAACCTCATAGATATGATGGCCATCTGACATTGGGGTGTTATATTGAGAACAAAAATCATCAGAGGGAGAAATCTTCTCAGGGAAGGAAAGCATTTCTCTAAAGTGTTTAAGCAACTCCTGGAGTGGAGCCCATTGAACATATTTCCCTTTGTTAAAGGGCTAAAAGTCATTCCCTGCATAAGGTAACAGCTTTTGATGCTTTGGAGCTGGTTGGGCTAAAGCAGAAGAAACTGCTTCATCAATTATGCTGGTAAATGAAACCAAGAAACTATGAGAAGCTCCTGTTGCCAGGCTGGGAGCTTTTGGAATGTACTAGGCCCTGGCTCCATTTAGAAACAAGCATTTGCAATGCAGTAGGTCTCGCATGTGCAAAAGTTTGAGCTATTGGCATTGTAAATGACAATGCCTTTTATTTATGTTTTAAAAACCAACACATAAATAAAAGGCATTGTCATTTACAATGCCAATAGCTCAAACTCTTGCAAATGCAAGACCTATTGCATTGAAAATGCTTGTTACTAATTAGGATGAGCCATACAAATACGAAGTCATAGCCTAACAAGCGTATCACAGAGGAACTGCATCATACTATTATTGCACATTAAAGACTAATGTGAGTGGAACGCTTTTAGGCGACTCAGGGGCATATTTAAAAGACCCTATCGCCACCATAACATCACTTTTTTTGACGTTGTGGTGGCGATACGGGCTTCGTCTTATTTACAAGGCAGCGTTAAGCAGCTTAACGCTGCCTTGTAAATAAGTCACCCTCTCACGCTATACTTAGCGTGAAAGGGGAGGGCAAGGGGTGTAGCGGTGGGCATTCCACCGCAACACCCATTGATTTTGCCGCTGCCCGTTATTTACAAGGGTGGTGTAAATATGGGGAAGCGCCAAAATTAAGACCAAAAAAACCTGGTCTTACCCTGGCGAAACGAGGAGAAATACTTTATTTCTCCTCGCTTTTGCTGTTTCTATGTGTGTTGCATTGTGAAACAGCAAAACGCCATTGACTGTATATGTGCAGGAAGGTGTCCCTTCCTGCACATAAACATTTTTTTTTTTTAAAACGACGCATTGCAACTTCTATGTGTGCTGCAGAATGCAGCACACATAGAAGGCACAAAACGCCATTAGTGATTGTTTACGTGCAGGAAGGGACAGCTCCTTGCACATAAACAATCTTTCCCTGCAACGCAGGCACCCTTGCACAATCGTGCAAGAGTGCCTGCGTAGGCGCTAGGCAGCTGCAATTAGCGCCAGTGCAGGGTGAAACGCAGGGTTGCACCGTATTCTTGTAAATACAGTGCAGCCCTGCGTTTCTGAAGTGGCGGAGCGCGGCGTTAAGCCCACGAGGCTAACGCTGCACTCCGTCACTTCATTGTGAATATGCCTCTCAGTGTGCAAGGCAGAAGATCAGGTAGTTTAGTTTCCAAAACATAAAAGAGCAGCATCTAATGCAAAGCTAATGCAAAAAAAAATAGATACAAATAAAACATCTGAACTGCTAGTTGACAAATCCATGGAAAAAGAAGGAGGAGACAACTGTCTAAATGCTGGTCCGCAGCATCTGAAACTGAAACTTGTAAATAAGGATTACACACACTGATCGTTTAACTATATGTCTTAATATTCTGGTGAGTACATAATCTTTTTTTCTGAACAAAAATATGTTCCAAGTCACACGCCATATGAAATAAAGTCCTGCCGTGAGCCACAAATATGTTTAAAAAAAGAAGGGTGGGTGGGGGGGTGGATGGCAGACTAATAATGGACTCAAAGTAACCAAGTATTTTTGAGCAAAATGATTATTAAATATAAATAAAAAATACCTTATATGTATACACAACTCTTCCACGTGTGTATTTAGTTTAACCACATTTTGACCTGCTCCCCTGGGACGTTCGCGGATCCTTGCTCTTCCTCCTCCCCCTCGTCCATGGCCGGGCTGTGATCCTGAAAGCGGCGAAGGTGGGTCTTGGGCAGGTGCAGGAGCACGGACTGCAACTTGAGGAGAAGTAGCGCCGTATGTGCTGCAGAGATGGGGGACAGATGAACGGAGCTGAGGGCCCAATATGAAGAAAAAAAACGAAGAAAAAAAACCGCAAACACCATGAAGTGGACACCGCGTCCTGAAAAAATAATAATAATAAATCAAGCCACACAAAGGGCATGGATGGGGGAGGGAGGGGGAACAATGCAACATGGAGGAAGTCTCCGCAGATGTCTTTAATTAACAGCGCCCGCTTCACGAACCATGAAGCGCGGCGACTGTGCAACAAGAGGAGAGGGGAAGAAACGGAGCATATTTAAAAGTTATAGTGTGACGTACATAAAGCGGGCACCGTGCTGAGTTACTAAAAAACTGTTTTGCCAAGCTGCGCATACCCGCGCAGTCACCATTGTTACTGCTCGAAAAGAAGTAAACAAATTGAAGGAAAAAAAAATACAGTTGTGCCGCGAGCCACAAATAAGAAACAACAATTGAGGAAGCGTCCACAGATTTCTCTAATTAACACAGGGCCCGATTCACGCGGCGTCCGTGCGGGGCCATATTTATAGCTGACGCCCAATAAGCGAAAGTGAAAGCGCGCATAGCGCGCTGCAAATACCCCAAAAACGGCCACCATTGCTAAAGCTGACGTCCCACTAGGGCCCTCTACATTAATTAAGCAAAGAGTTCTACCGAAGGGCTAATGCGAGCTATACAGTAAGGAGACAGTAAAAAGTCCAGTCCTGATGGGAGCGGCCTCCAGGGTTAGTACTGGAGTGACGAGGGGGATGATATAAAAATAATAATGATAATGGTAAAAATAACGATACAAACCATTGGTGCTGCAGTTAATATCACCTAAGCAGGGGAAAGGGGACCTTGTATCCCTAAAGAGAACTTGGATTGTACAGTTTATCAAACAAGGATGATGTTCTTGTCTTGCAGCAATGATTGAACAAATGTTTATTATCTCAATTGTGATCAGTCAAGGATCAATAGGCAGATCTGTAGGCAGAAAATGATCTACAAATGCTTGGATAATAAAAAGGGCTGGAAATGGGAAAAAATGCCCTGTGATGGAAAACTAGAAAGTCTATTTATTAATTAATGTACATATATAGTTTTATAACAAACAATAGTACCTTGTGATATATTACAAAACAGACTGGTCAGTGTGAGATTGAAAGGGTGTAGAAGTGAAAAAGTGTGCTTTAGCAAAATAATTCAACAAACAAACTCATAAGATATAAGTTACATTTGTAGTATGGATGGAGCACTATTCCAACAAGCTGTATCTTTATAAATAAACATTCTAATCCCCATGCCAGAATTAGTGTCTTCCACAGGACAGCAGATATCGGAATACACATGTGAAGCCACCAATTTGTTTAATAAAATAGGCATCAGCAACTGTGCTTTTCGAAGGTCCATAAAAAGCTTAAACAAGTGATTATAGTAACATTAGAAAGAACATGCACCCATTTGAGTTGAGAATCAGGACATATAAATAAATATATATATATATTATGTATCTTAATGCTCAGACCACAATTACCAATACCAAGGGGTACTCGCACAACAAAGGAGTACAGAAATAGTGATAACCAGTGAAGCTTGACAATCACCAAAAAGTGTAAGAATCAGATGGGAATGCATGAAAAAACATGTTAGACCTGGCATCCTTGGCGTGGGTCTCCCCTATATTTTTGCCACTGCCTCATGTATTTTTACTGTGTGTTGGACTTCGTTTTTGCTGGTCTAGATGCTTTGGGCACTTTTCCACTGCTGTTCAGTGCCAAAGTGCAAGTGCTCCCTCTGTAAATTGTTGTCATGGATTAGTGTTTTCATAATTGGCCTATTTGATTTACTACTAAGTCCCTAGTACAGTGCACTGTGTGTGCCCGGGCCTGTAAATCAAATGCTGCTAGTAGGCCTGCAGCACTGATTGTGCCACCCACACAAGCAGCCTTGCAAAAGGTTCTCAGACCTGCCATTGCAGTGTCTGTGTGCAGTTTAGTACTGCCATGTCGACCTGGCAAGTGCGCCCACTTGCCAGGCCCTAACCTTCCCTTTTCTGACATGTGAGTCACCCCTAAGGTAGGTCCAAGGTACCCCTATGGGCAGGGTGCAGTGTCTGTAAAAGATAGGACATGTTTTGATGTGTATAACATGTCCTGATAGAGAACTACAGGGAATTTAGTTTTTTACCATTGAAAGGCTATCTGTCCCATAGAATAGAATGGGAGTTTATTTATAACATCTCATAAATATAACTTTCCATTGGGGCAAGCTGGGAAGATAAAGTTTAGTATGCTTGAACTCAGAATATAAAGATGCATCTTTTAGGAAGGATGATTTTTACATTCAGTGTTTGAAAATACCACTTTTAGAAAGTGGGTATTTTCTTGCTTAGCCATCCTGTGTGCCTCTGCTGGTTTGTGAATTGGCTGTCTGACTTTGGAGTGACAGGGGCTGGGGATGTGCGTTCACTGTAGACAGCCACTGGGGGGGGTTGAGGTGTGTCCTGCCTTTCCTGGATGAGTAAGGGCTGAGCTGACTAGACCTGGGCTGCATTTAGAGTAGGGGGGAGGAGATTTCCTTTCACCTGAATGGGCCTGGTCTGCCTTACACAATGCTTTCTCCACCTCCTGCCGGGAAGCTGCACCAGAGAGGACAGAACTGGTTTGGACTGAGCACAGAGACTCTCTGGCACCAGAAAATAAAGAGAAATTGACTATAAATGTTGGGGCCCAGATCCCTGAAGAACAAGTTACTTACCTTCGTTAACGATATATCTGTAAGAGACATAGATTAGTTATAGATGCCTTATCTTAGAATTATCCCCAGGCGTCAAACTGGATCCGGAGAATTTTTTGTCAGCAGTACCCCTGCGCGTCGTAAGGTGGCGTCGGTCGGCTCTGTGTTCGTCATTGGTGTCGTGGTCGCCGGGATGACGTTGCGGTAGCTACTTAGACGCCGCCCTCGCGCGCTGACGTCAGTCCTTTTACACGACATTCCACGCAAGAAGGGCAGAGCCATGCAAGACACTGACCACTGGTGCACAAAACTAGGGCCCTGAAAGGGATTCCCTGACCCTAGAAGTCAGTTCGCAGAACGGGGACGATGGGTGGGGCGGTAAGGAATCTATAACTAATCTATGTCTCTTACAGATATATCGTTACCAAAGGTAAGTAACTTGTTCATCTGAAAGAGACAATTAGTTATAGATTCCTTACCTTGGAATAGATACCCCAGCAAGACCAACCCTGGAGGTGGGTCTGCGAACCAAGTTCACACCAGAAAGTCCTGGAGAACAGAACGGCCAAAGATGCCTTCTCTCCGGACTTGGCTGTCCAGGCAGTAGTGTTTTGTGAACGTGTGCAGAGATGCCCACGTAGCTGCCTGACAGATGTCATTGAGGGGGAACGCCCCGTCCCAAAGCAGTGGTAGCTGCCGTCGCCCTGGTGGAATGGGCACGCAGTCCCACTGGAGGCTCCTTCTTTGCCAAAGAGTAGCAAGCTTTGATACACAAAACGACCCACCTGGAGATGGTCCGTTTGTGCACGGCCCGACCTTTTTTGGCGCCCACGTAGCCAACAAAGAGCTGGTCATCCACCCGGAATTGCTTGGTACGATCCAAATAAAAGGAAAGCGCACGTTTTGGATCCAGACGGTGGAGCCTCTCTTACTCCTTAGAAGGATGCGGAGGCGGAAAGAAGGTGGGCAAAGTGATGGTCTGACCAATGTGGAAAGAAGTAACCACCTTGGGAAGAAAGGAAGGTCTGGTTCTGAGGACGACCTTGTCCGGATGAACAGCCAGAAAAGGAGGCTTCGAAGAAAGAGCTTGTAGCTCACTCACCCTGCGAGCAGAGGTGATGGCAACCAGAAAAGCAGTCTTTAGAGTAAGAAGTCTGAGAGGACAGTTATGAAGCAGCTCAAAGGGAGCGCACATAAGGTAAGTAAGAACCAAGTTCAAGTCCCACTGAGGCATTAGGAAGGGAACAGGAGGAAAAAGATGAGTAATGCTCTTAAGGAAGCGATTTACAACAGGGGACTTGAAAAGAGAAGGCTGATCAGGAAGCCTAACAGGCTGAAATGGCTGAGAGACAGCCCTTAAGGGTACCCAGTGCAGAGCCCTGCTGGGCAAAGAAAGAAGGAACAAGAGAACCTCAGAAAGAGGGGCAGAAAGGGGATCCACAGCCTTTGCTGTGCACCATGCCACAAATTTGTTCCATCTGCAGGCGTATACCGTCTTAGTGGAGGGACGCCTGGCTGCCAAGATAACATCACAGACTTCGGGAGGAAGGTCAAAGGCTGTCAACTGCCGCCGCTCAACCTCCACGCAAGGAGGTGGAGACTGGACAGGTTCGGGTGGAGGACCGTCCCCTGCTGCTGCGACAGAAGATCCTCCCAAAGAGGCAGTCGGATCGGAGGATCGATGGCCATGTGTAACAGCTCGGGATACCAGACTCTTCGTGCCCAATCCAGAGCCACAAGGATGACTTGGGCCCGGTCGCGCTTGATCTTCTTCAGCACTCTGGGCAGAAGTAGTATAGGCGGAAAGGTTTATAGAAGACTGCAACTCCACTCGCGACGAAAAGCGTCGCCTAGCGAGTGCCGCCTTGGAAATTCCAACGCGCAGAATTGCTGACATTACGCGTTCTCTTCGGTGGCGAATAGATCTAACCAAGGCTCTCCCCACTGCTGAAAGAGACCTTGCACCACCTCCGAGTGAAGACGCCATTCGTGATCCATCATGCACCTGTGGCTGAGTTCGTCCGCCCTGGCGTTCAGTGAACCTGCCAGGTGTTGAACCACCAGGGATATGCCCTGATGTTCCAGCCATGTCCAGAGGCGGAGGCCCTCTTGACATAGGGTTCACAAAGCTACCCCGCCCTGTTTGTTGCAGTACCACATAGCGGTAGTGTTGTCCGTGAAGTCCTGCACTACTCTTCCCCGGACAGAGGGAAGGAATGCTTTGAACGCAAGACAAATCACCCGGAGCTCCAGCAGCTTGATGTGGAGCTCAGACTCCGCCGGAGACCAGAGGCCCCTGATCTCTGCCTCTCCCATGTGGCCCCCCCACCCTAGAAGTGATGCATCCGTCACCACTGTGTACTCCGGTTGGGGAAGGGAGAGGGATCTGTTGTTGACCCAATCCTGGTTTGATAGCCACCACTGCAATTGACGTGCAGGGCCCTCCGAGATCTGAACGCAATCGGACAGATTCCCCTGATGCTGTGCCCACTGGAACTTCAGGTCCCACTGCAGAGCCCGCATATGCCACCTGGCATGATCCACCAGCAGGATGCACGGTCATTCTGACCGAAACCCGGGATAGAGGCTGAAAGATTGGAATCATAGCCCGAATATCCCGGACTCGCTGCTCGGGAGGATAAGCCCAAAACTGCATTGTGTCCAGAACCGCTCCGATAAAAAGGAGCTTCTGAGAGGGAATCAGGTGTGACTTCGGCACGTTTATGGTGAACCCCAGTGAATGCAGGAGGTCCGCCGTAGTCTGGAGGTGGGAGACGACTGCCTGGGGCGAGCCCGCCTTCAACAGCCAGTCGTCGAGATAGGGGAAGACTGGAACCCCTGATCTGCGCAGATGAGCTGCGACCACCGCCATCACTTTCGTGAACACCCGAGGGACGCTGGTAAGGCCAAAGGGGAGCACAGTAAACTGAAAGTGCTCGTGGCCTACCGTTAACCGCAGGTAACGCCGGTGGGCCGGCAGGACGGGGATGTGAAAATAAGCGTCCTGCGAATCCATCCAGTCTCCAGGGTCGAGGGCAGACAGGACCTGAGCTAGCTTCAACATTTTGAACTTCTCCTTCCGGAGGAAGCGGTTGACGTTCCTGAGATCCAAGATAGGTCGCAGGCCTTTCTCCTTCTTGGGCACCAGAAAGTAGTGGGAATAGCAACCACGACCTACTTCTGGGGCAGGAACTCGCTCGATGGCTCCCTTGGCCAAGAGTGATGAAACTTCCTGTTGGAGAAGGGCTAGATGATCCTCCGACATGCTATGGTGCTGAGGTGGCATGGAGGGAGGGGTAGTCTCGAAGGGGAGGGAGTAGCCCCTTCGGACTATCTGTAAAACCCACCTGTCCGACATGATGGTGCGCCAGTGGGGGAGGTGATGGCGAATCCTGCCGCCCACTGGCGATTGGTGGCCCTGAAAGGTCGGACTAGGAGTGTTTGGAGGCTGTGGTGGACTGGCCCGCTCGCTGGCTCCCAGACCCACGGCGGTGGTTCCCACGTCCCCGGCCGCGCAGGGGCTGAACAGCTTGTGCCGGCCTGTGGCTCTGGGCGGAACGTGGCGGGGCACCCCTTCCGTAGCCACGAAAGGGGCGAAAAGCAGACTGCACAGGGTGGGTGGTGGAGAGGCCCAAGGACTTGGCCGTAGCCCGAGAGCCCTTAAAGCACTCTAGCGCGTTGTCTGCCTTGTTGCTGAACAGGCGACGGCCTTCAAAGGGCATGTCCATAAGGGTGGCTTGGACATCCCCTGAAAAACCAGTCGACCTCAGCCAGGCGTAGCGTCGAAGGGCTATCGGCGTTGAAATCGTCCTGCCTAGCGAGTCAGCGGTCCACAGCTATTGGTAAACTTGGCTGCATCTCTCCCCTCGGCAACTGCACGGGAGAGTACGGCCCGGGCCTCCTCCGGGCACTGGGGCAGCACCTGCGCCACCGTATCCCACACGGAGTGGGTGTAACGGCCCAACAGCCATGCGGTGTTTACCGACCGCAGTCCCAAGCTGGAGGAAGAAAACATCTTCTTCCCAAGGTGGTCCAGCTTTTTGGATTCCCTATCAGGTGGTGCATTAGGGAATGCGCCTTTGGATGTGGAGGCTTGGACCACCAAGCTCTCAGGGGAGGGGGGTTGGGAGAGGAAAGAGGGGTCGCCCGGAGCCGGGCGGTGGCGTCGGGCGATCATCCTATCCACAGGAGCCCCCGTGTTGTGCCTGGACCAGGTGCCCAAAAGGATGTCAGTGAGGGCTTCTTTGAATGGCAGCAGGGGCTCCGAAGAGCTCGCAGCTGGTTGAAGCACCTCTGTCAGAAGGTTAGTCCTGACCGCCACGTAGGTAGCTCGAGGTTGAGAGCCTCGGCCGCCCTAAGCAACACCACTGCGTAAGAAGCACCCTCCTCCGTAGCCACGGTAGGAGGAGACAACATGCCAAGGTCTGGGGAAGTATCCAGTCCACTGGCATTCCCCAACTCCTCTCGCCAGTCCGGGTCATATTCTAACTGGTCAGTTAAAGGGTGTCCAGACCCCTCGTCGCGTCGGCCGACGGATGGGGGGAAGTCGAAGAGCGATGATACTTCTTCGACTTCTTCTTGTGCTTCGACTTACCTGAGGAGTGCGAAGACTTGGAAGAGGACTGGTGGTGGTGGCTCCGCGACCGGTCCCTCGACCTCCCACGCGACCGGGACCTCGAGCGGCGCGGAGCAGACTGCTGGGCCTCGACAAGCTTTCGGGACCGCTCCCGCAAAGACTTCGGATTCATGGTCAGGCAGTCGGGACACGACTTGGAGTCGTGGTCGGGTTCCAAACAGAACAGGCACACGAGGTGCGGATCCGTCATTGACATCAACCGTCGGCAGGAACCACAAGCCTTGAAACCGGGCATCCCTGACGTAGACCAAAAGTCGGCAAAAAGTCAGTCAAAAAGTGACTGGAGGTACCGCTCTCTCCGGATCTGCGCTGGCTGGCGCGGAAAAAGAAAGAACTGACGTCAGCGCGCGAGGGCGGCATCTAAGTAGCTACCGCGACGTCATACCGGCGACCACGACACCAATGACGAACGCGGAGCCGACCGACGCCACCTTTCGACGCGCAGGGGTTCTGCTGATGAAAAATTCTCCGGATCCAGTCTGACGCCTGGGGGTAATTCTAAGGTAAGGAATCTATAACTAATTGTCTTTCATATTTTTAGATTACTTCTAGAATTCAAGATGAACCTCTGCCAAGGAGAAGAGCTGGGAAAACTGAAGGAGAAATACTGCCCCTTTGTTTTGTGCTGTTTGGGGTTGGCCTGCAGTGGCTGTTTCTGCCAAGGAGAGGATAAAGACTTTGCTGTGTGCTGTCTCTCCTGCTTGAGGAAGATCTCCAAGGGCTTGAAATAAAGCTTGCCTCCTGTTCTGAAGTCTAAGGGATACAAAGACTTCACCACCAGCTCCCCTGAACTTCCTTGCTGGGAGTTCTGACCTGCCCGGAGGTGCCTGTTGCTGAATTGAGCCTCTGGAGGTTGTTCCTGCTGTTAGAAGCTGGAAAAGACATGCAATTACGAGAAGCATAAAGCATCCGCACCTGTTTCCGATGCATCGCCGAAGAAACCGACGCAGCGCCTGCCCGCGGCTGGAGAAATCGCCGCAGGCCGAATCCCGTGCACCGATCTTCGAAGTCCGAGATCACCACACCGATTCCGACGCAGGCTGTGCTGTGCGGCTACAAGAACCAACACATCGTGGGACCACGGCTGGAGAGACCAAGCAACTCCGTTGCTGCTGCCGCATCGAGAACCAACAAATCCCCGATCCTCACGCATCGCACCAGGGCTCCAAGTCTACAAGAAAGCCGGGGCCGCAGTAAGAAACCGATGCATCACCTCCCCGCACAGTAAGAAACCGACACATCACCTCCCTTTCAGTAAGGAACTGACGCATCATCTCCCCTGCGTGGCAGTATGGAACCGACGCATCACCACCCTGGAGTAAGGAACCGACGCATCACCTTCCCTGGGCGTAAGGAACCGATGCATCACCTTCCATGCAGCTCTTTTTGTTTGTGACTGTGACGCATCCACGGTACTTTGTGTTGAAAGTGTTGCATCTATAGTTTGCTATGGACAGAACTGTTTCTACCTTTTAAAAGTCATATTTTGATTACTGTATTGTGGATTTTTGTCGTTTTAGTCTTATTTGGTTTAGATAAAGATTACTTATTTTTCTAAACTGGTGTGGTGTCCCATTGTAGTGTTTTTACTGTATTAGTGCACAAATGCTTTACACACTGCCTCTGAGATAAGCCTGTCTGCTCGTGCCAAGCTACCAAGGCGGTGAGCAGGGGTTATTTTAGAAGTGTATCCCCCTTACCCGGACTAGGAAGAAGGGTCATTACTGGGACAAAGGTGCAAACCATTGCCAACTAGAGACCCCCATTTCTAACATTGGTGGTCAGCGGTGAGGATCTGGACTTGCATTTGTGCCCTATGTACAGTGATTGGTGTACACTACTAGTATAGTGCAGACCATTACGCAACCACATACTATTGGTGGAACTTTTTCTTTTTCCAACTTGAGAACTGCCAATTTTCACCATGACAAAACCAGCATCAATTGCATCTGTGGATATTCAATTTGAAGAGGACAGGGTTGAAACCTACACTGTACCACAATTGAAAGACATCTGCAAAAAACTTTAAATCTCAATAAGAGGCCTCACCAGAAAGGAGGATTACCAAAAGGCGCTGAGGGCTTGGTTGGAATCAAGGAATGCCAGTGAGCATACCGAGGAGCCTATGGTGGAGGCGGAGAATTTAGATGGGCAGCAGGATGGGCTATTGGATCTGCCTGGAGGGAGGTTACCTTCCAGGGGTGGGGGCAGCAGTGTGTCTTCAAAGGGGTTGTCTCCAGAGGAGCTGGAGGACAGAGAGAGAAGCAGAGTGCATGAGTTGGAGCTTACAAAGCTCAGGCTGGGGAAGGAGGATAAGGAATTGGAGTTAGAGAGGCAGAAACTGGTCCTGGAAGAAAAGAGGATGTTCTTAGAGCATGAGAGAGGTTTGAAGGAACTGGACATAAAGGCCAAGAGTGTGGCGTCCAGTTCCAATGGTGGCAGCTTGTCATTAGTGCCTGGAGAAGGGAGGGTGTACATCCCCAAAGAGTTGATAAAAGATTATGTCAAGAGTGATGACATTAGTCAGTGGTTCAAAGGGTATGAGTTAGCAATGAGGTCCCACAGAGTCCCTGAGAGAGACTGGGCAGCGAGGTTGTGGAGCCGCTTCATGGCAGAAGGGAGGGACACGTTGCTAGCCTTATCAGAGGAGAAGTTGTCTTATGCTCCTATGAAGGAAGCCTTAATCAGGAGATATCATTTGACCCCAGAACTCTATAGGCAGACATTTAGGGCCTGTAGGAAGCTTGAATCAAACACGTGGGTGGAGTATGTTTCCTATTTTTGCAGAGCACTGGATGGTTGGGTGAAGGGTAGCAAGGCAAATGATTTTCAGGGGCTCTATGATTTGATGGCATGGGAGCACTTATCTGCTAATTGTTTTCCAGAGCTACGCCAGCATTTGATTGACAGTAAGCTGACTGACCCCAGGAAGCTTGCTGTGGAGGCGGACCGCTGGGTCAGTACCAGGGTCCACAAAGGGCATGTGGGAGACTACGTCAAGGGTGGGCAGGGTCCCCAGCAGAAGAGTGGGGGGGGACAAGGGTAAGCAAAAGGAGTTCCAGCAAGGGCCCCAAAGTAATTCCCAAGGGAACCAAGGGAAAGGTTCCCAGCTCCCCAGTGGTAAGAAGCCATGGGTCTTTGCGGGTAAGCCTGCAGAGAAGGGTCCCCGCAAGCGTTATGCTTGTGATCAGATGGGTCACTTCATAGGGGATCCAAAGTGTCCCAAAGCAACCACTGCACCCACTGGTGCAACGCCCCGTGGGTTGACTAGCGTAGCCTTGAGGGAGGAGTTGGGTTCCCAGGAGGGGTGGGAGCAAGCAGAATTGACCCTTGTCTCACTAGGAGATAGTGAGATGGTCCCAAGGACCCAACACTAAGAAATATGGGCACTGGGTGACCATAAATGGCCATAGGATGCAGGCTCTGAGAGACACTAGAGCCAGTGTGCCAGCTGTCAGTTGTCGGCTAGTGTCCGAAGAGCAGGTGGTCCCCAACGTACTCTACCCAGTAGTTGCAGCTGACAACTCAGAGTGCCTATGCAAAGTGGCACAGGTTCCCTTTGGGGGGGTCTTAGGTACCTTGAAAGTAGTTGTGAGGCCAGCCAATGCTGTTGACTGTCTGCTTGGTAACGATCTTGAGAGTTCCCCTTGGGAGAAGGTGTAACACAGGTCTCATCTGGAGAAGTTGGGTCTGCCTGAGTGGGCGTGTGTGACCACTAGGTCTATGGCAGCCGGTAAGGGCAATCAAGAGGACCTGGAGCCTGGAAGAATGACCCAGGTGCCTGCCAAAAGGAGAGGAGGCAGGGGTGCGGGAAACCGGCCCCCGAAGTTCCCACGGTCCAGGAGGAGGCAGACCTTGAGGAGGATGCCCTGGAGCCTACAGGGGAGCAAGTGGCCGAATTCGGGGACCTGCCTGAGCTGACCCATTGGCAGCAAGAAGAGGGCCCCTCCAGGGAGGAATTCTGCCAGGGGCAGCAGGAATGCCCCTCTCTTGTTGGTTTGCGGCAGCAGGCTGCAAGCCAGGCAGCAGGTGATCAGTCTGGGTCACACTGGATTTACTGGGAGAATGGTCTCCTGTATAGTGAGCCTAGGGTTGCTGAGCCTGGGTCAGCCCTTGTGCTGGTGGTACCCCAGCGCTACAGAGCCTTCCTACTGGGTCTGACTCATGATGTACCTTTGGCAGGGCATTTGGGGCAGGACAAGACCTCTGAAAGGCTTGTCACTCACTTTCACTGGCCCCGAATGCGCAAGGATTCTGACAATCACTGTGTGACTTGCCAAGCTTGCCAGGCAAGTGGTAAGAGTGGGAGGAAGTGCAAAACTCCACTCCAACCTTTCCCTGTCGTTAGCACCCCCTTTGAGAGGGTGGGCATCGACATTGTGGGGCCACTGGACCCCAAGACAGCCATGGGCAACAGGTTCATCCTGGTCTTGGTGGACCATGCCACCTGGTACCCCGAGGCTATCCCTCTCTGGACTGTGACGGCCCGTGGTGGGTCGAGCGTTGATGGGGATTTTCTCCCGTGTGGGGTTCCCCAGAGAGGTGGTATCCGACCGGGGTACCAACTTCATATCCATATATATGAAGTCCCTGTGGCAGGAGTGCGGTGTTACCTACAAGTTCACCACTCCTTACAACCCCCAACGTAACGGGCTGGTAGAGAGATTCAACCAGACCCTGAAGGGCATGATTATGGCTCTTGGCGAACCCATGAGGCGTAAGGACGTCCTCTTACCATGCCTGTTGTTTGCTTACAGGGAGGTACCGCAGAAGTCCTTAGGGTTCAGTCACTTTGAACTCCTTATGGGCATCCTGTAAGAAGACCTATGAGTCTGGTCAAAGAAGCCTGGGAGAAAGATCACAGTAAACCTCCCCAGGATGTATATAGCTACATGCTGGCCTTCAGGAACTAGACTAAGCGCTTCCGACAACTCGCTCAGGCGAATCTGGAAGCCAGCCAGGAAGAGATGAAGCGGTGGTACGATCAGAATGCCACTCTGATCGAGTTTGAGCCTGGCCAAAAAGTGTGGGTCATGGACCCAGTGGAGCCTTGTGCGCTCCAGGACAAGTAGACTGGGCCATTTGAGGTGGTGGAGCACAAGAGTTAAGTCACCTATCTGGTGGCTTTGCAGTCTCCTATGAACCCTTTGCGGGTCCTATATGTGAACCGCCTCAAGCCCCACTTGGAGAGGTACGACGAGGGCATGCTCCTAGCGACAGATGATGT
This sequence comes from Calotriton arnoldi, assembly GCA_963921515.1. Lineage (NCBI taxonomy): Eukaryota > Metazoa > Chordata > Amphibia > Caudata > Salamandridae > Calotriton > Calotriton arnoldi. The sequence goes on along the minus strand of CAWUFW010001642.1, from coordinate 781,035 downwards.
AATGGAAGAGGAGACTGAGCCTCTCCCTGACCTCCTGTCTGCTAAGGAGCACGATGGGTCAGTGGACGGAGTAAACCTTTCCCCTGCCCTGACTCCTGAACAGCAGAGTGACTGCTGCCAACTGTTGGGACAGTTTGCTGCTCTGTTCTCCCTGACCCCTGGTGTCACTCAGTGGTGTGTCCATGATGTGGACACTAGGGACAGTCCTCCTGTTAAACACAAAATTTACAGATTGACTGACAGGGTCAAAGCTAGTATCAAGGAGGAAGTCTCCAAGATGTTGGCTCTAGGGGTGATTGAGCCCTCCAACAGCCCATGGGCCAGCCCAGTGGTCTTGGTGCCAAAGGTTGCCGCACCCAGTGCACGCCAGAACTCCGGTTCTGTGTGGACTACCGAGGGCTCAATTCAGTCACGAGGACTGACGCACACTCCATACCCAGAGCTGATAAACTCATAGATCGGTTGGGAGCTGCCAAGTACCTCAGTACGTTTGACTTAACGTCTGGGTACTGGTAGATTGCCTTAACTGATGGGGCAAAGGAGAGGTCTGCATTTTCAACACCAGAGGGGCACTAGCAGTTCTGGGTGATGCCCTCTGGGTTGAAGAATGCCCCTGCCACTTTTCAGAAGTTGGTCAACCAGGTGTTGGCCGGGCTAGAGGATTTCAGTGATGCCTACCTGGATGACATCGCAGTGTTCAGTGCCACTTGGGAAGAACATCTGCGTCACCTCTGGGAAGTGTTGAAAGCTCTGCAGAGGGCAGGCCTCACGATCAAGGCCAGCTAGTGCCAAATTGGACAGGGATCAGTGGTGTACTTGGGACACCAGGTAGGGAGCGGCCAGGTGGTGCCCCTACAACCAAAGATTGATACCAACCTGGCTTGGGAACCCCCAAGACCCAGACAGAGGTAAGAGCCTTTTTAGGCCTCAGCGGGTATTACAGGAGGTTTGTCAAGGGATATGGCACCATTGTTGACCCTTTGACTGAGCTGACTTCTAGGAAGCAGCCCAGGAAGGTGAACTGGACTGACGCCTGTCGGAAAGCTTTTGATGCCCTGAAATCTGCCATGTGCACAGCGCCCGTGCTCAAGGCACCCAACTTCTCACAGGAATTCATGGTGCAGACAGACGCTTCAGAGCATGGTGTGGGAGCAGTGCTCTTACAACTAAACCAGGAGGGCCTAGACCAACCCGTAGCCTTTATTAGTATGAGGTTACTCCCACGGGAACAGAGGTGGAGTGCAATTGAGCGTGAGGCTTTTGCTGTGGTCTGGGCGCTGAAGAAGCTGAGGCCCAACTTGTTTGGGACTCACTTCCGGGTTCAGACCGACCACAGGCCCCCCAGATGGTTGATGCAGATGAGGGGTGAGAACCCAAAACTGTTGAGGTGGAACACAGCCCTGGTACAGAACACGCCAATGCTGATGTTCTGTCCATATTTTTCCGCCTTAGTGAAGAGACCTCCCAGGAGCGCGGGTAGTTCTAACCACATTTCAGCTGGAGGGGACACGTATTAGAACTGGCATCCTTGGCGTGGGTCTCCCCTGTATTTGTGCCTTTGCCTCATGTATTTTTAGTGTGTGCTGGACTTCATTTTTTGCTGGTCTAGATGCTTTGGACACTTTGCCACTGCTGTTCAGTGCCAAAGTGAAAGTGCTCCCTCTGTAAATTGTTGTCATGGTTTAGTGTTTCCATAATTGGCCTATTTGATTTACTACTAAGTCCCTAGTACAGTGCACTGTGTGTGCCCAGGGCCTGTAAATTAAATGCTGCTAGTGGGCCTGCAGCACTGATTGTGCCACCCACACAAGCAGCCTTGCAAAAAGTTCTCAGACCTGCCATTGTAGAGTCTGTGTGCAGTTTAGTACTGCCATCACGACCTGGCAAATGCACCCACTTGCCAGGCCCTAACCTTCCCTTTTCTGACATGTGAGTCACCCCTAAGGTAGGCCCAAGGTACCTCTGTGGACAGAGTGCAGTGTCTGTAAAGAGTAGGACATGTTTTAATGTGTGTAACATGTCCTGATAGTGACCTACAGGGAAAGTCGTTTTTCACTATTGAAAGGCTATCTGTCCCCTAGGATAGAATGGGAGTTTATTTATAACATCTTATAAATATAACTTTCCACTGGGGCAAGATGGGAAGTTAAAGTTTAGTATGCCTGAACACAGAATATAAAGATGCATCTTTTAGGAAAGATGATTTTTACATTCTGTGTTTGAAAGTACCACTTTTAGAAAGTGGGTATTTTCTAGATTAGCCATCCTGTGTGCCTCTGCTGGTTTGTGAATTGGCTGTCTGGCTTTGGAGTGGCTGGGGATGTGCATTCGGGGTAGACAGCCACCGGGGGGGTGAGGTGTGTCCTGCCTTTCCTGGATGAGTCAGGGCTGAGCTGAATAGACCTGGGCTACATTTAGAGTAGGGGGGAGGAGATTTCCTTTCACCTGAATGGGCCTGGTCTGCCTTACACAATGCTGTCTCCACCTCCTGCCGGGAAGGTGCACCAGAGAGGACAGAACTGGTTTGGACTGAGCACAGAGCCTCTCTGGCACCAGAGAATAAAGAGAAATGGACTATAAATGTTAGGGTAGATAACCAACAAGAGAGAGAGGGAAAACAAATGGAGCCACTCTTGGTCCCCCTTAACAATATCAATTCAACAACAAAAGAGTGCAACCAACAAGGGAAGAGCCAGCAAGAGAAATCACTCTAGTTTTCTAAAAGAACCCTCACTCACCAACCTAGTTGGTGACATGCTTCATCATTGGGTTCCCACCCGAGAGGCCGAGTGCCTCTCTGGTGTGCTACGACGCCTGACTACAGCGGAGCAGGTTTTTTTGGTGTATGGCGTGAGTGCAATAAGTGTGTGAAAAAAAGTGATTAAAAATGCCTTCGTTATATCCCAAAAGATTTTTAATGGTGGAAAACTAGGCACCGATAAAAACAAGTGCGTTGGATGTTTTTTTATAACTGGCTAAATTGACCAGGTACATCCTACTGTGAAAAGGAAAAAATGGTCAACATGTTTCTGCTCCATAATGCTCTTAGCGAAGCATTCGTCAGGACCCACACACCACGGCGGTATGCACACGCTAAGGCGCACCCTAACCTGTGGTGGAATAAACCGAATAAACTCACGGTTGTTGTAAAGCCTTCAGGATTTCTGAAAGCCGTAAGTATGTGAAGTATTGAATAACCTCACAACATGGGTCCCGGTGGGGGGCGGTGGCTTATAGTCACACGTTCGTCAATTGTAGCCTGGGAGAAGGCGGGCTGCCACACAACGGGGTTAAACAAGTGCATCAGTCCCGTTGTCAGCGGGGCCGCGGGCTGGGGCCCTAGCAAAGCTGTTGAATTTGTGCGGATCAATCAGACGTGTTTGAGAATGGGGTGCTGCACCACTGCTTTTACAAAAAGAGTAAGAGAAAAATATGACGGTCTTCTTTTTTCTTTCATGTATGACATCGACGAAGGGAGACTGCAAATCCAGGCACATGTTCACACTCCGACGAGAAGGGTAAGGAATTCCCAGGTATGCGTGTGGCTAATGTTCAGCAGTGGCACAGAGGGTTAAAGGGCCTGATGTGTAATCCACGGGCACGACCATAGCATACCACAAGGAGCCAGCAATGGGCGGTAAAAGCATGCACGCAAACTACAGGGTGGAGGTTGGAAGTTTATGGCCTTCCCCAGTCTCTAATCATCCGAAGGTTACGGTAAAGTTTTGTTAGTGGGGTAAGCCTCCTCCATCTAGCAGTAATTTGCTATTCCGAGCTGCACCAGGGATTACAATGGCACTACGGGAAGGTAGCTGCTATGGTACTGGAGGGTAGCTGCGATGATCATCAGTCTACAGTTCAGGCCTCGTAGGGGGGACTCACTTACCAGTAGGACTCAGCATAGGTGAACCAACAACGAAAAATAAGTGTATTGGGTCGCCACAGGCTTAAGGAGGCCGACTACCGAGGGACACCCCCTCCCTCTAGGCGGGAGTAGGGCACGGGGGTTCAAAGCAGATCTAGCACATCACTCAGGTTAGTTGGGGGGGGGGGTGTAAAAGCAACCAGGACCGTGGTCCAGTACAGTGTCACAAGAGAAGGCCAATGGTCCGGAAACCAGCAGCAGCATTGCAACCTACGGGGGCACAATGGTTTTAGCAGGCTGCACCGAACAACAGACAAAAATGATGAGCTACCAGCACAGGGGGGAGCCGCAGGAAGACGTGAGCCTCCTTGGAGGCGTGGCGGAGAAGAGGGGTATGTTTGGTTGATTATGGAGGCACACCGACAGGGCGGTGTGTACAAGGAGGGCCGCTCACTTTGGGATGCCTTACGGCAGGGTGAGTAGGCCTGACAAAAGGGAGTAGCACACGGAGACGGCGCTCGCAGCCCAGACCCCGCCAGATGGCAGGACACAAAAAGGAGACCAGCAAGGTAGCGATTTGGGGCCTAACTCCGGGGAGAGGCTACCCCCCACACGCAAAGGGGCGTGGAAACCAACAGAACAATGTTGGACACCAAAAGTGGCAAGGAAGGAGATACGCCTGCAGAAACAGCAGAATAACGAACTGTCAGGGTGATTTATGACTCTATGATATGCAAATGAGTTATGACAAGCAAATGATTTATGACCAACAAATGATTTATGGCTAATGATTTATGACCGATAATGGAGAATGATTTATGACCACACTTTTTCACTGTGCGTGACACAAATGATTTATGATCCACAAATGAGTTATGACACATGATTTGTGACAAGCACCAAAAATGATTTATGACACCTGATTTATGATGTAATGATTTATGACCCTGGCCATAAAAATATGTCCAGGAGAGTACGAGATGAGGATGTCTAGAAGGGTAATAAAACTGCGGCCAACAACGACCACAAAAACTACAGCGACTGTTGGCTGTACTTTGGTAATGCATCTATAACAAGGTTTGCATGACATCCTGGAACGGGCACAGTGCGAGTGTTATGAAATAAGCATCCAAAATACAGCCAAACCATCCTATTAAAAAGAGAACAGCGCAATTGTTATCAATACAGTCCTGTGAGTGCCAGTAGAACATGGCCAGTTACGCTTCTACTTACAAGCGAGATAAAATGAAATGCCAGAATAAATTTGAAACTGAAAAAGAGACCATACTAAGCCCACAATACCTTCGATATGAAAAGGACAAAGCAGGATTCTAGTACAAAGCAAAGTAAAAAACTTGCCAAAAACACAGGCCAATGCATCCTGCCTGGCAGATGGCACTAAGTACTAGAAGAAAGCAATGGCAAGGTGAACTAGGCAGCAGGAGGGTGCCACGTAGAAACAAGCATTGGCAAAACCTAGAGGTCTGGTGTTGTCTGCCGGCCTTTTGGCAATTCTTGTTTTGGTTTATCACTTTTGTTTTGCTAATTTTTATTGTTTGGGACTCTGCTGGGCATTTGTCCAAAAAAAAAAACATTAACGAAAAATGCTTTACTTTTTTTTGCTTTTGAGACCAAAAAAAAAGGTTAAAATGTTTTTTTTTGTCTCAAAAAAACACACATTACCATAGTACTCCCTGGCACTGTAGAAGGGAGGCAAAAATGAAAGAAAGTAAAGAAAGACAAAAAGTAAGGAAGGAAGTGCTTCTTGTGAAAGGCCAACATGCCATAACTCATAGGGAAATTAGCTATTGGCCGAAGTGGGGTGATGCATTGCCCCTTGATGCTTGCTCATGTGGGTTGGAGAAAAATGTGAATGACACAACCAAAGATAAATGGATGAAGTGTAGCTGAAAACCCCAGTAAGTAACTATCATACACATAAATTTAGTAAAATCAAAGTGTTCCACCACCATTGCCTAACACCGTATCTTGCCCTCCTTCTTATAGACTTCGAGAAGGCTTTTGACACGGTGGACTGGCGATCTTAGAGGACGTCCTTCTGACGATGGGCTTCGGTCCCCACTTCCGCCGTCTTGTCCGTGTTCTGTATTCCAGTCCCAAAGCCAGGGTCCTTATCAATGGTGCTATCTTGGAGGAGTTCCCAATCCGGAGAGGTACGGGCCAGGGGTGTCCCCTCTCACCCCTCTTATTCGCATTGGCGATGGAACGCCTGGCTTGCCTCATACGTAGCGACTCCCAAATCCGAGGTTGGTCCTGGGACTCCCATCATGTGGACAAAATCGCCCTCTACGCGGACGATGTCCTGCTCTTCTTGGCAGACCCAGAATGTTCCGGTCCCCAATGCCTGAAGGTGCTCCGGGCCTTTGAGAGTGTCTCTGGCCTGCGACTCAACCCGGCTAAGTCTACCCTGATTCCCCTCCATCTGTCAAGGGATTGCTTTGATTGGCAGTCGAGTATCCCCATCAGGAGACTATCGTTCAAGTACCTTGGAATTTGGGTGGCTCTGCTCCCAGAGCTGGAATGGGCGCTTAATATTACCCCACTGGTCACGAAAGTCAAAAACGACCTCAAACGTTGGCAGACTCTACCACTTAATCCCCTTGGAAGAGGGGCTCTTTTTAAAATGATGATCCTCCCCCGCTTCCTATACATCATTCAGAATACCACCTTTCACTTCCCCGGGGGCTGGTTCCGAGAGTTTGACGGGGTGATCACGCGGTTTCTGTGGGGGGGAGGGAGGCCATGTATCGCCCTGGCCCGCTGCAGGATTCCACCCTTTGAGGGAGGCATGGGCATGACGAATCTCCATCTTTATTACCTGGCTACCAGACTCCTCGTCATCCATGATTGGTTCACTGGGGGGTGGTCTGACCCGGTCTATCGGACAGAACTAAGAGACATGGACTTTCCACATATTCAAGCCTACTTATACGGGGCTCCCATACCACAGACGATGCCACCAATCACCAGAGCGGTCCTGGTGGCCTGGCGCTCCGCTCTGCGACACACGCGCTGGGATAAGTGACTCACTCAATATACACCTCTCTGGCAAGGCACGTGGTTGCGAGAGGCGTCGACCCTCACAGGTTTCCGACAGTGGGACCACGTTGGGATTTCTCTGCTTGGAGATGTTTGGGTGGGGGATCACATCAGGGCCTTCCCCGATCTACAGCAACGCCACACCCTTCACACCTCCCAATTCTACAAGTATTTGCAGCTCCGCCACGCTCTCACTGTACATATCCCAATAGGTACATCACTACCCGAGTTTAGCCCGTTGGAGGCACAAGTCATGATGGGCAATCTGGGTAGGGGAGGGGTGTCACGGATATACCGTTCCCTGGTGAACAATGGCCCAACCTCTTTGGACTCGCTCCGGGCCCGCTGGGAGGGATGGCTGGGCCCCCTAGAGGACGCGGACTGGCGCGATGCCCTTATGGCTCCCAAAACCCTTACGACCTCCTCCAAACTCCGCCTCATTCAACTCTATTATCTCCACACGGCCTATCTCACTCCCGAGCGCCTACACAGGGCTGGGCTGCGCCCCTCCCCGGACTGCACACGATGCGGCCAAGCTCCGGCCGACTTCTACCATATGGTCTGGCTTTGCCCAGACCTTGACCCATTCTGGTCCGGGGTGGAATCTGAGCTCACACAGACCTTGGGTTGGCAGGTTCCACACGATCCCTTACGTCTTCTCCTGGGTGTATTCGATGGTTTGGACGGCTCTAGAGCGGACAAACATTTTCTGGGAACGGCGGTCGCTGTGGCTAAATGAGATATTGCAGCGGCCTGGGCCCAGCCCAACCCCCCTACCCTGCGAAAGTGGCGCCGGGGGGTGGATTGGTGCACGGCCCAGGAGGAACCCCTCTTTGAGGCACGTGGTTGTCCCGCGAAGTTCCATAGGGTTTGGGGCAAATGGCTGAACCTACTGTTTTAAATTACCAGCTTTGGCTCTCCCATGTAACGGGGTGCTGCTTTCCAGCTTGGGTGGCTTGCATAAATACTCCTACCCTAACAGTGTTTTTTTTTTACTGCCTGTTGGAGATGGAATTGGCTTTACTGTGTAAGATGTATGCTGTCATTTTGTTTGTTTGTTTTTCAAAATTATAATAAAATTGATTATCCCAAAAAAAAAAATCAAAATGTTTTGTATAACACAGACCTAAAAAAGTTAATCTTTCTGCCCTTGGTTTTTAGCCTCTTGTAAGAAAGAAAGAAAAAAAGAAGGAAAGAATAAATGAAGGAAAGTAAGAAAGAAAGAAAGAAAAAAGGAAGGAAAGAAGGCATGAACAAAGGAAAGAAAGAAGGAAGGAAGGCAAGAAAAATGAAGGATAGAAAGACAGAAAGAAAGGAGAAAAGAAAGAAGGAAAGCAGGGAGAAAAAAGAAGGAAATCAAGGAAGAAGGAAGGAAAAAGACAGAAAGAAAGAAGGCAAGAAAGAAGGAAGGAAGGCAAGAAAGAAGGAAAGAAGAAAGGAAGGAAAGAAAAAGAAGGATAGAAACAGAAAGAAAGAAGGAAGGGAATAAAGAAGGAAAGTAGGAAAGAAAGAAGGAACAAAATAAGGAAAGCAAAGAAGGAAGGAAAGAAGAAAAGAATGAAATAAAGGTGAGAACAAAGGAAATACAAGAAAAAAGAAGGATAGAAAAACAGAAACAAAGAAGGAATTAAAGAAAAAAGGAAAGTAGGAAGGAAAGAAATGAGGAAAGCAAGAAAGAAGAAAGGAAAGAAAGAAAAAGCAAAGAAGAAAGAAGATAAGCAAGAAAGAAAACAATAATGGAAAGAAAGGAAAATGGAAGAGGAAAGGAAAGAAAGAAATACGTTTTTTAAAACGTGTGCAAGTGCCATACATAAAACACAATAAAGGCTAGTTTTCTTCCTGAGCATAGTTTATTAAAGAATCATTGGTAAAACTGAATCCAGAATAAACTTGTTCTGAAGTATTGTCCGCTCACAAATTCACATGTATAATATTGAAGCTACAAAACAGTTTCAAATGGCGCGTTGTTATGCTGTTAAGTCAGATAAACATAGGATACTCCAAAAGGAATTTACAACAGCATTGGCAGGAGACAATAACTGATAAAGCATGGAATTTGGCCTATGCTCACATCTAGTATTAAGCATCCTGCTTTCACCTCAGGCTTTAAACACAAATGCAGTACAAAAGTACTTATAAAGTAAAAACAAAAACACTGGCACTGTAGGGAACTACCTTGTGTGTGGATGTGTTCATTGTGACATTGCAAAATGCAGTCACTCAAAGTGAAATTAACCAATGGCTGAAGTAGGCTGACCTGTTGCCACATACTCTATGCTGTAGTTGGCGGAAGAAAAATATGAATGACACAACACACCATTGGATGAATAGAAGTGGCTGAAAGTCCCTTTAAATAAGTATATTAAACATATGAATTTAGTAAAATCAAAAGGACTTGGCTAATGCAAGATATATAAATAGCTAAAACTGAAGATGCATTAAACATTAGGGTGTTTTGGGGTCGATGAGGACTAGACCCAATGGAAACTGATGTTGTAAAAAAACAGCAAACCTGTAGTGAGCTGTCACTTGGAAAATGCATTTCTCCTCACATGTGACATGTGTCTGGTACAGTGGTTAAAGTATCTCCATTGATAATAAACCTATGCTTGACAGTTCTGATCTTCAAATTGTCTACCCTGTAACCGACACAACTGTTATATTTCCCTTGTATCAATATGTGTTTTGATTTCTTGATTATTTTTATTTTTGCTTTCTTTACACTAGTGCATATTAAATTCAGAGTCAACTGTACTATCTAACCAATTCCACATAGCAATATTTTTTAACAACTCTTTTTATTGGCGCTTGAAGTACAGTATTAACCAAGAAACATAGCACCGTACCAGAAGTCCCGAATCCCCGGGCAATCCCACACGATATGGAAAAAGGTACCCCTGTTCCCACATGCCCTCAGGCAGGAGGGAACCGTCGCCCTTCCCATCTTCACCAATGTTGTGCAGGCATAGTATGAGCGGTGTAGGATCCTCAGCTTGACTAATCGAAATCCTGACCGTAAGACCACCTCCGTGGGGACTATTTGGGCTTCTTCCCATTCCCCATCTTGTGAGGCCCCCACCGCTTGATCCCATTGTGCCCGTATGTGTTGCAGGGTGACTGGTGAGTAAATAGTCAGTTTTGTATAGGTCAATGAAATGGCCTTGCAAGGCATGCATTCATCCAGGAACCTGTCCTCCAGCAGTGAGGACTCCGGAAGCTCCGACCCTCTGGGTGATGCAGCTCTGAGCACATTGCAGAGTTGTATATATCTGTAGGTTTCTGAGGTCGTTAAGTGATACTCTTGTTGCAGGTCGGGCAGGGGTGACATCTCCCTGAGTCCATATGTCCCCCACTTTCGAGATCCCTATGGGGTCCAACTTATCAAACCCTGGCAGTTCCCCCAGAGTGCCAAGGCTCTCCATGTACCATCGTGGCGTCGCCAGTGTCATCTTATTCTTACCCCTAGGTACTTTATCACTTTTTCCACAGTTGCACTGCTATCACTGTCGGGTTGGGCTAGCTGTTGGGACTATCCCCCGTATAGAGCTTTAGGGTATCCCTGTGGTTGTAGCACTTTCCTCTCCATGCAGAACACCGGTTCCGCCTGCGGTGCGAATGCCTAGCCATTGACCATGCTCACTGCGCTGTCCAGTAGTATTTTTGTATGTATCGGGCAACGCAATGTTGTAGGGATTCTGCACATATACAGAGCTATGCACAGGATTATAGGACCGCGGAATATAGTGGTGATCCAACCATAAACCTTAGCACCTAAAACCCCAACCCGACTAGCCTTAGCGTCTCATTAGCAACAAAGTTACCAATGATTAGACAACCCAGAACACGGTATCTCTCTCTCAGGACTAGCAGTAGCAAGAACACCCTTTCATCACTCACTCATACCTGTCCACAACATGCGTAAAAAGAGACACTGTATAGTTTAAAATGTTTATTTCAACTAACGTGCTCTCAGATACAGTACACGTGTCAGTACTATCAGCATAATGCATAAGAATAATATAAGCAGCATAGTTACAACACCATAGAATACAAACGGGAAAGCATTTCATAAAGCAGTGGATATAGGGCTAAATGACCTTACCACCCTCCCCGTGCTAGTAGCTAATTTATTATAAAAATAGAAGACCTCTGGGCATTGTCTATCGAACCCCCATACCTCAGTGTCTAGATGCAAAGTCTACATCAGCAGACAATCACAGCTCTTCTCCCTGGAAAGGTATTTCTCCAAGTGTGTCTAAAGCGTGAAAAGCGCAATATTAAAAGCACACAAATTTCTCCATGGCAGCTGTACATAGTGTTATGTCTAGGTGTGAAGGACTGGCCAGATCAGCAAGAACAAGGGACGTTGTTTTTCGACCTTGTACATGTTGTGCAGACGTAGCCCAAAGGGAAGAGGAGAAAAGGTGAAAGACAGAAAATGCAGTTCTAAAATAACTTGGCAGGAGCAGAGGCTGATAGAACAACGGCTTAAAGTAACGTGCGCAAAAAAGGCATCATGGCAGCCAGGCCTAAGTCAACGCAGCAAAGCAGACCAGGAGGCCACAAACCACATGACACCCTCCCCTGGGCAGTCCATCAGCCAATACCAAAGACGAAGGCAGAGTTCAAACCGACTGAGCAGAACTGAAACGTCCACAGTGGATGCGGTCCCCATGAAGGACAACGAATGGGAGAGGGGAAGAGAGAAAAAAAAAATGTTTGAGATGAAAAAATACAGTCAGCGAGGCAGGTCACAGAGAGCAAAGGCCATGTTAATCCATCAGAGTGTGAGTGCAGAAAAACGCCACACCCTCTAAGAGGACATCATTGGAATCGTCAGAAAACAGTGACGCCATCCAGTCCAATAAATCAAAACTGCAGGTATGCTCCTCACAGGAGGGAGCATCAAAGAGCAATGCGGACAACTTGCGTGGTACTCAATATAACTCAGCCGCCCAGATATCCCATTGTGCCAAAATCCCCAGTGCAGCCGCACGCGTCATGCAGCCTGCAGCGGAACAGTCCTGTTCATGGGCCTCCAAGGGACCCACCAACCGAACAAAATCCGGAACAGACAACGACGTATCGGAGAGGCAATAATCCATGGTCCAGGAGAAAGGACAGCGGATGCAAGACAGCACCGGTTGCACGCAAGTGAAATACGCAAAGCGAAAAGAAAGTGTATAGGACACACTCAGCGTTGCCAACGGCAGGACGCCGAAGCCAGCGAGGATGCGCTCACGGAGCAGCTGGAGCCGACCTGGGTCGAGAAGGGCCCATCGGGGAGCAGCCATTGCGCAGGAAACAGACCAACAGCAGTACACCAGCCGCCAAAGCGAGGATTAATGGGAAGCCACAAAAAACGCTGGAAAAAATAGAATGAATAAAAGCCAGTATCACACCAAAAATAGTCTGAAAAGAGGTCACAAGGCCAGAACCCACAACCTTAAAAAAGTGTACCAGACCCTCAGTGCGAGATGCATTAAAAACACGGTGAATCAGTTCACCGAAATGTTGTGGGAGGTTAGTGTTCAAAAGGGCCTGTATTTCACTGTGGGTACTTGCCACCTGGAGAATGAATGTCTCCCGGGCGGACGTGAGCATAACCTCCTGATTCAATAATAGCGCCTTTATTCTGCTCAATTTATTGAAATCCGCCTTCAGAGTAGGAATGGAAGGCCAAACGGAACTATCTATAATGTCGTGCGGGGGAGGAAAAAGCACATTTTTGCAGCAGACAACCCTGTGGGAAACTGTAACAACATACGGAATGCCGGCCAGCATGCCACAGCAGTTTTGGTTGTTCAAAAGCAGATAGCTACCATTCGAAAGCACAGTGAAAGTAGGAGAAATAGCCAGAGCAGGAATACCCTTTAACACACAAGCAAGATTCGGAGCCGAAACGTTACAAGCCCCGTGCAATTTAATGTGTTTGCAAATAAGGGAATGACCCACAGTGGAATCGCAAGACTCCCCCGTGAGAAAAACTTCCTTTTCGTCTCTAAGGCATTTATACATGAAAGGCAGGGACCAAAGTTCATGCGGGAAGGCACTTCCCAAGGGCTGGAAACGGCCCACAGGATAATGCTTCATGCACGAGCTAAATTCAAATAAAGAAAAAGGCAAGGCGATAACTCCATGAACTAGCCACACAGCAGAATCCAATTCCGCCACAGAAAATGGTAAGGGCTCCACTTTCTCGATATGTAACAGAGTGTATGCTGCATCCTTCATGGACATGAACTGCTGTTTGTCAGTTAAATTAAAAGGCAGAAATAAGGCCGTGGTGTTCAAAAAATGCCAAGGAACTTTACCCAACTTAAGTGTTTGCAAAGTCCACGCAAACTGCATAACTGAACGTAATTGATTCTGACCATGGTACAACACAGAAACATCATCTTGTACAATATCAACAACAGAGGACACAATATTCTCTAACGTGTAAATGCGGGAAGACAGGGTATTAATACTATTGTCAACAACAGCAAGCACCTTTTCTAAATTTGCTTGGTCTATTTCCCGTAGACGGGAAGCAGCTTCCATTTGCGATAGCTTCCAGAGTTCATTATAAGCTTCATAAATGAATCTCTTAGGTCGTGGACCACGGGGTCCCAGAATAAAGTAGGACAGATCAATGTTGCCTGATAGGAGGGATAAATGTTGTTTAACAGATTCTAGGGAAGAGTGCTGCAACCACTGTTTACATAATTTACCAACAGAATATGTTGTAACAGTACGGGAGTTAGAAAACCTAGGATCTGGTCTATCCTGTTTGTATCCAGGGACTGAGTCGTGAAAACGCAATTGGCACGCATTAGATGATATGGGCCAAGCCAACCAGGGTGACTGAACAAGCGTAGAAACATTAAACGAATTGTTCTGAAACAAAGCTTGCAAAGTGGCAAGGGACATATTAAAGGGCAAGCTTCCGTTGGGAGTGGAAGACAACGATGGAATGGAAGGCGCGTTTAATTGTTTAGTTGTAGCCAAACCCCAACACGTAGTCTGATAGATGGAAGTATTCAGAAACACCATTTGGGCCGGGATAAGGCAAGCACGGTGCAAGGCTTCAGTGCCTTGCACCTGCCATGCTTTTGAGCCCCATATTGATTTCAAATCCACAGTGTCCTTCCAGTACTCATAACCACCCACAGCTAAGGCGCTCAAAAAGGAACCCGAATATAGCAATTTGGTGTGGGTCAACATGATTTTCTGAGTGGATGGTGCGTTTAATTTAAAATAATAGGACCCAGGGTTCAATCTATCAAAATTTGAAAAATAAGCAAATTTATTTCTAAGAGTCTGGGAGCTACCAGGTAAAGGTGTTGGACAATGCTCCCACTTGGTGTAGTTAAAAAGACCACGCAGTGCACTTGGTTTATGGACAAAGTGGTTGCCCCAATGCTGGAAGCAATACAAATCAGCATAATTTGCAGAATTCATGTACAAATCTTCAGCATTAAAGGAAGCATAATATTTTAAATCAGCAAACAATGCTTCAACGGCATGCACATCCCAATCGTCAGAATGAATATTACTTTTTACGACATCACCCATCGAAACTCGAAGGACATTTGGTACATTAATAATTTCTGTCGATCCATGTATCTGAAAATTTACCGCATCCCATACGATGCCATCAGCAACTGGAAAAGCTGAAATGTTCACAAATGTGTGGTCACGCTTCATGATGTGAGATGAGGAATGTGGTGCAAAGTTCCAGCGACACTGTTCACAGCAGAGCGTTCTGGTAAATAGTGACCATTGATGAGTAGAAAAAACACCATGACAAAGCCAATGGACATGAACAAAAAAATTAGGAACAGCACCAACCAGATGTATGTCCAGGGGGGAATCAAAAACTTGTCTCTGAACCAGGATACAAAAATACTGAACTTGGACGGGACAATAGATGAGGTGGAATCCGAATCAAAAGAATAACTCGTTGGGCGCAGTGGCGTTGTTGGTAAGTGTGCCACCGACACGTTATCGGGATAGGTATACTCATTCTCGTCGTTGCCGGGGGAAACCGGGTGTTCGAGTGAGCTTTCAGGCAAATCATCCATCTCAACGGCAACATCAGTGACCGTTCGGGCAGGAGGGCCACGAACACTTGTCCGGTAAATGGCAGGGCAAGAGACCGCTGGTGTAACGCTATTCAGGATCGGTCAGATGTTGTAGCTTGACATTTTCCACTGAGATGTATCTGTTCTCCTTGCGACCAGGAAGTGGTGGTAGGATTACTGTACGTGTTCCCTTAAAGCCCAGGACTGGAACCGGTGCACGATAAGAGGGGCCGAATTCTTTTTTGTTCTCCACCTTCTCTCGAACCAGATCTCCAATCTTCGGAAGCCAGCCGGCCACCGGAATCTGCAGGGCAGGGTCTGTGGCTGAAGGTAAGTGTGCGATTGGAAGTTTGTCTCGGGCTTCTTGTAAGTCCTGTAACATAGTAGAATGGTTATCTACATCAAAGATAGCGGATTGCGCCGCCATGTCTAGACCATCAAGGTCAGGCACAAACATCCTAATGCCAAAGAGCATTTCGTATGGGGTCCGCCCACCCAGAGGTCTTCTAGGGAGATTATTAAGTGCACGTTGTACGGTATACAAGTGGCCAGCCAGTTGGTGGCTGGTGACATTTGAAAGTGGTGGGGCGTAAACTTTCTGTCGTAGTGCACCGCGGCAAGCGAGCGAGCCCGAACATCTTAAGGGGGGTTCGGGGGGGTTCTCCCCCCGAGGAAATTTTGAAAAAATAGTGGGTAAATGGTGCATTTTCAAGCAAATTTGAGAAGCAAGAAGGTTAATAGAGCAATTGTGACCCTTCTCCGGTCGGACGTCCTGACTCCTTCCTCCGGTTCAGTAATCTCCTCATACCCCCCTCCCGACCCAACACACCTGTGTTGGGATCTTACTCCCACACACCCCGTGGTAAGCAACACTTGCCAGTTTACAGTTACTACCTGCGAGATACACACCTCCTGTAAAACAGTTCTGGTAAATCCCCTCCGAATTCAGAGCCTGCTGTTTGAGCACTTAAGTCATAGGGCACATATATCAAGGAGCACACTCAACTTTCAAACATTTGGCTCAATCTGGCATGCAGCACTCTCTCAAAAATCTTTTGACAGTGAGTTAGAGGGAAAGTGTGCACGGGAAGGGTCATGATTAAGAGTGCCAGATTGCAAGAAAAGGTCAGAAAATCGCATACTAAGTGGAAGGGAGGCGCTTCAGTAGTAAAATATTTTTTTGTATGGAGCACCTAATGTCCTTGCACCGATCCTGTCTATATTCTGTAGGCAAAGCGATAACACCCACACAGCACATGGGGTGAAAATAACCAACAAAAGGCAGACTTCTCCTTACAAAAGGGCACCACTCCCCAGGTAAATGGTTGTGGGTGGCAAGGCAGAGCACAAAGAGACAGACCATGGACAGTTGTTGTCACCGAACATGTGGCGAGGCGTTCAAGCAAATGAGTGTGGCATTCAATGCCCAGCAGATCACCAAAAAACAGGGACTGGAGAGGAAAAGAGTCTGATTCGATGGGCGACAGGTCGCACAACATTCAGCACCATCTGGCGATTAATCTGAAGTGGGACGATGGGGGGAGAGTGGTCACCTTGCCCCTGCTGCAGAAACCCGGCCTGCAGCATTCTTCCCTTCAATGTGCATTGATATGTACACAACACACTCAAAGAAAAGATGCCTTAGCATCAGAGTGTCAAATTGCCCAAGAAATGTCAGCTAAGACCATGTATTTTGAAAGGCTGGTGAGAGAGGTCAGACTCATAAAAGACACTTCTTTTCAAAAATCCGTTCATTTTTTATCAAATCCGTTTTATTGTACGAAAACCACAAACCCCACATTACCTATGCACAAAATGTGTACTCTTCCTGGCGGGAGGGATGCTCTGACTGACTTCCACCTGAGCCTCTTCGCACACTGTGCGAGGTGAAAGTCGCTGTCCTAGCGCCTCATTTACTCTGCAGTAGAATAGCCTTGGATAGTGCAGGAAGCGCTACATAAACGTACATACTGGTGTCATGCTGACATACTGACTTTCACACAGTCTTCTTCAAAATCATTCATTACTGGGATGACATTTTCTTCACGTCTATTTCGAAGTACTTTATTTACTGCAGCTCTGAGTTACTGTGCGCGCCTTTCTTCATCTCCCATCATCCATTGCTCTGCATTTCATCATGTCTAAGGGTACTAGTTCGACCTCATAGAGGAGCAATGCTGGTTGCAACGCCTGAAAACATTTGTTTCCCGTGTAAACTACTGACTTGATAAAATGGAGGTGTGGCTGCGGTCATGTCATTCAATACCCCACCTGACATCAGGTCTGCTTCTTTAGCTGCAGTGCTTTACTTACATGTAATGTAAATAAAAACTCAACCTACGTCTGGTGATAGGAGTAAATATTATTCCCGAACCAGCAGCCAAAACGTGTGTGACAAACAAGAGTGTTTGCATGCGAAATGCAAATCTGTCACACATAGGGCTTGAGTACGAAACACTCGGTCTAATGTATGCAGCAAACCCAGGCTCTCTTTATCAGTGACTTTGAGAAACCCTTCACTAAAATATAGGTGTGATTTCTACTTTAAAGATTTATTAGGCTATAAACAAGTCATGTTAAAGACCGCCACCGAAAAATGAAGATAAAAGAAAGGTTTCTTGCAACGTGCGATAGCCCAAGCATGATTTCAAGGTACAAAACACCAACATGCAGTTACATATTTGTTTGGATTTCCTAATTTAATAGGCAGTGCGAAACAAGGGAAAGGTAGATTATCACACACATTCATGGTTCAATTCTATTCGCAGGTACAATAAATGACATGAGTCAAAATAATTTTTTTAGTCGACTTAATTCCGGATGTTTCATCTTTAAAAATAATACATACCATGTACAAATAAGCTGGGCAGCAAAATAAATAAAACATCAATTTCGATAGTTAATGTTGCTGCTTTCTCTAAGGCGATGTAGGCAGTGATCCTGCATTCAAAAGGAGCAAGTCCCGTATGTCCCTTTTGTCAATGGAATTGCCATATGGTGGAGATTACCGAACAGTTTAAGTGTGGACTATTTATTCTAGCTTGCAGGTACAAAGTGCTTTGTTCCACTGAGCAGGTGGAGAGGCGACAAGAGGATAGGTTTTAGGTGGTCCACAGTACTTCTGTTCAGTTCGTTTTTTATGTAGCGGTGTATACATGGTCGTTAAGACCACCTATTCAAAGAGAGGTGAAGAAAGTTGTCCAAGATCACACAGTTTAGTCAAGTGGTGGTGGTGATTTGGGGGATTATAATTCCCTTCTACTTGCATCGCAACCAAAACATCAGCCACTTTTCATATCTTCTCCTGTTTCAACCTCTCCACCCACCCACCTTTCATCAGAGATGGGTTCAACAGCGCTCGCTTAGCCTGCGGCATGAATCTTTTACAGACCTGCGAGGGAGGTAACACAGTAGCCTTGGGTGTCATTGCTCCTAATGAGCCTGTCTGTGTTCGTTACATGCCAGTGAGATTTGTCCCCCGTCCTCCCTTCCCGCATCTTCTGGTGAGCTGAACAGGGGATGGTAGCCTGCTATTGGCTATGTGCCTCGATGCCCTGACTTTGTTGTTCCACGATGGTGTCAGTTCCGTGCACTTATTGACTTGCACCTGTTGTTTTTCTTTAAACCTATAAAAGAAGGATGGAGGTCTATGTGGGCGGGAGGGGGTATTTTAAGTAATTCTTTGCTGCTGTTAAAGAAAAGCACGAGGCGCTGGCGAGTGACCCTCCCTTTAGACACGTGACAGTCCCCAGGCTCGGGGCTCTGTCTGCACAAACAGCTGCCCTGGCAACGACAAGGGCCACTTCAGCAAAGTGCAGCTCCGTTCAAGTGATGTTTTACTGTACCCTGCCCTGGCAGTGAGGTTTGGCTGGCATACCTTGTATGGCGAGTGCTAGACAAGGGGTGCGGCATGCCGAGGGGTTTTACCTGGGTCTTTAACGCACATTCACAGGGGACTATTAGCCATCTTGGTTTGCACTCGTGCGTGTGTGCACGTGCACTCACTTGCAGAGGACACTAATATGTTCAACTCTTGACCACAGTATTTGTATTGGGTTTGAGCAGGCTGAAAGAGAACACGAAGGTGCTCGTGTGTGAATACACACCCAAGAACAATGGGATGTTCACTAGGTGAGCATGCTCCTGTATAATGTGCTGTGGATGTGCAACTTGTGAGCTCACACTCATTATATGAGCTTTTAGATGGCCATTGTGTGAACACACTAATTAACAACGTGCAGTGTGTCACATGCACTCACTACAGACTCTTGAATATTCACTGTGAGCAGGCACTCATAATGGGCTCTTTGATACTCTTTGTGTGATTACACACTCATTAAGTATTTGTAGATGTTCAGCTTGTCAATAGAGTAGACACTCACTACATGTCCTTGTATGTTGAGTGTGAACAAACACTTGTATGTGCTCCTAGACGACCAGCGTGAACATACAGTCACTACGGTGAATAAATAGGGAGGAGATGTACCAATGAGAGCACAAGTCCTAACCAGTTTCTCCTGCATATTTTTCATATCACAGACTTGGGATTCATGCTTATGTTTATGGACCGCCTCATGCCATTGTAAAGAAAGTGGCTAGTTCTCACTGTCTATCTTATTTTTAGGATCCTTATTCCCAAATCTTTCTATATTGAAAGAACTGTGTTCAGGAAAATACTTTTATATCCTTGTTAGTAAGGTCCACTCACTGTTTCAGATACTTGCAAGTGGCTTTACCGTACTGGTCGAATATAGTGTGGGCAGGAGTCCCTTTCTGTGGGGGCTCGCTATGTTTAGGTTTTTCGGCTCCCATCTCCACATCTTACCTCACACACACATAGGAAGCAAAGAAAAGGTGTGTTGGACTTGTGGCCTCAGCTCACTTTGTGATGAGTAGAGGGGAACAGGATAGGGCTTCCCTCAGGTATTTTTCTAACTGATCTTGTGGAGGGGGTGTTGTGAACAGCCCTAAATGTGGGGGGAAACCAGGTAGGTTTCCATAGCCCAAGGGGTATTTGCTTTTCAGACCCCCCTCTCAGAGAACGGGAAAGCAGGCAGTTGTCTCACACTCTTCTCTTCAATGAGTTAGGGTCATCTAGATTTAGAGTGTTGTGAGTCAGACCACCCTGTCAGAGGTACTCTTTTCTAAATGGGTGATTCGTAGTTGTGCAGACCCTCACCCTGATTCCTCACAGCAGCAGACATACACAGCAAATTCTGTTTACAATGATTGGTTATTTATAAACACAATCAGCACACAAACTCTAAAACAATTAGAACTATTATTATTTCAGTAGCCACAGTCGCGGCTCGCGCGCGGTGGGGGGTCGGGGGGTGCCGGGGGCCCGGGGGAGTTTTGAAAGAAAATCCTACCTGAGCAGGTCCGCCGTCCGCGCCGCCTCGGGTCCGACTCCGTTTGCGCCTATAGCCCCTCTCAGCCAATCCTGGCGCTGATTGGCTTAGGGCACGGTTACCTCTCGCCCGCCTGCCCATTAGGAGACCGAGGTTTGAGCCTTTGCTCAACCCTCGCTCTCCTAATGGGCATGCGCAAGCCAGTGCAAACACAAGTGCGCATGACTGGGCACAGCGCGAAAATTCGCTGCCCTTCCCCACTCATGCGCACTTGTGCTGCAGTGCTGCCTGCTGCCCCTGGTCCCTCTGACAATCATGTCAGTCAACATGACGCAGGACCGCCCACCCCCTTCAGACTCTGAAGGGGTGGGCGGTCCGACGTCATGCTGACTGACATGATTGTCAGTTCTCCCTCGGCGTCTTTGAACTTAAGTAAACTGATTCAGTTTACTTAGGTTCAAAGACGCCGAGGGAGCTGCGGGCGGGGGGGCGTAACGCCCCAATGGACGCCCCTGCCTGCCAGTACCTAAGAACCTAGCTGTCAAGGATTGCTTTAAATCACGGTTCATTCGTTCAACGATCGAGTTGCCCTCAGGCCGATACGGAGACGAAAATTTCACCCGCACCCCCAGTGAACCCATTGCGTCCTTGTAAGCCTTTGAGGCAAACGCTGGACCTTGGTCAGAATGGAAGGTGCCACAGGCGAAAATTCCCACAGACACGCAAATCCCTGATGACATTTCGAACGTCAGCACTCCGTTGTGGCCACACCCAGATGAAACGTGTGCACGAGTCCACTGCCACTAAGATTTATTTATAGGCAGTGTCTGAAGAAAATGGACCGCAGTGATCCAGGTAAACACACCCAAAGGGTCTGTTAGAGATGCAGAGCGGGGTCTGTGGTGGTCTTGTAACCGTAGAAGGCTTAATCTGTTGACAAACGTCACAAGAAAGCACATAAGTACGGGTGTCTTTGTATAAACCACGCCACCAGTAACGCTGCTGCAAGATGGAAACGGTCGCAGACACTCCAGCATGAGCCGAAGCCATGCCTTCGTGTGCAGCCGTTATCAAGGAAAGTCTGCGGTCCGCGTTGGGGATCAGCCGATCGCCAACGTCGGGTATTGTTACATAAGGAGCCTGTTCGGGACCTAACTGATAAGAATATTTGGAAGGAAAACCCCTAGGGTAATTAGCACCTTCTTTTGTTGCAGCAATAGCTGCTAAAATATCAGTATCTATTTTAGACATGGATCTAGTAACTGCTGCTACTGAACACGTGACTACTGCTGACTTGGCTGCTTCGTCTGCCAAACCGTTACCAACAGCATGTGCGCCCACCCGCTGATGGCCAAGTGTGTGAACCACCTGTGTGAGGGGCAGACGTTGTTGCAAATCTGCCACCCGTACCCAAAGCATTTTATGCTTAATTGTGCTACCTTTGGCGTCTCTATAGTCGTTTTGCGACCAAAAGAACAGATTGTCATTGTAAGATTGAACACAGTAATAAGAATCGCATACAATTAGAGTGGTCACATCCGGATTAGCGAACTCAAGTGCGAGCACCAATGCACGCAGCTCGGCCAATTGTGCAGTTCTGTCCCCGAGTGCCTGAGTGTGCACCACAGTAGATTTGAACTTTCCGTTCACAAAGATACCTGCAACAATAGCACATGCGGCTGAATAAGCATGCTTGGAACCCGTGGCCGGTTGTGCCGAACCATCGGTGTAGATCACACAGTCGTAATCCTCAAGCGGTAGCAAGGACAGAGGAGGTGGATTAACGAATTCATACTGTAAAAACTCCTGTGTCTGTAGAGAAGAATCAAAGATGAAAGTGACATCCGGAGACGTCACAGAGGTTGCCCATTGAATCCAACGGGGGTGCAAAGCTTTAGAATTCGGAACACTTGCCTTTGTCACTGCCTCTAGAGCAGGATATGGTGTTACCACCAGAATGCGTTTTCCCTGTGCCAGTGCGCGTTCCTTCAGAATCACCATTTGCACTGCTGTTAAAACTTTTTCCACAGAGGTAAAGCGCATTTCCGCAGAAGTGTAAAGATGTGACTTGTATGCGATTGGAACTGTGTCACCTTCGTTGAAGGTTAAGTACGTGAAACCCACTGCCCCTGGAATTATTCTAATCACCAGGTTTGTGTGGTTATCACGAGTCAACAAGTATTTAGACTCAAGAAGGTCTGTCTGCAAAGACTGCAGAATGGAGGTATGCTCCGGAAGCCAGCATGACTTCGAAAAGTTAGGTTGTATCAAGGCATACAGTGGCTTGATACGCTGGGCATATTCGGGAATGTAAGTACGCCCGAAGTTCAAAAAACCCAGCAAAGACTGAACTTTTTTCAGAGTTGTAGGAGGGCACAAAAGTGCACATTTCTCTAGGAAATGGGGGGCTAAGCCCTTACCTTCATTGTTGAGCTCATAGCACAAGTACAAAACGGTAAATTCAGCAATGTGAGATTTGGCAAAGTTAAACTTATAACCTAAAACCGCAAATTCTAGAATAATGCGGTCCACTCGGGAAAGATGCAGGAATAGTTAGTCGTCCATCAGATAAATGTCATCGACGTACGAACATGCATCTAGGTCTATGCCGTCTAACAAAGAGACAACACGGGCAGCGAATACGCCTGGACTGTTCTTGTAGCCCATAGGTAAACGCCGGAATTTGAATAATTTACCACCGGATGTAAAAGCGCTCCATTGGCTACTCTCCGGGGCTAAGTTGTGCGTGTAGAATCCATTGGAGAGGTCAAGTGTCGTTTTATATTTTTTACGAACAAGACTGTCTACAAGCGCAGAACTATGTGTGTTTTGCACCGCAAAGGTCCGACAATGAGAGTTCAAATGTCGGTAATACAAAACCAAGCGGTACGATCCATCGGGTTTAGAAACCGCGAAAAGGGGATTATTCATTGGTGATACACGTTTCAATCACTCCCTGATATTCTAACTGAGTCAGAATTTCAGAAACGGGGCCTTTGGCTTCCCGTTTAATGGGATATTGGGGTTGTGGCTGTGGCAGCGACCGCAAAGGTATTTCATGGGGGGGAGAGTCCTCATCCCAGCCCACGTGATTGCGGTATAACGCTGGAGCCAGGGACACAGCCCACTCAGCTGCAAGAGCCTCCGCTTTGTCCTTTGGGACATGTCGAGAAAAGCTCGGAAGGATTACCTCCTCCCCTTTACGCGCAGCTAGTACGAATGGGGGCGGCCAATCTGCCTCCGCTAACAGAATGTCGTAAGAAGAGGTCAGATTTTCCCAAAAAATCCCTTTAATTACACGCTGTATATCACCTTCAATTTGAATGACAATATTAAATAGTCTGTCAGGGGTGCCACTCTGGTGTCTGCTGTCTCGACAGTAATGAATGTTTCAGTTGCTGTCGCCTCCACATGAGGATGTAGCGCCTCCCGCACTATGGTAACTTCCGCGGCGCTGTCTAGGAGGGTCACTACCCACGTCCAATTCAGGAGTCTCGTTCTCACCGTCTGTGGCATATCTCGCTGTTACAGCGGCAACTTTCTTCTCCTGAAATTGCGGGCGAGAACGTTGAAATTCTTCTGCTTTCCCTCTGACCTGTTGTCGAGGTTGGTCTCGTCCCTGGGGAGCCTCTCGACCCCTTCCTCTATCCTGGCGATCTCCTCCACCGGCCTGCGAAGTTGTCTGTGCCTGTGAAGAACGAGGAGAACGCGTATCAGGGATCTGAAACCTATCCGGAGATTTAATTCTCGCCCTATCGCACAAATCATAAGTGCGTTCAAAAGAGACGGAAACCGGGGATGCACCTCTCGACCCCGGCCTCTTTTGTTGCTTACCCTGTTTTCTCAACCTCCAGCTCTTTTTTAGTAAAGACTGGTTTCTCATCTTTCTCAGATTGAGGTTTTGGTTGTTGTTGTTGCGATTGTGTTTGTGATTTGGCAAAAGGCTTAACTCCCAGGCTATTTCTGCCAATAGTTTTGTAAGCCTGGGCAATAATTTTCGGTAATTCGCGCGGCTTGTCCGGTTCTGGAACTAAAGCCAAAGCATTAGCTACTTGAAAGTTCACTGCATCGTCCTTGACATTCGCAAGGATCAACTCAGCTACTACGTCGAACACTCCCACCAGTCTCATCCCTAATTCCACAGCCGCTTCAGGGCCATGCTCATCCTGCACTCGTTTAACTACAGAGGGGAGTACGGTCATGGAGGGGGTGCCGAAACACTTCGCATATACTGCTGCGAATACCCTACCCCAGTTGTTGCATGCCGCCAACTCGGGGACTAAGTCTTTTGGCAAACTAATCGTAAGAATTCTGTGTTTTTCCACCGGAGATGTGTTTGGAAAAACTGCCTCCAGCTGGTCAAATTTCTCTGCAAGCCAATAAGGAAAATCAGTCTTATTTTGTGGGCGCTTGCCCATCACCGAATTCACCATGACAGGACTTATGGTCACACCTCCTGCACCAGCTGGATGGGCCGCAACTCCAGGTGGGGCTCCCTGGATGTTGCCGGTAACATACTGCACCAAGGCTCGATGCACTCGCACTAAAGCCGAATACATGTTGCGCAGTTCCGCGACTGTTACCGTCATATATTGCGGATGTGGGGTGTACCCGGCCAAGACAGGCCAAGTGGCCCCATCAATAGATAAGGGGCCTAAACGAACTGAAGTAACCGGTTGGGGGAGGGCGCCATCAAACCAAACACGGTGTTGCCACACCGTGAGCGGTACTTCAATATTCCTATAAGGTCTATAGAAATTAGGAACCACGGTGGCTTCATATTCATGGAACAAATTATCGTTCCCATCCACCGCCGGAAAGGTGACCCAAGAGTAGAACACCTCAAAATGGTAAGCTGGATCGGCTTGAACCACAAAGATCAGATCGACACCCGCGTCAGGCACTCCATACACTGTTAAGTGAGCCCGGAGCGCTGCACGGCTATGTGCCGCAATTTGAACAGCCATTGTAGGCTAGAAGTAGTCGACAATCTAAAAGGAGGCAGCACAAATAGGGTTTTATTTAAGAAACCTTTTAACAACTTCAAGCTTGAAAGAACCTATAAAAACGTCAATATAGGAGGTATCACCGTCACACACGCTTCCGGAAGCGTCCGTGAGGGGAGTTGTGGACAAGCACAAGCACTACTCAAGCGTCTCGCAGATAAGCAGCCCACTCGTTGGTCGCGCCATGTTGTAGGGATTCTGCACATATACAGAGCTATGCACAGGATTATAGGACCGCGAAATATAGTGGTGATCCAACCATAAACCTTAGCACCTAAAACCCCAACCCGACTAGCCTTAGCGTCTCATTAGCAACAAAGTTACCAATGATTAGACAACCCAGAACACGGTATCTCTCTCTCAGGACTCGCAGTAGCAAGAACACCCTTTCATCACTCACTCATACCTGTCCACAACGTGCGTAAAAAGAGACACTGTATAGTTTAAAATGTTTATTTCAACTAACGTGCTCTCAGATACAGTACACGTGTCAGTACTATCAGCATAATGCATAAGAATAATATAAGCAGCATAGTTACAACACCATAGAATACAAACGGGGAAAGCATTTCATAAAGCAGAGGGCTAAATGACCTTACCACCCTCCCCGTGCTAGTAGCTAATTTATTATAAAAATAGAAGACCTCTGGGCATTGTCTAGCGAACCCCCATACCTCAGTGTCTAGATGCAAAGTCTACATCAGCAGACAATCACAGCTCTTCTCCCCGGAAAGGTATTTCTCCAAGTGTGTCTAAAGCGTGAAAAGCGCAATATTAAAAGCACACAAATTTCTCCATGGCAGCTGTACATAGTGTTATGTCTAGGTGTGAAGGACTGGCCAGATCAGCAAGAACAAGGGACGTTGTTTTTCGACCTTGTACATGTTGTGCAGACGTAGCCCAAAGGGAACAGGAGAAAAGGTGAAAGACAGAAAATGCAGACAGTTCTAAAATAACTTGGCAGGAGCAGAGGCTGATAGAACAACGGCTTAAAGTAACGTGCGCAAAAAAGGCATCATAGCAGCCAGGCCTGAGTCAACGCAGCAAAGCAGACCAGGAGGCCACAAACCACATGACAGCAATGCCTCCATCATACCGGCCCCTTCTGAGTTTGGTCAGTGCTATCCGGGACGGGCCTCCTTCCACCAACAATGAGCGGATCTCCCCTTCATTCGCCCTGAAATAGGGTGCGGGCACTTCATACCGTGTGTTCTGTAGCATATAAAGAAAGTGAGGCAGTGCCATCATTTTAAATAATGCCGTCCTCCCTAAGAGCAGCGACTTCCAATATCACCCATCTCACTTTAGTCTAATCAAAAGTGGGCTCAATTGGGCATGACATAGATTCCCAAGTAACGCTACCTGTGTTCGTCACCGCTGTCGCACAATCAGGCAGCAGATGGGGTAATTACCCTTTGAGCAGATATATCAGGAATTTGTGCCAGTGGATGGTGTAGCCGGAATCTCCCAAAGATGGTCATGATCTGCATTAACCTGTCTAGGGTGAGCTCCGAATCTGCCACATAGAACACATCGTCTGCATATAGGGATATTTTATCCTCTCACTGCCCATCCCCTTTCAGGCCTCTGACTAGCGGGTCTTGACGGATCCAGGCAGCCAAGGGCTCCAGGGCAAAAATAAGGGGGGACGGAGGACATCCCTTTTTGGTACCTCTGTAGAGTTGAAATTGCAGAGAGCGCCCCCCATTGACTTTAACCTGTGCCAACCGACCGGAGTATAGAAGTCTCACTCATTGTATGAACTACGGGCCAAAGCCCAGTTTGGCCAGCACTTCAAACATGTAATCCCATTCCACGGTGTCGAAATGCATTTTGGCATCTAGCAACAGCACAAAGGCTTTTTTCCTGAAGGTTTTCTTTTTGTCCCAATACGCCATAAAGGCGCCAGAGGTTTAAGGTGGTATTTCGGTGGGGCTTAAATCCTGACTGATCTGGGTGGATTATTGACTAGATAACCCCAATAAGGCGCAGTGCGAACACTTTGGCCAAGTTTTTCACTTCAGCATTTAAGAACGATATCGGCCTATAGGAGGCGCAATCCTACGGCGGCTTCCCTTCTTTATATATGACCACGATGGTGGCCTATGGTTCGGTGGTAGTCTACCCTGCTTCTTACTTTCTTTGTACATTTTTAGCAGGAGTGAGGCTAGTTGGTTTGCCAGGTTTTTGTATAATTCAATGGGATCCCGTTTGGGCCCATTGCCTTCCAACGGTGAATTGTTCTCATAGCCTTTGCTACTTCCTCCTCGCTAATATCTGCCTCTAGTAGGTCCTGATCCTCTGTTGACTGCCGCAGCAAGCGTATGTCATGTAGGAAGGCTCGGGTGTCCGGGGCCATCTTTGTGACCGCCGTGGAGTATAGTCATGCATAGTATTATGCGAAGGCTTCAATTAAAGTGCTTCTTTCCAGTACTAGGTACCCTTCCTTCGTTTTGATCTCCAAAACCCATCATCGCGTTTGGTCCTGTTTGTCTAGCCAGGCCAGAAGCTTGCCAGCCTTGTTCCCTACTTCGTAGTGGCAGTAGTTTGCGGCCCGGTGGGTTGCCCTAGCTGCCTTAGTCGCAGGATCTTTAAACTCCCCTTGCTTTAGTGCTAAGGAGTGAGGTCCCGCCCTGTTCATTTGTTGTTGTGAGGCGGTGTTCTCGGGACAGGATGTCTCTCTCTAGTTTGTCCATTTTGGCCCTCTTGTCCTTCTTGTACCCTGCAATGAGGGATATGGCCTGACCCCTAATCACAGTCTTGTAGGCTTAACAGAGTCTGGCCGAGCCGACTTAGGTCAAGTTTTCCTTGAAGTAGTGTTTTGTACTGATGAAAAGGCCCTCTCTTATAAGTCTTTGCTCTAAGTACCAGGGGTTTATTGATCGTACCACTCCCGGGGACCCATGGGTTGGGGCAAGAACCGTCCATATTGGGGAGGGGTCTGATATTCCCCTCGCTAGTTGCCTGACCTCTGAGTAGTGCTGTACCTGTTGCTGGTTCGTGATAAGGACGTCTATTCGAGAGAGGCTGCCATGTGTGCCTGAGTGAAACGTAAACTGTTGTTCTCTGGGTTGTGTGTGTGGCATATGTCCGTCATCCCAAGGGCCGCTAGGAAGTCACTTAAGATATTCAGCAAGGAGTAAGTGTGATAAGTCCTTCTAGTACAGCTGCAACAGCTCTTTCTACTGCTCTCCTAAACAACCTAAAGGCTCAGATTGTATAGTAAAAATGTCCATCTTTTAATTGACATCCAAGGTATGTAGATGAGTCCCAATGTTAGTGACAAAGTTTCTATTGAATATATTAGACTTGATGTAATTGCTGGATTGTATGAGGCGGTAGCTTGCAGATATTGGGCCCAATTCACAAACTGCATTTTTTAGTATGTAAAGTGGCACTACAGTAGTACTACTCATGGGCTACTAAATGAACTTCACAAACCTAAATCCAGAGACTTCCCCGTCTCGCCTATCGTTTCTGTGCAAAGGTCTATACCATGCATGTTTTCCTAGTAATCATGGGAGGGACACATGTGAGTGGCTGGAAAATGGTGAATATTTAACATTAAATGGGAGGAGTTTATCGAATTTAAGGAGGATTTTGGAAGGGACATGCTAATACAAAACACACACCCACAAAAGGGTAAGACTGTTGCAATTCACAAAATATACTTCTAAAGTTACTACAACCCTAACGTTGTCCAAACAGGTATACATGTACTCCAGCCCAGCCATGAAGTACTTCAAGCACCATACACGGTCAACCACTTGGGCAGTGCAACACGCTTCTATTGAACTCAATGCAGGGAGAGAATTAAAATAACACTCCACTGAAACTAATGTGAAATAAATTAAATTAGTTCAAAATTTTAAATTATGCATCTATATACAAATAGATATATAATTTTAAGTGATTAAAATATAAATAATTAGTGTAATGGTTTAATTTAATAATACATTTAAATTAACATAATACTTTTTTTAAATGTAGAAAGTTTTTAGATTAAGTAAATGTATAACTTTTAAACAAGTTTACTAAATACTAACTAAAAATAAACATGCTATTTAGGTTGAGTATTTTTTAATTTTTAGTTTAAAATAATATTTATAAATTAATCAATATATATTAACAATTTTATTAATTAATATACATTTAATTTGAGGGGTTACCATGCTGCAAAGTGTATTTTATTATTGTCAGGTTAATAAAATATGTTATAAATTCATTTAAATTTAACTTTACATTAAATATATACATTCATTTCCCTATGCTTTTCCACTGGGAAATCTCCATCTCTCTTCATTGGAAGTGGTGGAGACATGTGTGTCTACAACTAGGTATAAATCTCATCGCAGAAATAGTGAAAAGTATAAAAGTGGTGACTTACACCTAGGTGGAGTAATACTCATGTATATTTACCTTTGGGCCCAGAGTGATTTCCCTGGGTGCCATCAAAGCAGCCTTACAATCCACATACTCAGGAGGGCCAGGTTTGACTCCCAGGCTTGTCTGAGGGTATGAGCAGTATCTGGCATATGAATGACTGGTGACTTTATGTACTCTAGAGATCGTTTTCACTTCCTCCTGTGAGGATGTGGTGATTTATCCCTCTACGATAATCAAGTTTGACAGTGTGTTAATGTGAGTTATGTATAGGTGGAGAGGACGTGCCTAAACAGTAAGTATCTACAAAAGTGGGTCTGGGATAGTAGCTGGTAGGGCAGCTACTTGGGGAAGTTGTGTGCCTACTCACAAAGGGTTTCTTTGGTCAGTTTTCCCAGACTCTTCAATTGTGTCAGAGAATCATTGCAGACCTTGAATATGGTGCTGGTTGCCGGAGCAGAGCCAGCTGGGGGATGTTTCCCATAGAGGAAAAGCAGCGTTGATCTTCTCATCCCCAGGACCCAGAGCACAGCTTAACACGTTGGGTCAGTGCTGGAAACGAGTAAGCATTTCTTAAACATGATAAAATGAGCTTCTCTCTTGTAGGAGACAAAATCTGCCAGGCCCAGTTCATGAATGAAGGAAAATGTACAGCATTTCACAGTCGACACCATGGGAGCCCAATTTTGCCAGAAAAAGATTCATACTAGGGAGGCCAAACATTTAAACAAGGCGGAGGGGATCAGCACATGGTAATTTGGTAGAATGTAACAGGCTTAGCGCAATCAATCAATCAATCAATCATGTCACTTATAAAGCGCACTACATACCCGCGAGGGTCTCAAGGCGCTGGGGGAAGAGGGGGGTGGTGCTGCTACTGATCGAAGAGCCAGGTCTTGAGGAGTCTTCTGAAGGCCAGTAGGTCTTGGGTCTGTCGGAGGTTGGTGGGGAGGGTGTTCCAGGTCTTGGCGGCGAGGTGGGAGAAGGATCTGCCGCCGGCGGTCGTTTTCCGGATGCGGGGGACTGTGGCAAGGGCGAGGCTGGTCGAGCGGAGCTGGCGGGTGGGGGTGTAGAAGCTGAGTCGTCTGTTGAGGTAGGCTGGTCCGGAGTTGTGGAGTGCTTTGTGTGCGTGGGTGAGGAGCTTGAAGGTTATCCTCTTGTTGACAGGGAGCCAGTCCAGGTCTCTCAGGTGGGGTGTGATGTGGCTGCGTCGGGGGATGTCGAGGATAAGACGTGCAGAGGCGTTCTGGATGCGTTGCAGCCGTCTCAGGAGCATAGCCGTCGTTCCTGCGTAGAGGGCGTTTCCGTAGTCCAGCCTGCTGGTGACGAGGGCCTGGGTGACTGTTTTTCTTGTTTCGGTGGGGATCCACTTGAAGATCCTGCGGAGCATTCGGAGGATGTTGAAGCAGGATGAGGAAACGGCGTTGACCTGCTTAGTCATGGAGAGGGTGGGGTCGAGGATGACCCCTAGGTTGCGTACGTGGTCGGTGGGTGGCGGGGCTGTTCCCAGTGATGTTGGCCACCAGGAGTCGTCCCAGGCTGAAGGGTTGGAACCAAGGATGAGGACCTCCGTCTTGTCCGAGTTCAGCTTCAGGCGGCTGGTCCTCATCCATTCGGCGACGGCCTTCATTCCTTCGTGGAGGTGGGCTTTGGCGGTGTGAGGGTCTTTGGTGAGGGAGAGGATCAGCTGGGTGTCGTCGGCGTAGGAGATGATGTTGAGGTTGTGCTGTCGGGCGACGTGGGCGAGGGGTGCCATGTAGATGTTGAACAGCGTTGGGCTGAGGGAGGAGCCTTGGGGTACGCCGCAGTTGATCTTGGTGGCCTTGGATCGGAAGGGGGCGAGGCGGACGCTTTGTGTTCTGCCGGAAAGGAAGGATGTGGTCCAGTCCAGGGCCTTCTCTTGGATCCCGGCGTCGTGAAGGCGTGTTCGTAGTGTGTGGTGGCAGACCGTGTCGAAGGCGGCTGATAGGTCCAGGAGGATGAGGGCTGCTGTTTCTCCGTTGTCTAGCAGGGTCCTGATGTCATCGGTGGCGGCGATGAGGGCGGTTTCGGTGCTGTGGTTGCTGCGGAAGCCGGACTGGGAAGGGTCCAGGATGTTGTTCTCCTCGAGGTAGCGGGTCAGTTGTTTGTTGACGATTTTCTCGGTGACCTTCGCGGGGATCGGGAGCAGAGAGATGGGTCGGAAGTTCTTGAGGTCCTTGGGGTCTGCCTTGGGTTTCTTGAGTAAGGCGGTGATCTCGGCGTGCTTCCAGCTTTCCGGGAAGGTTGCTGTCTCGAAGGAGATGTTGATTATTTTCCGGAGATGGGGCGCGATGGCTGTACTGGCTTTGTTGAAGATGTGGTGAGGGCACGGGTCTAGCGGTGAACCGGAGTGGATGGTGTTCGTGATCTCGCTGGTGTCCTCGTCGTTGATGTTGGTCCAGGAGAGCAGGCGGTTGGTGGTTGTGGGGGCAGTGGTCTCGGTGGTTGCCGGGGCGGTCGTGGTGTTGAAGCTGTCGTGGATGTCGGCGATTTTGCGGTGGAAGAAGGTGGCCAGTGAGTCGCACAGGTCTCGCGACGGCTGGATGTCGTTGGTGTTGGAGCTGGGGTTGGAGAGTTCCTTCACGATGTTGAAGAGCTCTTTGCTGTTGTGTGCGTTGTTGTCTAGGCGGTCTTTGAGTGAGGCCCTTTTGGCGGATCTGATGAGGTGATGGTGACTGCGGGTGGCGCTCTTGTGGGCGGCGTAGCTGTCCGCTGTCCGTTCGTGGAGCCAGATCTTCTCCAGTTTTCGGCATGTTCGTTTGGAGGCCTGGAGGTCTTCGGTGAACCAGGTGGCTTTCTTGCTGGTGTGGCTGTTGGGCGGATTCTTGAGCGGGGCGAGGGTGTTGGCGCAGTCGTCGATCCACTGTCTGAGGTTGCGGGCGGCGGTGTCGGGGTCGGAGGGTTCGGCGGGTGGGCTCAGGGCGAGGGTTGTGGTTAGCTGGTCTTCCGTGACTCTGCTCCAGCAGCGGCGAGGCATTTGTTCGGTGCGGTGGTGCGTGGTGGGCTTCCTGTAGGTGAAGTGGATGCAGTGGTGGTCAGTCCAGTGGGGTTCGGAGGTGTGGTTGAAGGAGACGTGTGGGCTTGCGGAAAAGATGGAGTCGAGCGTGTGGCCGGCGGCGTGGGTGGGTGTAGTCACGAGCTGTCTGAGTCCGAGGGTGGCGAGGTTGTCGATCAGGGTGGTGGAGTTGGTGTCCTTGTTGTTCTCGAGGTGGAAGTTCAGGTCCCCGAGGAGGATGTAGTCCGTGGAGGCGATGGCGTGTGTGCTGACGAAGTCAGCGATGGAATCGCTGAACTGTGGTCGGGGTCCGGGGGGTCTGTAGATGAGGGTTCCTCTGAGGGTGGTGTTGGGATTGGTGTGGATCTGGAAGTGCATGTGTTCGGCGGTGCTGAGGGTGTCGTCGGTGTTGGTTGAGACTCTGAGGGTGTTCCTGTGGACGATGGCGATGCCTCCTCCGACTCCATTGGTGCGGTCCCTGCGGGTGATCTTGTATCCGTCCGGGATGGCAATGGCGATGTCGGGGGCTGAAGCGGGATTCAGCCAGGTCTCCGTCAGGAATGCGACGTCTGGGGAGGTTGAGTCGAGAAGGTCCCAGAGTTCGATGGCGTGTTTGCGGGCGGAGCGGGTGTTGAGGAGGATGCATCTGAGGTAGTTGGGTTCTTTCCTGGGCGGTGGTTTGGCGGGGCGGGTGCTGGCGAAGCTGCAGTTCCGGCAGGTGAAGGGCCCTTGGGTGCGCTTCGGGGTGGCCTGGTAGCAGGCGTGATCTTTTCCGGGGTTGAGTGCGTGGAGGGTGCTGGTGTCGTATCGGCGTCTGTTGATGTGGCGGGCGCGGGGGATGCCCGGACCAGGGGGTCTGGCGCTGGGCGCGGTCACGGCGCGGACGGGCGCAGACGGGCTTGCCTTAGGCGCGCCAGCGGCGCGCCCGCTGCGCGGCCGCACAGCGGCCGCCATAAATGGGGTGGTGGGAGGGAGGAGCAGGGAATGGGGCAGCGAATGGGCAGTGAGGGGGCGGGGCCGCAGGGGCGCAGCGGCGGGAAACAGGCACAGAAGGGAAAACGAGCACAATCAGGGCATCAAGGGGGCACAGAAAGGAAAAAAAACGAGCACAATGAGGGGCAGCAAGGGGGCACAGAAAGGAAAAAACTAGCACAATGAGGGGCAGCAAGGGGGCACAGAAAGGAAAAAACTAGCACAATGAGGGGCAGCAAGGGGGCACAGAAAGGAAAAACTAGCACAATCAGGGGCAGCAAGGGGGGCACAGAAAGGAAAAAACGAGCACAATCAGGGGCAGCAAGGGGGCACAGAAAGGAAAAAACTAGCACAATGAGGGGCAGCAAGGGGGCACAGAAAGGAAAAACGAGCACAATCAGGGGCAGCAAGGGGGGCACAGAAAGGAAAAAACGAGCACAATCAGGGGCAGCAAGGGGGCACAGAAAGGAAAAACGAGCACAATCAGGGGCAGCAAGGGGGGCACAGAAAGGAAAAAACGAGCACAATCAGGGGCAGCAAGGGGGGCACAGAAAGGAAAAAAACGAGCACAATCAGGGGCAGCAAGGGGGGCACAGAAAGGAAAAAACGAGCACAATCAGGGGCAGCAAGGGGGGCACAGAAAGGAAAAAACGAGCACAATCGGGGCAGCAAGGGGGCACACAGACGGAGCTGTGTGGTGGGGGAGCGACCTACCAGTCAAGCGCAGGGCCTCCATTTGGGTGTTGTACCTCTACACATCAGGGATAAGTGGAATGGGTTCTGCAGAATCAAGGCCCTCTTTAACCCCACAAAAATGTGGAGAATAGTTTTTGCCCACATTTTTTAGTCTTCTTGGGCTATGTGTATCCCCAGATGTCCACGAGCTCTGGAGTCCCTCAATGTTATATGTTATATGTTATGTTATAATGTACTTGTAAAGCGCTCAGCTACTCAAAAGAGTGTCCCGGCGCTAGACGGTGCCCTAAATTATCCTGCTAATACCAGGCTAACGTTTCTGCTGAAATAACCAGGTTTTAAGTTGTTTACGGAAATTCAACAGATCGGGAACTTGTCTGAGATGCTGAGGCAGACTATTCCAGCTACGGGCAACCTGAACTTGAAAAGAGCGTCCCCCTCTGCACAAACGGGAGAATCTAGGGACCGCTAGAAGATACTGGTGAGAGGATCTTAAAGATCTCCCTGGTGCATAGCGAAGTACTCTCTTCCTGATATAGTGGGCCCCCAAACCATGAAGAGCCTTAAAAGCCAGAACTAATGCCTTGAAAAGGATTCTGTTTCGAATAGGGAGCCAATGCAAAGCAATCAGGTGGGGGGAAATCCGAGTTCTGGGGCCAAGCCTGAGAACTGCCCTGGCTGCCGCATTTTGGACAACCTGAAACTTGTTTATCAGAAACTCCGGAAGTCCTAAGTATAGAACATTTACGTAGTCCAGCCTAGAGGCAATGAGGGCCTGAACCACGATCTTTCTATGAGAGAAAGATAGCATGGGCAGGAATTTTCTGAGCATTTTAAGAAGACCGAAACAAGAACCTGCAACAGACTGGACCTGGGTTTTCATGGAAAGGGAATCATCCAATTTCACCCCCAAGTTCTTGACTGCCCTGACCGAAGACTGAGGAGGTGACATATCAGCTGGCCACCATTGTTTCCATACATCCTGGGGTGGTGATCCGAAAAAAATGATTTCGGATTTCTCAGGATTACATTTAAATTCATTAAGTCTGAGCCAGGTAAAAACTTTTTTCAAGCAATTTTTGATCAGCTCTCCGTCAAAGTCTTCACCCTTCTCACACGTGAACAACAGCTGCGTATCATCAGCGTAAGAAATGATTGTTGCCTCACAAGCTTCGACCAAAGGGGCGAGAGGGGCCATATACAGATTGAACAAAGTTGGGCTCATAATAGAGCCCTGTGGAACACCCACTTTCAGAGGCGGGATAGTAGCAGAAAAGGGGGGGGACCAGACCTCCTGGTTTCTGTCCTCTAAAAATGAAGAGAACCATTTCAGCACTGTGTCCCCAAGGCCGCACTCCCGCAGTCTCTGCAGGAGGCGGACATGGGGCACGGTGTCAAACGCTGCAGATAAATCCAGGAGGATCAGTACTGCTTTACCTCCTTTATCAAGTTTTCCTTTTATAGCCTCAGAGATTTCAAGTAAAGCAGTTTCTGTACTGAAGTTGGAGCGGAACCCGGACTGGCTCGGATGAAAAAGATTATTAGATTCCGCGTACTCGGTAATCACTGAGTTTACATATTTCTCTAAGGTCTTTGCGAAAAATGGAAGGAGAGAAATTGGTCTGTAGTTGGTTAGAATTAGAGGATCAGCAGAGGGCTTTTTCAGCAGTGGGAGTATTTTAGCGCATTTCCATATCCGTGGAACCTGCCCATTACTTAATGATGAGTTAAGTACTGTGTTAGCCTCCGTATTAATAATCTCAGCCACGGAAGCCAATATTTTCGTGGGGCATGAATCAACAGGAGACCCTGACTTAAGGCCCTTCATAATCTCCAGGGATGTCGCTAGAAGAAGGGGGGGAAACTGTGTAAGGGAAGAACCATTTCCTAAACCATTGGGAAATGGCAGTATCGTATTTTTATCTTCCTCTGAAAGAGACACAGCAAAGGAGGTTTGGATATTAATAATCTTCTCATGGAAAAAGGATGCTAGCTGATTAGTCCATTCTGATGTAGGGGTAAAAAGTCTAGCCACTGCATTTGGAGCAGAGAAATCTTTAACAATTTTGAAAATTTCTTTACATTTTAGGCTCTACTGCCAACGCAAAGAGAAGCAGCAACAGCGGGCAGGCCTGAAGGGAGCCCTGGCATCAGTAAATGAGTCTGACAGGGTCTCATTACAGCACCACCAGTAGACGATTCACAAGTACTTTTGCTAGTACTTTGACCTCTGTGTTGATTAATGAAATTGGCATTTTCGGAGCTTGGGACAGTCTAGTTCTCCAACGAGTAGCTTGTGAGCTACTGGTTGCTATCCAGTTACCTTTAAGTAGCTCACCTGGGTGCATCCCAGCTTACTATATGGGAAGGTTTAGATTGATTGAATTAATATATGTATGCCAAAATTGAAAAGGGTGTATTGGAGAAGGAAATCTGTGTATTTTCAGAATTCATAAGCTGATGATTGGAGAAAATGGTTGAAATTCCAAAATATATTTAAAGCTTATATTTAAGTAATAAATCATGCAGAGTTGAGGAGGCTTATTACTCATATTAATATCTTGGAACCAGGGGCATTGCGGTTGGGGCTGTTATGATTTACCCATTTAAAGGCGTCCCAAAGTGATCAAATAAATTACTTTACTGCTGGCAGCCCTGCATGATGCACTAAGGAGACCATTGCTGGTAATGTTGCATGGGATAGCCACTAATGTAATCTTGTCTGATATGGGCACTGTTACTACACTGATATTTTAGTAGCTCAGGATAATTTTCAATAAACATAAGTAGCTCTTATCACAGAAAAGGTTGGGGACCCCTGGTCTAGTTTCAAGAGCACTGTCATGACTGCTTTACAAGTTTCGAGGAAGTTTGCTCTCTCCGCATGAGATAGAGAACATTGTGTATTTGGGGTTGGGCAAGAACTGCTGAGAAACATTCCCCAGGAATCCCATTGGGGTTTGGGGGTTTCCCTGTGGAGAGTTGACCAATAGCTTTAGAGAGCTCCTCTGCTGTGAAGTTGCTGTCTAGTGTGCTCAGCTCGGAGAGCTTGGTTATAGGCATGGTGTTTATGAATACCTCCACCCTATCTGAAGGTATGAGTGTAGTAGGACCACATAAAATGTGGTAAAACAGGGCAAATTCTTGAGCGATTGCTATCGGGCTTGTGAGAAGCCTTCCTTTAAGATCCACCCACTCACACATACTTTCTTCTTCCCATCAACTCAGCCATTGCAAC
This sequence comes from Calotriton arnoldi, assembly GCA_963921515.1. NCBI lineage: Eukaryota > Metazoa > Chordata > Amphibia > Caudata > Salamandridae > Calotriton > Calotriton arnoldi. The sequence continues at coordinate 743,382 of CAWUFW010001642.1, read as the reverse complement.
AAATTCCTTTTTTATTATTGTATTAGTATTTTCTGCTTTGGGAAGTAATTCTGCTCCGTTTACCTTCCTCCAAAAGATGCTGTTGATATCAGAGCATAGTTATTTTCAGCTGATGAAGGTTATTGTCTCATTCATGTGTTTGGTATCGTTGCTGTGGTTCAAACACAGATTCCCTTAGGTGGAAGGTCTCTGCTGTGGATTTACATTTCAGGTCTGAAATGTACATTATTGCCTTGCCTCTTAACACCGGTTTAAGAGCCTCCCACAATGTCGGAGGGGATTCAAATCCTTCTGTGTTAATGAGAAAGCACTGTGTTGTCATTTCCCTAAGGGTATCCCTAATGTCCTCTTTGGTCAGCCACCATGCTTGTGTGATGACAAGTCCTGCTGCTTGGTCAGCTTTTATATTGTGATATACTGCGATTTCAATGGGGGATTATCTGATATGCGAGTGCGCAGATGTGACTATTCAAGACTGAGCATATGTCTGATGCGGGGACAAAGAAGCAGTCGATACAAGGGAAGGAGACAGAAAAAAGGTATAATGAAGGTCCGTAAGATGATGGTAGAGCCAAGTCTCACAGAGTTTGTCTGAGGTTACAACGGCTGCTAGAGGCATCTGGGCTTCTGAGGACGAGATAGGGGGGCATGTCTGTCTGTTGATTCATTCATAAGCCCCCTGATGTATCTCCCTACAATTGTTAGGTCTGCAGGCCCATAGTGAAATAGACCTAAGCAGTTGCAGTAAAGCTGTTGATGCAGGGGTGAGTCATACACATTCAAAAGTGTTACTGTCTCCCATGAAAAACGCTTGATATCACATAGTGGCCTAGTTAGCCAGGCCATGTCTAGTTGACTTGCAGAAGGAATTTAAATTTGAGTCCTATTGCTCCTATCGTGGAACCATGGGCAAAGCCTGCATGATATACTGAGTGGAATTCTTATCTGCTTAGGAATCTACAATTGTTCTCAAACAGGTAGGTCTTCTGGAGCCATAACATCTGTGCGTTGTGGTGTCATTCTGCATTTAAAACTCCCTTTCTTCTAACTTTGTCTAAAAGGCTATTGACATTCCAGGACAGGCATCTAAATTGTGCGGGTCTAACCTATATTTACTCTGAGCAGTGATTATATCTCTACTTTGAAGTGCCCACACAAATACTGTGCTTACATTTTTCAACTTATCTGGTATAGGCTTACTCCAATGGTCTGCTCAGGGTGTCGAGGTATGGAAAGTGGTGAATCACGTGACCAGAAATGGCTCCCCTACTGCGTATCTTTCTTTATTGTTCTGGATTCAAAATCCAATGTACAGGCGTGATATTATAGATCAGGGCACTAGCAAGCAGAGGGAAGTAGAGGTTCACATGCTTGCCATTGCAGATATTGGCTACTCTGACAGTGCCAACTGTGTGGATTGTTGCATATCCTTTGAAGTCTTTCGCTGTGCATTGTAGCCATGGCCCTTGGGCGAGGTCTGGGCTTGTTGGTGTGGTGTGTGAGGCAACCACCAAGTGACTGATACTAAAGATCTGCATTGGGCTGGGTGCGACCATTGCGTCCAGCAAAGGACAGCCTCTGTGCTTTTATCAACTACAGGTCCAGGGTGACAGTATACTAGCTTACATCCAAACCAAGTGTGCCTATCTTTGTCTCAAGTGTTGGCATGGAGGCCTGAATTGCTTGAAACATAACCTCTGTGGATGCAGGGGATCTCCCTGCATACGCAGCTGGATGGTCTGAGTGGACTAGCCTGTAGATACTGTCAGTGGATTCACATTTCGCATATATGTATCTAGTTTTCCTTTGTTAAAGATATGTCCTGCTTTGTCCATCCCCATGTTGGTGTTGCATGCAGTTCAGCCTAGCTTTCATCCTAGCTAGTGCATTGTATTTATTAAACCATCATGCCATGACTCCTAGGTGGCTGAGGTAGCATTGAATAATCTCTGACTATATTAGCTTCTGCTATCGGAACAAGGCAAGGCAACTTCACAGCTTCTCGAGGACCTGCCATTTTTTAAAGGTACCTTGCTCCTTTATTCATATGAGAGAAAGTACAGGTAGCTGCGTGCTGTCTAGAGTCAGGCGTGTTTTCAATGATGAGTGTTCATCGGAGCCCCCAGTCAATACTCCCAAGGCCAGGTTCCTTTTGTGTGGAGACAGGTCTCCACCTGAGCATCAATCCGCTGCACTTCATGTGGTGAAAATGATATGGGGGAGGGACACCCTCTATACAGTTTGCCAGGCTAAATATTACTCAGGTGAAAGCCATAATGGAGGCCTGGTAGCCTGAGAGGCAAATAGTTACTGTCCTGACCCAAATGATTGGTCATTGCATCCTCATGATAGAGGTGTTTCTGTCTCCTTTACATTAGTGGCAAGGGAGTGGGTATTTCAACTGTACACTTAATTTTGGCCTTCCTTTGGTAAGATTGTGAGGAGGCTTCCACCTCGTTCTTTGCTGTTTGTTCTCTGCAGAGAACAAAGAGAAAGGGCTCTCCATTAATTGCAGACACCGAGTTCCCATGGTCACGCCAACTGCCAGTTCTGGAAATATTTGAGATTCTATGAGTTTCCTACGGGTCACAGCCCACTTCACACCTGCTGCCGAGTGTTTATGAAATGTCAAATACCGAGGTTAAGAGCACAAGCATCTGATGCTTTGTAAGGAGGGATATGGTTACTTCACTTGCCGAAGCTGAATGCTTTGTTCGAGTCAGGCACTTTCCAGGCCTGTAGCAGTGTATCACCTACCTGCAGCATGGACCCGGATAAGGACCCGCTGACAATGCTTTGTCCTAGGAGAGGAGGGCACTGCTGTGGGTGGAACTCGTCTTCCTCATCAGTAGTGTCCAGGGTCCATGGTAGCGCATTCGTTCTCCACCAAGTGGGCTTGGCTAGGGTCTCGCCAAAGACCCTTTGTATCCGAGGAGAACTGTGCCACAGACAGACTGTGCCGTGCCCAGTCAGATGTCTAGTCACCATCTTAAATTCGCCTGCTACCATTTTGCAACTGCATGTTCTGAGGTCTCACAGGATCCCAAGTAGAGGGAGAATTACTTGGGTGAAAAACAACCTAATGTCTTTCTCCCCTGGTCTCACGTGCTACGTTTGTCTTACAGTTTCTCTCTCCTCCTATGCTGCCTTCTTCATGTGTGAATTCCCTAATTCAACCTGCATGAACCCGGATCTACGTTGAGGCCGCTTCAGCTGAATGCGGCCCACCACACCATTCCAGCTTCACCAAGCGCTAGTGTCAATGGTCCCAAAGGTGTTTTATGGCAAAGAAGTGGGCAGCATTAAGAAAGATGCTAAAGTGCTGGGTGGCAGCTTTATTAAGATGCGTTCCCATCTTGACAGGATACTCTTTTGCCATCTTTTTTTCTTTTCTGGAATAATGATGTGAGACTTATAACGTCTCAGAAACAACAACTGGGTAGAGTTGTTGATATCCACAACGTGGGAGACTACCAAGAACACGGCATGTTGCAAAACCCATTCCCACAAAGCTTCTTCTAGCAGAGCTGCTTTGAGTGAGTGCTCCCTTATTTTGCAACACAGAAGGCAAAGGTGTTATAAGAGTAGATTCCCACCACTTGGTATCTCACCAGTGAGTAGAAGGATTTCAATGCTAATATTGCCTTCAGCTCCAAAACGATTACATGCAGGGTAGCATCGAATCTGTCTCTGCAGGCATTGATGGATAGTTCTCAGTAGTGTTACACTTACCTGTACTGTGAGGAGTCAGTGGTGACCGCAAGTTGTGGAAGGAGCAGATAGAAGTGACAACCGACCAAAAAAATGGGACCATGTGTCCACCTTTCCTTGGTTGGAATAAAAAAGGATGGACCTGAATGGGCTTTCACTAATCAACCAGCAGTTGATCAGAGTGTTCCACCAGATAGTGTTGCAGGGAATGCGTGTGTAACTTTGCCTGGGGTTTCAACTCAACTGTGCAAGATGTCTGCTGTGCCAGTAGCCTTGGAAACCACCTTGCTATAATGGTCACACTAATCATAAAGTGATCCACTACTTTTAAGATTGCATATAAACCCTCTAGAGGATGTACAGCATTAGCTAGGGTGGAATTCGGACTTGCCCCGGGAAATAAATTCTTTTGAAGAGAGCAAAGTAGTATTTGTGTAGTTACCTTATAACCTACGTTTGAGTAAAATCCTGATTGGGGGCTTTTCTGTAGCCTGAATCCTCATTTGACACTGCACTGAGACAGTCATATACTCACACACTGCAACAGACCTCTTACTGTCGCACAAGTGCTTGGATCTTTAGGGCCTATTCACGAAATTAAATGTACTACTAGTAACTTTTAACACGTAGGAGGAGGTCTCCTCCCTATGGTAAAATATGGGGAAACTATAAAACGTTTATTAAAGATTTAAAAAATAAAATAGTAAATATTTTATGTTAAATAATAATGTTATTTTAAAGTTAGAGCACAATAAAAAATCCTACAGCACTATTAACTTAAATATTTAATTAATTTAAATTCATTTAATTAAAATTCTTTTTGGAGTTATTTAAAAAAATCCCATGTAAAGTAAAATGCTTATATTTATTATGTATTAAAATTGCTAAATGTTATGTATAGAATTAATTTAAATTACTGTAATAATAAAAAAAATTTTTAATAGTTACATCAAAAAGATTGTTAAACAGCCAGGGCCTGCCACCGTGCAGCGCAACATTATCTCTATGAGGTAAGAGACAGAGCCGGAAAGCTCCTAGCCTGGTTAGACAAGAGAGACATGAGGACCCAATAGGTTCTTGAAATAATGAACGACAGGACATGGCCGCAGTCTTTGCGGACTACAACGCCTGCATCTATTCTTCAGTGAATACAGCCTCGATCGGAGACTCTCGTCAGCTACTGGCTGATATCCAGATGCCTGGTCTCTCACACACAGAGACCTCATGGATCAGGACTTGACGGAAGAAAAGGTGGCGGAGGCCATCTGTGCATTGAACTCAGGTAAAGTGGTGAGCACCCAAAATTGCCCCCCACCTCTTACGCATGTTCCAAGAAAGTCATGAGACGGGCGTGATGCCCGAGATCAAAGAACAGCCAATATAGTCATCATCATCATCAAATCACTTTATTTGATCCTTATTCAATAAGATAATAAAAGTTAGAGCATACAAGCAAAGAACATTCATCATTATACAAAATATTAAAATATCCTGTTAAAACCATCAATTAAAAACAGATAAAAACTTGTAATTCCTTCTACGTCATTGTGCAATCTCCTGGTCTTCAAAGAAAGGCATAAAAAAGACGCAACACAATAACAAACAAAGTGATGAGACAATGATTGTAAAAAGAACCTCCCTGGGCGGCATTCCCTAAAATTATATTTGAGCATTATTGGCAGTATAAATCTTTTATGATAGTTCAAATAAAACTTGCAAAAGAAAAAAATATGCAGATTAGATTGTGTAGACACACCATCGCATGGACAAGGCCAACATACAAGGGGTAAGATTTAAACTGAACCTAAGTAGGATAAATCTATGGCGTTGATTTTTCACGGATAGTAAATATGGGGCCGTCCCTCTAAATAGGATTTTACGGGGGCGTGGCCAAGATGGCGGCGGAGTAGCTGCGTTTTTGTTGAGCTCCGCTCGCCGAGGCCGGTCCATTTGCCCTAAATAGCCGCATTGGGTCCCTAACCAGCCTGGAATTGCTCCCAAACACACCGGGCACACATACTCTACTTGTGGGGCCTGCAAGGGGGCGACGGACTCAATCGGGAAGGGGTGAGTGTTATGTTTACGTCATAATTGTTGTTGTTATTATAAGTATACGTGCTACCTCGTGGCACGATGTTGTGGTTCTTCCTGCTCTCATTCCATCTGTTCAGTTGTAATGTTCTAGATTCTTGAGCATTGCAGCTGAGCAGTTGGAGTGAGGAGGAGGAGATTTACTTATTCAGCCTTGGTGCTCCTTTATGTATAATAAAGGTCTTTTTCTTACATTCGTGTGGACCTTCCATCTCTACAAATTTGGCGACGAGTTGAAGGAGCACCTGAACCCTACGGAAAGTTTGTTACGGATTTCCAACCGTGGAAAAGGAACAGAACGAAGTCGAAAATTACCCTCTATACATGACTTCGCAACGTTACTAACTGTATTCTTCGTTTACTCGGGTAAGAATTATTTTTTCAACTTTAAGCCCCGAGATTTTTCGATTAATTACAAGTAGCATTCTCCTCAGCGCGACGTTCAAAAATGAACTGTTAAACCTACCTCTCACGCGCACCCTCGCTACCAGCATTCTCTGGGCGGAATCCTCGCTACCAGCATTCTCACGGCGGAATCCTCACTACGTGCTATTCTCTTGCGCGTCTAACCTAGCCCGGCATCCTTACAATTTACGAGCTCACGCTCCCACGTCACTACGCAACTCGCTTTACGGGCGGCGCCATCTTAAAAAAAATTTTTTTTTTTTTTTTTATTAACTTCACTCGTTACTACCACAGAGTGAATTTACACCGAGGAAACTGTCGGAAAGGATTCACGAAGCCTAATTTCAAGTAATTTTTACGCTGTAATATTTATTTAACCAGCCTTATTATTTACAATACAGTTGCTGAGCATAACTTTTATTCTTAACAAGATTTTAGCTGGATTTACATAATTTTATCCTTTTTGTGATACATTCTACATGGCAACTCAAAACTTTACAATACAACCTCCTCAAGCCTTCTGGCCTGCAGGAGGAAATCCTTGCATGAAATGGAGTGAGTGGAAAGCCTATTTCCTAAATTTTATTGACACCATCGACGAAGAGGGAAAGATGAAACCAGAAAGGAAGAAAAGACTTTTCCTACATTCTATTGGTCCACAAGGTTTAAAAAGTTATGAACAAATGAAAAAATGTGTAGGTACAGGAGATTCTAATGTTTTCCAAGATATTTTACGTGACTTTGATAACCATTTTTCTCCCAAAGTATGCATAGGAATAGTCAGATTTAAATTTTTTCAAAGGAAACAAGATCCTAATGAAACCATTGATGAATACGTTGCTGCACTCAGGAGGTTAGCTGATGACTGTAAATTTGATCACTTGCAAGAACAATTGATACGTGATCAAATTGTCATGCACGCTTGTGATCCTGCAATTCAAGAGAGACTGTGGATAAATGGTGATGCTTGTCTAGATGACATTTTAGCCTTGGTAAGGAAAGCAGAACTCTCTGGTCGCAGTGCCAAAATCTTGAAAGCCGAAAGTAAAGTGTCAAATGAGGATGTCATATGTAAGGTTAAAAACAAAAGTCAGGGAAATTATAATTCTAAAACCTACGACTTCAAAAAGAAAACTCAAATAGGCATTACGGATCCTAAACAAAAAGAATACTTTAGATGTTATCGTTGCGATAGCCCTACGCATTTAGCCAACTATAAGTTTTGTCCAGCTTTAAAGCAACGATGCTCAATTTGTAAGATGCAAGGACATTTCACAAAAAATTGTAGAAGGAAGAATGATACTAAAGTGAAATGTATTGAGGAAAATAATTCCGGGGATGAAATCAACTTAGTTAAAAAAATTATGCATTGTGACATAAATGAATCACATGAATATAATTCATACATGCTGAATATCAATGACAAAAATATTGAAGAAAAGAAGAAACCTATTTGTACAATGAATATTGGTGGCGTTGATGTTCAAATATTCGCGGATTCTGGTTCACCTTACACAATTGTTGATGAAAATGTATGGAATTCTATATTTGTAGAAAAGATCGGTAGTAGACTTTACGAACCAGATATCGCTCCTAAAGGGTATTCTGGAGAAAAAATAGATCTTATAGGTTATAGAACCTTAGTATTTAAGTTTAAAAACAGAGAGTCTATGGGAAAATTATACGTAGCAAAAAAAGGTCCCTCTGTGCTTGGTTGGCTAGACCAACGTAATTTAAACATCATTTTGAATCCTAACAGCCCTGAACCTGTTTTAGTCATTGATGAAGATAATGATGCCAGTGACAATATACTTAAAAAATTTCCGGAAGTTTTTAATGGGAAGATCGGGGAACTAAAAATTTCGAACATGAAATTGTTTTAAAAAGGAATTTACTCCCAAAACTCTTAAGTTAAGAAATGTTCCTATTTTATTGAGAGAAGAAGTAGAAAAAGAATTAACTAAATTAGTAGAGGCTGATGTGATTGAGCCTATAGAGTCCTCAGAATGGATTTCTCCAGTGGTTATAGCTAGACGTAGCAATGGTAAAATCAGAATTTGTATTGATTTACGCCATGTTAACAACAACATTGTGGTTGATAAGTTTCCTTTACCTAAGATTTCTGAAATGCTTAGTCTTGTTAAAGGTGCTAATTGTTTTTCCACAATAGATTTGTCGGCTGCATATCATCAAATTCGCCTAAAGGAAGAAAGCAAACACATCACAGCTTTTATTACACCCATTGGTTGCTTTCAATATAAACGTCTACCTTTTGGCTTAGCGTCAGCCGCAGCTATTTTTCAAAGAATTATGCACCAACTCTTTGGGAAACATACCAATGTTCGTTGCTTTCAAGATGACATATTGGTTTTTGGGAAAAATAGATCAGAACATGATGATACATTGGAGGAAGTTTTTAAGATTTTACAAGAGAATGGGCTCACAGTCGAACATTCTAAGTGCAAGTTCGCAGTCAAATCTGTCACATACTTAGGACACGTTTTGTGTGGTGAAGGTGTAGCTACTAAACCAAAGCTGGTTGAAGCAATTCTTGATGCACCACCACCATCCAATAAAGATGAACTCAGATCTTTTCTGGGTCTAATAGAATTTTACAATAAATTCGTAAAGGGTTTTGCTAGCAGAGTATTTAACATTAGACAACTGCTTAAAAAAAATGCAAAATTTGTCTGGTGTAATAAATGTAAGGTAGAATTTATTGATGTAAAAAAAGCCATCGCAGAAGCCCCCATTCTTTCAGGTTTTGACTCAAACCTTAATAATATCATTACAGTGGATGCCAGCAATAAGGGTTTGGGGTGTGTCCTATCTCAATCTGACCAGGAAGGGAAGGAGTGTATCATTGCTTATGCTTCTCGTGCCTTAACTCCCACAGAAGGAAAGTTTTCTGTAATAGAAAAGGAAACTTTGGCCTGTGTCTGGGGCTTAGAACATTTTCGTACTTTTGTCTGGGGAAGTCATTGCACGGTTCGTACAGACCATAAACCTTTAGTTAGGCTGTTGACAACAGAAGGATTGTTTAAGGCTTCTGTAAGAATTGCAAGAATGTCTATGCGACTACAAGATTTTAATTACGCCATGGTATATGTACCTGGAAAGAGTAATGTAATAGCCGATTTTTTATCTCGTATGCCTCTTGATTTAGAAACATGTGAAAACAATGAATGGGATGATTTCAGTATAGCTTTGGTTCATGACCAAGGTGTACCAAGGGTTTCAGAAGACACTTGGATTAAAGAATATTCCCATGATAAAGGATTGCAAAAAATTATCACATGGATTACGTATGGTTGGCCAAACAAATCCTTTCTAAATAGCCATGAGAGAGCCTTTTGGGAAATCAAAGATGAACTTTCTGTCAATAATGGAACAATTTTTAGAGGTGATAGGGCTGTACCTCCGTTATCCCTTAGAAGCAAAGTTCTAGACCTTTGTCACGATGGCCATTTTGGCGTGGTTAAGACCAAACAAAGAGTTAAAGTGTGGTATTGGTGGCCTGGGATTGATGTTGAGGTAGAAAGGTCTGTAAGGAATTGTTGCATGTGCGCCAATTCAGACAAATCTCTAAAAACTTTAAAACCTACAATGTGCAATCCCATTGTTCCTGTAAAACCATGGCATACCATAGCTATAGACATCATGGGACCGGTAGGATCTCCTTCCAAATATGTCATTGCTATGATTGACACTTTTTCAAGATGGCCTGTCGTTAAAATAGTAGACAATGTGAATTCCACAGAAGTGTTGAAATTTATGGACAGTGTATTTATTAATGAAGGATTACCGGCGCAAATTATAAGTGACAATGGTGTGCAATTTAAATCTAATTTAGCGAGGGAATATTTTGAAAAATTAGGTATAATTCACAGAACTACCTCACTTTATAATCCCAGTGGTAACGGAATGATTGAAAGATTTAACAGAGTGCTTAAGGGAAGCATTCAAATGGCAATGAAAAATAATTTAGATTGGGAGTATCAATTGTTTAAAACTGTTTGGGTTTACAGAACCACCATTCATGATGTTTTAGGGGTTACTCCTTTTGAAGTGATGCGTGGAAGGGATGCCAGAACTAAATGTAATCCGGAGTGGTTAGTTGAGAACAATAGTTCAGATTTGTCTGTGGAAGAGATAAGAAATAGAATTGTTAGTAAACATATGAAATATAGAGATGATTTCAACAAAGGGAAAGAATCTGTAGAAAAAAAAATCCATGTTGGTTCTTGGGTGAAGGTTAAGCTTCCATGGAAGGTGAAGAAAGGAGAAAGTCAATTCTCTGGTCCTTTTCAAGTTGTTGAAGTATTAAGGAATGCGGTTCGTTTGAATGATGGAAAGGTTTGGAATTTGAAAAGAATTGCCATTTTAAGGGGAGAACAAGGTGTATATTCTGAATCTCCTGTTTCTTGTACTCCACTTTCAGAAGAATGTTTTCCAGATCCTGCTTATACAGATGAAAGATCTACAAACTCTGTATGTAGGTCAGAAGGTTTGAGTATTTCAGTTGAGGACGACAATTCAGAGTTCTCCACAACTGGAACTCATTATGATATTAGCAAAACTCATACTCAGGTAAATGAGGATCTTTCTGGGTTCAATGAAGATCAAACTAATTTTGAGAATGTTAGAAATTTAGATAGACCTCTTAGAACAAGAAACAAACCTGTGTACTTAAATGACTTTATTTGTGACTATGATTAAGTGACAATGTATATTCACTTTTGTTCTTTTGTTCACTTTTCTTCAGAGGGAAGATGTGTTATGTTTACGTCATAATTGTTGTTGTTATTATAAGTATACGTGCTACCTCGTGGCACGATGTTGTGGTTCTTCCTGCTCTCATTCCATCTGTTCAGTTGTAATGTTCTAGATTCTTGAGCATTGCAGCTGAGCAGTTGGAGTGAGGAGGAGGAGATTTACTTATTCAGCCTTGGTGCTCCTTTATGTATAATAAAGGTCTTTTTCTTACATTCGTGTGGACCTTCCATCTCTACAGTGAGGCTGCCGCCGGCGCCCCGAGGCTTGCAGCGTGGGGCACAGCGGGGCATACCTTGAAGCAGACTTGTGGAATGCGGAGTCTGAACTGACGGTGGGCGCCCCCCGTGAGCTGCGGGGACGCCCGGCGAGATGTTGGCGCAAAGCCCCGGCCCGTACCTGACCGGCCCACAGTCTGGACTCGTGTGAGGCGCCTGGGGAGGCCTCCCGGCGGCATCGCTCCCGGCCCCAGTACGGACGCGCTCCTAACGGCTGCCGGGGAGATGAGGTGAGGAGTGCGAGGGGTCCGGCCGCCGGGAGCTGAAAGCATTGCTGGTCACAGTATCAAAGCTGCAGCGGGGAACTCACCGCGGGGGGAGCACATCCCGAGCCTGCCTGGCGGAGTACCTCCTGGCCCCAACTAAGAAGCGGTGGCCTGAGCGTGCGGGGCCCGCACGAGTGAAGCCGCGAGTGATAAGACCCTGAAGTGGCCCCGACGGCACCCGGGGAGAAGCGGGCATGCCCTTCCCCTTCTGGAGGATCTAAGTGGAAGTGAGCTGCGGGCCTGGGGGGGGGGGGGGGCACAAGATTTGAAGGCTGTGAGGCGGTGGGAATGCGGATTCTGGCCAGAAATGGTGCCCATGTCTGACCGGCCTGAGTCTCGGGAGTAGGCCTTACCTCCCTTGGGCCTCGGGGCTCAGGCGGCACATTGCAGATGCCTCCGGGCATGGGACAGCGCTGATTTGCCCCCAACTATTGAGCACAGCGCAGGGAGAGCCGGGGCACAGCAGAGCTGAGGAGCCAGGAATAGGAAGGGGCCTAGAGCCGCCCAGGTCCGAGATTGGGGAGTGGGCCTTGCCTCACAGACACCAAGGCCTCGCCAATACTTTGCAGCCATGCCTGCTCGGAGATGATAATGGAGCGGGCCCCAGGGATAAGAACCCAGTGACTGAGGCGAGAACAATTGATCGCAGCGGCCGGAAGGCCTGACATTGCAAACCAGCGCCATCAGTCGGTCTGGAGAACTTGAGGCAGCGCAAGAAGACACGTATTAGGCCTACTGCAGCAACACACCCCCCCCCCCTGCTGACTGGGCCCTATTGTTGGCCGCGAGCTTGAAGAGCCCCCCCAGTTTTCAGGACCCCCTGGACTGTAGCTGGCTGATTCTTGGGGCGCCAGCCCGAACCCAGCCGCGTTGGAGCTACCGCCTCACTGGGTCAGTGGCCCCTGAATAGTCTGGTGATCTAGCCCGACTTGAGTCCGGACGCCGGGCGGTCGGTGAGCGTTTGCCCAGGCCCTGCAGAGATGTCCACACATCGCGCAAAGAAGGATCCCACTATTAAGGACCTCCTACAGAAACTAGGCCCACAGAAGGGAGACCAGTCGATGGCCCAACAACAGGAGAAGGAGGTAGACTCTCCAGGTGAGCGCCAAGTGGAACCTATCACTCGGGGATTCCTAGAGCAGCTATTCGGCTCCCTGAGAGAGGACTTCGCGAGCCTGAGACAGGACGTTGCCTCGGACATCAAACAGATTAGAGAGGAGGTGCAGGAAATCGGCGACCGGGTGGACTCGCTGGAAAAGAATGGCGACCGGAGGGAAGAGGAGATCACCGAACAGACCCGTGAGTTGCTGGAGCTCAGGGACCGAAACGAGGAGCTTTACCTCCGCCTCGAAGACTTGGAGAATCGCTCTCGAAGGTCCAATATACGCATCAAAGGCGTACCTCTCCTTGCTGATGGGGGGAAATTGGAGGACTGGGTGACCCGCTTCTTCCGCCATGTGGCCCCTGCGCTTGGCGACAAGGACATCATTCTGGACCGCACTCATCACACGGGCCGTCCGGCGAGGGATCCGGGACAACATCAGGACATTCTCACATGCCTTCACTCTTTCCAACAAAAAGAGATCATCATGGCCGCCACCAGGGACAAGGCGACACTCGAGTTTGAGGGGCTCCAGATTGGCATCTACCAGGACTTATCACCATTGACTCTCCAAAGATGTAAGGCTCTGCGGCCAGTCACGACCTACCTGCGCGATAAGGGTGTCAGGTACCGGTGGGGCCACCCGTTTCGCCTTTCCTTTGTGTGGGATAAGGAGCTGCGCTCTGTGCAGTCACTGAAGGAGGCGCAGGAGAAACTTGGGCTTGATCTGGAGGAAGGGGAGTCCACTGGGCGGCCCACAGGAGACAATGCTACATGAGAGCCGAAAAAACCCGGTCGACGAAGGGGTACCAGGCATGAGAGACCCACCAAACCCACAGCTACGGAGAGCCAGAAGGAACGTGAGGCGCTGATCCGCCAAATTCAGAGTCGAGAGGAAACCGGGGACAGCCTGAGCGTCTGATTGTGTGTCTTGAGTTTGGCCCATACTGCTGTGTCAAGGAAATGCTGTGTTACACTCTGAGATGAAGAAATCCGGCCTTGGCTGAGGGAGCCCATGTCCGACGACGTGATGACCACCCTACGGACACATGGACCCTTGCACGACGGTGCGATTTCTGCCAGGTTTTTGGCATTTTCTCAATGTTTGCTTTTATGCTCATTTTCTCTTTCTCTTCCTTTCTCTTCTTCTCTTTCCTTTGCTAGAGAGGCTTTTTTCCTCTACCGCAGTTACGGAGGGGGTGGGGTGATTGGTCTGGGGTCACACCTATTAAGGGGTGGAATCATGGTTCGCACACTGGGGGTTCGGCGACAGATTCGTGGGCTGCTCCCACCTCATATGGTATCCTAGGCCTGCGCTCGGGGCACTACACCCCACATGATACAATGGGGGGGTATGGGGAGACACTCAACTCGAGGCCCAACAATCTTGGAATGGTGAGGTCAGGGGGAGAGGGGTGATACACAGTGGCCTATGAATTGGGGAACCATAGAGGGCCATGGACGGCTTTGGAAGGCTGGGAATGGGCCCCTACTTTGACGCAACCTCTGACAGGGATCCCTGCATGCTGTTCAGGTAGCTAATATGTCCACGATTAAGGTTAAGATAATGAGCTTTAATGTTCGGGGACTCAATACCCGGTCAAGCGGCGGGCCTTACTTGCATTACTTAAAGAGGAGGGGTGCGACATTTGTTTCTTGCAAGAGGCCAATCTAATCCACGTAGACTGGAAGCGTTTCCGCTCCAAATGGTTTGACAGATAATATTTTTCCTCAACTCCTGGTAAAAAAGCGGGGGTGGCCATACTGGTAGCCTCTCATTTCCTAGGCACTGTTAAAGAGATACTCACAGAAATTCCAGGCAGGATGTTAGCGCTGCGAATATTGGTGGGCTCCCACACGTACACTATAGCCTCCATCTATAGTCCTAACGAACAGCAGGAAGCTTTCTTGTGGGATACATTAAACTCGCTCAGTGGCTCTCCAGATGAGGACTTGGTACTGGGGGGGGGGGGACTTTAACATTGTCCCGGGCTTACAGCTGGACAGATCTGTGTCACGGGTGGGACATTCGGGATCTCTCTCGGAATCTATGCTCCAGAGGCTTGGGGAGATGTGGTTGACGGATGCCTGGCGACATGGCAACCCCACTGCCCGAGAATACACCTTTTTCTCGACGTCGCACCAAACCTATGCGTGGATTGATTTGTTCTGGGTCTCCCAACGAGTATTGGGATATATCCAGGATGCGACAATGGGGATAGAGGCCCTGTCGGATCACTCCCCGATCGGTCTTATCCTGGGCCTTCCAGGGGGCCCACCTAGACAACGCTCTTGGAGACTCAATCATAAACTACTCACATATGACTCTAACCTTGATCACATATGGGCTACGATCCGAGATTACATAGCAACTAATGATGATGGGTCGTTCCGCTTCCCCAGGTCTGGGATGCCCTTAAGGCGGTAATCAGGGGTCGGTTCTTGTCCATCTCCGCAGGGCTCAATAAAGAAAGGAGACATAAGAGGGAGCTACTGGAGGCGCAGGTCAGGGAGTTAGAAGGGGTCCACCGCCGCACGGGTGCAACTCAGGCACGAAGGCAACTTAATACGGCGCGGAAACAGTTAAAGGCGCTGGATTATGATTGGGCGGAGTACGCACTCCTACGTACCAAGCATCGCTATTATGAAGGTGGAAACAAGGCTGGGAAGTTACTTGCACACCTCTTGCATTCACAGATGAACGCACGTCGCATTGCCGGCATAAAGAACCCAAGTGGAGAGCTTCTCCAGGGGGATGCAGACATTGTGGCCGAGTTTGCGGCCTTTTATACCTCATTAAATACGGCGGAACACTTAGATGAGTCAGCAGCCATAGACTATGTCCAACAGGCGCCGGTGACTCCTCTGCCCCCGGCCGATGCTGAGGCAATGGACTTAGATATTCGTCCTGAGGAGGTCCTACAAGCTATACAGAAACTTCCGGCAGGCAAGGCGCCGGGGGGTGATGGTTTCCCGGTAGATTTTTACAAGGCTTTTGCCCCGGAGCTGGTCCCCATCTTGGTCCGTCTTTTTAATGGCTTCAGTGACACAGGCTCGATAACCCCCACAATGACTATGGCAGAGGTGGTTGTGATATTGAAGCCTGGTAAGGAACCGGCAGAGTGCGCCTCATACCGTCCGAATTCTTTATTGAATGTGGACCTAAAGATATTCACTAGCATTTTGGCCACACGGCTGGCTCCGCATATGCAAGGCTTGGTTGACCCAGACCAATCAGGCTTCATCCCCGAACGTGGCTGTAGCGACGGAGCGAGGTGCCTCTGCCACCTACTGGACAAAACCCAACGCACACAACAGCCCACGGTTCTTTCATCGGTCGACGCGAAAAGGCGTTTGACCGAGTACACTGGCCATACCTGCGACGAGTCTTGGACAGATTTGGGGTTGGGGCCCGCTTTCAAAGATGGGTGCAGTGCATATATCAGGCGCTGGAAGTGCGTATTAAAGTAAATGGGATAACCTCCAGAACGGTGCGAATAGGGAGGGGGACTCGCCAGACGTGTTCTCTGTCCCCCTTGCTCTTTGAGCTCTATATGGAGCCATTCGCTGAGAGGGTACGTCAACTACAGCTGGTTACAGGGATCCGCATGGGAGACAGGGAGCATAAAATATCCCTCTATGCGGACGACGTGATGTTGTTTCTCACACAGCCAACGTTGTCTCTCCCCCCTCTGCTGGAGGAGTTCGCAACATTTAGTGGCGTCTCTGGCTTTAAGATCAATCTTAAAAAAACGCAGGCTCTTAGCCTTACCCTCCCACGCGTGATGCAGGATCAGCTGAGGCAGGATTTCCCCTTTGCATGGTCCCAGGGAGGCGTCCCCTACTTGGGGTTGCAAACTTTCCCCACGACCGAAAGCACGGCCAAGGCCAACTACTCCACCTTATTGGACAAAACTCGGCGCGAGCTCCTCAGTTGGAGGAAACACGCCATGTCCTGGCTGGGTAGGCTGGCGTCCGTTAAAATGACTCTCCTGCCCCGCATCCTCTATGTGATGCAGACGCTGCCGCTAAGCCACCCACCCCATGTGCTGGCGCAACTACAATACCTAATAGGGAACTTTATCTGGAGGGGAAAAGAGCCCGTATGGCGCGACATCAAACCTTTCTTACGCAGGCGGACGGGGGCCTCAGGGTATCACATCTAGTGAAGTACTTCCAAGCAGCGCAACTGCAATACATTGTCGAATGGTACAAACGGGAATCTGAGAAGCATTGGTGCTTCATCGATCGTGGCCTTGCCGGGATGCACATTTGGAAGGTCCCCTGGCTACCCAAAAGATACAGACCAGCAGGAGCTTATTTATTACCAGTACTGAAGGCGACTATGGGGCCCTGGGATAGAGTGCAGGAAACCAAAGGCCTTTCGACCCCTGTCTCTCCGCCAACCCCTATCATAGGCAACCCTGACTTCCCCCCAGCGCTGGAAAGGAATGGGTACTTGAAATGGCAAGAAGCTGACTGTAAAAGAGTAGGTGACTTGATTGAGTCAAGGAATTTGGCCATTAGTACACCCAGATCAGTACGGCTTTATGCTGGGTAAAAGCACTGCACTTAACTTGCGCCGACTGAAGTCTTGGGTCGAGCTGAGCGGATCCGTGAGGATGCTTTAATATTGCTTCTGGATGCGCGCATTGCCATTGACACCGTGGAGTGGCCCTTTATCTATGCATGTGAGAAGCTCTGATTTGGCCCTCGTTTTCTCTCCTGGATTCGGCTCCTATACGCAGATTCCCTCACCCAGGTAACAGTGAATAGAGGTATGTCCGCACTGGCATGAGGCAGGGCTGTCCTCTTTCCCCCTTGATCTTTGCTCTTGCATTGGAACCACTCGCGGTTTGGGTGCAAATGAACCGTCTGATAAGAGGGTTGAGGTGGACCGCAGAGTGGGAAGGTTGGAACTCCCTTTATGCGGATGATATTATGTAGCTGACCCTAACACCACACTTGGCAGACTTATGAATATATTTACGCTATACCGTAGGTACTCCGGGTACACTATTAATTGGAACAAATCACTGATATACATACTTAGTGGGGCAGTTCCAGTTTTGCCAGTTGACTGTGAGGCCCAGATAGTTACGGAGGGTTTCCGACATTTGGGGATATTTATTACCAGGGAGTGACGGTTCTTCTACATGCAATATCTGGAGCTGCTGATTACAAAACTGCAGTCAGATGTACAACACTGGAGGGCACTACCGCTGTCTCTCTTGGGAAAGACAGCTCTCTTAAAAATTATGGCCTTGCCCAGCTTTTTGTACGTTCTTCACAACACACCTTACCCTGCCCTGTATCCTATTTTTGAGCCATTGATAGTGCAATACGTACTCTTCCCTGAGATGGGGGCCCCCTTGAATCGCCCTCCATAATCTTACCTGGGAATGGTATGATGGGGGGATAGCCCTCCCAGACAAAAAAAGTATTATTGGGCGATGCAGTTGACTGCAATTAATCATTGGGTCCACCTCCCAGATGAAGAACCAGCATACAGGATGGATAGGGATAACATGCGACTGGGGGCCTATCACAGAACCATCTACGGGGGTCCAGGCATTGGACCCTTTCCCAGTCTGACCTCAACAACACTAGCCCTCTGGCACTCCACACTACATGCTATGGGTTGGATGGACGAGATAACGCGGGCCACCCCACTGTGGGATACAGCGAAGTTGGGTACCCTAGCTACACAGCGTGGTTTTGATAAGTGGGATTTAATTGGTTTGTCCAGAGTGGGGGGATCTGTGGAGGCAGGGTGATACACTTCGTTTTCGGACCTCCAGAAAGATTACCAATTGGAACCCACTGAAACCTGCTGTTACTTGCAAATTTGCAACACTCGACGAAAAGTGATCCCAAAGGGTGATGACCTTCCTGAATCCTCCTTGCTGGAAGACCGAATACTAGATGAGTATATGCCAAAAAAGGTGATCTCGCTAACTTACAACAAATTGTTAAATAACAATCCAGACCCTTTGACCAAATTGATATTGAGTTGGGTGGCTATATGCTCACAATTTCGATTAATGCAACTAAAGAACAAGTTACTTACCTTCGGTAACGATATATCTGTAAGAAACATTAGTTAGTTATAGATTCCTTACCAGGCGTCAGACTGGATCCGGAAAGTTTTTTCGTCAGCAGTACCTCTGTGCGTCGGAAGGTGGCGTCGGTCGGCTCCGCGTCCGTCGTTGGCATCGTGGTCGCCGGGATGACGTCGCGGCAGCTACTTAGACGCCGCCTTCGCACGCTGACGTCAGTTCTGTACACGACTTTCCGCGCCAGAAACGCAGAGCCATGCAAGACACTGACCACTGGTGCACAAAACTAGGGCCCTGAAAGGAAGTCCTTAACCCTAGAAATCAGTTCGCAGAACGGGGAGGATGGGTGGGGCGGTAAGGAATCTATAACTAACTAATGTTTCTTACAGATATATCGTTACCGAAGGTAAGTAACTTGTTCATCTGAAAGAAACACGTTAGTTATAGATTCCTTACCTTAGAATAGATACCCCAGCAATACCAACCCTGGTGGTGGGTCTGCGAACCAAGATCACACCAGAAAGTCCTGGAAAGCAGAACGGCCAAAGAAGCCGTCTCTCCGGACCTGACTGTCAAGGCAGTAGTGTTTGGTGAAGGTGTGCAACAAAGCCCACGTAGCTGCCTGACAAATGTCATTCAGAGGAACTCCCCGTCCCAAAGCAGTAGTTGCTGCCGTCGCCCAGGTGGAATGGGCGCGCAGCCCCGCTGGAGGCTCCTTCCTTGCCAGAGAATAACAGGCTTTGATACACAAGACGAGGGAGATAGTTCGTTTGTGTACGGCCCGACCTTTCTTGGCGCCCACGTACCCAACAAAGAGCTGGTCGTTCACCCGGAACTGTTTGGTGCGATCCAAATAAAAGGAAAGCGCACGTTTTGGGTCCAGACGGTGGAGCCTCTCTTCCTCTTTCGAAGGATGCGGAAAGAAGGTGGGCAAAGTGATGGTCTGCCCGATGTGGAAGGCAGTGACAACCTTGGGCAGGAAGGATGGACGAGTCCTGAGGACAACTTTGTCCGGATGCACAGAGAGAAAAGGAGGCTTAGAAGAAAGCGCCTGGAGCTCACTCACTCGTCTGGCAGAGGTGATGGCCACCAGGAACGCAGTTTTGAGAGTCAAGAGCCTCAAAGGACAGTTGTGAAGCGGCTCAAAGGGAGCGCACATTAAATAAGTTAAAACTAGGTTTAAGTCCCACTGAGGCATAACGAAAGGAATAGGAGGAAAGAGATGAGTTATGCCTTTCAAGAAACGATTTACAACCGGGGACTTGAAAAGAGAAGGATGATCTGGAAGCCGAAGGAAGGCAGAGATGGCCGAAAGATAGCCCTTGATAGTGCCCAGAGCAGAGCCCTGCTGGGCCAAAGAAAGAAGGAACAGAAGAACCTCAGAATGAGGGGCAGAGAGGGGATCCACAGCCTTTGCTGTGCACCATGCCACAAATTTGTTCGACCGGCAGGCGTATACCGTCTTTGTGGAGGGACGCCTGGCTACCAGAATCACATCGCAGACTTCGGGGGGCAGGTCGAAAGACGTCAACTGCCGCCGCTCAATCTCCACGCAAGGAGGTGGAGGCTGGAGAGGTTCGGGTGGAGGACCGTCCCCAGTTGCTGCGACAGGAGATCCTCCCGAAGAGGCAGATGGGTCGGGGGATCGATGGCCATGTTGAGCAGCTCGGGATACCAGACTCTTCGTGCCCAATCCGGAGCCACAAGAATAACTTGGGCCCGGTCGCGCCTGATCTTCTTCAGCACTCTGAGCAGAAGTGGTATAGGCGGAAAGGCGTACAACAGACCGCAACTCCACTCGCGACGAAAAGCTTCGCCTAGCGAGTGCCGCCTTGGAAATTCCAACGCGCAGAATTGCTGACATTGCGCGTTCTCTTCGGTGGGAATAGATCTAACCAAGGCTCTCCCCACTGTTGAAAGAGACCTTGCACCACCTCCGAGTGAAGACGCCATTCGTGATCTATCATGCACCTGCGGCTGAGTTTGTCGGCCCTGGCGTTCAGTGAACCTGCCAGGTGTTGAACCACCAGAGAAACGCCCTGATGTTCCAGCCTTCTCCAGAGGCGGAGAGCCTCCTGACATAGGGTCCACGACCCCACCCCGCCTTGTTTGTTGCAGTACCACATGGCGGTGGTGTTGTCCGTGAACACCTGCACTACTCTTCCCCGGACAGAGGGAAGGAATGCTTTGAGTGCAAGACGAATCGCCCGAAGCTCCAGAAGGTTGATGTGGAGCCTGGACTCCGCCGGAGACCAGAGGCCTCTGATCTCTGCCTCCCTCATGTGGCCGCCCCATCCCAGAAGGGATGCGTCCGTCACCACTGTGTGTTCTGGATGGGGAAGGGAGAGGGATCTGCCGTTGACCCAATCCTGGTTCGTGAGCCACCACTGCACTTGTCTTGCAGTGCCCTCCGAGATCTGGACGCAATCAGACAGATTCCCCTGATGCTGCGCCCACTGGAACTTCAGGTCCCACTGCAGAGCCCGGATATGCCACCTGGCATGATCGACCAGCAGAATGCAGGAGGCCATGAGGCCCAGCAGCCTCGGGGTCATTCTGACTGAAACCCGGGGTAGAGGCTGAAAGATCGGCATCATAGCCTGAATATCCCAGGCTCGCTGTTCGGGAGGATAGACCCGAACCGCGTCGTGTCCAGAACCGCTCCGATGAAGAGGAGCTTCTGAGAGGGAATCAGGTGTGACTTCGGCACATTGATGGAGAACCCCAGCGAATGCAGGAGGTCGGCCGTAGTCTGGAGGTGGGAGACGACTGCCTGGGGCGAACCCGCCTTCAACAGCCAGTCGTCGAGATAGGGGAAGACTTAAACCCCTGATCTGCGCAGATGAGCTGCGACCACCGCCATCACTTTCGTGAACACCCGAGGGGCGCTGGTAAGGCCAAATGGGAGCATGGTAAACTGAAAGTGCTCGTGGCCTACCATGAACTGCAGGTAGCGCCGGTGAGCTGGCAGGACGGGGATGTGGAAATAAGCGTCCTGCAAGTCCAACGCCACCATCCAGTCTTCCGGGTCGAGGGCAGACAAGACCTGAGCGAGCGTCAACATCTTGAACTTCTCCTTCCGGAGGAAGCGGTTGACGTTCCTGAGATCCAAGATATGACGCAGGCCCTTGCCTTCTTGGGGACCAGAAAGTAGTGGGAGTAACAACCACGACCTACTTCTGGGACAGGAACGCGCTCGATATCTCCCTTGGCCAAGAGAGCCGTGACTTCCTGCTGGAGAAGTGCCAGGTGATCCCCCGACATGCGGTGGTATTGCGGTGGCATGGCTGGAGGGGTAACCTCGAAGAGGAGGGAGTAGCCCCTTCGAACTATAGGCAAAACCCACCTGTCCGACGTGATGGTGCGCCAGTGGGGGAGGTGATGGCGGATCCTGTCGCCCACTGGCGTTTGATGGGCCTGAAATGTCGGACTAGGAGGGTTTGGAGGCTTCTGCAGAGGGGGGGTTGGTGGACTGGCCCGCCTGCTGGCCCCTGGAACCACGACGGTTGTTCCCACGTCCCCGCGAAGGCTTGGTAACTTGCTGCGGCCTGTGGCTCTGGGCGGGACGTAGCGGGGCACCACTTCCGTAGCCACGAAAGGGGCGCAAAGCAGACTGCGCTGGGCGGCTGGGGAGGCCCAAGGACTTGGCCGTAGCCCGTGCGTCCTTGAAACGCTCTAAAGCGTTGTCTGCCTTGTCGCCAAAAAGGCGACAGCCATCAAAGGGCATGTCCATCAAGGTGTTCTGGACATCCCCAGAAAAACCAGTCGATCTCATCCAGGCGTAGCGTCGAAGAGCTACCGACGTGGAAATCGTCCTGCCCAGAGAGTCGGCGGTATCCAGTCCACAACGGATGGTAAACTTTGCTGCATCCCTCCCGGCGGCAATAGCCTGGGAGAGCACTGTCCGGGCCTCCTCCGGACACTGAGGCAGCACCTGCACAACCGAGTCCCACACACAGTGGGAGTAACGGCCCAATAGACATGCGGTGTTTACCGACCGCAGTCCCAAGCTGGCGGAAGGGAAAATCATCTTCCCAAAGTGGTCCAGCTTCTTGGATTCCCTTTCCGGGGGAGCGGTAGGGAATGCGCTCTTGGAAGTAGAGGCTTGGACCACCAAGCTCTAAGGGGTGGGGTGTTGGGAGAGGAAAGTGGGGTCGCCCGGAGCCGGGCGGTGGCGTTGGGCAATCATCCTATCCACGGGTGCCCCCGTGTTGGGCCTGGACCACGTGCCCAAAAGGACGTCGGTAAGGGCTTCATTAAAGGGCAACAGGGGCTCCGAAGAGCTCGCCGCCGGCTGAAGCACCTCTGTCAGGAGGTTAGTCCTGACCGCCACCGTAGGAAACTCGAGGTTGAGTGCCTCGGCCGCCCTACGCAACACCACTGCGTAGGACGCTCCCTTCTCCGTAGCCACGGTAGGAGGAGACAACATGCCAAGGTCAGGAGAGGTGTCAAGACCACTGGCATCCCCCAGTTCCTCTCTCCAGTCCTGGTCAGAACCTAGCTGATCAGTTAAACGGTCACCTGACCCCTCCCAGTCCTCCTCCTCATCCTCAGGTTGCCAATCTGGCTGAAAAGGAACCCCTGGAGTGAACAGGGGCACAAAAACCCCACTCGGCGCCGGATCCGGCGTCGGGCGACGCCGGTCCGGCTCCGGGTCCACATCAGGATGGAGGCCGGGGTCAACGCCGGCCGGGGACACGACCGGCGTCAGTTGCGGTGCCGGAGGAAGCGGCGCCGGTGGAGGTGGAATCAGGTCAACCGGCGTCAATCTGGATCCAGACTTGGATCCACGGGGGCCTGGCGGGGCCGGAGCCGACGGCGGAGAAGGCCTAGGTCCCCCAACCGAGTCCGCAGGGCCCAAAGGCGCGCCGGCGGGTTCGGGACGCCCAAAGATGGCATGCATTGCTTCGTAGAACGTACGAAGTTGGGCGGGAGGCGCTCCGGGCCCCGGGAAGGGAGGGAAGCCTGGAGTTGACTCCTCGGGCTCCGCATGCGGAGCCGCGGGAGGGGCACCGCCCGCATCCCTCGGTGCGTCAGCCGACCGACGGGGAGAAGTCGAAGAGCGACGATGCTTCTTCGACTTCTTTTTGTGCTTCGACTTACCCGACCCCGAGTGCGAAGACTTCGATGACTTAGACGAGTGGTGATGGCTCCGCGACTGGTCCCTCGACCTGCCTCGCGACAGGGCCCTCGAACGGCGCGGAGCCGACTGCCGGCGCTCAAACAACTTTCGGGACCGCTCCCGCAAAGCCTTCGGCGCCATCGACCGGCAGTCGGAGCACGACTTGGGGTCGTGGTCGCGCTCCAGGCAAAAGAGGCACACGTGGTGCGGATCCGTAACCGACATCTGTCGGGTACAGGAACCGCAAGCCTTGAAGCCGGGCATCCCTACGTGCACCAGGAGTCGATAGACTCAGAAAAGAAGTCGACAAAAGTCGAGAAAAATTAAGTCAAAAAGTGACTGGAGGTACCGCTCTCTCCAGATCTGCGCTGGCTGGCGCGGAAAAAGAAAGAACTTACGTCAGCGCGCTAGGGCGGCGTCTAAGTAGCTGCCACGACGTCATCCCGGCGACCACGACACCAACGACGGACGCGGAGCCGACCGACGCCACCTTCCGACGCACAGAGGTACTGCTGACGAAAAAACTTTCCGGATCCAGTCTGACGCCTCGGGGTAATTCTAAGGTAAGGAATCTATAACTAACGTGTTTCTTTCAGATAATCCTCCATCGCAGTTATTGTGCCTGTACTACACTGGTTAAAACGGGTAAATTAGATAGCACATTGTGTCCCCGGAAGTGAGGACTGGAGGGCACGTTTTTCCACATGATATGGAGCTGCCCGCTGCTCCAGCGATACTGGGGGAGGGGCTTGCCTGTCTTAATGGTGTTTGGGGGGAGATTTGAGATTATCTGCCAAATGGTGTCTCCTAAATGTGTGGGCAGAGACCGACTTAACCTGCATGGATCGACTTTGGCTCACACGGGGATTAATGGTGGCCAAGAAGAATATAGTGCGTATGTGGAGGCCTGACCTGAGTGTGAGTTTGAGAGACTGGAAGAGAGACATGGATTGGTGTATGCAGGCTGAGAGGGTGGTTTAAGTGGGAAGGGGCTGTCCGTAAAAGTGTACTAAAATATGGGGAAAGTGAAATGCATACCAGGGGGAACTATGTGAACCTATTGTGGATGCTACTCATGGAATTATGTAATGGGAGGGACCTTGATTCAGCCGCTACACTGTGTTTTTTATAACGCAATAGATCGTTGCCAGGTTTCTGAAATGCCGAACAGTTATCAATGTGTGCCTGCGTCTTCCCTTTGTGAATCTGAATATCACCTGGCACCGTATGACTTTTTTGTTTTATCTTTCAATAAAAAGATATGTTAAAAAAAAGGTTATTAAAATATTGTATATAAATGTATATGTGAATGTGTGTGTGTATATATATATATATATACACACACACACACAATTAAATGTATAAAGTTTTAAACGTCATAATTAATTAATTTATTTTAACATTATTTATTTCTTAGGGGCTTATATTTTAAGTACCTGCTTTCATTATTTTTTATGGGAGGTGCCACAGTACCAGTGTTTGGCCAGGTGTAGTGTTGGACTTACTCCAGGTCTAAGCTAAAGTACATTTACTACTGTTTTGGGATCTTTTTTGTCTTCATTAGTTTTAGAAGCGCAGTTTGTGTGTAACAATAGGCTTACTCTTTCGTGGATTGGTGCATGTCAATCCATAAACCCCTCCCCTAAGGCCTCACTTAACTTCTCTTTACTCCTCCCAAAATCTCTCCCTTTTTGTAGTAAGTATTTCCCATTTTCCAGCCACTTCCCCAGTCCCTCCCATATTTAATACTAAATTGTAGACTTAAGTGTTCAGAGATCGCTGCAATCAGGTCAGAGATCTCCGCACCATAAAGATCGGAGAGGCAGAGGCGGAGGTTTCTACATGTAGGTCTATGAAAAGCATTTTGTCTACTACAAAAGGCAGTTTGTGATTATGGTCCTCTGTGAGAAAAAGAGGGACAACAATGAGATCAAACTTAAGTGTAATGAACTGGTAATACAGGTTTTCTTACATGAACTTGAGGTACTTCCTTTCTTCCTCCCAGTCGGGTACATGCACCTGAAGGGCCACTGAGCATAGCTAGTCATTGTTTTGAACAGTTTCAGCCCTTGAGCTAAAGTCAGCATCTTGAACATCTGCAGTTGGGAGGAAATGTTTTAGATCCCAGAGGTCTAACCCTGTATTGGGCCTCCTTTTCTTTCGCTAAGAAACGGTGAGAGTAACATCCATGACCTCTTTCTGGAGGTGGTACTGGATCCAAATAGTCATTATAGCTGTAGAGCATGGTCATTCTTCACTAGTGAAAGAACACATGCTTCATTGGTTATATGGGTCCTGTGGTGGTAATGAAGGGAATGTTTAGAGTGGACTTCCTGAGATGGTGCCAAGTACAATTGCTTGCACCCTGGGGAAGTCAATGGGAATTTACAGCTGGGGGTGGGGGAGTGCATTTTTAATGCCTCTGAAGCCCCTCCTTTTCAAAAGTCTGATTCCTGAAGAAGAGGAAGATTCAGCTGGGGTTTTAAAGCACAATGATTCCTGAGTTTGTAAAGATTGGAAAAGCCTGTGCCAGCTGGAAGTGTCTGGGAGATTTCAGCAGTACTGGCTGGATAACACATTGCAGTGACTGTTTCCTGTTTCTACCCTGTACTGATGGAGAACACTGACAATCAAAGGACTGAATAAGTTCTTCCCATCTAATAGGAGGAAAATGCTTTTTTAAAGGGCCTCTGCCTTCGGACCTGAAAGGTTGAGCAACGGCTGGCTGTGCAGGGCGATACTAAAGTCCAATGTCTTAGTGACTTTGTCAATAAGGTCCCTGGGTATCATCAATTTCTGATCTGCATCTTCCTTGCCCACGTTAAGCATGAACCTGTGCTACTAATGGGCATATTCTGGTAGCAAGAAGATACAATGGTCAAACATCTGCTAAAGATGGAGCCTGGATGTGACTGTGGTGAAGTTGGTGTTCACTTGT
This sequence comes from Calotriton arnoldi, assembly GCA_963921515.1. Lineage (NCBI taxonomy): Eukaryota > Metazoa > Chordata > Amphibia > Caudata > Salamandridae > Calotriton > Calotriton arnoldi. The sequence continues at coordinate 716,637 of CAWUFW010001642.1, read as the reverse complement.
CTCTGAGGGAGACTCCTAAACTAGTACATTTTGTTTCTGTATGTTTGACACTAACCATATTTGTCAACAGTGAGAATGGCGCTTTATGCTTCTAGAAGGTGAAACCACCACCATAGACTGAGCTGTGGAATTCCCATATAAAAACAACATGACCCACTTTGGAGCCCAGAAAATGTTGCCTAAAATGATTACGCGAAGGCATGCTCAGAGAAAATCTTTCTCCAAATCTCAATCCTAGAGAACCTGTACCTCTATGGCAAGGGATGGCTTTGGTGGGGGAGCTGTTGCAGCCGCCAAGACATACAGATCCTCTTTTTCCCACTTGAAGTGCTGGGGTCTTAATGGACAGAACTTCCAAGGACTTTGCTATTACCGCATGTAAGCACTTGGTTGGATGCAAGTACTTACAATCACCAGTACTAGTCTCCTGATCAATGTCCCAGTCCCCCAAATGAGCCCTAGTAGATGAAGTGTAGTAGACAGGTCAATGTTGAAATTTCCATCCCTGCTGTCACAGGTGGAGTGGCAAAAGTCTTGGTCTTGACCTGCAGTACCAGTTGGGACAGGGGGACTGGTGCTCTGCTCCGGATCTGCAACAGAGAATGTGGAAGCAGGCCCTGAGGAGTGGCTTCAGATGCGGAACGCCTGCAGGGCCGAGCATACCAAATAGGTCTCCCTAAATAGCTGTCAGACCTGGTTGTCAAGGCAGTAGTGTTTCGTGAACGTGTGCACCAGAGCCTACGTTACAGCCAGGCAGATATTCAGAAATGGCACCCCTTTTGTCAATACCATTGTAGCAGCATTGTCCCTGGTAGAATGAGCCTGCAGGCCTTCAGGGGGTTCCTTCCTAGCCAGCATGTACCAGATTTTAATGCAGAAGACTATAGGACTATCCACCTGGACAAAGTCCTCTTTGCACCACCTTGCCTTTCTATGCTCCAAAAAATCCCACTAAAGAGCTGATCAATCACACAATGGTCTTTTGTGTGGTCAATGTAGAAGCTCCAAGCCCTGTTAGGGTTAGCCACTCCTATTTGGAAGGGTGAGGAGGAGCAAAAAGCGTTGGCATAGTAATATACTGGGGAACATGAAAAAGCATCACAACATTGGGCAAGAAGCCTGACCCGGTCCACTGCACCAATTTGTCTAAGAAGAAGGTGGCGCAGGGCGGTTGCACAGACAGTGCCTGCAGTTCACTCATGCTGCGCACAGAGGTGATATCACTCAGAATGACCGCATGCGCATCAGAAGTTGGAGTGAGGTGACACCTGTATTTGATGCCGAGTCAAGATGGATCTTAAGAGAGAGCTACTGCTAAGGATGCACTCTCTGGTAAACATCCTGTGGAACCCAAATATGTCACCCCCCCAAAAAAGGAGATTGTGATGGGGAGCCGGCTGGCATTGTAGTAGAGTGGCGGCAAGGACGGGGCTCTCACACAGGATCTGTGTTGATGAGGCACTGAGCGATAGCCCGATGGGTCGGAAGAGACTTCAACAGGAACATCACTTAAAAGAGTATGGGCGTGCCTGACGCACATTGGCCCAATCTGGAGCCGCAGCCTGCCAGATGCTACCTGGTAAGAATGTGGACAATGAAGACCCAGCACAGCTCGCATTTGAAGGTTAAAGAAGGTGATGACTTCCTCCTAGCAAGAAACATGGCGGTATTCTAACCTGGTGAGATGAGAGGGAGATTAGAAAGTGTGCTCTGTGGTAGGACCATCTATCAGAGTCTTGTTCTGGGGGCTGCTGGTGATCCCCCTGTGTCTGAGGGGGTGTTGTGTTTAATGCTGGAGACATTCCTTGGTTGCCTGGGTGCTGACTTGGTGTTCCCACTGCACAGACCTAGCCTGAAGCAGCTCAATTAGGAGAAAAAAAAGTCTAGTGTACGGCGGTGTAAGGAAGATCCCCCACCATCTGAGACCCATGGTGCATGACAGGGCCAAAAAATGTGCAGCCCACTAGGCTCGAGAAATATGCTTTCTGAAGTGAATGAACGAAGTCCGATGTGGAACCAACATCTGGCACTAAAGTGGATGAAGGCCTGGATCCCTCGCTCAGAAATACTAGATCCACATTATAAAGCAAAATAGATACAGTGACAATGGACATCAATCTAATGCACATGGACTTTAAGAAGCTGTCGTTCAAGATGACGGTGGCCCAACACATGCTACAAGTACACTCAGATTCACTTAAAACCCTGCAAAAAGAGGTCCAGTCTCTCCAAAACACCATGCAATGTCTCCACACCAGAGTTAAGGAGGGGGAGGACCAGGTGCAACAATGTGCACCTGGTGGGCCTCCCTAAAAATGTGAGTGGAAAGAACCCGAATATTTTCTTGAGCACTTTATTAAAACTGCTATATAAACAGATGACCTGTCCACCCAATTTATGCTTAAATGGGCACATTGTGTGCCCGGAGCACCGCCTGAAACAGCAATCAGACCCATGCCTGTAATTGTCAAAATACTAAAATACTGAGACTGAGTAGCCATTCTCAGGTCAGCAAGAAGAAGTGGCCCACTCCATTGTGAAAATCAAACTATTTTAGTATTCTCAGATTACATTCAGGAAGTGCAGGGAAATCAACAGTCCTTTGACAGGGCAAAAATAGAAAAGCAGAGACAGAACACATAATTTATGATGCTCTTCTTGGGGAAATTGAGAATTTATCAGAAGACAGATCATGGTTCTTCATGACACCAGAGGCCACGTGGGAATGGCTGGAGGGCTGGCAACCAGTGGAACAAAAGCAAAGAGGAAACCAGAGGTCTTGAAAGTGTACCTACCCCAAATGACTGCACCCAATCTAGCAGTGATGAAACTGTTACAACTGTGACATCTGGGTTGGGAATGGAGAGTGGCCTGCTACAGGTCTGGCTGGCGTTTATCTGCCACCACAGAAGATTCTGACCTGTCGCTGCAAGATCTGGTTGAGTTGAAGAGGCAGTCCTGATACTGGGCTCAATAAGACCTGAGGATCCACTGCAAGGTCATTTGGTGTGCGGGATGAGGAGAATGCACAAGGCCACAAACCATAAAAGTATGAGACAGCCCTTCACCAAGACCGAGCCTGAGTTATCAGTATCATATTGTGAATGTCCCGGAGTTACTGTGGCTGTGGAAAGGCCTTAGACGCCATTGTGGCTAGGACAACCACAATGAAAGGGATCCTCCACATGGGGCTCATTGATCTACAGGCCCAAAGATGTCACAAGTTTGTCCGGAGGAGGTCCACAACTGACTGTGGGAGTCTGCCTTGAGCAGCCAGTCGTCAAGATACGGGCACATGAATCCCTTACTTCTGAAGGTGGGCAGTGACCACCCTCATCAATTTTGAGAACAACCGAGGGGCTGTGGTGAGGCCAAAGGGGGAGCACAGCAAATTGAAAGTGTTCTGACCCCATTGTGAACCACAGATAAGGCCCATGGGGCTGTGGAGTGGGTATATGAAAATATGCATTCTGTAAGTCCAAGGACACAATCCAGTCTCCTGGATCCACAGCGCAAACAAATTGAGAAAGGGTGAGTATTTTGAATGCATCTTTTTGCAGAAAGGCATTCAGTGGACAGAAGTCCAATACAGGCCTGAGGCTGGTTATGGTATGAGGAAGGAGCATGATTAGCATTCCTCTCCTCTCTCCCCGAAGCCAGCACCCGTTCGATGGCCCTAGGCCAGCAGTAGGCTGACTTCCTGCAGCAAGATTGAGAAATGGTCCATTGACAGCCGCTTTGCAATAGGGGGAAAACGGGGCAGGGAGGAAATGAAAGGTAGGGCAGAGACCCTAGAATGACATGCAAGATCCATCTGATATGATGGATCTCCAGGGAGGAAATGTCATATTCTGCCTCCTACCAGCTGGTTATGGGCCTCTGTGGACAATTTAAGCAGCTTAGCAGCTGCTGCAACAGGGGCGGAGGAGCTAGAGCAGAGCTGTCGCTGCTGATGCAATCGACCTCTGCTGCCATAATGACCACTGCCCTAAAAGGACTAGGCCTTCTGTTGCTGCACAGGTTAAGAGGACTGGTGTTGTTTGTGGGCCAGCCCCCTGGAATAAACTCTAAACTTCCTGTCCTGTCTGAGGAACTGATTGGCGAGGGACAACAGTCCTAAGGATCTTGCTGCGCTTGACTGTCCTTAAATCGCTCAAGCACTAAATCAGCCTTCTCTCTAAAGAATATAGAGCCATCAAAGGGCAGGTTCATAAGGAACTACTGGACATCCCCTAAAAAGAACAGTTGCTTGCATCTATTTGTACCTTCTAAGCACTAAAAAGGTGCCAGTAGCTCTGCCAACACAGTCTGTCATGTCCAAGCCAGCATGTAAGACATACTTCACCATGTCATGATCATAATGTGATAATGTGTCATTCGAGCAAGGGTGACCCTGAGAACTTCTGGTATCGCTGGCAAGATCTCGCTGGCTATGTCCTTTGAAGTATAGGTGTACATGCCCAGGAGGCACCCTAGTTTAAGGCTATTAAGGTTAAACTAGCTGATGCCATTCTCTTATTAAAGCGATACAAAAGGGGATGATGGACGGAACGTTTGAGCCAATCAAACATTCACCCCCAGTCAACTGATCTGGGTTTAATCCATCATCATTCTTTAGCTCACTCCACCACCCCAGTTCAGACATGGCCATATGCAAATCAGTCTGACCCTGTGCCTCATGGGAACAGTCCAGCGCGAACTGCCAAGCCATGTCTTCCCTGGACCGGAAACAAGCATCCTAGGACCGGTTTCTGGCATTTCAGCCGTCATCAGCCAGGCTTGCTTGAATCCAGTGGCAAAGTGAGCAAGGGACCCACGTCTGGGCATACCCCCGCCAACTTAGGGCGACCAAAGCGATACAAAAGGGGATGATGGACGGAACGTTTGAGCCAATCAAACATTCACCCCCAGTCAACTGATCTGGGTTTAATCCATCATCATTCTTTAGCTCACTCCACCACCCCAGTTCAGACATGGCCATATGCAAATCAGTCTGACCCTGTGCCTCATGGGAACAGTCCAGCCCGAACTGCCAAGCCATGTCTTCCCTGGACCAGAAACAAGCATCCTAGGACCGGTTTCTGGCATTTCAGCCGTCATCAGCCAGGCTTGCTTGAATCCAGTGGCAAAGTGAGCAAGGGACCCACGTCTGGGCATACCCCCGCCAACTTAGGGCGACCAAAGCGATACAAAAGGGGATGATGGACGGAACGTTTGAGCCAATCAAACATTCACCCCCAGTCAACTGATCTGGGTTTAATCCATCATCATTCTTTAGCTCACTCCACCACCCCAGTTCAGACATGGCCATATGCAAATCAGTCTGACCCTGTGCCTCATGGGAACAGTCCAGCCCGAACTGCCAAGCCATGTCTTCCCTGGACCGGAAACAAACATCCTAGGACCGGTTTCTGGCATTTCAGCCGTCATCAGCCAGGCTTGCTTGAATCCAGTGGCAAAGTGAGCAAGGGACCCACGTCTGGGCATACCCCCGCCAACTTAGGGCGACCAAAGCGATACAAAAGGGGATGATGGACGGAACGTTTGAGCCAATCAAACATTCACCCCCAGTCAACTGATCTGGGTTTAATCCATCATCATTCTTTAGCTCACTCCACCACCCCAGTTCAGACATGGCCATATGCAAATCAGTCTGACCCTGTGCCTCATGCCAGAAACCGGTCCTAGGATGCTTGTTTCCGGTCCAGGAAGACATGGCTTGGCAGTTCGGGCTGGACTGTTCCCATGAGGCACAGGGTCAGACTGATTTGCATATGGCCATGTCTGAACTGGGGTGGTGGAGTGAGCCAAAGAATGATGATGGATTAAACCCAGATCAGTTGACTGAGGGTGAGTGTTTGATTGGCTCAAGCGTTCCGTCCATCATCCCTTTGTATTGCTGGTAGCCCTAAGTTGGCGGTATGCCCAGACGTGGTCCCTGCTCACTTTGCCACTGGATTCAAGCAAGCCTGGCTGATGACGGCTGAAATGCCAGAAACCGGTCCTAGGATGCTGTTTCCGGTCCAGGGAAGACATGGCTGGCAGTTCGGGCTGGACTGTTCCCATGAGGCACAGGGTCAGACTGATTTGCATATGGCCATGTCTGAACTGGGGTGGTGGAGTGAGCTAAAGAATGATGATGGATTAAACCCAGATCAGTTGACTGGGGGTGAGTGTTTGATTGGCTCAAGCGTTCCGTCCATCATCCCTTTTGTATTGCTTTGGTACGCCCTAAGTTGGCGGAGTATGCCCAGACGTGGGTCCCTTGCTCACTTTGCCACTGGATTCAAGCAAGCCTGGCTGATGACGGCTGAAATGCCAGAAACCGGTCCTAGGATGCTTGTTTCCGGTCCAGGGAAGACATGGCTTGGCAGTTCGGGCTGGACTGTTCCCATGAGGCACAGGGTCAGACTGATTTGCATATGGCCATGTCTGAACTGGGGTGGTGGAGTGAGCTAAAGAATGATGATGGATTAAACCCAGATCAGTTGACTGGGGGTGAGTGTTTGATTGGCTCAAGCGTTCCGTCCATCATCCCCTTTGTATGCTAGTCGCCCTAAGCTGGCGGGGGTATGCCCAGACGTGGGTCCCTTGCTCACTTTGCCACTGGATTCAAGCAAGCCTGGCTGATGACGGCTGAAATGCCAGAAACCGGTCCTAGGATGCTTGTTTCGGTCCAGGGAAGACATGGCTTGGCAGTTCGGGCTGGACTGTTCCCATGAGGCACAGGGTCAGACTGATTTGCATATGGCCATGTCTGAACTGGGGTGGTGGAGTGAGCCAAAGAATGATGATGGATTAAGCCCAGATCAGTTGACTGGGGGTGAGTGTTTGATTGGCTCAAACGTTCCGTCCATCATCCCCTTTGTATTGCTTTGGTCGCCCTAAGTTGGCGGGGTATGCCCAGGCGTGGGTCCCTTGCTCACTTTGCCACTGGATTCAAGCAAGCCTGGCTGATGACGGCTGAAATGCCAGAAACCGGTCCTAGGATGCTTGTTTCCGGTCCAGGGAAGACATGGCTTGGCAGTTCGGGCTGGACTGTTCCCATGAGGCACAGGGTCAGACTGATTTGCATATGGCCATGTCTGAACTGGGGTGGTGGAGTGAGCTAAAGAATGATGATGGATTAAACCCAGATCAGTTGACTGGGGGTGAGTGTTTGATTGGCTCAAGCGTTCCGTCCATCATCCCCTTTTGTATTGCTTTGGTCGCCCTAAGTTGGCGGGGTATGCCCAGACGTGGGTCCCTTGCTCACTTTGCCACTGGATTCAAGCAAGCCTGGCTGATGACGGCTGAAATGCCAGAAACCGGTCCTAGGATGCTTGTTTCCGGTCCAGGGAAGACATGGCTTGGCAGTTCGGGCTGGACTGTTCCCATGAGGCACAGGGTCAGACTGATTTGCATATGGCCATGTCTGAACTGGGGTGGTGGAAGTGAGCTAAAGAATGATGATGGATTAAACCCAGATCAGTTGACTGGGGGTGAGTGTTTGATTGGCTCAAGCGTTCCGTCCATCATCCCCTTTTGTATTGCTTTGGTCGCCCTAAGTTGGCGGGGGTATGCCCAGGCGTGGGTCCCTTGCTCACTTTGCCACTGGATTCAAGCAAGCCTGGCTGATGACGGCTGAAATGCCAGAAACCGGTCCTAGGATGCTTGTTTCCGGTCCAGGGAAGACATGGCTTGGCAGTTCGGGCTGGACTGTTCCCATGAGGCACAGGGTCAGACTGATTTGCATATGGCCATGTCTGAACTGGGGTGGTGGAGTGAGCTAAAGAATGATGATGGATTAAACCCAGATCAGTTGACTGGGGGTGAGTGTTTGATTGGCTCAAGCGTTCCGTCCATCATCCCCTTTTGTATTGCTTTGGTCGCCCTAAGTTGGCGGGGTATGCCCAGGCGTGGGTCCCTTGCTCACTTTGCCACTGGATTCAAGCAAGCCTGGCTGATGGCGGCTGAAATGCCAGAAACCGGTCCTAGGATGCTTGTTTCCGGTCCAGGGAAGACATGGCTTGGCAGTTCGGGCTGGACTGTTCCCATGAGGCACAGGGTCAGACTGATTTGCATATGGCCATGTCTGAACTGGGGTGGTGGAGTGAGCTAAAGAATGATGATGGATTAAACCCAGATCAGTTGACTGGGGGTGAGTGTTTGATTGGCTCAAGCGTTCCGTCCATCATCCCCTTTTGTATTGCTTTGGTCGCCCTAAGTTGGCGGGGGTATGCCCAGACGTGGGTCCCTTGCTCACTTTGCCACTGGATTCAAGCAAGCCTGGCTGATGACGGCTGAAATGCCAGAAACCGGTCCTAGGATGCTTGTTTCCGGTCCAGGGAAGACATGGCTTGGCAGTTCGGGCTGGACTGTTCCCATGAGGCACAGGGTCAGACTGATTTGCATATGGCCATGTCTGAACTGGGGTGGTGGAGTGAGCTAAAGAATGATGATGGATTAAACCCAGATCAGTTGACTGGGGGTGAGTGTTTGATTGGCTCAAGCGTTCCGTCCATCATCCCCTTTTGTATTGCTTTGGTCGCCCTAAGTTGGCGGGGGTATGCCCAGACGTGGGTCCCTTGCTCACTTTGCCACTGGATTCAAGCAAGCCTGGCTGATGACGGCTGAAATGCCAGAAACCGGTCCTAGGATGCTTGTTTCCGGTCCAGGGAAGACATGGCTTGGCAGTTCGGGCTGGACTGTTCCCATGAGGCACAGGGTCAGACTGATTTGCATATGGCCATGTCTGAACTGGGGTGGTGGAGTGAGCTAAAGAATGATGATGGATTAAACCCAGATCAGTTGACTGGGGGTGAGTGTTTGATTGGCTCAAGCGTTCCGTCCATCATCCCCTTTTGTATTGCTTTGGTCGCCCTAAGTTGGCGGGGTATGCCCAGACGTGGGTCCCTTGCTCACTTTGCCACTGGATTCAAGCAAGCCTGGCTGATGACGGCTGAAATGCCAGAAACCGGTCCTAGGATGCTTGTTTCCGGTCCAGGGAAGACATGGCTTGGCAGTTCGGGCTGGACTGTTCCCATGAGGCACAGGGTCAGACTGATTTGCATATGGCCATGTCTGAACTGGGGTGGTGGAGTGAGCTAAAGAATGATGATGGATTAAACCCAGATCAGTTGACTGGGGGTGAGTGTTTGATTGGCTCAAACGTTCCGTCCATCATCCCCTTTTGTGTTGCTTTGTGCGCCCTAAGTTGGCGGGGGTATGCCCAGACGTGGGTCCCTTGCTCACTTTGCCACTGGATTCAAGCAAGCCTGGCTGATGACGGCTGAAATGCCAGAAACCGGTCCTAGGATGCTTGTTTCCGGTCCAGGGAAGACATGGCTTGGCAGTTCGGGCTGGACTGTTCCCATGAGGCACAGGGTCAGACTGATTTGCATATGGCCATGTCTGAACTGGAGGTGGTGGAGTGAGCTAAAGAATGATGATGGATTAAACCCAGATCAGTTGACTGGGGGTGAGTGTTTGATTGGCTCAAGCGTTCCGTCCATCATCCCCTTTTGTATTGCTTTGGTCGCCCTAAGTTGGCGGGGGTATGCCCAGACGTGGGTCCCTTGCTCACTTTGCCACTGGATTCAAGCAAGCCTGGCTGATGACGGCTGAAATGCCAGAAACCGGTCCTAGGATGCTTGTTTCCGGTCCAGGGAAGACATGGCTTGGCAGTTCGGGCTGGACTGTTCCCATGAGGCACAGGGTCAGACTGATTTGCATATGGCCATGTCTGAACTGGGGTGGTGGAGTGAGCTAAAGAATGATGATGGATTAAACCCAGATCAGTTGACTGGGGGTGAGTGTTTGATTGGCTCAAGCGTTCCGTCCATCATCCCCTTTTGTATTGCTTTGAGTCGCCCTAAGTTGGCGGGGGTATGCCCAGGCGTGGGTCCCTTGCTCACTTTGCCACTGGATTCAAGCAAGCCTGGCTGATGACGGCTGAAATGCCAGAAACCGGTCCTAGGATGCTTGTTTCCGGTCCAGGGAAGACATGGCTTGGCAGTTCGGGCTGGACTGTTCCCATGAGGCACAGGGTCAGACTGATTTGCATATGGCCATGTCTGAACTGGAGGTGGTGGAAGTGAGCTAAAGAATGATGATGGATTAAACCCAGATCAGTTGACTGGGGGTGAGTGTTTGATTGGCTCAAGCGTTCCGTCCATCATCCCCTTTTGTATTGCTTTGAGTCGCCCTAAGTTGGCGGGGGTATGCCCAGACGTGGGTCCCTTGCTCACTTTGCCACTGGATTCAAGCAAGCCTGGCTGATGGCGGCTGAAATGCCAGAAACCGGTCCTAGGATGCTTGTTTCCGGTCCAGGAAGACATGGCTTGGCAGTTCGGGCTGGACTGTTCCCATGAGGCACAGGGTCAGACTGATTTGCATATGGCCATGTCTGAACTGGGGTGGTGGAGTGAGCTAAAGAATGATGATGGATTAAACCCAGATCAGTTGACTGGGGGTGAGTGTTTGATTGGCTCAAGCGTTCCGTCCATCATCCCCTTTTGTATTGCTTTGGTCGCCCTAAGTTGGCGGGGTATGCCCAGACGTGGGTCCCTTGCTCACTTTGCCACTGGATTCAAGCAAGCCTGGCTGATGACGGCTGAAATGCCAGAAACCGGTCCTAGGATGCTTGTTTCCGGTCCAGGGAAGACATGGCTTGGCAGTTCGGGCTGGACTGTTCCCATGAGGCACAGGGTCAGACTGATTTGCATATGGCCATGTCTGAACTGGGGTGGTGGAGTGAGCTAAAGAATGATGATGGATTAAACCCAGATCAGTTGACTGGGGGTGAGTGTTTGATTGGCTCAAGCGTTCCGTCCATCATCCCCTTTTGTATTGCTTTGGTCGCCCTAAGTTGGCGGGGGTATGCCCAGACGTGGGTCCCTTGCTCACTTTGCCACTGGATTCAAGCAAGCCTGGCTGATGACGGCTGAAATGCCAGAAACCGGTCCTAGGATGCTTGTTTCCGGTCCAGGAAGACATGGCTTGGCAGTTCGGGCTGGACTGTTCCCATGAGGCACAGGGTCAGACTGATTTGCATATGGCCATGTCTGAACTGGGAGTGGTGGAAGTGAGCTAAAGAATGATGATGGATTAAACCCAGATCAGTTGACTGGGGGTGAGTGTTTGATTGGCTCAAGCGTTCCGTCCATCATCCCCTTTTGTATTGCTTTGGTCGCCCTAAGTTGGCGGGGGTATGCCCAGACGTGGGTCCCTTGCTCACTTTGCCACTGGATTCAAGCAAGCCTGGCTGATGACGGCTGAAATGCCAGAAACCGGTCCTAGGATGCTTGTTTCCGGTCCAGGGAAGACATGGCTTGGCAGTTCGGGCTGGACTGTTCCCATGAGGCACAGGGTCAGACTGATTTGCATATGGCCATGTCTGAACTGGGGTGGTGGAGTGAGCTAAAGAATGATGATGGATTAAACCCAGATCAGTTGACTGGGGGTGAGTGTTTGATTGGCTCAAACGTTCCGTCCATCATCCCCTTTTGTATTGCTTTGGTCGCCCTAAGTTGGCGGGGTATGCCCAGGCGTGGGTCCCTTGCTCACTTTGCCACTGGATTCAAGCAAGCCTGGCTGATGACGGCTGAAATGCCAGAAACCGGTCCTAGGATGCTTGTTTCCGGTCCAGGGAAGACATGGCTTGGCAGTTCGGGCTGGACTGTTCCCATGAGGCACAGGGTCAGACTGATTTGCATATGGCCATGTCTGAACTGGGGTGGTGGAGTGAGCTAAAGAATGATGATGGATTAAACCCAGATCAGTTGACTGGGGGTGAGTGTTTGATTGGCTCAAGCGTTCCGTCCATCATCCCCTTTTGTATTGCTTTGGTCGCCCTAAGTTGGCGGGGGTATGCCCAGACGTGGGTCCCTTGCTCACTTTGCCACTGGATTCAAGCAAGCCTGGCTGATGACGGCTGAAATGCCAGAAACCGGTCCTAGGATGCTTGTTTCCGGTCCAGGGAAGACATGGCTTGGCAGTTCGGGCTGGACTGTTCCCATGAGGCACAGGGTCAGACTGATTTGCATATGGCCATGTCTGAACTGGGGTGGTGGAGTGAGCTAAAGAATGATGATGGATTAAACCCAGATCAGTTGACTGGGGGTGAGTGTTTGATTGGCTCAAACGTTCCGTCCATCATCCCCTTTTGTATTGCTTTGGTCGCCCTAAGTTGGCGGGGTATGCCCAGACGTGGGTCCCTTGCTCACTTTGCCACTGGATTCAAGCAAGCCTGGCTGATGACGGCTGAAATGCCAGAAACCGGTCCTAGGATGCTTGTTTCCGGTCCAGGGAAGACATGGCTTGGCAGTTCGGGCTGGACTGTTCCCATGAGGCACAGGGTCAGACTGATTTGCATATGGCCATGTCTGAACTGGGGTGGTGGAGTGAGCTAAAGAATGATGATGGATTAAACCCAGATCAGTTGACTGGGGGTGAGTGTTTGATTGGCTCAAGCGTTCCGTCCATCATCCCCTTTTGTATTGCTTTGGTCGCCCTAAGTTGGCGGGGGTATGCCCAGACGTGGGTCCCTTGCTCACTTTGCCACTGGATTCAAGCAAGCCTGGCTGATGACGGCTGAAATGCCAGAAACCGGTCCTAGGATGCTTGTTTCCGGTCCAGGGAAGACATGGCTTGGCAGTTCGGGCTGGACTGTTCCCATGAGGCACAGGGTCAGACTGATTTGCATATGGCCATGTCTGAACTGGGGTGGTGGAAGTGAGCTAAAGAATGATGATGGATTAAACCCAGATCAGTTGACTGGGGGTGAGTGTTTGATTGGCTCAAACGTTCCGTCCATCATCCCCTTTTGTATTGTATTCTCTTATTAAAGGCATCAATACAACATGGTTTGGAACTTATTAGAAGTGACCTTACTTATCGATATCTCTACCACCGGGCTTTCAGGTGTGGGATGTATTATTAGAAAATCAGAATCACCAGGGCTGGTGTATTTCGCCTGGAAACAAGTAGAGTGACTGGTGGGCCTGAGCACAGCTTGGACCAAACTGCCATAAGAGTGTCTATGAGAGTCTCCTTGAATGGCAATAGTGGCTCGGAAGAGGAAGGACCTGGTTAAAAGATCTAAGTTATTAAGTTAGCTTTAGTTTCAAAAGTAGATAACTGTAAGTCTAGAACTTCCACTACCCTTCGCACAACTACTGCAAAAGAGACACTTTCTTCCCTCTGTAGCCTAGGTGGAGAGTTTAGCTCAGTCTCTGGGGCTGTATTCAGCCCACTGGCATTTTGTATATCAAGGTGTAGGCCATCAGCAATGTGTTGAAGGGAGAGCAGGTTGTCTGCCTTCTCTTGACCATCAGTGAGATGGGGAACATATTGCAAGCCCAGAACAGTGTCAGAGTTGGAGCCAATTAAGGCTTCTTATCTTTGATAATACTGGTGTTGAGACAGAGGCCAAGACTACCGTCTGCCTGCAAATTGACTGGTTGTGCTTTTGTAAGCTCATACTGAGGCTTATCCATGGAGCAAACCAATGTAGGTTGGGGGTCATAGACAGACGTTGGAGTCGGATCCTGAGCTGTTACCAGAAGAGTCGGCACCAGCATGGAAAGAACTGGCATGGACCCTGTGACCCGAGTCCTAATGGACCCAGGGCGAGTTGGCGCTAAGAGAGGGACCGCCAGCTAAGTCCAATTGGTGCTCCTTGTGGCCTCAAAAGCCCCAAAGGGGGACCTTAGTGATTGGAAAGTATCTGAAAAAAGGCAGCATGAATCCTGAAACCCACTATTTGCTGTAGGTTTGACAATGGCTTGGGGAATTCGGGGCATGCTCGAACCAGTTGCAGTACCGGTTGAATTCTGAAGATGCTTGATGGGTGTAATTTTTTGACTAACGCCCTTGCGCCTTCTTGCCCGAGTTTGAGCTGTGGTATGGGGTCAAGTCTCACTTAGCCTTCTTGCACTTATGGAACATTTTCGATTTTACTTACTGGAAGTATTGGAACAAGAATTTGTGCAAGACTTGCTCTGTGAATGAGAGTGTGAGCAACCATGTGGCTTGGAGCCGGACTTAAGTGACAACTGTGACCTCTTTGCATGTTCGTCAACAAAGAGTTTCTCCTCCGGCTCCCGGATCACCTACTGTTGCATGAGGGCGCATTTATTACACAACTTCGAGTCATGCCTGGAGCCCAAACACCAGAAGCCACCTCATGTGGGCCTGTGAAGAGAGCAGCTTTCTGCAGTCGTGGCACGGCTTGAGTCCTAACATTATCAGAGGAGACAAAGTCCCTTGCACACGGCATCAAGTCCAAAAGCACGACGTGTGCTTTACACGTCGTTCTTTTGGACTTGCTGCATTTCTTCTCTTAATGTAGCGCGGCTGGGGGCTGATTGTGAGCCATTGTGAAAATATGTAGGTTAATTGCAGCGCATGACGGTGCTGCAATTAACAGGAATACTTTCACAAATGCCCAAAATCAGCCCTCAGCCGCGCTCCATTAACAGAAGAAATGCAGCAAGTCCAAAAGAACGACATGAATAGGCGCTGTCTCCCGCCTCTAACCTCACAGTGCCGGTGTTCCGTTGGTTGGAGCTTTGGTGCCACTAATTAGTTGTCTGCTGGGCCCAGTGCGTGCTTAGCAGATTTTTGCTGCCACCCTGAATCATGTCACCAGCGGTACAGGTCTCTGTTGTGGCTAGCGCGGGCAGATGCATGTGCGCTCTGCTCAGCTGACAGCTCGGGTGAGACAGAGCTGCACCCTACAGGACGGCAATCCTGTCCTCCAGCCCTACAGTGTCACTGAGGGGCTTCTGGTCAGTGCAGGCTGAGCAGCAACAGGATGTTTTCATTTCAAATTCCTGTCACGACAAAGAAGTGCTTCTGCAGCCCGCAGAATTAATAAATTAAACGACCTCCATGGCCTCCTTGACAGTACTCCCCTCCCCTGGTCGTGGGGGTTCCCTGATGACCATACAAGTCATGGTGAGACTGAGAGCGGGCACGTGGTCTAAAGGCGTAGGGCACAGCTCGGAAAGCGCGCCACACCATGACCTCTCACCCTTACTACAATCTACAGCTGCAGATGGTCCAGTTTTGCCCCCAGTGCATCACAACACTCTCAGATCACCTGTCTGCAGCGAGTGACCCCACAGACTCCAGTTACAGAGACCAGGCTGAGCAGCAGGAATGATTTACCCAGCACTCAGTGAATCCGTGGGTAAGTTTAAGATAACGTGGTGATTATTCATGTTCCTGCTAGAGAGAGATCAGAGCTCTCGTGCAACTTTTGACTCACCAGTAGCACAGAGGGTTAAAATGCCTGCTGCAACGAACGTGTATTCTGCATATCACAGAAGATTATTTTATGTGGGTAGCTCATGGGGTTACTACTTTTGTCACATTCTGTGACCTTGTCACCTCCTTGTGTTTCTTGCAATTCATACATTTCAATCCTAATCTACACAGTGACCTGCTAACTATTATCAAAGGCATCAGCTGCATGTAAAGTGCATAGTATGACTGGAGTCGCCGTGACTGAGCTGGCCTCTACTGTGTCACTCACACTAGTGCCAAAGTACTTCTAACCAATTTTATTTAATTTAGTTAATTTACACCTCTGCTCACAGTTCTGTACTGACTGTGCTCAGTAGTATAGAACTTTGGCTGTTCGTTAGTTGGGGTCCAGGGTCTGCAGCTGTGGCGCACTTCTTCACCAGCTCGTTTACTTCAATAAACCAGCGATTTGGCTTTCATTTATCTCTACCAGGGCCTCCTGTGAAGTTTGTGCCCTTCCATTTCTGTTGCTTTGCAGCAGTTTTAGGATTTTCTTAGAGTTTTTTGTTGCTCAGATAGCTGTAATTTCTGTTATTTATAGGTTTTTCCTCTTCTTCATGGCTGGATTTTACTCACGAGAAAGTGTCACTCATAGTTGTTGAAATGTCACTCATAATTACACTGAAATTATGAAAATGTCACACACAAGCAATCGGAAACCTTGGCAGCTATGTATAAAGCACACGTCGTGTTTTTGGGCTTGCTGCAGCCAAGCCTCCTAAAGAACAAGTTACTTACCTTCGTTAACGATATATCTGTAAGAAACATTAGTTAGTTATAGATTCCTTACCTTAGAATTACCCCCAGGTGTCAGACTGGATCCGGAAAGTTTTTTGTCAGCAGTACCTCTGCGCGTCGGAAGGTGGCATCGGTCGGCTCCGCGTCCGTTGTTGGCGTCGTGGTCGCCGGGATGACGTCGCAGCAGCTACTTAGACGCCGCCCTCACGCGCTGACGTCAGTTCTGTACACGACTTTCCACGCCAGAAACGCAGAGCCATGCAAGACACTGACCACTGGTGCACAAAACTAGGGCCCTGAAAGGATAGCCTTAACCCTAGAAATCAGTTCGGAGAACGGGGAGGATGGGTTGGGCGGTAAGGAATCTATAACTAACTAATGTTTCTTACAGATATATCGTTACCGAAGGTAAGTAACTTGTTCAGCTGAAAGAAACAAGTTAGTTATAGATTCCTTACCTTAGAATAGATATCCCAGCAATACCAACCCCGGAGGTGGGTCTGCGAACCAATATCACACCAGCAGGTCCTGGAGAACAGAACGGCCAAAGAAGCAGTCTCTCTGGACCTGGCTGTCCAGACAGTAGTGTTTCGTGAACGTGTGCAGTGATGCCCACGTAGCTGCCTGACAGATGTCATGTAGAGGAACTCCTCGTCCCAAAGCAGTAGTGGCTGCCATCGCCCTGGTGGAATAGGCGCGTAGCCCCACAGGAGGCTCCTTTTTAGCCAGAGAATAGCATGCCTTAATACACAAAACGACCCATCGAGAAATGGTTCGCTTGTGTACGGCCCGACCTTTCTTGGCGCCCACGTAGCCAACAAAGAGTTGGTCATCCACCCGGAACTGTTTTGTGCGATCCAGATAGAAGGAAAGCGCAAGTTTTTATTCCCACAACTTATTTTATTGTTGACATCCAAAATAGCACCGGAGTCTCGAAGGGTGCTCCGTATATACAGCAGTGATAACAAACATATGGAGCAACATTTTGAACAATAGAGGCGGATTGATTTCAAAAAGAATACATCGCATGAAAGATTAATAGCCACAAAAAGGAAGAACATGAGAAGAAAGGAGAAAGAAGGAAAGGAAAATAGGGAAAAGAAGAAAGAAATAACAAAAGGACATCGGTGCCACATTGCCAGTTTATCAGGAAACATAATGACCTCAGATAGAGAAAAAGGTTCTGTCAACCACATTCAAGGAAAGTACAAATACTACATATATGCCAATAAATGAGTATCACAGTAGTGGTTCTTCAGCGTCAGACGGGGGGAGGAGGTTCTAGGTATAGGCCTCTGTAATCGGCGCATCATTTCCAGATTTTGTAGTGTTTACGGGGGCAGCCCCTCGCCTCAAAGACCGGGAGCTCTCAGCCCATGCAGAAATCCAGACCTTTCTTCCATACCCCAAGTGACGGTGGGGATTCATCGTTCCAGACCCGGGCAATATCCCGTTTGGCTAGTGTAAGGCCCAAGAATAAGAGGTGACGCTTGTACCTATTCCCACCTATATCTTCCGTAATATGTAATAGAGCAAGTCTCGGGGAGGGGGCTATGGTCCAACCTAAGACCTCTGACATGCATGTAAACACTCCCCTCCAGAACTTAGATACTACAGGGCATGACCACACAGTATGAAGGAAGGTACCCTCTAGTGATTTGCAGCGCAGGCAAAGCGGGGATGCGATAAGTCCAGCACGCCATAGTCTATGTCTGGTATAGTAGGCTCTATGCAGGTATTTGAACTGAATGAGGCGCAAGCGAGCCGCAATGGCTGCGCTGAGTGGGGACTCTAGAGCCTCCACCCAATCATCTTCCTCTAGGGGACTCAGATCCGCCTGCCATGTCTCTCTAGTTTTAGATAGCGTGGCGGGGGTGTTGTTAATAAGTGTGCGATATATTTTAGTAATCTTGTGATCTCCTAGGTCACCCATAAAAACCTTCGCCTCAATGGGGTTAAATTCGGGAATTTCCGTCAAGTGGGACAAGTATGGGGTAAAGGCATGTCTAAATTGGAGATAACGATAAAATTGCGTGCGGGGCATGTCATAGTCCGTTTGTAGATCAGAAAAGGATTTGAGGGTGCATCCACGCACAACCGCCCCCACTGTGTCAATCCCAATAGCCTCCCAGCCCCGGAACCCAGACAGGTGTGTTAGCTGCAATAGTTGGCCATTATTCCACAGTGGAGTCTCCCTGGTAAGTTTCCCCCACCAGCCCATCTGACGGCGAGCCGCCTTCCAAATTTTAAAAATCGTGGATGTGGCAGGTGTTAGTCCACGAAGTACTGTCGCTGAGTAAAGGACCATGTGGAGGGCGTTGTCCCCCAACAGCCAGCGTTCAACCGCGTATGCCGGGTCTCGACGGTCACCGTACCACCAATCATTGAGAACGAGCATATGGGAGGCCATATAGTATGCCTGGACATCTGGGGTGGCCACGCCGCCTGTGTAGGTAGACTGAAAACAGGTCCTTAGAGCTACCCGTGCAGCACCACCCCCCCAAAGGAAGCGGGCAAGAATCGCATTCAGTTGGCGGAACCATGTAGGTTTTATAGGAAAGGGATGATTTTGTAGCTGGTATAGGAGACGAGGGAGGGATATCATTTTAAAAATGGCGAACCTACCAAACAAGGACAGAGGTAGGTGTGACCATACTCATGTCTGATCCCCAACCTGCGCCCACAGTAGGGCGAGGTTCTTATCCCACACCAGGGTCTGAGACGAAGAGAGATAAACTCCCAGGTATTTGAAGCCATCGGGGGCCACCACCACCTCCCGCGACCAGTCGCCCAATCGATCTCCACCCCGCAACGGCCAAAGGAAGGATTTGACCCGGTTCATATAGAGGCCAGAGGTCTCGCCAAAGATCTGCATAATGCGAAGAAGACGCGGACCGGTCCGATCTAGATCAGTGAGAAAGAAAAGGACGTCATCCGCATAAAGCGCAATGTGATCAGAGAGGCCTGGAGCCCACTCAAAGCCGCGCATCTGTGCGTCTATCCGTATCCAGGCAGCGAGCGGCTCCATGGCTAGGGCAAAGAGATAGGGAGAGAGCGGACAGCACTGACGCGTTCCCTGCCCGATGGAGAAACCTCTGGAAACCGCGTCAGTTACACGAACCGAGTCAGTTATATCCGTATAAAGCAAACAAATGTAACAAAGCAGCCGGGGGCCAATATTGAGGCGATTTAGCAGGGCAAAGAGGAATGTCCAACTAAGGGAATCAAACGCCTTGTTCATGTCTGCCAACAAGAGCACGGCTGGCGTACCAAGCTTGTCGACGGCCGCAATGGCATTATGGGCATGTCGGATATTGTGTCTCGTAGCGCGGTGCGGCATAAATCCTGCCTGATCAGGATGAATCAGTTCCGTAATATACGGGACTAAACGATTAGCAATCACTTTAGCCAGTAATTTAGCCTCCACGTTAAGTAAAGAAATCGGGCGATAGGACGAGAAGTGTTCAGGTGTGCGGCCCGGCTTAAAAAATACGACAATCCGGGCGTGGCGCCAATCGGGCGGAAGAAGTCCACACTCCCAGGAAGCCTCCAGGGCCGCTAGATTGGGTCGTAAAAGTTGTGTGATATTTTTGGAAGAACTCACAAGGGTAGCCATTTGGGCCTGGTGCCTTCCCCACTCGCATAGCTAATAATGCAGATAGGAGCTCGTCTGCCGACAGGAGAGTGTCCAGCGCGTCCCGTGCTGTATCAGACAGAGCGCGGGGAGGGAAGTCATCAATAAATTTCTGTACTATGACCGCCGGCAACACCTCACGGGGGGCATAAAGGTCCGCAAAGTAAGCAGCAAAGCTGTCGGCAATGGCGGACGGGTCCGTAAGCGTCGTCCCATCAGGGCCACTTATACTCGGGAGCGTCTGGGGGCGCAGCGTCTGCTGACACAAGCGATGCAGCAGCGCACTGGATTTGTCCCCCCACTGGTAGATCCGACTACGGGTGGCAAGCCAATAAAGACGGGCTTCATTGAGTAGTTCGCTAGCGTATGTCTGCTGCATCATCTGTAATTGTCTGCGTGCGGCCTGTCCCACTATGTCTCTACTAACACGCTGCAAGTCAAGTAGTTGTGCCTCGATGCTAAGTAGTTTATCACGTCGCAGTCGACGATGGGCAGTACAGAAGGCTATGTCTGCGCCCCGGAGAGTAGGCTTCATAGCCTCCCAAAGGGTGACCGGCGATTCCACCGTGCCTGTGTTAAGTATTAGATAATCCGTTAAAGACATAAGCATATGGGCCCGATATTTCTCATCTCGTAGCGACCATGGCGACAAGCGCCACCAAAAACGGGAGCGCCGGGGGTCGAGGGATAGAAGAATGAGCATCGGGAATGATCTGATAATCCCCTAGGGAGAATTGTGGCGTCAAGCAATCTGTGTGTGTGTGCCTCCGAAAGGAAGACATAATCTAGGCGTGAAAAGGAATCATGAGCATTGGAAAAATAAGTGTATGCATAGATATCAGGGTGCATAGTTCTCCACGTGTCTACCCACCCCAAGCCACGGACCAGGGGCAATAGTTTGGAATCCGGCGGCTCCGTAGCTTGAACCATGGCACTCCATCTATCCTGTACTGAGGACATATCATTCCAGCCTCCCCCAACAATTGACATCGCCGACGGGAGGTCAGTCCGAAGCACTGTCAATTTTTCAATCAGGGACCACGAAAGAGGGGGAGGGGCATATACACTACCTAGGATAATGGGCTCTCCATATAGTGTTCCGTATAATACAATAAATCTGCCCTGCGGATCCGACCACGTGCGGCTATGGACGAAAGGGACACTACGGTGTATGAGGATTGCAACTCCCCGGGAGCCTCTAGTAAAGCCAGCATGGTATACGTGCGCAAACCCAAACCGTCCCAGACAGGGTGTCTTAGTGCCCACCAGGTGCGTCTCCTGTAGACAGAGAACGCCCGCCCTATGTCGCTTAGCCTGTCGCAGGACAGCACCCCACTTGATCTTGTCTAATAGGCCATTAACATTCCAACTAAGGACTCGGAGCTCCCTACTCCCGACCCCTGTTGGAGCTTGCGGCATACACGGTGATGGTATATAATTATGAACCTGATAGCATGGATGACATTGGCAACTTCAAAAGTATACATAGCAGCAGCTGTAGTGGCAATAACAAATAACGTCAAACAAATCAAGAAATCCCGTCCCCCCTCCACCCATCCCACCCTATACCTCAAAACAGTAGAAGTATCTGTCGCGGTGAGCGTCGCACCGCCGCCCCAACGGGGGCAGGGAACAGCTCTACACCAATGGCTCCCCATTGAACTGTCCCCAACCATGAACTAGAGTCTCAAATACCTGAGAAAAGAAGGTTGGGGAGGAGGCCTCACGTAGGCCCATATATAGTGCCATCGGCGTACACAATGCAAAAATCACAGCAGTTAAGACCCCCATCTGTTATACATTGAAGAGAGAAGAAGAAATAAAGGAAGTGAGTTAGTGTTCACCAGTCAGTCCATTCAATGTACCACTGCTGCCAGCAGTCTTCAGTCACCCTGATGTGCCGGAGAGGAGTCACGGAGAGCGCCATCACCGCGGGAGCCGAAGGCACCCTGAGACTTCGAGGGGCGCCTCGACCGTGATCTCCGGATTGTGGTCTTTTTAGTCTTAGGAAGGCGCTGTGCCGCTTCTCCAGAGGACGACTCCGAATCAAATCGTGGCGGGGTGTGAGGCTTGAGTTTCCGTCGCTCGTCTGTCCAAGCAAAAACCTCCTCGGGGGTGTCAAAGAAGAGAGTACGGTATTCATAGATGACTCTCAGCCGGGCCGGAAATAGTAGAGCATATTGGGAAAGCGCACGTTTTGGGTCCAGACGGTGGAGCCACTCCTCCTCTTTCGAAGGATGCGGAGGAGGAAAGAAGGTGGGCAAAGTGATGGTCTGCCCGATGTGAAAGGCAGTGACAACCTTGGGAAGGAAGGATAGACGAGTCCTGAGAACCACCTTGTCCGGATGGACAGACAGGAAAGGAGGCTTGGAGGAAAGGGCCTGGAGCTCACTCACTCTTCTGGCAGATGTGATAGCTACCAGGAATGCAGTTTTAAGCGACAGAAGCCTCAAAGGACAGTTGGAAAGCGGTTCAAAGGGAGCACACATTAAAAAGGTTAAGACTAGATTCAAGTCCCTCTGAGGCATAACGAAGGGAATAGGAGGAAAGAGATGAGTTATGCCCTTCAAGAAACGATTAACAACGGGGAACTTGAAAAGAGAAGGCTGATCTGGAAGCCGAAGGAAGGCAGAGATGGCCGAAAGATAGCCCTTGATAGTGCCCAGAGCAGAGCCCTGCTGGGCTAAGGAAAGAAGAAACAAGAGAACCTCAGAAAGAGGGGCAGAAAGGGGATCCACAGCCTTTGCTGTGCACCATGCCACAAACTTGTTCCACCGGCAGGCGTATACCGTCTTAGTGGAGGGACGCCTGGCTGCCAAGATAACATCACAAACTTCGGGAGGCAGGTCAAAAGATGTCAACTGCCGCCGCTCAATCTCCACGCAAGGAGGTGGAGGCTGGACAGGTTCGGGTGGAGGACCGTCCCCTGTTGCTGCGACAGAAGATCCTCCCGAAGAGCCAGACGGGTCGGAGGATCAATGGCCATGTTGGGCAGCTCGGGATACCAGACTCTTCGTGCCCAATCCGGAGCCACAAGGATGACTTGGGCCCGGTCGCGCCTGATCATCTTCAGCACTCTGGGCAGAAGTGGTATAGGCGGAAAGGCGTACAACAGACCGCAACTCCACTCGCGACGAAAGGCGTCGCCTAGCGAGTGCTGTCTTGGAAATTCCAACGCGGAGAATTGCTGATATTGCGCGTTCTCTTCGGTGGCGAATCGATCTAACCAAGGCTCTCCCCACTGTCGAAAGAGACCTTGCACCACCTCCGAGTGAAGACGCCATTCATGATCCATCATGCACCTGCGGCTGAGTTCGTCCGCCCTGGCATTCAGGGAACCTGCCAGGTGTTGAACCACCAGGGAAATGCCCTGATGTTCCAGACATGTCCAGAGGCGGAGGGCATAGGATCCACGACCCCACCCCGCCCTCTTTGTTGCAGTACCACATGGCGGTGGTGTTGTCCGTGAGCACCTGCACTACTCTTCCCCGGACAGAGGGAAGGAATGCTTTGAGTGCAAGATGAATCGCCCGGAGCTCCAGAAGGTTGATATGGAGCCCGGACTCCGCCGGAGACCAGAGGCCTCTGATCTCCACCTCTCCCATGTGGCCGCCCCATCCCAGAAGGGATGCGTCTGTCACCACTGTGTGTTCTGGTTGGGGAAGGGAGAGGGATCTGCCGTTGACCCAATCCTGGTCCGTGAGCCACCACTGCAACTGTCGAGCAGTGCCCTCCGAGATCTGGACGCAATCAGCCAGATTCCCCTGATGCTGCGCCCACTGGAACTTCAGGTCCCACTGCAGAGCCCGCATATGCCACCTGGCATGATCGACCAGCAGGATGCATGAGGCCCAGCAGACTCAGGGTGAACCTGACCGAAACCCGGGATAGAGGCTGAAAGATCGGAATCATAGCCCGAATATCCTGGACTCGCTGTTCGGGAGGATAAACCCAAAACCGCGTAGTGTCCAGAACCGCTCCGATGAAGAGGAGCTTCTGAGAGGGAATCAGGTGCGACTTCGGCACATTGATGGAGAACCCCTGCAAATGCAGGAGGTCGGCCGTAGTCTGGAGGTGGGAGACGACTGCCTGGGGCGAGCCCGCCTCCAACAGCCAGTCGCTGCGACCACCGCTATCACTTTCGTGAACACCTGAGGGGCGCTGGTAAGGCCAAAGGGGAGCACAGGAAACTGAAAATGTTCGTGGCCTACCGTGAACCGCAGGTAACGCCGGTGGGCTGGCAGGACGGGGATGTGAAAATAAGCGTCCTGCAAGTCCAACGCTACCATCCAGTCTCCAGGGTCGAGGGCAGACAAGACCTGAGCGAGCGTCAACATCTTGAACTTCTCCTTCCGGAGGAAGCGGTTGACGCTCCTGAGATACAAGATAGGACGCAGGCCCTTGTCCTTCTTGGGTACCAGAAAGTAGTGGGAATAACAACCACGACCTACTTCTGGAGCAGGAACGCGCTCGATGGCTCCCTTGGCCAAGAGAGCCGAAACTTCCTGTTGGAGAAGGCCCAGGTGATCCTCCGACATGCGGTGGTATTGAGGTGGCATGGCTGGAGGGGTAGCCTTGAAGGGGAGAGAGTAGCCCCTTCGGACTATTTGCAAAACCCACCTGTCCGACGTGATGGTGCGCCAGAGGGGGAGGTGATGGCGGATCCTGCCGCCCACTGGTGTTTGATGGGCCTGAAAGGTCGGACTAGGAGGGTTTGGAGGCTGCTGCAGAGGGAGGGAGGGGGGGGTCCCCGGCCGCGCGAAGGTTGGGAAACTTGCTGCGGCCTGTGGCTCTGGGCGGGACGTAGTGGGGCACCCCTTCCGTAGCCACGAAAGGGCCGAAAAGCAGACTGCGCTGGGTGGCTGGAGAGGCCCAAGGACTTGGCCGTCGCCCGTGAGTCCTTGAAACGCTCTAGAGCGTTGTCCGCTTTGTCGCCAAAAAGGCAACGGTCATCAAAGGGCATGTCCATGAGGGTGTTCTGGACATCCCCCGAAAGCCAGTCGATCTCATCCAGGCGTAGCGACGAAGGGCTACCGACGTGGAAATCGTCCTGCCTAGAGAGTCGGCGGTATCCAGCCCACAACGGATGGTAAACTTTGCCGCATCCCTCCCGGCGGCGACAGCCTTGGAGAGCACTGTCCGGGCCTCATCCGGACACTGAGGTAGCACCTGCGCAACCGTATCCCACACAGAGTGGGAATAACGGCCCAATAGACATGCGGTGTTTACCGACCGCAGTACCAAGCTGGCGGAAGAGAAAATCTTCTTCCCAAGACGATCCAGCTTCTTTGATTCCCTTTCCGGTGGAGCGGTAGGGAATGCGCTCTTGGAAGTGGAGGCTTGGACCACCAAGCTCTCTGGGGTGGGGTGTTGGGAGAGGAAAGTGGGGTCGCCCGGAGCCGGGCGGTGGCGTCGGGCAACCATCCTATCCACGGGACCATGTGCCCAAAAGGACGTCGGTAAGGGCCTCATTAAACGGCAGCAGGGGCTCCGAAGAGCTCGCAGCCGGCTGAAGCAACTCTGTCAGGAGGTTAGTCCTGACCGCCACCGTAGGAAGCTCGAGGTTGAGAGCCTTGGCCGCCCTACGCTGCGTATGACGCTCCCTTCTCCGTAGCCACGGTAGGAGGAGACAACATGCCAAGGTCAGGGGAGGTGTCGAGACCACTGGCATCCCCCAGTTCCTCTCTCCAGTCCTGGTCAGATCCTAGCTGATCAGTTAAAGGGTCACCTGACCCCTCCCAGTCCTCCTCCTCATCCTCAGGTTGCCAATCTGGCTGAAAAGGGACCCCAGGAGTAAACAGGGGCACAAAAACCCCACTCGGCGCCGGATCCGGTGACGGGCGACGCCGGTCCGGGTCCACATCGGGATGGAGGCCGGGGTCAAGGCCGGCCGGGGACACGACCGGCGTTGGTTGCGGTGCCGGAGGAAGCGGCGCCGGTGGAGGTGTAATAAGGTCAACCGACGATGTTCCGGATCCAGGCCTGGATCCACGGGGGACCTGCGGTGCCGGAGCCGACGGCGGAGAAGGCCTAGGCCCCCCAACCGAGTCTGCGGGGCCCGAAGGCACGCCGGCGGGTTTGGGCCGCCCAAAGATGGCGTGCATCGCCTTGTAAAATTTACGAAGCTGGGCAGGAGTCGCTCCGGGCCCCGGGAAGGGAGGGAAACGCGGAGTCGACTCTTCGGGCTCCGCGCGTAGAGACGCGGGAGGGGCACCGCCCGCATCCCTCGTCGCGTCAGCCGACCGACGGGGATAAGTCGAAGAGCGACGATGCTTCTTCGACTTCTTTTTGTGCTTCGACTTACCCGACCCGAGTGCGAAGACTTCGACGACTTGGACGAGTGGTGATGGCTCCCCGACCGGTCCCTCGACCTCCCTCGCAACCGGGACCTCGAACGGTGCGGAGCCGACTGCCGGCGCTCAAGCAGCTTTCGGGACCGCTCCCGCAAAGCCTTCAGAGCCATGGACCGGCAGTCGGAGCACGACTTGGGGTCGTGCTCCAGGCAAAAGAGGCACACGCGGTGCGGATCCGTAACCGACATCAGTCGGGTACAGGAACCGCATGCCTTGAAGCCGGGCATCCCTCGTGCACCAGGAGTCGTAGACTCAAAAAAGACGTCGACAAAATCTGCGCTGGCTGGCGCGGAAAAAGAAAGAACTGACGTCAGCGCACGAGGGCGGCATCTAAGTAGCTGCCGCGACATCATCCCGGCGACCTCGACGCCAACGACGGACGCGGAGCCGACCGACGCCACCTTCTGACGCGCAGAGGTACTGCTGACGAAAAAACTTTCCGGATCCAGTCTGACGCCTGGGGGTAATTCTTAGGTAAGGAATCTATAACTAACGTGTTTCTTTCAGATAGTTATACACAGCAGTAGTTGGCTGCCAGATTGTGAGCTGTGCATGGAGAGAGGCCAAGACCGCTGCCAGGCTTTGCTGCATGCAGTTGACATACATATAATGAGGGTGTTGTCCTCGTGTGAAGAGTTGGATGTAGGGAATGGCAGAAGTTTCTCCATGCAGACAAACCCTTTGGCTGAACAAATATAAATAGAAAGCAGTTTTAAAAGTGTTTTGGAGGTGATCTATGAGTGACTAACACTTAAAGTAAACATATACAGAAATGGCACGTTACATATGAATGAATTCAGTTTTGTATTCAGTCCTGTTTAGTATCAGGTTCAGGTCTTTGCAAACTCTTTGAATAACAACTAATGGCCAATTTTTCTCTGGAAAAGGTATCACCACTGGGGTGAGTTACCTGACTGCTGCTTTCCACCAGTGCCTGAGAGCAGGTTTGTTTTCAGTCTTGAGCTGCGACGTGTTTTGGTGCTTCAGCCGGGGAGGAAGGAAAAAGTCTATAGCTGCAATTTAAAGATGTGTCAGAGCGCATGGAGAGCCACAGGCAATTCTCCTCAGGAGTTTCTCGTTCTGGCTCACAGCAGTTTTTTATTCTTATAGGGCCCCTTGCATGCTGTTTTATGGGGGCCCAGCCGCCCACCTAAGCAGCAGCAATGCCTTCTATGGTAAGGCTAGTAAAATGAAAAACATCCTGCATAGTCTCAGTCACTGACGCTGACAACACTGTGAAGTCCGGTAAGCACGCACACAGTACATTGCCACTGAGGCCCCAAGTGGACTATATGACACCAATCCCACACCCTCTCTGTGCCTGCAGCCAGCACCGCAATAAGAAAAACAATGTTTAATTTGCCCACCACTTAGTTCATAGTTGTAGCTCAGTTCTTACTGTGGATCGCGCTATTCAGTAATTCTGTCAAAGGCGGATGTATTCGGCTAAACGTTAACATTTGGTGCTAGAGTACACACCAGGTAATTCACCAACTCGTGTTCTAAAGTTTACAGCGGCGATAGCAAGTCGGGCGTACTACTGTACCCTGTGTATTGCTTACGGCTTTGATGTTCGTCAATAGGCAGACGGGAACTTCCAAAGAAAGAATATCAAGCGCTTTCCTAAAATTAAATCAATTTGATTGTGACTGGTATACTGTGACTGACAGTGGCTGGTGGTTATACTTACTGTGTTCGTTCTGTAGTTCTTCTTCTTCCCCTCGGCAGCGTGACTCTCCACTGGTGACGACTGGCCCTCTCACCGCTGTCTCCTGACTGCATGATGCAGCAGTGCACTCTCCCTCGCCCAGTGGACTCGAGTCAGCCGTCTCGGGCTGCTTGGAAATAATTTGCTGAGGTGGCCAATAATTTAGCTCCTGTGCCCCCTGACAGAGCGGGCGGCCTGGACAGGTCTGAGCACCATCATGCTTTACACATTGTGCTTTTGGACTTGCTGCATTTCTTTTAGGTAACACGTAAGTTAGAAATCTCTCTGTTTAGCCTAGTGTGCCGCCTGGCTGGTATTTTGTTGCTTCTTTTTGTCTCTGCATCCAGATATATAATACAACAAGTAACATTACACCTACAGCAGTAAATTCTTATGAAGGTACCACCATTGGAGTCTTGTGCTTTTCTAAATCCGAAGTGTACTTGCCTGTGTAACCAATTCATGTCATGGCGTGTGTATCCAAATTGCAAACCTGCCTTAAGACCCTTAACGTGGCGCTGTATGTGTGGAAATGCACCGTCTTTTCACTTTTTTAGGCACACGTTTGGAGTGATATTTGGCGCTGCACCCACATGCGCGGTCTGGTTCCTGGCGCACATAGCCATGGCTGCAGCGCACAGAGATCCTACACTGCCGCACATAGAAGAAAAAAATTAGAGAGAACATTGGTCAGGAGACCAACAAAGCTGGGAGTGGAGCTCTGGATTTGCGTATAAGACAGTGGAAAGAACTGATATGAGAGCACAAGGGTGGCACTTATTTGTGGCTCCACTCTGTCACTCACAGGACTCTGTCACATTCGGAGTCACTGTGGAGGCGCCTGGTACCTATTATTGACGCACAAGAGCATTGCTAGACAACTTAGAAAAAATGGCTATCAAATTATGTTTTACTTCTTCCTGCACTGATCTCTTAGAATAACTGTAGTCCTAGAGCCAACTACTAAGTGATCATCCACATATACAAAACAATTTACTCAACATTTTAGACTAAATATAGGATTTACAAACCTAAGCAGCTTCCTGACAACCTCCAGAGTCTGACGTTGCAGTCGTAGCTAGCAGTGACTATCAGCTTATGTTTGTCGACATATTCCACGTGGGAAATGTTCTTCAAATGACCCCGCCAAGAGCTCAATAGGTCAGGAGGGCGCAGAGTAATAATCAAGCCATCCAGAACCTGCAGAAGAGATAGAGTAATATAAAGTAATTTGAATGCTTTGTCTGGAGCTAATGGGTGTAGAAATTAACTTGCAAATCTATGTGTATGTTTTACAAGACACTATGAAGCCAGTAGCACTTTACCTGTAAAATTCTAACTTTTAGAAATGATTGTTATGTCCTTCATTTGTTACATACTTCAAATGAACAGAACTGGAGAAGCTGCCCTTCAACTTAAATTGCTTAGAAAGCAAGGCACAAAAGCCTGAATGTGGGTTGTTCCCACTTCCAATGCTCAGTCCTCTTTATTTCACAATATAGATTGGAAGGGAATCTTCTTCTCTGGGAATTTGTTTTGAGCATGTTATTTTAGTTCATCATATTTTAATCCTTTCAATTTCATTTTTATTGGCTCTTTCAGTGTTAGTCACCAACTTCTTCTTGGTGCTGGCTTTCAGAGCTGCAATTCTTCCAGACCCCCTTTTCTGATCCACATCCTGTTGCACAAGTTACTAACTTGTGTAACGATATATCTGTAAGAGACAGTAGTTAGTGACAGATTCCTTACCTTAGAACATCCCCAGGCGTCAGGCTGGATCCGGAAAGTTTTTGCGTAGCAGTACCCTTGCGCGTCGGTAGGCGGCGTCGTGCGGCTCCGCGTCCGTCGTCGGCGTCGTGATCGCCGGGATGACGTTGCGGGCAGTACTTAGACGCCGCCCCTGCGCGCTGACGTCAGTTCTGTACACGACTTTCTGCGCCAGGAACGCAGAGCCATGCAAGAAGCTGACATAGGTGTCTGAAAAATACTAGGGCCCTGAAAGTTATGTCCTTAACCCTAGAAATCAGTTTGCAGAACGGGGAGGATGGGTGGGGCGGTAAGGAATCTGTCACTAACTACTGTCTCTTACAGATATATCGTTACACAAGTTAGTAACTTGTGCATCTGAAAGAGACACGTTAGTGACAGATTCCTTACCTTAGAATAGATACCCCAGCAATACCAACCCCGGTGGTGGGTCTGCGAACAAAGATCAGACAAGGAAGTCCCGGAGGACAGAACGGCCAAAGAAGCCGTCCCTCCGGACCTGACTGTCAAGGCAGTAATGCTTTGTAAATGTGTGCAGCGAGGCCCACGTTGCTGCCTGACAGATATCCTGCAGCGGAACACCGCGGCCTAAAGCCGTGGTAGCAGCCGTTGCCCTGGTGGAATGGGCACGCAGCCCAACAGGAGGCTCCTTCTTAGCCAAAGAATAGCAGGCTTTGATACACAAGGTTACCCAGCGGGAGATGGTTCTCTTGTGCACCGCCCGACCTTTTTTGGCGCCCACGTAGCCAACAAAGAGCTGGTCATCCACCCGGAAGTGTTGGGTGCGGTTGATATAAAAGAAAGCGCACGTTTTGGGTCCAGACGGTGGAGCCTCTCTTCCTCTCTGGAAGGATGCGGAGGCGGAAAGAAGGTGGGCAAAGTGATGGTCTGCCCAATGTGGAAGGCAGTAACCACCTTTGGCAAGAAGGACGGACGCGTCCTAAGAACAACCTTGTCTGGATGGACAGACAGAAAGGGAGGTGTGCATGATAGAGCCTGGAGCTCGCTCACCCGCCGAGCGGAGGTGATGGCCACCAGAAAGGCTGTCTTCAGAGTCAGAAGACGAAGAGGACAGTTATGTAGAGGCTCAAAGGGAGCGCACATGAGAAAGGTAAGAACCAAGTTCAAGTCCCACTGAGGCATCACAAACGGAACAGGAGGGAAGAGGTGTGTAATGCCTTTTAGAAACCTGTTAACAACAGGGGACTTGAAAAGGGAGGGCTGATCAGGAAGCCTGAGGAAGGCCGAAATGGCACAAAGATAGCCCTTGATGGTACCCAGGGCAGAACCCTGCTGGGCCAGGGAAAGAAGGAACAGAAGAACCTCAGAAAGAGGGGCAGAGAGGGATTCACAGCCTTTGCTGTGCACCATGCCACAAACTTGTTCCACCTGCAGGCGTATACCACCTTAGTGGAGGGACGCCTGGCTGCCAGAATCACATCACAAACTTCGGGAGGCAAGTCAAAAGGAATCAACTGCCGCCGCTCAATCTCAACGCAAGCAGGTGGAGGCTGGACAGGTTCGGGTGGAGGACCGTCCCCTGCTGCTGCGACAGAAGATCCTCCCGAAGAGGCAGACGGATCGGGGGATCGACGCTCATACTGAGTACCTCGGGATACCAAACTCTTCGAGCCCAGTCCGGAGCCACAAGGATGACTTGGGCCCGGTCGTGCCGAATCTTCTTCAACACTCTGGGTAGAAGTGGTATAGGCGGAAAGGCGTACAACAGACCGCAACTCCATTCACGACGAAAAGCGTCGCCGAGCGAGTGCCGCCTTGGAAATTCCAACGCGCAGAACTGATGACATTGCGCGTTCTCTTCGGTGGCGAATAGATCTAACCAAGGCTCTCCCCACTGTAGAAAGAGTCCTTGCGCCACTTCCGAGTGAAGACGCCATTCGTGATCCATCATGCACCTGCGGCTGAGTTCGTCCGCCCTGGCGTTCAGGGAACCTGCCAGGTGTTGAACCATCAGGAACATGCCCTGATTTTCCAGCCATGTCCAGAGGCGCAGAGCCTCCTGACAGAGGGTTCACGACCCCACCCCGCCTTGTTTGTTGCAGTACCACATGGCGGTGGTGTTGTCTGTGAACACCTGCACTACCTTCCCTTTGACAGAGGGAAGGAATGCCGTGAGTGCAAGTCGGATCGCCCGGAGCTCCAGAAGGTTGATATGGAGCCGGGACTCCGCCGGAGACCAGAGGCCTCTGATCTCCGCCTCTCCCATGTGACCGCCCCATCCCAGAAGGGACGGGTCCGTCACAACTGTGTGCCCTGGCTGGGGAAGGGAGAGGGATCTGCCCCTGACCCATTGCCGGTTCGAGAGCCACCACTGCAACTGTTTTGCAGTCCCCTCCGAGATCTGGACGTGATCGGACAGGTTGCCCTGGTGCTGCGCCCACTGGAACTTCAGGTCCCACTGCAGAGCCCGCATATGCCATCTGGCATGATCGACCAGCAGGATGCAGGAGGCCATGAGGCCCAGCAGCCTCAGGGTCATCCGTACCGAAACCCAGGATAAAGGCTGAAAGATCGGAATCATAGCCTGAATATCCCGGACTCGCCGTTCGGGAGGATAGGGCCCGAAACTGCGTCGTGTCCAGAACTGCTCCGATGAAAAGGAGCTGTGGAGAAGGAATCAGATGCGACTTCGGCACATTGATGGAGAACCCCAGCGAGTGCAGGAGTTCGGCCGTAGTCTGGAGGTGGGAGACGACTGCCTGGGACGAGCCCGCCTTCAGCAGCCAGTCGTCGAGGTAGGGGAAGACTGAAACCCCTGCCCGGCGCAGATGAGCTGCGACCACCGCCATCACTTTCGTGAACACCCAAGGGGCACTTGTAAGGCCAAAGGGGAGCACGGTGAACTGAAAATGCTCGAGGCCTACCATGAACCGCAGGTAACGCCGGCAGGACGAGGATGTGGAAATAAGCGTCCTGCAAGCCAAACGCTACCAACCAGTCTCCAGGGTCGAGGGCAGTCAAGACCTGAGCTAGGGTGAGCATCTTGAACTTCTCCTTCCGGAGGAAGCGATTGACGTTCCGGAGGTCCAAGATAGGACGCATGTCCTCCTTGTCCTTTTTGGGCACCAGAAAGTAGTGGGAGTAGCAACCACGTCCTACTTCTGGGGTCGGAACATGCTCGATGGCCCTCTTGGCCAAGAGGGCCGTGACTTCCTTCTGCAGAAGCATCAAGTGATCCCCTGACATGCGGTGGAATTGAGGTGACATGGCTGGGGGGGTGGTCTCGAAGGGGAGGGAGTAGCCCCTTCGGACAATGTCCAAGACCCACCTGTCCGAGGTGATGGTACGCCAGTGGTGAAGGTGATGGCGGACCCTGCCCCCTACTGGCGTGCTGTGCACCTGAAAGGAGGGACTAGGAGGGCTTGGAGGCCGCGGACGGGTTGGAGGTGGTGGCCAGACCTGCACGCTGGTTGCCCGAACCGCCACGCCGGTATCCACCTCCTCGGCCACGCGAAGATGCTTGCTGCGCGGGCCGGTGGCTGGGCAGCGGACGTGACTGGGCGCCCCTTCCGTGGCCACGAAAGGGGCGAAAAGCAGAGGTTAGCAGAGGGCGCACAACAGAAAGGCCCAGGGACTTGGCAGTAGCCCGTGAGTCCTTAAAACGCTCCAGCGCATGGTCTGCTTTGGAACCAAAAAGACCGACTCCATCAAAGGGCATGTCCATGAGTGTATTCTGGACATCACCCGAGAAATCAGTTGTTCTCAGCCAGGCGTGGCGACGCAGCGCCACCGTCGTTGCAAGCGATCTGCCCAGCGAGTCGGCGGTATCAAGGCCACAACGTATGGTGTACTTTGCCGCATCCCTACCTTCCGCAATGGTGCGGGTAAGCAGTGTCTGGACCTCCTCAGAACACTGGGGCAAAACAGTCGCCACCGAATCCCACAGGGAGTGGGTATATCGGCCCAAAAGGCAAGCAGTGTTGACGGACCGCAAGCCAGCACTGGAGGAAGAAAAAGCCTTCTTCCCAAATTGGTCCAGGCGTTTGGATTCCCTATCCGGAGGGGCGGTAGGGAAGGCGGTTTGGGAGGCAGAGGCTTGGACAACCAAGCTCTCGGGGGTGGGATGTTGAGAGAGAAACAAGGGGTCGCCCGGAGCAGGGCGATGGCGTCGGGCCACGTTCCTATCCACAGGAGCCCCTGTGGTGGGCTTGGACCAGGCGCCCAAAAGAACGTCAGTCAGTGCATCATTAAACGGCAGAACAGTCTCCGTGGAGGAAGCTGCCGGCTGAAGCACTTCCGTCAGGAGATTAGTCCTGACAGCCACAGTAGGCAATTGGAGGTGCAAGGCTCCAGCTGCTCTACGCAACACCGTTGCGAAATTTGCTCCCTCCTCCGTAGCCACGGGAGGAGACAGCATGCCAGTGTCAGGGGAAGTGTCTAGACCACTGGCATCCCCAAGTTCCTCTGCCCAGTCCTGATCATACTCACACTGCTGTGTGAGAGGGTCTTCCGACCCCTCCCAGCTCTCCTGGTCCTCCTCTGGTTCAAAATATGGAGGAGGAGGGACATTTGGGACCCAAGGTCTCATCGGCGCCGGAGCCGGCGTCGAGCGACGTCGGTCCGGCTCCATGTCCGGAGCCGGAGAGAACCGGGGAACGATGCCGCCCGGAGCCCCGGACGGGAACGGCACCGGGGACATCGGCGCCGGCGGAGGCGTGGTTAGGTCAACCGGCGTCGATGGGGGTTGCGGTACCACCGGAGCCGGGATCGAGGCCGGGGCCGGAGCCGAGATCAAGGCTGGCGGGACAGGCGACGCCGGGACCGGAGCCGTCGGCGACGCCGGAGCAACCCCATCAGGGCCCGCGGTGCCCAAGGCGCACCGGAGGGACCTTGAGGCCCGAAGAGGCGGGCCATGGCCGACAGGAATTCCTGTATTTCGGCCGGAGTCGCCCCCGAACCCGGAAAGGACGGGTAATGCGGGGGCGGCTCCACAGGCACGTCCGGGGCCGCGGGGGCGGGGATGGTGCCGACAGGGGCCACAGCCGAGTCGCGAGACCGGCGAGGCGAAGTCTTAGAGCGATGATGCTTCTTAGACTTTTTGTGCTTCGACTTACCCGAGGAGCGCGAAGACTTGGACTCCGACGACCGGCGGGGGCTCCGCGACCGGCCCCTCGACCTCTCACGGGACCGGGGCTTGGTGCGGCGCGGAGCCGACTGCCGGACCTCGAGTAGCTTTCGAGACCGCTCTCGCAAAGCCTTCGGGTGAAGTTTCCGGCAGTCAGGGCACGACTTTGTGTCGTGGTCTCGGCCGAGACAGTAGAGACACTCTAAGTGCGGGTCTGTGATCGACATCATTCGACCACAGACGTCGCATGGCTTGAAGCCGGGCATCCCTATCGACACCTAGGAGTCGAGAAGACTCGAAAAGAAACAGTGAAAAATTCACTAAAAATGTAGTCATAAATTGACTAGGGCACTGCTCTTCCCGGATCTGCGCTTACTGGCGCGGAAAAAGAAGAACTGACGTCAGCGCGCAGGGGCGGCGTCTAAGTACTGCCCGCGACGTCATCCCGGCGATCACGATGCCGACGACGGACGCGGAGCCGCACGACGCCGCCTACCGACGCGCAAGGGTACTGCTACGCAAAAACTTTCCGGATCCAGCCTGGCGCCTGGGGATATTCTAAGGTAAGGAATCTGTCACTAACGTGTCTCTTTCAGATACAGGACTTTGTCAGGTGGAGAACTAGCTTCTTTGGTTCTTGCTAGGTATGGGAGCCCTCAAGGCTCTTTTTCATCCCTTCTCAGAATTGTTTTTTAAAGGAAAGCCTCCCTCCAAGGGAGCTTCTGTATCTTACACCAAACAGTACTTACAAAAAGAATTTTCTTTTCAGATGAACTAACTACAATTTATATATGCCTAAGCTTAACAACTGTCCATCAATTGTTCTTTTTGCATTTGTCACCCTGAGTGGGACGGGTATGCCCAGATGTGGGTCTCATGCTCTCCATGCCACTGGAGTCAAGCTAGCCTGGTTGATGAGGGGTGATGCCCCAAAACCAGTCCCAGGATGCTTATTTCCAGACCAGGGAAGACCTGGCCTGGCAGTTCGGGCTGGACTGTTACCATGGGGAACAGGGTCGAGACTGACTTGCATATGGCTGGGTCTGAACTGGAATGAAATATGGAGCAAAAAAACTATGGATTTAGGCCCAGGTCTCTGTACTGGGGTGAATGTTTGACAAGCTAGTCTGGCTGATGAGAGCTGATGCCCCGAAACCGGTCCTAGGTTGATTATTTCCAGACCAGGGAGGACCTGGCCTGGCAGTTCAGGCTGGACTATTCCGATGGGGAACAGGGGCAAGACTGATTTGCATATGGCTGAGTCTGAACTGGAATGGCATGGGGAGCAAAAAAACGATGGATTTAGGCCCAGATCTCTGTACTGGAGTGAACGTTTGACATTGTGCAGCATTCTGTCCATCAATTGTTTTTTTTGCAGCTTAACATAGGTCCACATAAAGTACTATCTCTGGGAGTATATATCAAATCCTGATTCACAGAATAAGTATCTGCGGATATTTTCTATCTTCGTTTGAACTTATGATGTTGCCAAATTTGCAACTACCGTAGCTCGTCAGACATTATGTTTAGGGTTAGAGGAGGGAATATGGTTGTTTTCTATCCATGTAAGGCAATCGGTGATCATTGTGAACATCCATAAAATTGCAGGACATACACAAACCCCCAGAACAGATTTTCACAGTCAATTTGCAAACCTTCAATTAGTGTCAAGAATGGCTGTAAAATCTCTTATCACCTTTCTATATCTAACAAAGTGCAGTCTTTTAAAACACTGTCGAAAATGACATGCAATGTGCGCACCTACCTACTGCTATCATCCAGACCTTGGTTTGTGGGACTGTGACGATGGCTAGTTTATTTTCTCAGAACCCTCAAGTCTCATGAAAGGACCTCGATTTAGTTTCTATATCAAAGGTATTAGCTTTCCTCCAGCAAAGACATAGTGCAAGTTGCGGTTTCCTTCCTCTTTGGGTGGTGGGTCTTTGCTGGAGATTCTTAATATTTCCGACCGCAGCGTGCATAAGTAACACTCCAAGAAAAGGGAAAGAAAAGTGCATGAAAGAAAGAAGATAGGAAAAAGGATGACCAATTTACTCTCTGGTATGAAAGACTTCCAACTGCCTGTAAGCATGTCAGCCCTGGGGGTGTGTGGCCTGGAGCCAATGGAGTTAAGATACGTGAGCCTGTTGCTCCAGCGCCCAGCCCCACAGAGGACTCTGTTTTCCTGCCCCGAGCCAATGGCTGAGGACAGATGCATACCGAGGGGGCCCCACGCATTCCCAGAGAGGAGGCCGCCAATAACTCGGGGCCACAAGGAGCGGCGAATGCCCCACTCAGACACTGAAGGTGGCAGTCCGCGAGACTTGGCAAGATAGCAGCCACCGCCGGTTGCTAGCGACCAAGCCGGAGCCGCCCACCGGCAGGGAGGTCAAAGAGACATTTTGGCCCCCAGTGGAGGCCATCAGCAACCAGGGCAGCAATAAGGCGACGTGGGCCTACCAGAAAGGGAACAGAGGAGCCCATCCATGGAGGACGGATGCTAACTTGTAGCTATCTTGGACTCACAGCCAGCTCCACAACAGGGAGGGTGTATAGCTGAAGGGCACCCCGGAGAGTGGTGGCATCCTCAGCCCAGGATGAGGATCTCCAGCTGGGTACCTCTGAGCTGCTGTTGCCACATGGAGAGCAGCTGCAGAGGTACAGAACTAGAGGACACAGCAGCATAGATGGTGAGCGTGGGGTGCTCGTTGCGTCTCTCTCCACGGGGCGGGACTACCAACAGATCCCCCAGTCAGAGAGTGGAGTCGCACAGTCAGGGATCGGCTGAGACTGATCAGGAACTAGAAGCTTACACAGCAGCGATTCTGGCAGCTAAAAGGGACACCAAAGCAGCACTGGAATCTAAGTTTGATGCAGTGGCACTCGACCAGGGGCTCCTATGAACTCATCATAGGAAATTTGCTGACAGTGTGGGGTAGACTGAATCCACACTGTCCTAGATAAGGCCCATGTTCGCAGACAGTGATAAAAAGATTTGTTCCATGCAGACGACCATCAATCAGCTGACGGAGAGGGTGGAAGATGCAGAGGGTTGGTCCTGAAGTAATAATTTACAGCTGGTGGGGGTCCTAGAGCGTGCAGAGGGCCCCAGTATGGAACTGTTTTTGTTGACAGTACTGGGAGGCAAGGGATCAACAATGTTTACACATAGAGTGCTGACAGGCCACCTCGACCAATAGTGGCCAGACTGCTGAACTTCCAGGACCAGGACCATATCCTGCAAGTGGTGTGCGCCCATGGCAATGGGAAGCTGGACAGTGGAACAGTCAGCATATATCCTGACTACATCACCGCAGTCCAGCATCAAAAAGAAACCTTTATAACAGTCAAGTACCAGCAGAGTAAATGGGATCTTAAGTATACACTGTTTTCCCCTACAAAACTACGGGTCATTGATAAAGAATAAAGAAGGGACCCACTTTTTGGGTAAGCTGTGGAGGTGTGGAGCTGACCTGGAGTGAAAGGACCCTCTTGCCCTGATGTGCAGAAGAGGGACCGGCCTTCAGCGTGACAAAGGCAGAAACCGAGACACAAGCCATGCAGCTAGCCGCGAGCGACCCCAACGACAGACCAAGCAAAGCCTGAGAGGGCTAATGTTGTGGCGGAAATACAACACGGATCCTTTAACTGTGACAAAAGGTTGGCAGCACTAGCGGCAGACTCAGAGGACACAGCAGGCAACTCTGCGACATCACAGGAAGACCCGGAGGAGATTACCCTACCAATTGTCACTCCCATGACAGCAAATATCATTGGGTGAGTGGTTCAGAAAATTGCAGGGTGCCCTATACTGGTTGGTTGATCCACAACATGTTCGTGGGGCCGCACCCTCCTACTGCTGTTTCTATGTGAGAGACTGTTTTATTGCTTGAAATGATTTACCAGCTTTACTTGCTTGAGAGACAGACGCTTCGAGCATTGGGGTGGTGGGTAGTTTTAGATCCCTGGCAGGAGGTTCTTGGGAGGGGGTGGGATAGGGCGGTTGGAGGCATACTTACTTATGCCTACTACCCCTCCTATCAACCAGGACTCTCTAGCCATCTGTGTTCTGGGCTTTTCTTTCAATCTGACTCCAGGTGTAACCTATCTCCATGTAGTCCGCATTGAGGCCTCAGTGCCAGATATTTTTTGGTCTTCCTCTTTCCTTTTCCCTTGAGGGTTCCAGGTCAGGGCTTGCCTGGTGGCATTTGATGCAGGCTTGCAAAAGTGTGTGACCTATCCAGCCCCAGTGCCTTTTCATGATTTCTTCATGAGCAGGGAGTTGGAAGGTCTGGTGCCATAGGTTGTTTTTCAGAGTACTTTTGGCCAGCGGATTTGGAGGATTTTCCCCAGAAAGGTATCGATGAAGGTCTGGACTTTTTTGGTGGTGGTCACTGTTGTTCTCCAAGTTTCTGCTCCATACAGGACTGATTTAATGTTGGTCTTAAAAAGCCTGATCTTGGTTTGCAGCGTTAGGTCCTTGGAGCTCCAGATCTTCTTTAGCTGAATGAAGGCAGCCCTTGCTTTGCCGATTCTTGCCTTGAAGTCGGCGTCTGTGCCACTCTGCTGGTCTACGACACTGCCCAGGTAGGTGATCTTCCAATGCATTGCCTGAAAGATTCACTGTAGTTGCTGGCCGTGTTAGCCTTCAGGATGTTGGTTTTTCCCCTGCGGATGTTCAGGCCACGTTGTGCTGATATGGCTGCCACATTGTTGGTCTGGGAGTGTAGGGTCAGGTCTGCAAAGTCCAGGTCGTCGAGCTGCGTCCAAGGTGTCCACTGGATCCCATTTCTTCTATTTGATGTGGGTGTCTTAATCATCCACTCTATGGCCAGCAGGAAGAGAAAAGGCGAGAGCCAACAACCCAGGCTTCCGTGAGTTATCCTTCACTGACTACCTTACAGGTCATTCCCTCGGAAGAGTTCCTGATGATTCTTACGATTTTGTCTGGCACACCGTAGTGGCACAGAAGTTTCCAAAGGGTCTCTGTCCACGCTGTCGAATGCCTTCTCATAGTCGATTAAGTTGACATAGAGGGGGGAGTTCCATTCCATCAACTGCTCAATGATGATGTGCAGTGTTGCAATCTGGTCTGTGCAGGATCTATCTTTGCGGAAACCAGCTTGCTGATCTTGTAACTGAGAGTCGACTTGTTCCTTCATTCTGTTCAGTTCTGAACACTTTTCCTGGCGGTGATAGAAGAGTTATCCTTCTAAAGCTTACGCAGTTACTCAGGTCACCTTTCTTAGGGACCTTGATAAGATATCCCTCCTTCCTGTCTAATAGCAACTTTTCCTCCTCCCAGATCCTTCCAAAGATGGGACAGAACATGTCTACTGATGTTTCAATGTCTGCCTTCAGTGCCTTTGTAGGAATGTCGTCAGGTCCTGCTGCCTTTCCATTTCGCAGATGTTTCATGGCTTGCCATATTTCTTCCTTGGTTAGTCTACTGCAGTTGATTGGCAAGTCCTTATCAGCTGGCTGTAGGTCTGGTGGAGACTGTGGCAAGGGTTAGTTCAGCAGTTCTTCAAATTGATCCACCCATCTTCGTTGTTTGCCTTCATCACCCATGATTGTCTATCCAGCTTTGTCTACAACAGGTCTTCCTGGCTTGCTGTATCTGCTGGACAGTTTCCTTGTTATGTCATAGAGTTCTTTCAAGTTTCCATTGCTTGCTGCTTCCTGGGCTTCTATGGCAAGACCATCAATGAATCTTCGCTTGTCTGCTCTTAAGCTTCTCTTTGCTTCCTTGTTGGTTTTGGTGTATTTGCCTTGAGCTTTTGCTTTTTCTGCTCTTGTTTGGCTGGTGTTGAATGCAGCTTTATTTTCCTTTCTCTCTTGGATTTTGTGGAGAGTCTCGTGGAGATCAATTCTTTATTCTGGCGTTTCTTGGGACCCAGTACCTCCTGGCAGGTTGATGTTACTGTTTCTTTGATCTTTTCCTATTGGCTTTCTACTGGGTCTTTGTCATCCTCTAGTTCTTGCAGGACTTGAAACTTGTTACTCAGGGTAGCTGAGTATTCACTCCATTTCTGCATCTTTTAGGAGGGTGGTGTTATATCGCTGGTGTTGGTTTGTCAGTTCCAACCATGGTTTCTTCAGCTTTAGCCGGGCCACGACAAGGTGATGGTCTGACGCCAAGTCAGCGCCTCTCATCACTCTCACATCCTGCAGGTACCACTGGATCTTCTTGACAATGCAGACATGGTCGATCTGATTCTCTGTTGAATGGTCTGGTGACACCCAAGTTGCCTTGTGGATTAGTTTGTGAGGGAATACACTACCGCCTATCATCAGACTGTTCATGGCACAGAGATCTGCAAGCCTTTCACCATTCTCGTTCATGTTGCCAAGGCCATGGTTGCCCATGACTTCTTCGCACCCAGTATTGTAGCTTCTAATCTTGGCATTGAGGTCCCCTATCAGTATGGTGATGTCTCTCAATGCATTTCTCCAGGATGGATTACAGTCTGTTGAAAAACTGTTCTTTTTCCTCTTCTTTGCTGTCATTTGTAGGTGCATAGGACTAGATTCATGTCGATCTTCTTTGTGCAGAAGGTCGATGTGATGATTCTGGGACCGTGGGCTTGCCATTCAACCAGGTCTCTGTTGGCTGTTGATGTTAGCATCAGTGCTACTCCCTGAGTGTTTGGGACTTTCTCTGCCTCGTGTTCAGAATACTGCAGCATTCCTCCTGGAGCCTGTCTTTTCTGTCCTGACTGTGTCCATCTGGTCTTGCTGATGCCAAGCAGCGCAAGGTTGTATTTTTTTATCCCCGCAGCCACTTGGGCTGTCTTACCTGTCTCATGCATTGTCCTTAAATTCCATGTTCCGATGGCGATGGTTTTCAGGGATCTCTGGCTTTCATCACAAGGCGTCATAGCTCTCCGTGATGGAGATTCCTCTCTCCACAAGTCAAGGATGTCTTTTGGTTGAATTTTCGGTTCCTAGAATTTTTTTACATGGTGGTGTAGCTAACCACACGCATAACCAGGGCCGTAGCCACGGTGGCTGGGCAAGGCCAGCCCATATTACTGTCTGGCCCCCCTAAATCTGAGGCCTCCGTATTTAATGGGGACTTTTAAACTTCTCTTCCAATTCTTTTATCCCTTTTTTATGATCTGCAAACAAAAATGCTATGGAGCCCTTGGCTCGACCGACGTATATAAATATTGTGGTTCCACACCCTCAGGCAGGGAGTAGTGCGCAGCTGCAGGAGAGCTGAGTATTACCACTAAGGCTGAAAGGGAGCATCTTCGCATGCTTTTCATTCCATTTTGCTTTCACTTGGTGTTGTGCAACTCGGTGAAGTTGGAACAGCAGCAAAATTGCTAAATGGATCATCAGATATTATAAAGCACAGTGTCTCTTGCTCCACCATGTGATTCAACGTGTCTGACATGAGTCCTGACCGTACAGCAAGCCCGGGCCAGAAGAAGAAAGAGAAAGCGTGGACCAGGCAGGTAAGAGGATCGAATTATGTAGTTTTCGAATCTGCAAACGTGGCGTTATAAAATTTAATTAGAGCAGACTGAGATAACATCTCTCCACATGAAGGCTTTGTAGCATCAGATAGGAAAACAACAATAGTTTTTCTAAAAATGAGACCAAATGACTTGGATGAAATAACTTGCTTTCATGGGTATTACAGCTCTTTAATTATGTTGATTAGTGCTTTAAGCTGGATGAAAAGGGGTGGAGGTCTCTAACATAGATGTGGCCAAAGAAATGTAACTAAGATTCCTTTCCAAGAGGAGTGGCCTATGTCATTGAGGTCGTGGGTGAAATCATGTAACCCAAAAGCCTCTGCTTCACACAGCATGCCACCTAACAAACATTTAGGCATCTCTTTGTGAGTTTTCTGTTATTAAACCCAGAAATACAGATCATGTCAAAGGACATATACCTAAAAAAATCCAGACCTATTAGCTTTCCCAGTGCCTGTTAGCACTATCAAATCAATTGGCAGCAACAATAATGTTTGTCTGAACAAGTAGAATTGTAAATATGAGAGTCTGAATTAATGATTACCAAGGTCTGTGGAAAGGGTAGTGGTCTTCAGAGCGTATAAATCTCTCCTTTCTCCCCTTTACTTTCCTCTGCAGTCTCATGCAATTAGACACTAACATACTTTTTCTCCCCTCCATCTCTCTGAAATCCTCTATCTACATATCTAACAAGCCGTCCCTTTCCTCTTCAGCACCATTTTCACTCTCTCCTGCATGCAAGTGCTTTTATCTCCTCCACTTCACCATCTCTCCCACACATGTAACCCACCCCCTCACCTGTAAGGATGCATTTTCTTTTCATTTGGTGCTGTCAATATTTCCACAGTGGAGCACCACTTCACACACTTTACCATAGAATCACAAATACGGTTTGTACATATGTGAGCGTCGCTATGCATGCTCTGCAGAGAGGCCAAACATTGGATGTGCATGTAGTCTGCACACCATTATGATGTGCTTACAGTCTCTGCAAGAAATTCCCACTGCCTTCAGCATAAACACTCACCCACAACCTGAATTCGGCAGGACACCTAGGTGGTAACTCTGTTCACTGTATGCACTATACAAAAGCTATATTTTGCATGATGAAAAACTACATGTGAAACAGAACATCAGCAAAAACTAAAGTATTCTTAAAGAATGTAACATGAAGTAAAACATGTCAAAAGTAAACAGGGACTGCATCGCTGACATGGATTACCTTAAGGGTTTTTACAAAAATGCTCAAAGACTTGGTCCAGGACATTTTCCTATTTCCAGATCAAGAACCCTAAGGATTTTTGTATCTCATAAGAGAACCTATAGTGCCGTCCTTATGCTAGCACCATATGGAGTACCCAGCAGATTAACATACAGTTCTGGCTATTTACCAGTTAGAGTACCCTATGGCAGGATGCTTTCTCAATACCGGGTACCCAAAAGGTCTACCATCCTATTCAGTCACCATGCAGTGTACATCATGGGTCTATCCCATTTTCATTGGAACATACCA
This sequence comes from Calotriton arnoldi, assembly GCA_963921515.1. Taxonomy (NCBI): domain Eukaryota; kingdom Metazoa; phylum Chordata; class Amphibia; order Caudata; family Salamandridae; genus Calotriton; species Calotriton arnoldi. The sequence continues at coordinate 673,060 of CAWUFW010001642.1, read as the reverse complement.
AGGCTTTCTCCCATCATTGTACAAGGTTCATTTCTATCACAGTTTGTTTCCATCACCATCTAAAGGGCATTTAGCCACCTTGCTAGTGTGCGGCAGAGGTTGTAACTGCTGGAGAATGTTACCTAATGACTTGGGCCTCATTTTGAGTATCACAAAATTAGCCTATGTTTGTGCAAAATGGTCGAAATATTTTTGCACCTATTTCCCGCCATGGACTGATTAAGGGTGTTTAACAATCACCACACTAGCAATGTTTGTTCATGTGGTAAAGCTGCATGTTTTAAGCACATGTGACAAAAATATTGTTGTGGTGCATGACTAAAAACTGTGTGGTTATACAACTTTTTTCAGTGACAGCAGTGTTCAGAAATAGACAAATCAACAACAGCAGGAAATGGAGCGAGAGACCACAAAGTGAGCTCTCGTGTCACAAGGTCACTTTTTGCTGCATTGGCAACTAAAGGCATATTATTACTACCAATGCTGCTAGAAAAACCTGTCTTGATGACCAGCATCATTTGGAAGAAGGGAAAAATTCCATGATCATGTGGCATCCTCCAGTTTCATCCACAAAAAGGAGATGAAGATCAGAGCATCTGGCAGTCCCAATGGATAGTAAACAGAGAAAGTTCAAATATTTTTTATGAAGACCTGACTGAGCTGAAGCATTTGATAAACAATATGTGCACCTTTACAGCAACCATACAAGCAATCCCCTGCCCCAGTTCAAGGATCATTTGGCATATACCTACCACAGTTACTGCAGTCTCTACATAGTGCAGCGCCATTGAACAAGTCAGGAAACAGCAGACTGATTTTTGTTATTGTTGGACTTGGCCCTTTTTGCTGGGTCATCCCCAAACTTTTTGACTTAACCCTCCTGTTTTCTGAACCTGTTATTGTTGGGTTTTAGACTCTGCACACTTTACCACTGCTAACCAGTGCTAAAGTGCTTGTGCTCTCTCCTTAAAACAAGGTAGAATTGACTTGCACCCAATTGGCCAATTTTTATTTGTTTGTACGTCCCTGGTAAAATGGTAGACATGTGCCCAAGACCTGTAAATTAAATGCTAGTAGTGTCCTGCAGCACTGCTTGTGCTGCCTACTTAAGTAGCCATTTAAACATGTCTCAGGTCTGCCACTGTAGACTGTGTGTGCAGTTTTAAACTGCCATTTCGACAAAATAAACCTTCTGCCAGATCTAACCTTCCTTTTTAATCCACATATGTCACCCCCAGGGTCGGCCCTGAACAGCCCAAAGGGCAAGGTGCAGTGTATTTAAAAAGTTGGACATGTACTATTAAGGTTTACATGTCCTGGTAGTGATAAACTCTTAAATTAGTTTTTCTCTACTGCAAGGCCTTCTTCTCCCATAGGATAACATTAAGTTTCCTTATTACATTTAATAAACAAAAAGTTTCAGTTTGAAACAGGTAGGGTTAATAAGTGATAACTTTCATTTGGGAACAGGTAGGGATTTTGAGTTTGGTGTCTTTGGAAATCTAATTAAAAGCCCCCTTTAATGGTAAACTCAGATTTCTAACCACAATTCTGAAAAAGCCAAGTTTTGAAAGTTGGCATTTTCTTGATCTAACATTTGTTGCCAGTAGTCACTGTTCCTGGGTCACATTACTATGTGTAACTGGCAATTGGTCTTCGTGTATTGCACCCAGACAGTGAGACAGAGGGTAGCTAGGTGTTGGCAGGATGGGCCACTCTGAGTTGATGAGGGGGAGGAGCTGTCAATTACCACACTTGCACATCACAAAAGCACTGCCTCCTGAGCACTCTCACAATGGAGTTTGGCACAGGCCTTTTGTGGCCTCAGACAAGTTGGGGCCAGGACAGGGGGGAAAGTGATGCCTGACATCTCGGGGGGGAGCTCTAGAAGCTTCCTTTATTTCAAAGTAGGCACCATGTATAAATGTTAGACCCAACTCTTCAGTACACTCCTGGACCTGAGGACTCTGCCAAGAAGAAGGACTGCTGTGCTGCTGAAAGGACTGCCACTCAACTAACACACTGTGCTGGTCTGCCGCCTTCTTGCCTGGGTGAGAAAGAGTACACCTGCATCCCTAAATCCAGGATCCCAGCCAGAGTAACTCCAGGGGCTATTGACTGGCCTCCTGATCAGAAGCCTCAGAGACAGAACAAGCTTCTAACAACCTTGAACCCACCACCTGGACTCTACCATCTGTGAGTCTTCCCTCCCAATTGGTGCCATCCCAGTCCAGGACCCCCAGAAGTAGGCCTGAAGGTGCCCTGTCAGCTCATTAATGGTTCCAACAGAACTGACACATCCCCTCCAAGGCACATCTCCTGCAGAACCGGCAGTTTGCCTCTGCTGCTCGACGCATCGCCCTCGGAGCCGACACATCTCCTCTGCTGCCTGGACTTCCCCGAAGCAAGGACATCACCTGACCCAATGCAGCCCATCAGAACCACTGCGGAGTGATGCAACTTCATGCAAGGACATTGCCTCGACCAACGCAGCCCATCGGAGCCGCCGCTACGTGACTCTTTTCCATTTAAGGGCATCGCATCACACTTCACAGTTCCTCGGAACCACCGCTGCGCCTCACATTGCCTCTGCTGCATGGTGCATCCTAAACACGGGACTCCGCATCTTTTTGCAACCAGGATTTAAGGTACTCTTGCTCAGTGGGCCAAACTGGGTCCCTGTAGCAGGCCCGCGCTTCATCACAGTCGGCCTGAACTTGTGACTTAGTCCCAGTCCAGCACATCCAGATAACCACAGTTGGCTCTTTGTGCTTTTTGGTGCTATTTTCACTTAAATCTTTAAACTTGCATAGCTCCAATTCCACTGATTGGATTTTTGTTGTTTCGGTCGTGTTATTTATTAAAATTTGTTCTATATTTTTCTACATTGGCGTGGGATTTTTCTTGTGTTGTGTTTTCACTTTATTACTTTTTAAAATGCTGCATACATTCTTTACACATTGCCTCTAAGTTAAGCCTGACTGCTCTTTGCCGAGATAGCAGAGGGTTGAGCACAGGTTAGTTTGGGGTTGCTTGTGACTCCACCCTGATTAGGAGTTTGGTTGCTGCTTGAGTAGGGTTTCACCCCTTTCAACCAGTAACCCATATTCTTATAGTTATGTTTGTGGGTCTGTGTACAAGCATGGGTGCCCCAATTGCAAACCTGTAGGGTCTATTTATTTTATTATTTATTTATTTAAAGTTTTACAGAGCGCGAACCAGACCCGTGAGGGTATCAGAGTGCTTTACAGGATTGACGGGTGGTATACAAAAGACTTAGGAGGGGAGGATACCATTGGGATAAAAACAGGTAGATACATTATACAAGAAAACCAAGCAGTCTCAAATCCCGGATACATTTGGGATAAAAACAGGTAGATACATTATACAAGAAAACAAGCAGTCTCAACTCCCGGGTGGGATGCCCAGAAGTGCCGGGAAGGTATCATCCGGAAAAGCCATGGATAATGCCGTAATGGTGGGTGGAACAAGGTCGCTGAGGTGATTGTAATGCGATCGTTAGGCGAGAATTTGCCCATTAGGAAAGTTTTGGTCTCCTTTTAAAGCGTGCCAAAGACGAAAGTCTTCTGATGGCGGGCGGGAGAGAGTTCCATATACTTGGAGCGGCCCCAGAGAAGGCCCGATTGTAGGTTTTTTTTTCTCGGAAGCGTGCTGGTTGGAGCAAGAGGTCTCTGGCAGACCGGAAGTTTCTGGCTCCTCCGGATATCACGAGTTTCTGGGCAAGAAATGCAGGGGAATTGGAGTATAGAGCCTTGTGAGTGATGCAGGCCAGCTTAAGTTGGATTCTGGCCTTGAGAGGAAGCCAGTTCAGAGCTTTAAGGTGGGTAGAGATGTGGTCGAATTTCTTTGAGCCGGTTAGGAGTCTGGGGGCAGCGTTGAGGCAGGCTTTCAATGGGCCAGAGAGTTCTTGGGTAGACCTGCGAGAGTAGAGCATCCATATTCTAGTCTGGAGATGACTAGTGCCTGGATTGCCATTTTTAGGTCGGGAGTGTCGAGGAAAGGTTTCAGGTTTCTTAGGTAACTCAGGTGAAATCTGGCAGTTTTGGCCATCGAGTTGATATGGCCACGCATGTTCAAGCTGCCGTCTAGGGTTATTCCAAGGGATTTAGCAGAGTCCACAATGGTAGGAGGGCAGTTTAGCGCTGTGATAGCCTTGATCCATTCCTGGATGTCTGGATTGGTTTTGGGTGGGGAGATTAGAAGAAACTCAGTTTTTTTTGCGTTAAGTCACCACCCCAGTTGATCCTTGGGTTCCTATGAGGAGATAATGCTCATTATCACAGGCCTGACCATTTTTTCATTGTTCATGGAACACCTTGAGTTTGGTGGACTGACACTGTTCAATAAACTATTAGTATCAAAGAGGGTTAGAGGAGGTGACTGCAATATGTTGTAAGACTTCAGTATTTACCCAAAATAAGAAAGTTGTATGAGTATAACATAGGGACCCGATGTAACTTACAGGCCTTTAAATGGATAGTAATTTTATAGGTGACTACAGTGAATTCTGCATTACGTTGGTGCTTTCTGTACAAACACATTCCACAGTATTTAGGTTTGCACTTAAAATGCCTTTTTTTTATGGGATTAGTATGCTGAGTGATTCTGAGAAGACAAATGAAGCTCATCTCCTTGACAGCAGCAGCAGACTAACCTAATGTGTGTGCAAAAAGATCAGGTGACAGATCCTTAGAATGGTTGGGGGATCCATAGAACCATTTCAAAGAGGCGAAATATATTAACCCACATGAAAGGGAAAGTGATGTGTAACATTGTTTTTAACCCTGTGTTAGACATACATTTTCCCTTAATGATAAATATTAGAAACTTGTTTCTATATAGCACTGTTTCTAGAAATAGTAAATGTACATAGGAGTTACAAATAAGCAGCTTACTGACCTCAGAATGATGAAAGACTGAGTCCTCCTCCCTTAGATTTGAACCCTTTACTGTTACTCCATTTGTTGTGCTAAGTTCGTAGAGTTTGGTTTTATAGTGTTGCCTACGTGGGAAGAGTTTTTGTATTATACATGTGAACAAGAGAGGGGCGCTTTTCACGTCATAGTGAACTTGTAGCTACGCTTTATCATCGAATGAAATGAAGGGCGAGTTAGAAATAGTTGTGTGCATAGCTGTTTATACCTTTTCTTCCTTTGGTTGTCAAGGTCTGGAACTGGTTTGGTGATGTTTATAATACGGGGGACATCTTTTTGTAAAGCTTTCTCTTTGAATGCCAGGTGATGGTGAATATTTATTAACTTTGCTGGCAGTAAATTCTTGAGATTGGCTTTCTGAAGAGACAGTTATGTGCCACCAATGTGCGTTTTCTTGAAGGATGGAACGGACAGTGAGTTTGCTTAGCCCAAGTGGAACAGTATCAAGATGATGGTGGCACAGACTTTGAGTGAAACGTAGGAGAAAAAAATGTGGCAGTGGGTTGGCATGATGGTGAAGGCACTTTCTGTAACTTTCGTCACTTGTGGCACTAGTGACATACCAGTGCCTATGAAAACTAAGCTCCCAGGTTTCTTGCATGTCATCAGAAATGATCCAGTTCATGAGACCAGATAATCTTAGGGTGGTCATTTTCCAATTTCCCACCGTTTTTGATGAGTTACATTTCAGGCGGTTGATCAGTATTCTTTGTACATGGCTTGGAGACAGTGGTCTAGGACAGAGGAGAATAAGGCAGGTTATTGAGCGTCAGGATGCCACTGGTGTCTTCTTCATGGCTATAACGGGTCTGATTAAAGGATCAGATGAGTTCCCGTAGTTGGCTGAGGTGTGGGGAGATGATGAAACATTGTGTTCCATCCTAGTCAGTGTAGAAAGGAGTTGAAGAGGATAGTGGACACAAGATGATGCTTCATCTGTTTGAGAGATGAGAGGAGATCAATTCTAGAAAAGTTCCTTAAATACTAAGATCTTTCTACCCATGTGGGGCGATGTACTGAATCAAAGGCAGTGATGGGTTTAATAATGATAAGACAGCACAGTCATTTTTGTCAACACTGGTCTTCTGGCTATTCCAGAAAGCTCTTTGTGATAGAGGATAGGTTATTGTCGAAGCCTCCTGTGTTAATGAGTTTGTCAAGAATAGCCTCTTGCACAATGGTGCCTACTTGGCAGTGTCTGCTGGATTGAGGTTTTGGACATAAAGTCACTGGGATAGAAGTCTGCTGATGGTGCCTGCATTAGAATGTGACACAATGTTCTGCAGGCTCTAATACAATGTGCTTTTCTAGACAGTGAATGTATGTAGTATTTGTTCCAATATGTCTGTCCTTAGGTCTTGTTCCTGCTATTTAGGGAAGAACATTTTTGTGCTGTTATTTCCAATACTTTTTTCCTATAGTTGAATATAAGTATGTGATGTGCATATATCAGAGACCTGATTTGGAGATACAGACAGTATGTCAGCATATTCTTGTATGGAAGATATATATATATATCTTGCAAAAGATTGTACGCCCTTGCATACATCTGCAGCCTGCATACCGTTCATGCGCTAGAGACCTTATTGCACACTGTACATATCTGACTGGGTAGCCTGTTGGGTAGTCTGTACATTTTGCGCAGGATGATGGGAGTTACAGCTTAATCCTCATCCAATGACAGCAACACTGTCACAGTCACTTCTATGCCCAGAAAGCCCTTGGGCTTTCTTAAGTCGTCAATGACCAAACATTTAGCAGACAAAATATATGCCATTTTGGAACTCTCAAGTGTGAATTTGAGTGAGCAAGGGTGAGAACTGGGGTGAAGGAGAAGTAAAGAAGGAGATACTATATATATTGACAATTTAAGCCAGTGGACTAAAAAGTGCTTCTCTCAAAAACAAACAGCATGTTGCTCAAGCAAAGGACCAAGAAGCCAAAGCCACCCCAACTATCCTTTGTTTTAAAGATGCATTACATTTATATTTGACGAATGTGCTGAAAATGCAACAATTTGCATGCATTTACCCAAAAATCTGCAGGGGAGAAAAATATTTAAATCTATAAATACAATAGAAAATAATTGATGTGTGTTAAACCTCTGCCACTATTTCCACATCTTTTTTTAAACAATGCCCTCAGGAGTATAATACCACCACTGAACTATACAATAAAAAAAATGCCATGCTTAGCAGTATATCTTAAAAATATCCCTGCAAATTGAAGAACCTTTACCTATGATCCCAATCAAGCTTGCTGGTGAACCCTTTGTTAACTCCTTTTATGTCGTTATCCTCATGGGGGCCAGGCCCCCCCCAAAACCTATGCTCCTGGCTAAGGCCCTGATCAGAGATAGAAGACGGATGGGGGCCCCTCTTAGGGGAGATGGACCAGCAGGCTTGCTGAGCGCGTATAGTGTGCTGCACTGAGCATACATTCTCTACCAAATGGCTCCTCATGCTTCCACCCCCACCTGAACCAGAGTGAGAAGAATAAAGGTAAAAAGTGGGCCAAAAGCGCATGGGCATTGGACACATGTGGACTGACTGCACCCTGCAAATAGCTCCTTCACCGCTTTCTAGGCCCTTCTCCCCTGCCTCAGACACAAAGGAGGCATTTGGACCAAGCTCCGCAAAGAGGCGGAATTACAAATGGGGGAGCCTAGAATAATAAACATGGCTTCCTTACTATCTGTAGCACATCAAAACATGGAGATGGCCAATAAGCCCACAGAAGAGATGCAAAAGGAGCAATCTGCAAGCTCTGAGCACTACCAAACAAGACTTCTGAATTCCAAACTAGAAGCAATAGGAACAACTAGGATATCCCTTGAGGTGAAAATAGGCATGGTTGTTGTATCCATGGGGGTACATGACAAAAGTCCAAAGAGAGCTAGCTGACAATCTCACTATCTGAACGTACATTGCAAGATCTTGAACCGCAAACAGAGCTGAAACAACAGGTCTAGAAACTGATGGACCTCGTACATTTCCTAGAAGGAAGAGCTGCAGGATGCACCAGGCACCACAGCAACATAAGGATAGTAGCCACTCCTGAAGGTGCATAAAAACAAGATATGGTGGACTTTTTGGAGATCTGGATCAAAAACAAAGTAGCGCCTCAAAAACCTTCACACTTCTTAATCGCGAAAGCACACCGCCTACCGTCATGGCGCCCTGCCCTTGGTGCCCCACACAAGCCAATAGTGGCCAAGTTGCTGCATTTCAGGGACTGAGATGCCATCCTGCAGGTGGTTACACAGATGGCACATCTTGAAGTAGACAATCACAAAATCCTTATATTCCCAGGTAACACTCTAGCTGTTCAACACCAAAGGGCCTTGTTTATGGGCATGAAGCATAGGTTATGTGAAATGGAGCTGAAAAATGCTTTACTCTTCACAGCTAAGCTGAAAAGAATCACAAAATCAAAAGGGCGTCATGATATTTGGAAGGAATGATGCTTGTGTTTTCAACACCAATTTGCCTGAGAAAAAGGTGGTGTAAGGCAGCTGTACCAACATCGCCTGCATTTCACTCATGCGGCATGCTGAGGGGGTTTTCAGAGTCAAGAGACTCAAAGAGAATCTGAACATCGGCTGAAAGAGTATGCACATGAGAAATGTCAAGACCAGATTAAGGTCCGACTGAGGGACCACAAATGCCTTGGAGGGGGAAACGTGTGTCAAACCTTTTAGAAAAGCTTGTTATTTAAATGACTAATGTTGGTAAGGTAAACACAAGGTGGCTTAAAGAGGCTACAAATAACCTATCACTGTGCACCTCAAGACCTTGCTATGGTAATGAAACTAAAAACAAAACAACATCATAGTTTATCTTGTAGGGTGTCCGTGATTTGGGCACCACACCAAGCAGCAAAGTTGTCTAAGCGTCTAGCATAAACAGACTTCGTGGAAGGGCGATAACTCAAAAGCATTTAGCTGCCACTGCTCAATCTCCACGCACAGAGTTGTAAGTTATGGAGACTCGGGTGCAGGACTCTGCCCTGTTGCTGAGACAGGTGGCCATCCTGAAGTGGAAGCCTGATCAGAGGACAAATGCTCAGGACCAGAAGCATCAGGTTCTGCACTGTACTGGTCCAGTCTGGAGTGATGGGAATGACTTGGGCCTGGGTTGACTTAATATTCCATTCCTCAGTACCCAAGGCAGGAGAGGTAGCGGAGGAAAGGTGGACAGGAGACCCTCCTTCTATTCTAGCAGGAACGTATTGCCTAACGAGCACCTTGGAGGAAACTCCAACACGCAGAATTGTTCATACTGTGCATTCTCAATGATGGCGAACAGATCTAGCAAGGGTGTACCCAACTGATGGAAGGCACCTCATGCCTCTTCGTGATAGAGGCACCACTCATGGTCCTCCAGACAACACCAGCTCAGCTCGCCCACTCTGGTATTCAGGCACCCCAGGTGGCCGGGACCTAGACATGCTCTGGTGGTCCAGCCACCTGCAGAGGTGTAGTGCCTCTTGGCACAGGACCCAGGCAGGGGCATAGCTTTTGGGGGGAGAGTGTTTTGGATGTCACACCCCATAATAAATGCATTGTCCAGTTGAAAGTTCGGTCCAGGGACTGAGTTGGATATGGCAGCATCTGTGTTGGGATTCCCTTGGGCTCATCACAGCAGAGGCCCATGTTTCTTAGAGCCTAGGAAACAGTCATATAGAGCAGCTCCTCTCCCTGTCCAGCACACTATCCAGCAGCTCTTACGTAACCTTGTAAGATGTCTAATTGGAAACTGTAAAGTTCAGGTGACAGTTGTTACAGATGATAGTTTCCCGTAGGATGTGTTCAACCTACCAGTCTTCTACTGGCCACTCACAAGCTCTTCTTATACAACACAAAATGAACCAATATATTTGAAGGGCTTCATGAATGTTGGATAATTTTTTTAAAAATCGTCATTCTTCCCTTTCACTCCTTTAACAACCAATTCTTCTACCATTCCGATGCTGGTCATTCAACCACCCAACCCCTGCTTAACAAACAATCTTCCTTAGTAGGGTACACTTCGGAGATGGTTGGGTAATCTCAGACTCACACCGTTGAATCTCACTAACTAGGATATACCCTTGGATTCTGATCCCCACTCCGCCATGGTTGCTGCAATAACATGTGGCAGTCATTTTGTCCACGAGGACCTGCACCACTCGCACTCTGATAGGTGGCAGGTAGGCTTCCAGGGTGAGATGGATCACCAAAGCTCCAACAGTTTGATATGGAACCTGTGCTCCGCTCAAGACCAGATGCCACTGATCTCTTCCCCTTCCAGGTGACCTCCCCAACCCAGCAGGGGTGCATCTGTCAAAACCGTAATGCCAGAGTGGGGAAGGGATAGTGGCCTACTGAAGGTCAAGTTGGATTCCACAAGAAGATCCTGTGCAGTCTCCTTCAAGATCTGGATGAAGTCTGAAAGGCAACACAGGTGCTGGGACCACTGGGACTGGAGGTCCCACTGAATATGTTACACCTGGTGTTCAGGATGAGGAGGATGCATGAGGCCAGGAGATCACAAAGACTCAGAGCCATTACCACTTAGACCCAGGACTGATCCCAAAGCATCGCAATGAAATCCAGAATGTCCCCGGTTTGTTACAGCCGTGGAAAGGCCTTGAACTCCACAGTGTCCAGGAATGCCCCAATAAATAGGATCCTTAGTGGATCCTTTGTGTGGGGCTCAGGTGAGACTTCAGCTCGTTGATGTTGACTCTCAATGACATCAGGAGTGCAGCCGCCATCTGGAGGTGGTCCACGAATGTTAAGACCTGAGATCCTTGGTATGGTATGCCCTCAAACGTTTTGCCTTCAATCCCTTACTTTACCGAACTGGTTTGGGTTGGCATTAGGACTCTGTGCACTTTACCCCTGCTAACCTGTGCTAAAGTGTTTGTGCTCTTTCTTAACTCATGGTAGAAATGGGCCACATGTAATTGGCACATTTAATTTGCTTGTAAGTCCCTAGTAAATGGTGTCACTTGTACCCAGGGCCTGTAGATCGTCTAATGGGCAGCAGCACTCATTGTGCCACCCACTAAAGTAGCACTGTAAAACATGTCACAGGCCTGCCAGTGCAGTTTTAAACATCCATTTCGACCTGGCAAAATAAACCTTTTGCCAGGTCTTAACCTTCCTTTTTAAAATGTATAGGTCACCCCTAACGTAGGCCCTAACCACCCCTAGGGCAGTGTGCACAGTATTTGAAAAGTAGGATGTGTGTCAAGTTTTAAATGTCCTGACAGTGAGAAACTCCTAAAGGCGTTTTTTTCTGTTGTTAGGTCTACCTCTCCCATAGACTAACACTGGGCTACCTTATTACCTTTAATAAGTGTTAACATCAGAATGGAAGCAGTGAGAGAAATTATGTTTACACTCAAATGAGTTGTCATCTAAAATCCTCTTGAGTGGTAAAGATGTATTTTAAGTTACAATTTTGAAAATGCTGCTTTTATAAAGTTCCTTGAGGAATTATTCACGTAAGCATTTCACACTTATTTTGGTCACAAATATGATCCAAGCAGTAAAAAATTACAACTATAATCAAGGATGTATTCCAATTTCTCTGTATTCTTTTATAATAAAGGTAATTCATTGGAACATTTCATGATAGAATATGTATACACACTTTATGGGCAATATAAAAAAAGCAACACAATGCACCAATTTAATCAATGGTTGACGGTAGTGTAAACACCCTTTCACCAACAAATAATATGGTCAATATACATAACAGCCCATATTTTTCACAGTTCTCAAAAGTCCAAACAGCTTGAGACAAATTTAAATCCAAGAATTCAAAGGTGAGAAAGGAATCCCTGATCCTCCGACATGCGGTGGTATTGAGGTGGCATGGCTGGAGGGGTAGTCTCGAAGGGGAGGGAGTAGCCCCTTCGGACTATTTGCAAAACCCACCTGTCCGACATGATGGTGCGCCAGTGAGGGAGGTGATGGCGGATCCTGCCGCCCACTGGCGTTTGATCAGCCTGAAAAGTCGGACTAGGAGGGTTTGGAGGCTGCTGTAGAGGGGGGGGTTGGTGGACTGGCCCGCCCGCAGCCCCCTGAACCATGGCGCTGGTTCCCACGTCCCCGGCTGTGCGAAGGTTGGGGAGCTTGCTGCGGCCTGTGGCTCTGGGCGGGACGTAGTGGGGCACCCCTTCCGTAGCCGCGAAAAGCAGACTGCGCTGGGCGGCTGGAGAGGCCCAAGGACTTGGCCGTAGCCCGTGAGTCCTTGAAACGCTCTAGAGCGTTGTCTGCTTTGTCGCCAAAAAGGCGACGGCCATCAAAGGGCATGTCCATCAAGGTGTTCTGAACATCCCCCGAAAAGCCAGCCGATCTCATCCAGGCGTAGCGACGAAGCGCTAATGGCGTTGAAATTGTCCTGCCTAGAGAGTCGGCGGTATCCAGCCCACAACGGATGGTAAACTTCGCCGCATCCCTCCCGGCGGCGACAGCCTGGGAGAGCACTGCCTGGGCCTCCTCCGGACACTGAGGCAGCACCTGGGCAACCGTATCCCACACAGAGTGGGAATAACGGCCCAAGAGACATGCGGTGTTTACCGACCGCAGTCCTAAGCTGGCGGAAGAGAAAATCTTCTTTCCAAGATGGTCCAGCTTCTTGGATTACCTTTCCGGTGAGCGGTAGGGAATGCGCTCTTAGAAGTAGAGGCTTGGACCACCAAGCTCTCCGGGGTGGGGTGTTGGGAGAGGAAAGTGGGGTCGCCCGGAGCCGGGCGGTGGCGTCCGGCATTCATCCTGTCCACGGGAGCCCCCGTGTTGGGCCTGGACCACGTGCCCAAAAGGACGTCGGTGAGGGCCTCATTAAACGGCTGCAGGGGCTCCGAAGAGCTCGCAGCCGGTTGAAGCACCTCTGTCAGGAGGTTAGTCCTGACCGCCACCATAGGAAGCTCGAGGTTGAGAGCCTCGGCGGCCCTACGCAACACCACTGCGTATGACGCTCCCTTCTCCGTAGCCACGGTAGGAGGAGACAACATGCCAAGGTCAGGGGAGGTGTCGAGACCACTGGCATCCCCCAGTTCCTCTCTCCAGTCCTGGTCAGAACCTAGCTGATCAGTTAAAGGGTCACCTGACCCCTCCCAGTACTCCTCCTTATCCTCAGGTTGCCAATCTGGCCGAAAAGGGACCCCAGGAGTGAACAGGGGCACAAAAACCCCACTCGGCGCCGGATCCGGCGTCGGGCGACGCCGGTCTGACTCCGGGTCCACATCAGGATGGAGGCCGGGGTTGACGCCGGCCAGGGACACGACCGATGTCGGCTGCAGTGCTGGAGGAAGCGGCGCCGGTGGAGGTGTAATGAGGTCAACCGGCGCCGATCCGGACCCAGGCCTGGATCCAAGGGGCGCCTGTGGCGCCGTGGCCGGAGCCGATGGCAGAGAAGGCCTAGGCCCCCTAACCGAGTCCGCGGGGCCCGAAAGCGCGCCGGCGGGTTCGGGCCGCCCAAAGATGGCATGCATCGCTTCGTAGAACTTACGAAGTTGGGCGGGAGTCGCACCGGGTCCCGGAAAGGGAGGGAAACCCGGAGTCGACTCTTCGGGCTCCGCCCGCATCCCTCGTCGCGTCAGCCGACTGATGGGGAGAAGTCAAAGAGCGACGATGCTTCTTCGACTTCTTTTTGTGCTTCGACTTACCTGACCCCGAGTGCGAAGACTTCGATGACTTGGACGAGTGGTGATGGCTCCGCGACCGGTCCCTCGACCTCCCTCGTGACCGGGACCTCGAACGGCGCGGAGCAGACTGCCGGCGCTCAAGCAGCTTTCGCGACCGCTCCCGCAAAGCCTTCGGCGCCATCGACTGGCAGTCGGAGCACGACTTTGGGTCGTGGTCGCGCTCCAGGCAAAAGAGGCACACCCGGTGCGGATCCGTAACCGACATCAGTCGGTTACAAGAACCGCAGGCCTTGAAACCGGGCATCCCTCGTGCACCAGGAGTCGATGGACTTAAGAAAAGAAGTCGACAAAAGTCGAGAAAAAGTCAGTCAAAAAGTGACTGGAGGTACCGCTCTCTCCGGATCTGCGCTGGCTGGCGCGGAAAAAGAAAGAACTGACGTCAGGGCACAAGGGCGGCGTCTAAGTAGCTACCGCAACGTCATCCCGGCGACCACGACGCCAACGACGGACGCGGTGCCGACCTACGCCACCTTCCGACGCGCAGAGGTACTGCTGACGAAAAAACTTTCCGGATCCAGTCTGACGCCTGGGGGTAATTCTAAGGTAAGGAATCTATAACTAACGTGTTTCTTTCAGATACAGCTGTATTTGAATCATTCCAGCAATTAATCCACCTTCTCCCCGACTTGCCTGGAACCAATAAAAGGCATAAGTTTGAGAAAAGCCTGCACAACACCAGAAAACTCAGTTGACATCATCCACACGTGCCTTCTAAGCACAATGCTGGTGCCAGAGCCCTGCTAATACAGTCAATAGGTTCCAGGTTGGCCCGTAGCACACACTTTGCAGCATCCCAAACAGTCTGGACCAAAGTGGCCCTGAGATCCTCTGGGACTGATGGCAAAATATCACTGGTCGCATCCCACAAGGCTTGTGTGTATCGCACTAGTAATCAAACGGCATTGAGCGATTCAAGTACTAGACTGGCAGAAGAGCACAGCCTCTTGCCAAAAGCATCAATTCTTTTTGGATCCATGTCCATAGGATTACCTGGAATAGAACCTGGGTTGACCTTACATGGTGATGCTTGGACAGACCTGACATGCTGATGCTTGGACAATCAGGCTCTCCAGTGACAGATGTTTTGTTAGAAAGCCTGAATTACAAGGGACAGGTCTATGCTGTCAAGCTACAGGTTGAACAAATGATGGACATGAACACAGCTCAGCACATGTAGCCATGGGGTTATCAGTAAAAGCTTCATTAAAGAGTAGCAATGGCTCAGATGAAGTAGGCCTTAGTTGGAGAATTTCAGTCAGCGTATTTGATTCCGTCTCAGTTGTGGGCAACAGTAGTGTTAGTGCCCCAGTTCCTGTTTGAACGAGCACTGCAAACCAGGCCCTTTCTTCAGTAATCCAGCACTGTTCCAGGGATGGTGTGTAACCCACTAGCATAAGGGCATCATCAGTGTAGTGAGGGGGAAGCAATATGTCACCTTCCCCGTTATTATCAGTGTTTTGAGGGACATAAGGCACGTCTTGGACTGGGTCAAGGTCAGAGCCAAAGAGAGCATGGGTACTCTGCTGGTAACTGTGTTGAGGAATATAGCTACAAGAGCAACCCTCAAGCCCATGTGTACCTGGGTACCTAGTTATAATTTGCTACAATGGTTCTCACAGGGAACAATTTAAGAATATATAGAACTATAATAAACAAATGAGTGGAATGAAGTCTCAGAGATGTAAAAGCGAGGAATTATCAACACACACACCAGACTTAAATAGGTACAGGCACACATATACAGGTACAACAACACAAAATTATTACAACGGACACCAAGTGCAAAGCAAAATATTGTTTCTACTTTATAGTTATTCTTTGTGCATTAGTGCAATTTATAAATGGCCTCGAACTCCCAATTAAGTCATTGCTAGAATTAGTGAACATCCAAGTGTATTCAAAATCTCCCAGTGTCAAAGCACAACGAACATAATGGCAAAAAGATGCACAGGAAGGAAGCTTTGGTTGAGCACTAGACAACTATTCAAATTAGTTAATAGTATTATTTGTTGTAAATACACAAGGCAAGTTTGTCTGTTGCATTTAGACTGTCAAAACTGTGTCAAGGCAGCGGTCTTGGATCAGAGTCACAGTGAATTATAACAGGTTGTGTTTTTGTGATTTCATAGCACATTGGTTGACATCAGGCCAATGTAAGCTCGGGGTCCAAGATTGTTGTTGGGACCAGATCTTCTATTGGCACTGGCGCAGTCGATGCTGGCATGGAAGGAACCTGTGTGGCCCTAGGTGGGGTGCAGAGGTCTGTAACGGAATAATGTACGGGGCTGGTAGCAGAGCCAGAGAGGGCAGACAGCATCAGCGGCGTATCCACCAGCTATAGTCCAACAGGCGACCCCTGCAGCACTATAAGACCTACAGGTGCACCAGAGGATGCCAAAGGTTTCTGTAAAATTTGCAGCATGGCCTTTCTGAATGCCTTTCTCTGCTGCAGTCAATGACTGCCCTGGGAACATAGGTTGCGCCGGGTCCAGATGCGGAACCGGTTTGGATTACGAGGACTAGGAAAGGGTGTGACCTCTATCTAGAAGCCATTGCGCTTTCTCACCTGACTTTCAAGTGGTGGGATGAGGACATGTCCAGTTTAACCTTTTATGCTAATATTGGGACTTTGAGTTACCGGGAAGCAGGAACAGCCCGGACAATGGGACTGCAACTGGGCTCTACCTGTGCTTCGACTGAGATCAGTTTTAGGTGCCGGGCAACTTAGTGGTTTGCCTCTCTGTCTCAGATGGTATGTGGGTACAGGAAATCACACAACATAAAAGTTACTCGCAGAGCCCAAACACCAGAAGAAGACCGCATGTGGGTCCGTGACCGGCATCTCTTACCTGAACGGATTGAATCCTGTCATTTTCAGTGAGACCATCGTTTCCTGGAACACTGTGAAAGAATTTGGAAATTGGCAGAAGACCAACAAGGCAGCACAGGGTTCAGAAAGAAAGGAATTGACATCAGTGCTCAGACGTGGTGCTTATATGCGGCTCTGCCGAGTCAATTCTAGTATGGAGTCATTGCCATGCCATAGGGCACCACGATCAACGCATGTGATAATTGCTGAAGAATTATCTAAATCCAGTGTGGAGCCTGGGCATATTATTAAGATGAAGAATCTACAGTTAGAAATATCCATCAGAAAAGTTTGCTAATAAAACATCCACACAATGTGTAATGCCACTTTTAAAAATATAGAACCTGCAGTGAATACATAGGATTCAGGACAAAATGAAGTACGCAAATATAGAAAGAATGAGTTTTGTGCATTTCCTCTTAAAATGCTCCTTTGGTTTGATTTAAAGACTTAGAAAAAGGGAATTGGATAAATTGAGTAACTTGAAAATTCCATTTGGGGTGTTTAAAATCTAAACAAAATTTAACATCCCACCTTCTCTTTATTTTGAGTTTCATATAGCATGGCTATTTTTAGCATTTGAAGAAATATGCTAAGTGAATCATAATGGGTACAGTAAAAATATGAATGGTATAGTGAGATTATATTATGAATAGTAAACAATGTGTATTAAAGACATTTAAATGGACATGTGAGACATTAGTCAGTATTTCAAGATATTGTGACAGCTTGTTGTTCTTATCCAACTGCTTTATGCTTTTGACTAAATTCACAAGGGATTGTTATAACGTTCTTTAACTTATTTGCAGCCCTGAAACCATGTGTCCACTGATAAATACATTAACGAACAAGTTACTTACCTTTGGTAATGATGTATCTGTAAGAGACATAGGTTTGTTATAGATTCCTTACCTTAGAATTACCCCCAGGCGTCAAAAAATTTCTTAGCAGTACCCCTGCGTGCCGGTGGGTGGCATCGGTCGACTCCGTGTCCGTCGTCGGCATCGTGGTCGCCGGGATGACGTCGCAGTGCCTAATTAGACGCCGCCCCTGCGCACCGAAGTCAGTTCTGACACGACTTTCCACGCCAGAAGCACAGAGCCATGAAAGACACTGACCACTGGTGCGCCACAACTAGGGCCCTGTAAGGGAGTCCCTATCCCTAGAAATCAGTTCGCAGAGCGGGGAGGATGGGTGGGGCGGTAAGGAATTTATAACTAACCTATGTCTCTTATAGATACATCGTTACTGAAGGTAAGTAACTTATTCATCTGAAAGGGACAGTTAGTTATAGATTCCTTACCTTAGAATAGATACCCGAGCAATACCATCCCCGGAGGAGGGACTGCAAACTAAGTTCATACCAGAAAGTCCTGGACAGAACGGGCAGAACGGGCAAAATAGCCGTACCTCCGGACTTGGCTGTCCAGGCAGTAATGTCTGGCGAACGTGTGCAAGGATGCCCATGTGGCCGCCTAGCAGATGTCAAGAAGTGGGACTCCACATGCCAATGCAGTAGTTGCTGCCGTAGCCCTAGTGGAATGAGCACGCAGCCCCACTGGAGATTGATTTCTTTTTCGCTAAAGCGTAACAGACTTTAATACAAAGGACAACCCATCGAGGGATGGTATGCTTTTGGACAGCCTGACCTTTCTTGGCACCAACATAGCCAACGAAGAGTTGATCATCCACCTGAAAATCTCTTGTGCGATCAAGTTAGGACAGCGCACGTTTTGGGTCCAGACGGTGGAGTCTCTCCTCATCCTTGGAAGGGTGCGGAGGTGGGAAAAAGGTGGGCAAAGTGATTGTTTGTCCTATGTGAAATGCTGTAACCACTTAAGGAAGCACCACCTTGTCCGGATGCACAGAGAAGAAAGGGGGCCTAGAGGATAAGAGCCTGGAGCTCACTCACCCTGCGAGAAGAAGTGATGGCAACAAGGAAGGTAGTTTTCAAAGTAAAAAGCCTGAGAGGACAGTTGTGAAGAGGCTTGAAGGGTGCACACTTAAGATAAGTTAAGACAAGATTCAAGTCCCACAGGGGCATTATGAAAGGAGATGGAGGAAAGAGATGAATAATGCCCTTAAAGAATCTGTTTACAATAGAGGGTTGATCTGGCAACCAAAGGAAAGCAGAAATAGCGGCAAGACAGCCTTTTAGAGTGCCCAGAGCAGAGCCCTGCTGGGCCAAAGAAATGATGAACAAGAGAACCTCAGAAAGAGGGGCAGAGAGGGGATTCACAGCCTTTGCTGTGCACCATGCCACAAACGTATTCTATCTACAGGCGTATACCGTTTTTGTGGAGGGACGCCTCGCTGCCAAGATGACGTTACAGAATTCGTGCGGAAGGCAAAAGCGGTCTACTGTCGCCGCTCAATCTCCATGCAAGGAGGTTGAGGCTGGACAGGTTCGGGTGGAGGAGCGTCCCCTGTCACTGCGACAGAAGATCCTCCCGAAGGGGCAGTCTGATCGGAGGATCGATGACCATGCTCAGGAGATCGGGGTACCAGATTCTTCGTGCCAAGAATGACTTGGGCTCGGTCGCGCTTGCTCTTCTTCAACACTCGGGGCAGAAGTGGTACAGGTGGAAAGGCGTACAGGAGGCCGCAGTTCAACTCGCGACAAAAAGCGTCGCGGAGTGAGTGCCGCCTTGGAAACACCAATGCGCAAAACTGCTGACATTGCGCGTTCTCTTCGATGGCAAACAGATCTAACCAAGGCTCTCTCCACCGCTGAAAGAGACCTTGCACCACCTCTGAGTGAAGACGCCATTCGTGATCTACCAGGCACCGACGGCAGAGTTTGTCCGCCCTGGCGTTCAGAGAACCTGCCAGGAGTTGAACGACCAGGGTCATACACTGATGTTCCAGCCATGTTCAAAGGCGAAGAGCCTCTTGACATAGGGTCCACGACCCCACCCCGCCTTGCTTGTTGCAGTACCACATGGCGGTGGTGTTGTCTGTGAACACCTGCACTACTTTCCCCTTGAGGGTGGGAAGGAATGCCTTCAGTGCCAGGCGGATCGCCCGGAGCTCCAACAGATTGATATGGAGCCCAGACTCCACTAGAGACCAGACTCCTCTGATCTCTGCCTCTCCCAGATGGGCGCCCCATCCCAGGAGCGATGCATCGGTCACCGCTGTTAGTTCTGGTTGGGGAAGGGAGAGGGATCTACCTCTGACACAATCTTGGTTCATCAAACACCACTGTAGTTGTTGTGCAGTTCCCTCCGAGATCTGGACGTAGTCGGAAAGATTTCCCTGATGCTGCGCCCACTGGAACTTCAGGTCCCACAGCAGAGCCCGCATATGCCATCTGGCATGATCCACCAGCAGGATACAGGAGGCCATGAGGCCCAGCAGCCTCAGGGTCATTCTCACCGAAATCCGGGATAGAGGCCGAAGCATCGGTATCATAGCCCGAATATCCCAGAATCGCTGCTCGGGAGGATAGGCCTGAAACTGCACTCCGATGAAATGGAGCGTCTGAGAGGGAGTCAGGTGTGACTTTGGCACGTTGATAGTGAACCCCAGCGAGACCAGGAGGCCCGCCGAAGTCAGGAGGTGGGAGAGGACAGCCTGGGGCGAGCCCGCCTTCAACAGCCGGTCATCGACATAGGGGAAGACTGGACTGGAATCCCTGATCTGCACAGACGAGCTGCGACCACCGCCATCACTTTTGTGAACACCCGAGGGGCACTGCTAAGGCCGAAGGGGAGCACGGTGAACAGAAAATGCTCATGGCCTACCATGAACCGTAGATAGAGTTTGTGGGCTGGCAGGTCGGAAATATGGAAATTGGCGTCCTGCAAGTCCAATGCCACCATCCACTCTCCAGGGTCGAGGGCAGGCAGGACCTGAGCCAAAGTGAGCATTTTGAACTTCTCCTTCCAGAGGAAGCGGTTGAGGGCCCTGAGGTCTAGGATAGGACGCAGGCCTTTTGTCCTTCTTGGGCACTAGAAAGTAGCGGGAATAGCAACCACAACCTACTTCTGGTGCAGGGACCATTTCGATAGCTCCCTTGGCCAAGAGAGCGGAAACTTCCTGGCGGAGAAGCGCCAAATAATCCTCCGACATGCGATCGAAAGACGGTGGCATGGAGGGAGGGGCAGTCTTGAAGGGAAGGGAGTAACCCCTTCGGACTATTTGCAAAACCCCTGTCCGACGTGATGAATTTCCAGTGGGGAGGGTGAGGGGGGATGGCGAATCCTGCCACCCACTGGCCGCTGATGGTCCCGAAGGGTTGGACTAGGAGGGTTTAGAGGCTGCTGGAAAGGGTTGACTGGCCCGCCCACTGGCTCCCAGACCCGCGAGGTCGCTGGGTCCCACGGCCACGCAGAGACTGGGCAGCTTTCGTGGACCGGTGGGTAGACTGGGCCGGATGTGGTGGGGTGCCCTTCCGGAGCCACGAAAGGAGCAAAAAGCAGACTGGGGAGGACGGGAAGACGCAGCGAGGCCCAAGGATCTGGCCGTAGCACGAGAATCCTTAAAGCGCTCCAGCGCCGAGTCTGCCTTGTCGCCAAAAGGAGACGGCCATCGAAGGGCATGTCCAGCAAGGTTGACTGACATCCCCGAAAAGCCAGACGTCCTCAACCAGGCGTAGCGCCTAAGGGCTACTGACGTGGCAATCGTTCTGCCTAGTGAGTCGGTGGTATCCAGTCCACATCGAATTGTGAATTTAGCTGCGTCTCTCCCATGTGCCACTGCTTGGGAGAGAATGGCCCGGGCCTCCTCCGGGCACTGAGGCAGCACATGCGCAACCGTATCCCAGATAGTATGGGAGTATCGGCCCGCAGTGCCAAGCTGGAGGAAGAGACATGCGCTCCTCAAGATGATCCAGCTTCTTGGATTCCCTGTCTGGGAGAGCAGAAGGGAATGCGCCCTTGGAAGAAGAGGCTTGGACCACCAAACTTTCGGGGGAAGGGTGTTGGGTGAGGAAAACTGGGTCGCCGGGAGGTGGCGGCGGGCATTCGTCCTTTCCACAGGAGCCCCTGTGCTGGGCTTGGACCAGTTGCCCAGAAGGACGTTAGCGAGGGCTTCTTTGAAGGGCAGAAGGGGTTCCGAGGAGGTTGCAGCAGACTGAAGCACCTCTGTCAGGAGATTAGTCCTGACTGCCACTTAAAGGAGCTCCTAGCCCAAGGCCTCGGCTGCCCTTCGCACCACCACAGCGTAAGACGCCCCTCCTCCGTAGCCACGATAGGGGGAAAGCATGCCAAGGTCTGGAGAAGTGTCCAGACCACTGGCGTCACCCAGGTCATCCCTCCATTCTGACTCTTCATGCTGGTCTGCCAAAGGGTCCTGCGACCCCTCCCAATCCTCATCACCACCTTCTGGGCGATAGGGAACACCAGGGATAAACAGGGGAACAAAAGTACCCTCCAGCGTCGGATTCGACGTCGACCGACGTCGGTCCGGGTCCATCTCGGGGGTGAGGTTGGGGACGGCGTCGGCCCGGGCGTCATGGTCGGGATCGGCACCGGGGAAGGTCAGGTAAGATCGACCGGCGTCGATCCGGATCCAGGCCTGGATCCGCGGAGGCCCTCCGGCGCCAGGGACGGAGCCGCCGGTATCAAAGGCCCAGGACCCCCAACCGGCTCAATGGGGGCCCGAAGGCGCGCCGGCGGAGTCTGGTTGTCCAAAGATATGGTGAAGGGCTTCGTAAAATGTACGAAGCTGGGCAGCGGACACCCCGGCTCCCGGAAACGGGGGAGGCGCGGAGTCGTCCCTAAAGAAGGCACCGGAGACAGAGCCTTAGAGCGACAACGCTCCAGGTCCTGCGTCGCGCCAGCCGACCGATGGGGAGAAGGCGAAGAGCACCGGTGCTTCTTCGCCTTCTTCTTGTGCTTCTACATACCCGAGGACTTCGAAGACTTGGAATGGGACGAGGTGTGGGGGCTCCACATGCGGCCTTGAGACCTTCCTTTCGAACGAGACCGGGAGCGATGTAGAGCCGACCGCCGGACCTCTAAGAGCTTTTGTGACCTGTCCCGCAAAGACTTTGGATTCATGGCCCAGCAGTCGGAGCACCACTTCGGGTCGTGGTCGCGCTCCAGACACCAAAGACACACGAGGTACGGGTCTGTCACAGACATCAGCCTGTGACAGGCCTTGCAAGGTTTGAAGCCAGTCCGACGATGGGACATCCTCGCGCACCAGGAGTTGAAGACTCAAAAGAAGTCGACAAAACGTCGAAAAAGTTTAGTCAATAAGTGACTAAAGGGGTAGCTCTCTGCGCTAGGCTGGCGCGGAAGAAGAAAGAAATGACCTCTAAGTAGGCACTGCGACGTCATCCCGGCGACCACGACGCTGACGACAGACGCTGAGTCGACCAATGCCACCCACCGACGCGCAGGGGTACTGCTAAGAAAAAGTCTCTGGATCCAGTCTGACGCCTGGGGGTAATTCTAAGGTAAGGAATCTATAACTTACTGTCTCTTTCAGATAGAGATATTTTGTTTTAAGAAAAGGAAATGAAATATAAAGAATTATAAATACAATTTGTGTTATCAAATACACAACTCAGTTCTAAGAAAACTGAGTACATGCAGCTTATTCTTTCAAATGAAAATAAGTAGGATAGGTAGCTATGCATATGTGCATATGGGTAGAAAATTCTACCATCCTTGCCTTCTTAAAACAGCGACCCATTGACTAGCTGCTTGAGAATTGAAAGAGATCTCTCACTTGTCCCTAGGAAGAAGGTCTTTTATTCTGTTCTACATTTCTCCCTGGTATCTTCTAAAAATGGCTAATGAGTTTGCGAACCAGCTTGCAGTAGATGTGATATGTGTTCTTTACGCTGTCATCACCAGTGAGCGTGGCCTGGACTGAGACCATAGTGATGACCCAGTGAATTCTGGTGCAGGTATTTTTTCCACGGTTTGCCACCAAGGCTGCAGCAGACAAGTTGTTAGATTGTCAGCAACAGATGTCCCTGCATGATCTAGGGTGGGAACACTGTGTATGTGTGTATATGTGGATTTATAAAGTACAAGCCTTGCTACAAACCAACTGAGTGCTGCACAACAGAGAAGAAGGATACATGCAGCATGAAAGGGTAGGGGAGCGAAGAGTCAACATGAGAAGGAGCGTTACAGCAAAGGACTAGAGAACTGCATATATGGGATGAGGACAATAAAGAGTTGGGTTATTAGAGGTGGGCCATGGTTGAGAGGAGAGAGCGAGAGAGACAGAAAGAGAGAGAATTGGCTTTACTCTGCAGAGAAGGAACAGTTAGAGCCATGTGGTTTTGGTCTAGTGCACCATACAAACTCAGAATCTCAGGCTGATATCCATGTAGAAGGCCAGGGAATTGGTGCTGATGTTGAGTTGAGATGAGATGTGGACCATCTAGAGTCATCTACTCAAGCTATTGTTGTGCCTGATGTTGTTGTCAATGAGAACAAACTCTGCCATACTAAGAATTTGGTGGATTTGGGACACCTGCCAAAATTTGGTGTTACGAGTCTATATGTACTCTAAATAGGGCAGACAGAACATCCACCAATTATTGGCAGATCTCTTGCATCCACCAAACTCTAAATAAGTGGCTCTATCTTTTTTTTTAAAAAATATGTCTTTATTGGCATTTTAGTATACGTATATGTACATAGGTGTAAAATAAGTGGCTCTATCTTGTTAGGTTAGGTTGGAAAAAACCTTGGGCAACCAGACTTGAATGGCTTTAAAGCAGTTCTTCGTACTTTTATCACTTCCCTCGGGGAGGAGGGAGGGTGGCTTATGATTTCAATGGAGATTCCCTGAGAGAGAGCTAGAATTACAGGTAAGAAACCATTACTTCTCTTTCAGGGGATCTTGAGGATTATAAGCACTGACTAAATTAGCAAGCTCATCCTCAAGAATTCTTCGAAGGAGGAGATAAAAAAGGAATCGTACAAACAAGCAAATTAATTCCTCAGAGAGCTTGCCCTACTTGAACATCAGCCTTGGCATCCAAACAAAGACAATAATGTCTTGTAATGTGTGAACCGATTTCTACGTTGCAGCTTTGCAAATCTCAGCAAGTGGGATGTTCCTAAGTAATTCAGGAGTATTCTGTCTTGCCCCAGATGGGATTGGCTCTAGGTTTACTAGGCTAGCTTTTCCTAGTCTTCTGATAACAAAGGGTTATGCATTAGATAATCAATCCAGACATGGATTGTTTAGAAGTGGGAAATCCAGTCCGCAAAGGACTATAGTTTACAAAAAGCTGTTTTGACTTTCTTAAAGACTTTGTTTTATCAAGATAGATGTTCAAAACCCTGCTAACATCAAGAGTATGGCAAGACCTCTCTTCAGGAGAAGAAGGATTTTGTAAATAGTCTGTTTGACATGGAAATCTGAGACTACTTTTGGAAGGAATTCAGGATGGGTCTTCATCACTACTCTGTTGCTAAGAAACACTGTGTATGGTTCATGTAAACATAGGGCCTCCATCTCACTAATTCTATGAGCAGAAGTGATGGCTACAAAAAGGAGGCTTTCCACGATAAGTGTTGGACAGAAGTTTTATGAATTGATTCAAAGGGAGAACCTATAATGTCAGAAAGGACAATATTAAACTCCCATGGAGGAAAAGGGTTCCTGAGAGGAGGGTACATCTTTTTAATGCCTTCCAATAAATATTTAATTACAGGAATTCTGAAAAAGGCCATCTGTGAATAACATTTTCGATGTTAATATTGAAAAGTCGATGTCAATATGAATGACAATACATTCATGTATAAAAACGAAATTGCATCTTTATTGACGAATTCGCCCGTTGCGAACTCAACGTCAACACCGAATCAGAAATACATAGTCAGGAAGGCTCTGCGACCCAGGCACGAGGTCACTGATTCACAGGTCACAGGTGGGGTGGCACGTAGCCAGCAGACAAATGCGCAAACAGGAAATCCCAGATCAATCCCAGATCAATCCCACCGATAGGCGCAGCGACACCACAATGGTCAAGGGAGATTGGCCCCAATAAAGAACACATGGCCGGAGGGGGCACACGTGTTCCCAAAACACCATAAAGTCAGATGCCACATGAAGTTATGAACACATAGCTAATCAGGACACAGCACACACAGTTCATGCAGTGATCTTGCACTCCCATGCCGGACATCTGGACATGTTACCCACTGGCCACATTGTCTCCACGCAAGGTCGAGGCTCACCTGGATTCCTCATCCAATACATTAATTTATGACTATAAAGACAGAGGTTCACATTCCTTACCAAAAAAAGATTGCCTGAACTATTTTATTGCATTCAATGAACTGCATAAGAACCTATTTAGACCGATTGTAAATTGAGACATTCCTAAGACTATGCCTGTGGCTGATCTCCCGGCCGCATTGTTTAATTAAACAAACTGTTCCTATTTTGCCAAACGCCTCTTGTCTCTTGTTTTTTCAAGGTATTTAATGTTCAAGCAAGATTTTGGCAGGCCACCATTGAAGCTGATTGGTATCTCGAACTCGACTAAGGCAAAGGAAGGAGACCCCGCCCGGACGGGTTCACATTTGCGCAACAAGAAAGGTGAGCAGACACCGCAATTAATTGGAAGTTCTGGCTGAATCCAGGGGGCGGAGGTCCGCCTTGAAGCAGCCGTTACAGAGGTTAAGAGATTACATCAGAACCTTAGTAAAGCATGTGGCGTATGGCAAACTAGGGAGAAGCGTACAAAGATAACCTGAGCGCCCTGCCACTGACAGAAATCTGGCATATTACCTATTTTATATGTCCTAGCTGAGTAGTTGCAAGGCGGCCTCTGAGGCGATCCAGGGGAAGTCACCTTTTTTCGGTAGTCTGCACACTAGGAAAGGTAATATTTATTTATATAGCCCTTTATGGCTCACAGGACACTATTTTTGTGTTAGGCTATACTGATTGGGCACAGTTGGCACCGAAATCTTATTTTTTTGTCTAAAAGGGGTTTCTCAGTGCCACCAGTTTCTCAACACCATTGATATCTGAAAGGAGTGAGAGGTGTTGGCCACTTGGACCGCAGGGCGTAACATAGATGGTACGCTTTACCGCTGGCCGTGACACAGCCGATATGCTTCGACCGATGGGTGTGACACAGATGGTACACTTGGCCCCTGGTTGCGATACAGGGTGCAATTCGGACATTCAGGGAAAAAGATTTGGACCTGGGAGATTAGGTGTAACTTGTGTATGGCCAAGAGGGGCATGTGGTTCTCGAGTTATTCCCTTTTATTTTTTTGCGAACTATTGTTATAATCTTTGTTACGGAGCCGATATTGACAGACTATCAGGCTCACTTAGTCCCGTGTACTGCGCAGAGCTTCCCTGGTCACAGGATAGCATGCGCTAGGAGCGGGCTAATTAATTTTTGGGGAAATGGGTCTCATGTTTTGAGAACACTGCAGGAGTAAACCTAGCGATAGGCAATATCAAACGTCTGCTAAATAGTCTTATAGGAGAGCAGACTAACATGGTGTTCGCCAGAGTTTGCATCCCAGCAATTACGCTGACAAATACCGAGCATGACGGGCCGCATTCATTTCATAAAGGCACCGAATATGGATGGTCCTGAGGAAGATGTTCCCTGACCACCCTGACATAGGAGGGTTAATGGCAGAAACTTTGAAGCCAGGGGAGATAATAACTGACTTTTTGGATAGGATGAGGGAATGATGGGGACAAGAGACAGGACAGCCTTGGACTGATACGGTCCCACTCGTTGCATTCTTTCACAATATTCTCAAAAATGGGCTGCCCACTGAGATACAAAGCGGATTGGACAGCGTGGTGGGGTTAGACACCAAATCCTGGCGGGAGATATAAGCCCATATGATGCATTACCACAAAAAGAAGCAACAGAAGGATAGAGAGATACAGGAGCAAGCCCAGAGAGACACTGCTAAATTGGTCCTACCCAAATGGAAAAAGAGTGCCCTTGAGGAGGCTGCGTTGGCTGCGCGTGCAAACGGCACCAGTCTTAAGGGAGCTCCACCGCAAAATCCCAGAGGGTTTCAACCTAGCTATAGCGGCAGAGTCCAGGGAGGTCGGTAGCAACCAGACCCTAGGGAATGTTACTATTGCCACAGGCTGGGCCACCTGGAAGACAGATGCCAGTTAAGAGCAATCAATCAATCAATCAAACATTTGTAAAGGGCGCTACTCACCCGTGAGGGTCTCAAGGCGCTAGAAGGGGGGAAAGCAGCTACTGATCGAACAGCCAGGTCTTGAGAAGTTTCCTGAAAGTCAGCAGGTCCTGGGTTTGTCGCAGGTGAGTGGGGAGGGTGTTCCATGTCTTGGCGGCGAGGTGGGAGAATGATCTGCCGCCGGTGGTCGTTTGGCGGATGCGTGGGACGGTGGCAAGGGCGAGGTCTGCGGAGCGAAGCTGGCAGTTCGGGGTGTAGAAGGTGAGTCGTTCATTGAGGTATGCTGGTCCGGCGTTGTGGAGTGCTTTCTGGGCGTGGGTGAGGAGCTTGAAGGTGATCCTCTTGTTGACCGGGAGCCAGTGGAGGTCTCTCAGGTGGGTGGTGATGTGGCTGTGGCGAGGATTCCAAGGATGAGGCGTGCGGAGGCGTTTTGTATGCGTTGGAAGTCTTTTCTGGAGTTTGGCCGTGGTTCCCGCGTAGAGGGCATTGCCGTAGTCCAGCCTGCTGCTGACGAGGGCTTGGGTGACTGTCCTTCTGGTTTTGGTGGGGATCCATCTGTAGATCTTGCGGAGCGTGCGGAGGGTGTTGAAGCAGGAGGAGGAGACCGCGTTGACTTGCTGGGTCATAGAGAGCGTTGAGTCCAGGATGAACCCCAGGTTGCGAGCGTGGTTGGTGGGTGTCGGGGCCGTTCCCAACGTGGCCGACCACCAGGAGTCGTTCCATGCGGAGGGGGTGGAGCCGAGTATGAGGACCTCCGTCTTGTCCGAGTTCAGTTTCAGGCGGCTGGTCTTCATCCACTCTGCGACGGCCTTCATTCCCTCGTGGAGGTTGGATTTGGCGGTGGCCGGGTCCTTGGTGAGTGAGAGGATCAGCTGGGTGTCGTCAGCGTACGAGATGATGTTGAGGTGGTGCGCCCGGACGATGTTGGCGAGAGGTGCCATGTAGATGTTGAAAAGGGTCGGGCTGAGGGATGATCCTTGGGGTACGCCGCAGGTGATCGTGGTGGCTTCGGATCGGAATGGGGGGAGGCGGACTCTCTGGGTTCTGCCGGTAAGGAAGGAGGTGATCCAGTTCAGGGTTTTGTCGTGGATCCCTGCGTCGTGGAGGCGTGTGCGCAGGGTGTGGTGGCAGACGGTGTCAAAGGCGGCCGAGAGGTTCAGGAGGATGAGGGCCGCGGTTTCGCCATTGTCCAGCAGGGCCCTTATGCCGTCGGTGGCGGCGATGAGGGCGGTTTCGGTGCTGTGATTGCTTCTGAAACCGGATTGGGAGGAGTCCAGGATGTTGTTCTCCTCCAGGAAGTGGGTCAGTTGTCTGTTAGCGGTCTTCTCAATGACTTTCGCCGGGAACGGGAACAGGGAGATGGGTCGAAAGTTCTTGAGGTCCTTTGGGTCCGCCTTGGGTTTTTTGAGTAGGGCGTTGATCTCGGCGTGTTTCCAGCTCTCTGGGTAGGTGGCGGTCTCGAAGGAGCTGTTGATGATCTTCCGGAGTTGAGGTGCGATGATGGAGCTTGCTTTGTTGAAGATGTGGTGGGGGCAGGGGTCTGAAGGTGAGCCGGAGTGGATGGTGTTCATGATTTTGATGGTGTCTTCGTCGTTGACGTTGTTCCAGGAGAGCAGGAGGTCGGTGTGTTTGGTGGGCGTTGAGTCGGGGGTGTCGGCGTCTGTCATCGGTGTCTGGGTGTCGAAGCTGTCGTGGATGTCTGCGATCTTGCGGTGGAAGAAGGTGGCCAAGGAGTCGCAGAGTTCTTGCGACGGTGGGATGTCATTGGAGCTGGAGCGGGGGTGGCGAGTTCTTTCACGATGTTGAAGAGCTCTTTGCTGTTGTGTGCGTTGTTGTCGATGCGCTCCTTGAAGGAGGTTCTTTTGGCGGATCGGATGAGTTGGTGGTGTTTGCGTCTGGCGTTCTTGAGGGCTGCGTGGTTGTCTGGTGTCTGGTCGTGGCGCCACTGCTTCTCGAGTCTTCGGCAGGTATGCTTGGAAGTCTGGAGGTCGGCGTTGAACCAGATGGCTCTCGTGTCGGTGCGCCTGTTTGAGGGTTTCCTGATTGGGGCGAGGGTGTTGGCGCAGTCGTCGATCCATTGTCTGAAGTTGTGGGCCGCTGCGTTGGTGTCTGAGGGCTCGGTAGGAGGGCCTCGGGCGAGGGTGGAGATAAGCTGGTCTTTGGTGACTTTGTTCCAGCTGCGATGTGGGATTCGTTGCGGTTGGTTGTGCGCGGTGTGTTTCTTGAAGGAGAAGTGGATGCAGTGGTGGTCAGTCCAGTGGAGTTCGGTGGTGTGGCTGAAGGTGACGTGGTTGCTGGCGGAGAAGATGGGGTCGAGGGTGTGTCCGGCGGAGTGGGTGGGTGACGTGACGAGCTGTTTGAGTCCGAGGTTGGCGATCAAGGTTGTGGAGTTGCTGTCGTTTGCGTTCTCGAGGTGGAAGTTCAGGTCTCCGAGGAGGATGTAGTCTGTGGAGGTGAGGGCGTGCGTGCTGATGAGGTCGGTTATGGAGTCGCTGAACTGCGGTCGGGGTCCCGGGGGTCTGTATACGAGGGTTCCTCTGAGGGTGGTGTTGTGGTTGACGTGGATCTGGAAGTGTAGGTGTTCGGCCATGCTGAGGGAGTCTTCGGTGTTGGTCGAGATTCTGATGGGTTCCTGTGGACGATGGCGATTCCTGCTCCTGGTTTGTTGTTTCGGTCCCTGCGGGTGATCTTGTAGCCGTCCGGGATGGCTATGGCTATGTCGGGCGCCGAAGAGGCGTTCATCCAGGTCTCCGTCAGGAAGGCGACGTCCGGGGAGGATGAGTCGAGCAGGTCCCAGAGTTCAACGGCGTGCTTGTGGACTGAGCGGGTGTTGAGTAGTATGCATCTGAGGTGGTTGTGGTCTGCTTTGCTGGGGTGGGCAGGACGTGCAGGTGTGTGCTGGCAGGTGTAGCTGCAGTTTCGGCAGGTGAAGGGTCCGTGGGTGAGCTTCGGGGTGGCCTGGAAGCAGGTGGAGGATCGTCCAGCGTTGAGTGCGTGGAGGGTGTTGGCGTCGTAGCGGTGTCGGGTGTTGTGGCGCTCGCGGGGCCAGGGGGTCTGGCGCTGGGCGCGGTCCAGGCGCGGACGGGCGCAGACGGGCTTGCCTCAGGCGCACCTTTGGCGCAACCGCGCAGCCGTCTGTATTAAGTAGGGGAGAGGAGGGGGCCGGGTGTGCAGTGGCGGGAAGCGTGGCAAGGGGACAGCGCGAGAGGCCAAGATCAGGAATGGGCAGAAAATAACACGGAGGCAAGAATCACAGTGGCACAGAAATACAGAAAAGACAAGCAGGCAAGCACAAATTACAGCCAAAAAAACAAAGAACAGTACCCAGGGCAGCAGACTCGAACGCGCAAGGCAGGTGGGCCAGATGCAGCAGCTGATCGCCGCAGGAGCTGTCGGGGAGAGTGCAGGCCTGTGACCGAGGTCAAGGTCTCACAAGCGCTCCCCCGCAGCGGTCTGCATTAAGTAGGGGAGGGAGGGACGCTCAGCTGGGAGGCGGGAACAGGCGTGGGGAGGGGCCGGGTGTGCAGTGGCGGGAAGTGTGGCAAGGGGACGGCGCGAGAGGCCAAGATCAGGAATGGGCAGAAAATAACACGGAGGTAAGAATCACAGTGGCACAGAAATACAGAAAAGACAAGCAGGCAAGCACAAATTACAGCCAAAAAAACAAAGAACAGTACTCAGGGCAGCAG
The DNA here is from genome assembly GCA_963921515.1 of Calotriton arnoldi. NCBI lineage: Eukaryota > Metazoa > Chordata > Amphibia > Caudata > Salamandridae > Calotriton > Calotriton arnoldi. The sequence goes on along the minus strand of CAWUFW010001642.1, from coordinate 641,733 downwards.
ACTCAAACGCGCAAGGCAGGGGGGCCAGAGGCAGCAGCTGATCGCAGGAGCTGTCGGGGAGAGTGCAGGCCTGTGACCGAGGTCAAGGTCTCATACCATGAACAGAGATCGATGGGCCAGGGCCAATCACCACAAAATCCTCATCCACAAAACCAAGCCCAGGGAAACCCAAATGCGCCTTACATTCAGCTGCAAGGAGGTCAGACAGCCGCCGCACCACCGCAACAGGGATCAGGTAGTCGGACAAACATGTGCCAACAGCAACCACAGACAGGGAACTCAGCCCAACAGGGACCAGGGCCACAGCCTCGGCTGAGAGGGGTAACTGTCTGGGGAGATAATGCCTTCACACAAACACAGAATCCAAATGTGTAGTAAGATAAAACCCCTGAGGAAAATACCACCCATTCAGCCACATCCCAAAATTTAACTGTACCAAAACCAAAAGAAGGACCAATGAGACAACGTTGGGATTACACACTTTTACTTGCGTCTTGGGATTTAGAGTTGCTGTATGTGGTCTGTCGATTGGGTATCCTCACTAAAGTTCGCCATTTAGGGTGCCTGAAGGAGCCAAGGCACCACTCTGCTTCTGATCCCCCAGGGCGGTGTTAGCCAACCACATCCTGGGGGAGGGCAATTTGACGAGGGGTGGGGTGGCTCCCAGATAAATACCTAAAAACATGCACCCATGTCCCCACATCCAAAGTCAATAGGGACGGGTTCCAATCACTAAATCGAAAGGTCCCCCTTCTCTGGCATTCGGCCCAGGACCAAAGTTCCTTCATGGCGTGAAGTTCCAACAGTGCCCCCAAAAGACTAGAAGTCTCCAGCTGAAATGGAGGCCCCCTTTAGTTCTAAAACAAAGCTATCCTCAAGTGATGGGAGCCAGGTTTCCCGTACACCTGGGATAGTGAAGATCCCATAACCTCCACCACACACGCACAAGAGCCAATAAGCTGTGAGGTGCTCGCACTGTGTCGGGTCAGTTGAGAGGTTCGCCAGGTTAGCCAGACATCTCAGAATAGCGAGGCCGTCCTGGTCCAGTCATCATCCCTAGGCAAAATTCGGCAACGGTTCTTGGCATTAGGCCCGGGCTCCCCAAGTTCTTATGATCCCGGTGGTGTTTACTCTTCTTTCCCTCTGGTTTTTCAAATCTCCAAAGTTTGGTCACCGTGCCGTACCGCTCCAAAGTAGTGGCAGGAGCATGCCCAATAGTTAGAAGTCCCTAGCAACAAGCTAGGAACCGCAGATCCAAATGCACTGAAAAGACACGGTCCAAGGAGGGTGCCTGGGAGAGGGGAGTCCGCAAAGTCCATTACAGCTCCAGGCAAGAGTAGAACGCAGAATGCACTTACCCCTGTATCACGCCTAGCAATTAACCAATGCACCAGGCCTCACATACACCATCCGGAGAGAGCAGTAAGCCCCGACCTCGGACGCCACAAGACGGTACGATCAGGGGTACATAGGGGCCATGGAACAACTTTCCAACCCCTCTCCCTCATGATAATTGAGATCTAGGGAAGCGCCCAAAAATCAACAAAAGGAACCCAAAGTTAGCCCAAAAAGACTCTAGAGAAAGGGTGGAGTCGAGATATCTGGCGGCACAAGGAGGGGAATGTTGCATGCCGCATGCCAAGAACAGAGAAGAATACATACATGTGATCTCGGGACACGTTGCAACCATCAACAACACTTAACAGCGACATGCGCCCTCCTGGCACAGACCAGCGCAAATGTAGGTTGAAAGCATCCCGCAACTATGGCGCCCCTATGCACACACCAGGAGAGACAGTGTCTCAGAAAACTGGTGGCATCCAAACCCTAGATACAAACTGATACGATCCATCCATATGATCACAAGACCACTCCATAAACATTTCACACTAATCCAAGCACCCCAGTTAGGTACGAAGGATCATAACATAGAATAATTTATCTGATCACCAATAAGCCACCTTTAAGTTTAACCATCGAAAAGATGGGGGGCGTGGCTTTGCCGGCTGCAAGATAGCCGCACGTTGAGTGGGCTCTGCCGGCCAAGCCAAAAATCCGACCTAATCCTGCGGACTGAGGGGTGCTGTGACGTCTCCGAGTACATGAGGGGCGCGTGCAACCGTTTCTCTGGCCGCTGAGCATGACGACAGTGAGCGAGCCTGCTGCAGGCGGGGGCCTGTGCGCGGCTGGAAAGTGAGGCCGCGTGGGCTGCGGGCGCCTGTGCTGAGGGCTGCTGGGTGTGTACTGCTGCGGCCCGGGCGGGGCTCCTGCGGGCTGCGCAGCGAGAAGAGACAACTCATTTAGGCCAGCGGGTGCTGCGGGGAAGATCCAGCGAGAAAGGTGGCGGCCTGCAACTCATCTGAACCGTAAACAACAACCGGGGCGAATTCCCCGCCTAGAAAGCCGATGCGGCTGCCGCCGAGGAAGATGGAGATTGCTGGGCCGTAGCAAAGGCGAACAGAAGACACCAGGTAAGCGGGTCCAGGACGCCGCGGGAGGGCGGGGGCATTGTTTGGGGGGGTACGCTAATGCTGCGGAGGCGCGAGTAGTCGTGCTGGTGCTGAGGTTGGCGGGTGCCGGTGCTGACTCACTGATTGCTCGGGGAGCGGGCCGGTGCCTTCCCCTCTCACCTGGCGGGCCTCTGCGGCGGCGGCTGCCCTCCTGCTCGATCCTTCGCTCCCTCTCACCCCTTCCGGCGGGCTGACCCGCTGCGAGAAGGGGCCCACGAGAGGAGCCGCAGCAGAAGGCCCGGCGCGCCGAATTGGCTGGCACACACGCTTAAAAAGTACCTGAAGGCCTTGACTGGATATCGATAACATGGCCCTGGAAATATCAACACAGCGGCAGTAGAAACTGGAGGATAAGTGGGAGGGGGCCTGTGGGCTGGAATCTAACCCCCCTCACCCATGCACAGGGACAGAAGCGCCGGGCGGCAGATTGGGACCACTGGCTGCTCATCTACCTTCAATTTGTGGCAATAGCACTGAGGGCGAGAACCACCCAGAGTTGGGGACGGATCCCAAAGTGGTGGAGGATCGGGACTGAGTTGCAGACATCATGGGTAAAACGGAAGCTAAGCAGTCAAAGCTCCAGTTTGAGAGCAGGCGGCAGACTCGACAGGAGGAGCCCCCGAGGCGGAAGAATAAGTCACGCAGACTGAGAGCGCTGCCTCCCGGGACGATGATCTTCGCTTGCTATTGTTAGAGGTGAAAACCAGTCTGAACACCATAGTCTCAAAGCTAGACCAACTGTCTGTTCACCTTGATCATGTCAAACATAGGGTGGACACCCATGACACAAAAATTGCGCAGTTAGAAGCCATCGGACAAGGACGATGCCCTGGCGGAGGACAAGCAGCGGCTACTCAAGTTGGACAAAGTACTGGAGCTGATTAAAGCCAAGAATGAGGACCTGGAGGCGTGTTCCAGAAGGAACAACCTCCGCATAACGGGAGTGCCGGAATCTACTATGTTTAGGCACTACTACATTAAATCTTTGGAGATTTTCTCTCTCCGGTCTTCATTGTAGAGGAGGTGCACAGATCGTTAGGGCCGAGACCACCGCCAGGTGCACCTGCACGCCCGATAGTTGCCAAACTGTTAAATTATCGGGATTGAGACGCCGTCCTGCGAAAAGCACGTGAGATGGGAGAGGTCAAGTCCAGGGAAACGTCCTTTCCTTTTTCCCTGATTTCACTCTGGCAGTTCAGGCTGCACGCCGGGAATTCCTTCCAGCCAAACGTATCCTTCAAAAGCAAGAAGTGCCCTATGCTCTACTCTACCCGGCCAAGCTGCGTATCAAGCGAGGAGACAGGATGCAGTTTTTCACGGATCCCAAAGCCGCACTAACGTTCACCAAGAAACTGGAAAAAACCTATAGTGCCTCCACCAAAACTCCTGACCACCAAGAGGATGGCACCACCAGCGACAATGATTAATGGACTAGTTACTCTGAGGCGCCGGCGAGTTGGCTTAGAAATGTGCTGACACAAAGGTAAACACACATGAAGCTATATGCAGTGCGCCCTCGAAGGCAGGATAGTAACTGACTTTATCTGGAGAATAAACAGTCCACGTAAACATATAGGGCTTGGCCACCCTGTTCCTGTCAACAGGGGAGACCGCTGGAGAGAGGCCATGCCCCCACAAGATAACCCCGAGTACTTTCGAATGGACCTATTGGGTTGGTAAGTGGGGAGGCGAGCGGGAAGACAGTCACAACCTAATTGGGGGTTTGGTGTAGGAGGGCGGGGGGGTTGGGAGTTTGGGGACAGTTCTAACAGGGTAGTTGGTAGGGGGTTGGGAGAGGGAGGGTGATGTATGTTTACTGGGAGGGGGCAGAGCTGAATGGTTAGATGGGTTAACAATGGGCTCGACACAGCACTTGCAGCACATGAGGTACACACGAACACACCTGTGTCCCCTGCGCAATGTCAAGCACTTCATCACTTTGCAACATGTCCATGTTATACTCCGAACTACATGGCTAAAATAATTTGCATGACCTGGAATATCTGGAGTCTCAATGACCACAGGAAATCTCGGCTGGTGCACGTTTACCTCACTAGGAAGGGAGTGGATGTGTGCTTCTTGCAGGAGACACGCCTGATGGAGGCGACAGAATCCAGGCTCCGTGCCCGTTGGTGTTGAGAAATGTACTCATCCCTAAATTCCAATTACGGCAGGGGTGTCGCTATCCTACTCAGGAGGGGGCTTCCATGGCGCACCACTCACACTCTCATAGACAAGGAGGGGTGATATGTAATTCTAATTGGGAAATTATTCCAGCAGCCCATGACCCTGGTGGTAGTGTATGGGCCTAACCAGGACGACCCAGATTTCTTTCGGAAGGTCTGGAGACGGTCTGGAGACTGGCGGCAGGCTTCGGCCCGAGGGCAGTGGTGTCGGGCGGAGATTACAATGTTGCATTAAATTGTCTTCTAGACCACTCGGGTGCTAAACAGCATCACCCACAGGCTGCGGGCACTCTCAGGATGCTGCTTGACGATAACGCACTGACAGATATATGGCGTCACATACATAGGGATGAGAGGAGCGGCACCTGCCACTCCACATACCATGGTTCTTGGTCTTGCATCGATTTCTGGCTAGTGACCAGGAATGTGGTCACCTGGACTGCGGTGGCAGACCACCTCCGCCGCACACTCTCGGATCATGCACCGTTGCGACTGGTGCTGACAATACCGAAGACTATCCCGCGGGCGTTCTCCTGGCAGCTTCCCCCACATGCCCTATGTGATGCAGCGTTCCAGGAGGAAATCCGCACTACTATTGCAGATTACTTTGCTAATAATGCGGGATCGGTTGAGTCGCCATCTATATTGTGGGAGGCTTTTAAGGTGGTGCTGCGTGGGGAATGTATCGCGAAGCAGGCTGGAGTGCTAAAGGCGATCAGGAGTACCTTCCACAGATTAGAGGCAGAGATTGGCAGGTTAGAGCTGGCACAGGCTCCTGATCCCAGCCAGACCACATTGGCAGACATAAGAGAAAAGATATCAGAATATTGCGAGGAAGCTGAACGGGAGGTGAACTACTTAGGGAAAGAGGTGGCGGCGAGACGATATGGGGAGGGAGACCGACCAAGTAAGACCCTAGTGGGGTTACTGCGCAGCCACATGCTTCTGCCTATGTGGCAGAACTGAAAGACAGTGAAGGCCAACTGATCACCTCGCTACCCGAAATTATGTCCTCCTTCTATGCCAAACTACACACTGCGAGAGTGACTACAGATCAGCAGGCCTTATTAGGATATTTTGGCACTATAGAGCTGCTCTGGCTGGGATCAGGACACAGGGAATGTCTGGACGCTTCGATAACCCCGGAGGAAATAGCTCGGGTCATTGCTGGCCTGCCAGCTGGACGGGCTCCTGGTTTCGGATGGGCTCACGCCCGCCTTCAACAATGAATACGCGGATCTGTTAATCCCACATCTCATCGAGATGTACCATGAGTAGCTGTCAGAGGGACAGCTTCCTCCATCCCTGAGCGAAGCTATGATAGTCACGATTCTTAAGCCGGACAAGCCACCTATGCTGTGCGACTCCTACCGCCCCCATACTTTAATAAATATTGACGCTAAAATCTATGCAAAGATCCTGGCAAACCGCCTGCTGCCACTCATGCCCTTAATCTAATCCAAACAAGCTTTATTCGACAATTTAGTCATAAAAGCATGGTTCAAAAATATCTCATTATACACAATGCCAGGCTTAATTATAAAACTTGCTTATGGAAATTACATCAGAACATCATAAAAAACTAGAATTCGATAAAACTCTAAAAACATTACTATATGCTTAATAACAAAAACATTTATAAAATTTTTCATCAGAAAAAACACAAAACATTATCCCTAATGCTAATAGCAGCTAAAAAGGTGTATAGCTATAAATCCCCTTGTACATGTGCAAAACGTGCAATAGCGGATACCCCCTTGTTATATGGATAAAAAATTAGATCTTATGGCCCATGACCACCCTAGGAATTTTGTTACTGCTACAGTAATGGGAGTTGTCGTATCAGTACGTAAAATTCTCTCAGCTTCTTCACTCTTTCTAGTGCCCAACCTTTTACAAATGGGTACCATGCCCTTAATCATACGACCGGATCAGTCGGTCTTTGTGCCCGGACGTGGGACGTCGCATAACTTACGCACCATTTTTGCCGTCATGCACCACATCCACCCTTCGATGCTGGCAGTGGCGGCCCTATTTGATGCCACAAAGGCGTTTGATACGCTGGAGTGGCCGTTTCTTTCACGCTGATGGCGAGATTGGGGTTTAGTACAGACTTCATACGGAAAGTCCAACTTTTATACGCCCAGCCTAAGGCCCATGTGTGCTTAAACGGGCAAGTATCACAATGATTTGCGATCACCCGTGGTACCAGACAGGGATGCCCCCTGTTCCCCCTTCTTTGGCAATCGCCATGGAACCGTTGGCTGTGAGACTGGTGGTATCGATGAATGTGGACGAAATCACCCTCTATATCCGGGAACCCAGCAACAACCTTGCACCTCTGACGCGCATATGGCTAAGCCGGGATGTGGATGAGATCTGGAGGGCAAACTATGGATGTGTAATGGACTGGTTCGAGTCGCGCATTCCAGTCTGGACTAAGCTACCACTGTCCCTCGCCGGTCGTATCGCAATTGCAAAGATGATGGTACTTCCTAAGTTTTTATATTTCTTTGCCAACATTCCGATGCCTCTTACAACACATTTTTTTAAGAGGTTACGATCTAATTTAATCGCGCTTACCTGGGCAGGGCGTCAGCCCAGAGTGAGGTACGAGTTGCTGACACTGCCACTGGCGTACGGCGGGTTGGATGCCCTCAACCTGCAGTTATATGCCTTATGTGCGCAGGCGAGTTTCCTGCATCACTGGCTGTATCCAACTCCGTTTCAGCCACATGTGGCAGTGGAGCAAGATCGGGTGTCGCCGTGGCCGTTGACGACGGCTTTGTTCCAGCGATATAAAGCACCCCAAGGCGAAATAGACCCGGTAGAATGTATGAGGTGGGCATGGGATGGTCTCCGTCGTTGGGCTGGATTCACGATATTACACACCCCATCAGCTCAGCTGGCAGAAAACCCATTATTCCCCCCACTGCAAGACAAATGGTCGCCAGCAGGGCTGCCAAGCTGGGAGTTAAACTATTGCAGATTTGTTCCCAGGGGGAAAGTTTCTTGCATCACTGACCAACCCCCTGTGCAGGAGTCCACCGCACTGGACATGCTGCTATACTACCAACTAAGAGCAACTTGCCGGGCGATCTATGACTCCTTCCCTGACCCCCGCCCTTCACGGCACTAGAGCACCTGTATGACACTACGTCCCCACGAAGACTTGTCACTAGTCTTTACACACTCACAATGAAGGCCTTCCAATTGGACGCCTCATGGGCGAGGGAGGAGTGGGAGCGGGAGCTGGGATGTGAGGTCCCAACAAACCAGTGGGAATACTGTTGTGGGCAGATGGAGCGCCTATCCCTCAATTACAGGCTACGATTGATTCACTCCAAGTATCTCCATAAACTATACCAAACACCTTTGCAGTTGCATAAAATGGGGCTGAGGGAGACCCCGAATTGCAGCCGCTGCTTAACGGCCAGAGCCACTTTTCTCCACTTGGCCTGGGGATGCCGAGGGTGGCGGAATACTCAGCTGCATCACTGAGGAGCAATTACCACCGGACCCGGTGGCATGCCTTCTGGGCTATGTCGGGGGGATACCCGTTGCGCACCGCCGGCTGGTGGCGATCTTGCTCTTATTGGCGAAACGCAGGGTCGAAATACACTGGGGCCGGAAACCGGTGCCCACACATGCTGCGTGGCTGTCGGATGCTGCCCACTACCGGGAGCAACTCAACACATATTGTGAGCTTATGCTGGTGGGATCCAGGCCACTAGATATTTGGGAACCCTTTACCACATACCTCAGAAACAGAACTGCTGAAACAACAGATGAGCCAGAGCAGGCTGAGTAATATTGGACATGGCTGGGCCGGGCGCTGGAGGGAGAGGGACAGGCGGGGGATATTGCTAACCAATAGCCTTGAGTTGCAATGTTAAGTGATTATTGGGACTGGGAGGTGTCGCTTCGTCTGCCTCGCTACAACAATTTGCCCGTTATGATGTGATGACGACATATTTGAGCTGTTAACTTGCCATGTAAGCTCTTGATTTTTGTACAATAGAGTTTTTGTTGAAAAATAAATTTTTAAAAACTTGAAGAAAAAAACATCAAAAAGAGACAATGATCGGGGCCACCTTCAGGTGCCTCACTAAAAATTGCGTAAATGGAGTGTGGAAAACACACCCCTGAGGTAGATACAGGACCCCGAAGAAAAGATCATTAACGACCGCACACATGCAATGTTTTTCTGAATTAGCAAATGAACCGAGTTCTTATCCAACAGTTCTGCAATCGAACCACCAAGTGCACCACCTTTCAGCTGCCACATCATCACCCCAACGCGGATCTAAAGTGTGTGAATCAAAATTACGAACTGCACTGTGAAATGTTTTTTTCGATTGGATTGTTGAACGTAAAACCCTAATCACCAGAGGACCCCAGACACCTCACCTGGATCCATACCAAGACCTTCAATGTTCACTAGCAAATTATGCATTATTGCACTTCTATGTACCCTCTGTCTAGTTTGGGTGCTGCCGCACCTATTCACTGCTAAAGGACCGCCTGGCCAAATGGAGTCTGTTCACAAACCATCACTATGCGTACAGATCTCTCCCATGTCACCTATAATTACACCAACCAAAACACTAGCATGCCACATACACCACACAGCGCCCTTTTACACAGCACGTAGTATCAGCACATGACCGCGGTGGGCTTACTTATCCCAAGAGGTAGTCCCTAAAAAGCAAAATGCCTTCTCCACTTATACCTATGCAGAATCAGGGCCAAAATCCAGCCCAACATGGTAGAACCCCTAGAGTATCAATAAATCGGACCCCTTAGGAGACCAACCCAATGGCTCTATACCTTTTCACTGAGCCTAGCGATATTCAAACTGAGCTAGACAGGAAGGGCACAATAGGGAGGATACTGTTTGGCCCCGAAACGTCCCAGAAAAGAGATTCTTGGAGGTAGCAAAACCCCCAACTCAATGCACAATCACATCTGCTCCTGTCACCATTTGTGGTGCAATGGTGGCCCTTAGCGTATCTGGCGCAAAAAGAACAACTGATGGATGGAATGCTGAACATTCACCCCCAGTACAGAGATCTGGGCCTAAATCCATCTTTTTTTGCTCACCACGCCATTCCAGTTTGGACCTAGCCATATGCAAATCAGTCTTGACCCTGATCCCCATGGGAACAGTCCAGCCCGAACTGCCTGGCTAGGTATTCCCGGACTGGAAACAAGCATCCTAGTACCAGTTTCGGGGTATCACCCGTCATCAGCCAGGATGGCTTGACTCCAGTGCCATGGTGAGCACGGGACCCACGTTTGGTCATACCCTTCCCACTTAAGGTGACAAATGCAAAAAGAACAATTGATGGACGGAATGCAGAACAATGTCAAACATTCACCCCCAGTATCTGGGGCAGTCTTGTTATGTTATGTTATTGGCTATTTATAGAGCGCACAATCACCGGGTAGGTCTCTTGGCGCTAGGTAATGAGATGTCGTAAATCCCTACTATTGATAAGCCTGTGTAAACAACCACGTCTTCAGGAGTTGCCTAAATTTGCTGTAGACAGATGACTGCCTAATTTCCAAGGGGAGTGTGTTCCAGGCATGTGGAACCGCGACAGAGAACCTGCGGCCTCCTATCCTGAGTTTCTTATAGTTGGGGTTGACCAGGTAATGTAGGTGGCTTGATCTCAGTTCTCTAGTTGGACGATATTTTACAATTCGAGCTTTCACGAAGCCCGGGCAGCTCAAATGCAGGGCCTTAAACGCCGTGCAGCATGCTTTAAATCTGCATCTTTGTGCCACCGGCAGCCAGTTGAGGTCCTTTGTCACCCGAGTGATAGAGCCCCTCTGGGTAGCTGAACTATCAACCTTGCAGCCTGGTTTTGGATTAACTGAAGCTTACGCAAGAGGGTTTTCGGGAGATCCAGATAGAAAGAGTTTGAGTAATCAACTCTGGACATAACCAAAGCCAGGACAACTTGGATCAGGGCCTCCCTCATGAGGAATTTCCTAATCTTTTTATCAGGCGAAGTTGCAAAAACAGGCCAAGGTCACTGCACTGACCTGCTGTTTACATGAGAGATCCTCGTCAATAATCACCCCCAAACTTTTTACTGCCCTTTTCGGAGTGGGAGGGAACCCATCTCACTTGGCCACCACCCCGGATTCCAACAGACCATTCTATTCTATGTGAGGACTATCTCGGTTTTATCCGGGTTAAGTTTCAGTTGGTTGTCATTCATCCATCCCCTGATGAATAGCATGGTGTTTTGAAAGTACTGTCTAGCTGCATCGCTGTCATTGATTGCAAACAACAGTTGCATATCGTCAGCGTAGTTGAAGACGTTTACTCCCATCATCTTGAGGGATCTGACCAAAGGTTGAATATAGATGTTGAATAAGTGGGGGGAAAGAGAAGACTCTTGAGGCACGCCGCAGCTCACCTTAACCTCTTTAGAGGAATAAGGAGAGAGTCGCACTGATTGGGATCTATCCTTCAGGAACGACATCATCCAGTTCAATGCTGCACCCTGTAACCCCGCGGCCCAGTCACGGTCAGCCCACAAGGTGTGGTCCACCGTGTCAAAGGCCGCCGACAGGTCGAGTAGCACCAGAGCTTGTGTGATCCCCTTATCCACTTCACTTCGCAATTCGTCCAATACCGACGTGACCACTGCTTCGGTGGAGTGTGCTGGTCTTCTTTAACAACAAGTGGACCCGCGACATGGAGTTCCTGTGTAGGAGCATCCAGCTCGATGATACAAAGGGAAATGGGTCCCGTAGGGGAGAGTTGAACGAAAGCATAGACACCCCCTGTCAGGAAATCTGGGATACCGAGATGGGTGGATACACTTGGCTAGAAGGAAAGGGGCAACTCCTAATTGTACCGAAACTTACGCTGTATTTCTTATGTTTCAGAGGTAAAGGAATGCTTCCACTGCGTACGAATGAGAACTGTGACACAATCCTGCACATTTCAGATATGCAATGGGGGACCTCCATTCTGATGGATGTGTACTGGCAGTGCAGCGAGTTTGCCTACACTCAGCTCATCCTCGGATGGCTTGAACTCTGTTCTCTCGTCACCATACACACCCCAACCCTAGTCATTCCCGGAAAAGAACTATCGGACTTGTACTAGCACCCTCTAAAGAAAAACACAACCTTGCTGCATCAGGCTTGTGAAAAACAAATGCGGATGATTTTGGCAGAGATCAGTATAAAGAAGAATTCAGACTGTTCTCGGACTCACATGTATTGGCGGGAGGGTCCATACCCTTCTTCACCCTAAAGACGAAAGACAATGCCCACTGGCTCCAAATAACCAGGTTAGAAATGCTTAAGATGAACAGAGCTGAACTCAACCTTAATTCAATCAAGGAAGAACTGATAGCAATCCACCCCATGGTGATGCAGCATCGGTATGTGTTAGACTTAATGACAGTGATTGAGGGAGGAGTGTGTGCCAAGATTGGTGCGTTCTGATGCACGTTTATCCCAGGGAAAGACCTGGATAAAGGGAAATGACTCTTGCCATCTAAGCTCTGCACCATTTACAAAGAGACATGCGTGAGGAGATCGGTGTCCCTTTGCAGGAGTGGTTCTCGAATTGGTTCTCCCGGCTCCCTTGATGGCTTTCCGGATTGTGCATATCGTTGTAGCCGGTTTTCGTCATGTTCTTGTTTGTGTGTGGTTCCATGCAATTGGGGATTTCCTGCTGTCAAAACGCAGTCCTCAAATTGCATAAAATGCAAGTAACTAGGAAAAGTAGCAATTGTCAAAATTGAAGAACAACAGTCCCCCAATAAAGTAACTGTCATGAAGTATGGGTTAGATAGTGTAGTTGAAAATTCCACTAGAGGGGGAATGTGAATATTGAAAAAGTCGATGTCAATATGAATAACGATACATTCATGTATAACAACGAAATTGCATCTTTATTGATAAATTCGCCCACTGTGAACTCCATGTCAACCCCGACACAGAAATACATTGTCAGGAAGGCTCTGAGACCCAGGCCCGAGGGTAGCTCAGGTAGCACTATACATATACACAAGGTTATACTCTCACTGTGGGAAACTAGCGCAGCCTCCTACCTCGGGTGTAGGCTCCATCTGCTCACTGGCACAGTAGCACACTATAGAGCATGCTAACTCACCAGGTGAAGAGCTGATCTAGTACACAAACCGTTTTTAATCTTCAAGTTTGATATTAAATAATCTAGGTTCTTGAGGGCATACATAATAATTAAAGACTTTTATTTTGTTGCTTAGACTTTTCTCTGATTCATCCATCTTGTGGCTTCCTGATGAAGGCAATTTGCCGAAACGCACGTAGAAAATCATATATTAACAGAATTTAGTCCTTTGGCCACAAATCAGTATCTTTGTTGTATCAATAATCCAAACATCTTGTTTTATTATGAGCCATGAACATATTTAGTGCACAAGTATATTGTACTTTTGGCACATATTGACAATATAAGAGATGAGAAGTGGATGAATGTATGGGTATGCATGAAAACCAGTATGTATGTTGTTGGTTATATATATTACCTAACAATGTATATGTTTTTTCTAGTCATAATTATCCTTACTGATACAGTGGCATTGTTATTTATAAGATTAAAATGATTTTTCCATTATTGTACTAATAAGATTTGTTTTGTGGTGTGTCCTTCATTATGGCTTCCACTCTACTATTTCATTATCACTTGCCTGAGATTGCTTTTTGAAATTCATTGATATTATCCCTGCCTTGGACAAGCTAGCTTGTTGTAGGGGACCCCTTCCTTTTTGAATTCTTTGTTCCCACAGCCTGTCTGTGCGGGGTTTTCTATATTCTTAGGGAAACTGGTTTCCCGACATTTACGGTTTGTAGTACTAACTCATTCATATTTTCATCATGTTTTGCTCACTGTAACCTCTTCATGCACCTAGTGTGAGTATTTGCTACACTCTTTGGTGGTAGTATTTGAATCTCTAGTTCTTTTCACATCTGTGCCTGTAGTCAGGACACATACTGTAATTCAGAATCATGGAGAAATTACAAACGTTTGGCTTTTCAGGCGAAGAGTTTGCCTTCCTAGTTGGAAATTCAGCTTGCTTTGAACATCAAAATAATGCTCAAGGCGGAGGCACTAACAATATTCAGAAATTAGCATCTTTAAAGAAAAAAACCAAACGCATGGAACTACATGGCAATTTCATGTTGGAATATTTGTGCGCAGGAGTGATCCCACAGGGTCTAAGAGTCAGAAATATTCCTGGACTCTTTGTACAAGTTAGGAAATTCTTGGAGCGTTGGTCCATGATAGCTAATCGCTGTTCAAGAGACCTCATGATGCTAATTGTAGAGACTGCCAAAGAATTCGTGCAGACACTTATGACCGAAATTTCAGAAACTGAAAATAAGATCAAAGCACACTAGCACTAGAAGAGGCCAAAAAGAAATTAGAAGAAGTAGATAAAGAGATGGCTTCCTATACAGATTATTTGATAAAAAGGAGAACTGATAAACTAAAAAAGACATACGATTTGTGACAAAAGAAAAACATACCCTTATCTGGCTCAAAACTACTACAGTCAAGGAGAATATTACGAAGGGTACCAATATACAGCTATGCAACCGAATCACAAAATAACCACATTCTCGGATACCTCTGATTCCGAAAACAAAGGTAGCTCTAATCAATTCGACCAAACAGGGAACTGAGTTGGATCCAGAGCACAACCAACTGGCCAGCCTTTTTTAGCCATGCGCAACAATCGGAGGGGTCAATGGCGATCGCAGTATCAACCCCGATACCGTGGCAATTATCAACAAGACCACTATCAATATCTGGCCACGAGGAATGGCCAATATTGAAGGGACTGAAAGACATACCTATTTTCTATCTCTACTCTGCACCCTTAGAACCCTCCACTTACTCCCTTCTCTTCAAAGGTTTGTCCTATGTGCCCCACACACGACTAAACACTTTTGAACTCTTTACAGACTTGATGGCATTTTTTTTAGAAAGATACGGCTTCAGATTTTCTTCAGTTGCAACCAAACACCTAATCCTGACAATACTAACACATCAGGCTTGGCCCCCACTTCCATTTTCACCCCTAATTTTGATCAGGTGGGACCAGAAGTGGCAATTTTCGAACAGGTGGTATAAAAAAACGTCTCATCGCAGCCACCCGTCACATCCCTAAAACACCTTATAACCTAGAGCGACACAAATTTGATGCTCTCTTGCAACTTAAACAAGACACCACTATCACCATCAAGAATTGTGACAAAGCCCCCCGTATTGCGATCAACAAACTGGCAAGGGGATGGTACGATGGGGGAATCGCGCTACCCGATATCCGATCATATTATTGGGCGGCCCAGCTGGCAGTCATAAACCAATGGGTACATCGCCCCTATGATGAACCGTCATGTAGGATTGACTAATGGATTATGGGCCCTGGGAGCTATAAGGCCACCCTATACACAAATCCACACCACCAACACCTGACGGGTCCGATGGCGCAAACAGTGCTTCTCTGGCACCAGGTGACAAAAAAATTGGGGTGGCACAATAAAATGACCAGATTTAGCGACGATATTTTCTTTATTTAGACAGGCCGTCCTGATCTTCCCCATGAATTCATCTCATGGTTAAATCTATGCGATGACAATATGAATTTCACATGTAATCTCAGCTCGGAGAAGGTGGAATTTCTGGACATCAATATAAAACACAAAGATAGTCACTTAGAGGTAGACTTATTTGTAAAACCGACAGCAAGAAACGCCCTTCTCCATTTTAATAGCTTTCATCCTCTGTCCCAGAAAAAGAGTATACCGCTTGGACAATTTTTACAGCCACGCCGTAATTGCTCCAACATAACAGACTACGATTTAAGAGATAGCGAGATGAAAGAGAAATGCATCTCCAGAGGTTACCCTAGAAGATTGGTCAGAGTTTCCTACAAAAGGGCTCGTTTCTATGACTGCCAACATCTTTTACAAACCAGAGAACCTAAGTTGGTATTTGTATCATGACATTCAGTTCTAAATGAAAAAATATGACAAATTGTTTGTTCAAATTGGCACATCCTCAATGTAGAGAAAGAAAAAGGGCAACAAATACCCTGACCATTATTTGCCCACCGTAGAAACAAGAACCTTAGAGACCATGTAGTAAAGTCAAGACTGAAACCAGTTGGAGGTTTTATTAAAAAAAAACATTGATGGCAGCAACCCCATAGTGGGTAATTTCAAATGCACACTTGCAAAGCAAGTGACTCTGTTTTAGAAACGCTGTGAGCCTTTGAATTTTAAGTCAGCACCACGGCTGTGGTTATTATTGGATTTATATTGGGTTTTGGATACCCTTCAAACATCTCAACGGATGGGATGTTTTGTTAAGCGCTCTATACCGCGCTGTCATGCGGACTACCCTTTCCCGGGAACTGTGACCAGGTCTGCCAATGACAGGCTTCTGAAATAGGTTGCCTCCCACAAATCCCTTGTCCTGAAGAAGACCCGTGAGCGGAGGTTTAGAACTACCCCCTACGCATTAAAGTGGGTCGAAATGTCGACGCATACCCCGAATCTGGGCCTGTACCATATTCCACTACTACCCCGTCAAACAAACAGATGATGACTCTCTGCAACTATTGAACTGTATAAAAATGATGACATAAGGATGTACTGTGGACAGGCCATAATACACTGGTGTATGTTCTACTAATAACCAGTGTGGACTGTAAAATTGTTGCAATCATTCCTGTTTAATTATTTTCACTCTGAAGTCTTTTCTTTTCACATGAGCACGATTTCTTTACACCCCCTGAACCATGGCGCTGGTTCCCACGTCCCCGGCTGTGCGAAGGTTGGGGAGCTTGCTGCGGCCTGTGGCTCTGGGCGGGACGTAGTGGGGCACCCCTTCCGTAGCCGCGAAAAGCAGACTGCGCTGGGCGGCTGGAGAGGCCCAAGGACTTGGCCGTAGCCCGTGAGTCCTTGAAACGCTCTAGAGCGTTGTCTGCTTTGTCGCCAAAAAGGCGACGGCCATCAAAGGGCATGTCCATCAAGGTGTTCTGAACATCCCCCGAAAAGCCAACCGATCTCATCCAGGCGTAGCGAACACAGAACACAGTGATCCTTCGTGAGGGTTCCTTGGCATTTTTACCTCAAGATTACCCGTGTGTTTGGAATTATCCTTTCCACAAGCAAAACTCCCTCATGGCGTCCCGTTATGCAGCTTGTCTACTTTGACCTTTACTTATCCGTGATCTTTAAATTATCATAGTCAACGGATCAGGAAGTGATCTATTACGTGCCAGAGGTTCTTTTTCACTATATATTCTGATACTTTAAAACGACTCGATTTAACTTGACTGTTTCTAACCCCAGCCGGGTTGGATTTATCTCCGGCTGAGTGCCCTGAGGAAGTTGCGGAATTATTTTCCACATGCGACGAAACACGTGTTGGCTGGTTTGTTTCTGGTCATTGGTTTTAAGAACAAATTAAAAGACTGAAGATTTCTCAACACATCCGAAGATATTTCTCTCATTGGATGACTATTATACTGTAGTGCTTGTATACATTTACATACTGTTTAACCTACTATTATGCGTGCCTAGGTCATTGTTTTTATGTTGTTTTGTGAGGGTTTTTTACCCACACTAAATTGGGGGGTTATAGGGCTTATCCCCTCTCCTATTTGCACCGTACTGACTCCATATCCCTTCAGACTTTTGCGTGTATTAAGCAGAGCGCCTAATCATTTCCCTGTCAACTAAAAACCCTTCTTTAGAGTATTTCATGTCCATCAAGGTGTTCTGAACATCCCCCGAAAAGCCAACCGATCTCATCCAGGCGTAGCGACGAAGCGCTAATGGCGTTGAAATTGTCCTGCCTAGAGAGTCGGCGGTATCCAGCCCACAACGGATGGTAAACTTCGCCGCATCCCTCCCGGCGGCGACAGCCTGGGAGAGCACTGCCTGGGCCTCCTCCGGACACTGAGGCAGCACCTGGGCAACCGTATCCCACACAGAGTGGGAATAACGGCCCAAGAGACATGCAGTGTTTACCGACCGCAGTCCTAAGCTGGCGGAAGAGAAAATCTTCTTTCCAAGATGGTCCAGCTTCTTGGATTACCTTTCCGGTGAGCGGTAGGGAATGCGCTCTTAGAAGTAGAGGCTTGGACCACCAAGCTCTCCGGGGTGGGGTGTTGGGAGAGGAAAGTGGGGTCGCCCGGAGCCGGGCGGTGGCGCGGCATTCATCCTGTCCACGGGAGCCCCCGTGTTGGGCCTGGACCACGTGCCCAAAAGGACGTCGGTGAGGGCCTCATTAAACGGCTGCAGGGGCTCCGAAGAGCTCGCAGCCGGTTGAAGCACCTCTGTCAGGAGGTTAGTCCTGACCGCCACCATAGGAAGCTCGAGGTTGAGAGCCTCGGCGGCCCTACGCAACACCACTGCGTATGACGCTCCCTTCTCCGTAGCCACGGTAGGAGGAGACAACATGCCAAGGTCAGGGGAGGTGTCGAGACCACTGGCATCCCCCAGTTCCTCTCTCCAGTCCTGGTCAGAACCTAGCTGATCAGTTAAAGGGTCACCTGACCCCTCCCAGTACTCCTCCTTATCCTCAGGTTGCCAATCTGGCCGAAAAGGGACCCCAGGAGTGAACAGGGGCACAAAAACCCCACTCGGCGCCGGATCCGGCGTCGGGCGACGCCGGTCTGACTCCGGGTCCACATCAGGATGGAGGCCGGGGTTGACGCCGGCCAGGGACACGACCGATGTCTGCTGCAGTGCTGGAGGAAGCGGCGCCGGTGGAGGTGTAATGAGGTCAACCGGCGCCGATCCGGACCCAGGCCTGGATCCAAGGGGCGCCTGTGGCGCCGTGGCCGGAGCCGATGGCAGAGAAGGCCTAGGCCCCCTAACAGAGTCCGCGGGGCCCGAAAGCGCGCCGGCGGGTTCGGGCCGCCCAAAGATGGCATGCATCGCTTCGTAGAACTTACGAAGTTGGGCGGGAGTCGCACCGGGTCCCGGAAAGGGAGGGAAACCCGGAGTCGACTCTTCGGGCTCCGCCCGCATCCCTCGTCGCGTCATCCGACTGATGGGGAGAAGTCAAAGAGCGACGATGCTTCTTCGACTTCTTTTTGTGCTTCGACTTACCTGACCCCGAGTGCGAAGACTTCGATGACTTGGACGAGTGGTGATGGCTCCGCGACCGGTCCCTCGACCTCCCTCGTGACCGGGACCTCGAACGGCGAGAAGCAGACTGCCGGCGCTCAAGCAGCTTTCGCGACCGCTCCCGCAAAGCCTTCGGCGCCATCGACTGGCAGTCGGAGCACGACTTTGGGTCGTGGTCGCGCTCCAGGCAAAAGAGGCACACCCGGTGCGGATCCGTAACCGACATCAGTCGGTTACAAGAACCGCAGGCCTTGAAACCGGGCATCCCTCGTGCACCAGGAGTCGATGGACTTAAGAAAAGAAGTCGACAAAAGTCGAGAAAAAGTCAGTCAAAAAGTGACTGGAGGTACCGCTCTCTCCGGATCTGCGCTGGCTGGCGCGGAAAAAGAAAGAACTGACGTCAGGGCACAAGGGCGGCGTCTAAGTAGCTACCGCAACGTCATCCCGGCGACCACGACGCCAACGACGGACGCGGTGCCGACCTACGCCACCTTCCGACGCGCAGAGGTACTGCTGACGAAAAAACTTTCCGGATCCAGTCTGACGCCTGGGGGTAATTCTAAGGTAAGGAATCTATAACTAACGTGTTTCTTTCAGATACAGCTGTATTTGAATCATTCCAGCAATTAATCCACCTTCTCCCCGACTTGCCTGGAACCAATAAAAGGCATAAGTTTGAGAAAAGCCTGCACAACACCAGAAAACTCAGTTGACATCATCCACACGTGCCTTCTAAGCACAATGCTGGTGCCAGAGCCCTGCTAATACAGTCAATAGGTTCCAGGTTGGCCCGTAGCACACACTTTGCAGCATCCCAAACAGTCTGGACCAAAGTGGCCCTGAGATCCTCTGGGACTGATGGCAAAATATCACTGGTCGCATCCCACAAGGCTTGTGTGTATCGCACTAGTAATCAAACGGCATTGAGCGATTCAAGTACTAGACTGGCAGAAGAGCACAGCCTCTTGCCAAAAGCATCAATTCTTTTTGGATCCATGTCCATAGGATTACCTGGAATAGAACCTGGGTTGACCTTACATGGTGATGCTTGGACAGACCTGACATGCTGATGCTTGGACAATCAGGCTCTCCAGTGACAGATGTTTTGTTAGAAAGCCTGAATTACAAGGGACAGGTCTATGCTGTCAAGCTACAGGTTGAACAAATGATGGACATGAACACAGCTCAGCACATGTAGCCATGGGGTTATCAGTAAAAGCTTCATTAAAGAGTAGCAATGGCTCAGATGAAGTAGGCCTTAGTTGGAGAATTTCAGTCAGCGTATTTGATTCCGTCTCAGTTGTGGGCAACAGTAGTGTTAGTGCCCCAGTTCCTGTTTGAACGAGCACTGCAAACCAGGCCCTTTCTTCAGTAATCCAGCACTGTTCCAGGGATGGTGTGTAACCCACTAGCATAAGGGCATCATCAGTGTAGTGAGGGGGAAGCAATATGTCACCTTCCCCGTTATTATCAGTGTTTTGAGGGACATAAGGCACGTCTTGGACTGGGTCAAGGTCAGAGCCAAAGAGAGCATGGGTACTCTGCTGGTAACTGTGTTGAGGAATATAGCTACAAGAGCAACCCTCAAGCCCATGTGTACCTGGGTACCTAGTTATAATTTGCTACAATGGTTCTCACAGGGAACAATTTAAGAATATATAGAACTATAATAAACAAATGAGTGGAATGAAGTCTCAGAGATGTAAAAGCGAGGAATTATCAACACACACACCAGACTTAAATAGGTACAGGCACACATATACAGGTACAACAACACAAAATTATTACAACGGACACCAAGTGCAAAGCAAAATATTGTTTCTACTTTATAGTTATTCTTTGTGCATTAGTGCAATTTATAAATGGCCTCGAACTCCCAATTAAGTCATTGCTAGAATTAGTGAACATCCAAGTGTATTCAAAATCTCCCAGTGTCAAAGCACAACGAACATAATGGCAAAAAGATGCACAGGAAGGAAGCTTTGGTTGAGCACTAGACAACTATTCAAATTAGTTAATAGTATTATTTGTTGTAAATACACAAGGCAAGTTTGTCTGTTGCATTTAGACTGTCAAAACTGTGTCAAGGCAGCGGTCTTGGATCAGAGTCACAGTGAATTATAACAGGTTGTGTTTTTGTGATTTCATAGCACATTGGTTGACATCAGGCCAATGTAAGCTCGGGGTCCAAGATTGTTGTTGGGACCAGATCTTCTATTGGCACTGGCGCAGTCGATGCTGGCATGGAAGGAACCTGTGTGGCCCTAGGTGGGGTGCAGAGGTCTGTAACGGAATAATGTACGGGGCTGGTAGCAGAGCCAGAGAGGGCAGACAGCATCAGCGGCGTATCCACCAGCTATAGTCCAACAGGCGACCCCTGCAGCACTATAAGACCTACAGGTGCACCAGAGGATGCCAAAGGTTTCTGTAAAATTTGCAGCATGGCCTTTCTGAATGCCTTTCTCTGCTGCAGTCAATGACTGCCCTGGGAACATAGGTTGCGCCGGGTCCAGATGCGGAACCGGTTTGGATTACGAGGACTAGGAAAGGGTGTGACCTCTATCTAGAAGCCATTGCGCTTTCTCACCTGACTTTCAAGTGGTGGGATGAGGACATGTCCAGTTTAACCTTTTATGCTAATATTGGGACTTTGAGTTACCGGGAAGCAGGAACAGCCCGGACAATGGGACTGCAACTGGGCTCTACCTGTGCTTCGACTGAGATCAGTTTTAGGTGCCGGGCAACTTAGTGGTTTGCCTCTCTGTCTCAGATGGTATGTGGGTACAGGAAAGCACACAACATAAAAGTTACTCGCAGAGCCCAAACACCAGAAGAAGACCGCATGTGGGTCCGTGACCGGCATCTCTTACCTGAACGGATTGAATCCTGTCATTTTCAGTGAGACCATCGTTTCCTGGAACACTGTGAAAGAATTTGGAAATTGGCAGAAGACCAACAAGGCAGCACAGGGTTCAGAAAGAAAGGAATTGACATCAGTGCTCAGACGTGGTGCTTATATGCGGCTCTGCCGAGTCAATTCTAGTATGGAGTCATTGCCATGCCATAGGGCACCACGATCAACGCATGTGATAATTGCTGAAGAATTATCTAAATCCAGTGTGGAGCCTGGGCATATTATTAAGATGAAGAATCTACAGTTAGAAATATCCATCAGAAAAGTTTGCTAATAAAACATCCACACAATGTGTAATGCCACTTTTAAAAATATAGAACCTGCAGTGAATACATAGGATTCAGGACAAAATGAAGTACGCAAATATAGAAAGAATGAGTTTTGTGCATTTCCTCTTAAAATGCTCCTTTGGTTTGATTTAAAGACTTAGAAAAAAGGGAATTGGATAAATTGAGTAACTTGAAAATTCCATTTGGGGTGTTTAAAATCTAAACAAAATTTAACATCCCACCTTCTCTTTATTTTGAGTTTCATATAGCATGGCTATTTTTAGCATTTGAAGAAATATGCTAAGTGAATCATAATGGGTACAGTAAAAATATGAATGGTATAGTGAGATTATATTATGAATAGTAAACAATGTGTATTAAAGACATTTAAATGGACATGTGAGACATTAGTCAGTATTTCAAGATATTGTGACAGCTTGTTGTTCTTATCCAACTGCTTTATGCTTTTGACTAAATTCACAAGGGATTGTTATAACGTTCTTTAACTTATTTGCAGCCCTGAAACCATGTGTCCACTGATAAATACATTAACGAACAAGTTACTTACCTTCGGTAATGATGTATCTGTAAGAGACATAGGTTTGTTATAGATTCCTTACCTTAGAATTACCCCCAGGCGTCAAAAAATTTCTTAGCAGTACCCCTGCGTGCCGGTGGGTGGCATCGGTCGACTCCGTGTCCGTCGTCGGCATCGTGGTCGCCGGGATGACGTCGCAGTGCCTAATTAGACGCCGCCCCTGCGCACCGAAGTCAGTTCTGACACGACTTTCCACGCCAGAAGCACAGAGCCATGAAAGACACTGACCACTGGTGCGCCACAACTAGGGCCCTGTAAGGGAGTCCCTATCCCTAGAAATCAGTTCGCAGAGCGGGGAGGATGGGTGGGGCGGTAAGGAATTTATAACTAACCTATGTCTCTTATAGATACATCGTTACTGAAGGTAAGTAACTTATTCATCTGAAAGGGACAGTTAGTTATAGATTCCTTACCTTAGAATAGATACCCGAGCAATACCATCCCCGGAGGAGGGACTGCAAACTAAGTTCATACCAGAAAGTCCTGGACAGAACGGGCAGAACGGGCAAAATAGCCGTACCTCCGGACTTGGCTGTCCAGGCAGTAATGTCTGGCGAACGTGTGCAAGGATGCCCATGTGGCCGCCTAGCAGATGTCAAGAAGTGGGACTCCACATGCCAATGCAGTAGTTGCTGCCGTAGCCCTAGTGGAATGAGCACGCAGCCCCACTGGAGATTGATTTCTTTTTCGCTAAAGCGTAACAGACTTTAATACAAAGGACAACCCATCGAGGGATGGTATGCTTTTGGACAGCCTGACCTTTCTTGGCACCAACATAGCCAACGAAGAGTTGATCATCCACCTGAAAATCTCTTGTGCGATCAAGTTAGGACAGCGCACGTTTTGGGTCCAGACGGTGGAGTCTCTCCTCATCCTTGGAAGGGTGCGGAGGTGGGAAAAAGGTGGGCAAAGTGATTGTTTGTCCTATGTGAAATGCTGTAACCACTTAAGGAAGCACCACCTTGTCCGGATGCACAGAGAAGAAAGGGGGCCTAGAGGATAAGAGCCTGGAGCTCACTCACCCTGCGAGAAGAAGTGATGGCAACAAGGAAGGCAGTTTTCAAAGTAAAAAGCCTGAGAGGACAGTTGTGAAGAGGCTTGAAGGGTGCACACTTAAGATAAGTTAAGACAAGATTCAAGTCCCACAGGGGCATTATGAAAGGAGATGGAGGAAAGAGATGAATAATGCCCTTAAAGAATCTGTTTACAATAGAGGGTTGATCTGGCAACCAAAGGAAAGCAGAAATAGCGGCAAGACAGCCTTTTAGAGTGCCCAGAGCAGAGCCCTGCTGGGCCAAAGAAATGATGAACAAGAGAACCTCAGAAAGAGGGGCAGAGAGGGGATTCACAGCCTTTGCTGTGCACCATGCCACAAACTTATTCTATCTACAGGCGTATACCGTTTTTGTGGAGGGACGCCTCGCTGCCAAGATGACGTTACAGACTTCGTGCGGAAGGCAAAAGCTGTCTACTGTCGCCGCTCAATCTCCATGCAAGGAGGTTGAGGCTGGACAGGTTCGGGTGGAGGAGCGTCCCCTGTCACTGCGACAGAAGATCCTCCCGAAGGGGCAGTCTGATCGGAGGATCGATGACCATGCTCAGGAGATCGGGGTACCAGATTCTTCGTGCCAAGAATGACTTGGGCTCGGTCGCGCTTGCTCTTCTTCAACACTCGGGGCAGAAGTGGTACAGGTGGAAAGGCGTACAGGAGGCCGCAGTTCAACTCGCGACAAAAAGCGTCGCGGAGTGAGTGCCGCCTTGGAAACACCAATGCGCAAAACTGCTGACATTGCGCGTTCTCTTCGATGGCAAACAGATCTAACCAAGGCTCTCTCCACCGCTGAAAGAGACCTTGCACCACCTCTGAGTGAAGACGCCATTCGTGATCTACCAGGCACCGACGGCAGAGTTTGTCCGCCCTGGCGTTCAGAGAACCTGCCAGGAGTTGAACGACCAGGGTCATACACTGATGTTCCAGCCATGTTCAAAGGCGAAGAGCCTCTTGACATAGGGTCCACGACCCCACCCCGCCTTGCTTGTTGCAGTACCACATGGCGGTGGTGTTGTCTGTGAACACCTGCACTACTTTCCCCTTGATGGTGGGAAGGAATGCCTTCAGTGCCAGGCGGATCGCCCGGAGCTCCAACAGATTGATATGGAGCCCAGACTCCACTAGAGACCAGACTCCTCTGATCTCTGCCTCTCCCAGATGGGCGCCCCATCCCAGGAGCGATGCATCGGTCACCGCTGTTAGTTCTGGTTGGGGAAGGGAGAGGGATCTACCTCTGACACAATCTTGGTTCATCAAACACCACTGTAGTTGTTGTGCAGTTCCCTCCGAGATCTGGACGTAGTCGGAAAGATTTCCCTGATGCTGCGCCCACTGGAACTTCAGGTCCCACAGCAGAGCCCGCATATGCCATCTGGCATGATCCACCAGCAGGATACAGGAGGCCATGAGGCCCAGCAGCCTCAGGGTCATTCTCACCGAAATCCGGGATAGAGGCCGAAGCATCGGTATCATAGCCCGAATATCCCAGAATCGCTGCTCGGGAGGATAGGCCTGAAACTGCACTCCGATGAAATGGAGCGTCTGAGAGGGAGTCAGGTGTGACTTTGGCACGTTGATAGTGAACCCCAGCGAGACCAGGAGGCCCGCCGAAGTCAGGAGGTGGGAGAGGACAGCCTGGGGCGAGCCCGCCTTCAACAGCCGGTCATCGACATAGGGGAAGACTGGACTGGAATCCCTGATCTGCACAGACGAGCTGCGACCACCGCCATCACTTTTGTGAACACCCGAGGGGCACTGCTAAGGCCGAAGGGGAGCACGGTGAACAGAAAATGCTCATGGCCTACCATGAACCGTAGATAGAGTTTGTGGGCTGGCAGGTCGGAAATATGGAAATTGGCGTCCTGCAAGTCCAATGCCACCATCCACTCTCCAGGGTCGAGGGCAGGCAGGACCTGACCCAAAGTGAGCATTTTGAACTTCTCCTTCCAGAGGAAGCGGTTGAGGGCCCTGAGGTCTAGGATAGGACGCAGGCCTTTTGTCCTTCTTGGGCACTAGAAAGTAGCGGGAATAGCAACCACAACCTACTTCTGGTGCAGGGACCATTTCGATAGCTCCCTTGGCCAAGAGAGCGGAAACTTCCTGGCGGAGAAGCGCCAAATAATCCTCCGACATGCGATCGAAAGACGGTGGCATGGAGGGAGGGGCAGTCTTGAAGGGAAGGGAGTAACCCCTTCGGACTATTTGCAAAACCCCTGTCCGACGTGATGAATTTCCAGTGGGGAGGGTGAGGGGGGATGGCGAATCCTGCCACCCACTGGCCGCTGATGGTCCCGAAGGGTTGGACTAGGAGGGTTTAGAGGCTGCTGGAAAGGGTTGACTGGCCCGCCCACTGGCTCCCAGACCCGCGAGGTCGCTGGGTCCCACGGCCACGCAGAGACTGGGCAGCTTTCGTGGACCGGTGGGTAGACTGGGCCGGATGTGGTGGGGTGCCCTTCCGGAGCCACGAAAGGAGCAAAAAGCAGACTGGGGAGGACGGGAAGACGCAGCGAGGCCCAAGGATCTGGCCGTAGCACGAGAATCCTTAAAGCGCTCCAGCGCCGAGTCTGCCTTGTCGCCAAAAGGAGACGGCCATCGAAGGGCATGTCCAGCAAGGTTGACTGACATCCCCGAAAAGCCAGACGTCCTCAACCAGGCGTAGCGCCTAAGGGCTACTGACGTGGCAATCGTTCTGCCTAGTGAGTCGGTGGTATCCAGTCCACATCGAATTGTGAATTTAGCTGCGTCTCTCCCATGTGCCACTGCTTGGGAGAGAATGGCCCGGGCCTCCTCCGGGCACTGAGGCAGCACATGCGCAACCGTATCCCAGATAGTATGGGAGTATCGGCCCGCAGTGCCAAGCTGGAGGAAGAGACATGCGCTCCTCAAGATGATCCAGCTTCTTGGATTCCCTGTCTGGGAGAGCAGAAGGGAATGCGCCCTTGGAAGAAGAGGCTTGGACCACCAAACTTTCGGGGAAGGGTGTTGGGTGAGGAAAACTGGGTCGCCGGGAGGTGGCGGCGGGCATTCGTCCTTTCCACAGGAGCCCCTGTGCTGGGCTTGGACCAGTTGCCCAGAAGGACGTTAGCGAGGGCTTCTTTGAAGGGCAGAAGGGGTTCAGAGGAGGTTGCAGCAGACTGAAGCACCTCTGTCAGGAGATTAGTCCTGACTGCCACTTAAAGGAGCTCCTAGCCCAAGGCCTCGGCTGCCCTTCGCACCACCACAGCGTAAGACGCCCCCTCCTCCGTAGCCACGATAGGGGGGGAAAGCATGCCAAGGTCTGGAGAAGTGTCCAGACCACTGGCGTCACCCAGGTCATCCCTCCATTCTGACTCTTCATGCTGGTCTGCCAAAGGGTCCTGCGACCCCTCCCAATCCTCATCACCACCTTCTGGGCGATAGGGAACACCAGGGATAAACAGGGGAACAAAAGTACCCTCCAGCGTCGGATTCGACGTCGACCGACGTCGGTCCGGGTCCATCTCGGGGGTGAGGTTGGGGACGGCGTCGGCCCGGGGCGTCATGGTCGGGATCGGCACCGGGGAAGGTCAGGTAAGATCGACCGGCGTCGATCCGGATCCAGGCCTGGATCCGCGGAGGCCCTCCGGCGCCAGGGACGGAGCCGCCGGTATCAAAGGCCCAGGACCCCCAACCGGCTCAATGGGGGCCCGAAGGCGCGCCGGCGGAGTCTGGTTGTCCAAAGATATGGTGAAGGGCTTCGTAAAATGTACGAAGCTGGGCAGCGGACACCCCGGCTCCCGGAAACGGGGGAGGCGCGGAGTCGTCCCTAAAGAAGGCACCGGAGACAGAGCCTTAGAGCGACAACGCTCCAGGTCCTGCGTCGCGCCAGCCGACCGATGGGGAGAAGGCGAAGAGCACCGGTGCTTCTTCGCCTTCTTCTTGTGCTTCTACATACCCGAGGACTTCGAAGACTTGGAATGGGACGAGGTGTGGGGGCTCCACATGCGGCCTTGAGACCTTCCTTTCGAACGAGACCGGGAGCGATGTAGAGCCGACCGCCGGACCTCTAAGAGCTTTTGTGACCTGTCCCGCAAAGACTTTGGATTCATGGCCCAGCAGTCGGAGCACCACTTCGGGTCGTGGTCGCGCTCCAGACACCAAAGACACACGAGGTACGGGTCTGTCACAGACATCAGCCTGTGACAGGCCTTGCAAGGTTTGAAGCCAGTCCGACGATGGGACATCCTCGCGCACCAGGAGTTGAAGACTCAAAAGAAGTCGACAAAACGTCGAAAAAGTTTAGTCAATAAGTGACTAAAGGGGTAGCTCTCTGCGCTAGGCTGGCGCGGAAGAAGAAAGAAATGACCTCTAAGTAGGCACTGCGACGTCATCCCGGCGACCACGACGCTGACGACAGACGCTGAGTCGACCAATGCCACCCACCGACGCGCAGGGGTACTGCTAAGAAAAAGTCTCTGGATCCAGTCTGACGCCTGGGGGTAATTCTAAGGTAAGGAATCTATAACTTACTGTCTCTTTCAGATAGAGATATTTTGTTTTAAGAAAAGGAAATGAAATATAAAGAATTATAAATACAATTTGTGTTATCAAATACACAACTCAGTTCTAAGAAAACTGAGTACATGCAGCTTATTCTTTCAAATGAAAATAAGTAGGATAGGTAGCTATGCATATGTGCATATGGGTAGAAAATTCTACCATCCTTGCCTTCTTAAAACAGCGACCCATTGACTAGCTGCTTGAGAATTGAAAGAGATCTCTCACTTGTCCCTAGGAAGAAGGTCTTTTATTCTGTTCTACATTTCTCCCTGGTATCTTCTAAAAATGGCTAATGAGTTTGCGAACCAGCTTGCAGTAGATGTGATATGTGTTCTTTACGCTGTCATCACCAGTGAGCGTGGCCTGGACTGAGACCATAGTGATGACCCAGTGAATTCTGGTGCAGGTATTTTTTCCACGGTTTGCCACCAAGGCTGCAGCAGACAAGTTGTTAGATTGTCAGCAACAGATGTCCCTGCATGATCTAGGGTGGGAACACTGTGTATGTGTGTATATGTGGATTTATAAAGTACAAGCCTTGCTACAAACCAACTGAGTGCTGCACAACAGAGAAGAAGGATACATGCAGCATGAAAGGGTAGGGGAGCGAAGAGTCAACATGAGAAGGAGCGTTACAGCAAAGGACTAGAGAACTGCATATATGGGATGAGGACAATAAAGAGTTGGGTTATTAGAGGTGGGCCATGGTTGAGAGGAGAGAGCGAGAGAGACAGAAAGAGAGAGAATTGGCTTTACTCTGCAGAGAAGGAACAGTTAGAGCCATGTGGTTTTGGTCTAGTGCACCATACAAACTCAGAATCTCAGGCTGATATCCATGTAGAAGGCCAGGGAATTGGTGCTGATGTTGAGTTGAGATGAGATGTGGACCATCTAGAGTCATCTACTCAAGCTATTGTTGTGCCTGATGTTGTTGTCAATGAGAACAAACTCTGCCATACTAAGAATTTGGTGGATTTGGGACACCTGCCAAAATTTGGTGTTACGAGTCTATATGTACTCTAAATAGGGCAGACAGAACATCCACCAATTATTGGCAGATCTCTTGCATCCACCAAACTCTAAATAAGTGGCTCTATCTTTTTTTTTAAAAAATATGTCTTTATTGGCATTTTAGTATACGTATATGTACATAGGTGTAAAATAAGTGGCTCTATCTTGTTAGGTTAGGTTGGAAAAAACCTTGGGCAACCAGACTTGAATGGCTTTAAAGCAGTTCTTCGTACTTTTATCACTTCCCTCGGGGAGGAGGGAGGGTGGCTTATGATTTCAATGGAGATTCCCCTGAGAGAGAGCTAGAATTACAGGTAAGAAACCATTACTTCTCTTTCAGGGGATCTTGAGGATTATAAGCACTGACTAAATTAGCAAGCTCATCCTCAAGAATTCTTCGAAGGAGGAGATAAAAAAAGGAATCGTACAAACAAGCAAATTAATTCCTCAGAGAGCTTGCCCTACTTGAACATCAGCCTTGGCATCCAAACAAAGACAATAATGTCTTGTAATGTGTGAACCGATTTCTACGTTGCAGCTTTGCAAATCTCAGCAAGTGGGATGTTCCTAAGTAATTCAGGAGTATTCTGTCTTGCCCCAGATGGGATTGGCTCTAGGTTTACTAGGCTAGCTTTTCCTAGTCTTCTGATAACAAAGGGTTATGCATTAGATAATCAATCCAGACATGGATTGTTTAGAAGTGGGAAATCCAGTCCGCAAAGGACTATAGTTTACAAAAAGCTGTTTTGACTTTCTTAAAGACTTTGTTTTATCAAGATAGATGTTCAAAACCCTGCTAACATCAAGAGTATGGCAAGACCTCTCTTCAGGAGAAGAAGGATTTTGTAAATAGTCTGTTTGACATGGAAATCTGAGACTACTTTTGGAAGGAATTCAGGATGGGTCTTCATCACTACTCTGTTGCTAAGAAACACTGTGTATGGTTCATGTAAACATAGGGCCTCCATCTCACTAATTCTATGAGCAGAAGTGATGGCTACAAAAAGGAGGCTTTCCACGATAAGTGTTGGACAGAAGTTTTATGAATTGATTCAAAGGGAGAACCTATAATGTCAGAAAGGACAATATTAAACTCCCATGGAGGAAAAGGGTTCCTGAGAGGAGGGTACATCTTTTTAATGCCTTCCAATAAATATTTAATTACAGGAATTCTGAAAAAGGCCATCTGTGAATAACATTTTCGATGTTAATATTGAAAAGTCGATGTCAATATGAATGACAATACATTCATGTATAAAAACGAAATTGCATCTTTATTGACGAATTCGCCCGTTGCGAACTCAACGTCAACACCGAATCAGAAATACATAGTCTGGAAGGCTCTGCGACCCAGGCACGAGGTCACTGATTCACAGGTCACAGGTGGGGTGGCACGTAGCCAGCAGACAAATGCGCAAACAGGAAATCCCAGATCAATCCCAGATCAATCCCACCGATAGGCGCAGCGACACCACAATGGTCAAGGGAGATTGGCCCCAATAAAGAACACATGGCCGGAGGGGGCACACGTGTTCCCAAAACACCATAAAGTCAGATGCCACATGAAGTTATGAACACATAGCCAATCAGGACACAGCACACACAGTTCATGCAGTGATCTTGCACTCCCATGCCGGACATCTGGACATGTTACCCACTGGCCACATTGTCTCCACGCAAGGTCGAGGCTCACCTGGATTCCTCATCCAATACATTAATTTATGACTCCAAAGACAGAGGTTCACATTCCTTACCAAAAAAAGATTGCCTGAACTATTTTATTGCATTCAATGAACTGCATAAGAACCTATTTAGACCGATTGTAAATTGAGACATTCCTAAGACTATGCCTGTGGCTGATCTCCCGGCCGCATTGTTTAATTAAACAAACTGTTCCTATTTTGCCAAACGCCTCTTGTCTCTTGTTTTTTCAAGGTATTTAATGTTCAAGCAAGATTTTGGCAGGCCACCATTGAAGCTGATTGGTATCTCGAACTCGACTAAGGCAAAGGAAGGAGACCCCGCCCGGACGGGTTCACATTTGCGCAACAAGAAAGGTGAGCAGACACCGCAATTAATTGGAAGTTCTGGCTGAATCCAGGGGGCGGCGGTCCGCCTTGAAGCAGCCGTTACAGAGGTTAAGAGATTACATCAGAACCTTAGTAAAGCATGTGGCGTATGGCAAACTAGGGAGAAGCGTACAAAGATAACCTGAGCGCCCTGCCACTGACAGAAATCTGGCATATTACCTATTTTATATGTCCTAGCTGAGTAGTTGCAAGGCGGCCTCTGAGGCGATCCAGGGGAAGTCACCTTTTTCGGTAGTCTGCACACTAGGAAAGGTAATATTTATTTATATAGCCCTTTATGGCTCACAGGACACTATTTTTGTGTTAGGCTATACTGATTGGGCACAGTTGGCACCGAAATCTTATTTTTTTGTCTAAAAGGGGTTTCTCAGTGCCACCAGTTTCTCAACACCATTGATATCTGAAAGGAGTGAGAGGTGTTGGCCACTTGGACCGCAGGGCGTAACATAGATGGTACGCTTTACCGCTGGCCGTGACACAGCCGATATGCTTCGACCGATGGGTGTGACACAGATGGTACACTTGGCCCCTGGTTGCGATACAGGGTGCAATTCGGACATTCAGGGAAAAAGATTTGGACCTGGGAGATTAGGTGTAACTTGTGTATGGCCAAGAGGGGCATGTGGTTCTCGAGTTATTCCCTTTTATTTTTTTGCGAACTATTGTTATAATCTTTGTTACGGAGCCGATATTGACAGACTATCAGGCTCACTTAGTCCCGTGTACTGCGCAGAGCTTCCCTGGTCACAGGATAGCATGCGCTAGGAGCGGGCTAATTAATTTTTGGGGAAATGGGTCTCATGTTTTGAGAACACTGCAGGAGTAAACCTAGCGATAGGCAATATCAAACGTCTGCTAAATAGTCTTATAGGAGAGCAGACTAACATGGTGTTCGCCAGAGTTTGCATCCCAGCAATTACGCTGACAAATACCGAGCATGACGGGCCGCATTCATTTCATAAAGGCACCGAATATGGATGGTCCTGAGGAAGATGTTCCCTGACCACCCTGACATAGGAGGGTTAATGGCAGAAACTTTGAAGCCAGGGGAGATAATAACTGACTTTTTGGATAGGATGAGGGAATGATGGGGACAAGAGACAGGACAGCCTTGGACTGATACGGTCCCACTCGTTGCATTCTTTCACAATATTCTCAAAAATGGGCTGCCCACTGAGATACAAAGCGGATTGGACAGCGTGGTGGGGTTAGACACCAAATCCTGGCGGGAGATATAAGCCCATATGATGCATTACCACAAAAAGAAGCAACAGAAGGATAGAGAGATACAGGAGCAAGCCCAGAGAGACACTGCTAAATTGGTCCTACCCAAATGGAAAAAGAGTGCCCTCGAGGAGGCTGCGTTGGCTGCGCGTGCAAACGGCACCAGTCTTAAGGGAGCTCCACCGCAAAATCCCAGAGGGTTTCAACCTAGCTATAGCGGCAGAGTCCAGGGAGGTCGGTAGCAACCAGACCCTAGGGAATGTTACTATTGCCACAGGCTGGGCCACCTGGAAGACAGATGCCAGTTAAGAGCAATCAATCAATCAATCAAACATTTGTAAAGGGCGCTACTCACCCGTGAGGGTCTCAAGGCGCTAGAAGGGGGGAAAGCAGCTACTGATCGAACAGCCAGGTCTTGAGAAGTTTCCTGAAAGTCAGCAGGTCCTGGGTTTGTCGCAGGTGAGTGGGGAGGGTGTTCCATGTCTTGGCGGCGAGGTGGGAGAATGATCTGCCGCCGGTGGTCGTTTGGCGGATGCGTGGGACGGTGGCAAGGGCGAGGTCTGCGGAGCGAAGCTGGCAGTTCGGGGTGTAGAAGGTGAGTCGTTCATTGAGGTATGCTGGTCCGGCGTTGTGGAGTGCTTTCTGGGCGTGGGTGAGGAGCTTGAAGGTGATCCTCTTGTTGACCGGGAGCCAGTGGAGGTCTCTCAGGTGGGTGGTGATGTGGCTGTGGCGAGGATTCCAAGGATGAGGCGTGCGGAGGCGTTTTGTATGCGTTGGAAGTCTTTTCTGGAGTTTGGCCGTGGTTCCCGCGTAGAGGGCATTGCCGTAGTCCAGCCTGCTGCTGACGAGGGCTTGGGTGACTGTCCTTCTGGTTTTGGTGGGGATCCATCTGTAGATCTTGCGGAGCGTGCGGAGGGTGTTGAAGCAGGAGGAGGAGACCGCGTTGACTTGCTGGGTCATAGAGAGCGTTGAGTCCAGGATGAACCCCAGGTTGCGAGCGTGGTTGGTGGGTGTCGGGGCCGTTCCCAACGTGGCCGACCACCAGGAGTCGTTCCATGCGGAGGGGGTGGAGCCGAGTATGAGGACCTCCGTCTTGTCCGAGTTCAGTTTCAGGCGGCTGGTCTTCATCCACTCTGCGACGGCCTTCATTCCCTCGTGGAGGTTGGATTTGGCGGTGGCCGGGTCCTTGGTGAGTGAGAGGATCAGCTGGGTGTCGTCAGCGTACGAGATGATGTTGAGGTGGTGCGCCCGGACGATGTTGGCGAGAGGTGCCATGTAGATGTTGAAAAGGGTCGGGCTGAGGGATGATCCTTGGGGTACGCCGCAGGTGATCGTGGTGGCTTCGGATCGGAATGGGGGAGGCGGACTCTCTGGGTTCTGCCGGTAAGGAAGGAGGTGATCCAGTTCAGGGTTTTGTCGTGGATCCCTGCGTCGTGGAGGCGTGTGCGCAGGGTGTGGTGGCAGACGGTGTCAAAGGCGGCCGAGAGGTTCAGGAGGATGAGGGCCGCGGTTTCGCCATTGTCCAGCAGGGCCCTTATGCCGTCGGTGGCGGCGATGAGGGCGGTTTCGGTGCTGTGATTGCTTCTGAAACCGGATTGGGAGGAGTCCAGGATGTTGTTCTCCTCCAGGAAGTGGGTCAGTTGTCTGTTAGCGGTCTTCTCAATGACTTTCGCCGGGAACGGGAACAGGGAGATGGGTCGAAAGTTCTTGAGGTCCTTTGGGTCCGCCTTGGGTTTTTTGAGTAGGGCGTTGATCTCGGCGTGTTTCCAGCTCTCTGGGTAGGTGGCGGTCTCGAAGGAGCTGTTGATGATCTTCCGGAGTTGAGGTGCGATGATGGAGCTTGCTTTGTTGAAGATGTGGTGGGGGCAGGGGTCTGAAGGTGAGCCGGAGTGGATGGTGTTCATGATTTTGATGGTGTCTTCGTCGTTGACGTTGTTCCAGGAGAGCAGGAGGTCGGTGTGTTTGGTGGGCGTTGAGTCGGGGGTGTCGGCGTCTGTCATCGGTGTCTGGGTGTCGAAGCTGTCGTGGATGTCTGCGATCTTGCGGTGGAAGAAGGTGGCCAAGGAGTCGCAGAGTTCTTGCGACGGTGGGATGTCATTGGAGCTGGAGCGGGGGTGGCGAGTTCTTTCACGATGTTGAAGAGCTCTTTGCTGTTGTGTGCGTTGTTGTCGATGCGCTCCTTGAAGGAGGTTCTTTTGGCGGATCGGATGAGTTGGTGGTGTTTGCGTCTGGCGTTCTTGAGGGCTGCGTGGTTGTCTGGTGTCTGGTCGTGGCGCCACTGCTTCTCGAGTCTTCGGCAGGTATGCTTGGAAGTCTGGAGGTCGGCGTTGAACCAGATGGCTCTCGTGTCGGTGCGCCTGTTTGAGGGTTTCCTGATTGGGGCGAGGGTGTTGGCGCAGTCGTCGATCCATTGTCTGAAGTTGTGGGCCGCTGCGTTGGTGTCTGAGGGCTCGGTAGGAGGGCCTCGGGCGAGGGTGGAGATAAGCTGGTCTTTGGTGACTTTGTTCCAGCTGCGATGTGGGATTCGTTGCGGTTGGTTGTGCGCGGTGTGTTTCTTGAAGGAGAAGTGGATGCAGTGGTGGTCAGTCCAGTGGAGTTCGGTGGTGTGGCTGAAGGTGACGTGGTTGCTGGCGGAGAAGATGGGGTCGAGGGTGTGTCCGGCGGAGTGGGTGGGTGACGTGACGAGCTGTTTGAGTCCGAGGTTGGCGATCAAGGTTGTGGAGTTGCTGTCGTTTGCGTTCTCGAGGTGGAAGTTCAGGTCTCCGAGGAGGATGTAGTCTGTGGAGGTGAGGGCGTGCGTGCTGATGAGGTCGGTTATGGAGTCGCTGAACTGCGGTCGGGGTCCCGGGGGTCTGTATACGAGGGTTCCTCTGAGGGTGGTGTTGTGGTTGACGTGGATCTGGAAGTGTAGGTGTTCGGCCATGCTGAGGGAGTCTTCGGTGTTGGTCGAGATTCTGATGGGTTCCTGTGGACGATGGCGATTCCTGCTCCTGGTTTGTTGTTTCGGTCCCTGCGGGTGATCTTGTAGCCGTCCGGGATGGCTATGGCTATGTCGGGCGCCGAAGAGGCGTTCATCCAGGTCTCCGTCAGGAAGGCGACGTCCGGGGAGGATGAGTCGAGCAGGTCCCAGAGTTCAACGGCGTGCTTGTGGACTGAGCGGGTGTTGAGTAGTATGCATCTGAGGTGGTTGTGGTCTGCTTTGCTGGGGTGGGCAGGACGTGCAGGTGTGTGCTGGCAGGTGTAGCTGCAGTTTCGGCAGGTGAAGGGTCCGTGGGTGAGCTTCGGGGTGGCCTGGAAGCAGGTGGAGGATCGTCCAGCGTTGAGTGCGTGGAGGGTGTTGGCGTCGTAGCGGTGTCGGGTGTTGTGGCGCTCGCGGGGGCCAGGGGGTCTGGCGCTGGGCGCGGTCCAGGCGCGGACGGGCGCAGACGGGCTTGCCTCAGGCGCACCTTTGGCGCAACCGCGCAGCCGTCTGTATTAAGTAGGGGAGAGGAGGGGGGCCGGGTGTGCAGTGGCGGGAAGCGTGGCAAGGGGACAGCGCGAGAGGCCAAGATCAGGAATGGGCAGAAAATAACACGGAGGCAAGAATCACAGTGGCACAGAAATACAGAAAAGACAAGCAGGCAAGCACAAATTACAGCCAAAAAAAACAAAGAACAGTACCCAGGGCAGCAGACTCGAACGCGCAAGGCAGGTGGGCCAGATGCAGCAGCTGATCGCCGCAGGAGCTGTCGGGGAGAGTGCAGGCCTGTGACCGAGGTCAAGGTCTCACAAGCGCTCCCCCGCAGCGGTCTGCATTAAGTAGGGGAGGGGAGGGACGCTCAGCTGGGAGGCGGGAACAGGCGTGGGGAGGGGCCGGGTGTGCAGTGGCGGGAAGTGTGGCAAGGGGACGGCGCGAGAGGCCAAGATCAGGAATGGGCAGAAAATAACACGGAGGTAAGAATCACAGTGGCACAGAAATACAGAAAAGACAAGCAGGCAAGCACAAATTACAGCCAAAAAAACAAAGAACAGTACTCAGGGCAGCAGACTCAAACGCGCAAGGCAGGGGGGCCAGAGGCAGCAGCTGATCGCAGGAGCTGTCGGGGAGAGTGCAGGCCTGTGACCGAGGTCAAGGTCTCATACCATGAACAGAGATCGATGGGCCAGAGCCAATCACCACAAAATCCTCATCCACAAAACCAAGCCCAGGGAAACCCAAATGCGCCTTACATTCAGCTGCAAGGAGGTCAGACAGCCGCCGCACCACCGCAACAGGGATCAGGTAGTCGGACAAACATGTGCCAACAGCAACCACAGACAGGGAACTCAGCCCAACAGGGACCAGGGCCACAGCCTCGGCTGAGAGGGGTAACTGTCTGGGGAGATAATGCCTTCACACAAACACAGAATCCAAATGTGTAGTAAGATAAAACCCCTGAGGAAAATACCACCCATTCAGCCACATCCCAAAATTTAACTGTACCAAAACCAAAAGAAGGACCAATGAGACAACGTTGGGATTACACACTTTTACTTGCGTCTTGGGATTTAGAGTTGCTGTATGTGGTCTGTCGATTGGGTATCCTCACTAAAGTTCGCCATTTAGGGTGCCTGAAGGAGCCAAGGCACCACTCTGCTTCTGATCCCCCAGGGCGGTGTTAGCCAACCACATCCTGGGGGAGGGCAATTTGACGAGGGGTGGGGTGGCTCCCAGATAAATACCTAAAAACATGCACCCATGTCCCCACATCCAAAGTCAATAGGGACGGGTTCCAATCACTAAATCGAAAGGTCCCCCTTCTCTGGCATTCGGCCCAGGACCAAAGTTCCTTCATGGCGTGAAGTTCCAACAGTGCCCCCAAAAGACTAGAAGTCTCCAGCTGAAATGGAGGCCCCCTTTTAGTTCTAAAACAAAGCTATCCTCAAGTGATGGGAGCCAGGTTTCCCGTACACCTGGGATAGTGAAGATCCCATAACCTCCACCACACACGCACAAGAGCCAATAAGCTGTGAGGTGCTCGCACTGTGTCGGGTCAGTTGAGAGGTTCGCCAGGTTAGCCAGACATCTCAGAATAGCGAGGCCGTCCTGGTCCAGTCATCATCCCTAGGCAAAATTCGGCAACGGTTCTTGGCATTAGGCCCGGGCTCCCCAAGTTCTTATGATCCCGGTGGTGTTTACTCTTCTTTCCCTCTGGTTTTTCAAATCTCCAAAGTTTGGTCACCGTGCCGTACCGCTCCAAAGTAGTGGCAGGAGCATGCCCAATAGTTAGAAGTCCCTAGCAACAAGCTAGGAACCGCAGATCCAAATGCACTGAAAAGACACGGTCCAAGGAGGGTGCCTGGGAGAGGGGAGTCCGCAAAGTCCATTACAGCTCCAGGCAAGAGTAGAACGCAGAATGCACTTACCCCTGTATCACGCCTAGCAATTAACCAATGCACCAGGCCTCACATACACCATCCGGAGAGAGCAGTAAGCCCCGACCTCGGACGCCACAAGACGGTACGATCAGGGGTACATAGGGGCCATGGAACAACTTTCCAACCCCCTCTCCCTCATGATAATTGAGATCTAGGGAAGCGCCCAAAAATCAACAAAAGGAACCCAAAGTTAGCCCAA
Source organism: Calotriton arnoldi (assembly GCA_963921515.1). Taxonomy (NCBI): domain Eukaryota; kingdom Metazoa; phylum Chordata; class Amphibia; order Caudata; family Salamandridae; genus Calotriton; species Calotriton arnoldi. Next base: position 603,600 of record CAWUFW010001642.1, on the reverse strand, counting down.
AAAGACTCTAGAGAAAGGGTGGAGTCGAGATATCTGGCGGCACAAGGGAGGGGAATGTTGCATGCCGCATGCCAAGAACAGAGAAGAATACATACATGTGATCTCGGGACACGTTGCAACCATCAACAACACTTAACAGCGACATGCGCCCTCCTGGCACAGACCAGCGCAAATGTAGGTTGAAAGCATCCCGCAACTATGGCGCCCCTATGCACACACCAGGAGAGACAGTGTCTCAGAAAACTGGTGGCATCCAAACCCTAGATACAAACTGATACGATCCATCCCTATGATCACAAGACCACTCCATAAACATTTCACACTAATCCAAGCACCCCAGTTAGGTACGAAGGATCATAACATAGAATAATTTGTCTGATCACCAATAAGCCACCTTTAAGTTTAACCATCGAAAAGATGGGGGGCGTGGCTTCGCCGGCTGCAAGATAGCCGCACGTTGAGTGGGCTCTGCCGGCCAAGCCAAAAATCCGACCTAATCCTGCGGACTGAGGGGTGCTGTGACGTCTCCGAGTACATGAGGGGCGCGTGCAACCGTTTCTCTGGCCGCTGAGCATGACGACAGTGAGCGAGCCTGCTGCAGGCGGGGGCCTGTGCGCGGCTGGAAAGTGAGGCCGCGTGGGCTGCGGGCGCCTGTGCTGAGGGCTGCTGGGTCTGTACTGCTGCGGCCCGGGCGGGGCTCCTGCGGGCTGCGCAGCGAGAAGAGACAACTCATTTAGGCCAGCGGGTGCTGCGGGGAAGATCCAGCGAGAAAGGTGGCGGCCTGCAACTCATCTGAACCGTAAACAACAACCGGGGCGAATTCCCCGCCTAGAAAGCCGATGCGGCTGCCGCCGAGGAAGATGGAGATTGCTGGGCCGTAGCAAAGGCGAACAGAAGACACCAGGTAAGCGGGTCCAGGACGCCGCGGGAGGGCGGGGGCATTGTTTGGGGGGGTACGCTAATGCTGCGGAGGCGCGAGTAGTCGTGCTGGTGCTGAGGTTGGCGGGTGCCGGTGCTGACTCACTGATTGCTCGGGGAGCGGGCCGGTGCCTTCCCCTCTCACCTGGTGGGCCTCTGCGGCGGCGGCTGCCCTCCTGCTCGATCCTTCGCTCCCCCTCACCCCTTCCGTGGGCTGACCCGCTGCGAGAAGGGGCCCACGAGAGGAGCCGCAGCAGAAGGCCCGGCGCGCCGAATTGGCTGGCACACACGCTTAAAAAGTACCTGAAGGCCTTGACTGGATATCGATAACATGGCCCTGGAAATATCAACACAGCGGCAGTAGAAACTGGAGGATAAGTGGGAGGGGGCCTGTGGGCTGGAATCTAACCCCCCTCACCCATGCACAGGGACAGAAGCGCCGGGCGGCAGATTGGGACCACTGGCTGCTCATCTACCTTCAATTTGTGGCAATAGCACTGAGGGCGAGAACCACCCAGAGTTGGGGACGGATCCCAAAGTGGTGGAGGATCGGGACTGAGTTGCAGACATCATGGGTAAAACGGAAGCTAAGCAGTCAAAGCTCCAGTTTGAGAGCAGGCGGCAGACTCGACAGGAGGAGCCCCCGAGGCGGAAGAATAAGTCACGCAGACTGAGAGCGCTGCCTCCCGGGACGATGATCTTCGCTTGCTATTGTTAGAGGTGAAAACCAGTCTGAACACCATAGTCTCAAAGCTAGACCAACTGTCTGTTCACCTTGATCATGTCAAACATAGGGTGGACACCCATGACACAAAAATTGCGCAGTTAGAAGCCATCGGACAAGGACGATGCCCTGGCGGAGGACAAGCAGCGGCTACTCAAGTTGGACAAAGTACTGGAGCTGATTAAAGCCAAGAATGAGGACCTGGAGGCGTGTTCCAGAAGGAACAACCTCCGCATAACGGGAGTGCCGGAATCTACTATGTTTAGGCACTACTACATTAAATCTTTGGAGATTTTCTCTCTCCGGTCTTCATTGTAGAGGAGGTGCACAGATCGTTAGGGCCGAGACCACCGCCAGGTGCACCTGCACGCCCGATAGTTGCCAAACTGTTAAATTATCGGGATTGAGACGCCGTCCTGCGAAAAGCACGTGAGATGGGAGAGGTCAAGTCCAGGGAAACGTCCTTTCCTTTTTCCCTGATTTCACTCTGGCAGTTCAGGCTGCACGCCGGGAATTCCTTCCAGCCAAACGTATCCTTCAAAAGCAAGAAGTGCCCTATGCTCTACTCTACCCGGCCAAGCTGCGTATCAAGCGAGGAGACAGGATGCAGTTTTTCACGGATCCCAAAGCCGCACTAACGTTCACCAAGAAACTGGAAAAAACCTATAGTGCCTCCACCAAAACTCCTGACCACCAAGAGGATGGCACCACCAGCGACAATGATTAATGGACTAGTTACTCTGAGGCGCCGGCGAGTTGGCTTAGAAATGTGCTGACACAAAGGTAAACACACATGAAGCTATATGCAGTGCGCCCTCGAAGGCAGGATAGTAACTGACTTTATCTGGAGAATAAACAGTCCACGTAAACATATAGGGCTTGGCCACCCTGTTCCTGTCAACAGGGGAGACCGCTGGAGAGAGGCCATGCCCCCACAAGATAACCCCCTGAGTACTTTCGAATGGACCTATTGGGTTGGTAAGTGGGGAGGCGGGCGGGAAGACAGTCACAACCTAATTGGGGGTTTGGTGTAGGAGGGCGGGGGGGTTGGGAGTTTGGGGACAGTTCTAACAGGGTAGTTGGTTGGGGGTTGGGAGAGGGAGGGTGATGTATGTTTACTGGGAGGGGGCAGAGCTGAATGGTTAGATGGGTTAACAATGGGCTCGACACAGCACTTGCAGCACATGAGGTACACACGAACACACCTGTGTCCCCTGCGCAATGTCAAGCACTTCATCACTTTGCAACATGTCCATGTTATACTCCGAACTACATGGCTAAAATAATTTGCATGACCTGGAATATCTGGAGTCTCAATGACCACAGGAAATCTCGGCTGGTGCACGTTTACCTCACTAGGAAGGGAGTGGATGTGTGCTTCTTGCAGGAGACACGCCTGATGGAGACGACAGAATCCAGGCTCCGTGCCCGTTGGTGTGGAGAAATGTACTCATCCCTAAATTCCAATTACGGCAGGGGTGTCGCTATCCTACTCAGGAGGGGGCTTCCATGGCGCACCACTCACACTCTCATAGACAAGGAGGGGTGATATGTAATTCTAACTGGGAAATTATTCCAGCAGCCCATGACCCTGGTGGTAGTGTATGGGCCTAACCAGGACGACCCAGATTTCTTTCGGAAGGTCTGGAGACGGTCTGGAGACTGGCGGCAGGCTTCGGCCCGAGGGCAGTGGTGTCGGGCGGAGATTACAATGTTGCATTAAATTGTCTTCTAGACCACTCGGGTGCTAAACAGCATCACCCACAGGCTGCGGGCACTCTCAGGATGCTGCTTGACGATAACGCACTGACAGATATATGGCGTCACATACATAGGGATGAGAGGAGCGGCACCTGCCACTCCACATACCATGGTTCTTGGTCTTGCATCGATTTCTGGCTAGTGACCAGGAATGTGGTCACCTGGACTGCGGTGGCAGACCACCTCCGCCGCACACTCTCGGATCATGCACCGTTGCGACTGGTGCTGACAATACCGAAGACTATCCCGCGGGCGTTCTCCTGGCAGCTTCCCCACATGCCCTATGTGATGCAGCGTTCCAGGAGGAAATCCGCACTACTATTGCAGATTACTTTGCTAATAATGCGGGATCGGTTGAGTCGCCATCTATATTGTGGGAGGCTTTTAAGGTGGTGCTGCGTGGGGAATGTATCGCGAAGCAGGCTGGAGTGCTAAAGGCGATCAGGAGTACCTTCCACAGATTAGAGGCAGAGATTGGCAGGTTAGAGCTGGCACAGGCTCCTGATCCCAGCCAGACCACATTGGCAGACATAAGAGAAAAGATATCAGAATATTGCGAGGAAGCTGAACGGGAGGTGAACTACTTAGGGAAAGAGGTGGCGGCGAGACGATATGGGGAGGGAGACCGACCAAGTAAGACCCTAGTGGGGTTACTGCGCAGCCACATGCTTCTGCCTATGTGGCAGAACTGAAAGACAGTGAAGGCCAACTGATCACCTCGCTACCCGAAATTATGTCCTCCTTCTATGCCAAACTACACACTGCGAGAGTGACTACAGATCAGCAGGCCTTATTAGGATATTTTGGCACTATAGAGCTGCTCTGGCTGGGATCAGGACACAGGGAATGTCTGGACGCTTCGATAACCCCGGAGGAAATAGCTCGGGTCATTGCTGGCCTGCCAGCTGGACGGGCTCCTGGTTTCGGATGGGCTCACGCCCGCCTTCAACAATGAATACGCGGATCTGTTAATCCCACATCTCATCGAGATGTACCATGAGTCGCTGTCAGAGGGACAGCTTCCTCCATCCCTGAGCGAAGCTATGATAGTCACGATTCTTAAGCCGGACAAGCCACCTATGCTGTGCGACTCCTACCGCCCCCATACTTTAATAAATATTGACGCTAAAATCTATGCAAAGATCCTGGCAAACCGCCTGCTGCCACTCATGCCCTTAATCCAATCCAAACAAGCTTTATTCGACAATTTAGTCATAAAAGCATGGTACAAAAATATCTCATTATACACAATGCCAGGCTTAATTATAAAACTTGCTTATGGAAATTACATCAGAACATCATAAAAAACTAGAATTCGATAAAACTCTAAAAACATTACTATATGCTTAATAACAAAAACATTTATAAAATTTTTCATCAGAAAAAACACAAAACATTATCCCTAATGCTAATAGCAGCTAAAAAGGTGTATAGCTATAAATCCCCTTGTACATGTGCAAAACGTGCAATAGCGGATACCCCTTGTTATATGGATAAAAAATTAGATCTTATGGCCCATGACCACCCTAGGAATTCTGTTACTGCTACAGTAATGGGAGTTGTCGTATCAGTACGTAAAATTCTCTCAGCTTCTTCACTCTTTCTAGTGCCCAACCTTTTACAAATGGGTACCATGCCCTTAATCATACGACCGGATCAGTCGGTCTTTGTGCCCGGACGTGGGACGTCGCATAACTTACGCACCATTTTTGCCGTCATGCACCACATCCACCCTTCGATGCTGGCAGTGGCGGCCCTATTTGATGCCACAAAGGCGTTTGATACGCTGGAGTGGCCGTTTCTTTTCACGCTGATGGCGAGATTGGGGTTTAGTACAGACTTCATACGGAAAGTCCAACTTTTATACGCCCAGCCTAAGGCCCATGTGTGCTTAAACGGGCAAGTATCACAATGATTTGCGATCACCCGTGGTACCAGACAGGGATGCCCCCTGTTCCCCCTTCTTTTGGCAATCGCCATGGAACCGTTGGCTGTGAGACTGGTGGTATCGATGAATGTGGACGAAATCACCCTCTATATCCGGGAACCCAGCAACAACCTTGCACCTCTGACGCGCAAGGTAATATGATTCGGGGGACACTCAGGTATTCATATCAACTGGGGGAAAGTCTGAACTCTTCCCACTCACAGAGGCTGCTGTTCCTTGCCAAACAGAATACCCATTTAGATGGGCCACAGAGCCTGTCAAACATTTGGGCATATGGCTAAGCCGGGATGTGGATGAGATCTGGAGGGCAAACTATGGATGTGCAATGGACTGGTTCGAGTCGCGCATTCCAGTCTGGACTAAGCTACCACTGTCCCTCGCCGGTCGTATCGCAATTGCAAAGATGATGGTACTTCCTAAGTTTTTATATTTCTTTGCCAACATTCCGATGCCTCTTACAACACATTTTTTTAAGAGGTTACGATCTAATTTAATCGCGCTTACCTGGGCAGGGCGTCAGCCCAGAGTGAGGTACGAGTTGCTGACACTGCCACTGGCGTACGGCGGGTTGGATGCCCTCAACCTGCAGTTATATGCCTTATGTGCGCAGGCGAGTTTCCTGCATCACTGGCTGTATCCAACTCCGTTTCAGCCACATGTGGCAGTGGAGCAAGATCGGGTGTCGCCGTGGCCGTTGACGACGGCTTTGTTCCAGCGATATAAAGCACCCCAAGGCGAAATAGACCCGGTAGAATGTATGAGGTGGGCATGGGATGGTCTCCGTCGTTGGGCTGGATTCACGATATTACACACCCCATCAGCTCAGCTGGCAGAAAACCCATTATTCCCCCACTGCAAGACAAATGGTCGCCAGCAGGGCTGCCAAGCTGGGAGTTAAAACTATTGCAGATTTGTTCCCAGGGGGAAAGTTTCTTGCATCACTGACCAACCCCCTGTGCAGGAGTCCACCGCACTGGACATGCTGCTATACTACCAACTAAGAGCAACTTGCCGGGCGATCTATGACTCCTTCCCTGACCCCCGCCCTTCACGGCACTAGAGCACCTGTATGACACTACGTCCCCACGAAGACTTGTCACTAGTCTTTACACACTCACAATGAAGGCCTTCCAATTGGACGCCTCATGGGCGAGGGAGGAGCGGGAGCTGGGATGTGAGGTCCCAACAAACCAGTGGGAATACTGTTGTGGGCAGATGGAGCGCCTATCCCTCAATTACAGGCTACGATTGATTCACTCCAAGTATCTCCATAAACTATACCAAACACCTTTGCAGTTGCATAAAATGGGGCTGAGGGAGACCCCGAATTGCAGCCGCTGCTTAACGGCCAGAGCCACTTTTCTCCACTTGGCCTGGGGATGCCGAGGGTGGCGGAATACTGGGGGATGGTGTGCAATACAATCAGCTGCATCACTGAGGAGCAATTACCACCAGACCCGGTGGCATGCCTTCTGGGCTATGTCGGGGGGATACCCGTTGCGCACCGCCGGCTGGTGGCGATCTTGCTCTTATTGGCGAAACGCAGGGTCGCAATACACTGGGGCCGGAAACCGGTGCCCACACATGCTGCGTGGCTGTCGGATGCTGCCCACTACCGGGAGCAACTCAACACATATTGTGAGCTTATGCTGGTGGGATCCAGGCCACTAGATATTTGGGAACCCTTTACCACATACCTCAGAAACAGAACTGCTGAAACAACAGATGAGCCAGAGCAGGCTGAGTAATATTGGACATGGCTGGGCCGGGCGCTGGAGGGAGAGGGACAGGCGGGGGATATTGCTAACCAATAGCCTTGAGTTGCAATGTTAAGTGATTATTGGGACTGGGAGGTGTCGCTTCGTCTGCCTCGCTACAACAATTTGCCCGTTATGATGTGATGACGACATATTTGAGCTGTTAACTTGCCATGTAAGCTCTTGATTTTTGTACAATAGAGTTTTTGTTGAAAAATAAATTTTTAAAAACTTGAAGAAAAAAACATCAAAAAGAGACAATGATCGGGGCCACCTTCAGGTGCCTCACTAAAAATTGCGTAAATGGAGTGTGGAAAACACACCCCTGAGGTAGATACAGGACCCCGAAGAAAAGATCATTAACGACCGCACACATGCAATGTTTTTCTGAATTAGCAAATGAACCGAGTTCTTATCCAACAGTTCTGCAATCGAACCACCAAGTGCACCACCTTTCAGCTGCCACATCATCACCCCAACGCGGATCTAAAGTGTGTGAATCAAAATTACGAACTGCACTGTGAAATGTTTTTTCGATTGGATTGTTGAACGTAAAACCCTAATCACCAGAGGACCCCAGACACCTCACCTGGATCCATACCAAGACCTTCAATGTTCACTAGCAAATTATGCATTATTGCACTTCTATGTACCCTCTGTCTAGTTTGGGTGCTGCCGCACCTATTCACTGCTAAAGGACCGCCTGGCCAAATGGAGTCTGTTCACAAACCATCACTATGCGTACAGATCTCTCCCATGTCACCTATAATTACACCAACCAAAACACTAGCATGCCACATACACCACACAGCGCCCTTTTACACAGCACGTAGTATCAGCACATGACCGCGGTGGGCTTACTTATCCCAAGAGGTAGTCCCTAAAAAAGCAAAATGCCTTCTCCACTTATACCTATGCAGAATCAGGGCCAAAATCCAGCCCAACATGGTAGAACCCCCTAGAGTATCAATAAATCGGACCCCTTAGGAGACCAACCCAATGGCTCTATACCTTTTCACTGAGCCTAGCGATATTCAAACTGAGCTAGACAGGAAGGGCACAATAGGGGAGGATACTGTTTGGCCCCGAAACGTCCCAGAAAAGAGATTCTTGGAGGTAGCAAAACCCCCAACTCAATGCACAATCACATCTGCTCCTGTCACCATTTGTGGTCCAATGGTGGCCCTTAGCGTATCTGGCGCAAAAAGAACAACTGATGGATGGAATGCTGAACATTCACCCCCAGTACAGAGATCTGGGCCTAAATCCATCTTTTTGCTCACCACGCCATTCCAGTTTGGACCTAGCCATATGCAAATCAGTCTTGACCCTGATCCCCATGGGAACAGTCCAGCCCGAACTGCCTGGCTAGGTATTCCCGGACTGGAAACAAGCATCCTAGTACCAGTTTCGGGGTATCACCCGTCATCAGCCAGGATGGCTTGACTCCAGTGCCATGGTGAGCACGGGACCCACGTTTGGTCATACCCTTCCCACTTAAGGTGACAAATGCAAAAAGAACAATTGATGGACGGAATGCGGAACAATGTCAAACATTCACCCCCAGTATCTGGGGCAGTCTTGTTATGTTATGTTATTGGCTATTTATAGAGCGCACAATCACCGGGTAGGTCTCTTGGCGCTAGGTAATGAGATGTCGTAAATCCCTACTATTGATAAGCCTGTGTAAACAACCACGTCTTCAGGAGTTGCCTAAATTTGCTGTAGACAGATGACTGCCTAATTTCCAAGGGGAGTGTGTTCCAGGCATGTGGAACCGCGACAGAGAACCTGCGGCCTCCTATCCTGAGTTTCTTATAGTTGGGGGTGACCAGGTAATGTAGGTGGCTTGATCTCAGTTCTCTAGTTGGACGATATTTTACAATTCGAGCTTTCACGAAGCCCGGGCAGCTCAAATGCAGGGCCTTAAACGCCGTGCAGCATGCTTTAAATCTGCATCTTTGTGCCACCGGCAGCCAGTTGAGGTCCTTTGTCACCCGAGTGATAGAGCCCCTCTGGGTAGCTGAACTATCAACCTTGCAGCCTGGTTTTGGATTAACTGAAGCTTACGCAAGAGGGTTTTCGGGAGATCCAGATAGAAAGAGTTTGAGTAATCAACTCTGGACATAACCAAAGCCAGGACAACTTGGATCAGGGCCTCCCTCATGAGGAATTTCCTAATCTTTTTTATCAGGCGAAGTTGCAAAAAACAGGCCAAGGTCACTGCACTGACCTGCTGTTTACATGAGAGATCCTCGTCAATAATCACCCCCAAACTTTTTACTGCCCTTTTCGGAGTGGGAGGGGAACCCATCTCACTTGGCCACCACCCCGGATTCCAACAGACCATTCTATTCTATGTGAGGACTATCTCGGTTTTATCCGGGTTAAGTTTCAGTTGGTTGTCATTCATCCATCCCCTGATGAATAGCATGGTGTTTTGAAAGTACTGTCTAACTGCATCGCTGTCATTGATTGCAAACAACAGTTGCATATCGTCAGCGTAGTTGAAGACGTTTACTCCCATCATCTTGAGGGATCTGACCAAAGGTTGAATATAGATGTTGAATAAGTGGGGGGAAAGGGAAGACCCTTGAGGCACGCCGCAGCTCACCTTAACCTCTTTAGAGGAATAAGGAGAGAGTCGCACTGATTGGGATCTATCCTTCAGGAACGACATCATCCAGTTCAATGCTGCACCCTGTAACCCCGCGGCCCAGACACGGTCAGCCCACAAGGTGTGGTCCACCGTGTCAAAGGCCGCCGACAGGTCGAGTAGCACCAGAGCTTGTGTGATCCCCTTATCCACTTCACTTCGCAATTCGTCCAATACCGACGTGACCACTGCTTCGGTGGAGTGTGCTGGTCTTCTTTAACAACAAGTGGACCCGCGACATGGAGTTCCTGTGTAGGAGCATCCAGCTCGATGATACAAAGGGAAATGGGTCCCGTAGGGGAGAGTTGAACGAAAGCATAGACACCCCCTGTCAGGAAATCTGGGATACCGAGATGGGTGGATACACTTGGCTAGAAGGAAAGGGGCAACTCCTAATTGTACGGAAACTTACGCTGTATTTCTTATGTTTCAGAGGTAAAGGAATGCTTCCACTGCGTACGAATGAGAACTGTGACACAATCCTGCACATTTCAGATATGCAATGGGGGACCTCCATTCTGATGGATGTGTACTGGCAGTGCAGCGAGTTTGCCTACACTCAGCTCATCCTCGGATGGCTTGAACTCTGTTCTCTCGTCACCATACACACCCCAACCCTAGTCATTCCCGGAAAAGAACTATCGGACTTGTACTAGCACCCTCTAAAGAAAAACACAACCTTGCTGCATCAGGCTTGTGAAAAACAAATGCGGATGATTTTGGCAGAGATCAGTATAAAGAAGAATTCAGACTGTTCTCGGACTCACATGTATTGGCGGGAGGGTCCATACCCTTCTTCACCCTAAAGACGAAAGACAATGCCCACTGGCTCCAAATAACCAGGTTAGAAATGCTTAAGATGAAGAACAGAGCTGAACTCAACCTTAATTCAATCAAGGAAGAACTGATAGCAATCCACCCCATGGTGATGCAGCATCGGTATGTGTTAGACTTAATGACAGTGATTGAGGGAGGAGTGTGTGCCAAGATTGGTGCGTTCTGATGCACGTTTATCCCAGGGAAAGACCTGGATAAAGGGAAATGACTCTTGCCATCTAAGCTCTGCACCATTTACAAAGAGACATGCGTGAGGAGATCGGTGTCCCTTTGCAGGAGTGGTTCTCGAATTGGTTCTCCCGGCTCCCTTGATGGCTTTCCGGATTGTGCATATCGTTGTAGCCGGTTTTCGTCATGTTCTTGTTTGTGTGTGGTTCCATGCAATTGGGGATTTCCTGCTGTCAAAACGCAGTCCTCAAATTGCATAAAATGCAAGTAACTAGGAAAAGTAGCAATTGTCAAAATTGAAGAACAACAGTCCCCCAATAAAGTAACTGTCATGAAGTATGGGTTAGATAGTGTAGTTGAAAATTCCACTAGAGGGGGAATGTGAATATTGAAAAAGTCGATGTCAATATGAATAACGATACATTCATGTATAACAACGAAATTGCATCTTTATTGATAAATTCGCCCACTGTGAACTCCATGTCAACCCCGACACAGAAATACATTGTCAGGAAGGCTCTGAGACCCAGGCCCGAGGGTAGCTCAGGTAGCACTATACATATACACAAGGTTATACTCTCACAGTGGGAAACTAGCGCAGCCTCCTACCTCGGGTGTAGGCTCCATCTGCTCACTGGCACAGTAGCACACTATAGAGCATGCTAACTCACCAGGTGAAGAGCTGATCTAGTACACAAACCGTTTTTAATCTTCTTCAAGTTTGATATTAAATAATCTAGGTTCTTGAGGGCATACATAATAATTAAAGACTTTTATTTTGTTGCTTAGACTTTTCTCTGATTCATCCATCTTGTGGCTTCCTGATGAAGGCAATTTGCCGAAACGCACGTAGAAAATCATATATTAACAGAATTTAGTCCTTTGGCCACAAATCAGTATCTTTGTTGTATCAATAATCCAAACATCTTGTTTTATTATGAGCCATGAACATATTTAGTGCACAAGTATATTGTACTTTTGGCACATATTGACAATATAAGAGATGAGAAGTGGATGAATGTATGGGTATGCATGAAAACCAGTATGTATGTTGTTGGTTATATATATTACCTAACAATGTATATGTTTTTTCTAGTCATAATTATCCTTACTGATACAGTGGCATTGTTATTTATAAGATTAAAATGATTTTTCCATTATTGTACTAATATTTGTTTTGTGGTGTGTCCTTCATTATGGCTTCCACTCTACTATTTCATTATCACTTGCCTGAGATTGCTTTTTGAAATTCATTGATATTATCCCTGCCTTGGACAAGCTAGCTTGTTGTAGGGGACCCCTTCCTTTTTGAATTCCTTGTTCCCACAGCCTGTCTGTGCGGGGTTTTCTATATTCTTAGGGAAACTGGTTTCCCGACATTTACGGTTTGTAGTACTAACTCATTCATATTTTCATCATGTTTTGCTCACTGTAACCTCTTCATGCACCTAGTGTGAGTATTTGCTACACTCTTTGGTGGTAGTATTTGAATCTCTAGTTCTTTTCACATCTGTGCCTGTAGTCAGGACACATACTGTAATTCAGAATCATGGAGAAATTACAAACGTTTGGCTTTTCAGGCGAAGAGTTTGCCTTCCTAGTTGGAAATTCAGCTTGCTTTGAACATCAAAATAATGCTCAAGGCGGAGGCACTAACAATATTCAGAAATTAGCATCTTTAAAGAAAAAAACCAAACGCATGGAACTACATGGCAATTTCATGTTGGAATATTTGTGCGCAGGAGTGATCCCACAGGGTCTAAGAGTCAGAAATATTCCTGGACTCTTTGTACAAGTTAGGAAATTCTTGGAGCGTTGGTCCATGATAGCTAATCGCTGTTCAAGAGACCTCATGATGCTAATTGTAGAGACTGCCAAAGAATTCGTGCAGACACTTATGACCGAAATTTCAGAAACTGAAAATAAGATCAAAGCACACTAGCACTAGAAGAGGCCAAAAAGAAATTAGAAGAAGTAGATAAAGAGATGGCTTCCTATACAGATTATTTGATAAAAAGGAGAACTGATAAACTAAAAAAAGACATACGATTTGTGACAAAAGAAAAAACATACCCTTATCTGGCTCAAAACTACTACAGTCAAGGAGAATATTACGAAGGGTACCAATATACAGCTATGCAACCGAATCACAAAATAACCACATTCTCGGATACCTCTGATTCCGAAAACAAAGGTAGCTCTAATCAATTCGACCAAACAGGGAACTGAGTTGGATCCAGAGCACAACCAACTGGCCAGCCTTTTTTAGCCATGCGCAACAATCGGAGGGGTCAATGGCGATCGCAGTATCAACCCCGATACCGTGGCAATTATCAACAAGACCACTATCAATATCTGGCCACGAGGAATGGCCAATATTGAAGGGACTGAAAGACATACCTATTTTCTATCTCTCCTCTGCACCCTTAGAACCCTCCACTTACTCCCTTCTCTTCAAAGGTTTGTCCTATGTGCCCCACACACGACTAAACACTTTTGAACTCTTTACAGACTTGATGGCATTTTTTTTTAGAAAGATACGGCTTCAGATTTTCTTCAGTTGCAACCAAACACCTAATCCTGACAATACTAACACATCAGGCTTGGCCCCCACTTCCATTTTCACCCCTAATTTTGATCAGGTGGGACCAGAAGTGGCAATTTTCGAACAGGTGGTATAAAAACGTCTCATCGCAGCCACCCGTCACATCCCTAAAACACCTTATAACCTAGAGCGACACAAATTTGATGCTCTCTTGCAACTTAAACAAGACACCACTATCACCATCAAGAATTGTGACAAAGCCCCCCGTATTGCGACCAACAAACTGGCAAGGGGATGGTACGATGGGGGAATCGCGCTACCCGATATCCGATCATATTATTGGGCGGCCCAGCTGGCAGTCATAAACCAATGGGTACATCGCCCCTATGATGAACCGTCATGTAGGATTGACTAATGGATTATGGGCCCTGGGAGCTATAAGGCCACCCTATACACAAATCCACACCACCAACACCTGACGGGTCCGATGGCGCAAACAGTGCTTCTCTGGCACCAGGTGACAAAAAATTGGGGTGGCACAATAAAATGACCAGATTTAGCGACGATATTTTCTTTATTTAGACAGGCCGTCCTGATCTTCCCCATGAATTCATCTCATGGTTAAATCTATGCGATGACAATATGAATTTCACATGTAATCTCAGCTCGGAGAAGGTGGAATTTCTGGACATCAATATAAAACACAAAGATAGTCACTTAGAGGTAGACTTATTTGTAAAACCGACAGCAAGAAACGCCCTTCTCCATTTTAATAGCTTTCATCCTCTGTCCCAGAAAAAGAGTATACCGCTTGGACAATTTTTACGGCCACGCCGTAATTGCTCCAACATAACAGACTACGATTTAAGAGATAGCGAGATGAAAGAGAAATGCATCTCCAGAGGTTACCCTAGAAGATTGGTCAGAGATTCCTACAAAAGGGCTCGTTTCTATGACTGCCAACATCTTTTACAAACCAGAGAACCTAAGTTGGTATTTGTATCATGACATTCAGTTCTAAATGAAAAAATACGACAAATTGTTTGTTCAAATTGGCACATCCTCAATGTAGAGAAAGAAAAAGGGCAACAAATACCCTGACCATTATTTGCCCACCGTAGAAACAAGAACCTTAGAGACCATGTAGTAAAGTCAAGACTGAAACCAGTTGGAGGTTTTATTAAAAAAAAAACATTGATGGCAGCAACCCCATAGTGGGTAATTTCAAATGCACACTTGCAAAGCAAGTGACTCTGTTTTAGAAACGCTGTGAGCCTTTGAATTTTAAGTCAGCACCACGGCTGTGGTTATTATTGGATTTATATTGAGTTTTGGATACCCTTCAAACATCTCAACGGATGGGATGTTTTGTTAAGCGCTCTATACCGCGCTGTCATGCGGACTACCCTTTCCCGGGAACTGTGACCAGGTCTGCCAATGACAGGCTTCTGAAATAGGTTGCCTCCCACAAATCCCTTGTCCTGAAGAAGACCCGTGAGCGGAGGTTTAGAACTACCCCCTACGCATTAAAGTGGGTCGAAATGTCGACGCATACCCCGAATCTGGGCCTGTACCATATTCCACTACTACCCCGTCCAACAAACAGATGATGACTCTCTGCAACTATTGAACTGTATAAAAATGATGACATAAGGATGTACTGTGGACAGGCCATAATACACTGGTGTATGTTCTACTAATAACCAGTGTGGACTGTAAAATTGTTGCAATCATTCCTGTTTAATTATTTTCACTCTGAAGTCTTTTCTTTTCACATGAGCACGATTTCTTTACACCCCCTTTCTCCTTTTCCGGCAACCTTCTAATTAGTATATATTCGGTAATGTTCTTTACCTTTGTGGATCATTTAAAAAATTAAAATACAAAGTTTCCTACAAAAAAGTGGGTGCTTTTCCCTTTTTCATGGTGCATATTTGAAAATATTATGACGTACAGTAATTATCGTGTGCTGATTATTTCAAGCAACAAATTGTACTGGAATTGTGAACGTCTGACTAGACGCGCGCTAAGTGAGTCTAGGACCATTTGTTATTTATATTATCTGTTTTAAAAACAGCAAATGTTTGCTTCAATGGCTACAACATTAGTCTCAAAATCTTTTCTAAATGTAAAAACAAGGATATTAATTTCCTTCTGATCTGCCCGTGCCAGATGGGATACGTGGGCGAAACATATCGAGCACTATCTACCAGGCTCACAGAACATAGATCAGCCATCCACACTAAGAAACTTTCAGCACTCGTGGTGAAACATTTCTTAGCAAACACAAGGAGATGATGGACGGAGCGCTGAAACGTTTCAGACACTCACCCCCAGTCACAGATCTGGGTTGAATCCATCATCGTTCTTTAGCTCACTTCGCCACCCCAGTTCAGACACAGCTATATGTAAATCAGTCTTGACCCTGTGCCTCATGGGAACAGTCCAGCCCAAACTGTCAAGCCATGTCTTCCCTGGACCGGAAACAAGCATCCTGGGACCGGTTTCGGGGTTTCACCCCTCATCAGCCAGGCTAGCTTGAATCCAGTGGCAAAGTGAGCAAGGGACCCACGTCTGGGCATACCCTGCCAACATAGGGCGAACAAAGCAAACACAAGGAGATGATGGGAGGAGCGCTGAAACTTTTCAGACACTCAAACCCAGTCACAGATCTGGGTTGAATCCATCATCTTTCTTTAGCTCACTTCGCCACCCCAGTTCAGACACAGCTATATGCAAATCAGTCTTGACCCTGTGCCTCATGGCAACAGTCCAGCCCGAACTGCCAAGCCATGTCTTCCCTGGACCAGAAACAAGCATCCTGGGAATGGTTTTCGGGCTAACAGACCTCATCAGCCAGGCTAGCTTGAATTCAGTGGCAAAGTGAGCAAGGGACCCACGTCTGGGCATACCCTGCCAACTTAGGGCGAACAAAGCAAACACAAGGAGATGATGGACGGAGCGCTGAAACTTTTCAGACACTCACCCCCAGTCATAGATCTGGGTTGAATCCATCATCGTTCTTTAGCTCACTTCCCCACCCCAGTTCAGACACAGCTATATGCAAATCAGTCTTGACCCTGTGCCTCATGGGAACAGTCCAGCCCGAACTGCCAAGCCATGTCTTCCCTGGACCGGAAACAAGCATCCTGGGACCGGTTTCGGGCTAACAGCCCTCATCAGTCAGGCTAGCTTGATCAAGATCATAAACCAAAGTACATAAAATGGATCATCCTTGAGAAAATACATGCACGTCCAGGCATAAACACTGAGGAAATCCGCAAACGGAGAGAGGTCTTCTAGATCTTTTCCCTCAGCACATATGCGCATGGTCTCAATAATGAAATCCCTTGGGACCAAGCTATATGGTTCAACAACTAACCCTCATTGATTATTTTATTATTTCCATATTCACATTTTTGTAATACTGCATTTTGTTCTGGCACTTATTTTTCTTTTCTTATCATCTTGTATCTCATTCTGAATTTCGGTCAGTTCATTAATTTTATTTATACAGATCCTGCCTATTGTACTAGAGGAGTAGCACCCATATATTTTTACACTTGTGTGTATGCACCTTTCCGTGCTTGGACTTATTGGCATCATCTGGATTTGCATTTAGGTACCGAGTGGCAGCTCTTACATTTGCATCTTCAGATCCGCATTTGTTCCACTGCGTAGATATTTTCGACAGGTTTCTGCATCCTTAGCCACGTCCTTGAGCATGCCTCAGTTCTGTGTGCTGGGTTACACTCAGAGTGCAGCGGAGGGCCAGCAATTGCCCACAGGCTCGTTACATAGGTTCCGGAGTTCTTCCATCCCATTAGACACATGGAGGGCTCCATCTGCAGCCAGCCGCCATTCCAGGTTTGGGTGATATTCCATATTAGCTTCTTAATTTTAGCGCCATCTCCCCAGAGGCGCCCAGCTTTTTCTTTTTATTTGGTCTAGTTTATCCCTGATTAGCATATCTGTGATTGCCTGCACAAACATGGTAATCCATATGTTTTCATCCTTTAAATCCTAATATTAACATTTGTTATTTAGCCACTCCAAGATGGCCGCCGTTATCATTCACACTTTCTAGCACCTTTACGCTAGAACACTTGTGACGACGTGCCGCTTTCTCTGTCTATACCAAGCCCTTCCAGGCTTAAAAATGTACTACTTCTATGCTGACTGCAGCGTGCATTTAAATCATCCAATTCCTTGGGCTACATCTGTCAATCGACTCACTCCGTGTCGGAGCAATTTTGCTTCCGTGATAGCGACCCTGCACACTCGTGCCAAGACCTCCTAATAGTAAGTCCGTGACCCGGCACATTATGTCTTTTAGTCGCGGCTTTAGATTAATTCAAAGAGCCACCCCAGATCTTAATTGCTGGTGCCATGCCTTTTTAGGTCGAGCTTCAGCGCGCATGCGCTGTCTGCAAGACCTATTGTAATCTAAAAAAACACTTTTATCCCGCCTGCTACTTACCATTGGCTCACTCCAGTGTCCGTCTTCTCTGCTGCCTCCTAACTCGTTCCCCATGCCGCTACATCACTTCCATTCAATGATGAGGCGCACCGGTAAAGTACAGTTTAATTGCGCTTTCCTTCCTTATCTGTTCTGTGGGAGAACTCGTTTTTTTTGTTTCCTGCTTCCTGCTCCTCGCAAGCTCTACGGTCACCAACGCTCGCAGCAGACCCACAGAATGTATTTTTCCATTTATATACCACGTTCCGTCACGCACATACTTTTTATGTAGACAGGCGCCGTGCTTTGTTTCACCACAGCGCCCGTTTTAATTTTTAAAGAAGGCTTCACCACTAGCAAAACCAGGGGTTATATCCATGCCAGAACCATCCCTCTGTTTTATTTATGTGGCTAACAGGCATCCCTTCTTCTAGTGCTCTCTTCTCGCAGCCCCGGGTGTTTTAGTCCACAGCCCGCAGGTTTCAAAGCAGAGCTTTGGGCACCAGCGCTTATGCTGAACAGCAGGTCAGTGTCAAAGAATGTATTTTTCCATTTATATACCACGGGCCGTCACGCACATACTTTTTATGTAGACGGGCGCCGTGCTTTGTTTCACCACGGTGCCTGTAGTAATTTTTAAAGGAGGCTTCACCACTAGCGAAACCAGGGGTTATATCCGTGCCAGAACCATCCCTCTGTTTTATTTATGTGGCTAACAGGCATCCCTTCTTCTAGTGCTCTCTTCTCGCAGCCCCAGGTGTTTTAGTTCACAGGCCGCAGGTTTCGGAGCAAAGCTTTGGGCACCAGCGCTTATGCTGAACAGCAGGTCAGTGTGTGTAAAGGGTTTTTGCTGTTTGTGGACATAATTTATAGCCTGGTGAATGTTCAAATGTTTTATTAAGACGGGCATCATGCTTTGTTTCACCACGGCACCCGTTGTCATTTTAGAAGAGGTTTCACCACTAGAGAAACCAGAGCACAAGGGGTTAAATCTCTTCCAGAACTAGCCCTCTGTTTTATTAGCGTGGCTAACAGGCATCCTTTCTTCTAATGCTCTCATCTCACAGCCCCGGACGTTTTTCCGTGGGCTGTCCCCTTCGCCCTACACACTACCCCGTCCTCCAATCATTAAGTCTACAGGACCTTTGTAGGAAAACTAGTGAACACATGAGCCCAAGAACAGAAACTATTTGGCAGACAAGAGGAAAAATGCTGAAAAGTTACCATCCACTCGGGAAAACAGTAAGTTTTAAAAAGGCATCGAAACAACAGAATAAAAGAGACCGAAAAACAAAACTCGTTTTATAGGTCTATATATGTTATTAAACCTCAAATTAAGCGCCCTTTTAAAAAATATCATCTTAAATATTAACTCGAGCTTTAAAAGCGGGTTAATTTTCAGGGCAACAGTGCAAGACATAGTAATCAATACTAAACACAGTGGGAATCAAGCGTCCATATCTGTGCAACCTTTAAATGAACAGGTTGCATTTACTCTTTTGTATTGCATCTCACTCGATTTCAAGCATATTAGTTCATACATATGCAGCTACAGGGCAAAGAACGGAAAAGTTAATGCGGTTAGGGGCTGAGGTGTAACATTTTATTCCCTTGCTTCGGCCTCAAGAGCTTGCAGTCTTTACAATCACAAGCTGGCATGCTTTAATGATATTTCTGCAAACATGCCATTGCATTAATTCTGCAGGAATTAAACCAAAACGGTTGGATTGGCTAATGCTTGAAAGGTTTCTTATAGTACACGTTACTCCTACAAATAACCACTGAGAACTATACTATAGTTGGTTGGTCATTGTGTTTGAGTGGAGAACCTTGGCTTTTTTAACCTAACGGACCATGAACAACTTACTAAAGAATGATACTGATTACAAAGTACACCAGAGGGGGTGTGCATCAAGGCCCAGTTTTGGGGCAAAGAAGGTATTACTCGCTGCTCTGAATTATATCTGTTTATTCAATGGCATTTATTAGGGAAGTGCTCTGTTTTCAACAACTATAAAAAGTGCAGGTGCTTAAACCTTAATTTAACAATCCAAGTGCTGCTGAAAGTTAATATTGGGAAACAAGGAGACCACCTGTGTTGGCTTCCAACGCAATTTGCATATTTAAAACAAAACATAAGCATACGTGGAGATTAGCTCGGCTTCAGGTAATAGGAGAACTGGTTTCTACTTCTTCATGATCTGTGTCTTTATAATTAATTTCTATGGGGCACATTACTTTACACAGAGGAGCTGCAAGCTGCTGCAGTGCATTCTGGACACATTTCCAAACCACAGCACATAATTCTACACCAAGCCACATAATTCACATCAATAACACAATTCCACAACACACCACATACATCCAACCCACACAATTCCACATCATGCCACAAACTTCAACAGCACACCACATAATTTAACTCCAGTACATACCACTCCACAACGCAAAACACCATTCCACATAATTACAATACTTAACATAATCCCACTCCACATATTACCAGTACACTCAATACCACATAATTACTATCCACATAATTCCACTGCACACCATGCCACATATTTCGACTACAAAATGCACTCCACCCCACACAATTCCACAACAATTCCAATCCAGCCTACATAATTCCACTACACACCACATACATATACTCCATAACTCATGGGTAAAACACTATCATTTATAACGCCAATAGCTGTAACTCAAGCAAATGCGAGACCTATAGCATTCCCAATGCTTGTTTATAAACAGAGTCCACACAACGTATAAATTTCACAAGACTATCAATATGTGAAGATCTTCGCCAGTTTATCACTTCAGTAAGTCAGCACTTCATCTCATGATACCAGTTTGTTCTTTAACTGTGTTCCATTAACAGTCATTCTAGGATAGTTAACCCTCTTTTTGAAAAATATTTTTTTATTTTTACAAGATTGACCATTGGCACCCATATTTAAGGAAATACCCCTAAAGACATTGTCCATATCATTTCCAAATACTAAATTTTCGGTAAGCTTAATATCCTCCTCGTTGAGATTTATACTATCACCTCACCTATTTGGAATTTTGTTCTTTGTATATACTGTCTTTGTATATAATTCCTCTCTATACAGAATACATTTTGGAGCATTCTATTTTTATACCTAGTCCTACAGTGTGCAGGTGGTCCCAAGTGCAAATAGGAATGATCAAGGTGCAGGTTTTATTATATTTATAAACCATTTGGACTAACTACACACTGGTATTGGCATGTTTCTGTCTCTAACCTGAAGAATCTCGGGTAGCACTATATGTGTTTCCACACAAGGTTATACTCTCACTGTGGGAAACTATGGAATGCCACCTACCTCGGGTGTTCGCTCCATCTGCTCACTGGCACAGTAGCACACTATAGAGCATACTAACTCACCAGGTAAAGAGCTGATCTAGTACACAAACCGTTTTTAATCTTCTTCTAGTTTCTTTTAACTTTGATATTAAATAATCTAGGTTCTTGAGGGGATACATTGTAATTAAGGACTTTTATTTTGTTGAGTACAGACATTTCTCTGATTCATCCATCTCGTGGCTTCCTGATGAAGGCAATTTGCCGAAACGCACGTAGAAAATCATATATTTACAGAATTTAGTCCTTTGGCCACAAATCAGTATTTTTGTTGTATCAATAATCCAAACATCTTTTTATATTATGAGCCATGAACATATTTAGTGCACAAATATATTGTACTTTTGACTCATATTGACAATATAAGAGATGAGAGGTGGATGAATGTATGGGTATGCATGAAAACCAGTATGTCTATTGTTGGTTATATATATTATCTACACAATGTATATGAATTTTTCTAGTCATAATTTTCCTTACTTTTACAGTGACATTGTTATTTATAAGATTAAAATTATTTTTCTATTTTAGTACTAATAAGATTGTTTTGTGGTGTCTCCTTCATTATGCCCTTTACCCTATTTCATTATCACTTGCCTGAGATTGTTTTTTTAAATGCATTTCTTGTTTTCTCCATCTGCAAAAAAGTCTATTTGGGGATATCCCTAATCGGAAAAGATGTTGTGAAGAACGGAGTCATTTAGTACCCATCCATGATTTCCTTGAATGATTTTGATGAAAGTACCAGCTTGAGCATTCTGGGTTCAGCTGTAATTTTGAGATTGCTGGGTATGAGCCACTTGCAGATTCTTTGTGCTTCCAGGGACAGAGGTTGGATCTCGTTCCTCCCTGCTTCTTCAGATAATGCATGGTTGTTGTATTATCCATTCGATCAAGAAGAGAGTTGATCCTGAATGATGGGAGAAATGCCTTCAAGGCTAGATGAACTACCCTCGGCTCTAGCAGGTGATGTGGTAAGACTGTTTCTTTTGAGACCATATGCCTTGTATTTGTAGATGGTCTATGTGAGCACCCTAATCTGTTAGGGAGGCATCCGCCATGATGGTTTGGGTCGGAATGTCTTGGGGAAAATGTATTCACCTGAGTAGATTCTCTGAGCGGCACCACCATTTGAGTGATTGTTCCACATGAGCGTTTAGTATCACTCTGTCTTCCCATCTTACTGAGAGCTGATCCAACTGCTCTTCCATCCATTGTTGGAGGAGCTGCACGTAGAGGTGTGAGTTTGGGACCAGAAAGATACATGACGCCATAGCACCCAGGAGGGAAGAGACTTGCCTGGCTGTTGGAGGAGTTGATTTCATCAGATTGCAACATTTCTGAAGGATAGATAATCTTCTCTCCTCCCAAGAAAACAGTTTTGTGTGTACTGTGTTTAGAACGCCACTCAGGTGGTGCAGGGACTGAACAGGATTCGAGATAGATTTGTTGTGATTCACCTGAAGACTATGGGGCACATGCATCAAAATTCGGTAAAGCGATTCCTTATTAGCGAAAAATAAGGATTCGCTAATAAGAAATCGCTCTTTGGGATGCATGTACATATTCGGTAATAATTAGCGATTCGCTAGAAATCGCTAAATAAACCCGATTATACGATTGCGATTCGCAAAGTAAGAAAATCGCTAATACCGAATTCGCTATTACCGATTTCGGTAATAGCGAAATCGGTATTAGCGAATTCGCAAAAACGGGTCGCAGCAGGAGCAGGCTGATGACATCACAACCAGGAAGTCATCCAGGCCATGCATCATTCAGTGCCCTGAGGAGCTCAGAGGAGGAGGCAGAGGACTGAAGCTGAGCTGAGAGACTTCACCCTCACAATCCAGCTACACCACACCTAGCCAGGATGGACAACAATGCTGCAAAGAAAACTGCCACGCCCAGGAAGAGGAAGAGAAAGTTCTCAGAGAGGGAACTGGAACACCTGATAGAGGGTGTGAGCAGCAGCCATGACAAACTGTTTGGCAAGTTGTCCCTGAAGGTGCCAGAGGCTGAGAAGCGCAAAATATGGCTGCGCATTAAGGAGAAGGTAAATGCTGTGGGAATCACACACCGCAGCATTGACGACCTGAAGAAAAGGTGGTACGACCTAAAAACGTGCCAAGGAGCGCATGGCAGAAAGGGTGAAGGAAGCAGCTGGCACAGGAGGGGACCATCAAAAGTACCCGCCAACACAGCCCTGGAGGACCTCGTTGAGGGGACGATTGAGCCTGAGGCAGTCGTGGGAGTCACCCAAATGGACACTTCCGGCCCAGCAACCACACAACAAGGTAAGAAGCATGCCTGCGCAAATACGCTGCGAATTGTATACACATGCACATTCCCCCCCAGGCAAATCACAGTGTGCTGGAAGAAGTCCATTACACATATACCCTCACATACGAACAGCATCATGGGAGTTGTAGTCATGTCAGCCAAGTGTGCATGGATAATCACCAATGCGCAAGAATAGACACCAGCAGTACATGTCCGACAGTTTGTTCAAATCTGTGATTTATAATGTGTAATAGCCAAATGATAAACAGATAGAGGAACAAACTAAAATAACAATGCACTGTTTCACACACAGATGCATCTCCGGTGGACTCAGATGACAGTGAGCGCCTCATGATTTCAGAGACACCAGCAGAGACGGATGGAGAGACCCCGCTGGACCCTCAATCCCCACCACCACCACCACCACCACCAAAACGCAGGCCACATGTACCCGCACTGCAGGAAATGGAAACTCAGCCAACCCCAGCACCCCCAACAGTCCCTTGCCAGACACGTCTCCTTCAGCAGCTCCAACACCAGCACGTGGACGAGTCAGACAACTGCGCAGGTCCAGGAGCAGTATTGCGACAGAATCAGGAGAGGCTCCGAATGTCTATGCTGGGGTTGAGTCGCAGATGCTACGTGTTCAGCGCCTGCAGGGGAGACATATGGGCACAATCAACCTGCATATCTCCAAGCTTGCCAAAAACATGAGCACGATGTCAGACTGTCTGCGTCACCTAACCACAGTTGTTGCAGAGGGGAATCAGGAAATGAACAAGAGCCTACAGGAGCTCACCCGTGCTGTCATAGCAGGACAACGCACTAAGCGAAGGAGGCATCGGCAGGGCTTGCTTCGTCTCACTGCGAATACTAGGGCCATCACCAAGCTCTGCAACAGCACTGCTGTCTTGTCACGCCGCTCCGTGTCACTGCAGATTGACCTAGGACATTTCTGTGGGGATGTTGCTAAGGCCTTAGGCCAAGTGACCACTGCTGTGGAACAACTACAGACTGGGACAGTGAGTGCTAGCAACTTGGAGGGGAGGAGGGTAGTGAGGAGGCATCGAGCATGAGTGGCGTGTCCGTGCCGGAGCCCACTAGCAGGAGGCGCAGTTCGCGCAGCTCAACAGCCACAGGCACACATCAGGGTGATGTCGAGGAGCCAGGCGACAGGAGGCTGGGGGTACGTGGCAAGAGGCGCTAGACATGCATTCCTGCCTCTTTGTCCATGGTGGGGTACCCATGTTCCACTTAGATATTGGGATTGCACTCCCGTGCTGTTAACGATTACTTTTCATTTCATCAACCTATGCAATCACTGTTATGTTTCAGAAACATGAATATTTACTTTGACCTGTGCCTATGTGAATAAAACATTAGCATCCAAAGACATTTTGTGATGGCTCATTCTTACCAGGCTCAGAAGTGATGTTGTGTGATGTATGTCCGCCTCCTCTGACCCTCAGCTGTGTTTGGCACATGTGACTGTCGGTGTTGTGCGGGTGGTTGGTTATCCCGGCCGTTGGCATTTCCGTCCATCACAATGGGGATCCCCCTTCGGGTTGCAATGTTGTGCAGCATGGCACATACTGCTACAATCCTGCAGCAGGTCTCGGGGTCATATTGCAATGCACCACCAGTCTTATGTAGGATCCGGAAGCGACTCTTCAGGATCCCAAACGTTCTCTCAATCACATTTCTGGTGCTGATATGTGCCGCGTTGTAGCGCCGTTCCTGTGGTGTTGCTGGGTTGAGGTGGGGTGTGAGGATATATTCCCGCAAGGCGTATGCGCTGTCACCTACAGGGTGGGAAGCAAAGGATTAGCCGCAGTAATGCAATTACATATGGGATCATGATGTAAAAAATAGGAATATGTATGTACCGAGTAGGTGTCCCTCTCCAAATTCACCGTTGAGCAGACGCCTGTGGATGCCACTGTGCCGGAATATATATGAGTCGTGTGTGCTCCCCGGAAATTGTGCCACTATGTCCGTAATTATGTGCTTGGCATTGCACACGACCTGTACGTTGATAGTGATAGGACTTCCGGTTGCGGAAGATGTACTCGTTGGCTGAGGGGGACAGATGGGGACATGTGTGCAGTCAATGCATCCTATGACATGGGGGAATTGTGCCAACTGGTAGAACTCCAGTTTGGTCTGGTTCAACTGCTGTGGGGTTGTGGGGAAGGTGATGTGGGTATGGATCATTGTCAGCATGGCATCAATGAATCGACGGAAGAAGCGTGAAAGTGCGCTATGTGAGACGCCTCCGGCCACCGCTACGACCCCCTGGAAACTACCGGACGCCAGTAGGTGAAGGCTGCATAGGACTTGGACGTGCGCAGGAATGGCATTTGTCCTACGGGTCTGGTGCTGCAGTAGTGGTTCCAGGTCAGCAATTAGGCGCATTATCATGGCACGATCCAGACGATACTTGTCATGTACTTCCTCCTCATTTTGGCCAAGCAATGTAATGCGCACTCTGAATACCCTCTCCTGGATCCTCCTCCTGCGCTGTGCTGCTGCATTAAGTCTCATCCTCCTTGCAAGCACGTAGAGGGCTGCCATTTTGGAAACCTTACGGGGTCTCCAGTGCCATTTTGAAGGGTTTCAGATAGTTTACACCTGTGTTTGAATTTTTTTTTTTTTTTTTGGTCTGTTTCATCAGATTTACCTCCTGTTTGAGATTCCCCTTATTCTGCTCATGCTAAATAGCGACTTTGGGGATATTCGTTAATAGCGATTTTTGATGCATGCCTTTGCGATTCTTTAATTGCGACTCGCTATTTGCGTGCGCAATTGATGTATTCGCTATTTGCGATTCGCAAATGTGCAAATCGGTAAATTAGCGGGGCATTTTTGCGAATGGGTAGTTTTTTCGCTATTGGGGTTGATGCATTGCACTTGCGGGTTTTGCGCTCGCTAACGGCCTATTTTAACGAATCGCTAATTTAGCGAGGGGTATTTTGCTTGATGCATGGGCCAGCTAGTCGTTTGAGAATTATTACGGTTAGTTGATAATGTTGACTTGCTTGCTGATAGGAAGATGCCTTGATGAGCCAATCGTCCAGATATGGATAGACGAAGATTTTTATTTTTCTGTGATAAGCTGCTACCACTGCCATGCATTTGGAAGAAGTCTGCGGCGCAGATTTGAGTCCGAAAGGAAGGACCTTGTATTTGTAATGGTCTCTTCCTTAAATGAATCTCAGGAATTTACGCTGTTTCTTGGCTATCAGAATGAGACAATAGGCATCTTCTAGGTCAACTGAACATTGCCTGTCTCCCTAATGAAGTTAGGGATCGATTTGGTGAAGAGCCAACATTCTGAATTTTCCTTTGCAAATCCACTTGTCAGATTTCTTGAGGTCTAAAATGGGTCTGTACTCATTTTTCAGATCTTTTTCTTTAACCAGAAAGTAACAGGAATCTCATTCCTCTGATGTGAGAGGGGACCTTTTCCACCACTTGTTTCTGCAATAGGATGGAGACTTCTTGTTACAGGTTTTCCAGATGGTAAAGGGATGGTTTCTTCAGTGGAATGGATAGTGGAAGACACTTAAATCTAAGAGAGTAACCTTGCTCTACAATGTTCAGAATCCATTTGTTGGTGGTTATCTGTAGATACTCTTGAAGATATGTAACACTTCCCCCTACAGGAGTAGGCAACGGAGGAGAAGGAAGGGAAGACTCATTTTTTGCCACCAGTTGTTTTAGTGGCTTGGGTAGATGATTGTTGTCCTCCTCTGCCTCTTGACTAACGACGCAGTTGCTAATGTCTATGTGGCTGAGATGATTTTTGTTGCTGTTGTCCTGGAATCCATTGAGGGGTTTGAACCCTCTGGTGAAAGTAATGGCGGTCATAGAGTCTACAGGAATCTCTCTTATATTCCCTTCTTTTCTCCAGTCCAACAGCTTTGAGAGTGTTGAGTTCGGACTTCATTCGAGAAATCTCATCGTCAGCATGAGAGCCAAATAAAGTGCTACCAGATTCAGAATCCGGTGTTGGGCTTCCGGTTTCAAACCTGTGAGTCTCAGCCAAAATGAATGCTGAAGCACTAGGCCATGGCAATAACCATGTGCTGTTAGAGTGGCAGGATCGGCTATAGCGCTGATAACCTGGTTTAACACCATCATTCCTTCATTAACGAACTCTTGGAAATCCTGACGCCTGTCTCTAGGAAGATCTTCGATGAACTGTTAAATGGAGTCCCAAAGAGACCTATCATAGCACCTGAGGAGAGCAGTTGCACTAGCAGCTTTCATAGATACTGCAGAGGTTCCTCAGACCTTTCTGTCCACTGAATTCAATATCTTGCTTTCTTTGTCAGGGGGAACTGTAGAAGATGGAGCCGTGGCATGAAGTTTCCGAGCAGCTGAAATGATGACAGAGTCTGGTATTGGGTCTGTGCGCAGAAAAGACAGACCTTGATCCGGTGGTCTGTATTTCTTTTGTCGGTGTGATGGAGCAGCCTTTTCAGCAGCCAGAGGCAGAAAAAGTTCGTTTGCTGGTTCTAAGAGGCCTGGAACCAAAGGTAGTAGTGGTCTAGCTGCGGTCCTTTGATGAAGTGTCTCTAAACGTACGGATGTAGTAGTGGTCGGTAAATCAATATTTAATTTGTTAGCACCCCTGATAAGTACCTCCTGGAAGGTGTTAATATCATCTCTAGGAGATATTCTCAGTGGAGGAGAATCAGTTACGGTAGGCAAATACAATCCTAAAGAAGATACTGTATGATGAGATTGTGAGGACCTCGCTCTGGATGTAGAGTATCTTTTCCGTCTTGAGCATGAGTATCTATGAGATCTTGGAAGATGATGGTGGGATCTCAATCTTGACCTGACCTAGATCTATTGCTGCAAGGTCTAGTGAGATGTGAGCAAGATCTAGGTGGCCTTCGTGTATGAGCCACTGGTAGAGGAGACTGTGGTGACTAAGAAGGGGTGACTGGGGGTATTTGCAGTGGAAGAACCACTGGAATGGCCGGTTGAGAAGAAGGAAGTGTTTGAGGAGAGGAATGTGGAGGAAGAGTGGATTCCGTTGGAGCCTGAGTCGGTGTTGGCGAATCTGGAATGGTTACTGGAGAGGTCGGCCTGGATGTCGAATAGGCTCAGGAGTACACCAAATCAGACTCTGAAGGAAGTCTGTGTGCTTTCATCCGAGAAAGTCAATTGGCTGTCTTGTTCAGTGAGGTTGAATGATGTCTCAATGTCGTGCCATGTCTCGACGTCGGAGTTCTCTACATCGTATGGTGTCTCAACGGTGATGTACTTCTCAACATTGATTGTGCTCTCTTCCTCGATGTCCTAAGTGTTCTCAATGTTGAACCTGCCCTATACGGCGAACAAGTAGGTGCTGTACCTCTTCCCAAAGTCTATGTCCTTGACGTGGAATGGGAGTGGTGTTTTTGGTCAGATCTACTCTTTATGCAGCTCCCTCTGGGGGAGTCCTCAGAACATGACACAATGGCACTGGTAGGGGGAACAGTCTCTCCTCGACTTTCTGTAGTCACTCTAGCCAGGGACTCTTGTCTTCTATGGTGCTCTATTGGGCCCTGGATGCGAAACTTCTCTCTCTCCCTCAAAGTGTGGCTGGAGAGGATCTTGCTGTGGTAACACGTCTTAGGGTCATGAGAGTCTGGACAAACATAAGATACAGATTATGTGCGGGTCTAATTTTGCCATTTTTCTGTCACACCATGGGCAGTTCGCAAAAAGAGGTGGCATTTTGTGAAAAATGTAATATATTTTCTTTCAGGAACATATTGAAAAATACTCTATGCCCTAAAGAACATTGAGTGAATCAGATTTGAAAAGCCAGAGATGAAATTTTTTGAGGAAAAAAACCTCAAAAAGTCAGAGCTCTGCTCCAGGATCCTGTCAGCAGGAGCCGGAAAAAAGAAATGAGTAAACTGCCACTTGCAGGGCATGTTGGGACACTGGAGGTAAAGATGCCCTTAAAGGCGCAGAGTCCTATTCTCATTGTTTCCAATGCTGCAGCCTATACAGCTGCATTGCTATATATTAACCTAACTCGAACTTTAAAAAAGAAGTAAAAAGCAATTGTGAAGGATGTTTTTAAAAGGCCACTTTCCATTTTACTTAAGTGGCTTTTATAGGTTTGGTCCCTTTTTCTTCTTATTTTTAAAATATTGGATTAAGATTAGCAACACAGCCTGCTTTATGGCTGTAAAATGTATCATTTGTGTCACATATGTCTCCTGGCCTTTCCAAAGTAAGGTGAAGTGGATGTGCCTTTGAAAAAACTGCTCCAGGGTCCCCGCACGTGGGCAGGACTATTCAATGCTTATGATTATCAATGGAGATCCCCTGAGATAGAATATACATATTCTGAAAAGTACAAATGTAACCTCATTTACTCAACAGGTGACCAATGTGACTTAGCCATAAGAACCATAATGACTTCGAAATACCTCTTGTTCCTCTATACACATAAAACCAATGTCTCCTCAGTGTCACTAGATTTCCTTGCCTGGGACTACTGTGCAAAGCATAGCAGTCCTGGGTAGGAAATGACTCAGACACACAAGAAGGCCACTGATTTTCATTTTTAGGAAATAAATACCTGTTTTGGGAGTTTGTTTTTTGAAAACAGAAAAACCTTTGCCATGCTCGTGCAACAAACAAGGCACCTACTGGGCAAAGTTTAATATCTTCAGTCGGGCTGTTGCAGTGGTAGCCTAAGTCACAGGGATCCCGCAATCTCTGGTGTTGTGCAGTTTTCTGCCAAGGGAACAGAGGCAATAGCCATCTCAAACCTCCTTTGATATATTCACTGAAAAAAATAAAGGTTACAGGGACATTACAGTTAGGCTGACATTTCACTCGTACAAAACCAGAGAAATTCAGCAGTTGCAGATAGCTGAGCTAACTATAGCTTGCATCCCCGCAATGCACTGCTTATGATCTCACATATTACATCACTCAAGACATGGTCAGTGACATCACTGATGACATCTCAAATGACATCACTGATATCATCCAGGAATTGTGAGTGTTTTTAAAAAGGTTTATGAGTGTTAAATATATATACCAAGGTGTATTGGTGAATCAGTGGGTGTATGAGTGCCTGATTGGATGACTCAGTGGGTGCGTGACTAGCTGTATAAGTGATTGATTAGGTGTCTCAGTAAATGTATGGGTATGTGACTGTCTGTATCTGTCTGTCGTATGGGTGTATGAGTGGGTACACGAGTTTCTACATGGGTGAGTGATTGATTGTCTGAATACCTCTATGGGTGTTTGAGTGTCTGTGTGGGTGGGTGAGGGGGTGTGTGACTGGGTGACTCAGTGGCTCTATGATTTAGTGAGTGTGTGTGTGTGAAGGGCTGTATGAGTGAGTGAGTGAGTGTGTGTATGGCTGTGTCTGTGAGTAAATGCATGTGTCAGTGGTATATGGGTGAGTAACTGGGTATGTGAAAGGCAGTATAGGTGAGTGATGGGGTATGTGAGTGACTGTATGGGTGAGTGAATGAATGTAAGTGTGGCTGTATGGGTGAGTGTGTGCTTGTGTCAGTGACTGTATAGGTAAGTGAGTATGTGTTAGTATCTATATGAGTAAGTGAGTGAGTGTCTGTGTAACTGTATGGATGAGTAAGTGGCTGTGTGATTGACTGTATGGGTGAGTGAGCAGGTGTTTGAGTAACTCTATGGCTGACTGACTCAGTGTGTGAGTGGCTGTATGGGTGTATAAGTCAGTGGCGGCTGGTGGATTTTGAAAGTGGTGAGGCAAAAAATGGTATCCTAGTATAACGAGCGAGCGAAGAGAGCGAGCCCGAACAGCAAAAGGAGAGTGCGGGGGATTTCCCCCCGCAAGAACAATTTTCAAAAAATGGATTCAAATGGTGGCTTTTACACCACATATTTACTGCAAATTGTTGCAAACACGCGGTCCAAATATAGCATTTTAAAGCACAAGTGAGAAGAAAACATTAGAAACATATCAAAAATTTGCCCAATCCTCTAACTGGTCTGCTTGCAAAATGACCCCCAAGCCAAGCACACACAACCAGTGGAAACAGGCCCTCTAAGTGTTTTCTACCTGTAACACATCTCTTCCTCTTTACTGTATTGGTTGATAAAGTCATCAAGGCTCACACCATTGTTAACACCGTACATTGCAAATACTTTAAAAATTAGATGGCGAAAGAGATCCCAGGATTGCAGTTCATCCTTGATTTTTTTAAGATTAGCCAGACAAACAGAAATTATATTCCAGCAAACTGTGTTTAGTTTGTAAAATATAACATTTATATACTATAAATGTACACAGACAGAAGGTCCACATAACAGAAATTGAGGTGCAAAACATACAAACCTGACGACAAGATTTTGGGTGGAAAGCAGAGATATAGTGAAAGTGACAGATATGGTTTATAAAGTGTTTAAAAAATGATAATAGAGAAAAAGGAGTAAACAAAATAAGTTTACTTTTTCAATTGAAACATAAATAATAAAACATATATAAATGTAGAGCATAACAATAAATAAAATCAAAATCAGTGAAGAAAGTAGTTTGCATTTAGGGCCTCATTTATGAGGCTTTGCTGTAGGGCAGCACAGCAGGCCTTCTTGCTGCGCTGCCCTAAGGCAAAAGAAAAGGACATGAATGCACCGTATCTATCAGATATGGCGCATTCCTGTCCTTTTCCCCTGCACCGGCACACAATGAGCTGCCGTGCGCCAATGCAGGCACCGGTGCACCATGGTGCAAGGGTGCCTGCATTGCGGGCAATCACAAGAGGCTTTTTCCTCTTTCTCTGTGTGCTGTAGAAGGCAACACAGATAGAAAAAGGAAAAACGAGGAGAAATAAAGATATTTCTCCGCGTTGTGCTTGTGCCTCCCTTACGCCTCCCCTGGGGAGGCGTACGTTTTTGGCACTGCCTCATATTACCGATTTCTCGTAAATCTGGGGCAGTGTTAAAAAGCCATGGATGTTGCTGGGAACGCCCCCAGCAACACCCATTGCACGCAGAAAACTGCGTTAAAGGGGACCATATTTACGAGGCAGTCTTAAGCCAAATAAAGTGGTTTAGTATTGCCTCGTAAATATGGAGCAGGCTCCTGCGCCACGGAACATCACAAAAAGTGACATTCCAGCAGCACAAGGGGCCTCATAAATGAGGCCCTTAATGTACGAAAGAAAAACAAAGTATAAAATGTAAACTTTAATTTGGCATTAACAAATAAATAAAAACACACCCAGTAGATAACATGGTAAGAAAATATTGTTAAATAAACACAAATATGTTAAAGTGACAAAGCTCGGTTTCCACTCTTTATATTTGAACAATAATATTAAACGAGGAATGGTAATTTAAAAAATGTAAACTTTTAAGCAGCATCGGCAAATAAAGACCCCACACACAGAAAAATAACTATGCAAACCCGAAAGACGGAAAAATGAATAGTGCTTAAATCTTTTTGATGAATACAAAAAGCTTATAATAGCAACTGATTGTGATTTGTAAAGCACTAGGAAAATGCTGAAAATGTGTCATAGTGATTTAGCTGTATAAGTCAAAAACCCCCAAAAAGGTTATTGGGTGTCAATCATGTTCACTTTTTGTACAGAAATTTTGCACGTCGATCTTTAAGAGTGACAAACTTCTGTATAGTACGCTTATTAAAGTCTGGAATGTCTCTGATAAGTTCCTTTTCTATAGACAACATGGCCAATGCATTCAGACGAGTCTCTATCATAGTGTTCCTTAAGAATGTTTTTATTCTCTTTAGAGTTGAAAAACACCGCTCGGACTCTGCTGTGGTCATGGGTGTGGTGATCAGAATCTTCAACAGATTCATAGTCTCTGAAAATGGTTCTTGTAGATTGTTTTCAACAAATAAACCGAATAAAGGAATGGCACCAGTAGCTCTTCGAAATTCATGCCTCCCCTATATGATTGATAGTTCAGAGTTCAATTTTTCTTTGTTTAGCTTGGGATATGCCTTTATAGTTTCATTGAGTATTTGATTTAGAAATGATCTGTCATGTCTGTCAAAGTGGTCACTTTGGAGTAAAGTAGCACTTACAAGATGTTTGGTAAATTCAAAGCGTTCTTTGGCGTGGACAATGATAGTATCACAAACTTCTTTGGCAACTTGGACCAAGACCTTTAAATCAGTTCTGTCGCTTGAAAACTTAACATTCCACTGGCAGTCTAGCATCTAGATTGTCAACAGATGCCCTTACATGGGTGATGTGGGTGACAAAATCTGTTGTTGTTCTTTGTACATAAAAGGTATCTATGTCCCGCTTTTGTAGTTGCTTATACAAAATGTCCACATGGGGCATTATGTCATGAAATAAAAAAAGAAAGAAAAGAAACTCCCTGTCTTCCAATGTTCTGATGACTCCATGGGCCTCGCGTACAGAAACCGATTCAAAATGACCGCTACTTTCAATGGCCCTGAAGCATTTTTTCAAGTCTTCTCCGTACTCATAGATCATATTGACAGTGCGTATGTGGAAACTCCAGCGAGTTGGAGCCACTTTTGGGAGTCTTCTAGAAACTATGTCCTGAAGAACTTCCGTTCTTTTTGGAGATCGTGACACAAAAGCAGGAAAGCCACCCACAATAGCAAAACATTTTTTTACTTTTGAGATCCTTGATACTGCTTGCTCAATAATCAAATTAAGTTGATGAGCATAGCAATGCACATAATGTGCATTGGGGTAAACATCTCTAACTTTTTTCTGGACTCCCCCAGAGCTGCCACTCATCACACTAGCTCCATCATAACTTTGAGCAATGACTTTTTTTTGTCACTGGTCTCTGGGAAAACATTATTAAGTTCCTGAAGCAAAGTTGTGGCAATTGTATGAGCAGATGAATCTTTTAGTTGATTAAAACAATAGAATCTCTCAACAACTTTATTGCTGGCATCAACATAGCGGAAAACCAGTACGGACTGATTCTGTGTGGATACATCAGTAGTATCATCCGCCTGAATAGCCACAAATTCAGAGCTTCGTAGCTGCTGTATTATGACTTCTCTTGTTACTTCCAACATACAGTCCAGGAGTTAATTCTGGATGGTTTTGGAAGTGCCTTTAAAAACTGTTGCTGATTTTAAGTGAGTGTCCATTGCACTGTCTAAGCTGGCAACAAAATCAACTAGGCCTCTAAAGATTCCTTTATTTGAAGAGCCTTCCGGCTCATTGTGACCACGTAATGTCAATTCAAAAGCGCCACAAAAAAGCACACAGTCAATTAATTTAGATAAAATGTACCTGTTTTTATCAACTTCTAGGTTATGGTTTCTTATTCTAATGCGATAGCTGTCATCCAGCTATGAAGCAATATTCATTCTTCCAAACATGGCAAGCTTTATTGAGCTATCTAGATGAGATTTACATGCCTCGTGTTTCTTTATTTTTCAGAGAGATGCTTTAAATCCGTAACTCCTGTTTTTGTCCATGGTACTTCACCACCAAACAGTAAGCAGGGAAAGCAGAACAGCGAATTTTTAGTAGTGCTAGCAGTAAGCCACATTTTCTTTGTATACCATGTAGAAGTGAATTTTCTAGTGTAATCTTTTCCACGATCTTTTGTAGACTGTTCAAGCTTGATTTCAGGCTTATCAGGTCCTAAACTTTTGATCTGCATTTTCTCTTCTTTCCACCTAAAAAATGGTGTGAGGAGTAGCTGGTCAACTGTATTCATTTTGTATAACAGAAAATGAGCTAGTGATTAAAGTGCTGTGATGGAGTAGGGCAGTGCTTTGAGTCTTGTAGTGATGCTGGCCTTGCTGCCAGTTACTGGGTCAATCGATGGCCCCTGTAAATAAGTAAAAATGAGGTGTAAGTTTTGACACTAGATAGTGCATAAGTAAAAATGAGATGCAAGATAATAATGCACAGAACAAACAGTAGTGAGTAGTGCAACATGGAAATTCTATGAACCAGGCAATGCAGAATGGTAGAATGTCCTAAATGCCAATGGCTTATTATCAAAGTCTCCGAAGTATGCCAGAACGCGCTTTACAGACATGTTATTGAAATACTGCAAGGTGCAATTTAAACAGTTGCCCCATTCTGCATGTTATGTTATTGAAATCCATTTTAACTATAAAAACAGGACCTGCTTACGATGATGGCTTGACTTAGAAGCATTTATCAGATTATCACACTGGCAACATCTGACTCACCCCCGATGAAATGGTGACATTTTAGACCGGGACATTGATCACTGTTTGCCTTTTCACACATAATGCCTGTTGCTTTGCAAATGCATCCTTGCTGGCTGTTCCTGCCCATCAACAGAGCTTGTTAGGTCTCGCCTACGCAGCGCGCATGCGCTGCATAGGCAAAAAGACCTTTTGCAATCGATTCGGCTTTTCAGCCAAAAACGTGCCCGCGTTCCATTGCCTTCAATGGCAACGCGTGCACGTTGGCGATTCACTTGCGGGAGCGAGCAGCTGGCGCCATATGGTAGCAATTATCGCTCCTGGCGCCGCTCGCTCCCGCAAGGGAATCGCACTCCCCCCACCCCTCCCACTTCTTTAACCCGGAGTACTGTTTCACTTTTGCGGCCGCGGCGCGGGGCCGCACTTGTGTTTCAGTGCTTGTTTTTTTATGGATGTGTCCGGGCACCGCGCTGCCTCGCACGGCGCCTGGTTTCATGTTTTTTTTTATGGATGTGTTCGGGCGTCTGGGCCAGTATCCAGTAGGCTTAAAGGGCTAAGCCTAGTGACATAGCTATCCCTACTTTTTTGTTTATGCACTTTTGTTACTTTTTGTCTGACTTTAGATCACTTGTAAAAGCACCGTGATGCCCATGACCATGTTCTCGCTCTAGCAAACTGGATAAATAAAAAGATGCTGTCTCTCTTGAAGGTTATGGTGGGCAGGTTCGGTTTCAGGAACATGCGTATCCTAAAGGGTGTGGTTAGCACGGTAGCAGCGCTGAAGGGGCGAGATGGTGCTAGCGAAAGGGCCTGTTTTGTGAGGGGCTCTCGCAGTGGGGGCGTGTCCTGGTGTCAGTTGCGGGTCGCTCTTGCCACAGCAGTCCAGCCCCGTCCTCCTCTGCCCGGTGTCCCGGGAACCACGCTAAGAAAGGCCACAGAGCTTGGTGGAGCCTGATGGAGCCCTCGGCCTGAGACGGCCATGGAGCTGTGCCTCCCGCTGCTGCTGGGGAGCTGCGGCCTGCTGCTGCATGCTGGCGGTGAGTCCGGTTTAAGGCCTGGGAAATTGGGTGCTATGTTTAGACGTGACGGCGCAACAGGGAGATGTCTGAGGGAGATGTCTGTGAAAGCTGCTGCGGAAGCCCTTCCCGCGCCCCTGGTGTCACCTTACAGCACTCACAGGAACTTTCGGGCGAGTTCAGAGCTGAAGGGAGCACTTTGCTCTTTGTGCTTCCCGAGGCCACAGCCTTTGTCCGGGAGCAGCGTTGTGTGGCTCTCTGGCATCTTCCTGGCTACAGGCGCTGTTCAAAGCATGGTGTATCTTGCACTGGTTACCATGGCCACCGCACTGCAAGCACACTGAACCCTGTCACGATGTGACTGACCTTACGGTCTATTACAGCACCTTTAACATGTAGTTGGAATTGCAGCGCACCAACAGCGCATGCACAGACTGATCGAAAAGTGCATGCACAAAATGCACGTGTACGGACTGCTAAAGGGCCATGTACTAAAGTATAGAGTGCTAGCCACAGCCGAGTGTCTTAATTTTGCAGGCCATGCATGTGAGTGCAGGTACTACAATGTGCACATATATAGAAATGTACAGATGGCTAAAGCTCCTTATTTACAAGCACAGGGTGTCACTTCTCCATGTGTAATGCATGGACTGACTGGGCTATTGTGTCTGCTTGCGGTAGCTCAGATGTACGCATACACTGATTGCCCATGTTCCGTTTCTCCGTACCGATTGCTCATGCTTTGCGTGTGTAAACGAATGGTTGATCCAATACACAATGCTGGACTACTGTAACAGTTTGTATATGTACAGCTTGCTAATTCATCTTGAACATGCACATATAACTTTATCTCTGCTCATCCACTCCTAGGCTCAGTCTGCATATGTGCGAACTACTTATACTTTGTGCACATGCATAGATTGTGTGGCTGTGCACAAACGTAGATCTCATGAGCAGATCTTATGTGAAGGCTTCTCCTGTGTCTTGTGTACCTGCTACCCCTACAGGTAACTCATCTTCGATTGCGTGCAAATGTACTCTCTCTGCTCACATGCTGCTAGAGCTGATTCTGTGGGTCTTAAAATACAGGCTGCTTGTTCGTATCGAGTCTGTGTACACACAGGTTATATATACAGTGTACACGTTAAGGTATTTCTTTTGAAGTATACATGTGCCTCAGCAGTGCGTTCCTTGATAGACTGCCCCTCAAGTGCTGTCATGTAGAGTGTATGTTTCATCTGTATATGGGTACAGACCGCTCATGTTTGTGCTCCTACATGGATTGTCCTTGCTGTTTGCATTTAACCGGCTCTACATGCCGGTCTGTGCCCGCAAAATCTGCACTCTTTACACAATGAATGGATTATACGGCGAGGCTGAACCTTGCTGGGCACCAGGTGTAGCCGAGGAGGCTCTCCCAGTGCTTTGTGCAACTCTCTGTAGTGTCCGTGTACATGGTCTAGGCACTGGACGAGGCGCTAGAAATGGCCTGTCTGCGCGTGAAACAGTCCTACACACTGTTGCCAGTGTGAGTATGTGTTGGTCTGCTTTAGATATGTTCTTGGAATGTTACATTCTTTTTTCAATGGTTGAACCACTTGTATATCGCACGGTGTATACCAGAACACCGAGATAACCAGCCCACGACCTCTGAAAATGCATGCCTTTTCTCTGTTTATGTTTTCATTGAGTGTAAATTGTGCCTTATTTTTGTCATCACTGGTATGTATCTGCTCCTCCTTCTGGTTTTGCGAAGGTCTTTTATATATATTTTTTTACACAGTTTGTGTCCCAGCTGTTGTACGCTTGCATTCCTTTTCGTCTACTAGCTGTACGTGGATCGATCTATTTGTAGGCATTGTTCTTTTTTTCCTGCCACATCAGGATAATTGTTGACTTTTCCACATTATTAATGCCTCTGCATCTCTTTTGTCTCTTTTCAATCCTGTTCTGTCACTGTCTATTTGTTTTATTTCTCCTCTTATGTTTCTCTGCTCTTTTTCATTGTCTCTTATTGTCCGGTTTCACTGTCCCCCTTCCAGAACTGTTCATTTTCATCCTTCCATTTTCTGTACCCAGAAGTTCTACCCCCTGAAGAACGACACTGGCAGAAAGCATCATTAGGAAACTTTTCTCACCTTTTCTGTTGATTGCTCCTAGCAGAATTGTTGTTAAGACTTCCTGCCTCTGATTATTCAGCTACTCAAATAAACTCATGGCCATTCGGGCCCTATGCAAGATCCCAGCACAGATGTCAAGGCCAGGGGTGCACAGGACTGTGTTTTGCACCAAGATCCTTGCAGGTACAATTTCTATATAGGCAATAGGACTACTGACAATGACCAAGAATTAGCAATGCTCTAAGTAGTGTGACCTAGACCTGCCCATGAGATTGGCTGGTAAGCTAGTTCTTTGGTCTACATTCCTATCTCCATTTCCAACTGTGACCATGATCCCTTACAGCCACAACTTCTAGTTAATCTGTCTGCAGGCCTCAGTTACCATACTTAACCATACTCTAACACGTGCCTTTGGCCCCCCTAGACCCTTTACAACTTTTGGTTATGTTCACCATTTCGCCACCCCTGCGCGCGGCAGAGGCACGCATGTATTCCTGACTCACACTACATGACCCAGTGTGTAGTAATTTTATAGCTATTCAATCCCTAGCGGTACATGACCCAGGATAATATGTTGCATGGCTAAACACGTATAAGGTCCCAAAGGCGAGACCGATTGCATTGCAAATGCTTGTTTTTGAAAAGGCATAGGTCTTACTTTACACTGCTGAACGAGCGGAATTTTCGCTTTCGGGTTTATTCATTCGTAGGGTTGCATCATAATCACATGTAGAGAGCACCCACATATAATCCTGTTTCATGTAAACATGTGTGTTAGAAATGTAAACCATGTTAATGCATTTACATGCCATGTTTTAGCAATTATCTAGACGATGAACTAAATAACATAGGCAATAGATGTGACGGCTGGAATTACTCATGTGAAGAAACCTGTGTTACATTCATAATGCTTTTAGTTGTGGTTTAATACTAATGCTTCATTTTAGTTTGATAATCCGCATTAGCAGAATTATAATGTAGTTGTGCTAAACTGAATTTATGTAACATGAATGCTTGAAATACGTTCTTATGTTACGGTTACCTCAAGTTGTAGGCCTGAAATACCAGTCCTTGGTAGTTCTCTTTCTGAATTAACGTTAAATTTCATGTGCACCGTGGATTTGTGCTTTCTCACCTTTTCTCTGCAGGTGGAGAAGCTTTCTTGTAGGAATAGTAATGTCTTTGTTTTAGCAGCTAGGCAAGGAGAGGTTACAATTGTATGCCGTAAGATGATAAGGGACAAGACTCGGTTTCGCACAGAATAAGGCATGGGAACCAAGGGCAAAATGTTGCCGAAGAGGAACCTGGAGAACTCTGTGGAAAAGTCTATCCTAGGCTGTGACCATCATTGGAGTACGTGAACGAAGGGAATTATGGGAAGGGGTGCCTACAATAATTTGTTTTTTTATTTTTTCCTCTGTACCTTTATACCCTTGTACTGAGATGCGTCTATGTCCTTCTATTTTTGTCATTGTAATAAATCTAACTAACCTGTTCCAGTTGTCTGTGGGTTATTAAGTTTCGAGGTGAGTTACCTTGAATTGGTTTGTTGACTCAATTGATTTTCTCCCCTTCACACTTTCATGCTGCTTAAAAGATTCATCAGTTGGCATTTCGAGAAAGATTCAGTACAAATGGGCCCTGCCCTTTCACTGCCATGAGGCTTACAGTATCTGTGCTAGATACAAATGATAGCCAGCAAGTAGTTAATATGAACTCATTTCAGTGCAGATTGCAGGTTAGAAAAATTGAAATTCTAAGAAAAATTCGAGCCTCCTTGAAAGGCATCATTACCATTGTCCTTGTCCGAAATTCTATTATTTAATTGGAAAAACAAGGCACTGATATCCGTTAAAAATACACCAAAGTTAGAATATACCATTCGTATTTTGGTTTGCATTTTTTATCAATCCCAGGGAAGAGGGCTGAAAATCATGCAGAAGTTACTAAATAAAAATATGTGACGTGTTTATGAGGGTGGTTAACAGTACTGGTTGTTAATTCACGATGAAAATGTATGTATAAAATACCTCGAATTCTGGTTGGGTAAAACGAAAATGATTTTCTATAGTGAAAGGTCAGCCAACATCACTTATGCCATTTTAGCCAATTTTCTTGAAAGTGCAGGGGAAGACGAAGAATTCACTGGAAAGAATCCTAAAGAAAATGTGTCCCTAAAAGTTAAGTCAACGGAAAAGCCCTCCAGGGGTTTAAATTATACATCAGGACCAATGTCTCTGAATACAAAGGCCAAGGTTTACACACCTCTTGCCCAGGTTCTCGCATGACACCAAGTGACACAAATTATATAATTAATCAGCTTTTCTCGGGCAAAATTATTTTTGCACTGAAAGCTTACCTGAGCATAGAGCCAAACACATTGTAATGTGTTGTATCAATAGCTGGGTAATATGATAATGCATACAAACATCCATAGGAGTCAGCGTTAACCTAAAATCTACAAAGGGAAGGTTATACTGTTTGGCAGACTTGAGGAGGAGATCAAAGAAAGGCAAAGAATAAGCAGGGGTATAAAAGGAGACTTCCGGAACAAATTGCACTCTTCCTTGAGCCCACAACAAGTGGGTGGCATACAATTGCAGCTTAAGTAGAATCTCTTGCTTCAGTGCATCTACTAGCATTGTTTCATCCAATGTGCTGAAGCGCCTGGGGTGTCAAAAGCACACTATCTGCATTTCTGCCATGTGTGTTAGATTCAACCCTGTCCATCACACCACATCACCTGAGATTTCCAATACCTAGTCCCAATCAGCAAGAAATAAACACGTCTCCATGCTACTGCCAAA
Organism: Calotriton arnoldi; assembly: GCA_963921515.1. Lineage (NCBI taxonomy): Eukaryota > Metazoa > Chordata > Amphibia > Caudata > Salamandridae > Calotriton > Calotriton arnoldi. The sequence goes on along the minus strand of CAWUFW010001642.1, from coordinate 562,059 downwards.
TTCCCACACAACCTATGTGCTCTTGACAGCATGCCTGTCATATTAATAATTCATATTAAATAGGTGCAAGTCTTAAGACCCCTGCAGTAAAAGCCTACAACAGAGCACAAATGAAAATACATGGATTCAAAAAGCAGTGATTTGGCATTCTCAGGTACAGATTCTGATGCCTAAACCTATCTAATGGTAGACTCTGACCATTTCATGATTATGACATGATTGTTTTGTGTTGCACATTGCTATACGAATTGTGATGTTCCTTGAGAAATACCCAAACACTATCACAAGGTTCACACCAACCCAACCCCTAACCCGGACACAGACTCACGGCATGGATGTATAAACAAACAGAAGATTCGACTGAATGGAATGTCTTTACTTGGAAGTGCCACACACACAGCAACACATTACCTGCATGTGTTAACAAAAAGCATTTGTATCTCAGTGCTGCAACATTTGGCCATGCACACAGGTACAAGAAAGTAAATACAGAAAAATCAAATGAATAGATGAGTCGAACACTGCAGGTTTCTTCTAATTTGCCATGCTTTGTGAAAAAGGAAAACAGTGACCAAGTAACAACAACCACGTACGCCACCATGGCAGGGCCTCAAGCCACCCCCCCCCCCCCCCCCAACTACCGCCACAGCACTGCAGGTCCTGAAAGGCTGCCCAAACCGAACCAGTACGTACGCCACCATGGCAGGGCCTCAAGCCAGCCCCCCCCAACTACCGCCATGGGCAGGCACGGCAGATTCATCACTAAAACTTCTAATTGAAAAATGGAACAACTGCACTGCTGGTGCATGCGTGGAATCTCTTAATTCAGCTACGCTACTACTGATCAACAGGCCACATGGACACTCTGTAAACGTCTGTGCAGCGCTTTAGTGCATGGCTTTATAAAACATGGAAGATCTAAACAACATACCTGTCCTTTCCCTTTATTCAGTCTACTACTTGTTACATCACCACTACTCATCTGTAGTAATCGTGGTACTCTGAAGATGTTGGCCCTGTTCACTGATGTCACTTCCGGCGCAGCCAGATGTGCGTTGAACTTTGCGAGGCCACTGTGCACCTCCACCTGCGACTCCATCCAGGGGCCGAGAGTGAGCGCTTCAGATGTACAATTAAAACACTGATTCCCTCCAAGTATTGCAGGTGACTGATTCGATCGGAAGGAGACACTCTCCCATCCACCCTATCATTCTTTGCTTCACACCTCTGCTAATGTATTCTACTTGCTCCTAAGAACTGCCTACTTTCTTTGGTAACAATACAAATATTCACAGTATTTAACATTTAATGCAGGGCAAACTAAGTACTACTTTGAAACTGGGACTTAGTTTTAAACGGTATGGTTTATTATTGTGCATTTTACCGACACTGCAACATTGAAAGTCTAATTTCTCCCGCATCGATTAAAACCGACAGGTTTTTCCAGGAGGCAGCTCGAGCTGTTATTGAAAGGCCGGTGTGCTTTGCTCACAAATGTATTTCTCATGTATTCATTTTTATATAGCGCTTTTGTAAGATGCTGCAGGCCCCAAAATGCGCCTGAGCGCGTGTTGTTGTGGTGTGCCGAGGGATGACAAAAACAATTAATACTGTCCATTGCTACTGGAAACAGGTTCATTTATTTCTAGAGCCGTGAGCTATTTGGGACAGGATGCGGCTTAACAGCCTTTGGAACTGCGGATCGGTGTTCGAGTCCCGGCGTCGGCTCAACACCATGTGATTCGGGGCAAACCGCTTAATCCCTGCGTGCCAAAAAAAGAAACACGCACACTAATCTCACCTTCTACTGCAGCTGGCGTCCATGGACCGACTTCGTGCTATATAAAAATGCAAAAACGCGTTTTATTGTTATAAAATGAGTTGCTTATTCCTGGGCACAATACTAACAGCAAGCCTTGTTCATCGCTTTTAATCCAATGTACTAGAAATGTATTTTTTCCTTAGCAGTTTTAATTGTATCCAAATCGCTTCACTTGTAACACAGTTATTTTAACCAGCTCAAAATATTTCGATCTCCACCTCCTACGAATGAATAGTCATCTGCCCGGGTTTCGATTTTAATATGCATTACGAGCTGAAATTTTAATATCACCTTATACTGCACATGCAAAGTAGTTAATTATTATAATTACTGATTCCGCATATTATCTGATATGAAAGCAGAAAGCAATTGTCCTTCCCTTTCTGACACTTTATACATTGCTTCAGTAATAAACACCAAACATTGCAGTCTTGGCCTGTGTGACTCGCCAAAAAAGTGCTTCGTAACCTGGAATGTAGCGGGATCAGCAGTACCCGGTAGCGCGTAGCGGTGTGAGTGGGAGGCACGGGGGATGAGACACGAGTCGCGACTCGGCACTGCCCTGTGTCAGACTTGATTACAGGCATAGTACTCTGCTGCTCAAAGAAAGCCACCACCCCCCTCCCCGGCCCCAACTACTGCCAAGGCACAGCCTTTGAGGCCCAGTCCTCAAAGGCTAAACAACCAACAATGTTATGTACGCCACCAGGCCTGTACGCCACCAAGGCAGGGCCTCGTCGATCGCAGGTGACAAAATCAGTGCCCCTATAATTAGGAGGTTGTTGTGGGGGTGGGTCGCACTCGCTTACCTTTGTCACATTAGTGTCCTCAACGTTCTCGAGCCGGGCTCCAGGACTGCAGTGCAGAATTGCAGAGACAGCGTGGCAAGCAACAATATAGCACGCAGGCACACGCCAAACTGAAACTGGAAAATACTGGATTTGGTCTTTGGACTCCTCCCTCCGATCCCAGCAACCAATCACTTGCAAAACAAGCAAGTTGCAACTGTTGCTGGGTCTCGTGGAAGAGGTAAAGGCCACTGCCACACCCCCACACATCTCTAAACCTGCCAGACTGCCCCGCCCACAGCCATTGGAATTAACGGAGGGCCTCCAACTCATCCCTGGGCCAAGCGAATAACGCCCAAAATCAAAATGTTATTCTGGCAGTGAGACACAGGCTGCACCCACCAGTGTGTCACTGCCCTGCTTTCTGGCTCCAGGTCGAAGAAATCTTCGCCCAGCCAAAAGCATGCGCAGAGCAAGGGCCATCCTCCCCCACCCCCTTAAAGAAAACCACAAATTTGCATGTTTTTTCACGAGCAGCCAGCACAATTTATTGCTAGCTGCTCAGTGTTCCATCAGGCATTTTTTTTTAGTCCCCCAGGGTGGCAGGGCGACGTCCATCTCGCCCGTGGATACCAGCCGCCCCTGTCTCTGAGTGAGACTGTGAGTGGGTGCGTGAGTCTCTGAGTGTATCAGTGACTGGGTACATAAGTCTGTGAGTGGGTGTGTGAGTGTCTCAATGGGTCTGTGAGTGAGAGCTTAAGTCTCTGAGTGGGTGAGTGAATGGATGCATGAATGAGTGTCTGAGTTGGTCTGTGACTGGGAGGGTGAGTGTCTGGGTTTGTCTGTAAGTGGATGCGCGAGTCTTTGAGTGGGTGAGTGAGTGGGTGCCTATATATCTGAGTGAGTCTGAGTTGGTGTGTGAATCTCTCAGTGTATGAGTGAGTGACTGAGTTCATAAGTCTCTAAGAAGGTCTGTGACTGAGTGTGTGACTGACTGTATGGGTGTGTGTGTGTGTCTGAGTGGATCTATGAGTGGGTGTATGAGTGTCTCAGTGGGTCTGTCAGTGGGTGTGTGACTCTCCGAGTGAGTCTGTAAGTGGGTGCATGAGTATCTGTGTGGGTCTGTGAGTGGATGCATGAGTGCCCAGGTGGGTCTGTGAGTGGGTGTAGGAGTCTCTAAGTGGGTCTGAGACTGAGCGCATAAGTCTACGAGTGGGTCTCTAAGTAGGTGCGTGAGTGTCTCTGTACATGGGTGCGTCACTCTCCGAATGAATCTGTAAGTGGGTGCATGAGTACCTGAATGGGTAAGTGAGTGGGTGCATGAGTATCTGACTGGGTATGTGGCTGGATGTATAAGTGTGTGAGTGGGTATGTGAATTGGTGTATAAGTGTCTGAGTGAGTTTGAGAGTGCGTACATGAGTCTGTGACAGTGACCAGTGAGTGTGTACAAGTATATACATATTTTTATATTCCCACCAATATTCGCGAAGACGTTGCAATATTCGCGATGTCCCCGCGATGGTACACACAGGAACCGTGCTGGCGTTGTCGCTAATATCACGCGTGATTAAAAAAAATCAATTTTGGACACATAACTTGTGTCACTAACACCCCCATTTTTCAAATATGGGGTCACAGTATCTCTACCCTGACCCTTTATGTTAGCTTTGGGACAAATTTTCAGCCCCGGGAACCGTTTCTGATAGATAAAATGGTGGCCGCAACTTTCCTCTCAGGTTGTGTCCAGCCCATCAGAGCATTGCCCCTGGCGCAGCGCATTCGCGATTTACAGCGAAATTGACGTGAAATATCCGCGACTATTCCAAAACCGTTGCAAAATATCGGCGGGCAGTGATATCACTATATTGTTCGGCTTTAATTTCTCAAAATCTACTGAACGGATTTGCTCCAAATAACAAAAAGCACAATCTGCGTAACAACATCTACCCTTATGCCAAATTTGGTGTAATTCCATCCAGCGGTTCGGGGTGTAGGTTCGACAACGTAGTCCTATGGGAATTAACATTACCAAAGCACACTTATTTTGCGCCCCTACTTCTCGGTCCCCACTGCACAGACCACCCTCAAATTGACACACACAACCTACTTTGACACTTTTTTGGGAAAATTTCATGAAGATTGGTCAAACAACAGCAAAGTTATAGGCAAGTCAAAAAATGCTTTTTCAATAGAAACTAGGTCCTAGCTATAACTACATAATGGCGACTGCCAGTAGGTAATACATATACATACATACATACTGAGCTTTTTATATATATATATATGTAACCAAAAACGCCCAGAAGCTTGAGGCCGCACACAGCTGCAGGTGAGTTACAAACTCCATTTGAACCAAGCAGGCAGCTTAACATCCCTTTGAAGTCCATGGCCTGACGCGTTTCGATGCCGCTGTTTGCATCTCCTCAGAGGCCGTGTCAGCGGAGGCGGTATATGGCTGCCGCATTTATATATATATATATATACAGCGCTTCAAGCTGATAACGGGACACGGACACCAATTTCGTGCTGGTAATTTATTTCTTAAACTTTACATGGCAAGATGACGCGTTTCGCCCACCTATATATTCCGATTCCTTCCTGTTACTTTATTTATTTTATTTATTTTATGAGTTTTATAGAGCGCGAACCAGACCCGTTAGGGTATCAGAACGCTTTACAGAGAGACATATGCATGTACAGAATAGGCATAGCATCATCAGTTACAGAGCGAAAGAAAGAGACAGGGTGCTGAATCTACAAGGGAGGTAGGGCACGTATTTACAGAATAAAATATCCAAGTACTCAAGACGAGGTAACGTATTTATAGATTGCGTTAGTCAATGATCGTTTCTGAAGGGGCGAGGTAGATGATCCAGAAGGAGGCAGTAGACTGCCGTAGATCAAAGTTGATGTGGAGGAAGAGGCAAGTTTTAAGCAAGAAATTTGCCCATAAGGAATGTTTTGGCATCCTTTTTGAAGCGAGAGAGAGAGGGGATTCTTCTGATGTCAGGAGGGAGAGAGTTCCATATTCTAGGAGCAGCCCCTGAGAAAGCTCGGTTGTAGTTTTTTTTTTTTTTGAAAGCGTGCAGGTTGGAGCAGAAGGTCTCTGGCAGAACGGGAGTTTCTGTTTCCTCCGGAGATCACAAGTTTCTGCCTCAGATATGCAGGGGAGTTCGAATATAAGGCTTTGTGCGTGATGCATGCTACTTTGAGCTGTATTCTTGCCTCCAGGGAAGCCAGTTGAGAGCTTTCAAGTGTGGGGAGATATGGTCGTATTTCCTCGTGCCGGTGAGTAGTCTGGCGGCTGCATTGAGGCAGGCTTTTAGAGGTGCCAGGGAGATCTTGGGTAGACCCGAGAGGGTAGAACAGCCGTACTCCAGTCTAGATATGACAAGTGCTTGGACTGCCGTTTTTAGGTCGGGAGCGTTGAGGAAGGGTTTCAATTTCCTGAGGTAGCTCAGGTGGAATCTGGCAAATTTGGCCATTGAGTTGATGTGGTCACACATGTTCAGGTTGCTGTCAAGGGTGATTCCCAGCGATTTGGCCGAATCCACGATGGTCGGTGGGCAGTTCAAGGCTGTGATAGCTTTAACCCATGATTTAATCTCAAGGTTGGTATTGGGCGGGCGATCAGGAGAAATTCGGTTTTATTTGCGTTAAGTTTGAGTTGGTTGGAAGCGAGCCATTTGACGGTGTGTTCCAAGGCATCGTTCAGGGAGAGGATCTCTTCGAGAGATGAGGTTTTGATGTAGATCTGAGTGTCATCAGCGTACATATGGTAGGAGATATTAGCAGTGCGTAGTACTTCGGTAAGCGGTTCCAGGTAGAGGTTGAAGAGGGTGGGGGACAGTGTTGAGCCTTGAGGGACTCCAACCGTGACCGGGGATGGTGCCGATAGGATGTCGTTGACGAGGAATCTCTGGGACCGGTTTTGGAGGAAGGATCTGAACCAATCTAGAACGGTGCCATCCAAGCCCATCCGGAGTTTGAGGCGTTCAAGTAGTTTTTCATGGTTGACCGTGTCGAAGGCCGAGGATAGGTCCAGGAGGATGAGGAGACAAGTTTTGCCTTGGTCAAGAGCTTGGAGAGCGTCATCAACGATGTGGAGCATGGTGGTTTCGGTGCTGTGCCCTGGTCTGAATCCGGATTGGAAGTCATCGAGTAGGTGGAAGTTGTTGATGTGTTGACTTAGCTGCTGCTGCACACATTTCTCCATCACTTTGGCCAAGAGGGGATGTTGGAGATGGGTCTGAAATTGTCTGGGGAGGCAGGATCCAGCGACGGCTTTTTCAGAATGGGAAGGACTTGACCGGCTTTTAGAGGGCCCGCCACCGTGCCCTGCTGGAGAGAGGCGTTAATTATTGTAGTCCAGCTAGGAATAATGGATTGGGTGACGACAGCAAGGCAGTTAGAAGGGAGCGGGTCATTAAAGTGGTTATTGGGTTTTAGGGAGGATAGGATTTTGGACACTGAGTCATCGTCGTAGAGTTTGAAGTCAGTCCAGTGAGCATGGTATTTGGGTGAAACCCGTAGGGGCGACGTGGCTGGAGGAGGCTGGTCAAGAGGTGTTTGAGGGTGTGTGATGGATTTGAGTTTGTTTCGAAGGGCTGAGATTTTGTCAGCAAAGAAGGAGGAGAATTCCTCTGAGGAAATGAGAGACTTCGGGGTTTCTTTTGAAGTTTTGGCCAATTTATTAGATTGGTGTTTGACCAGCTCGAATAGCTTGTGGGGTCTGTTCTTGGCTTTCTCTAGTGCAGTTCTGAAGAACTCTTTTTTTGACTTGAGTATGTTTCTGTTGTAGACATTCCTGGCTTGGCGGAGGAGTTTAAGATGTGTGGAAGAGGGGTGCTGCCTCCAGGATCTTTCTGCTTGTCGGAGGGTTCTCCTCTCGTTGTTGAGAGATCGAGTGAACCAGGGGTTTCTGTCTTTGATTTGGGTTCTTTTCAGTTTTAGTGGGGCTAGGTCGTCCAGGATGTTCGAAATGGTTGCAGAGTAGTGATCGTTAAGGCCGCTGACTGATGTGATATGCAGGGGGGGAGGTCTGATTTACAGCGAGCCTCGAGTTCCCTGCGGTCCAGATTCTTAGTGTCTCTGATCCAGCGTTTCGGAATCACCGGTTGCGGTGCCCATGTCTTGTGGGTGTCAGGTAGAAGGAAGGTGATGGCGTGGTGGTCAGACCAGTCGCATGGGTCTAGAGAGATAAGCTTGACTGTTGATTCTTTGGAGATAATCCAATCGAGAGTGGCCCCTTTTGCGTGAGTTGGTAGTGAGCAGGCTTGGGTCAGGGCTTGATCGGCCAGGAGGTCCTTGATGGCGTTGACATGCGGATCCTTTGGATCGTTCCAGTGCAGGTTAAAATCACCGAGGAAAATATCATTGGCATTATTGGAACTCTTAGCTGTGATGATTTCCATGAGGTGGTCAGTGAAGGAGTCGTTCCTGCCTGGGGGGTGGTAAAAGATGTGCAGGTTGCACAGTGGGATGGAGTTGCTGAGAATAGCGAGGGCGAGGTATTCGCAGGCTTCAGTGGTGTCCGCCAGAAGTTCCGTGACCAGAAGGTTAGAGCGGTAGATGCAGGCGATGCCTCCTCCTTTCTTGTTAGATTGTCTGTCTAGCCTTGTGACGATGTAGTTAGGAGGGACTAGGAGGTCCAGGTATGGAGATGAGGATTCGTTGAGCCATGTTTCTGTGAGGATCGCTAAGTCAAGATTTTTGCGAAGGATGAGATCAGCAATATCTGCAGCGTGCTTAGCTGCCGACCGGCAATTGATCAAGAGACCAGATAGAGAGGATTTGGCAGGAGGTTTAGGAGTCTGGGCGGACAGGCGAACAGGTGCTAGATTACTCTTGACCACAGTTCTATTGCGGAGGGAAGCTGGTCTGTTGGGGTTGATAGTAACTGTGCAGATGGCGTGTTCGGTCTTAGCGTCTAAAGGGTGAGGGATAGCTGGGGTATAGTTGTGGTCTCGGAGGATGGCAAGGATTTCAATTTCAGTGAGATCTAGTGGGCTTGGAGTGGCGGAGGAGGGGTTGTAGGAAAGGACAAGAGCACGGGTTTCTTCCTCTGAGAGGTGGCATGGGTGCTTGCGGGACGACGATGTCTCAGGGATAGCGGAAGAGGTTGTTTAGTAAGCTCTGGCAAATGGGGGGGGGGTGGCGTTAGGCAGGGGCATAAGGTTGGCGAGGGAGAGTTCAGCAAGGTGGAGGAGGTTCATTAGCTCTAGGATGGAGGTATGAATGTTCTGGGTTAGTTTGGCGGCTCTGGCGTGCAGAGAATCGATGTCTCTATAAGAAGGGGGTGCCAGCGGACAGGGGGGGCAGTGGTTCGGGTGCAGTTCTGGCAGCGTGAGTAGGTGATAAGGGGGAAGGACTAGTACAGTCTGTGTTGAAAGCCAAAGGATCTATGTTGGGGCCGTTTTGCAGGTTGGATTGAGTGCAGGAAGGGCAAGCGGGACTTGTATCGTAAGTCATTGGGGGCATATTGGTGACATAGTCTACCTGGGGAGTTAGTAGAGGGGGGACCAAAGGTCTCGGAGTGATTCTGTTGGCGGGGTCGGGAGGCGTGCTGGAGTCAATCGGGTGGACAGTGGGGGGAGCCCTAGGGGTGGTTTGAGAGTGGCTGGCCATGCAGGATAGGCTGGTTGAGGACTCAACGGTGTGGGAAAGGTAAGCGCGACCTGTATCGTAGGTCGTTGGGGATGTACCAGTGACATGGTCTGCTTGGGAAGCTGGTAGGGAGGGGACCAAAGGTCTAGAGGTGATTCTGTTGACAAGATCGGGAGACGTGCTGGAGTGGTTAGGGTGGCCAGTGTTGGAAGAGCTTAGAAGGGTTTGTGGGTGGCTAGACATGTTGGTTGGGCTGGATAGGCTGGACGAGGGCTCATCAAGGCAGGGGTTAAATACCCTACCAGTGTTGAGTATGTGGTTTCTGAGGAGGGTAAATAGGTCTGCAAATTTATTCAGGTTTTTGGTTGAGGCTTGGATCAGAATGATGCCGTTTTTGTAGAGAGTGATGGTGAGGTCAGCTCGCAGGGTTGAGGAGGGTGCTATAGTTAACTTAGTGCCATACGGAATGTTTTTAGTAGCACGGACATTGAGGTGGTGAGCGAAGGTTTTGCGCCAGGCAGATGTTCTTCTGGAGTAGAAGATGAGGTCGTTAATGACTATGCCGTTGTCTGCGTTGTAACGCAGGTCAGAGATCAGTGTCTCAGGGTGTCTTTTCAGGGTGGCATGCTTGAAGGATTTTGAGGCGGTTTTGGAGAGGTTAGGGGGGTAGACAAGAGTGTACGCGTTTTCACCCGTATCGCACAGGCCAGGCCTAGCCATGGTGGCTCGGGTGGGCTGCTCAAGCAGCAAATATAGATAGTTATGCAGCAAGGTAGGCTGCCCACTGTGCAGGAACCCGAGTTGCACTGTGACAGTATCACCGGGGAGCACACTATTATTGAAGGAGCCTGGGTGGCATAATCAGGAGGTGAGGATAATCATGTTGTATTGGGAGCTCAAGCATTTCAAGGTCAGGCAATAGAAGATGAATGGAGTGTCTTCATACAGTCGCCATTTTAGGTCAGGCAAAGAGCAGTCTGCCGGTGATGTGGTTAATGTGGAGATACCGACAGTAGTATTTTTTAAGTTCAAAATGTTTATGAAGATGTTATGTTTACACGAGACAAAACGTGGGCACTCCAAATAACGTGTCAATTCGTAATTTTTATTTGCAGCAGTCCAACACTGACGCGTTTTGGCTGACCTTCAGCCTTTCTCTCTCTCTATATATATCTATATCTATATATATATATATATATATACATACACACATATATGGATTACATTCCGAAAAACATAGAATGTACATATGGAGATAATATAAAACACTTGAATATAAACTTGATTTGATTAAGCTTTACTGCTCTGAATGAAGGTGATATTTTGCAGTGTTTTCTTCCTAAAGTGTAAAATGAGTTAAGTCTGTGCAACGCTCCCATTCATGTTTTATTCTTTAACAGGATCTTATTTTTCTTGGGCACCTAATTATTGCAAGACGGTAGCAACTTAATGCAAGTATCGATGTAGATAGGGTGGTCTTAATCACAAAGGCACAGAAAAAACGAGTAAATTGGATGGTTTGCTGCAGTGTAGCCAGAGTCTAAGAGAGCAACTCAGAGTTCAAGGAAGGCAGGCAGAGTTCACACTGAGGAGAATTTAGGCTTGATTTACAGTTTGGTAGATGGGATACTTCGTCACAAACCTGACGGATTTCCGATCAACCATATTACAAGCGCATTATAACCTACAGCACTTGTAATACAGTGAATGGGTGTCCTTCAAGTTTGTGACGGAGTATCTCATCCCCCAAACTCTAAATCAGAACTTCTCAATCGTGCGTGAAACAATGTGACTTAGCTTTCGGAAGTGAGTTTGAACCCTCATTACCTGAGAGACATAAGTTGGAAGAATTTTAGTTTTAGAAGTATTTTACAGCTGTTTCTAACATTGCTATTTATTCATGTACTAAGGATCCACAGTATAGAGTATGTATTCAAAGCATGTGGAATTATGGAAGATTCATTGCTAGAGAATAAATAGAGATTACATTTTTTCCTTGTTTTTCTTTCATGGTGTCAGATGTATTTTGTTGATTAGGTTACCTACCACATTGGATTTAAGCATTGTTTTGTGATGGAATAATACAACGTCATCTTGGTCTGTTAATTGGTCTTCCCAAAATAATCTCTGAATGCAGCATGCATTTTATATACGTCACTAACCAGGAACACTGAAGAAATGTACATGTTCATTTATCACTGCTGACCAAGTTAAGAACCTTTTGGTTGCAACATTTATTTATGCTTTCAACTGTCTTGATAATTACCACAGGAATTCTAGCAAACTGTGTAATTACCTCAGTCGCGGACTCCAGGAGCATATGCTTCGGCGCAATGGGTCTACAGTAATGTGGAATTGAGAAACGTAGATGAAGCCCTTCTGAAGTGGATGCTTTTCCATCTTTTCCTTTTACTTCACTACTTTCTCCCTTATGCCTGCAGTAATTCTCAATATCCCAGATCTGGAGAAAGAGAAAGTGTTATGAAATATTAGGAACACTCAGAGTTGCACGCCCAAACAGATACAGGTTTACAACATTTGAATAATATTGCACAATGTTATGCAGGCTTTTGAGCACTGCTGGGTGTGTCTGTTAAAGTTACACAAAGTCTTTGGGGCCTATGAGGAGTCAGCAATTACTCCATTGTTGTTATCTGCAAACCCTTGAAGTCATACTCAAAGATCAACAATATTTAACTCTGCACTTCAGTAAACACTATCTACTACTATGCTCTGAGAGTCAGGGGTAGTGTCTAGTCAAGACACAATTTCATGATAGAAATAAAAATACTGTCTTTGGCCCTGATTTCAAGTGGCCAGAATAGTGTGTGGTATTTACCACACTTGTAATTACCAGTACCCCATAATAAATATTTAATATTCCAAGTCATAGTGAGAAAAATGGTGAAGTACATGCAGAATTGTGTTTTGCAAAAAAGTCTCCTTTTATCGGTATTGACAGGGCATTATTGTCCCTCTCCCCTGCCCCCTACCCTTTACATTTATCCAGCTCTTGCATTCTGAAATTTGCCTGGTGAAAGCTGCAGGGAGGTGGAGGTGTTTGCAGCAAAATCTATAATTCATACCCCTGTGTAAACACGGGTTTGCACTAAGATCGAAATTTACAGGCCCCCTCATAATAGGGGCCTAAGTTTAGATAATGCATCTATTGGGACAAAGTATTACTTACCAGTCATGACACCATTAAAAAGGTAAGTTTACTTTTAAATTAAAATTAGCAAAAATGTAAATTGGCAAGCAGTACATACTTATTGTAATATTTAAACTTCTAAAGGCATATCGATAGTAAATAAATCATTAAAAAAATTGTTCAATATAAGTATAAACATTATTGAATACAAATAAAACTGATTAAAAATATAAAATATTCTGAGATTTGTAAATGTTGAATACAATACTAAAATGCAAATGTAAGTGATATACAATTTTAGAGAAAAAACATAAAGCAATTTTTGTACACCAAGTAAAAACAATTAAGTACACATTATATTCATAAATAATATAAATTGTAAAAACACTTGAGAAAATGTATAGATCAAGCATTGTATTTAAAAAGTATTTAGCATTGTAAAGCATTGCGTGCCACCTTTCATATTCTTCAGATCAGTGACAGGGAAGAAAAATTCAATTAATGATAGGAAGGGAAAGTCAAGAGTACAGTTGGACATGGTAAGTAACCCTGTCCAAAATTCTTGAATTGTGACTCATTATCTGTGTTGAGTTTAGTCAAAGGCAACTTAGAAGGGTTCAATTCTCAAACTTTTTTTGAGCTACCTGTACTTGAGTTCAGATTTCAAGGTGGGATTAAAGACTTTCTAGATCCTACGTCTTTGTACACCCAAAGTTCTGCCTCCGTGTTTCATCCTTTCGAAAGACTGTTTGTTAGTCAGATGAATAAGATTTGAGAGGTGGCCTCTTGGTGAGACGAAAGGAGGTATTGGTTTCTGAAGCTACAGAGATCCTTTTCCACAGTATACTTTATGGATGGTGCATAAGATAATGAATTTAATTCCAGCACCTACTTGGAGCTAATGGCATGCAAGTGCATCATATTCCAGTAGTCAAGGAATGCCTTGCATGAGGAGTATCATCAGCTGGACTGTAAGGTCATCATGAAGAAGTGGCAGGACTTTTCAAAGAAGAGTGAGTCACCACCTTTGCCCCTAGGTTAACTTGGGGGCAAGGCGGTTTTGAAAGTGAGTTTAGTATCAAAAAGAGTCCCCAGATTCCTTCTTTTGGTAAGAAGGTCAGAATGGTTCTGAGGCCAGGGGCATTTAAAGGGTTGTTAAAAGGACACAGGCGGGTTGGACAGGTTGGACATGGGCGGGGTAGTTGATCAGTATTAATGGGCTGGCATAATCGGATTTTCAGAAGGGGAGATGAGAGCATCCTTCAGAGGGCCAGGAACCATTCTGGAGAGAAGGATGGCATTGATCAGGTTAGTTGTATCCATCGCAAGGATCCACTTGTGATTTGGATGCCTTTTTTGATGGCTAGACTTAGAACATCAAGAGTTTTCAAAGTTTTAAATATTTGAAGATAGACTGTAACCTCGTGTGTAGACAATCCCAGGAAAGTGTTGATGGAATGAAGGATTTTGACAATTTTATAATTTTATTAAACATGTTTTACTGTGTTGCTGAAATACTTTAGAATTACATTTAAGGGCACTTGGGTGGACAATTCTTGGGAGCTATTGAAAATTTCTGCTATTTGGCTGATTAAAATGACATGGTTGTGACATGAGATGAAGGCAGTACCTTAACTTCTGATTTTCATGACTCTCATGTTTTCATGGTGAAGCCACTGTTAACAAATTTGTTAACCTGAACTTGCTTTCAATTTTCGTTTCTTTATGGCCTATTATTGCTTTTATTATGTACTAGCCAGCATATGATGGTGGTTCTGTGGATTTATGATAGTGGTTATCTTGGCTTATAAAGGTGGGTGTGTTGGCTTATGTTAGTTGTGTGTACGTGCTGGCATTTGATATGAGTTGTCTGTAAGTATGATGGTGGATGTGTTGGAATAAAATGGTGGCAGTTTTGGCATCTGATGTTGGTTGTATGTGTGTGTGATGGGTGTATTACAATATGATGGCAAGTGTGTTTGTGTATATTGTTAGCTGTGTGAACACATGGCGGGTTTGCTCTTATATGATGGTGATTCTGTTGATGTTGATGGATGGTATGTGGACGTATGATGTTTGATGTGTTCAGATAAGATGGTGGGTGTGTTGGAGTATGAATATGAGTGTGTCGTAATATGACGTTGGTTGTGTAGCTACATAGTCATGAGTGTATTCTGTCATAGTGGTTGTGTGGACGTTCGAGGAAGGATGAGTGCACCTATAAGCTTGCTTGTGTTTACATATGGTGGTCGATGTATTAGTGTATGTTGATGGCTGTGTGGATTTATGATAGTGGGCGTGTTGATGTATGACAGTGAAGAGCCTATTCACAAACTGCATTTTGTAGTACATTTATCAGTACTTATCAGCTATAATACAACAGAAACATCAATTTACCTCATTAGTGACTTCAGGTATCCCCTCAGTCGATAGCCATTTACTAAAATTTGAATCTCATCACTCCCCTTTTATCTGTGCTCTATTCTATAGACCCCCACATCACATGCCTACATTCCCCCAGCTGTTAGGCGACATGATCGCCGAACTGGTTGTTAATCATTCTAGAATCTTGATAATTGGAGACTTCAACTTTTGGCCCAACGATGTACGGGAAAGCTCCTGTTCTATTGAACTCACTGATCTCCTAGCGGGAATGAATTGTACCCAGCATGTAAAGGCAGCCATCCATATCAAGGGGCACATCTTAGACCAGGTTTGGACTTCCAACCTGGAAATTTCCCACATGCTGATCTCCCCTTGTACATGGTCGGACCACCATTTTTTCACCTTTTCCATCTCCAGTGTCCCCCCGACCAAAGCTCCTCTGTCAGGAAGTTTCATGGCTAGAAACTGGGGTCGGGTGGACATCGATGAATTTTGCTCCTTGCTAACTGCCTCAGCCCCCACTGCTCAGGAGGAGTCCCCCACACCCAGGCAGAAAACATCAACACCTGGCTTGAATCAGCCAGAGACAGCATAGCCCCCTGAGGAAAATTAAAATTAAGAGGCCCCATGACGCTCAACACTGGTTCTCTGACGACCTAAAAGCGAAGAAACTGGCTCTGAGACAAGCTGAACGTAGGTGGAGATGCGATTATTGCTCCGATAAAAAGGCCGCTTTTGTGTCCTTACTCAGAGATTACAAAAGTGCTATCCTCCAGACCAAAGCAGAATATTTTTCCTTAAAAATATTAAAATCAGCCAACAAAGCCAAGGACATCTTCTCTATAGTGGATGAACTTGCTAAGCCAGATCGAGTCATTGCAAAACCTGCTCCATCACAACTTTTATGCGACTCTCTCAACTAATTTTTCATCGAGAAAATCGCCACCATTAAGGCTAGTATCCCCAGGTCTATCTTACTCTTGGCCCCTCTGTGTCTACACACAAACTCCCTTCATCTTGATCGAATCCCTTCAATCACTAGAGATGTTTTCTTTGCCCTACTTAAAAAGGTCTGTTCTGGTTCCCCTACGGATAGTTGTCCTCCCCACATCCTTCGGGAAGTTTTTCTTTCCTTTCCGGACCCCCCCCCTATCGCTTTTAAACAACTCCCTTGCTCAAGGTACTGTTCCTAACTTATTTAAAAACGCCGAAGTTGTCCCTATTCTGAAGAAACTCAGCTCTGACCCCTTGATCCCCAGCAATTATCGTCCCATCTCCTTGCTGCCTTATTTAGGCAAAATTCTAGAAGCCCATGTTGCCAACTGTCTCAGTTCCTTTGTAGAGCAATCTCATTAACTGGACTCCCATCAAGCAGGTTTTAGACCTGCACATTCCACTGAGTCAGCAATCTTGGCAGTCTTGGACGAACTTAGAAGGGGGGCCGACCAGGGCACTACCCAAGCCCTGGTGCTCCTGGATTTGTCGGCCGCCTTTGACACGGTCGAGCATCACCTTTTGATCGACCGTGTCGGCAGCGCCGGGATCCAGGGTCTGTCGCTGAAGTGGATCTCCTCCTTTCTCAGCAACCGCCTCCAAGCAGTCCGCCTTGCTAACTTCTCTGCAGAAAAAAGAAAACTGACCTGCGGGGTTCCACAGGGCTCTTCCCTCTCACCCCTTCTTTTTAACCTGTATATTTCACCCTTGATTCTGGCCCTGCGTAAGAGAGAGGTCGTAACTTTTAACTACGCTGATGACCTTCAGCTAGTGTTTAATATCGACTCATCTGTATCATCGGTTGCGAGCTTCCAATCCACAATGAGTTTTATGAGTGACTGGATGAATGTCAACCAGCTCAAACTTAACCCTGATAAAACCGAGCTGATTCTCACTGGTGGCCCAGCCAATCGGTGGAATTCTAATTTCTGGCCTCCACTACTGGGGAGTCCCCCACTCCCAGCCAGCTCTGTTAAAAGCCTGGGAATTGTGATCAGTAATGATCTAACTATGAAGGCCCAGATCAGCTCAGTGGTCTCCGCTTGTTTTTTCCATCTGCGAAGAATCCGGAAGATCAGCAGATTCTTGACCACCGAGGCCCTTACCCAGGTCGTCCTTGCCCTGGTAATTTCGCGTATTGATTACGCAAATTCCCTGTATGCTGGTATACCAGCATACCAATTACATCGTCTGCAATTGGTGCAGAATCAAGCGGCCAGGCTAATCCTTGGTCAGCCTAAGCACCATCATGTTAGACCATTGTTGAAGAGCCAGCATTGGCTTCCTTTGTCCCAACGCTGTCTCTTCAAGTTAGGCTGCACCATTTATAAAGCCCTCTCAGGACGCGGCCCTGCTTTTATCGCTTCAAAGATACAGCGGTATGTCCCCTCTCGCGACCTACGCTCTTCTAACAAGAACCTGTTGACCCTCAACTCCTTCAAACGTAAGAAACATGGGGGCCTCAGATTCATGATCCTGGCTCCTCAATTTTGGAACCCCCTTCCTCTCGAACTGCGTATGTCCACCTCTTATGCCCAGTTCAGAAAACTACTCAAAACTTGGTTATTCTCCCAGGCATATAATTGAGCTCACTGTCTTGTGAATGCAACCGCCCCTACCTAGCGCCAAGAAACCGCCGGGTGTATGTGCGCTCAATAAATAATTTTTAACATAACATAACAGTACTTCAATAGCGCTGCTAAAGTACTACAAAATGCTATTCACAAACCTACATGTAGAGGTCTCTGCCTCCATCTCTCCTATCTTTTTCTGTGCAGAGATCTCCCTATATGTATATCTACGCTTTAGTAGTAAATGTGGGAAGGACAGGAGAGAGTGCCTCCTCAAGTTATCTGTTCAGTCTCACCCTGCCTGGGTCAGATGACCTTTTTGAACTTACCGTATTGGCTCCTTTCCCTCGTATTTTTCATTTAATATTTGGCGCCATTGTGTTCCCCTGTTCATGCCTCTTTTATCAGCTATGAAGTAACGACCATCATGTCGCCGCCATGACCAGCCCTATCCGAGTAAGTTGCGGTTGGTTCTCGAATTAGGGTATTTGTTCGCCTTATTTGATACCTAGCGGACGGTTCGTGTGTTTGTTGTCTTAGTGTGCCTCTATATTTATCTCTACAGGTCTCCTCCGTTCTATCCTGAGCGAGGGACGCCCAGCGGGTGTCTGTATGAGTCCCGTGACACCTTAGTCTGCTGGACTGGTGAATGTTTGATTCTCGAGGTATTTATATACCGATGCACTGTTTTTTGCTTTCGGTACATTATGGCTCGGCACTATTATATTTATTCTTCTAGTTGTTTAGGCTTACTATAGGCATAGTTTAAAGATTGGCCAGCGTTGTCATATTTGAGCATCCGATAGCTTTCTTTGATCTCTGCGTCATTTAGCTGTCTGCGGTGTCTCTCACTTACTATGGTGTTTGTTTTGTTTGTTTGGCTTTTGATACTGATTAAAGATTGTATCAGCGCCAGTTTATTGCAACACATAACGCTTATTTATTTTGTGTGTTTTTTTAGCTGCTTCTGTTCTTATCTTTACAGCAACTATTGGGTGCTTTATTAAAACCAACGTCTTGGGAAAGACGAGTCTTTTCCTGCCCCCAGCGCCTCTATATCTCGCACTTAATATCGGACTTCAGGTAAAGAGTGGGTGTATTAAACGGGTTTCTCATATTACTGAGCGCTTGGTTACAGTCGCCCTTTCTCTATGCTGCCATCTTTAGCGCTATTAATATGTTGCTTTTCATTTCTAACTAGAAATTCTGTATGTCATTTGAATTTTACCAACACCCCAAGTCAGCCTTTTTCCCGTGGAATACCGTACTTAAATTACGCCATTGAATCTCTATGCACGGCATTTTCTGATACAGCCTATTGGTCAGCTGTTCAATTCACCGGTATGCATTCAGACCGCTGTGGTTTGTTTCCTTTATCTTTTTATCTTTTCCCGTGTCAGTGGGTTATTTGTATTGTCTCCTTTTTTCTTAGACTTGCAAATATTATTCCCTTTTTGTATTTTAAATATTCTTATGTCTGTTTGTATTTATTTATGGTTATGTATTAGTGATGTTTGCTTATTGTGTTCCTGTCTACTTCATTTTTGTTTTATGTTTGTCTCAATTTTCTTTTTCTTTTTATTCGTCTTTTCTATCAGTCTGAATGTGCTCCTTTTAAGTATCCTCCCCTTCTTCCGCCTAAATAGAACCAAATGTTTTCTTCTATCAATGATTTATCCAAACAGTGCTGCAGGAACTGTTTATTATGTTAACTATTTTGTTTACTTGAACTGGTTTATTTATCTAAACATGACATATGCCTACAGGTCTTTGTAAATAGTTGTAGGAATGATCTTTATATGTTTGTTCATTTAATTTCAGAAATTTCCCCACCACTCCCCTGTCGTGGTATCCACGCCCTGATGAAGGTGTTTCGCCACATTTGGCTTGTACACCGAAACGGCGTCGGCGTTTGTGATACTTCTATGATCAGTTGAATGTTGTTTATTAGATTCATGATATTTATCGAACAGATTATCATTTATTGTTTATTTGCTTTGCTCTAGTTAGTGTATGCAGGTTAGTTGTTTGTATGAAAGAAGTATGGTAGTATGTGTGTAGCTGTGAGTTGTTGCATGAGTGGTGGGTCTATGTATATGTATTTATTTAACAATTATCCCCAAAAAATATTTCTGTATTACATTTGAGTCTTTTGTCCTTTTACTGAAAAAAAAAATGTATTTTGTTATATTTTTGCCTTTTCTTCTTTCAGCACTGTTCACATGTTTATATCACATGACGTTTAGCATACTATTAAAGAAATAGGTAGGGGATTTTCGCTTGTTTGATTGCTTCACCCTAGACGGATACCACAAGAAATGTACTATAGCCCTATATCCCGCTGCTGAGGGCTATACTGGTTGTTAAAGGCCCTGAAACTGAGTTATAGGCCTGACCCACAGGAAAGGGCCTATAACAACGGAAAGAGCCTTTAATATAGCCTTATAGCCCACTATAGCGGGCTATACCGGCCATTAAAGGCCCACTCCAGCGTTAAAGGCCCGAGCCGAAGGGCCTAGAATGGGCGGTATAGTCCAGCTACCGCGAGCTATAAGGCTATTAGAACATTCCGCCACTAGAGGGCAGAATGTTCTAACAAATAAAACAAAGGCCTCAGTGAGCCCGGAGGGATTTAAATCCCCTTGGGCTCCAAGAGGCTTTTGTTCACAGCAACAGCTGTTAATGACAAACATTGGAATGTTGGAGCTCTGGGCTTTTACCGCCCATTAGAAGCCCGGAGCATTCAACTGTCTTGAATGGAGCTCCCAACATTCCAATGTTTTAATTATTGTTATGGCCTTAATCTTCCGGTGACCAGTTAAGGAACAGGCCTCTCCGAGTATTGGGGCATTGCAGCGTAGGATTCCCCTCGCAGAGGTAGTCTAGAAGAGGCTGCCAAGTCGCTTCAAATTTCCATCCTTCATCTCTCAAATCATACATCAACAACTCCATGGCCAGCAGCAGCTGGTTGACGCACCCATGAAACAATGTCCGGGGAATTCTCTTGATTCCAATGTGACACTTGCCCCTGTAGCTTGCAGTAGCTTGTGTAAATATTACTGTTCATTATCCCCTTTTCAGACACTTCCATCCGCGTGGGCACACCCCGAGTGCTACAACTAGTGGATCATGTAGTATTGGCAAGCCTATTGCCTCTTTGATATGGCTGAGTATTTCTTTCCAGAAAGTTTTGAGATTTTGACATCCCACCCAGATGGGTAGTGCAGTTCCCTCCTCTCTGCATCCTCTCCAGGACTTGCTGTCCATATTGGGGAACATTTGCTTCAGTTTCTGAGGGGTTCTATAAGTCATAAAAAATTTAATACCAAATTTCTCTGCCCTGAATTTACCTAACAATTTTCGGTATGTTTCACCAGTCTGCTTCACTCTTTCACGTATATCTCTTGTGCATGTGGGAACATTTGTGTTTCTCAGGTGGGGCTTTTAAGTTAGCGTAAATTGCTGGGATAAGGCCTTTGATTGTATCAAAGGTGGGGAATTATTTTTCAAAACTTGTTAGTTTCCTGATCCCTGCCTCTTTGTTCAGTGGATGTAAGCAGCAGTAGCGTAACTGACAATATCTAAGTCTACTGTCCTCCGTGATTTTAAACTCTTTTTTTGCACAGGTTGAATGACTTGAATTCCTGACCATGGGATAGGTCACTGAGTGCACATAGTGCACTCACCCTGGTGCCACGTCTGGGTCATGTTCATGGCTGGCGTGAATTCCGGGTTATTCAATAGTGGTGTAAATGGGAAGGGGAATTTTGTTATTAATGAGGATTTGGTCAGTCCATCCCAAACCATCATTAAGGGCTGCGTGACATCAGATATGTATGTTTCTTTTTTTCAGTCTTGCTGTCCTGGGGAACCATAACACATCACATACAAACCGCTTCAGCAAGTGCATCTCCTTGACAGCCTAGTGCTTTTCCGTCTCTCTGAGCAACCACTCATAAGCTATGCTTAGCTGAGCCCCATCTTAATAAAAAAGAATGTCCAGAAGACCTAGACCTCCGCTCTCTCGCGAGCTCCGTAAAACCATTTTAGCCACCCTTGGTTTGCCTTTATGCCAAATAAATCTATTGCACGCTATTAGGATTTGTTGTACATCTTGTTTAGTTATAATTGCCGGTACGGTGTGGAATAGGTGTAGCAGTCGCAGGACGATGTTCATTTGTAGAGTATTTATCCTACCCATTCAAGAGATGAACATGGCTCCCCATCCTGCTAAGTCATTTTAATTTCAGTGAAAAGGGGTGTATAGTTTAATTTGTAAAGGTCTTTTTACTGACTCCATCCCCTATTTCAGGGGGTGGGACATGTAAGTCTACACTTTAGAGTAACTTTACACGAGTAAATGGTGATTAGCCAAAAGTAGTAAAGTTACTCAAAACTGTAAAAGTAAATGTACTTGTAGTAAAATCTACCCATGTAGATTTACCTTTGTGAACCCTAATCGTGTTAACAATAGTGAGTGTGCTAATGTATGACATTGGGTGTGGTGGATTATGATGGTGGATGTGTTGGGATATGATGTGGTTTGTGTGGCCTTATAAACATAGGTGTGTTGACATATTATTCTGGTTGTCTGAATGTATAATATTGAGTATGTTGGTGTATGTTTCTGGCTGTGTTGACGTATGATGGTGAGTGTTGACATATGTCAATGGTTGAGTGGGCATATGATGCTGGGTGCGTCTCTACCTTCCTGCATTTAATTTGTGTGCTGCCCTGACCCTGCAGCCCCTACACATGCCCCCTGCAACCTGTATGCTCTCTGCCTCCCCTGCATACCTTCTCTGTGCCACACTCCACTGTAGCCTGTGTGCTGCTATGCTGTCCGTGCCTCTCTGCACACCTATAGACCCTCTACATGTTCCCTGCCCCCTGCAGCCCATGTGCTGCACTGCCTCACCCCGTAGCCCTTCCATGTGCCCCTGTCCCTTAGCTGCCCCTTTATGTGTCCCATGCCTATCCTCTGTGGGCCCCAGCGCCCCTCTGTAGCCACCCTGTCTTGTCCCTGCAGAGCGTCTGTCTTCACCCAGCCTGTAACTTTTGGCAAAGTCAATACGTTTGTGTCAGAAAGCCCTATTGGCACTGACGAACGAGTTACTTACCTTTGGTAACGATGTATCTGGTAGAGACACAGTCTAGCCGCATATTCCTTAACTTTAGAATGTTCCCAGGCTTCAGACTGGATCCGGAGAATTTTCAGCAGTACCTCTGCGCGCCGGGTACGGCGTTGCATGGCTCTGTCCTGACGTCGCCCATGGACATGACGTCAATGGAGCCATGTAAGTCCCTCCCCGGCGCACGGACGTCAGTTTTCTACTGTGAAACTTTTCCGCACTACAACGCGGAGCCACTACAAAAACTGTGAGAGTATGGGAACAGTGTGCCAAAAAAGATCAAAAAATCTTTGAAACAACAATGACAAGAAACATAGAATGATGAGAAACATCACCATGTAAGTTAGAAAAAGAGTACTTTATACTGTAAGGGACTGAAGGGAGAGAACAGAGTAGCCGCCCCTAGAAACAGTGTTGCAGAAGCAAAGAGCCATGCCCTCCTATGAGGCAAAACGGCATCGGAAATGAATGTCATGACAAACAGAGAATGTGCAACTATACACCCCATAAACGACCTAGTGACTGTAGCATAGTCAAATAGACCCCCAAACCAATCGACTGTAGCATAGACAAAGAGACCCAAAAGTAATGGGTAAAAATAGATGTGGGTGGAAGGGAAGGTAGAAGAACATGATTAATCCCCCACACTGGAAGAACTAGGGTAGAGGAGCGTGGAAGGACATAAAACCCCACCACCCAATTGTGAGAAATGGTGGAGAAGCAACAGATAAATCAGAATGAGACATCCTGCTTCGGAGGGAGGTGAAGTATACCACCCCACAGGAAGACGAAGGCCACCTGTAAGGAGGCAGGTGGGTAGAACCCAACCTGAAAAGGTCCTCGCAGAGCGGGGAGGATGGGTAGGCGTTAAGGAATCTGCGGCTAGACTGTGTCTCTACCAGATACATCGTTACCGAAGGTAAGTAACTCATTCATCTGATAGAGACATCTAGCCGCAGATTCCTTAACTTTAGAATAGATACCAAAGCTATACCCCATTGGAGGAGGGTCTGTGACTGAAACCCACCAAGTTCCAAAGTGAGCTAATTCGTCAATCACATCGACGGAAACCCGGTGGGGACAGCAATGCCAGCGTGGCTGACACCAGACACATTAAGCTCTGTAAAGGAGCATTAACAAGGGGAGGCAAAGGCGCCACAATCCGTCAGAGGATGGAACAAGACCTGTCTCCTCCAGACAGGGACGAAAGGAAATCACAGACCAGACTGGTCAGTGCATAATGGAAGAAAATCCATAAACTTCTGCAAAAAGAAGATAAACCGAGCACAGGATCCCATGGACCCGCAAAAGACAAAGTCCCTCAGAAGGGACAAACAGAGTCAGAGCATACAAACTGAGCATGCACCACAGTGGATGCCAACAATGACATGTGAGGGGACAGATGTCACCATGCAGAGATATACAGAACCTTGACTACCAAGAGATATATGTATGTGGATGACAGGGATACACATAAGCAGAAAGTGTATACTGTGAGAACTACACCACACATATGCGAAAGCCCAATGAAATGTAGCATCAACAGCACATATGCGTCGGCAGAGAGAGAGGGGCGCATCACCAGGTAGTCAACCAGCCAACCGTACCCAAAGGAGAAAGGATACCGGCAAAAGCCGGCACACACATAAAGCTCGCTCCCATGAGAGAGAGGGAGGGAGAGGGAGGGAGAGAGAGAGAGAGAGAGAGAGAGAGAGAGAGGGAGGGAGAGAGAGAGAGAGAGAGAGAGAGAGAGAGAGAGAGAGGGAGGGAGAGGGAGAGGGAGAGAGAGAGAGAGAGAGAAACAGAATCTGGGGCAAAAAAACCCCAGATACTACAGCAAGGAAAAAACCTAGTATGCTTGCCGTCTCGCTGTGTGTATATCTCAGGACCTATAGACATATATGTAAAAACAAATAAAAAAAATCGAAAAATGAAAGTCAAGGGGATCTCGAAGAGCATGCCCTAGATAATAAGGGGCCGCACAACAGGTATCAACAGCACTGACGTGAAGCATTGCAGGACATAACAATGCCAAGACACTTAAAAAGCGACATCATCCTCCCCGTCGGGGAAGGAAACCTGGTCTCCCGCGTGACAGGCGGGAATACTGACCACTACACTAACGAGGAATGAGTTAGTAATACACATACACAGAGTGTCCGAAGAATGTATATATAGCCATATACAGATACTGCATAAGGACAATGAGTATCCTGAAGAAGAATACTTCCACCAATAACATCAGCTGAGGCCAGGAGCAGAAGTACCTGAGCCCTTGCGCGGCAATGAGCAGAGGGACTTGAGCCCCTGCCTGGGAAGTGCACAGAGAAATAGGGCACCAGGCAACGAGCAGCAGTGACGCGTCTGGCGTAGACTCCACTACCCATTGACAAGAACCAATCAGGGTCTGAGCCACGAGAGAAGACCTAAGCACTTCCCCACACCGAGGATTGAGGAGTAGATAATACCACCAGAAGATAACGCAGCCAAGTCAGTGGCGCAAGGTATACCGCAAGCACCCTGTGATAGCGAACATACCCAGTGTGTACTCACATGTCATCTCCGCACAAAACACGGAAAGAAACCGTTCCGGAACAGAACAGAACAACATGCGCACAAGGGACACTTGCGACGTAGGCAAAAAGAGTACAGCGAAAGGCCGAAAGAACAGCCAAAGGCAAGAAATAAAGACGTGAACACACTGGGGTGAACCAGGCGTGGCAGAAACTCCACAATACATGGAGAAGTCTGCATCCACAGAGGCAGGAGAGTGCTACAGACCAACCGTAGACGACAACGCATAACCTCCAGGAGAGAGGTGGGTCTCTTTAGAGGGGACGTTCCACACAGTAGGAAGAGCAGAACGAAGTGAGAAGCCTACAGTATGACCCATAGGACAATTCCCCAAAGGGACAGAAGACAACCATCCGAAGAAGACTCCGCGGGAGCCTTCGAAACTTCCCGTGACAGGAAGAGCAGCTATGTAATAACCAACGAATACCCCACATAGGGTATGGCACATCCCTATAAAAAGTAAGGGACACCTCTTGAGACGAGCTCGTAGTCAGAGGACTCAAAAAGAAATGCAAAAACAGCTGGCTAGCTGTACCAAATAAGGGCAAAAACGGCTGATTAGCTGTACAGTCCGTCCAGGAAATAACATCTTGAACCTATTGACGGATACCAGAAAAGCAGTGACAATACTGCAAACGAAATTAAAAGTCTGCAATGAGGACTATAAACCATGAAAGTCATGGAAACCCAGACATGAGGCGCTGAACGCTGCGTCAGCGTGACTGTCAAAAAGACTGACTCCATCAAAGGGCAGATCCCTAAGACGCTCCTGAACATTTTCAGGGAAACTGCCATCGCGCAACCAGGCATGGCGACGCAGAGCAACTGACCTGGCCATAGCTCGACTCACAGAGTCAGTAGTGTCCATGGCCAACCGAATGGAAAACTGCCATTTCCCGGCCATCATGAAGTAGCCGAACCAGGTCAGCTCTAGGCCCCTCTGGAAGCTCGACCGAGTCCCAAAGGGCAAAAGTAGCTCGTGCAAACACGCAAGACGTGTTCAGGGACCGAAGGCCTGAGCTTGTGGACGCAAAGACATGGCGGCCACACGACTCCAACCAGCGAGACTACCTAGAGGGAGGAAGCAGCGGAGGAGGGTAGCGGGACTGAAGCTGCCTGGACTACCAGCCCTTGAGCCCTACGATGGAGGGACAAACAGACTGGGTCATCTGGAGCCGGGCGATGACCATGTGCAATAGCACGATCCACAGGGTCCCCCGATGAGGGCCTCGCCCAAGCCCCAAGAAGAGTGTCATATAATGACCCGCAAAAGGGCAGCAAGGGCTCCACCTCCACAGCGCCCTGGTGGAGTAGATCCAACAAGGGATCAGAAGGCAGAGAGACTGAGGGAGGCTGCATCTGTAAGATATCTGCAGCCTTGCGAACAGCCCTCGCAAACGCCACACTAGCCTCTGTGGCCATTCTAGGTGGCGACAATAAGCCATCTGTAGGGGACGGTTGTAGCCTAACCCGTCCACCCAACGGTAGAGGCTCCACAGCCCAAGGACGACCAAAGGCCTGCCACTGCCCCATAGGCACCTGCTCCGAGGAGCATCGAAACAACCCTGGTGGTGGGGAACCCTCAGAGGCCTCATCCTCTTCCACCAACCGAGGAATAGCAGTGGACGGCACCGGCGCCGACCGACGTTGAGACGGCGTTGCCTCGACGTTGACGACCACCGAAGTCTTGTCCGCCCGGCATCGGGCCAGTGTCGACTCGACCTCCACCGAGATGGGGAACTGCGGAGAGGAACGGCATCGACTCGGAGTCGAGCTCTGCGCTGCAGCCGCATCTGGCGTCGGTGCAGATTGCCTCACAGGGCTGTGCAGAGACGCCACAGGAAGGCCCGACGTCAGACTGGGATGCCCCTCCGGGCCGTGCCCCGACGATCAGCGACTCTGGAACCGGAGTCAGGGTTCTCGATCGGCGCCGAGGGCGAACCCGCCGGCGAAGTCCCGACCTGAGTCCCTACCCCTTCTGTGGGGCCCGAAGGCGCGCCAGGGAGAGGGGGTGACCCAAAGATGGCCAGTAAAGTCAGAGAATAGGCTTCCATCTGGGTCCTAGTCGCTCCAGCACCAGGAAATGGAGGGTAGGTGGGGGTCGACTCCTGGGGGCCTGTGTCCGGTGAAAACCGAGAGCAGCAGGCCTCGACGTCACATCTATGTGAGGTCGACGACCTCCGTGACTTCTTCTTGTGCTTACCCGCGTCAGACGAACGACGTCCGCGGGAACGACTCCGTGACCTGTCCCGAATAGGAGCCTTAGCTCGAGATGGAGACCGGCGGAGCGAGGACTCCGAACGGGACATCCGGGCCGACTACAACTTCATCCGACGTTCCCGCAGGGACTTCGGTTTCAACTGCCGGCAGGCGTCGCACTCCTCAAAGTCGTGGTGCTCTCCCAAGCACCACATGCAGATCTCGTGTGGATCCGTCGCCGACATCTGCTGTCTACAAGTCTTACACGACTGTTCCTGGACGCCAAAAGGCGTCGAAAAGGCCTGAAACAAAAACAGGCCAGAGGAACCGCTTCTCCTGGATCCGCGTTGAGACGCGGAAAAGAAGAAAACTGACGTCCGCGCACCGGGAGGGACTTATATGGCTCCATTGATGTTATGTCCGTGGGCGACGTCAGGACGGAGCCATGCGATGCCGTCCACCGGCGCGCATAGGTACTGCTGAAAATTCTCCGGATCCAGACTGGCGCCTGGGAACATTCTAAAGTTAAGGAATCTGCAGCTAGATGTCTCTATCAGAAGATGCCTCTTAATCTAAAAATCTGTCCTGGTGGTCATAAACATCAGAAGACATTTTTAAAGCAAAACTGAGCTCGGAGATTAGGGAAAGTGGTTCTTTACAACCTCCCAATGCCCTAATTGAAAAAAAACCTTCTCTTTATATTTACGAACGTCAGGAGTGATTTGCCCACAGGTTAGGTTGTACCTGCTCCCAGGTGCCAGCGAACTCACTCCTCCATGACCCATACACAACGGAGTGCTACGAAGGAGCTGGTCACCTTCAACCTGCTCGTGTGTTGCTCACAATTTGGAACATGTCACAGGTGCGGGTGGCAGCTTGCCCACTCTTATTTTACTTTTCTAAGCACTCCCATCTCTGGGCAAGATAAAGGGAGCGCTGTGGCACACAGTAGCCCCAACCTTGGGCAAGGCAGAGTATGTTATGTTGCAAACCCCCATGCCCTTCCGCAAGGTGAATGGGTGGGAAATATACTATCCACCCCCTTCAGAAAGGCAGGAGAAGTAATTAGTAAACACCACACTTGACCCTGTGCAAGGCAGGAAACTGAGGACTATAATGCTCACATTTCCCGGGCCCATGGATCGAGGTGTTTGAAAATAACACCCTACCTATCCTCATGCTCAATTTTTTAAAATCTCTTGATGTTGGGTGACCTAATATGAAACCGAGGAGGGCATTACAAGCCTCTGCCCTCCCTTGCCCCAGAGCGGAGGGTTTGTATTGTATAATAGAATAATATCTTACCTGTGCTGAAGAAATTAGTTGGCAGATATAAATAACAGGAAACTCAAGGTGAATTCATGGAAAGGAAATGACCTATATAGACAGTGTTGAATAAAACTCCAAAAGTGATGGGACTTCCTTCTGCTCTTATCAACTTTCTTAGCACCCTCTTCATAGCAAGAGAAAAAGTTAAAATAATCCTCCTTAATCATACCACTGAGGTGAAACCAGCAGTGGCATGTCCAATAGTTCTCAGCTCGCCGAGTTATTGGCTTTGCCAATCCTTTTTGCCAATTGTGCATGCATGGCTGGCTATCAAATTAGTTTTGTATTAAACACAATCCATTTCATATGACTAGTAGCAGAATAACAGACCCAGAGCTCGCCCTCCTAGGCTGTCAAAATGGTACCAGCCCACACTCCTAGACATGGCGCTGCTTTTGGCTAAGTGGAAGGTAGATATGTGCTGGTGGGGGATGCGAGTCCCGACCACGGCTGACTAGTTATAAGATTTAACTACCTGTAATGATCGATCTGAGTTGTATACTTCTCTCCAACTTCTAGACCCAAAGACATTGGGGCCCCAATTACAACGTACCCGGCACAGCTTGACTCGAACAACACTATGCCCAGTCTATATTACCCACAGAAGACATACAAAACAACCCAAAAAAGTACTTCCCAATACTTCGGAGAACATGTTTGAGGCTATTTGCTTTTCTCTCCCCCATCAAATGCCAGCTATATGTTTATTGTCATGGTTATATGTGATGACCTACCTGTGACTTAAAGCACTACTCGATCTTTACTCATGTACATGTACTCATACGTTGAACTCTTTACATGCATGTAACTGCTCAGATGGTATTCATACTATGTTATGACTTGCTGCATTAAAGTTAATAAAAATCTATAAAAAAAAAAAAAATCTATTTCAAGATGGCGACCAAGGTGCACACAGCATTGCAATATGTACATGTGCATGTGTCTTGACGAAGGCAGCCATCAGCAGATGGTCACATTAGAATAATTAGAATGGTATGTTATAATGCAAAAAAAAAAAAAAAAACGCACACTAAGAGCAAAAATACAAAAATGGAGGAGTGCGACCCGGCAGCACTTTGTAGTTGCCTGGCCCTCATGTAAAAAAAAGAAATAGATTAAAAAAAAAAAATTATCTCATGGGAAGCAGGCTATGGAGAGGGGCGGGGAGGGGAGCATTGGAGAGTCGCAGGAGAAATAGGAAAAAAGACAGGGTGAGAGTAAGAAACACTTGCACTCCAACTGAGTGCTGAAAGTAAAATAAAACAAGCATTGACAAAGGGTATGCCTGTTACCAAACTGAACTACCTCAAATTACTTGGAGTACTCCAGCAGTACTTCTCAAGTCAGATGCAAATGCTTGAAAAGTCCTTCTCAGAGCTGCAGTACCTCAAGATGACGTTACTATATGACCCCCTTCAGCCAGATGCACCTGCTTTGAAAGCGCTTGACAAAGCTCTAGTACTGCAAAGCATCACTAGATGTCCCTTTCAAGTCACATGCAACTGTTTAAAAAGACTTCCACAAGAAACAACTGTTTGAAAAGTCTTTCACAAAGCTCTACCATAGCACCACAATGAATTACTAGATTCTCCTATCGAGTAAGGGCAGCTGCTTGAAACATCTTTTAAAAAGCTGTAGTACTGTAAGTTGTTATTATAAGACCCTCTCAAGTCAGATGCTGATGCTTGGAAAGTCTTTCACAATGCTGCAGTGACACTAGGAAGTACTAGCTGTCTCTCGTGAGTCAGCTTGAAAAGTCTTTCACAAGTAAGGTACAACTGCCTAAAAAATCTTTCATAAAGCTGCAATACAGCAAACCTTTACTAGATATCTTATTCGAAACAAAAGCCATTGTTTGAAAAGTCTTTTATGAAGCTGCAGTAAAGCAAGGACTATGTATATAAGCAGAAAAGCGAAAAACAGGATTGACCCCACTTACAACATACAACAAAAGAAAACTGGGACGACACACAATAAAAATAGTCCAATGAGCTCACTGATGTCGGTCACATTCTTATAATTATAAGGTAGGCACATGGAAAACAAATTACCCTGTTCATTGGTTCACTACCGTCTGTATATACTGTGAAGAGATATATTTCTTAGGCCTGTTAAACACTCAAAATGAGTGGGCACCTTACAAGAACTAGGAACAATTCAATAAACACCATAGGGCTTCTCATCCTTGGTGTGCCCTACACTGACCAAGTGGCAGAAGGGAAAACCTTACTATCACTTTAATCCTGGAGCTCTCGCTAGTATAAACAAATAGTGATGTATTGACTCAACACTAAAATGTCTTAATTGCTCACTACTGGAGAAATGTAAGACCGTTAAAATCGACCAGTTTGGATTGTCAGAGGAAAACAACAGAGTCCAAGGTCAGTCACAACGGATTATTATAGATGGAGTTCGGCTCCGCACAGGTAATTTTACTTATAGTGGAACAGCGCCAATTAAAACAAGTCAATGTATGTGTGGACCAGATCAGGTAAGCCAACATGGCTCACTTCATAGAAGCAGGTTGTGCAGTTCCAGCAGTACTAAAAAAGCATATACACTCTATACTCACTTCCCTTTGTGGATCATCTAGGGGATGTTTCAGGAGCCAGAATGTACCCTAAGATGTTTCAATATAAACTCATGCCAGGGCCCAATATTACAGAGTCGTGTAATATCCCTACATGGAGAAATCAAGCCAACTCTTGTGTAAACAAGCAAACCCAGACTGACCCATATATAACAGTCTGGTTGTCTCTTAAAAATATTTGCTTCTGTGAGTTGCATAATTGTGAAAGTCACTTACGGCATTCTACGCTGACTCAGCAATATAAATCAATGCACATTTGATATATGATATAACATATGCCCTACTAGCCAAAAAAGCACCTCTGAGAGCCCTCTCTGATAACAACCAGAAGGGCCACATTAGATGTCCCTCTTGAGTCAGATGCAAGTGCTTGAAAAGTCCTTCACGAAGTTAAAGAGCGTAGCTCCTACATAAACATTTGCATATACATTTATGCTACTCCAATGGTTTGTGCTTGTTTTCTATAGGCTAAAACCAACATATGTGACATAAAGAGTCAATAATACAGGTTTCAATAAAGGTGTTTGGACAAAATATTGAGTTTTAAATATCCGGAGACAACAATATCGGAAAAAATATATTGTGACACAAAAATATTGTAACGTAAATATATCATTGTCAAGAATATCATTTTTTAGGTAAGTAATATAGGGGCACATGCATCAAGCTAGGCAATTGCGATTCCTTATTAGCGATTATTAAGGAATCGCTATTAAGGAATCGCAATTACCTATGCATGTAGGTTTTGCAAAAATATTTGCAATTCCTACACATTCCTTAATTGCGAATCGCAAATTGCGATACGCAATTAAGGAATGCCTTCCCATTCATTCCTATGGGCCTAGAGGCCCATAGGAATGAATGGGAAGCCATTCGCAATTTGCGAGTACCAAATAGGTACTCGCAAATTGAAGGGTGCTAGGGGCCATAAAGGCCACCCTGCTGCACCCCCAAATTTGGCATCTGTGCTCATGTGGCGCACACATATGCCCTAAGGGCATATGTGTGCACCACATGGCACTTTGAAAATGCACTTTTGTTAATTTTTCAAAGTTTTTGCAAATTACCATCAACTTGCAGTTGATGGTAATTAGCGTTTCCTAATGCGAAGTCGCATTTAGGAAAGGCTTTGATGCATCCCAAATAGGGAATCGCAATTTGCGATTCCTAAAGCATATCGCAATTTAGGTAATCGCAAAATTTGCGATTACCTATATTGCGAATGGGTTTTTGGTTGATGCATCCCAATTGCCTAAATACCGGTCGCAAAGGGGCCGATTCTGCGAATCGGCCCGTTTGCGATCGGTATTTAGGTTGATGCATGTGCCCCATAGTTTATAAGAATATCATTGTTTTTAATTTTGTTTTCAATAATCCGGTTGTAAAAAATACAGTTTTTTCCATTATTTTAATGTGTTTTAGTTCATATATTAATGTTACCCATCAGGCTGCAGATAACAAGATCTGACAATGAGCAGTGCTCAGTCAGAATAATGGGCCAGTCTAGGGCTGAGTCACAGGGGCAAACAACTGAAGCACTGAATTATATTGGTTATAAACATATATCCTTGCAGGCCAAATTTTGAGGTGTGCTTAAAAATATGCCTCTGAATGCTTTTAAATGGACGACAGTTGAAAGGGAGAGTTACCTAACTTCTTGAGCTAACACTTCATTTCATTTTACTACCATTTCAAAGTGTGTCATGTCCAAACTGCTGGCCACTTACTCACAGCAGCCACCATTCACTGTGCCACAAGTATTTATTTTTAGCCTTCAGAAGTTCACAATATTTTGCACTGATCAGAAGTAGGTCACATCACAGAATATGTAGGAGCCCTCTGGGCTAGATGATGTCACAGGCCTGGATTGGTGAGTTTAGACCATGACATGTGATGAAAGTAGTCAACAGGTCACTACAAAAGTTTGTATTAAGATATTGGTTTTGACCCGGCCCGCTCAGGCCCTAGATGCCTCCAGCTTCTCCGCTCCTTTGAGGTCGTTTCAGGCTTGTCCCTAAATCCAGCCAAATTAACACTAGTCCCTCTACACATGTCCAGGGAATGCATAGACTGGCAGACGACTATCCCCGTAAAGCACCTCTCCTTCAAATACTTGGGCATTTGGGTGAAACTGCTCCCAGAACTCACTTGGTCACTTAATGTTAGTCCCCGGACTCTGGAGAACGAAGGTGGACCTCCGTAGATGGCAATCCCTTCACCTCACCCGATGGGTAGAGTTGCTCTATTTAAGATGATGGTACACCCCCAGTTCCTATACGTCATCCAGAATCTTCCACTCCACCTTTCTCGCGGGTGGTTCCAAACACTGGACAGCATGGCCGCAGCCTTTCTCTGGGGTACCTCGAGACCTCGTTTGGCCCTCACCTCCTGTCAAAAGGCCCAGTACGATGGAGGAATGGGCATGACCAACCTCTTTCTATACTATCTGGCCACTTGCCTCCTAGTGATACATGACTGGTTCACCGGCAGCTGGTCTGACCCGGCGTATCGAATTGAACTAGAGAGCCTTGGGTTCTCTCGGATTCAGTTCACGCTTTATGGAGCCCCGATTCCCCGCTCACTCTCCGCAGTCACTAGAGCGGTCCTGGTCGCCTGGCGCTCAGCATTGCGATACACACAATGGGACAAAAAGCTGACACTACAAACACCCTTGTGGAATGGAACCTGGCTTGGTGACACAGGGACACTAAAAGGCTTCCGCAAATGGGATTTGATTGGAATCTCGCAGCTTGGGGACGTATGGAGAGGAAAGCACTTGTGCTCCTTCCAAGATCTACAAAGCTCATACACATTGGATGCCACCCAGTTCTATAAGTACCTGCAACTCCAACATGCCCTCTCGCCCGACACACCCACAGGCACCACATTCCCAGAATGTAGTCCCTTAGCAGCCCGAATCCTGATGGGTGACCTTGGGAAGGGAGGGGTGTCCAAAATTTATCGCTCACTAGTCAATAATTCCCCGACCTCCCTGGACCCCCCTCAGACGGCGTTGGGAAACCTGGCTGGGCCCCTTGGAGGAGGAGGATTGGAGGGACGCCCTAATTGCCCCCGTACAACCACTACTTCCGCCAGACTTCGACTAGTCCAGCTTTACTACCTCCACTGCGCTTATTTGACCCCGGCCCGTCTACACCGGGCGGGGTTACTGGCCGCCCCCGTATGTTCACAATGCCAGATAGAACCGGCAGACTTCTACCACATGGTGTGGGCCTGTGACCCCCTCGCCCACTACTGGGAAGCAATAGCGCCCGAGCTGAGTATTGTCCTGGGTTGGGAGGTCCTGCTGAGCCCGCTAGCCCTGCTCCTGGGCATCATGGATGGCCTGGATGGGACCTGAGCAGACAAACTTTTTCTCAGCACGGCTACTATGGTAGCCAAGCACGATATAGCAGCGGCATGGAAAGACCCTGTCCCCCCTAGTATTGCTAAATGGCGTAGAGGGGTAGATTGGTGCGCTGCACAAGAAAAACCCATCTATTAAGCGAGAGGCTGTCCTGCTAAGCATGGCCGAATGTGGGGGAAATGGTTGGGGTTAACAAGGTGATTGGAAGGGAGGGACACTGAGGAATGCTCTGGAGCCGATTATGCTTACTAAAACTTCACACTGCAATAAGTGACACTCAATGCGCTAACTGTAAGAACTGTCAGTGCTGGTGGTTTTTGTTCTTGTATACCTTTTTAAAACCAATAAAATTTGTTAAAAAAAAAATATTGGTTTTGTTCAGCATGTGAAAATACACGTGTTGTATGCGAACTTATGAGTCATGCTAGTTATAGATGTAGAAGAATGTTGCTACATCAATACAGACCAACAAAAAGTCACAAAACCATTATTTTTTCTTTCATTTCTTTTATCCATATGGGTCAACGCCCATCAGAAGTGGGACACTTGGAAGGCCATCGCCAGGAAGGTGCAGACCCGGGTGTCTACAAGTGGCGCAGCGTCCATTGCCACAAGAGATGGGAGGTCTACGACGCTGGACCAGAAAGTCAACCGAAGTCCAGGTTGGGCAGCGCTCCCAACATGGGAAGCGCGTGCGCCGCATCCTGACCCTCCTAATGGTCTGCATTCTTGCGGTGGCCTATCACGAGCTTGATGGGCAGTTGGGGGCCCAACAGCAGCAACAAGGGGGTAATTTCTTATCAGAGTTTCACGTTACATGACAATTTTTTGGTTATTATTATTATTGCAGTTTATAGAGCGCATGGCTACCTCCAACGGAAGTGTCCCGGCGCTAACAGCGGAAACAGCATATGAGGACTCACGGACTGGTGGGGGATCTCTAGGGTAGGCCAAAAAGCCAAGTTTTCAGCGCCTTCCTAAACATGAGTTCGGACCTGGCCTTCCTTATGTGTACAGGCATGGAGTTCCATAAAGAGGCAGTCTTCACCGCAAAAGCTCAACAGCCAATCCTGGCCTTTGCGAAGCGAGGAATCACAAGCAATTCCTGTTGATTTGATCTTAGAGCCCTGGTCTGGCGGTATTTCTGGAGTCTCAGCTTCAGATATTGTGGGCCGGTATCTCCAGCTGCTCTATAGGCCAGGGTCAATGCCTTAAACTCTATCCTTCTTTTTACAGGCAACCAATGAGGACTACGCAAGTGGGGGGAAATGTGATGGCGAAGTGGCACGTTTCTAATGAGCCTGGCTGCCGCATTTTGAATAATCTGTAGCTTCCTGATCAGATAAGCTGGGAGACCCAGGTACAGGCTATTAGCATAGTCAAGCTGAGATGTGACCAATGCGTGGACTACCGTTTTCCTACAATCCATTGGGAAGAAATGTAGGAATCTCCGCAAGGCTTTCAGTTTCCAGAAGCACAATGAGGAGACTTGACAAATCTGGGCCCTGCCTGTGAGTTTAGAATCAAACTTGAACCCCAGGTTCCTAGCGGAAGCAACTGGAAGTGGAGGAGGATTTAACTCTGACGGCCACCAGAGTTCTGACCGTGGAGGAGAAGATTGATTAAAAAACAGCACCTCCGTTTTATCGGTGTTCAATTTCAAACAACTGTCCGTCATCAATGACGAGATATTAAGAAGACACTGCTTAAAATTGGTGAATGCTGCCTCGGTGTGTTCCCTAAAGGAGAACACCAGCTGAGTATCGTCAGCATATGAGACAACTTTCACACCACATTGCTCGACTAGCAAGGCGAGGTAGATATTAAAAAGGGTCGGGCTCAAGGCCGAACCCTGGGGAACTCCGCACATCAGAGGGCTGGAAGAAGAGACATGGGGATGGAGAGACACTTGCTGAGACCGGCCCTCAAGAAATGAGCAGAACCAGGCTAAGGTAGTTCCCGTCACTCCCAGGAGCTCGAGCAAGGATTTTTCTCATCAACATTATGGGTGACCCATGTCCAACGCACAAGAAGAGTTCTTGAAGGTGTAAGTTTTGCACAATGTGTATGATGATGCACTTTGACTATAAATTTGTTGGAAAGGATCCCACCTGATTCCTGTTAACAACCAAAGGACAGTTCTTAGCAGACACCTGGCTACCTTAACTCCACATCTACATCAGGTTATTTGATGTCATGAGGGACAGTTGTACCAAACAGGCCAATAGTCTTTATTCTGTCAGGTGTGATGCTCCTTCAATGTTATGGATGATATAATGATAGCACTATTACATGTAACATAGCATACAAGGCACTTATGATACAGTGGATGTACCAAAAATCACATTGGTAAGCTGGGATTTTACACAAAAATGAGTGAGCATGTGATCAGAAATGACTAATAACTTCAGAATGAATAGCTAAATTTTGGAAACAAAACATATCCATATTGTGTTTAGCATCAGAAATACTGTTTCATACATGTTACAAGTGACAGATTAGCATGATGTCCTAGTCCTTCACAAATGTGTGTGTAAGCCAGTCTGTTTTTGGACAAATAACTGTGATAGGCATACAATGTTTGTTGAACACAGACAGGAATGTGTACACATTGGTGACAGAGTAACACATACCCAAAACCATTTCTCAATGTCCTTTTTCATGTCCAGATGCTAAATCAATGATGAAGAAAAATGAGAAACTTAAAGGGATTTTGGAAGATGGAATGTTCCCTCACATGTATGCAGGAGTATCCCATCAGGAAAACTCAGAATCAGGCCAAACTCAGGACTCACTGGGCAAATGTTGAAATGAATCAAGGTGTAATATGTTGCATATTGTGATTTACATTTGAATCTTTGAAGTAATTATTATATATGAATCAGTGTATCTAATGATAACTGTGATGTTTTACAAATTTGTGACTATAGTGAAAGCCAGCATATTTAATGAACCAATTTCACAATGATACAACAAACTTCAAATAACTAGAGATTTTTAGAAGTCAAATGTGAAAATGTTTTGGCTCTGTGCTGAAGTGTATTAGAAATGTTTCAAGGGCTATATATTTTCTTATGCTGTAGTAGTCATTTGTCAATCCACCCAATTATTTGTTTCTTACTGTCTTCAACAGCATAGGTATCTACACCGTATGTGATACATTGCTAAGCTACTTCAGTACAGAATTCATTTATGATTTCTAACATTTGACATATACTTTAGGGACATGAAGTAAGTGGTACCATTGTGAAATGCCCAAACAAAGGTAACCTGCTTTCAGTTTACGCTAATATTGGTACAACATTGCAGTATTTGTTGACACATTTATTCATATTTTAATTATTGAGAATGAAAAGTATACAGATTTTAGGGCCTTGTGAACACACTGTACAAAGGTCATTTTGGTTGATATCCTTTTTGGTGAAATCAGTTCACTATTTTAAACTACAAAGGCCAACCATTCAGAGGTGTGAAACAGTCCCTGAAGAGACATAATAATGGATACGAGACAAGATCATACATGGCATAGGAGCTATCACTGGGAATGACATAACTGTGACCAAATGTTTTCTGACAATGTTGTCTACATGCATGAGGTTATGCTAATGTAGAACCAAAGTTTGAGAGCCTTGAAGCAGTTGAAATCTGAAAACTTAGGAACTATTTTGTGATCATAGGTTATGATCAGTTCTGTTTACACAGATTCAATAAAACTATTGTATATGTCATTTCAGCATCATCTGGAGCAGGCGAAGGAGAAGTTATCAACGTAGGCGTGAAAGCAGCTGGCCACTGTGGTTTGGTTGCGAACACCACCGACACCAAGGGACTCTGTGGCACGGAGGGTGAGGGGAGTGCAATGGAGGCATCCAGCTCCTTCACATCTTATTCGGAGTCCTCCTCCAGCAAGCACTCCCTAGTGGTGGCAGACCCAACAGGAAGTCTACCACCTGCATCCTTGTCCGCTACCCTGTGTACCATCTCCACCCTCCCTCTTGCTCCCCCCTCAGTGGGCCAAACCTGCTTCATACGCTCCAGGCACCTCACTCCCTGCCCCTGTCCCCCCGGCTGCGCTGAGTGAAGAGGCTATTGGCCTTCTTCGGTACATCTCTGTAGGCCAGACTGCACTACTGAATGCCATCCAGGGGCTTGGCTGTCAATTGCAACAAATGGTAGTCTACCTGGAAGGCATTCACAGTGCTATGTCTGGCCTACAGAGGTCTTTTCAAGGTCTAGCCTCCTCACTGACTGCAGCCTCCCAACCTTATGCCCCACCTCCCACCCCTTCCCCATCCAAATTCCCTATTCCCAGACCAGTCCCGAGCACACTCACACCTTTGCATGCATCCACTACAACAGATACAAGCAGCACACCCACACAGAGACACAAACATTACAAAAAACACAGGTGCACAACCAAACATACAGACACCACCACACCCACAACTCCCACCACCAGCACATCCAGACACTGCAGCCACCACCACACCCAGATGCACCACCCACACCACCAGCACATCGACAGACACCAAAGCCACCACCACACCCATATGCATCTCAACCACAACCAGCACCTCTACAGACAGCGCATCGACCACCACACCCACAAGCAGCACCCCTACCACAAGCACAACCACAGACACCGCAGCCACCACCACACCCAAATGTACCACCCCACCACCAGCACACCTACAGACACTGCAGCCACTACCACACCCACATACACCACCTCACACCACCAGCTCATAATATAACATGTGTATTTGTAAAGCGCACGTTCACCCCTAACGGTGTATCTTGGCGCTGAATAACAGATGTTTATTGTTACCCAACTCAATGGTACTCACTTTATCAACCTCAGATGGATGAAAGGCTGAGTGGACCCACAGGGATTTGAACCTGTGACCATGAGGTCGAACACAGGCTCCTGCAGTGGATGCATTAGTCCACTGAGCCACCAGACCTGGCTGCTCAACCACAGACACCACAGCCATCACCACACACACATGCACCACCCCACCACCAGCACCTCAGCAAACACCGCAGTCACCACTACACCCACATGCACCACCACATCCACATGCACCACAACCACACCCAGCATCTCAACAGCACACCCATCTACACACACACACCTTAGAATACACACCCAAAAAACTCAAAGGCCCACACTCAAGCAAACAACAGACACCTAGTAAGTAAGACACACCCTAACGTGCATGACATACACCAGACCCACAGGCAACTGCACATCACCCAATGCCACTCCCTCTACCTCCCAAACCTAACTCCCTCCCGAACACCCTACCCATTTTCTCATAAAAGATGTCCTTTTTACCCATGCCCTAACCCCTTCCACATCCTAATCCACCTCTTCCACATCCCAACCCACCCCTACCAAACGCAAGAGCACCCCTCCCAAAACCACCCCCTCCCAAACCCAAGGGCACCCTCCTAAACCCAACCCTCCCATGTAAGATCTTTGATGAGCCTGCTCTGCCCACTAGATGCCCCTTCTTGAGGAGGTTTCCCTTGGCAGTATATTAGGAGGCAAGCTTTGTACCATTGCACAATAGTGCAGAAATGAGTACTTTATGGGCTGCCATTTGGCTTAAATATTACTTTGAGAGCCTTATCTAATTCTGTTGAATAAATTCATACTTTTGTCCTGGCATTATTTTTCCTAAGCAATTGTTTGATTCCTAGCAATGTTTCTGAGTGAAATGTGAAGAACTTATTTTCCTTTACCATGATGGCAGGTAATACAACAGATTTTTAATGTCTACTTTGTTAAGTGCATACTCTAGTTAACATAGTATGTGATGGTAATTTGAATTTAGGTGCATGCATTCATCATAGTAATGGCCACTTGCACCAACTATTTCAGGTTACAATGTTTTGGATGTGTTACTACAGGTGTGTTTGTTTTACCTTGATTACTGATTAGTATGAAAAATGTTGTAACTATTGAAACTGGATACAGTACAGGACTTGCACTAGACAAGGGGAAATGTTACATGGATGTATATGTTGAATACTTCTAATTTGTGACTGACATTGATTTTACTATTAATTTCTAAGGTAAAGGTTACACCTTGTCTAGTGCAATTTCTACATCAAGTTACATTGCACTCATTCCTATGATATGAGTTGCATATGTTTTTAATGTGGTAATTTTAGAAATTTCTTTAATTACACCTGTATAGTGACTTTTTGATTTTTATTTGGATATCCTTTTTTGAGCAAGTGTCCATTTTTTGGCAGGCAGCTTGCACCAAATTTATAGATACAGTGTGATCATACAGGTGTGTTTCTTAAAATTTCTTAAACGTCAACATTACAGACATATGCTATTGCTTGTAAGAGAGATTTATAAATGCACACATCCTTTGCAAATGTTAACAGACAAGTCAATAGGTAACAGGTAAAAGTGGAGCTTACCGTCGAATGCGTCCACGACGGTGTTGGTTTTGTTCATCATCAAGAAACAGCAGCAGGACTTGGAAGATCGAAACCATAGCAGAACAGGAAGTGTGAAAGTGAGAAAATGTGAGTTTCTAGCTTATATCCCTTCCATTACGCTAACTCAGGTGTGGAGGTTTTACTGCCACAGTCACGTCAGCGGGAAAGCACATCGTGATTGGGCTGGCGGGGAAACTGGCGGTCCTCCCTCCGACAGCCACTTTTACCTATCCCGCCGTTGACATGGTAGAGATTTCCTGGCGGTGCCAGAAGGACCACGGCGGTCTTTCATCTATGGACCCACTAACATCTAAATAGGGCTGGCAGACCGCCAAGCCAGCAGGCGAGATAACCACTGAAAAAGCCACGGCAGGACTCGATCCACCAAGATCTAAATCCAAAGGGCCTTATTATGAGTTTGGCGGTGCGGGAGTGGGACCGCCCCGCTCCCGCACCGCCAAACCCATGTACGAACCGCCTGCCAGATCAGTTTTCTCCTGTCTAGCGGGCGGTTCTTTGGCGTTCCCAGGGCGGTGCCTATGAAATTGGCACCATATTGGGAACGTCAAAGGTAGTACCTACGCGGCATGGAGTGCTGCAGTCCATGCCGTTCAGGTACTGGGGTCCATGCACACAGAAGGGCACATGTTGTGCCCCACTGTGTGCATCCACATGGTGTGAGGTACCAGGGGGCCCTGTAGGACCCCCTTTGGTTCCGCACCGCCTCACTTTTCATGGCGGTTGCACCGCTATGAAAGGTTTGGCGGTGAGGAAACTTGTAATATGCTTGGCAGGGCAGCAGCGGCCCCGCAAAGCATATTGCGGCCTCAAGACCGCTGCACCACCACCAAGGATCTCTGATCCCTGGCGTTTGCGGTGGTACCAGTCCGGCCCGACCACCCTGGTCATAATAGGGTGGTAGCCAGACTCGTAATAACCCCATCGTTTTTGTGATTATGTTTTTCAGGGGACTGAGGGTATCTGAGTTGTACCTGGCTTTGGACACTTCTAAATATCCCAAGAACACCAGGGGAAGTCTGCTTTACTGAGGCCCATGTATGAATGAGGGGTCCTGTGGCGCATGCATTTGGGCTCCTGAAGGCCTGGTGCAGGTGCCTAGACAAGGCTGGAGGGTCCCTCCTCTACTCTCCTGGCAAGGTCTGCAAGATTGTGGCGCTCTGTTATATTTTTCACAATACTGCCCGGCGGAGAATTATAGCATTCATTAATGAAAATGATTACCAGTGGGAAGCCCAGGATGATGTTGACATGCATCAGGAAGATGACAATGATAAGGGTGAAGGCACTGAGCTCAGGCATGAACTCATCAATATATATTTGCCTGATGGTAAGTGACTGTAATGAATGTGTGATTTGGTGGTCAGGAATATGGAAATATCCACTTTGACAATGGTGGGTACTAACCAAATAATTAGTGGTTTGTTTTGGTTTTTAAAATTACTAGTTAGATGAATAATCTGTTTGAACTTATACTATTGTATAAACAAAAGTGACAATGCATGCTGACCAGTTCAAGTACAGGGGTTGAGGTTGCCTTGTAAAAATGTAGG
Organism: Calotriton arnoldi; assembly: GCA_963921515.1. Taxonomy (NCBI): domain Eukaryota; kingdom Metazoa; phylum Chordata; class Amphibia; order Caudata; family Salamandridae; genus Calotriton; species Calotriton arnoldi. The sequence continues at coordinate 519,518 of CAWUFW010001642.1, read as the reverse complement.
TATAATCAACAAATTTCAAGACAATGTTAGCCTTAAACTTATGATTTTATCTTCTTATTCCGTCCTAGGTCATGTCATCCTGTCATCTGCTGGGGCAAAAGCAAAAATCATTGGTGGATATTTTGGAATGCTGTGCAGATATTGGTTTTGGAGAGATCTGCAGTGCAAGTTGCCTAACCATTGACGGAATGGTTGTGATTCTGTTTGTGGTACACTTCCCTTCAGTCATGGAGTGATGCCAATGCACATGAGTTTCATCAAAGATGTCTGACACATTGTGTGTGTCTCAAAGTCTAGAACTCTGATTTGATGTTATCAACTGTACCTTATCCATAGAAATTTGGCGTACCTTATGCCTTTGTCTTAACTTGGTGTCTGTGGAGAACATAGGCAGCCAAATGTGTTGTTGGAGAGTGCCATTTGGGCTTCTACTGTATTTAGAGGATCAGTTGTCACCAATGTGTTACTTTGACTTTATATCTTCATAAAAGTTGGATTTCCTACAAAGGTTTGCATTGGAACATTAACATTTCAATTTTCAACATGCTCGTTAAAATTTTTATAATCAGATCTGTACTGCCTAATGTTTTATCTTCTCTGCAAGGTCTTGACGTGTGCCTGCAGGCTTTTGGTTATCTATCACATTATAAATATAGTTGGGTTTTTTCCAACAAAATTGTATTAGATACTATTATTAGTTTTACTATAATTATGTGTGTTCATGAAATATGTATTGCCTGTCTAGACTACATGATTGCCAAACATATACATATTGATGTGAAGTATTACTGGACTGTGAAAAATTATATTTTTTGCAAAATGATTCTAAGAAGGTGTCTCGACCCTTGGAGTCCTGATTGAAGAACAGGCAGGTTAATCCCACCCTCTCTACTTATAGGTGGCCCCACTCTCTGGTATCACAATACAGGAGAGTACGGAACACCTGTTACTGAAAGGAAAAGAGGGAGAGAGGGGGAGAGAGAGAGAGAGAGAGAGAGAGAGAGAGAGAGAGACACACGTTTCCAGGAGGATGGTTGTTAGAAGGCCTGCATTGGACTCTCTGAAGAACTGGAAGGCACAGCGTTACAGGGGTACATTATGACTGTCAAGAGAGGAAACAGAAGACGGTGCGTAATGGAAAATATAAATAGAGTTCAATCACAGGTAAGTATAATGGCAAAAATTTGATGCGACTTTCTGGGTGTGAGTGGAGGCGTCACTCAGCCCTCAGGCAATCCTGGAAACATGTCCAAGAACCAAAGATGACACGCGCACCTCACTCTCTATTGGGAGGTAAAATTGTAGTCGACAAACCAACAAAGGAAAATCTGAAGCGAAGGCCAAAAAGCAGCTTCTTAGTCTCCAAAGCCACAATATTGGGGATAAAATGAGTGGGAAGAAAAACAAATAGCCAAGTCAAATTCCAAAGTCAGTCCAAGACAAACAAGATAAATAAAAAAAATAAAAAATAAAATAAAACAAAGTTCAGTACAAGGAATAAGGAGGAGGGACACTGGGCAAACTGAAAAAAGGGGAAAAGCAACAAAGGTGAGGGAACAGAATCACGGGTGCGAACTATAGCATTAAGCGGAAAAGTCAAAACAACTGATGTTGCCAGACACTGCCTTCAGCGCCTACTAAGACTTTATAGGGTTTTGCCTTCTCTGACCTGGAAGTCAACTTCTCGTCCTCTGGTGGCTGGGGAAGAATGTTTTAGACCCAGCCCTGGAAGTTATTGCCATCCATCATTGTAGTCTCCACTGCCCCCTTTCCATCGTCACCATGTGGCATGTTTCCAGGTTCTCTTATGTGGTGTCTCACTCTCAAACCTGACACAAGGAGGTGTTTAAAGACATTATTTGTATTCAATATTGATTTTACTGATATTTTACTATGTACACTGATTGTGCCACCCTGAGTGACCAAGGTAAACAAATGACAGCTGTCCTGCCATTGTAGACTGCAGCAGTAGTGCAAACTGCTCAAACTTGACTTTGCCCTCACCATGTGTGCCAAGGTCAATGCTATTTTTAATATATGCCAGTCAGCCCTAAGGAAGGTCGCCTGAGCCCAGGAGGCAAGGTGCATTATATTAAAGCTGAGGACATATAAGTGCAAGCTATGCCCGTATAGTAGCCGTATCCATTAAAGACTACTATAAGTGATCAGCGGTCCACAGGATAGCACGGGCTGGCAACCGGGCACCCCCTTAGTTGGCAGCTCCACTACGGTACTGCTGAAATAGGTCATGTTTGGTACTAAACAACGTGTTCCATCACCCCGGACACAATTCTCGTGTCGAGGACAATGTGGCTACCTTAGAGGCTGCCTACATGGTTGCACCAGCCTTTTCTGTGCTCTGGCTACCAGCCCACAGCTGCTGCCGCCAAGACAGGAATCTGACCCCCTGCCAGGAGGTGTGAACTCTCCTAGGAGTCAGAAACAATGGCCTGGACGGGAAGGAGGTCACACCTCCCTCCCAGACAGGATGGCTAGTTAGGTGGTACATCAAGGGGGTGAGCTTCAAAGCTTTCACCACCTGTGATATGCAGCCAGGCTGCCTCCCAAAGGAGGAAACAACCCTCCCCCTGGCACCAGGCACAACTTCATCTAGGCAGATGGGAAATTATGTAGTCAAGAGGTGTACACCCCCAGAGGGCTAGACACACCCCTACGGTGGGCTACTTGGTCTGTACAGCTAAGGTCGGTTTCTGCCATTATTAGAAGTGGTAGAATAGAGCGTTCTGGGTAGAAGAGGTGACACACAGTCGTTGTGTGTTCACCGCAGGGGTGGATTTGCAGCAGAGGCTAGTAGCCTATTGACTACTTGCACCCACACCCTGAAATCCTGGATTTAAGGGGCACCCCTGGCACCAGAACATCAGTTCTGATCTGAGTTGTAACAAATGACACAGAAGAGACCTGCTCTGTGCCAACAGGAGGTGCATAAACCAAAGGTGTGAGACTCTGCATTGTAACTACCAGCATGAGTCCTGGCTACATCTGTTGTGCTGTTGCCCCCACCTTGCCAATGACCGCCGCCTTCCGCTCCCACTTTGCCGGGGCAAGCTCCTAAGACGTTGCAGGGAAGCATCAGACCTGTACTTCACTAACAACACTACTCAAATCCTAACGCAGGTAGGGAAGTTCACCAACATCACTTTAACCGCACTGCACACAGCTCAGGTCCATGAATTCTGCTAAAGACTACATGAGGGCCACTTCGGGGAGCTCAATCCGAGCACTGCCAACATGTAATGATTTTAGTAACCGAATATGAACAATGGCAGCACAGTAGTGAACAGCAGCAGCCTGGAGCAATACATGGGACAGTAGCTGAGACTTATTAAAAGGTCATGCAGTCCTCGAAAAGACTTTTTAGCACCTCAGCACTTTAACACGTTGTTTTTTATAACTATTGTTTTATGTCACTTTTTCATGTAAAGCTTTTTTTAAATATTGGCACTTTGTGCAAAGGTTTTAATTAACTGTGCACTTAATAATAATAATAATAATAATAATAATAAATTAGATACTCTGCACCTATGGCAACCTTCCTGGAACCGCATGACTGCGACTTGTCACGGACCAAAGACCAGTTCCCCCAGACAGAGGTACCCCTTTGAGAGCCAAAGGCAACTCCAGACTCCCCAGGACTAGTGGCACTAGTCCGCTGTACACCGCAGGTAAAAATAACATACCAGAACAAAAGAATCACTGGCCATCGGGCCCTCTGAGGGATCGCCCAAAAATAGATGGTCTAGTGCATTGTGAGAAGCGTAGTCCTGACCGCCAGCAAGTTTCAGGTGGTTACCATTTTCCTTGGACGTCGAAATAACTTCTTGATGACCTTACCGCTGTCAAGGCTTGTTGGTGGCCAGTACGGATGTATGACTAAACAACTACCACTTAAACAACGAATGCCTTAACCACGAAGGCTAAACCACTACCAAAGCCAAACCACTACGTTCTGTACAACGACTTACTAAACCACGAAAAATAATCAATTTCCATATTACCCAAATCTACCACTACGTTCTCTTAAACGCATGTTTGAAACACGGAAAAAAAATTGTAATGAAATTAAACAAGACTTTTTAATAAAGCAATTTTAAGTAAATAATCTTTAAATTATCAAATAATCGTTTATTTCAAATACGGACGAACTTACAAAAAGACACTAATCAACGCTAAAAAACAATAAAATATAAGTCCATCATCTGTTTTTTCAATTTTGACTAGAACGCTAACTAAATAAAATAAAAATAACACAAAATGCACTATTTAAAACGATAGTAAAAAAAGCAAGTTCTCACAGAAAATATATTTTTTTTTAAAACGGATTGCAGAACATATTTTCATTTGTAAAAAGAATTGACTTAATTAAAACATATAAAAACACGGCCATCCACCATTTTGTAACCATTTCAACTGTGACAACCAGTCGCATCGAGCACAGATCAAGATCGCATCATTGAAAAACAAACCAACAGTGCCATCTACTGGCCTGACACGGTAAATTAAAACAAAGTCTAATATATCCACAGCGTGATTAAAATTAAATACCTTACATCCCGTTCCGAATTGCAATTATTTTAATATAATTATACTTGCATTTAAGATTAATTATTTAATTATTGACACTTTCCTCTGGTTTAGGAAGTCGTGGTTCATGTACAGTAGTGGTTAAGGTGGTCGTTGTTCGTGTACAGTAGTGGTTAATGAGGTTGCGGTTCAGGTAAAGGTCGTTGTTGAGGATTCGTTGTTTAGTACACTCGTTGTTAAGGCCGTTTCCCGGCAAGTACGGCAATCACCACCTTAAATCGACGTTGCAACTTGAGGGAACACCGTAACACCTTCATCCGAAACCAGCAGTGGCCTCGGTGTCCACCTTTTGCACCTGTTTCTTCACCAGCACCGTGTAAGGCTCCTGCTTCAGCAGCAAGGACAGCAGGACAACTCTGCACCCAGGCTTCTCGAGCCTGGTAAAATCAAACTAACTGTCGTGGCTTGGTCCTGGGACCAGATTCACCTTAACCCTCCATGGGTTTCATGCAACTCGCCTTACAAGTGACCAGTTGTCACCTGTGCCTTTTCCCATTGACAGCAATGCTAAAGTGTTGCAGTATTGTTTTGCACTGATTTAATTTTGTTTCTAAAATCCATTAACTCCAGTTATACTTATCCGATTTACTTCATTTTGGTGTCTACAATTATATAAAAATCTGCTTTACTTTTATAAACTTGTGTCAGATTTCTTTTGAGTTGTGTCAATTACTTATCATCCTTGTTGGTACTCTGAAATAATTAACACATGTTCCTCTAGTAAAGCCTGACTGCTCTTTGTCACTCTACCAGGATTGAGCTAAGGATTTATTATTGTGAATCCAAGGACCATCTTTGAGGTATTGTGAAAGTATTGCATAGTGAAGCCTAACCAGCATCACTACATAATACTCCACCTTCCTACAGGACTTTTCTCTGGGAAGCTCTCAATGAACAAAAAGGAAAGGGCCACATATTTTAAATGGCGTGTGTTAGGTCCAGTGCTTAATTTGTGCTGGTGGTTGCAGATAGTGGGGACAGGCACTAATTTTTGCGGAGTGATACTTATTTTTCATCTTCCGGAGGACAGTGACAAAGGAAAGCAGTGATGAAGAAGAAAAATCAGCAATGATTAAATTTACAGACGAAGTGCAGAGTGTCGAAAGAAAGATGTTCAAAAGGTGGAATCAAGACTATAATAACCTGGACATGGTGGCAGCGGGCGGCTGACACACGAGAATGCAATATGGACATGGCACAACCTGTTAAACTTTCGATTGCTAAGACTTTATCTTATTCCAAATTCTATCATGTTTTGGTTGCATACAATAGAGGTCGACATCATAGATGTAACACTGTGTTATACTGTTTCTACCAAGAAACCCGGCTACACCAGGCTATGTATGGCTGTTGACACAATAAAATCTGTTTTGAAAAAAAAAAAGGTGGAATCAAGACTAGTATTCCTTAGTATTTTACAACCATGGCATTTGGCATCACCATTGGAGAGCTCCTCAGAGTAGTTTTGGGACCCCGCACTTGTTTTTTTTCTCCAAATTGAGCACCAGTTTGGTGCCTTGATGTTTAGGCATCCTGGGTAGAGTTAAGCTTTCTCTAAGTAGACCTGAGGAGCTATGCACACATGACCAACTTAATAATGGTAGCTCCTCTCTTATGAGGAAAGTCTCCAGACACGAGTACAACTGTTACAGTCACTAAACCATAGCCCCAAGGGCTGCTTAAAACAGAGAAATTAGAATGTGCTTCATACTATGTAAGAAACCACTGTTTTGTGCTGTAAACAATGTGTTTTTGTAGCAGAAACATGTATATGCCCATGGAGGAGGGGTGGGGGATGTGGGGGTCGGGATTCGAACTGGACAATGTGGAAAGGAGCCTACCAACATGATATATTCAGTCGAAGAATCACTGTGAGCGGCCAGCTTTTATGTTGCTGCAGCTCTGACCACGGAAACATTGAGAAGGATGAAAGTCCACTGGTTGGCCTCTGCACTGAACATGGAAAAGGACAGCTATCAGCGTGGAATGTCCTAGGATGCCAACCTCGCATATGTTGCGAACGCCAAGCATTACCCGGTCAATCCATTCATGTGGGACCTAAGATGCACCTCTGCAGTCCTGCCTCCTAGAACCAGACCCTGCCAGCTGCTCCGTACAGCAAGCACAGACCCTTGCATAGTGAGCTGTAACACTTCTTGTCAGGTTATCTGATTGAGTGAACTTTGGTGAAAGTCCACAGGCATTACAATGTGTCATTACAACCTAGAGAATTGCCCAAAGCAATGGTGCTGCACATGGGAGTGTTTAAACAAAAAGTTAATATATGCTTATATCCAAGCCCTTATTTGGCACCTCCTAGCAGGAGATCAACAGATGTGTTGCTTCCTTCTCAATGGCTGCTCTACTTTCCAACCCCTTAGAATTACTGGTGTCCTTCTCTTACTACAGAATTTTTTTAATATTGTATAAACCTCACGTCACCACAATGCAAACCGTTAAATGCTCAATCAACTCAAGATTTTTGAGACCAATTATCTTGCTTGTTTGAAGCAAAGATAAGAAAATGTGGGCTAATTTCAATTCACGTACACGAAATCCCGATCGTATACTACCTATAAATACTTATGGAGAATGCATTCTAAACAGATTTGAGCCTGTTTCAGTGAGTATTGTCCTTAAAAAAACTCTTACAAATCAGAACTAGTTCTCCTTTAGATTGTTGAAGGGTGAAAACAATTAATTTAGTTAGTGAAGCGATTAATAACACTTTAACAAACCAACGTTTAACTAACATCATTATCAGGTATCACTAGAATGGAAAACATACCTTGGTCGTTGCCATCTTGGTAAAAAAAGGAACCAAACCTTCTAGTTCTTCAAATTATAGACCAACACAAGTTACTTACATCTGGTAAAGCTCTTTCTGGTGAATACTCTATCTAAGCAAAGGCCAGTATTTGTTTATATCATAGTGGTTCACATAGCATGTACATTGGTATTTGGGGATGTGAGTTGCAATTACTATCTAGTCTGAGCAATACAGATTTATTGGGGTTTTGGGAACAGGGAGGGAAGACCTCACATAATGCACAGTCATTTATGGGATTTACAAAATATTTTCTGGTTTGACGCACCCTTTTTTGATTTCGTGGCACACCAAGTCAGTCAATGACAACACCTATCCCGTCCATGGTCTGTTTCACACCGACGGGGAATCAGCCCGTCTATTTTAGAGTAGAGAGAGAGACACACACCGCACATTGTTCTTTTCAAGCATGTGGAAAAGAGAACTGCAGAAAGGTGACACACACAACCAAAGATAAATGTAAATGCTACAGCCTTGGATGTGTGCTGATATACTCTGATTCTTTAAGACAGGCTGTTTCCATCCGCCTGTGAGTAGCTTTTGAAAGTTAAATTGAGCCCTGCTCATCCTGGTATTGCTCTATGTCTCAAATCACATGGAACACTGTGAATTGAGCACTCGATAGAAACATTTAGGGAGGCAGAAAATATACACCATTCGCACAGATTCCGCTGGAACTGAGCCTTAAGATATACAAATGTCAACAAAAACAATTTCCAGATAACCTTCAGAATGAAACCAGACCTTTTACAACACAAAAAAGAAGCTGGGTCCATCACATTTTAAAACATCAAACTCTAGGTATATACCAAAGCTGCAGTCAAGGTCTTTAAACGTAGGCCTATTCTCTTCAACAATGAAGCATTTCCTAGTTTACACACCTTCAAAATGCATGCAGCTCTTTAGGTTTCGCCTACAGCGCGCATGTGCTGTCAGCGAAAGCTATTGTTAATTTTTTTTAAACGTAAAAACTGGTTTACAACCCGCCCATTACTTACCACTGGTTGGCTTCCAAGTCTCTCGTGTTTCCTTGCATCTTAATGGTCACACCTCCAGCTTCCTGCCAGTTGCACACCTCCTCCTGCATTCTTCCCAGGGCTTCTGTCCCTCAATGGAGCATGGACCTAGCACAGCTTCCTGTTTGCGGCCAATGTCCATCCACTGGCCACGCGTACCTCCAGACACTTCTTTTTTATAAAAAAAAATTTGCCATGCACTTTATAAGAGTGCATGGCAAAAAAGAATGCTCTCAAGGCATTAATAATGGTTTGGGCACGGGAAGTTCTATAAAAGTAGCACTGTAGGAGAACAGCTGCCACTTGTTCTCATTTACTTTTGCTCACTCTGGAGATTTGCGCTTATCTAGCCTGAAGCTTGCCCTCTAAAGGCCAGCCTTTAGCATTGCATAGCTGGGTCCATGCCGAGGGCCAACTTTTAGAGGTGTGGACAGCTGATGCAGCAGTCACACTATAACCTGGTCTCAGTGAAAAGTGCTCAATTCATTTTATTTTATGTTGTGGCTGGTGCCCTGCCTGTTAAAACCCAAGCTTCTTGTCCCTCCTGCCATCTTAGTCATCCCTTCCCAGACCTGCCAACTTCAAAAACAATTTCACTGTGCGTGGTGGGCAAGCCTGCTTGGTGGTGCGGTTTGATGCAGAGAACTGCTTAAGATGCAATTCTGCCCCCTTCCCTTCTAACCTCCTGCCTTCAAAAAGAAAACCAAAAGCTTACTGAGGTTGCCACTGATGTCTTGGGGTGTTTTCATACTCCTTAATAGACATTGGCTGCTAAGAACCTCCAAAGATGAGTCACAAAGTCACTCAGTGCAGGGGTTTCCAGCTTGCTTTCCCTACCACTACGTGATATCAGCTCTTCACCGAGTGACAATGTGAAGAGAGCCAATCTGCGTGACACACAAGCACTATGTAACTTGGCAGGTCTGCTTCCCACTAGGCTCTTTACCTCCCATTCGGTTTTGGGGGAGAGTCAGGCGAGGCGGGAAAGGAGCAGGGTCATGTGCGCTCACAGCAAGCCAGTCACTTCTCTGAGCCAATGGCTGGCCTTTGCACACAAAAGGGCCCTCTAAGAAGATTAAACACACAATATTTGATGCAGTGGGATAACACGAAATGATGTGCCCCCCTGTAGAAAGTGAGGAGGGGCCCCTGAGTCTCCCATATCTCACAGACATACATTGACCTTCGGCTGAATGTGGCCCACTTGAAGGCGTTACGGCCCTGAGTTGATAGGAGGAATGTTTGTGATAAGTTTAACCACTGCCACTTGCTCAGGGTAGCATTCCAACCCACGGTCCGTTTGCCAACCATGCCACCTCAGAGTAGACCCAGCCATGTTCAAATCAATCTTGGTACTGCTCCAATAGGAGCAGTCCAGCCTGAACTGCCTAGCCAGGTCCTCTCTGAACCAGAACACAAGCAGCTCAAGACCAGTTTCAACCTGACTAGGCCTCATCAGTCAGGTTTAGTTTGGTTCCACGAGGCACAGTGAGCAAAGGACCCACGTCTGGGGATACTCTTGGCCACCTAAGCATTATATCAAACAGGCAAATGGTGATGGGAGAAATGCTTGCAATAAGTCTAACTACTGGCAATCGTTCGGGGTAGCATTCCAATAAATTATTTTGGCCACCATGCCAACACAGTTTAGACCAAGCCATATGCGAATCAGTCTTGGCCCTGTTCCAACAGGAACAGTCCAGTCGGGACTGTCAAGTCATGTCCTCTCTGAACCGGAACACAAGCAACCCAAAATCTGTTTCTACAAGATTTAACCTATTCAGTCAGTTGTAGCTTGGAAATCACTGGGGTAGCATACCAACCCATCGTTCATTTGCCCAACATGCCACCTCAGATTAGACCCAGCCATATACAAATCAGTCTTAGCCCTGCTCCACTACAAACAGGCATGCCCAAACTGGCGAGCCAGGTCCTCTCTAAACCGGCACATAGGCAATCCCAGACTGGTTTCGGAACAATTGGGCCTCTTCAGTCTAGTGCAGTTTGTTTCCAGTGGCACACTGAGCAAGGGACCCACGTCTAGACATAACCATGGCCATTTACGGCAAAAAATGGTGATCTAAGAAGATCACTAGCAGTATGGAGGGAGGGAGGAAAAGTAGGGAAGGTCATTGGGAACATGAGCCCTCCATCACCTGACAGCAAGTTTGCTTCTTTTTCCTTCATTCAAATGGCACAGACAGGGTCAGTGGGGGATAGGGCTAAGCTCAATGTGAGATCACAGTTGAAAAATTACTGCATGTTTATTTTGGGTATAAAGTTATGTGTTTTTTCGTTGCATTATGGTACTTGCAGTTTTGGCTCCCTTTGTTATAAATGCACTACAACAGGTACCATTATGCAAATTAAACAACTCTAATATGTCTGTCGAGGGTTTTATATGGCCGGGCCCCTCTGGCTCTCAAAGACCCAGTAGTAATTAAAAATGGAAATTGAAATGGGTTTCTATTGCGTCCTTTTATTCATGTCCTTAGCTTTACTGGCAGAAACATTGATCGATTTCTGAACAATGAATGTAAAAATAATGTTTAATTCAGTCTCAATTTCAGTATTAAAACATTTTCAATATTATTTACAAAAAAGGTATTACTGTTACTCAATTATCTTAAACAGCTAACCATTGACTTCGTCAATAGTCCTGGCTGGTTTAGGTGTAGGTCAGTTGAGTTATATATCTGGATGCTCAGAGAAAGAGAAAGCTCAGAGAAGAACCAAAATGCCAGTCGGGTGGTACACTATGAAAATCACAGAAATTTAGTTTATGTGTTTGAGCCACGACCCCTTGATAGACCCCTCACTTTTTCATCCCTTTTAAAGCCATGTCTGGCATTGGCAAGCTGATTTGATGATCTTTTTTAATTAAGTTTTACTACAAGCATATGAAACACAAATCAAAAGAAGAAAGAACGAAAACATGCTGTCGAATAAATGTGGAGACTATATGCTTGACATACAAATTTAAAATTAGAAAATAACCATTGCAAATTACTTTAAGTGAAAATTCTAACTGTGCTTCCTGCAGTCAGATGTACTTAGAACAGGTTATATAATGTTTTTTTGGTTTTAATGCATGATATAAATATGTAATTGTTATTTGTGCAAAGCAAATGCACTATTGGCTTTTATTACTATAACTTGAAAACATAATTTAAACATACAGGGATGACAAAAAAAATAAAAATCGATAAAGAATGGATAGAAAAAAAGCACTGACAAAGTAAATAATTGTCCCACCAGCCTTGGCATTTAAGTGGAGTTTTATTCACGCAGATGTGAGAAAGGGATCAGGAAAAAACATGCTGTCACTTGCATTGCAAGAGAGACAATGGCTGGAGTAGGCTTAGCTACTCGTCTGTGCAATATTCTGCAGAAGATTGAAGCAACCTGTGAAAGGTAGTTGAATGGACCAATAGAGGACGCCGGCTTGCCAAAGCCACTCTATGTATTAATATAAGTGGCTGTTTTTTGTGTATGATTTTTTTCCCATGCGGTTGGTGATGCATTGAAAGCTGCCTCGAGTCCCGACCCGAACATGCATTTACTAATCAATACTTAGTTTTCCTCCTTTTAGATCTTCTCAGGAAAGCGATAGTTACAGAGCACGGCAAGTTCAGCAGCAGTGCCATTTGCAGACACAATGGCCACACCAGCAGTAAGCAGCAAACTATTTTTTTCTGGCACACACAAAGAGTAAAGCACTCCCGCAGCAGTACAAGCATCTTGAACCATTACAGTGGCTAAGTGAGTTGAATGTTTACTTCTGCCAAAGGAGGTGACCTGGAGGCCACAAGTTCAAATCCAAACAAAGCACACTCAGCCTTCCATCCTTCTGAGGTCAGTAAACTGAGTGGCATAAAGTGGAAACAGTAACATATGTCATTTACAGTGTTTAGAAATGGCAGAAGTGCCGTGTGAAGCACTATATAAAAATAAGCTATAATCATTAGACATGCGACAACAGTGGCAGCAACTCTGCATGCATTCTCACATACAAAGACAAAACAAAGAACATAGCAACAGTATAGCACTCTCTCATATACAGGCAAGAACAGCAAAGACAGCAGCAATACAACAGTCGCAGACGTGCATGGTACAGCAATGCTAGCAGCATTGTAAACATTTCCGGTAAGACAAAGACAGCTTCTACCATACACAGAACACTCACCAAGCACAGCTAGCAACAGTGGATGATTCCCTCTGCCTGAGGCAGCAATAGAAACCGAGAGGCGGCTATGTAACCAACGCACAAGAGGAGGCTGGGGTGTATGATGCCTTGGTAATGATATGGTGATGCAGTTCTCCCTCTTCGACTGGATGTTCACATAGGTTGATAAAAGAGTCAATATATATTACTAAAGAGAAGGACACAAGTCATGATCCTAGCATGGTGGATCATGGGCCTGCTCCAGAGACCTGGGTACAACTTGAAGGCAGCTTTGCCATTCAAACGCACTCAGATAGCTAAGTGGTTTAGTCACTCACAGAATAGGTTGGTCTGTGTATAAACAAACATGTCACAGGTTCTAATCCTCATGGGGTTGAAGCTGTCTCATTGTTTCCTGGTTAATACTTATGAACATCAGCAATTCAGTTTGTGAAAAGTCTGTATGTGTCAGCACCAAGAGACAATTAGGTAACAGATGCAGTATAGCTAGGGCCACTGGAATTATGCTGCAAGCGAGGGCCCAATTATGCGGCAGGGTTGCGTAAATTATGCAACAAGAAAAGGCAAATTATGTGCCAAAATACAGCACATTTTATGATAGCATTATATCATTATTTTGTCATTTTCTAGTGCGAGCCTGAGCCAGCGCGCAAGCGCTGCTCTGCGAAGATCTGTGGTAGTTCAGTACGGGAAAGAAGGCCCGCCCACTCCCCCGCCCTTATTTTTCATTGGCTTGTGTGTTTGTCCTTTGTTAATGCTGTCTTCTAATTCATTATGAGGCTTGTTAGTCCCTCCTTAGTACAGGCATGTCGTCATTTGTAACCTCCCATGGCTACTGGCCCCTTTACTTGGTTGTTACACAGTAGGTGTTGTATTTTATTTATTGAGTTTCTCCTACCTCAAGCTAGACGACGTGCTTTACTTACATTCAGCGGGCTGTGCCTGCTTTCACTTTCGCAGCAGCCGGGACAAGGACAGCCGTTTATTTCCAATGCCATAGATCTGGCATTTAAATGCGAAACCTATAGCATTGCAAATATTTTTTTTCAATTTTTACTTTCCGACGTCGCCGCCGCTCATTGTTTATTTGATGGATCAAATATCTGCTGCCAGATCGCATCCCGAATAACAACCAAAACAGGTGAGATAAGTTAAACATTGGATCGAGAAACTCCTGCTCGCTGCACGTCGCCTGCACTGGGCATGCTCAGATCACTGATGCGGGGCTGTGGTGAGGTAACCGGATACGGAGTACCCTCAAACAGCGCAACGCGGTGCGGGAGTGTCAAGGAACACCGGTTCCGGAGACACCGGGAGACCAAAGCAGGAGGCTGTCACCCCCCGTCCTGGGCTGTGGACAAAAGCAGCAGCCTGCGCCGCCCTTTCCTCCGAGGAGCGAGCGGCCGCTGGTGAGACAGGGGGCCTGGTGTGGGAGCGGTGCATCGGTTTACCAATGGTCGCCTCTTGATGGCGAGTGGCTGGCTAGTGGTGAAGGGGTGCACAGATCAGAGGATGGCATTAATGGAGAGGAAAGGGCGCGAGCAGCTTTTTTCTGGGTCTCCCACCTGACTCGGGTCTGCCCGTACCCGCCCCTGAGGTTTATTGTCAGTCTCAAGGGTGCCCATTTTGTTAAACACACTAGAACTTTAACATTCAGCTGTGCACGGAGCACCCCTCCCGTATGCGCAGCTCATTGTTTTCCACCAGGGAAGCAGAAAATGTGTTAAAGTCCCTGCCTTACCCCCCCCCACCCCCCCCTGAGGGATCATGGCGTATGTAGAGTTGTTGCAGCGCCCTCGTTGTTGCAGAGCCTTCCACATTTAAATGGTTGTGGTGGGGGTTGCTAAAGAGGTGGTTCTATGTTTATCTCCAGACAGATCCTGCCATGCCAGTTGTTGCCTGAATGCTGATTATGCATGCCTGCTTCTTTGGATAATCAGCATGTCTTGCATACAACTGCTTCTCTCCGGCGGCCCTGCCTGATTCTGTTTCTGATGGAGCTGCTAGTATGTTTTGTTTTTTAGGAGAAACGATTACTTGAATGTGATTCGCTTGGGGCACCTCTTGTAGATCATGTGATCTAAGTGCACAGCACTTGACAGCTTCCCACATTTATGCCAGTCCACGTGTTTATATTCTTCATTTTTCTTTCGTAGTCGAGTGGCTAAACAGCGCAACTGTTGGCAACAGATTGTAAATAATTATTTAAAATATGAATAGATTGGCTTTGGATTTCCCCTAGTGAAGTGCTACTCTTTTATACCTCATGCTATTGGCTATTTAGCGCATAATTCCGCCTTCCGATTCGTACTTCACTAGAATGCATGTGTTTACATTCAAAAGTACATACAGTCTTCACACCGTTAATGACATTCTGTTATTTTTTAGTGAATATGTTATATTCAGACAGCATTTTTTTTTTTCCCCATCCATGCCAGAGCATTGAGTGCAAGCTTTACTGTGATGACCAGCATTTGTGAATGCTTGTGTTAACGTGCGCTGGCATATGAAAGTTAGATCCTGTGGCTTTGTCAATGCTTGTTTAACATAGTTTTGCTCGGAAAACGTGTGAGACTAAGGAATCGCACATGCTCCACCCGTTATGAATTAATTAGGTACATACTAAAATTCGAGACACATCGATAGTAAATATGAATATGCAGTGTTTTTCTGTGCAGTTTCTTAAAGTAAAAAGGCACCACACGAAGCCTTATAGTCAATGTGAAAACTCGAAATTGTAGACCGTTTTTAGGTAAAGCCTAGAGTCAGCGCACAAGCGCTGCTCTGGTGAAGATCTGCTGTAGTTCAGTAGGTGAGGGAAGCTCCGCCCACTCCCCCACCCATATTTTTCATTGGCTTGTGTCTTTGTTCTTCGTAAATGCTGCCTTCGGATTCGTTTATAGTCTTGCTAGTCCCTCCTTATTACGGCCTTCTCGTCATTTGTATCCTCCCATGGCTACTGGCCCCTTTACTTTGAGTGTTACACGTACGTGTTATTTAGACAGTGAGCACTATTTTCTTTAATGAGGTTCTCCTACTGCCTTCTCTACTCCCCCCTCCCTCCCGTTGTCTGTGCCTTCTCACCCCCTCCCCCCGCCCGCACTCCCGTTGTCCGTGCCTTCTCCCCTCCCCTCCTGTTGTCCATGATGATTACCATTGGCAATGCAATAGGTCTCGCGTAAATGCGAGTCCTATTGCATTGCAAATGCTTGTTATTCTTTTGGAGGGAGAGTTCGAACGCTAGTAGGTATGGTCTTTACTTCAGAGCTCCATTGCTGCTCTCCACCACCAGGGCTTTCTGCCTCTCTTGTCTCCCATCACTCTTTGGTTGTGGCCATGATTTGGAGGCGGGATTGGAAGCTCATTGGATGCACCCGTTCTGTTAATAGGTTATGCTGCAGCAGTATACAAATACACGCCTCTAGATTAAAGTCAATTGTTTGGCTTTGAGAGCGGATGGAACCCCCCTGTCCACCTTTAAGAAAACAATATTGTTTAAAACGCACAATGCTGATGATGCGTCATATCATTTTAAAGCACCTACCATCGCTGCGAATCCCCCGACCCACAACAACAGAGGAGCCGCGCTAAGCTTGTCCCGTGCCTCCTGTCACAGGAAACCCTATTAGCAACCAGAGTTCTTCAGTACTTGTACTTTAGTCACAATCGACAAAAGATTGTTCATTGTGGTCGGCGACACCCTGATTTGGTCCACATTATCTTCAACTACACGGTTTAATCTGCGGACGCTGTTCTGTCAGACAAAGACAATGCTAATAGTGGAGAAGTGTGGCTCAATGGTTAGAGCGGCAGACCCTGATGCAGAGATCTGGCCCGGGACCAGGGTTCAATTCCCGCCTCGGCGGGTCTTGGGCTCAACTTCCTCGGACCTGATAATTCTCGCCTCAGTGCCTATTCTAATCATGGGTCCCACTCTGCAACTCTGGGCAATAGCTTGCTTAATCTCCACAACGGCCCCACCAGCGCTGGGATGCCTGGCTTCACCTTGGGGGTGCCCAGGAGTGGACATTTCACAGGGAAAAGCCAGGAAGGGTTCCACAGCGGTATGCGTACAGCGCCAGGAAGCCCCAGGGTATCAGTGCGCTTTACAAGTACAAATTCATTCATTCATTCATTCATAGTAGCCCACCTCAACAGACAGAAAATATTTTGCAGTTAAGCACCTTTAAAAGTGCTCTTATATCTGAAAGATGTAATACATAGGCTTATTTAAAAACATTAACAATTATTAAACGTCAGGTGAAAGGAATCGAGGCACACATTAAATCTATTTTTTTGTACAGTGCTTGCACGATCGGACAATTGTTAAATCTGCCGTGCTTAGCATGTCGGTTGAAAACAAGAGGGTGCTCTCGCTGCCAAACATGTCCATGTTGGAGGATAAATTGCTACTCTCCATTTATAGTACTTATGGAAATCTCTGCCTGTTTTGCTAGTGAGTTTTCTATACAGCCGAGTCCAGCATAGATATTTCATTTTCCATGAAAATATGAATTTTCTCCATTTGGCGAAGCTGCTATTCAAAGCTTTCAATAACTATCTTTTTACGAAGTTCGTGGCTGAGCATAAGCATCTTTTACAGAAATGTAGTGCTTTGGTGATATTTAAAGACATTTCCCGGGCAATCAGTATTGCATCTGCAATCCCAAATTAACGATCCTTAACATTAGCAACTTTAAGCACAGAGCAGAATCATTTAAAGACAATTCCAGAATCTGATTTCGCTTGTGAATGGTCTCTTTTAGTATAACTATAGGGGCACTCATTATAAACAGGACATAATACTTTACATGCTCATCCACAACATAAATGCTGCTAGTTCCAACGCTGCCATTTTCACCTGGATGTATCACTGCTTGGAAGGATTCAAAGTCTCGCATCCTACTACAGACTAAACCTGTCCCTTCACTGTGATAGGTAGTTGGGGCTGGAGAGTTAATTGCTTGGTGGAGTGAGTACTGTCCATTGTATCCCCCTTTCTGATCTGCTCCACCTGGATGATTCAACCCTTTCGTGTTAAGTGAGACTACCTGTAGGGAGTCTGTCTTCAACTTTGGGGAAACACGGGAAAGCCGGATGGATACAAGTTAGACAAACCTGTTGCAATACATTGTACAGAGGTGCCACCTGTGGGATATGTGTCATGCAGCAAAGCAGGTTGAGTCAAACGACATGGACATTGGCTATCAGATATGACTTTAGTATTGCATAAAAAAGGAGGCAATCGGCGGGGGGCGAGGGAAAACATAAAGGTAGAGTCCACCAACTATTTAACCCACCCCGATCAACCTGAAATAGGTACAGTGTGGAACCCACAGGAGGAGGCCATGTATCTCCTGTGCTCCACAAAACAAACACACAGATAAGCAAATGAGCCCAAGTGCGGATGAGCAAATATAAGTGCATAGCATAATGGGCACAGCTAGGATGACATGAGTGACTGAGCAATCCTAGCATCTGGTGTATATGAGGGAATATAGAAGTTCAACACGAAAGGCAGTACATTACGACGCGCCTGAATTGAGGGAGTATGTTTCCATCTCGGCCTCTTGGATGTTGTTCCACGAAGGAAGATAGGTCCCGGAAACATGGAACAGATGAGGTGAGCCTTTGCAGGTGATGTGGAACCTAGTGTGACCTGAAAAGGATAAAGGAGTTTTCATGGTCCGTAGCCTGGGTCTGAGGGAGAGGCATCCTTTCCTCACTTGAACGGTGGTCTTGGAGTAGTCCAGCAAGATAGTGATCCGGTGTCCTTCCCATGTGATGGATCTGTGTTTACGTATGAGTTCCAGGATTAGTTCCACATGTTGATAACCCAAGGGTTTGCGGATGATTGGCCTTGGTGGGCCAGTGGTGACAGAACGGTTGTTTTGGCGTGTGGGGATGCAATGAGCTCTCTCACATTCGAAATGTTTGTCAAAGGATATATTCATGTTGTGAGGGAGACCCATCTTCCAGAAGGGCAACGCATGAGCTACATTTTCCCTCCTTGCCTTCAGGGAAAACAAAAAATCTGATGTTACGCCTCCTGTTTATGTGTTCAGGTTCAGCAATATCACGTTGCATGGATGCCGATAGTTTGTGCAGTGAGCTGAGGTCTTTTTTTTGCGGAGAGAGACTTGTCTTCAAGGTCGCTGATCGGTTGTTCCGCTACAGATAGTTTATCGGTTATTTGCTTTGTCAGATTTAATTCCAGCCACATCTTTTTGAATAAGGTCCATGCTGATTTATGTCGTCTGAGCCAGTTGTAATACACCCAACAGCTTTTTAAGAATGGTATCCATTGTTTCTTTCAATTTGGTTTTGTCTTTGATTGGGGATTCTGGTGCAGGAGGTTTATGGTTTGGTCTGTTTCGTGCCTGGCTTTAAGTCTTTTTCCGCCATACTGTTGCTATGTGGTCCCCAAAGCGAGGAGTGGGCTGCGTATAAGGAAAGAGGCCCAGCAGCTTTAGTTCAAGGTTGTGAGCAGTAATCGGGGACCGCTCACATAGGACTGTTGAGCAGGCAGGTGTTAAGTGTTACTATTGCGACAAATTGGTGGAGGTAGGTTCTGCATCCCCTTCAGTGGATATGTGATGGTAAGGAGGAAACTCGGGGGGTGGTCCAGGAACTCCAACAATGCAAGGTAGTGCAGTTAGTTAGTTAGTTTCCAGTTATCTAAGGTATTATGTTCCAGTAATAAAACACTCACCACCCCTTTAACAGCCATGTATAATAGGCAGTGTGCCTTTCAATGCGTCTCAGAAATTGGTTCCCTTGTACTGGGCTCGCCAAGCGGAAAGGGGGCTTTTACACTTAGATTGTCAATGTAAGGCCTGATGAGTGAAGGAAATGCGAGCAGGTGGTTAAGAAGAGAAGAAAAAAGGCCTGAGTCAAGGGTCCATGAAGGGCTGTCTGAGTGAATGCCTGTTTAGGATTGGGCAGGACAGGGCGGTTAGAGTTGCCAATAACACTGCATTTGTGGGAAAATGTCTCATGCTTTTAGGAGCGGAGAAGGAGGTAGACCTCACCGTGTCATCATAAAGGGCGATGTGTGGTCTGTTGAACCAAGTATATGAAGGCAGGAAAGTGAACATGCAGCCTGCCTCAGAAAGCCATTCAGGGTAATCCAGGTAAAACCATTGCTGCTAAATTAGGCTCATCAGTGCTGCCACATATGCTGAATATGCCATATCAGGCAGAAAATATCACTCGTGTCACTCAGGAATGTGGGGAGGGAGGAAATCAGTGCTGAATCCTATGTTCGTGCAAGCGTTTGTTGCGGTCCTTCTGGATTGTTACTTACGGCCTCATTGTATTCTGACATCGGGCACGGTGCAGGCCGCGTGCGGTCCTTGGTGCGTCTCCCCGCAGTAATATGCAGGCAAGGGGCAGCCCGGAGCCGCTTATTTCATTCCCCAGTGGTTCCGGAGCCTTTCCTCTGTGTCGGGAGCGCTGTCAACACATTAGGCTCGCAGCAGGGCTGAGATTGTGGCACCGAGGAGATGGAGCTCACTCTCAGCCAGGCATTTCCCTTTTTGTCAGGCCACCCCGGCCCCCCGAAACTTTAGCTTCTTAATGTAGGTTCATTCACAGCAGAGCCTAGAAGTGTAGCACATTTAGTACCAAGTCTATCCAGGTGAACGGGGAATTAATTTGTCAGGAGGTCAAGCGTTAACTTTAATCCACACAGATGCAACAAGATCATTCATAAGAATGTTGCTATCCAGAGTACAATAAGTGATGCGTTACAGCTGACTTGCCCGTCTGCCCTGGGGCCTTTCTTTTTTGATCCAGTCCCATTCAGAGGTGATGAGCATCAAGGCAGCTTTCTCAGTGCCTTCAAAGAACAAGAACATACTTTAGTTGTTACATGCTTGAGTCAAGCACCCTACTCATATTTGGTTTGCGCATAAATCTGTCAGAGTGCTCCCATTTTTAGGTTGCGCCTGGGCAGCGCATGCACTGCTGTGCGAGCCATGCTGTTTTGGAGTATGTACTTGAAGCCCCGTCCACTCTCCGCCTATATTTGTCATTAGCTTGTGTCATTGTCCTTCGTAAATGCTGGCTTCTGATTCGTTATTAGGCGTGTTAGTCCCTCCTTAGTACCGCCTTGTTTTCATTTGTAACCTCCCATAAGGATTGGCCCTTTTACTTCGGTTGTTAAATGGTGAGTCTTTTTTAATCTGTAAGCACTATCTTCTTTAAAGCATTTCACCTACTGCAGGCACACATGTTTTCCTGTAACATTAGCGCGACATGCGCGCTTTGACTTTACAAGCAGCCAGGGACAAAAAAAGAAACTACTGCATGCATTTCTCCCGTCCATGATTTCACCCTAACCAAAGTGTCAGCGGCATAATTCCCAGCAACATCGCAAAATAACCATGTGATGTATTTTTTACGATGTTGCTGGGAGCGATGCCGCTGACTCTTTGGGTAAAATCACGGAGGGCAGCAGCGGGCATTAGCAGCAGCAGAGCAGGCTGGAAGAAGGAGGTGCAGAGGCAGTGGCAGAGCAGCGTCAGCCAGGCCAGCTCTGGGGTTTCAGTGCATCGCCTGACTTCGGCCTTGCATTTGCGAGAGTTTAAGCTATTAGCATTGTAAATTACAATGCCTTTTATTTATGTTTTAAAAACCAAAACATAAATAAAAGGCATTGTCATTTACAATGCCGATAGCTCAAACTCACGTAAATGCGAGACCTATTGCATTGCAAATGCTTGTTAAAAATAGCTCGTAGGCCCTAAATAAATGACTCAACCTCTAATTACTAGCACCAGTGTATTTTACTGTCAGATTGGAAGGACATTTGTAATAAATACAGCACTGCAGTGTTTCATTGCAAATCAAAGTTATCACTTTTTATGAAATTATATGTTGAATGAAGCCTGCTGGATGTGGTTTTATTTCTAAAAATTTACATATTTTATAACATTGACATCTCTAATGTATAACTGTGTCAAAATGCCGAGATAATAACAGTTGCATAAATTTCCTTTGTTTGCATAATATGCTGTAAAATGTGCCTTACCTTTGCACTTAAGTCAATGTTGCCTCATAGTGCCACCCCTATTGATAATGTATTCTAATAGCCGTGCAAAAAAAGTTTACTTAGAACCCTAATTGGTTTACATTTTTTGTTGTGGATGTGTAGCAAAAAGAAACATTGCTGCATGAGCTGTGGAATTGCCCTTTATTTATATTAAGAATGCTGTTGTAAAAGTAACACCTTGGAGCAGTGGTCTTTGGGGCATATGTATGAAGCCTAATTCCCGTTCGCAAACGGGCCGATTCTCAGAATCGGCCCGTTTATGATTGAACTTTCTTTGGGTTGTATCATCCCAAAAGGCCCTCGTACTTAGGGAATCGCAAAATTTGCGATTCCCTATTTTGCTGAATGCATTTAAGGAATCGCAAATTGCGATTCCTTAAATGCAATGCAGAAGCACCCAAGTTGTGCGATTTTTGCCTAAGAAATCGCAAATTACCACCAACTTCAAGTTGGTGGTAATTTGCGATTTCTTTGAAAAATTCACTTTTTTGCATTTCTCAAAGTGCCATGTGGCGCACATACATGCCCTTAGGGCATGTATGTGCGCCACATGTGCACACATACATATTTCAGGGGTGCAACAGGGTGTCCTTTTGACACCCTTGAAATTGCATTCGCAATTTGTGAGTACCTAATGGGTACTCGCAAATTGCGAATGTCTGCCCATTCATTCCTATGGGCCTCTAGGCCCATAGGAATGAATGGGAAGGTATTCCTTAATTGCGAATCGCAATTTGCGACTCGCAATTAAGGAATACTAAGGAATCGCAATTATTATTGCGATTCCTACATACATTCCATTTTGCGAGTCCTTAATAGCGATTCGCTAAAAATCGCTATTAAGGATTAAGGACTCGCAAAACTGATTTTTCATACATATGCACCTTTACCTTTTGATTTTTTTCGGCTACTCTATCACCACAACTGGAAGCCAGGGATCTCCAAACTATTTCTGCAGTATGTACTGCCACAATAATAACCAAAAATACACAAGCAAGTACACACTGGTTGACCTCAGAACATGTACTTTCTGCTGCAGCTGCAAATTTAAAATATGAGAGCGGCAGCACACTGGTATAAGATCCAGTTTGTATTCAGAAATCATTACATAATCATGTGAAGTTAGAGCTCTTAGCAGAAGTGGTAGGACAGCAGTATTAACTGGACTAAAATCAATCGAGGTCGGTATGAACAAACCTGGCGACCATGCAAGGTCTTTGTGTCAAAGGTCCCAAAGACTGTGACAGTGATTGTATGTAGTCGATGAGACCACGTACTTCTGGTAAGTTGTACTCTGTCTGTTAAATATTTCAGCTCTGCTGAAAATTCAGTCGTGTCCCCTTTCCAAAACAAGAGGTGTAGGTGCTTGGAGTCTGTTCGTGCTTGCCCATGTGAAATAGTGGATTAGAAAACGTGTAGCCCAAAACACAACCAATACACCGGGGAGGTAGTAAACTAGATTTCAAGAATTATTCTTACTTCATTAAAATAATAGGAGGAATTATCTTCATACAATTATTTTGGATCAAAATGCATGTGATTATCGACCGAAGATATCGGTTAGAGGTCAGATGGGTCTGTGGACCTCCCTGAAGAGGTGCTGCAGATCCCAGGGATTGGAGCATCGCAGGTTAAGAACCTGTGCCTTAGAGAGCACCAGAGCACCAAGCTCGAATGTTTGTCAGAAAAGAAAATGTATCCTTAGTTGGCTGATAGGCAGACTGCAAGTACTGTTAATATATTTTTTGCTTTTTTTAACCTTTAAGCAAAATGAGATAATTTTGATTTGCTTTATATGTTCAGGTTATTAAAATGAAATAATATCTGTAATATTTATGCATTGTCGGGCATAACATATATTCGTATTTTTGTACCTTTGGTGCCTTTTTTGTAATTCACTTGGTTTAGTCAAATTTTGAAATGGTGCATGGCTGCGCAGAGGTGTAGAAGTGTTCAAAACGTCTACTTGTCCAGGTGTGTGGAAATCCAATCGCACGACGCCCAGGGCATATTCCTTGTATAGACCTTGGGCAGGAGAGAGAATATTTCCCTATTTCAGCGTAAACTCCTAGATTTCTACAGCTTTTGTTGGCGCATTGTGCAGTCACACTTAAAGTAAATTATAGCTTCAGGAGCTGCTAACTCATAGTCTGTCCCTGTAGGAATGGTTCCATGTACTTTGAGATAGATGTATCATACATTGACAACCCATGAACACAATTGTAGAGGCAGGGTATGCCAAGTACCTATATACATGGAGGCAGCAAGTTCATTAACTCACTGAGCTATTTTGCTAGCATAGGTGCGCAGTTTCTCCGTTCCTGTAGGGGCATTGCCTTACATGTTGAAAGATCTTGGATTTCCATGAAGGTTCCAGTAGGCACCAGAGCATGAAGCTAGAAGACGGAGGCGGAGAGTGTCAGGTGCTTCAGCCAGGATGTGAGAGATGCGTCTGTAGGGCCCTGGCATGGGCAGTAGGAGAGGATACCAAGCCTGAGATTTTTGTAGCAGTTGCATTCACAAAGTGTGCTACATAACTGACTTACACCATGTGCAATTCCATTTCTCATAGGCTTGCCCACCCCACTACTAGAAACAGTTCTTTGACTGTGCTCCAAGCTCGCATTTGCAGACCATCCCCTCTTGATTACTACTTCTTCCTTCAATTAGAAGGAGCCAGTGCACATTGGTGGAAAACAGAAGTGCGTTAGAAGCCATGAGGCAGGTAAGTGTGTGCCAACCCACTGAGGCACCAACATGTATTATTTTTAATGGTGTAGAAGCTACGGAGCCAAAGGACCATCTACAGCTGTACTGTACTGCCATTCTGTACATCTCTGAGTTCAATCAACTAGTGCAACAGAGTATGGAAGGTGTACAAAATCTTTGAACATTTTCAAAGCAGCCTAAAATAGCTCTGTACAGTGGGTCAAAGTGTGTTTCGTTTATTTTTTACATTAAAAATAAATACTGGTTATTTATTTTGCCTGCAATTCAGGTGCCCTGTTAGATGTTGATTTTTTAAAAATGTTTTTAGGTATCGCCTAAGGCAGAACATGCGCTTTTGCTTGCAAGATCTTTTGTTTTCCAACAGAGTTAGAGGCTGCCCATTGCTCACCGTTGGTTGACTGCATTATCACTCTCATTTGCTTGCTTTTGGTCAGCTGCCATGCCATAAGATTCATTCCCCTTTATATGTTTGTTGCACCCCTAGAGTATGTATGCAGTACTTGTGTCCTTCCACTCATCATTTCTAGGTGCTACTTTTTTCAATGTATTAAAGCACTCTAAGAGAATGCCTGCTTTTCATCTATCCCTCTTGTGTACTTCTCCCTCCTCCTTACTCCCACCTTCTGCTGTCAGTCTGCTTTCCTCCAGCCCCTCCCTCCCTTGTTTTTTTGCTTGCCCCTTCCTCCCATCCTTCGTTGTCCACCTGCTTGCCCCAGAACCTCCTTGCGTTGATGTCTGCTTGCTTCCAGCCCCTCCCTCCAAATCTGTTGTTCCAATGCAATAGGTCTCGCAATTTCTAGATTTTGACCTAGTGGCATTGTAAATGACAATGCCATTTATTTATGTGTTTAATAAAACAAGAGCAATAATAAAAGACATTGTCATTTACAATACCAATAGGTCAAATTTTCTGAAATGCGAGACCTACTGCATTGCAAATGCTTGTTACATTTGTTAACACTGGGCATTGGTTGCATCTCATTAGTACCATTTTAACACCCAAATATAGAAATAATCAAGAAATAGGTGAACACTCAAGTCAAGTCAATTCAGCTTTATTCGGTGTAAAAATGTACAACCATAAAAGCATACTAAAAAAAAAACCAGACAAATATAAACATATCAGTAATTCATTAGAGGGAGCACATAATTTATCAGTGCAAATATTAAAATTTCCTCCTTATACACAATTAAAATATATACACTTATTTAAAAATAGACAACTATATAGCATTTAATAATAATTTCTCAGATTTTCAAATATGCTTATTCTACGTACTATTTCTTAAATTAATTCAGAGTTAAACAGATCTAATTATTCTCATTGGATTTCTCATATAATAATGCATCTAGATATATTAGTTCTCTTCTTTTCCTAAGTGCTTTTACAATATAACAAATAACTGAACAGACGATTTTCATGTTATCCAGGCTACATAGAAATATAAAGGCCTGTTTATAATCAAAGAGCCTGTTAGTTATGAACAATGGTTTTAAAACAGTTTTCCTAATATCACTATAAAAGGTACAAAATAGTAAAAAATGCAACGTGGACTGTGGTGTGTTTCCATTACACGGGCAATTCGGTAAATTATAAGACCACCTTTCCTTATCGGAGAATGCAAATAAGTGATGTAAAGTACCAAATCTAAGCCTTGTTAAATAATATCTGTGTTGGGTATTCCTTACTAGGGTTAAATATGTTTGTATACCCTCCACCAAAGGAATTTCACAATAAGTAATGACACTTTGCTTCTGTCTTGTATCATCCTGTCTGTCTTGTTCACTGGCCAGAGTATATCTCAACTTCAGATCTTTCTTACTTATATCCAGAATAGACTCTAGATCCATTTTATTAAAGTTCAACTTACAATATTTAAATAAATTAGAGATATGCTCTAGCCAAGGAATTTTTACAGTGGTCAAGAGCCAGACAGTCCTTTATCAGGTCAGTTGTAAATTTAGTCTCCTTTTTAGCCCATAGCCCACGCCAGAAGATAAGTCCTGCAATATTTATAAAATCATTAATATATGATACTGACAGTTCTTTATGTATTATAAAATTGGCTGTAGAATTCGGGACAGCCAATACTCTTTTTAAAAATTTATTCTCCTGTGTTTGTAGGGACGTAATATTTGCTCTTCCCCATATCGCTGACCCATGGCATACACCAGTCACACACTTAGTTCTGTATAAAGTGAGAATTTCCCTTATGGGTTTATTTCCTATTTTTGCCGCAAATCTGAAAATTCCTTCAATTATTCTTAGAAATTTCAGGTTGCATGAGTCGATATGAGGTTTCCATGAGTCCTTACTACTAAATATAAGACCTAAATAGGAGAACGTTGATACTCTCCCTATAACTACACCTCCAGCATGATGTTTTTATGCTTCAACTTAGATTTCCACATGTCATTACAAATGTTTTAGTAAGGTTTAGCTTTAAATCCTTTTTTAACATGAATTCTGCAAACTTCTCAATTAAAATTTGTAAGCCATTCGCTGTCCTCGATAGGAGGACAGCGTCATCGGCATAAAGTAAAACTGGAGTTTTGCGTGTTCCAACTTTTGGAGTATCTGCATTTTCATTTTGTAAATAGATATCTATGTTATTAATATATAAAGAAAAGAGCAGTGGCGCCAGTACACAACCCTGGCGTATTCCCCTTGTAACTCTAAAATCCTCAGTGCATTCACCCTTTATTCCAAAACGTACTCTTGAGGTTAAAAATGAATAAATTTGGGACAAATATATAATAATATCAGTGGGTGCTCCTTGCTCCTTCAGGGTTTGCCACAATTTAGTATGATTAACAAGGTCAAACGCACTTGTTAAATCTAAAAAGCAAAGATGAAGAGCCCCCTCCTTAGCAAGGGTATATTTTCCCATAAGTAGTTCCAAATTTAAACATTGTTCTACAGTTCCAATTCCCCTTCTGAACCCATACTGAACTTCAGAAAGAATATTATGTTCATTAGCCCATTCTTCCAACCTCCCCAAAAGAATTCGTCCCATTAATTTCGAGGTTGAGTCCAGAAGGGATATTGGTCTATAACAATTTGCATTCCCTCTGTCTCCTTTTTAAAAATTGGTACGATAATGCTTTCTGTCCAAGATACTGGCAGAAAACCCCTTATCGCAGCGTTAAAAACCTTTAGAAGGATCGGAGTCCAATAATCCATATTACATTTAAAAATATCAATGGGTACCCCATCTGGGCCAGCAGCTTTTCTGCTAGCACTTTTATATAGAGGCGATTTTAATTTCTTCAGAGGTAATTGGTAAAATTTCTACGGGGTCAACTAAAATAAAATTACCGTTCTTTATTTTGCTAATTTTTATTGCTTCTGGATTAAAAATACTCTCAAAATGGATCATCCAGTCTTCAGGGGGAACAGCTATTTCTATTCTCCCTGTTGCATCATCTTTAAAGAACGGGTAATCTATAGTTCTCCAAAATAGTGCAGCATTTCTTGTTTCTGCGGCCTCTACTAGGCTTGCCCATGCATCCTCCCGTATTTCACCTTTTCGTTCGTTTAAGGTTTTCCTATAATCCTTCCTTAGGTTACTTATTTTAACGTTATCCCTAGGTTTTATTTTTAGGGCTGTTTTCAAATCTCTATTTAATTTGGAACATTCTTTATTAAACCATCTTGGGTTATTATCACAGGCCTTATGCTTCTTTTTAGATGTTAAATCACCCGCTATCTCCCTAGTGATATCACTAAAAGCGTTTATAGTTTCTGCATCTGTTGAAAAATTATTCATGCAGATACTAATTTCCTTTTGTATTTTCCCTTTTAAGTTATTTAAAAAACTTGTTGGATCTACACTTGACCACTTAATGGACACTCCATTATTTCCTTTGAATTTTAATTCTGGATTTGAGGCCTTTCCCCTCAATTTTTGTGAGAGGTTAAGCCTCAATGTCAGAATCAGTGGGTGATGATCACTATGCAGTGTTTCTATAATTGAGCATTTTTCCACCAAACCCTTGTATTTAATAGATATAACAAAATGATCAATATTTGATGCTGATCTACCTCCTACATACGTGTGTTTCGCTACTTCTCCCTCTAAAATATCGGGTTCTATAATCGCTAGATTATATTTTGAGATACTATTATTTATTTCATCCCCATAAGCATCATGTGGAAAATGGGGAATTCGATCTCCAAAGCAATCACTGAACCCACATTGTTCACCTACCAAAATTTCACAAATTTCACAATTAAAATCACCCGCCCAGATAAGTGTATACTCCCCTCCCAATTCCTTTAAAAAAAGCTCTAGATCTTCCTCTAGGGCCTTGATTACCATTGGTCTAGTAACATCAAAAATATTATTATAAAAATTAATTAGCACCATTGTCTGTTTGCCTTCTGAATAAAGTTGTATTAATTGATAATATTGTGACTTAATATTAACTTCCTTTACTGTTAGAGGCGCAGTTACAGCTATTAATGTTGCCAGGCCTCCTTTTGCTCTCCCCTTCTAGACGGGCTAGCGTTAGTACAAATTACTTTAAAACCATTAATAAAAAAGGTTCGGTAATCCAAGTTTCCTGGATCATAATTACTTCACATCCCTCTATAATTTCAAGCCAGTCGTCATTAGTTAACTTATTTTTAACTCCTGCTACATTCCAGGACATAATGTTAGTAGCTTTGTTATTTTGTACAATTAAATAGTCTCCAGCAGCCTCCTCCATATCCCTAGAAGAGGTATCTTCCCTGGTAATGGGGGAAACATTTTGTACGTTAATTAATAATTGCGGACATAAGCCGCCTGCTGGCTTGTTTACCATCGAGGTGTATAGTGGAGCTCTAATAACATCAGTTTCAGCATCCTCCCTATGTCAATCAATCTCACTACAAGATTGTAATGGTTCATACCTATTGTATGTAGAAACATTTATCATAGGTCTGTACACATTAAAATTAGGATCATTAACTTTGTTGGTCTTGTCGGTTATCCTATAAAAATAGCCCAGCGGGACAGCAATTATATCTTCAGCTATATTAGGATTCATTGCTACAGCTTTATATACAAGTACCTCCAACAAATCTCTAACCAGATCCTTGCTACGGAAGTTTATTACTATGCAATCTCCTATGCATTGTTTCATGGATCTACCCACCCAACTCACCCTTCTCAACATTATTATATTTCTTAACAAAACATTTCTATCCATATTTGTATTCGCTGTGAACCAATATATCACTTCATTTTTCAATGACTCATAGGACTCAAGCTTCTTATCCTCCACCCTAGCCACATTTTTAAGTATGATAACATATGGTGTCGACTGTGGTGGAAGGTGTAAAGAAGCTAACTGTCGGAGTTCTTCCGTATTAGTATTAGTGTCTATATTCACAGTTCTACTTGGATCAACCATTCTCTCGGTTTCTTTAGGGCATCTGGGGGAAATTGCTGTACATTTGATGACCTTTGATCTTGTGCGAGTGTATATTTTCCCCGTAATAGGTTTGGTCAAACTTTGTTTTGGCCGAACAACAATTGAGGCTTCTTTTGCCTTGGTGTTGATTTATCACTCACGTATGGTAAAGTAAAATTTTTGGAGTGATGAGTCCCATTACCAGGTTCATTAGGGAGGTTACATCTTTTGAACCAATTTAATCTCTGACATTACTCGGCGTTCAATATTATCCAGTTTAGAATGCAGTTTTTGGATAATGTCTCGAGGTTATCAGTCACTTGATCATTTCCTTTTAGGTTTTCCCCCTCCTTTAAACGCTTATCTAACCTACCGCCTTTGTTTACCTTCTGGTTCGGTCTAGATTTCCCACTCTTACTGTCATCAAAACTAGGTTTTAATTTCGGAACTTGTTTAGCCTTTTTTGCTGGTGGTATAACTAAATCTGTGTTATCCGATAGGGCTGTAATTTCCAGCGATGTTGTTAATATACACCGATTATCTGATTTCCTAGGTGTAGCCTTTTTATTCACAAATTGTCTATTTGGCACAACCTGTAGTTCTATAGACTTCTCTTTACCGATAGACACCTGATTCGTGGCCTCAGAACAATCTTCTAAAGTCTCATGTACTGATACCACCAAGGCGGCATCAAGTGCAGTTTTTGTCGCCGCCAATTGTTCCTCCACAAGAACAATCTCACTGTCAATCCTTCCCACAGCAGATTTTAAGTACTTCGTGATTGGCATATTATCTGTATGTGGTTTTCCCGTGGAGTACGGTTGCTTCCTTTTGCCCATTTTCCCGCAAGTAATGGGACACAAGCGATAGAAATGTTTTAACAAACGATTATTCACCTTACCAGGATTCTCCGTTTTTCATCTTATATACAGCCAAGCGGGGTGGCCCTGCCCTGCCTCTTCCTGTCGCTGACGGGCGCAGACGGGCCCGCCCTTGGCCCGGGCTTGGCCCTGCTCCGCCCGCGCGCGTCCCGCGAAGCGGGTGCCGCGAGTTGTTTTGAAGGCCCCCTGGGGTCAGCAGAGCATCACGGGGCGCGCCTCCGGGCGCGTCACAGGCAAGGCTTCTGGGACTTATGGTCTCCACCCAGGCAGCAAGTGGCAGTATCCGGCGAAGCGGCTCCCGCGAGCGGGTGCCGCGAGTTGTTTTGAAGGCCCCCTGGGGTCAGCAGAGCGTCACGGGCGCGCCTCCGGGCGCGTCACAGGCAAGGCTTCTGGGACTTATGGTCTCCACCCAGGCAGCAAGTGGCAGTATCCGGCGAAGCGGCTCCCGCGAAGCGGGTGCCGCGAGTTGTTTTGAAGGCCCCCTGGGGTCAGCAGAGCGTCACGGGGCGCGCCTCCGGGCGCGTCACAGGCAAGGCTTCTGGGACTTATGGTCTCCACCCAGGCAGCAAGTGGCAGTATCCGGCGAAGCGGCTCCCGCGAAGCGGGTGCCGCGAGTTGTTTTGAAGGCCCCCTGGGGTCAGCAGAGCGTCACGGGGCGCGCCTCCGGGCGCGTCACAGGCAAGGCTTCTGGGACTTATGGTCTCCACCCAGGGAGCAAGTGGCAGTATCCGGCGAAGCGGCTCCCACTGACCACTCAACCTTTGCAAAGGGTATTCCACTGTGCGGCAACAGGCGTTGCTGCATTTTTACTAACTTTTGAACCATTTGAGCTAGAAACAAACTGACGTCAGCGTGCAGGGGCGGCATCTAAGTAGATACCGCGGGGTCATTCCGGCGATCATGATGCCAACGACGAACGCGGTGTCGACCGACGCCACCTACCGACGTGCAGGGGTACTGCTGAAGAAAAATTCTCCGGATCCAGTCTGATGCCTGGGGGTAATTCTAAGGTAAGGAATCCATAACTAATAGTCTCTTTCAGATACAAAAATATTTTTTGTTAAAATCAGCAAATTATGCAGCAGATGATGGATTATGAGGCAAAAGTGGCAAATCTACAATTATGAAAAAATGCAGCACTCACACAAACGCATAATCCCAGTGGCCCTGAGTATAGCATACAATCACTAAACCAATGTATTACCAGTGTCTGTCTGGTTTGGGCTGTCCAGTCAGCCTATATTGAGCCTGTTTTTAGGCACAGTCAATACACAGACTTTAACTTTAATCCAGCCACCTCAATTCTTTTGTTCCGCTTACCCTCCTCCTGATACCAGGTTCTGTTACACAACAGATACACTAGTGCAGACTGCCACACACACTTCACTATGACCATTTACACAACCACTCCCCAGTTTATATGGGAAAGCAATAGGCATGCCATGCAGCACACAGTCTAACAAGACAACAGATTACATCACATCACAATAGCCGAACACACTAGGTGGAGGGACATATGACCCACAAACTCACTGCAGCACACCTGGCAGTGATAATGTAAAACTCTTATAAACCATATACAAGATGGGCCGGAGGTCGCAAGGTTGCGATCCAACTAGGAAAAGATCCATACTCCACACCAATCTAAACTCATCAATTAAGTCAGGGCCAGCGGAATTCCTCCTTGTGTTACCGGCCTCAAACCGGTTCTCTTTCGGAAGCTCTTTTCTTTGTAATTATATAACATGGAATATGGACAGGGGGTGGCGGGGTTTGCCATGCTGCCATAAAATGTTGTACAGACATTTGTGCAAGTTGGTATATCTTTTTCCTCAAATGCATAAGAGGTGCCAAGTTTGGTTTGCCTGGGGCACTACCTCGGCAAAGGGCCCGCTTATACCTAGTTGAGAAGCCACCCTGCATCAGTGGAAGTGGGTACAGAGGGAAGTTACCCAGGTGGGGCAAGCAGCGCGAGGCTTCACTTCATTACCAATATAACTGTACGCCCGGCATAGGACAGCTGGAAGAGTGTGTATTGCTTCGTGCATGACGTGAGATGTGATGCATCGAACTACTTCCTATGGCGGGAGCATCTTCATATTTATTCCAAGGCTTTGGCTTTGTGGCCCTTTTACGCGGCCACTGAACCAAACATTAAAAAACAGCGCAGTGGGCCGCAGACGTGTACTTATATTATGCGGCCTCTCACCTCCTCGTCATCAATGACTGGTGGTATAACACACCTACAGATCCGGCATATGCCCTGGAACACGCGGCGATGGCGGGCATCCCCCTCCTTCGGTTGCTGGACAGCTCACAGTCTTTGGATTTTCTGCCTCATGCCAGCAGAACTACAATTCGGCTGTGGAGGTATTCTGTCCGGCGCATGGGGTGGCATGGGCGTCTGACCCAGACAACGCCATTGTGGCATGGATCATTCGTACGCCCGGTGGCCATGCTACAGGGGTTCCGTCAGTGGGATCTTATAGGCATCTCCACATTAGGAGACATTACGAGGGGCACTACTCTTAAATCCTTCACGCAACTGCAGGAAGAGTTTCATCTTCATAAATCCCAGTTTTACAAGTACCTCCAATTACGTCATGCTCTTACCCCATTGCTTGAAAATTTAGACGACGTCCCGGAGTTTCACCCCCTGGAGGATTGCCTCCTTCTGGGCGATCTGGGCGCACACAAAATCCGGCAGATATACCAAACATTGACTACACATTCCAACACGACCTTACACAAGACTAGGAAGGCATGGGAGGACGATATTCCGGAGCTCACAGATGACGATTGGGCGGAGGCCATAGCTAGTCCCCGGGGCGCCGCTGTGTCCTCCAGGTACCGTCTTATCCAATTCAAATACGTTCATCGTGTGTATTACACACGCCTGCGTCTTTGGAGGATAGGGGGCATAGCATCTCCTCAGTGCCTACGTTGCGATAGGGAGGAAGGGTCTTTCTTCCACACGGTGTGGAGCTGCGCTGAAATACAGCGCTTTTGGCGCAAAGTTTGTACCTGCCTTAAAGAGGTGCTATCTTGGGATCTCCCACTGGACCCAAGATTGTTCCTACTCCTCAGCACAGAAGATATCGGCGGGAACCGCTATAAACAGCACTTACTTTTCCTTGCACTCACAATTGCTAAACGCGACATTGCCCAACTGTGGAAGGGAACATCACCACCGACAATAGGGAAATGGCGGAAAGACCTAGACAACTGCATGGGTGCAGAGATAGCGGTTTTCCAGGCACGGGGTTGCCCGCAGAAACATAGGAAAATATGGTCGAGATAGGCTATGTACAGGGGTATAGACCTTCCCCCTCTTCCTTTGCAATCCCCCTGAAGAGCAGCACCACGAGAGGTTTGGGGCCATGGTATATGACATTGGGTTCTCCTTTTTAAGACGCATATCTGTGATCATACGTGCTCGCCAGTGGGGGTGGGGTGGGGGAGTCTGCGTAGAGTTTTGTTGTTCATCTTTGTTTTCGTATCTACAAAATGTACCCAATGATATTGTCCTATTTGGAAAATTGTCAATATCCTGTTTCATGGAAAGATATGCTGGGCGTTTGCCCAAGTGGTACTATAACACTTCAATAAAAAATGTTTTAAAAAAAACAAAACAGCGCAGTGCATGAACACCAATATAACCTGAGTGAACCAGTGCAGTGTGCACAAAAGCACACAAAATATATTTCATAAATAAACCAATCTAGTTGCTAAGTAGCTCACTGCAATCAATGTAAATCCATATGTGTAACATAAGCCATAAATGAATTTTGGCCTGTGTAGCCGTTGGGAGACAGTCACAAACTGAACATCAAGACCCAAAATAGACAAGCACACACTAGGCATGTACTTAAAAACAGAAACCAACAGCTTGGGGGAAAAGAAATCCTAATTTTATAATACTCTGATTAGCACAAACTACAATGATGATTGTGGCCACTAAATTATGGCATTAGCTCCCTCCTGTGATGCACTGAATAATGGAAAGCGTCCTGGTTAGCTTTAGTGCTACGGTGATTAATTACCTTAATGAAACCTCTTGAATCCGCAGTTACAAGTAGTTGGTTGTTCATATCTGTGCACATGGTGGCGACTGATGGATCTGTATTGTCATTACCAGGTGCTACTCGAAATTTCCCCAGCATACCCCCTGGGGTACTGACTGACCAGGCGTAAATGTATCCATCGGCAGAACTGGTGAGTAAAACGGCAGTGCCAGTGCTTTGTTTACGTGAGCGCAAAAAGAGAACCTGCACAGAAGAGATAAAAAATCAGAAACGTTATCTCGCCCTTACTACAAGATTTCATTACACACACATCAAAGGCTGGTACAGCCCCAACTCTATGCAGACTTCATTGAAGGGTTCTAGTCCAATTCCTACAAAACGATGAAAGATTTGACATTTCCTACTTGCAGAGCAATGTTTTCATTGAGCCCTGCCATACTTTTTGCTGTGTATAAGTACATGCGTTTTCCTTTTAAGATTAGAAATCTGTACTGTCTGCAATCAAAATACATATGCAGCCCACATCTAAATAGTTAAAGGGGACATACACGTTTTCAAAAAAAAATTTTTCTTCTTTTCTAGGAATAATGTGACTCCTATAATAATTACCAAACAAGAATGTTTTTAGTCATCTTTATTTCTTACTTTTATGTAAGCATTTGTCTAACTGAGGATGTACAACATTTTGTGAATAACCGTTGACCTTCACAAGAGGAAAATACATCAAAAGTCGACAAGAAGTGCAGTGTTGGGATATATCACAACAAAAGTACAAAGAAAAAGTAGACATTTTCATTTAGTTTCCTACAACACGTACATGCTTCCTTATTTTATATCCCAGCCCCTTCTGTCATGGCCTCTAGACAGTGCAAGTCCCACTCCGAGGTCAAGAAAGGCATTGGCTCTTGCAGCTTTTCTGTGACTCTAGCCAAAGTACTAGGGTTATTAAATGTAAAGAAGCATTTGCAATGCAATAGGTCTCACATTTGCGAGAGTTACAGATACTGGCTTTGTAAATGACAATGGGGCATATTAGCAAGACCCACGTTAAAATTATCGCCGTTTTAGCGGCAGGAAACTGACGCTAAAACGGCGATAATTGGCTTGCTAATATGCGTTATAGAACTTCAATAGAAGCCCAGGTTAGATGTGCAGGACATCTAACCTGGGCTTCTATTGAATTCTATAACGCATATTAGCAAGCCCATTATCGCCGTTTTAGCGGCAGTTTCCTGCCGCTAAAACGGCGATAATTTTAACGTGGGTCTTGCTAATATGCCCCAATGTCTTTTAACCATGTGATTTGGTTTGGAGTGGAGTGAATGTATGTGGTGTGAAGAGGAATTATGTGGGTTGTATTGGAATTGTTATTTATGGAATTGTGTGGGGTGGAATTGTGTGGTGTGAAGTATATTTGTGTAGTGGAATTATGTGGCACAATAAATAGATTGGGGTGAGAGCTGCACAGAATAGATAGAAAGGAAGATAGAGAGGGGCGGGCTAGGTAGTTTGTGCAGCAAGTAGTGAATGAACTCGAGACAAAGGAGCAGAAAGACTGTGTGAAAAAGGGGAGAGCAGGCCACAGATGCATAAAGAGGGAGGACATGTGAATGCAGAAGACACTCGAAAAGAGAAGGAGAGCGTGGGTTTGAGGGACGGGAACCTTGAAAAGTCATGGGAAAGAAAATGTGCTTAGTATGTGTGAGCAGACATTATAGCGAGGAGATAGGGAGTCTGAGGGAGAGATGAGAGGGGACAGTGGGATTGCGAGATAGGAAGGGGTAATGGCAGTGTGAGGGAGAGATGAGAGGGGCAGTGGCTGTGAGGGAGAGAATTGACAGGGTTGTTGGAAGCGCAAGGGAGAGATGTGTTGGATTGGAATTGTTTGTTGTGGGATTATGTGGCGTGGAATTGTGTGGTTTGGTGTGAAGTTGTGTAGTGGAAATATCCAGCACATTAGCCTGGGTGCTACAACATCTTCTGTTACTTCACATGCCACTGGTAATGGCCACACACATCCAAAGATGGGCTTCCGTGCTATTTGATGAAAATAAAATAAAATCTCTTCAAAATTCAAAAAGTGTATTTCTCTAACAAAGAAGCTTTAACACTAATAGGCACATTATAGCATTGCATTCTTAAAAAGTAGTCTGATAATAGTGCGAGCTTCCATTAACTTTTGCTTCAAGTTTACCAACATCATCATTCATGATACTGCACCAAAACTCACAGCTGGAAAGAAGCCCAAGCAAAGGTCACCTTACTGATCTTGTTAATGCCAAGTGGTCTTAAAAGTCCAGTAACTCACATGGGTATATGGTCACAAACCGGCACGTGGTTTTGCAAGGTTATAGCGATGCACTTAACTTGGTATATGGATGTTCCTATATAATACTGAATGTGCAGCAAGTATGCTGGGCCTTTCGCAGGACATCAGGGCAAGGACCGCAAATATTTTCTTTTCTTGGACCTTTTTCTTCCGCAAAAGTAGTGTCTAGAAAAACAAGCATTGGCATAGCCAATAGGTCTCGCCGTTGGGACCTTATAAGTGTTTAGCCATGCAACACTTTATGTTGTTGCACCAAGGATATTGTGCTGGGTAACTAAACACTTCTAAGGTCCCAAAGGCGAGACCTATTGGCTATGCCAATGCTTGTTTTACATTACTTTCAGCCATTTGCAACATAGCTAAAAATCATTAGCAAAGCCAATAATACATCTCACATAGGTAAGAACTATTGGTTTTGCCAATGCTTGTTCTTTGTTCTGCTGGATGTGAAGGGGGGAGTCCCCACACAGTGCTGGTTGTGGACAGTTACACCGGGAGTAGTAGGAATTGTAGGTGACCCTCGCCATTTTCATTAAGCCACTACTATTGGTATTGTAGGTTGGTGCGCCACCAGTGTGCCTGAATTCTTACAAGTGTCACGTCTTTTCCCGCACAGAGACTAGGGTGTCACTGCTGTTAATTGTAAAATGACACATTTGACTCAGGCACTGGGAGGATGAGAGACCGCGCATCATCACCAGCCCTGCAATGTCACTCCCTGCATCCTTCTTCCCACTTGTACATAATAGCGTGCTGACAGCAATTTACGATGCTGCAAACAATGGCTCCTGATTTGTTTGGGAGGGGGCAGGGGGGAGAGAGCTTCTGTTTCAAACAGATATCTGAAATTAATTACCAGAAAACGGAAGTGCTGCGATCAAGGACGAAAACATGTCATTTGTCTCAAGGAGGCTCTTCCAGCTGCAGCTGGTACTATGTGGCCCGAATGATTGTATTTGTTTACACTGGATAACAGTGGGCTACTAAATGTCTGGCGGTTTTTGTGCTGTGGATTGTGCAGCCTGCCAACGGGAGAGGGTCCGTTTCAGCTTGAGGTGGTTTAACTGTCTGTGTGATAAACAGACTACACACGAGGCGGCGTTTTAAACTCAAGTACCAGCCTAGATGGAGCAGAGGATTCTTTACACACAGTTTACAGCCTGTGTGATGAACAAAGGACATACTGGGTAGGATTACACACAGGTTACAGCCTCTATGGTAAACAACTTATGCACAGGAGAAGATTCTTTTCTAACAGGTGTGATAAACAGGAGAGGACTGTTTACACAGCGGTTACAGCCTTGGTTAAAACAGCCTACTTACAGGAGACAATTATTTCAACAGGCTTTACAGGCTGTGTGATAGTCAGTCACCATACAGGAGAGGGCTCCATACACAGAGGTTACAGCCTTTGTGATAAAGTGCTTGCATAAAGATGAGAATTAATTACACCTAGCTTCCAACCGGTGAGATAAGCAGAGTGCGCTTGGAAGAGGATTCTTTACATAGGTAACGGCCAGCCTGTGCGATAAACTTACCGGAAATCATTTCTTTGCGGAGGTTTCAGGCTGTGTAAAACAAGAAACGCTCGTGCGTCGTGGCTGGCCTTTGGATGAGTACGCGCGGCAGACATGTGTTTCCACTTATCGCGCCCGCGTCTGGGCACGATAATTGGAAACACATGTTTGCCGCGCGTACCCATCTCAAAAAGGCCAGCCACGACGCACGAGCGTTTCTTGGACTGCTTTGAAAACTCACTTACAATAAGTCTTCGCCTCTAAGCAGCGCTTGCGCGCTACTCGAGGCTCGACCTAAAAAGCATTTGCAATGCAATAGGTCTCGCATTTACGAGAGTTTAAGCTATTGTCATTTGCAAAGGCAATAGCTCAAACTCTTGTAAATGCGAGACGTATTTCACTTTAAAGAAGCGGCCGCCATTGTCCGGGGCTGCTTGAAATTGAAAGCACGCATGGCGAGGAAAGCACGTCGTGCCTGCAGTAGGAGAAACTCATTAAAGAAAATAGTGCTTACAGACTAAATAAGACATAACGTGTTGCAACAGAAGTAAAAGGGCCAGTCGCCATGGGAGGTTACAAATGCAGACAAGGCTGTACCAAGGAGGGACTAACAAGCCTAATAACGACTCGGAAGCCAGCGTTTACGAAGGACAATGACACAAGCCAATTGAAAATATGGGCGAAGAGTGGGCGGGGCTTGAAAGCCATACTCCACTACTGCAAGCCTCGCAGCAGCGCATGCGCTGCCCAGGCTCGACCTAAAAAGCAGGCTGACCCTAAGTCCACTTTAAGTATTGGTATTGTAAACAACAGGTATGTCGACAACAGACAGCTTTAGCTGTCATGGTTATCTCAGCCCTCAGCTCCACCTGCTGCATACAAGCTGAACTTCTGCTCTGTATATATTCAAATTGGACAGGTCTGGTTACCACATTTCAAAATAAGTGCACATGCATGCTTATCACTGTCTG
The DNA here is from genome assembly GCA_963921515.1 of Calotriton arnoldi. Classification (NCBI taxonomy): domain Eukaryota; kingdom Metazoa; phylum Chordata; class Amphibia; order Caudata; family Salamandridae; genus Calotriton; species Calotriton arnoldi. Next base: position 479,976 of record CAWUFW010001642.1, on the reverse strand, counting down.
TGTTATAGCTTGGTTTGAAGGTAGCTGCCCCATCAGCTGGTAAAACATCTCACTGGATTAAGCACCTGCTGTAGAAATGTATTTGGTACTCACAGGGCCTGAATGGAATCCAAGAAGGAATAACAAATATTTATATATCTCAGGTAGTTATAAATAGGTGCTATTAGAGTGGCCAATGACAACAAGTACATCAGTGGATAAGATTATCAGTACATTAGGGTTTCTTTAGAACATTCAAGTGTCACCAGCTCACTGGATTACGTCAAAAGAGGAGGGCACCAACTGATGTGACAGCATGCAGCCCACGGGACTGGCCAAACACAGAGGGCTTGTATTGTAAATACAGGCCTTCTGTCTAAAATTCTGATGTTCATGGGGTACTGATGTTTCTGCAGTCAATTATCTCATGATAATGCCCTGTAAACTGGTCATTATTATCCCTATCTTTTAGGCCTGCCTGAAGAATCAAAGGACAGATCAACCAATCAATATGATATTTATTCGGATTACACGAAGAATCCATAAAAGAATAAAAACAATGAACATCAAATACATTAACAACAATTCTCTCATGTAGGTCTAGCATAAAATTGATTAGATAGAACGCTCAGTGCAAATTGGTATATATAGGTTACGTCCAAGACATGGCTTAGAACGCTTGGATTCATGAGGTAATCTATCTAAAATGCAGGTAGAATGGAAAAAACACGATAAACGCCATAATACATTAATAGCAGCTCTCTCATATGGGACAGTCCTCATAAATAAATAGATAAAAAAACATACAGTGCAAATTTTGGATGCAAGAATTACATCAGTAATTACATCAGAGGCGTAATTTAGAACACTTGTGATCAAGGGGTAATCTGTCTAAAGTAGAAGTTGTCACAAGAAATAAAATCAAAACGACACAAATATAAAAGAATAATATAAAAAACATTCTACAAAGGTATCTTGTGTGCAAATAGACGCAGGGGTAATAATCAATATCTTAAATTAGTCTTCCTCCTACTGTAATATTTCTAAATGGGTAACTGACTTCTGTCTCCTAATTGTGGACTTAATGTATGTCAAGATTGAACAACAGGTGTAAACATCATTCAATTTACGTAGAAATTTAAATACCTCTTGGTAGTAAATGAGCTTCTTCGATAATAATAATGGGCGCAATACACACAATCTAATGTCTTTGTAAAATTTTAAAAACATGAAATGTATAGCGACTGGCCATCCACTGCATGGACACTTAGTAATTTTTCTATCCATGCCTCTGATTTTGGGACCGTGACTAGGTAATGAAGCATCAATAAGTGTAGTGTGGTTAAATAAAATGTGCCCGAGCATCTGTTACAGTAGTCAGGTGTCCTTGTATCCCCTGTTGCAAGGGTCCTAGGCAGTATCTATCTACGATCGGCTTCACTCATTAGCGCAATTCTCTATCAGCCTCCCCTTTTCTCATATAAACAGTTCTTAGTTCGTTTGTACTATATTATAGGAAACTGGCGAGGGCTGTGATGCTAATATTATCGTCAATTTCCTGCAAGAAGTTGGACAGATCATTCACAAGCGCTTTATCAAAAGTCAAACCAGCTTGTGGAGGAGGCATAATTAGGTGGGGAAGGGCAGTCCATAGCAGTCCTAGAAGGACCCTCAGGGCAAGACTGGCTTCATGCCAGATGCGCCCCCTTTGGAGAGTGTCACATTGGTGAGACCGCAGAAATGAAGACACTACACAGCGATCAGGTAGGTGTCCAGTTTATTCCATCCGACGTCCTTCAGGTCCCGGCAGCAACTGCCTACCTTGGAACCCCACATTCCAGAGTAGAATCCCCCCAGCAACACAAGCTCCTCACGAGCTTGAGACAGTGTTCCACAGATCCCAACACACCCCCCTTCCTTCACAATGAAAACAGAAAAGTAAGGTTTGACCAAAATAAGAAAACGATAAGATGAAGATAACAGGAAACAGAGTATACTGAAGAACGACATTACAACATTTTGTAATCTTGAAATCTTGCAGGAACAAATTTCAATCTGGTGGAAGCACCTCTGGAAGAGACATGATCGGAATGCACAGGTTCCCTCCCGTGGGTATTGGTGGGCACCATTGTTGGGGAAGAATCAACACCAAGTCTCTTGTTGACATAGACCAGCATTGACTCAGGCACAATGGAAATAGCAGACTTGTTCCAAACTTTGCCACTCTCCAACACCACCACGTGATTTCTTACAGCTGACACTCTTTTGGGAGCAGAGAACCGAGACTCCCCCTTGCGAAGAAAACCCGGTCTCTTGACCCTCACCCAATCCCCCACCTTAACAGACAAAGGATAACGAACTCCAGGCCTGGTGTTGTACTTAGCCTGAACAGCAGCCCTGACGTCAGTTACGACAGACAATTTCTTAGTGTCCACCTCCCTTCTGGACATCCATTCCTTGTTTAATTTAGAACCAGCAACCCTTCCCCTAAGTAAGGTAAACGGGGCAATGCCGGTACTAACATGGGGAGTGGTCCTCACAGCCCACAGCATGTTGCTGACAGCTTGCCGCCAATGCAACCCATTCACCAAAGCCAGCTGCAGATGTTCCTTGATTACGCGGTTGAAGCGCTCAACCAGGCCATTACTGCGGGGGTGATAAAGAGAAGTAAGAATGTGACTAACACCTATATCCTTGAGAAATTTCTGCATCTCACAAGAAACTAACTGGGTACCATTATCCGACACCAACTCCTCAGGAAAACCCTCCTTGAGGAAAACATCTTGCAAAAAGTTGATAACAGATGAAGAATTAGCATTGTCAACAAACCTGACCTCAGGCCATTTTGACATGTAGTCAATTAGAACAAGGGCATACTTGGGAGAACTACCAACGAGTCCAAAAGGACCCGCGATGTCAAAAGCCAATTTAGTCCAAGGAGTGTTTTTCACCACCACAGGTGCAATCGGGGAAGGATGAGTCACCTGGGATTTGTCACTCGTGACACACGCACAACAGTCACAAACATAATGCTCCACATCCTTATCCAGGGCAGGCCACCAAAAATCTTGTCTAACTCTACATTTCATAGCTCGAATCCCAGGATGGCCCTCATGAGCTAAATTCAAGATCTTACTGCGAATGGATAAAGGAACCACTAACAAACCCCCTCTCCTTAATACTCCATCCACTAAAGATAGCTCATCCTTAACCCTTTTGTAAGGCACCAACTCGGAAGGGCAATCTTTGTCGCTAGGCCACACACCGGCTAAGAGGTCAGTGACCTTTACGACAACAGCATCTTCAGACATACTCTCCAACCATTCACGTTCAGTAAGTGCACTCCCAATGGTGTCCTCCAACGAGCATACAGCACAAACCATCTCCAAATCATCACACCCCAACACCTCATCCTTACAAGAAAGGGGTAACCTAGACAGACAATCGGCAACATGGTTTTTGGCTCCGGCCACATACTCAAGCCGATAGCGGAACTCTTGCAATCTATACTGCCATTTAGAAATGCGTGGCGTGGCTCTGCCACCACCTTTGGTTGTAAACAAATCGACCAAGGGTTTATGGTCGGTTCTTAAAATGAACTCATTGCCCCACCAAAAATTCTTGAAGTGTTGGACACCCCACCACAAACCTAAAGCTTCCTTTTCTATAGTAGAATAGGTGCTCTCAGCACCCCTTAAGGTCCTTGAAGCAAAGGCAATGGTTTCTTCACGACCATCACTCCTCCTCTGAAGAAGTACTGCCCCCAAACCAACATTACTCGCATCAGTGGATACAATACATAGATCATTAATGTTGAAGTGTTTAAGGGGGTGAGGATGTACAATTTCCTGTTTGATAGACTCAAAATTGTTGTTGCAGTCAACATCCCATACATACTTGACGTTTCTCTTTAACAAGTTCCGCATGGAAGCGGTTTTAGTAGAGAAATTGCAAACAAACTTGGCGTAATATTCCACTAACCCTAAAAAGGAACGAAGTTGGTCCTTGTTCAAAGGAGTGGGTGCATTCTGAATGGCCTCAATGATCTTAAGTTTGGGTTCAATGCCCTTGTGTGAGATATGATGACCAAGATAATCAACGCCCTCTTGAAGGAACCTGCACTTGTCAGCCCTCAATGTTAAACCACTAGACCTAATGATATTTAGCACATGTTTGACTCTCTCATCGTGTTCAGATTCCGACTTCCCATAAATGAGAATATCGTCCTGAAAAAATACGACTCCCGCTATGTCCTTAAACAAATTGTTCATTAATCTTTGAAACACAGCTGAAGCTGAGGCAAGGCCAAAAGGCATGCGAATGTAGCGATAAGCACCCTCTGGAGTGACAAATGATGTTAAGTGCCTTGACTCCTTACACAGCTCAATTTGGTGATACGCTGAGGAAATATCGAGTGAAGTGAAAAATTTGGCACCCTCCAGAGTAGCCAACATCTCATTGATGTTAGGTAGAGGTTGACGATCAACCCAGATGTTAGCGTTGAGATCTCTCAAGTCAACACACATCCTGAGAGATTTGTCGGATTTTCGCGCTAAAACAATGGGGGCCAACCATTCAGAACCTTCGATAGGTTCAATAACTCCTGCAGTACACAATCGCTCCAATTCCCGCTTGAGTTCATCTCGTAGACTCAAAGGCACCTTGCGAACCTTATGAGCTACAGCCTTTGCACTGTCCTTAAGCACGATGCGATGCTGAAAGCCCCTAAGCTTCCCAAGTTCGCCATTAAATACTTCAGGAAAGATGTGTGCCCACTTGTCATTGGATGATTGAGTAACGGCGTGAACAGGTGATATGTCGTGGGGAGAGAGACTGTAGAATTGACAGAGAGCATTGCGGGACACCACCATATCAGGATGATTGGGGTCTAAAATGATGTTGAGAGCACCTTGCTCGTCCCATCCCAACAAATTTGCACCATCCTTAACTACAAACACGGTTCCCGTAGTTTGATCATCATTGAAGACCAGATTTGCTGTAAACTTTCCCAGAACTTCCACTCTTTTACCACCATATGCAAAAAATTTGATGTTGGATTGTACCAATTGGACATCAACGACCTTGTTAAAATCCTTAACATTGATGATGGTAAAAGGCGAACCCGAATCAGCAAGAAAACCAATACAAACCCCATTGACATTAATATTGCATGAAGGAGAGTTCCTTTTGTGAGACCCCCCCAAAGAAGATAATTCAACTACACCTTCAGCGTGAGACGATGAAGGAGACAACATCAACAGTTCATAATTCTCATCATCAGAATCTATGAGGTCTTCTGCAATAGCCTTCACTACCTGAGATGAACTCTTCTTAACCATGACTGCTTTGCACATTCTGGAATAATGACCTTTCTTACCACATTTATAGCAGGTTTGATTCAGGGCAAAACAAAATTTGGCATTGCCTAGATGTGACTTGCTTCCGCAACGAAAGCACACAACTTCATTTGGTTCAAATTTGGGTTTCGGGTAGAGTGTAGGACGTGAAGTGCTAGGAGAGGATGTCTTTGGAATGGATATCCTAGATGATTTAGAGACAGATTTGGCATTTAACAGTTTGACCTCACTAGTTGAGACAGTACTACTCATTTCTTTTACACAAAATTGGGAATGCTCAATAGACCTGGCCAATGTGAGTGCAGTTTCTAAGTCAGGATCATCAGAGGACAACAATTTCTCTTGGATCTTTTTGTTGGATGTCCTTTCAATTAATTGGTCACGGATGATTTCATCTCGAAACTCCCTGTAGTTACAGGTGACTGCTAGGATTCTAAGAGCAGCAACAAAGTCATCAATAGACTCACCAGGAGTTTGAGCGCGTTGCAAGAACTTGTGACGTTCAAGAACTACATTCCTTTTAGGACTGAATCTCTTGTCTAAAGTCCTGACCACAGAAGCATAGTCATCAATGAGTAGTGAATCCCCACTGTCACCACCACTTACAAGAGTACTTACAACCTCTAAGGGTAAGGTTTTCAAAATGTTTCTGCCCTCAGGGCCAAGATTGTAGATTAAGAGCGCTTTCTTCTTCTTAGGGGTAAAAGTTTCACCATCAATGGCTTCTAAGTATGCCTCGAAAGTCTCTTTCCACTGTTCCCAGTGAACGGGTGGAGTATCTACAGACTGTAAAAAGGGTGGAGGCGCCGAAACGCGATCCATGGCAAAGCGTGGGTGAGTTGCTGCTCAACGCCAATACAACTGTACTTTGATAATACTAACTAGATGCAGGAATGACTATAAATACACAGAGAATAAAAGCATAATTGAACAGTTAACAGGAGGTGTGCACAAATAAGTCAAGCAGGTGTGCGCATCACCAAATGCACATCATCGGATGTAAAATGAAGCAGGAGTAATCACACATGAGTAGAAAAGGTGTGCGCATCACCGGATGCACAATATGGCACAAGAAATGAAATCCCAATACCAGCAGTGCAAAGAAGGTGTGCGCATCACCGAATGCGCAACAACAAAGAGCAGGAACTTACGATGAAGATGTAGGAAAACGAAGAAAAGGTGTGCACATCACCGAATGTGTAGCGTCGAAGTGCAGAAGTCATCAATGGAGAGATGAAGGAAAGCGGAGAACAATGCTTAAAGCAGGAAACACGAAACAGCCTGATCCAAAATGGCCGCTGGCAAGTCGTGACGTCAGACGTCGTAGACGTAGAGCGACGTCGTAGAGCGTGGAGACATGATGAATAACAAACTAACTGTATCCTGGCAACAGTAGGAGACGCTGCGCGAGCCTTCGCCGCACCACGAGGACACACCAACTGGCACAAAAGTGGGAGCGAGTGCCCCAGCAGGAAAACAAAACGAGACTTGCCAGAATTACGGTGAACTTCTGGGAACAGCACACTGAAGCAGGATACCAGGATGAAGCAGGAGGAACAGGCAGACCGGAAAGTCAGGAAGGCAGGAGAATTCAACTTCTCGGAAACAGAACACAGGATACGGCGTGGCACAACTGGGAGGTGCCTCGTAAGGAATCTGGAGGCGTCAGACCAACTCGTCGCCACTGAAATGAAGACACTACACAGCGATCAGGTAGGTGTCCAGTTTATTCCATCCGACGTCCTTCAGGTCCCGGCAGCAACTGCCTACCTTGGAACCCCACATTCCAGAGTAGAATCCCCCCAGCAACACAAGCTCCTCACGAGCTTGAGACAGTGTTCCACAGATCCCAACAACCGCCTAAGGTGGATTGTGCAGCAGAGACAGACCATCTTCGTAACTCTCCCAACAATATTCAAAAAGATTACAAAATCTTACCAAGAGTTGTAAAACCTAGACCGTCCCCTCACTCCCCTCTCTAGAATATTCTACAACACACGCTCTCCACTCATAAGGCAACATCGAACGTCCTGCAAAGAGACCAGGCAGAGATGGTACATGCAGACAAGTGACATCAACATGCCTAAGGCGCAGATAGGCACAATTTCTCATCCTCACAACCTTGTACTTCACTGGTACCCGTAAGAGCATCAAGTCCTCCTCAACAAGACAAAAAATGACACAAGCACAATACGCAATGCTTCCAGCAGTCATAGGACACTCTACCGACCATTTCTACTAGGCCACACCAGTTGTACAACACAGCAAGGACTCAACCAGGCGCCCCTCGAAGGGGGTTTCATACACTGTGTGAAATGGAGCCCTCGACATAAATGCCCCGAGTGCAATCACAACAGGCACACTAAACACACAGCCCCATCGGGCCGACTAAATAAACGTCCCCAATGCAGGGACAGAGCACACTAAATGTCTCCATTGTAATGAAATGTGGCAGCTTAAATAAAAATCCCCAATGCAGTGACATCGAACACACTAAATAAATTTCCCCACTGCAGTGACATTGAACACTAGATGAATAGCCCCATTGCAGAGATATCGGACACAGTAGATGCATGTCCCCATTGAAATGAAATGTGGCATGTATTTAAATATCATATTTATAGGGCGCTGAGTTCACTCGGAATCTTCGCGCTAGTCACAAAAGGTTACAAAACAATCCATCTACACTATCCAAAGAAGCAACTAGCAATCTGTTGAAACCAGCCACAAACCTGAAAACTCGTATTTTCCCTGCTGATTATTAGTACCTAGTTCCCTGGGCAGTGTGGACTGACAGACGGCGTCCACGGGAGTGCAGGCTGCTGCGTGAGAGTGAACCAGATTTAAGGTATTTTTAAATCGTGTTCTGTATCGTCATGCCGTCGTGCGGACGTGGTGGTCTTTAACGCCTGGCATCTATATGATTGTCAAGACCAGTCCACCTACGATTACACAAGAGACCTTCACTGACATCCCACCCCTGCGCTGCAATCAGAACGATAACGCATGTCAGGACAGGCGGATTAGGAACAGCAAGGAAAGCCCTAATAATGGATCGATGCTGCAGAGTCAATGAGCGGCAATGAGACGGGGTTAGCACCGGCGGGCTGGCGCGCAGTGTCCCACAGAGGACAGAAACCACAGCAAACAATCGTTGCAAACAGACGCATCAGTTTAAAAATTAAAAGCTGCGATCTCGGAACGGTGATGGGGCGGGCAAACGCGGCAGAAAGCGAGCATGGCATGCTGAATGTAGCAAAGCACATCGTGCCAGCAAGAAACTCAATAAAGAGTGCTTACAGACTAAAATAAAGCATCCCGTGTAACAACCTAAGTAAAGGGGCCAGTCGGCAACGGAGGTTACTAATGAAGACAAGGCGGTACTGAGGAGGGACTAACAAGCATATTAACCATTCAGAAGCGTGCATTTACGAAGAACAAAGACACAAGCCAATGACAAACATGGGCGGAGAGTGGCGGGGCTTCTACGCTGACTCTAGGCTCGACCTAATGATAGCTTAATATTTGTTATGAGCCTCACGTGCTCCGAAGGCCGCAGTGGTGGCATTTCTTTGTTGAAGCAGAATCCTGGCAACTGGGGCTCAGAAGCCTGAATTCCCAAAAATGACCCAGATGTTACTGGAGCCTTTTAAGTCAGATAGACATGTACTTCTTCCCCATTGGGCTGAGACACCCCTAAACCTTGACTTGGTCAACAACTGTGTCCTCAAGCTGTATATGTATATTTTATTCCTAGAATTGGATGTGAAAGCAAGAATTCTGGTGTCCCAAAATAAAAAAAAAAAATGCAGAACACAGGATATACAGTTAGAAATGGCATAGAAAGATGCTGCCCTTTTGTAACTCTCGAATTAGCAAGCTTTTGCGTTACACAACTTATTGGTATTTATTTTAGTGACCTAATAAGAATGAAAGGCTGTGTAAGCCCAGCTGGTTTTCAAGCCAGTGTCCAACAGATGACGTAAATGCAAGAGCTCCAATACACTGGATGTTTACAGGCTCCTTGATCACTATAAGTTAGGGGTGCTCAGAGGTATTACATGGCTCCTGAGAGAGCCACCCTTTTAAATGCACCTCTCATTCTCATTTCTACGCTAGGTTCTATTATACATCAAGGTGTTGCTGACCTATTCATCACTGGAAATCAGGCCACAAACAAACTATTAATGCCTATGCAGGACTAGAAATCAACTCACAAGTATCTTATGATGCTGTGTTACTACTCATTATTAGAACCACCTACATGCAGATAAATCAGAAAGCTAAGTGGGAGTGTAGGAATCTGGCTCTGTATATACTATACCAAAGTAAGGTATAGTGTGCAGAGTCCAGTGGATCCCCAGAGGTTTACCAGAGGCTAAATTAGATAATCACTAACAGCTCTCTTTGTGGTAGTGTGGTCAAGCAGTTTGGCTTATCAGGAAGGTGTGTTAAGCATTTATTGTATCAACAATGAGAGAGGGGAGGGGGGGACCAGGAGCAGTTTATGGTCCAGTGTCTATGCTCCTCAGGTCAATCGTTACTTCAAAACGGGGGAGACACTGTTCCAGGTGAGGGGTGCAACGTGTCACCCACTCACTCCAAGGAGTACTAGAGTGTTAAGAGAGTTCGAAAGGTGGTGACCTAGGTCTAGAACCCACTCGTGAGAGGGAAGAGCAAGTCTTGCCTCTTGTTGCCCTCACACACCCCGAAGGATGTCATGCTTCATCATCGGGCGTTTGCTCCTCATCGGGCCGGCGCTGCAATGCCCTACGGGTCCCCCGAAGGGTCGCTTTAGCGGAGATCTTTTGCAAAATGCCGTATGATGCGTGCGGGTGTGAGGGGTGAGTTCTATATGGAGGGTGAGTCAGTGCGTGCAAGGTTAAAACTGGCTACGGGTTACCAAAGGACTGTGTTTATTGTGACGGTACCCTTGTCAGAATAAAAACCCGAACCTAGGTCACATCAGGAGCGTTCCAACTATTTAGTTGCAGCCATTCTGTAGGGTTCACAGATTCCACAGAGGGTTCCTTACCCCTTTCACCTATTATTCACGTGCACTATTCACACTACACTTGATCTTCTGGTCCTGATGAAGCGCCACGGATCATTATGACCGCATGGGCGCGAAACATGTCGACCCCTTAGTTACCCAGGCACATTGCGCCAATTGGGGTAACTGTTAACCTTCGGGTTTTTATTCTGACAAGGGTACCGTCACAATAAACACAGTCCTTTGGTAACCCTTAGCCAGTTTTAACCTTGCACGCACTGACTCACCCTCCATATAGGACTCACCCCTCACACCCACACGCATCATACGGCATTTTGCAAAAGATCTCCGCTAAAGCGACCCTTCGGGGGACACGTAGGGCATTGCAGCGCCGGCCCGACGAGGAGCAAACGCCCGATGATGAAGCATGACATCCTTCGGGGTGTGTGAGGGCAACAAGAGGCAAGACTTGCTCTTCCCTCTCACGAGTGGGTTCTAGACCTAGGTCACCACCTTTCGAACTCTCTTAACACTCTCTAGTACTCCTTGGAGTGAGTGGGTGACACGTTGCACCCCTCACCTGGAACAGTGTCTCTCCCATTTTGAAGTAAGCATTTATTGTATTCACTCAAACAATAACTGATGGCACACGCTCAGAGACTGAATCCAGACCAATTAGGCAGTATAAAAAAGGTATACTTAGGTTTTATTTCTAGAACCAAGCAGGACTTGGCACAGGCAAGTAAAATGTACTTTCAAATGCAAAACTTTACAAGGAAATGCAGTTGTGCATGGGATTGCAATCGTTACAGGTTTGTATTTGCTTTTTAAAACAGTTTAGAATACATAGAAATTAATTTTGATTACTTTTGATTTACTTTTGGATTACATCGACTGATCGGTGATATGCCTAGATATCACACCGTGGATCCAACCATACAAAGGTAAGTAAGACACCGTTTGGTTTAAAGCACAGTTACTTTGCTTTCATACAAAAACAGTTCAACACTTAGAACATTTTAGGAACAAAAATCATACTCATTGGTTCCTATGGGAGAAAAGAAGGTTATCTTTTTGCAGGTAAGTAAACGAGCTGCAAGAGTAGCTTTTGGGGGTTAGAAACAAGGTTCTCCAAGGTTCAGTTAGGTGCTCAAATTGCACCAGCAGCACTAGGGCGGCTAGGTGCAGGGGCCCAATGTTAGCCAATAGGGCTAAGGGGGCCTTCGGTCAGGGGCTGCTTACTAGCAGGCCACTCTGTTGTGGGAGCAAAGCTCCTGGGGTTAGGCTCAGCTCTGCAGGGGCCAACAATCAGCACAGGAGCTGTACCACCAGCGGCACAGAGGCAGCCGGATGCAGAGTGCCAAGAAGGCGTTGGGAGCCCTGTGGTTTTCAATGACGATCTCCGGTTTGAAGAAAAGGCTGCACGCTCAGGCAGGGAGGTTTCCTGAAGGCAACCACTGCCAGGAGAGGTAAGTTGGGTTCTTGGGGGATGCCTGGGCACCGTCAGTTGGGCCACCCAAGGGGTGTCTTTAGGCGTTGGTTCTTCTAACCAGCTCTGGTCGCAGTTGGTGGACCCATCAGGTTGAGGCTGCAAGGGTCGGTCTGAAGCTCGAGGTAGGTCAGGAATCGCTAGATCCAAGGTCAGGAATGCTGGGGAGACCTCTTCATGGTATTGGGCCACTGAAACTCGGCCGTGGGCGTCGGGTGCAGAGTGGTGCAGAACCTCCTGGATCCATGTTCTGTGTTGGAGTCTTTGTTGAGCAAATCCGGTGCTCACAGGAGACAGAGTTTTTCAGATGAATGCAGGGCAGGTCCTCTGGGTTCTGGATGGCTGCTGGACACGCATTGGTTTCGCTGTGAGCAGGTCGGAGTTGGGACAGGCCGGTAGGGCTGGGGCCAAAGCAGTTGGTGTCCTTTTCTTCCTGGGTCAGCATGGCTCTTCAGCCCTTCTTTTTTCTTCCTCGAATCTGAGGAGGCAAGGTTCAGGGTCGCCCCTAAATACTACATTTAGGAGCATTACAGGGGTGTGCAGGTTGAGGCCAATGGGTTCCATTCCTTGGGGTGAGTACACCCCCTATTATGCCACCCTCCAGTGGGAAGGGGGCATGAGTGTCTCTTTAATTGGCTGTGTCCCCTCATCTTCAAGATGGAGGGGACTGAGATGTGTGCTTCACCTTGCCTCCCCCACCTGAGGGAAGGGGTTGGCAAAGGTAGGCACACCTCTCTTCCTCACTTGGTTTTCCAGCCGATTCTCCTGCCCAAAGTGGGGGGGGGGCAGAACTGGTGGGAGTCAGTTGCTGGGGGCAACAAAAGGCAGGGACAGATCACAAAGGCGGCAGGCCTTTGAAGCTTCCCCTTCGTGGACCCAGCCAATCCTGGGGGAGGAGGCATGACACCTCTGCCTCTGGATTGGCTTTCTTTCTGGACCCAGAGAGCGCAGGCCCTCTACCCAGGAGTCCAGAAACCTGTCTGGTGGTGGCAAATGGCGGGTAGCCATTCAGGAACCACACCAGGGCTGGTCATTTTTCAGGGGGCATCTCTAAGATGCCCTCTGAGTGCATTTTACATTAAAACCCACACTGGCATCAGTGTGGATTGAACGTGCTGAGAAGTTTACTACCAATCTTCCCAGGTTTCATTAAAGCCATTATGGAGCTGTGGAGTTTGTAATGACCAACTCCCAGACCAAATGCTCTTATGGCTTTACTGCACTTACAATGTCTAAGAATAGACTTAGACACTGTAGGGGTACAGTGCTCTTGCAACTGTACCATCACCTGTGGTCTAGTGCACCCTGCTCGAGGGGTGACTTACCTAGGCCACAGGCAGTGGATTGCAGGCATAGCACACAGGGATGTGTGCCATGTCAACTCTTCACTTTTCTCTGCACAAAAACACGCAGCCTGCAATGGCAGTGTGTGCGTGTTAATGTGCAGGGCCCCTAAGGGTGGCACAATAGGTGCTGCAGCCGTTAGAGGCCTTCCCTGGTCACAGTGCCCTTGATACCCATGGTACCATTTACAAGGGGCTTACCTGTGGCCAAAGAGGTGCCAATTGTGAGTACAAAGGTACAGGTTTGGGAAAGAACACAGGCCCAGGGAACCTTATTGGCAGGGACCCAGGGCACACCAAGTCAAAATGCATCAAGTGTCAGACAAAAAGTGGGGGTAACCATGCAAAAAGGGGCACTTTCCTACAGGGTGTACACCACAAGAGTTTTGCAAAGATAAATCATGGCGCCGCTGTTTTAATCACCATCAGAATTGGAAACAGTACCATATTGATACTGCTAATCTGCTAAGAACAAGAACACGTTGCAGATCAATCAGAGGGCTTATCAGTGCCTATCATGAAGGTGGTCTATTAATCATCATACAGTGAGAATGATAAGCAGCTAAATCAGAGAGCATCTGTAATATGACACAGACATACTGCACAAGTCGTCATATAGCAGCTGTTGTAATTACAACATGCAAATAAATGAGGGCAAGTGGCATTCACTGTCAGAACTTAATTCACGTTTATTTGGGAATCTGCTGTGTGACTTATCAAAACATTTTGATAGAGACATACATACTACTACATTTTCACCACAAACTCACTATACACATACATGGTAAACTTTATATATAGATGTATACTCATCCCTAGACACTACACACATACATGATTTTGCGGCCATATTTGAAACTGTTCAGGAGAAGCAAGCAATACAAAAAAAACAGGGTATGAATGTGTGAGAAGATGAATCCTTTCAAATTCCAGCACGAGTCTCTGTCTAGTGCAGAAGAGCGGCTTTGACCAAAAAGTTGATTTTGTGTCTTTTATACAAAGTAACACTGTGGCTGGACTACCAAGCCCAAAGAAAAGTTTCAGAAATAAGTGTGAATGTGAGTAGTGTGTAATTTATGTTGATGGATTGAGACCAGTCTTTCGCACTCGGCACGGTAATCCTGTAAGGCGCAAAAAGCAAGGAGTGTGGAAATATGTTGTCACTGTCTAGCATTCAAAGCAAGACTATCAGCATAGTGCGTGAACCTTTCTCCGACATAATACAAATCAGGATGCTCCTGTGTTGTTCATCATCACCAAACATCACTACAAGCGACTACTGAACCCACGTAAGACTCAACTGCAAAAAGATAATTGTTTGAAGGCGCTACATAAATGCAAGCGCTAAATAAATGCAATTACAGCAAGCAGATGGATGCATCGTAACCCTTTCATTAAGGAGCCAAAGTCATATTTGCTGACCAACTTGTCAACAGAAACCAACAAGCGCAAGCAGTTCTACATCTCAGTGCATGCATTTGAAAACCTGAAATATCATTTTTATTTTAAAATCATCCAAATATCCATGGACCTTTGGACTCCACTTAAAACACACAAAAGTGTACTGGAGGTCCGAGGATTAAACTTTACAAGATAATTTAGTTCACGCCATAAAAATTCCATGTCATTGATTCCCAACATAACACTGTGCACATCAATGGCATTTACTTGCTCCTACCAACTTCCAGCTCTTCCATTCCTCTCCGGCTGCTCCATAGTCCATCACATTTTTTACAACATTTTTAGGAGGACCTACAGCTACAATTTATTTTCTGAACACACACTTTCAAGAACCTTTTATTATTCTTTTTGTTTTTTTAGCACGCAGGGCTTTGGGATCCTAGAATAATTTGTTTTAAAAAAATGGTTGCCACATGTGCACGTATGTGTCATCATGCTGGGGCCCCTCTAGCTTCAGCACACAGGCATACAAATACATAATTGCATTTTTTTAATGCTGAACAGCATTGTCAAAAAACAATGGCATAGCCAGTAAGTTAGCACTGGCAAAGCCAAAAGGCGAGACCTATTGGCTTTGCCAATGCTTGCTTTTTAGGGAGATCAGCCCTGTGTAGGCAGCGCACACGGCCATCACACAAGGGCTGCAGCAAGAACTGCATAAAAAAGATCTGAGTTCTTCTTTGGCGGCCATCTTGAGATCAGGCCGAGATCAATACAAAAGGGCTTGCATCACAAAGCACCTATCTACTCAATGAGTTTGAGTTCACACAAGATTGAAAGAAAAAGTGTACAGCTAAACACACCTGAATATTAAAGGGCCCTTCCAAGCTATCACTATGTTTACCAGATTCCACCTTCATTAACTCAAGACAAGACATCCTCCAACTTTGGGATTTGAAACTAGCATTTGAAGCCATGGTAATTTCTCTGTGCGACTACGGCTCACCCTTGTTCATGGCCTCCCAAAAAAACGCATCTCCTTTAACATGTGTTCTTCATGCTGCTTCTCTTTCAATGTATGGAACAGAGGTGCACACTACAACCAACCTCAAAACTTCACTACTGCTACAAAAAAGATTAGCAAAAAAAACACAAATATATATTCAACAAAATAAAACTTAAAGGACAGACTTTAGAGGTTGGGGAGAAATAGGAACGATTACAAACTTTTCTGGAGAGCAGCGAAAACGTATACACTTCGACCAACTTCCAGGCCTCAAGAATGGAGGTGAGGATTGCCGAAGAATGACAAGTGGAAGTAGAGAGGCATCTGTAAAATATGAAAGTCAAATCTTTCTACAAGTTGGTGACGGTCAAACAAATTGTACAAACAACATATAAAAATATAACGAAGCAAGATCGAGATCCCAAAACGGTACTACCAGCTAATGATAGCTTCGCTAGTTTTACACTCACCTGTGAGCATATGGTGGCTGCGAGCATGAACACACAGTGCCAATATCGGCAACTCACCCAACCCGCAAAATACAGCAATCTCATAATTAAGAATACACAAGACACAGTAATTTGAAGGAGAAAATATTGCTGCAGGTTTATTTCGTACAAGAAATATGCCAACATGGTGGGTCAACTTACGGGCGATTCAAGGGCAGGCAGCAGTGACTCCCCTAAGCTGCCCTGCCCACCTGATGAGCCAAATTACACTGTGGGCTAACCAATCGGTGCTAACCATTTTGGAGGAATTTCCCCCTTACATCCTGTGGACCACCAGTCCACCCATTTACTCACGCCCCTTGAGGGGGCAGAGCGTATCCAGGCAAGCCCCCGGTTACTCAGGTTTACAACCGCCCGAAGGACTAACGGGGCGCCGTGGTTCCTCCAGGGTCCTGCCGTAAGGACTTCCTGGGGTTGTTTGGAATTTGCACCCTTCTTGTGCTCCTGCAGAGGGTACCCCTATGTACCATTCAGCCTCTGGGTCGCCCTGTAACTCCGCCTGCAACACAAAATAACAAGTTAACGGCCTAGCCACCCATCCAGCCGACATGCCGGGTAAGCGGTAGGGAGGGTGACGGCGTGTGAACCTCGGTGCAAAAGGAATGCCGGATGGGCGGGGGAGGTAAATATACCTTGATCCCCGCCCACTCGGTGCGCCGGAAGTGATGCAAGCAATGCGCCGGACCCCGGGACTCCGGAGGTCTAACCACTAGCCCCATTGGGTTGTGCCAAATGTGGCACTAAGGTGGCCGCCTGCGTGGGCTGCAGGCAGCCTCATAGTGCCAATATCGGCAACTCACCCAACCCGCAAAATACAGCAATCTCATAATAAAGAACACACAAGACACAGTAATTTGTTGGAGAAAATATTGCTGCAGGTTTATTTCGTACAAGAAATATGCCAACATGGTGGGTCAACTTACGGGCGATCCAAGGGCAGGCAGCAGTGACTTCCCCTAAGCTGCCCTGCCCACCTGATGAGCCAAATTGCACCGCAGCCTAACCAATCGGTGCTAACCACTATGGAGGAATTTCCCCCTTACATCCTGTAGACCACCAGTCCACCCATTTACTCACGCCCCTTGAGGGGGCGGAGCGTATCCAGTCAAGCCCCAGTTGCTCAGGTTTAGAACCGCCCGAAGGACTAACGGGGCGCTGTCGTTCCTCCTGGGGTCCTGCCGCAAGGACTTCCTGGGGTTGTTTGACATTTGCACCCTTCTTGTGCTCCTGAAGAGGGTACCCCTATGTACCATTCAGCCTCTGGATCGCCCTGTAACTCCGCCATAGCTCTGGGTGTGGCACCCGTCACACCCAGGGCCCCCCACCAAGGCAGGCAGCTTTCCTACTTAAACCCTGCTGACTCTAGGGCGTCGCCCAGGTCCAACAGTACAGGTCCATGCCCACTCTAGCCAGGTGGACCCCATCCTCATCAAAACATCCCGTGGTCTTGGCATGTAAGAGTCCATGTCTGATAAAGCCAAAATCCCCCTGTTCCGTGAATTTGCGCATGGCGCTGTTTACTCTCCTGCGAGAAAGTTCCACGGCCTCTCCTGACCTGGCCCCATGGCAGACTAGCCGTGGAGTGATCTCGGACCACCATAACTCACATGTGCCTAATTGGTTACTTAACTTACTCATTGTGGCTTTCAATGCTTGTAGCAGAACCTTTATACCCATCAAAGTCAAGTCAATGCCTCACAGGTGGATGACCCAAATGTTAGGAGGGGGTCCGCCTCCTGCTAGTCTGTGCAGCAGCTTCATCAGCAAGCTGTGCCATCGCATGCCTGGGAACCCCAGCCAGACTCTCTCAGTGATGGAAAACCCATGCTTCACTCCTGCTTTCCTCCCATTGAGCCAAACTAGCGATGCCTGCATGGCCGATCCCCACACCTTTGATCCTGGCAAAATACAAACTGTTTGTAATGGCAAAATTACACAACCCCGTTCTAAAAAACCCACTCTCTATGCGTGTTCCTGGCACTGCACTCTTCTGCCCGTGAAAGGCCAAAATAACGCCTATAGCATTGCGCCTGCCACCCCGTATTCTGCTTCCTTACATGACCCTTTTGCATGCCAGCCCCTCACCTTCAGACTGCGCTATTTAGCTGCTGTGGCACCATGCTGATGTCCCCTCCCTGCGCAAGTCGTACACATCCCAACCTGCTGATGTGTACCATGGGGCAGACAAGAGGGTGGGGACAGGGGGGGGAACCATAAGTACAGATACCTGCCTTTTCTTGAATAATGGACGTGGCAAATGTACAGAATACATTGTAGCACCCAACATTTTGGACAGCAGCACACTTGTTAGATGACAGTTACCACAGCCAGCCTAGCTACTAAGGCTATCAGGGTGGGGAATTTATTGCTCAACAGAAGCAACCTGAAAGTGCCCTCGGTTCCAGAGTGCAACTACCTTGCTGAATTTGACCAGACAATTGCACCAAACTTTCTGATTGCTAAACCATGGTGAAGCATAATGGTGTCAAATCTAGTTTAAGGGGGTGTTTGTATTGTGCCGTGCCCACTATTGCAGTCAGCGCACCCTTTTTGTAGTGACAACTTACGCAGTCCAGCCGGCTTGATTAACTGCAGTTCGATCACAGGTCCACACTACCTGCTAACCCGCTGTGACCAGAAGTGCCTAGTTCACTTCGTTATCCCCATAAATGATTTCCCTTCACACCAGCAACAGAGCCAGGGGCGGCTTACCTTCTAGTCATCATGTAATCAGAGAGACTTGAGTATTTATTATCCAATGATAATGTCGGAATTCCCAGTTCCATGTTTTGCAGCAGCCCACCTATTGTGGGTCAACTGGGATCCCTCTGCCTCGCTGCAAGTAACCTCGTTACTTAATACCGCTCCCTTAATGCACTTGCCTGCCACTAAAAGACACCTGGCAACAAAAAGACGCACTGCTCCTTGGAGAAGAGGGATTTTTGAGCCAAACGAACCCCAGGCCGCGTTCTCAGCATTTAACTTTTATAGCGGCTCCAGTTCGTATGTGGTGTGTCTCCATGTCCTGGCCAGGCATACTCCATAGCCTGTTCACATCGGTGACTAACCTACTATGATGTGAAAAGGTTCAACTATCCAATGCTTAGAAAATTTGACATTAAGCGAGGATGTCCTCATGTACTTGTCATGTATCCCTCCTTTCTTACATGAATTTTGCCTGTTAATCTGTGGTGTTTGCCCCCAGACTTCCCAGGATGCTAACTGTTAACAATGTGAGCAGTTGCTGCCGTTACTGAGGGAATCTCCTGGTTACAACTTGATTTTTTACTGCCCAACTTAATGTGCTACGTTGTAAGCGCTTTGGTACCTAACTTGGATCTCTTCCCCCTGAAACGATACCACTGCTTAATGTGCGTGACCTGGGTACAAGGTCCTGTTCACTTGACGCACATGCATGTGACTCAAGTCACACTAGCCCCCACCGGGCGTGCTGCTGCTGGCTGAATCTCATCCATGACTGCACAACTTCTGATGTGATGGCCTAAAGTAATAGAAGCCCCTGTGCCCTGCTAGACCACCTTGAGTAATCCTAGGTCATAGGTTGAACTTCTTACTTGTACGTTCTTTAGACATAGGGGGCACCTTGCACTGCATGTGGTCAGGGTATACACCGACTGGAGCTTTCTCCTCTGTTTGCATTCTTGAGCTACCTTGTTAACCCATCATAACGACCCAGAGGTTTCCTTTGATTCCCTAGAGAGAGAGAGACCAGTAATGCCCTCACCAGGTGCAGTCCTAGGAACCTGGAAATAGCAGCCAATGGAGGACCATAGTGACCCCTACTACACTGTCTAAAAAGACTTGGCGATGTGATTTAGATGTCCCCACGGGGAAATGACAATCTGCAATTTAAATATCTTAATAATAGAATTGGGGTAAATCTAATACCAGTGCTGGGAGCGAACTGGTGGGGTGCTGTGGGTCTACTGCCCGCAATCTACCCATGCTCCATCTGGGTTTCGAAGCCCCAGCTTCCCACAGCTCGTAATACCCCCTCGGCTTTCACCAATTGCACATCGACCACTAGGTTCCGCTCTACTTTTACCATAAAACTCTGCCGTCCTTTCGTCTGTACAAGAAAAGGAGTTATTCAATTCAGCAGTCTATAATATCACTCAACAATAATGTCACTTGAGCTTAAAATAAAGGTCTGGAACCAGTCCTTCCACATATCCTGATCTCAGCTCATAACCCAACTGTGCGCAAAGATTTCCCCATCACGCTGTGCCCCCTGGCCACCGCGGAGGTGCTCTGTTATGCACATTAGGGGTCCCCCCGTTCTCTAAAATTAGGATGGCCTCCCTTTCACCTCTGAACTGTTTAGGATGTTTGTTAGGGACATTAGACAGGTGATTATTTTTAATAGCCTTTCCAAGGTGGGCACCCCTTTATGTGTTACATCGTACTACCCATTACTATGTACCCCATTCCATTCCATACCAGCTCCAGTGGCTGATCTAAGGCCTTGCTGCTTTAACCCTTTTACAACAGTGAACTAAGGATGTTAAAAAAGACTGGTGCGTCTTGTAAGACAATACAGCTGGATTCCAAGGTAGCTTGTTTATATCCACATGCAGTCAACCAGGAAGGAGGTGTACACCTGTCTGCAACATCTCGCACACCCCTTGTTTTGATTTGTCGATACTTGTTAGTTGCTTCAGGTAACTGAGCCCCAAATATGGCTTTGTTAAATAGAATACTGAACATGCTACCATCGAGAAAAGGAAGGACTGGAAGGAACTATAGTGAGTCGCAGTCCAGGTCCATGCCCACTCTAGCCAGGTGGACCCCATCCTCATCAAAACATCCCGTGGTCTTGGCATGCAAGAGTCCATGTCTGATAAAGCCAAATCCCCCTGCTCCGTGAATTTGCGCATGGCGCTGTTTACTCTCCTGCGAGAAAGTTCCACGGCCTCTCCTGACCTGGCCCCATGGCAGACTAGCCGTGGAGTGATCTCGGACCACCATAACTCACATGTGCCTAATTGGTTACTTAACTTACTCATTGTGGCTTTCAATGCTTGTAGCAGAACCTTTATACCCATGAAAGTCAAGTCATTGCCTCACAGGTGGATGACCCAAATGTTAGGAGGGGGTCCGCCTCCTGCTAGTCTGTGCAGCAGCTTCATCAGCAAGCTGTGCCATCGCATGCCTGGGAACCCCAGCCAGACTCTCTCAGTGATGGAAAACCCATGCTTCACTCCTGCTTTCCTCCCATTGAGCCAAACTAGCGATGCCTGCATGGCCGATCCCCACACCTTTGATCCTGGCAAAATACAAACTGTTTGTAATGGCAAAATTACACAACCCCGTTCTAAAAAACCCACTCTCTATGCGTGTTCCTGGCACTGCACTCTTCTGCCCGTGAAAGGCCAAAATAACGCCTATAGCATTGCGCCTGCCACCCCGTATTCCGCTTCCTTACATGACCCTTTTGCATGCCAGCCCTCACCTTCAGACTGCGCTATTTAGCTGCTGTGGCACCATGCTGATGTCCCCTCCCTGCGCAAGTGGTACACATCCCAACCTGCTGATGTGTACCATGGGGCAGACAAGAGGGTGGGGACAGGGGGGGGAACCATAAGTACAGATACCTGCCTTTTCTTGAATAATGGACGTGGCAAATGTACAGCATACATTGTAGCACCCAACATTTTGGACAGCAGCACACTTGTTAGATGACAGTTACCACAGCCAGCCTAGCTACTAAGGCTATCAGGGTGGGGAATTTATTCCTCAACAGAAGCAACCTGAAAGTGCCCTCGGTTCCAGAGTGCAACTACCTTGCTGCATTTGCCCAGACAATTGCACCGAACTTTCTGATTGCTAAACCATGGTGAAGCATAATGGTGTCAAATCTAGTTTAAGGGGGTGTTTGTATTGTGCCGTGCCCACTATTGCAGTCAGCGCACCCTTTTTGTAGTGACAACTTACGCAGTCCAGCCGGCTTGATTAACTGCAGTTCGATCACAGGTCCACACTACCTGCTAACCCGCTGTGACCAGAAGTGCCTAGTTCACTTCGTTAACCCCATAAATGATTTCCCTTCACACCAGCAACAGAGCCAGGGGCGGCTTACCTTCTAGTCAATCAGAGAGACTTGAGTATTTATTATCCAATGATAATGTCGGAATTCCCAGTTCCATGTTTTGCAGCAGCCCACCTATTGTGGGTCAACTGGGATCCCTCTGCCTCGCTGCAAGTAACCTCGTTACTTAATACCGCTCCCTTAATGCACTTGCCTGCCACTAAAAGACACCTGGCAACAAAAAGACGCACTGCTGCTTGGAGAAGAGGGATTTTTGAGCCAAACGAACCCCTGGCCGCGTTCTCAGCATTTAACTTTTATAGCGGCTCCAGTTCGTATGAGGTGTGTGTCCATGTCCTGGCCAGGCATACTCCATAGCCTGTTCACATCGGTGACTGACCTACTATGATGTGAAAAGGTTCAACTATCCAATGCTTAGAAAATTTGACATTAAGCGAGGATGTCCTCATGTACTTGTCATGTATCCCTCCTTTCTTACATGAATTTTGCCTGTTAATCTGTGGTGTTTGCCCCCAGACTTCCCAGGATGCTAACTGTTAACAATGTGAGCAGTTGCTGCCGTTACTGAGGGAATCTCCCGGTTACAACTTTATTTTTATTTTTACTGCCCAACTTAATGTGCTACGTTGTAAGCGCTTTGGTACCTAACTTGGATCTCTTCCCCTGAAACGATACCACTGCTTAATGTGCGTGACCTGGGTACAAGGTCCTGTTCACTTGACGCACATGCATGTGACTCAAGTCACACTAGCCCCCACCGGGCGTGCTGCTGCTGGCTGAATCTCATCCATGACTGCACAACTTCTGATGTGATGGCCTAAAGTAATAGAAGCCCCTGTGCCCTGCTAGACCACCTTGAGTAATCCTAGGTCATAGGTTGAACTTCTTACTTGTACGTTCTTTAGACATAGGGGGCACCTTGCACTGCATGTGGTCAGGGTATACACCGACTGGAGCTTTCTCCTCTGTTTGCATACTTGAGCTACCTTGTTAAACCATCATAACGACCCAGAGGTTTGCTTTGATTCCCGAGAGAGAGAGAGAGAGAGAGAGGCCAGTAATGCCCTCACCAGGTGCCGTCCTAGGAACCTGGAAATAGCAGCCAATGGAGGACCATAGTGACCCCTACTACACTGTCTAAAAAGACTTGGCGATGTGATTTAGATGTCCCCACGGGGAAATGACATTCTGCAATTTAAATATCTTAATAATAGAATTGGGGTAAATCTAATACCAGTGCTGGGAGCGAACTGGTGGGGTGCCGTGGGTCTACTGCCCGCAATCTACCCATGCTCCATCTGGGTTTCGAAGCCCCAGCTTCCCACAGCTCGTAATACCCCCTCGGCTTTCACCAATTGCACATCGACCACTAGGTTCCGCTCTACTTTTACCATAAAACTCTGCCGTCCTTTCGTCTGTACAAGAAAAGGAGTTATTCAATTCAGCACTCTATAATATCACTCAACAATGATGTCACTTGAGCTTAAAATAAAGGTCTGGAACCAGTCCTTCCACATATCCTGATCTCAGCTCATAACCCAACTGTGCGCAAAGATTTCCCCATCACGCTGTGCCCCCAGGCCACCGCGGAGGTGCTCTGTTATGCACATTAGGGGTCCCCCCGTTCTCTAAAATTAGGATGGCCTCCCTTTCACCTCTGAACTGTTTAGGATGTTTGTAAGGGACATTAGACAGGTGATTATTTTTAATAGCCTTTCCAAGGTGGGCACCCCTTTATGTGTTACATCGTACTACCCATTACTATGTACCCCATTCCATCCCAGCTCCAGTGGCTGATCTAAGGCCTTGCTGCTTTAACCCTTTTACAACAGTGAACTAAGGATGTTAAAAAAGACTGGTGCGTCTTGTAAGACAATACAGCTGGATTCCAAGGTAGCTTGTTTATATCCACATGCAGTCAACCAGGAAGGAGGTGTACACCTGTCTGCAACATCTCGCACACCCCTTGTTTTGATTTGTTGATGCTTGTTAGTTGCTTCAGGTAACTGAGCCCCAAATATGGCTTTGTTAAATAGAATACTGAACATGCTACCATCGAGAAAAGGAGGGACTGGAAGGAACTATAGTGAGTCGCAGTCCAGGTCCATGCCCACTCTAGCCAGGTGGACCCCATCCTCATCAAAACATCCCGTGGTCTTGGCATGCAAGAGTCCATGTCTGATAAAGCCAAAACCCCCCTGTTACGTGAATTTGCGCATGGCGCTGTTTACTCTCCTGCAAGAAAGTTCCACGGCCTCTCCTGACCTGGCCCCATGGAAGACTAGCCGTGGAGTGATCTCGGACCACCATAACTCACATGTGCCTAATTGGTTACTTAACTTACTCATTGTGGCTTTCAATGCTTGTAGCAGAACCTTTATACCCATGAAAGTCAAGTCATTGCCTCACAGGTGGATGACCCAAATGTTAGGAGGGTCCGCCTCCTGCTAGTCTGTGCAGCAGCTTCATCAGCAAGCTGTGCCATCGCATGCCTGGGAACCCCAGCCAGACTCTCTCAGTGATGGAAAACCCATGCTTCACTCCTGCTTTCCTCCCATTGAGCCAAACTAGCGATGCCTGCATGGCCGATCCCCACACCTTTGATCCCGGCAAAATACAAACTGTTTGTAATGGCAAAATTACACAACCCCGTTCTAAAAAACCCACTCTCTATGCGTGTTCCTGGCACTGCACTCTTCTGCCCGTGAAAGGCCAAAATAACGCCTATAGCATTGCGCCTGCCACACCGTATTCTGCTTTCTTACATGACCCTTTTGCATGCCAGCCCCTCACCTTCAGACTGCGCTATTTAGCTGCTGTGGCACCATGCTGATGTCCCCTCCCTGCGCAAGTCGTACACATCCCAACCTGCTGATGTGTACCATGGGGCAGACAAGAGGGTGGGGACAGGGGGGGGGAACCATAAGTACAGATATCTGCCTTTTCTTGAATAATGGACGTGGCAAATGTACAGAATACATTGTAGCACCCAACATTTTGGACAGCAGCACACTTGTTAGATGACAGTTACCACAGCCAGCCTAGCTACTAAGGCTATCAGGGTGGGGAATTTATTGCTCAACAGAAGCAACCTGAAAGTGCCCTCGGTTCCAGAGTGCAACTACCTTGCTGAATTTGACCAGACAATTGCACCGAACTTTCTGATTGCTAAACCATGGTGAAGCATAATGGTGTCAAATCTAGTTTAAGGGGGTGTTTGTATTGTGCCGTGCCCACTATTGCAGTCAGTGCACCCTTTTTGTAGTGACAACTTACGCAGTCCAGCCGGCTTGATTAACTGCAGTTCGATCACAGGTCCACACTACCTGCTAACCCGCTGTGACCAGAAGTGCCTAGTTCACTTCGTTATCCCCATAAATGATTTCCCTTCACAACAGCAACAGAGCCAGGGGCAGCTTACCTTCTAGTCATCATGTAATCAGAGAGACTTGAGTATTTATTATCCAATGATAATGTCGGAATTCCCAGTTCCATGTTTTGCAGCAGCCCACCTATTGTGGGTCAACTGGGATCCCTCTGCCTCGCTGCAAGTAACCTCGTTACTTAATACCGCTCCCTTAATGCACTTGCCTGCCACTAAAAGACACCTGGCAACAAAATGATGCACTGCTGCTTGGAGAAGAGGATTTTTGAGCCAAACGAACCCCAGGCCGCGTTCTCAGCATTTAACTTTTATAGCGGCTCCAGTTCGTATGAGGTGTGTGTCCATGTTCTGGCCAGGAATACTCCATAGCCTGTTCACATCGGTGACTGACCTACTATGATGTGAAAAGGTTCAACTATCCAATGCTTAGAAAATTTGACATTAAGCGAGGATGTCCTCATGTACTTGTCATGTATCCCTCCTTTCTTACATGCATTTTGCCTGTTAATCTGTGGTGTTTGCCCCCAGACTTCCCAGGATGCTAACTGTTAACAATGTGAGCAGTTGCTGCCGTTACTGAGGAATCTCCCAGTTACAACTTGATTTTTTATTTTTACTGCCCAACTTAATGTGCTACGTTGTAAGCGCTTTGGTACCTAACTTGGATCTCTTCCCCTGAAACGATACCACTGCTTAATGTGCGTGACCTGGGTACAAGGTCCTGTTCACTTGATGCACATGCATGTGACTCAAGTCACACTAGCCCCCACCGGGCGTGCTGCTGCTGGCTGAATCTCATCCATGACTGCACAACTTCTGATGTAATGGCCTAAAGTAATGGAAGCCCCTGTGCCCTGCAAGACCACCTTGAGTAATCCTAGGTCATAGGATGAACTTCTTACTTGTACGTTCTTTAGACATAGGGGGCACCTTGCACTGCATGTGGTCAGGGTATACACCGACTGGAGCTTTCTCCTCTGTTTGCATTCTTGAGCTACCTTGTTAAACCATCATAACGACCCAGAGGTTTCCTTTGATTCCCTCGAGAGAGGCCAGTAATGCCCTCACCAGGTGTTGTCCTAGGAACCTGGAAATAGCAGCCAATGGAGGACCATAGTGACCCCTACCACACTGTCTAAAAAGACTTGGCGATGTGATTTAGATGTCCCCACGGGGAAATGACAATCTGCAATTTAAATATCTTAATAATAGAATTGGGGTAAATCTAATACCAGTGCTGGGAGCGAACTGGTGGGGTGCTGTGGGTCTACTGCCCGCAATCTACCCATGCTCCATCTGGGTTTCGAAGCCCCAGCTTCCCACAGCTCGTAATACCCCTCGGCTTTCACCAATTGCACATCGACCACTAGGTTCCGCTCTACTTTTACCATAAAACTCTGCTGTCCTTTCGTCTGTACAAGAAAAGGAGTTATTCAATTCAGCACTCTATAATATCACTCAACAATAATGTCACTTGAGCTTAAAATAAAGGTCTGGAACCAGTCCTTCCACATATCCTGATCTCAGCTCATAACCCAACTGTGCGCAAAGATTTCCCCATCACGCTGTGCCCCCTGGCCACCGCGGAGGTGCTCTGTTATGCACATTAGGGGTCCCCCGTTCTCTAAGATTAGGATGGCCTCCCTTTCACCTCTGAACTGTTTAGGATGTTTGTTAGGGACATTAGACAGGTGATTATTTTTAATAGCCTTTCCAAGGTGGGCACCCCTTTATGTGTTACATCGTACTACCCATTACTATGTACCCCATTCCATCCCAGCTCCAGTGGCTGATCTAAGGCCTTGCTGCTTTAACCCTTTTACAACAGTGAACTAAGGATGTTAAAAAGACTGGTGCGTCTTGTAAGACAATACAGCTGGATTCCAAAGTAGCTTGTTTATATCCACATGCAGTCAACCAGGAAGGAGGTGTACACCTGTCTGCAACATCTCGCACACCCCTTGTTTTGATTTGTTGATGCTTGTTAGTTGCTTCAGGTAACTGATCCCCAAATATGGCTTTGTTAAATAGAATACTGAACATGCTACCATCGAGAAAAGGAGGGACTGGAAGGAACTATAGTGAGTCGCAGTCCAGGTCCATGCCCACTCTAGCCAGGTGGACCCCATCCTCATCAAAACATCCCGTGGTCTTGGCATGCAAGAGTCCATGTCTGATAAAGCCAAAACCCCCTGTTACGTGAATTTGCGCATGGCGCTGTTTACTCTCCTGCGAGAAAGTTCCACGGCCTCTCCTGAACTGGCCCCATGGCAGACTAGCCGTGGAGTGATCTCGGACCACCATAACTCACATGTGCCTAATTGGTTACTTAACTTACTCATTGTGGCTTTCAATGCTTGTAGCAGAACCTTTATACCCATGAAAGTCAAGTCATTGCCTCACAGGTGGATGACCCAAATGTTAGGAGGGGTCCGCCTCCTGCTAGTCTGTGCAGCAGCTTCATCAGCAAGCTGTGCCATCGCATGCCTGGGAACCCCAGCCAGACTCTCTCAGTGATGGAAAACCCATGCTTCACTCCTGCTTTCCTCCCATTGAGCCAAACTAGCGATGCCTGCATGGCCGATCCCCACACCTTTGATCCCGGCAAAATACAAACTGTTTGTAATGGCAAAATTACACAACCCCGTTCTAAAAAACCCACTCTCTATGCGTGTTCCTGGCACTGCACTCTTCTGCCCGTGAAAGGCCAAAATAACGCCTATAGCATTGCGCCTGCCACACCGTATTCTGCTTCCTTACATGACCCTTTTGCATGCCAGCCCCTCACCTTCAGACTGCGCTATTTAGCTGCTGTGGCACCATGCTGATGTCCCCTCCCTGCGCAAGTCGTACACATCCCAACCTGCTGATGTGTACCATGGGGCAGACAAGAGGGTGGGGACAGGGGGGGGGAACCATAAGTACAGATACCTGCCTTTTCTTGAATAATGGACGTGGCAAATGTACAGAATACATTGTAGCACCCAACATTTTGGACAGCAGCACACTTGTTAGATGACAGTTACCACAGCCAGCCTAGCTACTAAGGCTATCAGGGTGGGAATTTATTGCTCAACAGAAGCAACCTGAAAGTGCCCTCGGTTCCAGAGTGCAACTACCTTGCTGAATTTGACCAGACAATTGCACCGAACTTTCTGATTGCTAAACCATGGTGAAGCATAATGGTGTCAAATCTAGTTTAAGGGGTGTTTGTATTGTGCCGTGCCCACTATTGCAGTCAGTGCACCCTTTTTGTAGTGACAACTTACGCAGTCCAGCCGGCTTGATTAACTGCAGTTCGATCACAGGTCCACACTACCTGCTAACCCGCTGTGACCAGAAGTGCCTAGTTCACTTCGTTATCCCCATAAATGATTTCCCTTCACAACAGCAACAGAGCCAGGGGCAGCTTACCTTCTAGTCATCATGTAATCAGAGAGACTTGAGTATTTATTATCCAATGATAATGTCGGAATTCCCAGTTCCATGTTTTGCAGCAGCCCACCTATTGTGGGTCAACTGGGATCCCTCTGCCTCGCTGCAAGTAACCTCGTTACTTAATACCGCTCCCTTAATGCACTTGCCTGCCACTAAAAGACACCTGGCAACAAAATGATGCACTGCTGCTTGGAGAAGAGGGATTTTTGAGCCAAACGAACCCCAGGCCGCGTTCTCAGCATTTAACTTTTATAGCGGCTCCAGTTCGTATGAGGTGTGTGTCCATGTTCTGGCCAGGAATACTCCATAGCCTGTTCACATCGGTGACTGACCTACTATGATGTGAAAAGGTTCAACTATCCAATGCTTAGAAAATTTGACATTAAGCGAGGATGTCCTCATGTACTTGTCATGTATCCCTCCTTTCTTACATGCATTTTGCCTGTTAATCTGTGGTGTTTGCCCCCAGACTTCCCAGGATGCTAACTGTTAACAATGTGAGCAGTTGCTGCCGTTACTGAGGGAATCTCCCAGTTACAACTTGATTTTTTATTTTTTACTGCCCAACTTAATGTGCTACGTTGTAAGCGCTTTGGTACCTAACTTGGATCTCTTCCCCCTGAAACGATACCACTGCTTAATGTGCGTGACCTGGGTACAAGGTCCTGTTCACTTGATGCACATGCATGTGACTCAAGTCACACTAGCCCCCACCGGGCGTGCTGCTGCTGGCTGAATCTCATCCATGACTGCACAACTTCTGATGTGATGGCCTAAAGTAATGGAAGCCCCTGTGCCCTGCAAGACCACCTTGAGTAATCCTAGGTCATAGGATGAACTTCTTACTTGTACGTTCTTTAGACATAGGGGGCACCTTGCACTGCATGTGGTCAGGGTATACACCGACTGGAGCTTTCTCCTCTGTTTGCATTCTTGAGCTACCTTGTTAAACCATCATAACGACCCAGAGGTTTCCTTTGATTCCCTCGAGAGAGGCCAGTAATGCCCTCACCAGGTGTTGTCCTAGGAACCTGGAAATAGCAGCCAATGGAGGACCATAGTGACCCCTACCACACTGTCTAAAAAGACTTGGCGATGTGATTTAGATGTCCCCACGGGGAAATGACAATCTGCAATTTAAATATCTTAATAATAGAATTGGGGTAAATCTAATACCAGTGCTGGGAGCGAACT
Organism: Calotriton arnoldi; assembly: GCA_963921515.1. NCBI lineage: Eukaryota > Metazoa > Chordata > Amphibia > Caudata > Salamandridae > Calotriton > Calotriton arnoldi. Next base: position 449,812 of record CAWUFW010001642.1, on the reverse strand, counting down.
GGTGGGGTGCTGTGGGTCTACTGCCCGCAATCTACCCATGCTCCATCTGGGTTTCGAAGCCCCAGCTTCCCACAGCTCGTAATACCCCCTCGGCTTTCACCAATTGCACATCGACCACTAGGTTCCGCTCTACTTTTACCATAAAACTCTGCTGTCCTTTCGTCTGTACAAGAAAAGGAGTTATTCAATTCAGCACTCTATAATATCACTCAACAATAATGTCACTTGAGCTTAAAATAAAGGTCTGGAACCAGTCCTTCCACATATCCTGATCTCAGCTCATAACCCAACTGTGCGCAAAGATTTCCCCATCACGCTGTGCCCCCTGGCCACCGCGGAGGTGCTCTGTTATGCACATTAGGGGTCCCCCCGTTCTCTAAGATTAGGATGGCCTCCCTTTCACCTCTGAACTGTTTAGGATGTTTGTTAGGGACATTAGACAGGTGATTATTTTTAATAGCCTTTCCAAGGTGGGCACCCCTTTATGTGTTACATCGTACTACCCATTACTATGTACCCCATTCCATCCCAGCTCCAGTGGCTGATCTAAGGCCTTGCTGCTTTAACCCTTTTACAACAGTGAACTAAGGATGTTAAAAAAGACTGGTGCGTCTTGTAAGACAATACAGCTGGATTCCAAAGTAGCTTGTTTATATCCACATGCAGTCAACCAGGAAGGAGGTGTACACCTGTCTGCAACATCTCGCACACCCCTTGTTTTGATTTGTTGATGCTTGTTAGTTGCTTCAGGTAACTGATCCCCAAATATGGCTTTGTTAAATAGAATACTGAACATGCTACCATCGAGAAAGGAGGGACTGGAAGGAACTATAGTGAGTCGCAGTCCAGGTCCATGCCCACTCTAGCCAGGTGGACCCCATCCTCATCAAAACATCCCGTGGTCTTGGCATGCAAGAGTCCATGTCTGATAAAGCCAAAACCCCCTGTTACGTGAATTTGCGCATGGCGCTGTTTACTCTCCTGCGAGAAAGTTCCACGGCCTCTCCTGAACTGGCCCCATGGCAGACTAGCCGTGGAGTGATCTCGGACCACCATAACTCACATGTGCCTAATTGGTTACTTAACTTACTCATTGTGGCTTTCAATGCTTGTAGCAGAACCTTTATACCCATGAAAGTCAAGTCATTGCCTCACAGGTGGATGACCCAAATGTTAGGAGGGGTCCGCCTCCTGCTAGTCTGTGCAGCAGCTTCATCAGCAAGCTGTGCCATCGCATGCCTGGGAACCCCAGCCAGACTCTCTCAGTGATGGAAAACCCATGCTTCACTCCTGCTTTCCTCCCATTGAGCCAAACTAGCGATGCCTGCATGGCCGATCCCCACACCTTTGATCCCGGCAAAATACAAACTGTTTGTAATGGCAAAATTACACAACCCCGTTCTAAAAACCCACTCTCTATGCGTGTTCCTGGCACTGCACTCTTCTGCCCGTGAAAGGCCAAAATAACGCCTATAGCATTGCGCCTGCCACACCGTATTCTGCTTCCTTACATGACCCTTTTGCATGCCAGCCCCTCACCTTCAGACTGCGCTATTTGGCTGCTGTGGCACCATGCTGATGTCCCCTCCCTGCGCAAGTCGTACACATCCCAACCTGCTGATGTGTACCATGGGGCAGACAAGAGGGTGGGGACAGGAGGGGAACCATAAGTACAGATACCTGCCTTTTCTTGAATAATGGACGTGGCAAATGTACAGAATACATTGTAGCACCCAACATTTTGGACAGCAGCACACTTGTTAGATGACAGTTACCACAGCCAGCCTAGCTACTAAGGCTATCAGGGTGGGGAATTTATTGCTCAACAGAAGCAACCTGAAAGTGCCCTCGGTTCCAGAGTGCAACTACCTTGCTGAATTTGACCAGACAATTGCACCGAACTTTCTGATTGCTAAACCATGGTGAAGCATAATGGTGTCAAATCTAGTTTAAGGGGTGTTTGTATTGTGCCGTGCCCACTATTGCAGTCAGTGCACCCTTTTTGTAGTGACAACTTACGCAGTCCAGCCGGCTTGATTAACTGCAGTTCGATCACAGGTCCACACTACCTGCTAACCCGCTGTGACCAGAAGTGCCTAGTTCACTTCGTTATCCCCATAAATGATTTCCCTTCACAACAGCAACAGAGCCAGGGGCAGCTTACCTTCTAGTCATCATGTAATCAGAGAGACTTGAGTATTTATTATCCAATGATAATGTCGGAATTCCCAGTTCCATGTTTTGCAGCAGCCCACCTATTGTGGGTCAACTGGGATCCCTCTGCCTCGCTGCAAGTAACCTCGTTACTTAATACCGCTCCCTTAATGCACTTGCCTGCCACTAAAGACACCTGGCAACAAAATGATGCACTGCTGCTTGGAGAAGAGGGATTTTGAGCCAAGCGAACCCCAGGCCGCGTTCTCAGCATTTAACTTTTATAGCGGCTCCAGTTCGTATGAGGTGTGTGTCCATGTTCTGGCCAGGAATACTCCATAGCCTGTTCACATCGGTGACTGACCTACTATGATGTGAAAAGGTTCAACTATCCAATGCTTAGAAAATTTGACATTAGCGAGGATGTCCTCATGTACTTGTCATGTATCCCTCCTTTCTTACATGCATTTTGCCTGTTAATCTGTGGTGTTTGCCCCCAGACTTCCCAGGATGCTAACTGTTAACAATGTGAGCAGTTGCTGCCGTTACTGAGGAATCTCCCAGTTACAACTTGATTTTTATTTTTACTGCCCAACTTAATGTGCTACGTTGTAAGCGCTTTGGTACCTAACTTGGATCTCTTCCCCCTGAAACGATACCACTGCTTAATGTGCGTGACCTGGGTACAAGGTCCTGTTCACTTGATGCACATGCATGTGACTCAAGTCACACTAGCCCCCACCGGGCGTGCTGCTGCTGGCTGAATCTCATCCATGACTGCACAACTTCTGATGTGATGGCCTAAAGTAATGGAAGCCCCTGTGCCCTGCAAGACCACCTTGAGTAATCCTAGGTCATAGGATGAACTTCTTACTTGTACGTTCTTTAGACATAGGGGCACCTTGCACTGCATGTGGTCAGGGTATACACCGACTGGAGCTTTCTCCTCTGTTTGCATTCTTGAGCTACCTTGTTAAACCATCATAACGACCCAGAGGTTTCCTTTGATTCCCTCGAGAGAGGCCAGTAATGCCCTCACCAGGTGTTGTCCTAGGAACCTGGAAATAGCAGCCAATGGAGGACCATAGTGACCCCTACCACACTGTCTAAAAGACTTGGCGATGTGATTTAGATGTCCCCACGGGAAATGACAATCTGCAATTTAAATATCTTAATAATAGAATTGGGGTAAATCTAATACCAGTGCTGGGAGCGAACTGGTGGGGTGCTGTGGGTCTACTGCCCGCAATCTACCCATGCTCCATCTGGGTTTGAAGCCCCAGCTTCCCACAGCTCGTAATACCCCTCGGCTTTCACCAATTGCACATCGACCACTAGGTTCCGCTCTACTTTTACCATAAAACTCTGCTGTCCTTTACGTCTGTACAAGAAAAGGAGTTATTCAATTCAGCACTCTATAATATCACTCAACAATAATGTCACTTGAGCTTAAAATAAAGGTCTGGAACCAGTCCTTCCACATATCCTGATCTCAGCTCATAACCCAACTGTGCGCAAAGATTTCCCCATCACGCTGTGCCCCCTGGCCACCGCGGAGGTGCTCTGTTATGCACATTAGGGGTCCCCCGTTCTCTAAGATTAGGATGGCCTCCCTTTCACCTCTGAACTGTTTAGGATGTTTGTTAGGGACATTAGACAGGTGATTATTTTTAATAGCCTTTCCAAGGTGGGCACCCCTTTATGTGTTACATCGTACTACCCATTACTATGTACCCCATTCCATCCCAGCTCCAGTGGCTGATCTAAGGCCTTGCTGCTTTAACCCTTTTACAACAGTGAACTAAGGATGTTAAAAAAGACTGGTGCGTCTTGTAAGACAATACAGCTGGATTCCAAAGTAGCTTGTTTATATCCACATGCAGTCAACCAGGAAGGAGGTGTACACCTGTCTGCAACATCTCGCACACCCCTTGTTTTGATTTGTTGATGCTTGTTAGTTGCTTCAGGTAACTGATCCCCAAATATGGCTTTGTTAAATAGAATACTGAACATGCTACCATCGAGAAAAGGAGGGACTGGAAGGAACTATAGTGAGTCGCAGTCCAGGTCCATGCCCACTCTAGCCAGGTGGACCCCATCCTCATCAAAACATCCCGTGGTCTTGGCATGCAAGAGTCCATGTCTGATAAAGCCAAAACCCCCTGTTACGTGAATTTGCGCATGGCGCTGTTTACTCTCCTGCGAGAAAGTTCCACGGCCTCTCCTGAACTGGCCCCATGGCAGACTAGCCGTGGAGTGATCTCGGACCACCATAACTCACATGTGCCTAATTGGTTACTTAACTTACTCATTGTGGCTTTCAATGCTTGTAGCAGAACCTTTATACCCATGAAAGTCAAGTCATAGCCTCACAGGTGGATGACCCAAATGTTAGGAGGGGGTCCGCCTCCTGCTAGTCTGTGCAGCAGCTTCATCAGCAAGCTGTGCCATCGCATGCCTGGGAACCCCAGCCAGTCTCTCTCAGGGATGGAAAACCCATGCTTCACTCCTGCTTTCCTCCCATTGAGCCAAACTAGCGATGCCTGCATGGCCGATCCCCACACCTTTGATCCTGGCAAAATACAAACTGTTTGTAATGGCAAAATTACACAACCCCTTTCTAAAAAACCCACTCTATGCGTGTTCCTGGCACTGCACTCTTCTGCCCGTGAAAGGCCAAAATAACGCCTATAGGATTGCGCCTCCCACCCTGTATTCTGCTTCCTTACATGACCCTTTTGCATGCAAGCCCCTCACCTTCAGACTGCGCTATTTAGCTGCTGTGGCACCATGCTGATGTCCCCTCCCTGCGCAAGTCGTACACATCCCAACCTGCTGATGTGTACCATGGGGCAGACAAGAGGGTGGGGACAGGGGGGGAACCATAAGTACAGATACCTGCCTTTTCTTGAATAATGGACGTGGCAAATGTACAGAATACATTGTAGCACCCAACATTTTGGACAGCAGCACACTTGTTAGGGACATTAGACAGGTGATTATTTTTAATAGCCTTTCCAAGGTGGGCACCCCTTTATGTGTTACATCGTACTACCCATTACTATGTACCCCATTCCATCCCAGCTCCAGTGGCTGATCTAAGGCCTTGCTGCTTTAACCCTTTTACAACAGTGAACTAAGGATGTTAAAAAAGACTGGTGCGTCTTGTAAGACAATACAGCTGGATTCCAAGGTAGCTTGTTTATATCCACATGCAGTCAACCAGGAAGGAGGTGTACACCTGTCTGCAACATCTCGCACACCCCTTGTTTTGATTTGTCGATGCTTGTTAGTTGCTTCAGGTAACTGAGCCCCAAATGTGGCTTTGTTAAATTGAATATTGAACATGCTTCCATCGACAAAAGGAGGGACTGGAAGGAACTATAGTGAGTCGCATTGAAGGGGGCAGTGAACTGTGGTATTATCCGCTGTAGTGTCACAGGCCACTTCTCCTTTCCCTTACAGGTTGGCCCACTCTCTGCCCTTGCACTGCTGTTCTGGATTTTAACTCATGTTCTGAGCTCTCCCTTCACTTCCGAATCCAGCTTCCCCAGTCCCTTTGACTGACTGCTTGTACTGACAGGCCCAGGCAGTGTTAGTCAAATGTAATCTCTGAAACCCTCACCTGCCCCCGCTCTAAAAGCGCTGCGAGGCCGCGTCCGGAGCTGCACCAGCCCCCTCTGCTCTGGTGATATTAGATATATGATTTCCTCGTGGCAGACTGTCACCAGCACTGGAGTCGACAATGAAGTGCCAAGACGGGGACCGTAAACCACAGTGTCAGATAAGCATTGTTCCTCAAGCTACTCATGTTAAATGGTATAATTTCTGATAATTGTCTGTTTCCTATTACCTACTTGCTAGGCTTTACTCGGAAGGAGTGTCACTCTAGGTTTCACACATTTGGTAGTTAAGTGTAACTCATAAGTACAAAGAAAACATGGAAAAGGGACACCTAAGCAATCTGAAAACTTGGCCACTGCACATTTATGTAGTAAGCCGTACTTGCTCGGTTTTACTCGTGAGGAAGTATCACTCTAATTCTCACACATTTGATAGTTGGGTGTCACTATAGGTACAAGAAATCATGGCAGATTCACACCCAAGCAATTTGAAAACTTGGTCACGACACATTTTTATGTAGTAAGGTGAGCTTCCTTCTGCTTATATTGTGCTTAGTGCAAAGTCTTGCGGTCAGGAAAATTAACCCCCCGGACAACTCCTTCAATTAATGACACTCTTAATAGCGCTAGACAATGTGATGTGCAATTAACATAAAAATCCGGCATCGGCTTTCACATGTCTTGCCTTCGTGTCACAAACCGGACAGTGGGGAAGATTAAATCCATACTCGCCGGGCCCCGAGCGGCAACGTTTTCACACACGGACCAGCAGCAATGGCAGCTGCACAGGACCACTCAGCTTCCGCCAGGAGCTCAAGCTGGGCCCCACGAACCCTGTGTGCCCAGGCGTCAGCCCTGGAGATGCCTGCTATAAAAGCCCCAACAACTACGCTTATAGAAACGGAGTTGCGCCAATAAATAAAAGATCCCCCGATGAGCCCAGACCGCATCCGCCTCACTGTGTGAGGAATGAACCGCATTGGACAGGCAAGACGGGACTGTGTGAGAGGGCAATAGCGGACCGGAAGCGATTATTAAATCGCTGTGCAAGTGTTCATCGGACAGGGGAACAGCGAGCCTCACAGCGGAGGCGAACACCCCTGGGGGGAAAATAAGGCAGAAGCGGTCCGGGGCACATGAAGACCTCAGCGTAGGACACCCGGTGAGTGAGGCGCCGGGGTCTCCGCCCGACCAGGAAAGGTGGAGTGCTGCGACGGTTGCAACGGAGCCATTATTAGTGAACTGCTGGGAAACATTAATAGACAGGCCAATAGTAAATGCGCGGGGAGTAGACACCGCTTGCAGATCTAGGTGCCTTGCTTGGAGGTGCGTGCTGCCTGTGAAAGTGGTGCTGTTGTCAGTTATTTGTGCTCTTCTATCCACCCACAGGGAAGTTAGTGGTGTACAACTGCTTAGTACTCTGCAGTACAGTTCCACCTGCCCTTGAGCGCCCTCCTCTTTCCACAATATGGAGCCCAGCATGACCTCAAGATCAGCCCGGGGATCCAGCATGTTGCTTCCCCCACCACCATCCGGCCTTCTACCCCTATGGACATCTCCAACTCGGGGATCCCTCCAGACCCAAGACCACCACCCTTGAGTGCAACACCACCTGAACACCTGGCTGAACGATGGCAAGAATTTCCTGCTCTGTAAATATGTAATATATAATTGTCCAAGCCTAATCGCTGTTAGAATGTAATCCAGAGTGAATTTGCAATTTGTATATATATATATCTCTAACCACTAGTATAAGTAGTAGACCTTTGTACTTACTACCATTCCTATGTGATCTTAGAGTTTAACTGTTTGTATCTCTTCCTTGAGTGACTTTACAACTTGTACATTTGCAATTTTTTCCTCCTTTTACTCACTTGTATATATAACTCTAACCACTAGTATATGTAGTAGACCTTTGTACTTACTACCATTCCTATGTGATTTTAGAGTTTATCTGTTTGTATCTCTTCCTTGAGTGACTTTACAACTTGTACATTTGCAATTTTTCCCTCCTTTCACTCCACTTGTATATTTGCAATTTTTTCCTGTTTATATCTCTTTTGTAACTCATGTAATCCAAAGTCCTTATGTAACGCAACTGGTTCTTTTGTAAAGCGCTCTGACACCTTCGGGTAATGTTCGCGCTATATAAAATCGCATTAAATAAATAAACTGTCCACCTACTCCCCTGCTGCGAGAGGAGCCGTGGTAGATACTCCCTGGCCCGCATGCAGCAACATAGAGGTACAGCCCTTTGGTTGTCTTAAATGCTGCACATGCCAGGGGGTCTTAATTAGCTGGCTCAGCGCATCGGGGACTGGTCTATGGGCCAGAACTGGCGCACCAGCAATAACATAGTAAACATTCCAACCGCAATCCCGTATTGACCATGGACCCTCATTCACTTATGCTTCCCGACCCGCTTCAGACCGCGGCGGTAATCACGCGGTCCAAGGGTCCGAACATGCTTCAGAAACCCTGCGCAGGACGACCCCCAAAACGTCGGGGTAGCGATGAGGTCTCCCCGCTTGGGCATGCGGTAGAGGGAAAAGGCCCTAAAAAACAGAAAGCCGGACCGACCCGCATCTGGGGGTGTCCCTCCACCCCTCCAGGGAAGTGCCCAATGCGGGCCCATGCATGGGATGCCGAGCCGCAGCCGGGGTGTGAACCCGGTATTCCACTCGACACAGCCAGCAGCCCAAGACCCCAGGCCAAGACATGGCACACACATGCACCCCGCATGCATTCTGCTAGGCAGGGCACCCTAGCAATGTTCGCCCAACATACCAGACGAGCAAACAACGCAATGCAATGCCAGGGAGGCAAGCCCACCCGCCTGGGAGGTGGGCAAATCGCAAAACAAATGGCTTAAGCAACCGCCGAAAACACAAAACACAACCAGGGCTGCTAGCAGGCACAGCATAAAAGGGGGGCAGATGAACCCGTCTGGAAAATCGAGTGACGCCGGCAATTACCTGCAGCTCTAGCACTTAACTTTCATCAGACACAAACTTGGGTGCCCACCTCCCGCTCTCAGCTCTGACCTTCGCCTACAACTGCCACTGCTCGGTGATGCTTATAAGAGATGCACATATAAAACATTCCCCAGTCCCTGATGGAACATGAACATGGGAAGTAAAAATATGATAACCAACCTATTGATCCGCTGGAGTCTGCCAAACGCGGGACAGCATTTCATATACTTGAAATTGATGTGTGCTATGCTGATGGAAACCTCCCTTACAGCAGTTATGGGAAAAGCAGTACGACATTATTTAAAACAACCATAATGAATTTTCACCCAGGTGGACTAATCAGACAGTTTTGCCACCAGAACATCACGGCCTGTGCCCATGGGAAAAATTAAATATAAACTCTTCAAACGAGGATAGCGGAATCAAACCTAGGTTACTGTTACACTCTTAGGGTACAAATCTCTTGGCTATCTGAGGGCACAGATATGCCAGCATATGGCCTCTACATTTGAAACCTAGCGCAAATCTGACCCAATGATTGCCAGATCTGTATGCTTCCCTGAACCGCAGCGCAGGCTGATGTGCGAGTAAAATTCGGCCCATCATCAGTGACTAAAATATCCAGAGACCCTCTAATAATGAAAATTGGCCCACGCGGGTATAGCGCACTATCATCTAACTGGGGCATAGGCGGGATCACCTACCAAGTCCCAACTGCCTTTGTAAATATTCCCTCAGAGCGGGCAGGCGCCTGGCTCACCGTCGATGTTGCGAGGCAATGAATTGCCTGGGTGATTGGCACTGCCTGCTGCACGTATGACGCGCCCCCCCCCCAAATAAAAACTCAGAGCGAGTGTGAACGAGACCCCTACAGCTCAACTTGTTTCCCCGCTCCCCCTCAAACGAGGGCCTTGCCTAATTGCGCCCCGCAGAGCTAAGAGAAAACTGCCCGGAAGAGTGCCACCGAAGACATGTAGACCGGTGGGTAGACCCGGTGCGGCCCTGTCTTGCATGACGGGCACGCGCCACCCCCCATGACCATGCGGGCATCAGTATTCAAACCGCCCGCCCAAATGCGCCACCCTGGACCAGAGGTACCGCCCTGGGGGGGAAGGCCGCAGCGGTGTTTGTGGCATGCCCCCCGATCCTTGTAACGCCTCGCCAACCCGGTGTCCACCTAAATGCCCGCAGGCGGAAGCAGGCATTCCCAGGCCCAGACTCTAGGCCATCCCCCCTGGCCCTCACCGCCTCGGGTGGGCAACCCTGGCTGTGACCGCGGAGGGGGTCAAAATTAACTATCAGGGTGGTACACGGTAGCAACGGGATCGAAGAGGTGCAGACTCAACGCAAATCAACGACGAATGCACGCAGCCCAACCTGTGATCTCGTACGGACGCGACTGACAGCGTGTGAAGCTTGGCACAAAAGGAACGCCGGTCGAGAGTCTTGTCTTCGTCTGTCAGATGCCTTCTGACAGTGATGAGTTTTTGGATACCGAGGCAGTAGCCTCATTACTCCACATTAATTTTGAGTTTTTTAGGCGCTGTTTCGATTTTCTTATTGATGTGTGACACTTTGTCACAGTTGAGGTTGGTTCACAAGGTCGGCACTGTGATGAACCGCGGGTAGCGGTCAAGTGGGTTTGCAGAAATGTCAGCAAGTTTTATCCCAGAGTCTTGTCTATGTCAAGATGCCTTCTGGCGGTGATGAGTTTTGGATGCCTGGTGAGGCGGTAGCCTTCTGGCAGTGATGAGTTTCGGATGCCTGCTGAGGCGGTAGCCTTCTGACAGTGATGAGTTTTGGATGCCTGCCGAGGCGGTAGCCTTCTGGCAGTGATGAGTTTTGGATGCCTGCCGAGGCGGTAGCCTTCTGGCAGTGATGAGTTTCGGATGCCTGCCGAGGCGGTAGCCTTCTGACAGTGATGAGTTTTGGATGCCTGCCGAGGCGGAAGCCTTCTGGCAGAGATGAGTTTTGGATGCTGAGCCGCTGTTCCGGTTTCACAAGGTCAGCGCTGTGATGGGACGCAGGTAGCGGTCAAATGGGTTTGCAGAAATGTCAGCAAGTTTCCTGATCAGTGGGTTTTCTTTTTGATCCAATCCTTTGTAGAATGTCTCGTTGAGTTTGCAGAGATGGTCGTCCAACATCTCAACGCCTAGGTCTCTGTGGAGGTCTGCTGTTCTTGTGAAGATAGGAGCACCTGCTGCAATCCGTAAGGCCTTGTTCTGTAGTCTCTGTAGGTCCTTCCGATACTGCGGGCGGCAGCCACTCCAAACTTGTGAGGCATACGTCATTGTTGGTCGAATTATTGCGGTGATTGCCCGCACCTTGCTCTGCATAGGCATGGACTTGGTCCTCAGGAGTGGGTACAATGCGACCAGTTTGGTTGTTGCTTTCTGGCAAGTCTTCTCTGTGTGGTTTCTCCAGCTGAGTTTGGAGTCCAGAGTCACCCCCAGGTAGGAGCTGCTGTTTTCCCATTTGATCTCCTCTCCATTGAGGAGGATCTGGGGATGTTTCCTGTTCAGCTTTCTGGTGAATAATGTTGCTGTGGTTTTGCTTGTGTTCAGGGTGATCTGCCAGTCGCTGTACCATTCGGAGAGTCTGTTGAGCGATGTCTCAAGGTTCTTAGCCACTTCTTTTTCGTGGAAGGATTGGGAGATGACTGCAACATCATCGGCGTAAAGAGCAAGATCAGTCTTCTTCAAGTCCGTGGGGATATCGTTTGTGAATATGTTAAAGAGGAATGGTCCAAGAATTGATCCCTGAGGCACTCCAGCAAGAATAGGGCGTGATGTTGAACATTCTTCTCGTACCGCCACGTGAAAGGTCCGTTCCGACAAGTAGCTGGACAGCAGCTTGACCAGGTAGCTTGGAAACTTGAGCTTGATGAGCTTGTAAAGCAGTCCCTTGTGCCATACTCGGTCGAATGCTTTGGCTACATCCAGGAAGACTACTCCAGTAGACTTGTTGATGTTGAATCCATGGCTAATGATGTCCACAACTCTGAGAAGTTGGTGATTAGTTGAGTGGTCTTTCCGGAACCCAAACTGTTCTTTGGCGAGGAGGTTTTCGCTTGTCGCAAAGTCCATGAGACGGGCGAGGATAACTTTTTCAAAGAGCTTCGATAGGCCGGATAGCCGACTTATAGGGCGGTAATTTGCGGGGTCTCGTAGTGGCTTCCCAGCCTTGGGGAAAACAACGACTCTTGCTTCTTTCCAGGTATTAGGGAATTACTGGTGCTTCATACACGCATTGAAGATCTCAGCAAGATGATCCACTGCGGCATCTGGGAGCATCTTGATGGCTTGGTTGGCTATTCTGTCCTTTCCTGGTGCCTTGCCGTTTTTCAGTGTCTTTGCCAGGGCCAGTAATTCGTCAGTTGAGCATTCCTCAATGGTTGCAGCTTCTGTTTCCGGTGGGTGCTCTAAGTGGTGCTTAGTGACCTCTTGCTCGACTTCTGCTGCCAGTTTGCTTGCCTGGTTAGGCCTGAAGGATGCCTCCATCGTGTCAGCGAAGACCTCCGCCTTGTCCCTGTTGCTGCATGCCAGATGAGTCTTTCCTTGTATTGGTGGGTTTGGTTCCTTCTTCCCAGTCAAGCGTCGGGTCATTCTCCGAGAGAGTTGTCCGAGTCCTTCAAGTTAGCTGTAGCTGCTTCCCATTTTCACCTCGGTGTTGGCTTATTTGCATCTTCAGCTGTCTTGTCAGCTCGTTGTACTTCTTCAGCAGGTCAGGGGTGCGATTCCTTTGCCACTCTCTCCGGGCTCTGTTCTTGTCAGCTATCGACTTCTTGATGCCGTTCGGGAGGTCGTAGATGGAGCAGCGTTAGGGTTTCTGCTGAGGGACGCTGCGTTCGATAGCAGTGTGGACTGCAGCTGTGAAGTGGTGCACCGCCTGGTCAATGTCTTCAATGCAGCGTAAGGGGCCAGGGACCAGTGTCTCCTCCAGGCTTCTCTTGTATAGGCTCCAGTCTGCCTTCTTGTAGTTGTGCATGGTGCCCTGTTGCTGGTTTTCAATCACGTCTCCAACTGTGATCAACACTGGGTTGTGGTCAGACGTCAGCGCTGTTAAGGTTTCCAGCTCCAAAGACTGGGAGAGATTCTTCATGACGACTATGTCCAGAACGTCCAGTTTATGCAGTGCAGAGCCTGGATAGTGTGTTGGTTGAGTCGGGCCGGCCACTACAAAGTCCTCCTTCTTTGAGTGGGCAAGTAGAGCGTATCCTTTGCTGTTTGCGGTGCGAGAGTTCCAGCACTGGTGCTTGGCATTAAGGTCGCCTCCAATTAATGTTGGGATGCTGGGGTCCAGTAAAGCATCTAGGTCCTTTGGGCATAGTTTGCCTGGGGGTGAGTAGGCGGTAATCAACAGTAGCGGGCCTGCTGGTGTCTGGATCTGTATACCAGTTGCTTCAATACTCCCCACTGGTGGTAGTGCAATCTCGTGGTGCTTCACTTTTGTGCTGACGATCACCGCTGTTCCTCCGCCCTTGGCTCCAGTGGTGCGATCGGTGCGGTACACCTGGTGGTTTGCTAGGTTAAGCTTCTGGTTTCCTTGGAGATGGGTCTCGGAGATAAGCGCTATACTCACATCCATGGTTTCCATCAGGTGCAGGAGTTCTGCAGTTTTCTTCTGAATGCTGTGTGCATTCCACATCAAGAAGAGGGAGTTTCCTTTAGATTTTGCTGCCATGGGAGTTGTTTTCTTCACCTGGGAAAAGTCCGGCGATGAGATTCGCCACCATTGTCACCACAGGGTGGATGTTCATATCTGCGACTACTTTCGCAACCTTCACGATGAGTTCCTGCCAGTTGATGGCTGAGCCTATTTCACAGGATGGTCCCGGGGCGGTTGTTCGTGGTGGGCTGTCTTGTTTAGGTCCTGTAACTTCTGCGTACGTCCTTCCATCCACATGTGTTTCACTACAGCTGTTGGTTGTATTGGGGGTTGGGATCCTGTGTGCCAGTGCGGGTTTGTGGTTGTAAGTCTTCCTTTGACCCTGTTCTGTTGTTGAGTGTCGAGAAGCCCATTGTGGTTGGGGGAGTTGCTTGCGTTGTTCATCCTTCTTTGCCTTCTGCAGGTAGGGACAGCCGCGATAGCTTGCTGGGTGGTTTCCTGTGCAATTTGCACATATCGCTGGTTCGGTTTCTCGGTTCCTGGTGCATTGGTTGGAGGTGTGTTCGCCTCCACAGCGTACACACCTTGGCTTCTGGTGGCAGAACGCAGAGGTGTGTCCCAATCTCTGGCAGTTGTAGCACATTACAGGGCCCCGTTTCCCCCTAGGTGCTTCTGTGGTGACGGTGCAGCTGCAGAGCCGTGTGACTGCTGAGAGGACTGCTGGCTTCCCATCCTGGCTTGCCGACAGGGTTACGACGAAAAGGGGAAATTTCTTGTTCTTGTCCGCCGGTGAGGCAATCTGTGTAATATTTTTAACTGGGAGTCCAGGTTCCGCTAAGTCCTCAGTGATGTGTCCAGGAATGCGTTTGCCGGGAGTCCCCGTATTACGAGCGCTGGGCTTTTGCAGTGGTCAATGAGAAGGTGTGGTATTCCATTTTCTGTTCCGTGAGCATGTTAGTCACACTCCTGTAGTCCTCTGGTGTGGTGAGCATGATCTTGGCGTGGATCCTGCCGGGGCTTGATTGTGAAGGTGGAGGAGCAGTGTTCCTCCAATAGCTCCACGAGGTCCTGGTGCGTGGCTAAGTTCTTTAGGATGATGGGTGGGATCCGCAGTCGCTTTGTAGGACCTGAAGAGGTCTCAGCTTTAGCCGTCTCGTGGTCCTGAGGGCAGGCATCACAGTCCTGGGCATCCTGGAAGAACCTGGAAGCGGTTTCCGATTGTAATTGTGGAGCTCCCGGCAGGTGCGCGGGCAAGCTTTGGGGCTTTTTCCGGTGAGTTTTGGCATGAGTCGCGTCCTCTCTTTGTCTTTGTGTGCCATTCCATGTCCTCGGTGTTGCTGGGGTGAGCCATGGCGTCAGCTTCCATCGTTTATGATGCTTGATGGGGGAGAAGTGGAGTACCCTGGGTAGATATTTTAGCTCGGATGCTTTAAAGATATTTTAGCTCTGTTGCTTTCTCTGGTCGCTGTCCCTTTGGTCTATCTGGTGGTCCTACAGCTGACCGCAGTGTCTAGTAGAGGCACTCGCCCTTAGATTCCTTCTCCCTCAGCGCAGCCTTGCTCCGGGCAAGCCAGAGAACGAAGGCCCAGCCTTGGGGTCCAGTCACAGAGGGTCTGGACTATCAGCCCTTAACCACCGCGGTGCGCAGCCTGGCCCCGGTCAAGCCAGGGTGACGCAGGCCCAGCACCTAGGTGGGTCTGGGGAAAGTCCTTGAAATTTCAGGTATGCAGCCTGCCCCCCTCTCTGGTGCGCAGCCTGGCCCCGGTCAAGCCAGGGAGACGCAGGCCCAGCACCCAAGAGGAGCCAGCTGGGTATGTGGGTCTAGCCCTTCTCCTTCCCCTCCTTGGCACGCAGCCTGGCCCCGGTCAAGCCAGGGAAACGCAGGCCCAGCACCTTAGAGGAGTGGGGAGAGAGAGCGGAGCGGAGGGAGAGTCCTGATCGGAACGCGACCTCTGACCCTGAATCGAATCGAATGAATCCGGATGGGCGGGGGAGGTAAATATACCTTGCCCCCCGCCCACTCGGTGCACCGGAAGTGACGCAAGCAATGCACCGGACCCCGGGACTCCGGACGTCTAACCACTAGCCCTGTTGGGTTGTGCCAAATGTGGCACTAAGGTGGCCCCCTGCGTGGGACGCGGGCAGCCTCAATCTTTTCAAAATTGGGCACCACAGGAACAACTGCATATGACGCGGAATGGCGGCTGGTACCGCCCTCTGTACCTCCCAATGAGTAAGTGTTGGTGGACCAGGACTTTAATAAAGCTTAGAGTTCAAGTGTCGGTGGACCAGGACTTTAATAAAGCTTAAAGTTCCTAACTGCTGGAAGCATGAGTGTGTGTGACCGCATCCCCCACTGCCCTGGGCCTCATCCCAAACCATTGTTATTTTGCACACCATGCCACCTCAGTTTGGACCCATCTACATGCAAATCAGTCTTGACCCTGCTCCAATAGGAACATCACAGAAGTAACCTGTCCTTGAATATAAACATCTCCGCACCTCTGCACAACTCACCTGAATCACTCACAGCTCATGTATTTCACACTGGTGCCAAGCTGTTTGTTGGGGTGGCATTGGTGCATGACAAAGGATGGTGAGAAGGAACAGCAAGGAGAAGGGCTGATGCGGTGTTGAAAAAGCATCCGGGCACATTAACAAATGATTTAAAGCACTTCAAATTGATTCACTGGAGCCAACTGAGGTGGACACTGCTGTTTGCATGACCTTTATGCAGACAGCCCTGAGCGCCTCTCTGAGGATTGGCGCCCTGGGCCTGAGCCCAGCTCGCCCATGCCAAAAGCCGGACTTGGGCATGAGCCTACTTGCGAGCTGCCACCTCTGCTCTAGGTTTACTTTTACAGGTTGCTCTGGCTACGTTAGTTTTGAAATAATTTGAAGTTCCTTTTTTATGGTCTGGCTTGACAGCGCAGCTGTCGCCAGCCAGACAATGATGTAACCAGAAGAACGGTTTTGGCTCTGCCCACATATTGGGAGTTAGGTTTGCAGAATTTGATTGGCGAGACGTTGTAAGATTCCTCTGAAAGAATGCTTTTTTTGCAAAATATTTTTTCAGTTGGGTCACCAAGGGTCACTGACCACGTGGTATCAAAGCATCTTTCTTTGTATATTTCCTATTGAGTCCATCCCCACCCGCCCCCGGTAATGACGTCTTACATAAATTCTATGTTTGTCCTTCTTTACTGTTTTACATAATACTACTCATCTGTTATTTCTGGTGTCACCAGCCGCACAGGTAATTCCGTCTCCTAAGCGCCTTACCTTTCACTGCTTCTTCCACTTTCCGATGTGCCTTTTTTTTTTACAGTTTTATATAGAGCACTTTGTGTTGGAAACACCGCTGTGATTGGAGCGAGTGATGACATAGGTGTGTTGCTTTGCTCTTTAGTATGATACGCTCCCCCACAACACTGCGCACACCCCAAACCCTCGGACCTTGTGAGGCTGGTGACAATCTCCAGTTGCAGGTGGGAGCTGACTAAAATGCCTATTCCTCCACGCTTACATCGGCGGTCGGAGCAGCACTTCACTATTCCGGTGCAGACATGCTGCCCTGCTCTAAGAGGGAGAGCCAGTATAGCAGAAAGACCACAGGCACATAGTAGCCTCACGTAAGAGAATGACTGTGACTTGTGTAATTTAACTAGTGATCATGTAAAGAGCTGTAACTGGTGTTCATGTAAAGCGCTCTAGCCCTTCAAGTCGAGTTCCTAAAACATAAAAGAGCAAAAATAAATAATGTATTTTTATTTATTTATTTTTGCAATTTTATATAGCGCGGACATGGCCCGAAGGCATCAGAGCGCTTTACAATAGTAGCATGATACAAGGGTACAGCCAGTTAAAATAATTACGTTCAGACATATTGCATCCGTAGCTGCGACCAGGACAAAAGCAGCCATTGGACAGGGACGTAGACGGATTCAAGCACTGATTAAGATGGTGAGGACACACAATGAAGGTAGTTCGACTCCTGGATAGAGTACTTAGGTATGGTCTAGGGTGCTTAACCCAGGTGTCTTTCAAATAGGAGGAGCTTGAGGTCCTTATCGAAGGTGGCTATGCAGGTTGGAGTAAACAAATGCAGAAAAAAGGGGTACCCCTGAAAATGAGAATACTTCCTAAGTCAGGGCATAAATAACAGTTGTGAGAAAACACTTAGGAAACTAATAAATTAGTGGACCTTCAAAATTTCTAAGAAAATATGTATACATCCAGATGCTTGTTCTTATTTATTAATACAAAAATATTTTTCCTTTTTAGTTAATACATTGTCATTATGCGTATGTACAAAACTTTTTTTCTTCTTACCTAATCCATTCTAAGAAGCACTGTCGGTCTATTTCTACAATAGTCCCTAGTATTTGTGTTCAGGCATACTCCCACATTCATCCAGTACCTAACATTTCATGGATGTTATACAAAAGAAAGAGAGAAGTTATGTACAGACTTTTGTTTGAGGTGGTACATTAATGGTTCATATGTAGTTCTACTATACATGCTATATACATAATCTCTAATATTTTATTGCATGTTAATCATTTGGAGTCCTCATTGATAGAGAATCTCCAGTCAATTATAGATGATGTAGTGCAACAAAGTGGGGTCGGAACATTATATTACTAGGGAGAAACATTCATCATTCCCATGGCTGAAGAAAATTGTGTCCTACGCACGTTTCGGCTATGAGCCTTCGTCAGGAAGCCATGAATTATCTAAGACCTAAAATGTATTGAAAAACATCTGGGTTACAATGTGTCGGTCCTACTTTAACTTTTACTTAAAAGAAAAATAATATTTATTGAAACTAGAAGATGTGTCACAGAAAAAGATTATAGTTTAGAGTCCTCTATTAGCCGAGACGTGAGTAAAGAAAATCAGATATCACCCATATTGTGCTCGTCAAGGGTCGGAAAAGATTTGTAGATAGAAAACACACGAGTTTAAAGACCATGCTCATGCTATTGGCAAGATTATGCTGACATGGAGGTATTACAGATTGATTGTCCCAGAATGTTCATTGTAGAATGCTTAAAAGTTATTCTACAAGAAAACACCTTTGAGTTCAACGGGTCACTGTACAAACAAACCAAAGGAGTAAGCATGGGGGCATCCTGTGCCCCCACGGTTGCAAATATATACATGGCCCAGTTTGAATCTAGATATGTAGATATGTCTACAATGAGATTGCCCCCTTTAGTGAATCCATCAGTAACTGGTCTAGATACATAGACAACATCTTTTTTATCTGGACAGCTAACCAAGAAGATCTCCCGGAATAATTTGTATCCTGGTTGAATCTTTGTGACAGTAATCTCCATTTTTACAGCCAGCTCTAGTAACATCAGTGTAGAATTCTTCGACATCATTATTAAACACAATGCACAACATCTAGAAGTAGACCTTTACACCAGGCCCACGGCTCGTAATCCACTCCTTTAACAGCTACCACCCCCATTAACAAAAAACAAGTATCCCTTTTGGACAGTTCCTGCGCCTCCGCAGGAATTGTACTAATTTAGCTGACTTTGATATACAAGCCATTGAAATGAAAGAGAAATTCATTGCCAGGGGGTACCCGAGACGGTTAGTACGTGACTCTTACAAGAGAGCACGTTACTACGACAGGCAACACCTATTGAGTCAACAAAATCCTGAACAGAACCTGAATTTGGTGTTTGTTACACGTCATTCAACCATGAACTAAAAAATTCGCCACATTGTCAATTCTAATTGGCATATTCTAAATGCAACTAGGGAAAAAGAGAACCATATACCAAAACCCCTCTTTGCGCACAGGAGGAATAAAAATTTGAAAGATCTTGTAGTGCGATGCCGAATGACAACCACACAAAAAGGTACCATTCAGACGTCTTTGTTAGGCAGTAAGTTCCCGGCCGGGAATTACAAATGCATGGCGTGCATAGCATGCCAATTTGCTTTGGAAACCGACGCATACACCTTCAATGGAACCAATATTTCACTTAAAACACCCACCAACTGTAAAACTACCAACATGGTATATTTAATTCTGTGCCCCTGTAATCAGGGGTACGAGGGGGAAACCTCCCGCTCCATTACAACTAGGTTAACAGAACATAGGTCAGCCATTCGGACAAAAAAGAGCAATGCTTCGCTAGTAAAACACTACATTGAAGCCCAACATACTACTCAAGATATAAGATGGCTCATTCTTGAGAAGATACATATCAATACAGGCAGCCTCAGTACAGAAGTACGGAAACGCAGAGAGGTCTACTGGATTTTTACGTTAGACACCTATAAAAATGGGATGAACAGTGAAATCCCATGGGACCAGGCAATTAAGTACAATAACATTTAGGTGAATGTAAGAACACTTCTTTACTTTATCACAGACATCGTTTGTACGTGGTTCTTCTAATTATCCTCAGTCTATCTTTTATTCCAATATATCCTGAAATAATACATGAGTTTAATAACACACTCAAATTCATGATAAAATTAGTAAGTCTAGGGATAAAAAAGCCGTAAGAGATGCCCAGGAGGTAACAATATATGCGCATCTCCCTTATATATAGGTATCATTCACGACACATTATAGTATTACCATATATAACAGAAACAGGAAGAGGTTGATTAATATAGTAATTTAGCAATTCGCACAAGAATAAGCAAAATTAGGGTTTTTAAAGTACGTAGATTAGATATCAGGATCAAATAAATCCGGAGATATTGAGTGGTACCACGACCCCGCTAAGATGGCCGCCGCTGCCTACAAGGCACTCTGTGTATATGAAGGTGCAATGGAGCACCGCCTACACACTAAAGGATTAGACAGTCATGGCAGGTCTGTCAACCTCACGTGGTTTCCCTTAAAAATGGCATGTGGACGTTAGCAACTCTCCCTCATAGCGGAACTATGCTGCATGTCCCTGTACACGAGCGTATAACACCTGTTCGGCAGACGTGAAAGGATCGTCGGGTTCACCCTAAACGCTGTGCACATACAGTGCCCGTGAGCTAGGTTTCATAGAGATGCCCTATCCGACGTTGTGGCTCTTCTAAAGAAGATCGACCTACACGATATGGACGAAACACACAGGTAAGTGCCCATAAGGAAATAGTAGCTACCACTAGCTTTAAAATAAAGCAAGGCGGTAGCACAGTAGAGCGCATATAGTGGTGGAGCCTCTGTTAAACCTTCATGGTTTTCCTTATTATTTTATACTTTTTTTAGGGGACATCTCAATGTGCCTTCATCCCGGGGGGTCCAGTCAACGCCAAAACAACGGGTAAGCTACTAAGCTTAGGTTGAGAATTAATAAAACATTTTTAAAGATAAACCAAGGCCTCGAAAACCATAATTTTGTCCGGTTGCAGATAACCGCTTAGAAAAGTAACGGTCATCGATCCATTTTCTATATTTATTCTGAACAGTGTACAATTATAAGGTAACTGCATGTAGAGACTGTGGAGCATGCGGTACATACAAACTGGGATCACTTACCGTCACCTCTAGCTTATACTCTTCTGATAGAAGGTTGAATGTCAGCATAATCTTGTCAATAGCATGAGCATGGTCTTTAAACTCGTGTGTTTTCTATCTACAAATCTTTTCCGACCCTTGACGAGTACAATATGGGTGATATCTGATTTTCTTTACTCACGTCTCAGCTGATAGAGGACTCTAAACTATAATCTTTTTCTGTGACACATCTTCTAGTTTCAATAAATATTATTTTTCTTTTAAGTAAAAGTTAAAGTAGGACCGACACATTGTAGCCAAGATGTTTTTCAATACATTTTAGGTCTCAGATAATTCATGGCTTCCTGACGAAGGCTCATAGCCGAAACGCGCGTAGGACACAATTTTCTTCAGCCATGGGAATGATGAATGTTTCTCCAT
Source organism: Calotriton arnoldi (assembly GCA_963921515.1). NCBI lineage: Eukaryota > Metazoa > Chordata > Amphibia > Caudata > Salamandridae > Calotriton > Calotriton arnoldi. The sequence continues at coordinate 428,543 of CAWUFW010001642.1, read as the reverse complement.
AGTAATATAATGTTCCAACCCCACTTTGTTGCACTACATCATCTATAATTGACTGAAGATTCTCTATCAATGAGGACTCCAAATGACTAACATGCAATAAAATATTAGAGATTATGCATATAGCATGTATAGTAGAACTACATATGAACCATTAATGTACCACTTCAAACAAAAGTCTGTACATAACTTCTCTCTTTCTTTTGTATAACATCCATGAAATGTTAGGTACTGGATGAATGTGGGAGTATGCCTGACCACATATACTAGGGACTATTGTAGAAATAGACCGACAATGCTTTTTAGAATGGATTATGTCAAAAGAAAAAAAGTTTTGTACATACGCATAATGACGATGTATTAACTAAAAAGGAAAAATATTTTTGTATTAATAAATGTTTTTGATAAGGACAAGCATCTGGATTTATACATATTTTCTTAGAAATTTTGAAGGTCCACTAATTTATTAGTTTCCTGAGTGTTTTCTCACAACTGCCAACTAGCCCCTCACCTTGAACAGTTATATCACACAGCTCTGGAAACTGGAGCACTACCTCTGACCACGAGTCAAGCTCTGGTGACATCCCTACAGAAACCAGGCAGAGACTCGAACGATATGGCAGGTTATCGCCCCCTTTCTTTACTGAATACGGATTATAAAATCCTTAGTAAAGTGTTGGCCCGTAGGTTACAACACTACCTGCCACGCTTACTACATATAGATCAGTGCGGATTTGTACAGGGCAGGAGTACCTCCCTCAACATCAGGCGCTTACACCACATAATTTCCTCGACACCCCCTGGAAATGCAACGGCTGGTTGCATCTCCTTGGACCTGAAGCAGGCCTTTGATACACTTCATTGGGACTATATGCTCCGAGCTCTCTCCCTATTCGGCATCCCCCAGGGCTACATTCAGTGGGTACAGCTCTTGTACATGAATCCGACTGCTCGGGCCAGGACCGGGGCGCATATATCTTGGCCGTATGTAGTGGCCAGAGGCACACGGCAGGGCTGCCCTTTATCACCCCTACTTTTTGTCCTGGCGCTGGAAACGCTTGCCATAAAGGTGCGAAAGGCTGCGAGAGACAGAGGTATCAGATTGGGGATCGACACTTATGTCATCTCAGCCTATGCTGATGACATTATTCTGTACCTTGATGATTTACGCGGATCCCATGACCCGCTCCCTGAGATATTCGAACAGTTTCAAATGTTGTCTGGCCTTGCTATTAATGAATCCAAAACAACTGCTTATTTCTTTCATGACTCCGTCTCTGCCGACCCAGTTGGATTCGGTCCCTGGTCATTTTCTACGGCGCCTGTTACATTTAAATATCTGGGTATCCAAATCTATAGGTAGCCCCAGGACTTGCTGGACGGTAACCTTAAACGTGCAATAAAATCACTTAAATCGCAAATTTCCTTCTGGATTTCGCTGCCCATCTCCGAGGCAGGAAGATCTTGTTAGAAATGGGGGTCTCTAGTTGGCAAGGGCTTGCACCTCTGACCAAGTAGGGACCCTTCTTCCTAGTCAGGATAAGGGAGTTACACTCCTAAAATAACCCCTGCTCACCCCCTTGGTAGCTTGGCACGAGCAGTCAGGCTTATCTTAGAGGCAGTGTGTAAAGCATTTGCACATAACCAACAGTAATACAGTGTAAGCACTACAAACGGACACCACACCAGTTTAGAAAAATATCCAATATTTTTATATACTTTAAACAAGACCAAATACGATAAAAATCCACTATACAGTACTTTAAAAATCTTCAGTTATCACAATGTCCTTAAAAACAGTTCCTTGATGTCGATAGCTCCGTCCGGGGCTATCACGGCGTCGTGGACAAACAAATCCAAACAGTTCTGGCTGACCGCGGCGTCGCGGATCAGCTACGGTGTCGGGAAGACCCGCAAACAGTACCTTCCAGAAATGCAGGGCGTCGATGACCTCGCGGTGAGCTTCCGAACACGCGGCGTCCGCAGGCGTCGGTTCCGGAGGTCGGTGCGGCGTCGTCGGGGCCCTCGAAGTCACACGTGTTGCAGATCGATCTCCTCTCTGTTGAAGTCAGGAGCGCTGGCGTCAGCCGGCGTCGGGTGCTGCGGTGCGAAGTGCAGCAGTGCGGTGCCCTCAGGTCGCGGTGCGAGCAGCGGCTCTGTGGTGGCGTCGGGTGGCGTCGTCGGTGAGACCAGGGTCGCGGTGTGAGATGAAAGCGGTGCTCGTCACGGTGCTGACAGGTCACGGTGCAGCAGCGGCGTCGTCGTTGCTGAAGCGCTGTTGTCGGCTGACGAACTTGGAGTCGATGGCACCGGCGTCGGTGGGCCAAGGCTGCGGTGCGGGATGAGGGCGGTGCGTCGTGTAACTTACGAGCGGTGCCCCCGAACCACGGTGCAAGCAGCGGCGTCGAGTCCGGCGTGGAGCGGCGTCGTCGGGGATACCACGGCGTAGTCGTGAAGCGAGGCGGTGCGGAGTGCGGTGCCCACAGGTCGCGGTGCGAGCAGCGGCTCGGTGGCGGCATCAGCCGGCGTCGTTGGTGAGACCAGGGTCGCGGTGCGGCATTGCGGCGGTGCCCTCTGCAATGCCTTCAGGACACGGAGTCGGCAGCGGCGTCGTAGACGGCGTCGGGCTTGAAGTCTTTGCTGTTCCTGAGACTTCTTGAACAGGGGGCAAGCTCTACCTCAAGCCCTCGGAGACACTCACAAAGTAGATTGCAGAAAGTTCAGTTCCAGTCCTTTCACTGCCCAAGACAGAAGCAGCCACTGCAGGCCAACACAGCAAAGCACACAGCAAAGTGGTAGTTCCTCCTCACAGCTTCTCCAGCTCTTCTTCTTGGCAGTCTTCTTGATCCCAAAGAGTTCCAAAGTTCTGGGGTTTGGGTCCCCCTTTTATCCTCAATTTCTCTTTGTTTTCTGAAGGCAGAGAGGCCTTAGCCTAGTCCAAACCAGTTCTGGTCAGTCCTGGAGCACTTTGTTGACAAGTCTCCTTCTTTCCTTTTGCAGTGTAGGCCAGGGACATCAGACACACCACAGGAGGTGGAGCCAGCATTGTGGAGGGAAGGCACAGCCCTATTCAGGTCCCAGGTGCAACTCCTCCCACCCATCTACATGTAGATCTTGCTATTCAGCCCTGTGCTGACTCACCCTGTCTCCTGGAATCCCCCAGCCCCTGTCACTCACACTCCAGACAAGGAATACACAACCTAGCAGAGGCAGGCTTGGATGGTTAGACAAGAAAATACCTACTTTCTAAAAGTGGTATTTTCAAACACAGAATGTTAAAACCAACTTCACTAAAAGATGCATTTTATCATTCTGAGTTCAGGCATACTAAACTCGAATTTCTACCATGTTCCCTGGGTCAGTGAGGATTATAGGATGTAATAATCAAAACTGCCCATTCTGGCCTATGGGGAACAGGTATCCTTGCAATAGTGAAAAACGAAATAGGCTGTAATTCACTACCAGGACATGCCACACACACCAGGGCATGTCCTACCTTTCACATACAATATACACTGCCCACAGGGGTACCTTGGGCCTACCTTAGGGGTGACTAACATGTAGAAAAGGGAAGGTTTAGGGACTTGCAAGTGTGTGCACTTGCCAAGTCGACATGGCAGCCCCAGGCTGCACACAGGCTCTGCAATGGCAGGCCAGAGTTACACTTTATGGGCTGTTTGTGTGGGTGGCACAATCCAGTGCTGCAGCCCACCAACAGCATTTGATCTATAGGCCCTGGCACTCTCAGTGCACTTTACAAGGGACTGACACATAAATCAAATAGGCCAATCATGGAAACACCAATCCATAACACATTTTATACAGAGGCACTTGCACTTTCCCACTGGACAGCAGTGAGGAAAGTGCGCAGAATCATTACACCAGCAAAAACAGAGTCAAAACCGGGAGGTCAGAAAGCAAAAAGTCAGGGGAAACACGCCAAAAGATGCCAAGTGTAACACATGTCCCCTCCAGCTGAAAGTAGGGAGAACTACCCAACCCCATTGGAGTTCTCTTCACTAAGGCGGAAGAACCTGGACAGACCATCTGCGTTGGCGTGTTCTGTACCAGGACGGTGTTCCACCGTAAAGTCCATTCCCTGTAGGGAGATGGACCACCTCAGCAGTTTTGGATTCTCACCCCTCATTTGCATCAACCATCTGAGGGGCCTGTGGTCCGTCTGAACCCGGAAGTGAGTCCCAAACAGGTATGGTCTCAGCTTCTTCAGTGCCCAGACCACAGCAAAAGCTTCCCTTTCTATGGCACTCCACCTCTGTTCCCTGGGGAGTAGTCTCCTGCTAAGGAAGACTACAGGCTGATCCAGGCCCTCTTCGTTCAGTTTGTGAGAGCACCGCTCCCACACCATGCTCTGAAGCGTCAGTCTGCACGACGAATTCTTTGGAGAAGTCAGGTGCCTTGAGCATGGGCGCCGTGCACATGGCGGCCTTCAGGGCATCAAAAGCTTTCTGGCAGGACTCAGTCCAGATCACCTTCCTGGGCTGCTTCTTCGAAGTCAGCTCTGTTAAGGGGGCAACGATGGTGCCATAGCCCTTAACAAATCTCCTATAGTAGCCGGTGAGATCTAAGAAGGCTCTCACCTCTGTCTGGGTCTTGGGGGGCTCCCAAGCCAGGATGGTGTCAATCTTGGGTTGTAGGGGCGCCAGCTGGCCGCTTCCTACCTGGTGTCCCAAGTACACCACAGAACCCTGCCCGATCTGGCACTTACTGGCCTTGATCGTGAGGCCTGCACCTTGCAGAGCCCTCAACACTTTCTCAAGGTGCTGTAAATGTTCTTCCCAGCTGGAACTGAACACAGCAATGTCATCCAGGTAGGCGGCACTGAAATCCTCCAGTCCAGCCAACACCTGATTGACCAACCTCTGAAAGGTGGCAGGGGCATTCTTCAACCCAAAGGGCATCACCCGAAACTGGTAATGACCTTCTGGGGTTGAGAATGCTGATCTCTCCTTGGCCCCATCGGTTAAGGCAATCTGCCAGTACTCAGACGTTAAGTCAAACGTGCTGAGGAACCGGGCAGCTCCCAACCGATCAATGAGCTCATCAGCTCTGGGGATGGGGTGCGCGTCAGTCCTGGTGATGGCATTGAGCCCACGGTAGTCCACACAAAACCGCAGTTCTGGAGGTGCACCGGGTGCAGCAGCCTTTAGGACCAAGACCACTAGGCTGGCCCAAGGACTGTTGGAGGGCTCAATCACCCCTAACGCCAACATCTTAGAGACCTCCTCCTTGATGCTGGCCCTGACTCGGTCAGTCAACCTGTAAATTTTGTGCTTTACAGGAGGGCTGTCACCAGTGTCCACGTCATGGGTACACCAGTGAGTAACACCGGGGGTCAGAGAGAACAGCGGGGCGAACTGTCCCAACAACTGGTGACAGTCCCCCTGCTGCTCTTGGGTCAGTGTAGGGGAGAGAATCACACCCTCTACTGACCCATCATGCTCCTTGGTAGACAGGAGGTCAGGGAGAGGCTCACTCTCCTCTTCCACCCCGTCATCTGTCGCCAAGAGCATACTCACTTCGGACCTCTCGAAGTGGGGCTTGAGGCGGTTCACGTGAAGGACCCTCAAAGGGTTCCTTGGAGTCTGCAAATCCACCATGTAGGTGACGTTACTTTGCGCTCCACCACCTCATATGGCCCAGTCCACTTGTCCTGCAAGGCACAAGGTTCCACTGGGGCCATGACCCACACTTTTGCCCAGGTTGAAGTTCGACCAGAGTGGCATTCTGGTCATACCACCTCTTCATTTCTTCCTGGCTTGCTTCTAGGTTCGCCTGAGCGAGTTTCCTGAAGCGGGCAGTTTGGTTTCTAAAGGCCAGCATGTAACTAAACACATCCTGGGGAGTTTTCCTGGGAGCCGCCTCCTAGCCTTCCTTTACCAAACTCAGAGGTCCTCTGACAGGGTGGCCATACAGGAGCTCAAAGGGGCTGTACCCAAGAGACTTCTGAGGCACCTCCCTGTATGCAAAGAGTAGGCATGGCAAGAGGACGTCCCACTTACGCCTCATGGGTTCTGTTAGACCCTTGATCATGCCTTTCAAGGTCTGGTTGAATCTCTCCACCAGACCGTTTCCTTATGGGTGGTAAGGCGTGGTGAACTTGTAGGTTACACCACTCCTTCCACAGGGATGTCATATACTTGGATATGAAATTGGTCCCCCTGTCAGAAACCACCTCTCTGGGGAAGCCCACACGGGAAAAGATCCCCATTAACGCCCGGCCCACCACTGGCGCCTGTCGTTGTCCTGAGAGGGATTGCCTCCGGGTACCGAGTGGCATGGTCCACCAAGACCAGGATGTACCTGTTGCCCATGGCTGTCTTGGGATCCAGTGGCCTCACAATATCCATCCCTACCCTTTCAAAGGGTGTTCCAACAACAGGAAAAGGTTGGAGAGGAGCTTTGACCTTCCTCCCACTCTTACCACTTGCCTGGCAAGTTTGGCAAGACCTACAGTGTGCATCTGACTGCCTTCGCATTTGGGGCCTAAAGAAGTGGGTGACAAGCCTGTCAAAGGTCTTGTCCTGCCCCAAATGTCCTGCCAAAGGCACGTCATGAGCCAGACCCAGTAGGAAGGTCCTGAAGCGCTGGGGTACCACCAGCACACGGGCTGACCCAGGCTCAGCAACCTTAGGCTCACTGTATAGGAGACCATTCTCCCAGTAGATCAGATGTGACCCGGACTGATTACCAGCTGCCTGGTCTGCAGCCTGCCGCCGCAGACCCTCCAGAGTAGGGCGCTCGTTCTGCTCCCTGCAAAACTCCTCCCTGGTGGGACCCCCTTCTTGCTGCCAATGGGTCAGCTCAGAGATGTCTCCCAGTTCGGCTACCTGCTCCCCTGTAGGCACCGGGGCGTCCCCCTCGAGGTCCGCCTCCTCCCGGTCCGTGGGAACTTCGGGGGCCGGTTTCCCGCGCCCCCTGCCCTTCCTCTTGGCAGGGACTTGGGCCATTGTTCCAGGCTCCAAGTCCTCTTGATCACCCTTCCTGGCTGCCATTGACCGAGTAGACACGCATGCCCACTCTGGCAACCCAAGCATCTCCAAGTGAGACCTGAGCTCAACATCCTCCCATAAGGACTGCTCCAGGTCGTTACCTAGCAGACAATCTACAGGCATGGTAGGGCTCACAACCACCCTCAAGGGACCTGAGACCCCGCCCCCATTCAAAGGGAACCTGCGCCACCATACACTGGCGCTCAGAGTTGTCCACAGCAACTACTTGGTGGAATGCCCCTGGGACTACCTGCTTCTCAGAGACCAGGTGACACCGGACTGAGGTCACACTGGCTCCAGTATCTCTGAGAGCCTCTACCCTGTTCCCATTGATGGTCACCCAGGTGCTATATTTCTTTGTGTTAGGGGGCACCTGGTTTCCTGGAACCATCTCACTGTCCCCTAGTGAGACGAGGGTCATTTCTGCGGGATCCCCACCCTCCTGCGGGCACCCCTCCTCCCCAAGCGCTACACTAGCCAACACTTTGGACTGTCCACCGGTGGGTGGCTGTGTCCCCTTTGGGCACTTCGGGTCCCCCTTAAAGTGACCTACCTGGTCACATGCATAACACTTGCGGGGGCCGGTCTCAACAGGCTTCCCTGTAGAGACCCTTTTCTTCTTATCACCTGGGGGATGGGAACCTTTACCCTGGGTACTAGTTTGGGGCCCTTTAGAGAACTCCTGTGCTTTACCCTTGCCCCCCCCCACTTTTCTGCTGGGGGCCCTGCCCACCTTTGGCTGAGTCTCCCCCAAACGCTTTCTTGTGGACCCTGGTACTCACCCAGCGGTCCGCCTCCATAGCAAGCTTTCTGGGGTCAGTTAGCTTACTGTCAACTAGGTGCTGGCGCAGATCTGCAAAACATAGACTAGACAAGTGCTCCCATGCAATCAAATTGTAGAGCCCCTGAAAATCTGTTACATTACTGCCCTTCACCCAACCATCCAGCGACCTACAGAACATATCCACACATTCCAACAAAGTGTTGGCCTCAGACTTTTACTGGACCTAAACTGATCCCTGTACTTTTCAGGTGTGAGCCCATATCTAGTGAGGAGAGCGTCTTTCATGTCAGCATAGGTGAGGTCCTGCCCCTTCCCCAAAGCTATCAGAGTATCCCTAGCTTCCTCTGGAAAGAGAGGCCACAACCCCGCTCCCCAGTTCCTTTCAAGGACCCCATTCATATGAATAGACGACTCGTACCCTTGAAACCACCTTTGTATGTCATCACCCTTTTTGTACTCTACCTACATTCTTGGGGATGTGTACAACCCTGTCTGTGTGTGCTGAAGAATTGCTGCCACCATCTGAACCGGATCTACTCTTTAGCTCCAGCTCCTTGATCATTCTCTCATGATCTAGTATCATCTTCCTTTCCTCCATGGCTATTCTTTTTTCTTCCCTCTCACTTTCTATTCTGAGTTTCTCCAATTCAAACCTCCTTACTTCCTGCCTGTCCTCCAGCTCCTCTGGGGACAAACTACTGCTGCCTGGCCTGGAGGGCTCCCCCTCCCAAAAGCACATCCACCCTAGGAACAGGCTCCTCCACCTCTCCAGTGAGATCACCAGATTGCCCACTGGCACCTCTGGCTGCTACCCAGGCCCTCAGCGCCTTTTGTAGCTCATCCTTCCTGGTGAGGCCTCTGACCTGGACTTTTAGGTTCTTGCAAATCGATTTTAACTCCTTGACATTGTAGGCTTCCAATCGATCCTCCTCAAAGGCAATTTCTACTGATGCAATTGATGATACTATAGATTCAGGCATGTTGAAGTAGCAAGTTCAAACTGGCAAGATCAAAAATAGGCCAAAAAGAAAAAGAACCTGTAAGTGGTACGTAATGGTCTGCGATATGGTAGCAGTGCACACCAATCACTGTAAGTAAAGTGCAAACACAAGTCCTATCCTCACCGCTGACAACCAATGTTAGGATTGGGGGTCTCTAGTTGGCAAGGGCTTGCACCTCTGTCCAAGTAGGGACCCTTCTTCCTAGTCAGGATAAGGGAGTTACACTCCTAAAATAACCCCTGCTCACCCCCTTGGTAGCTTGGCACGAGCAGTCAGGCTTATCTTAGAGGCAGTGTATAAAGCATTTGCACATAACCAACAGCAATACAGTGTAAGCACTACAAACGGACACCACACCAGTTTAGAAAAATATCCAATATTTTTATATACTTTAAACAAGACCAAATACGATAAAAATCCACTATAAAGTACTTTAAAAATCTTCAGTTATCACAATGTCCTTAAAAACAGTTCCTTGATGTCGATAGCTCCGTCCGGGGCTATCACGCGTCGTGGACAAACAAATCCAAACAGTTCTGGCTGACCGCGGCGTCGCGGGTCAGCTACGGTGTCGGGAAGACCCGCAAACAGTACCTTTCAGAAATGCAGGGCGTCAATGACCTCGCGGTGAGCTTCCGAACACGCGGCGTCCGCAGGCGTCGGTTCCGGAGGTCGGTGCGGCGTCGTCGGGCCCTCGAAGTCACAAGTGTTGCAGATCGATCTCCTCTCTGTTGAAGTCAGGAGCGCTGGCGTCGGCCGGCGTCGGGTGCTGCGGTGCGAAGTGCAGCGTGCGGTGCCCTCAGGTCGCGGTGCGAGCAGCGGCTCGGTGGCAGCGTCGGGCGGCGTCGTCGGTGAGACCAGGGTCGCGGTGTGAGATGAAGGTGGTGCTCGTCACGGTGCTGGCAGGTCACGGTGCAGCAGCGGCGTCGTCGTTGCTGAAGCGCTGTCGTCGGCTGACGAACTTGGAGTCGATGGCACCGGCGTCGGTGGGCCAAGGCTGCGGTGTGCGATGAGGGCGGTGCGTCGTGTAACTTACGAGCGGTGCCCCCGAACCACGGTGCAAGCAGCGGCGTCGAGTCCGGCGTGGAGCGGCGTCGTCGGGGATACCACGGCGTCATCGTGAAGCGAGGCGGTGCGGAGTGCGGTGCCCACAGGTCGCGGTGCGAGCAGCGGCTCGGTGGCGGCGTCAGCCGGCGTCGTCCGTGAGACCAGGGTCGCGGTGCGGCGTTGCGGCGGTGCCCTCTGCGGTGCCTTCAGGACACGGAGTCGGCAGCGGCGTCGTAGACGGCGTCAGGCTTGAAGTCTTTGCTGTTCCTGAGACTTCTTGAACAGGGGGCAAGCTCTACCTCAAGCCCTTGGAGACACTCACAAAGTAGATTGCAGAAAGTTCAGTTCCAGTCCTTTCACTGCCCAAGACAGAAGCAGCCACTGCAGGCCAACACAGCAAAGCACACAGCAAAGTGGTAGTTCCTCCTCACAGCTTCTCCAGCTCTTCTTCTTGGCAGTCTTCTTGATCCCAAAGAGTTCCAAAGTTCTGGGGTTTGGGTCCCCTTTTTATCCTCAATTTCTCTTTGTTTTCTGAAGGCAGAGAGGCCTTTGCCTAGTCCAAACCAGTTCTGGTCAGTCCTGGAGCACTTTGTTGACAAGTCTCCTTCTTTCCTTTTGCAGTGTAGGCCAGGGACATCAGACACACCACAGGAGGTGGAGCCAGCATTGTGGAGGGAAGGCACAGCCCTATTCAGGTCCCAAGTGCAACTCCTCCCACCCATCTACATGTAGATCTTGCTATTCAGCCCTGTGCTGACTCACCCTGTCTCCTGGAATCCCCAGCCCCTGTCACTCACACTCCAGACAAGGAATACACAACCTAGCAGAGGCAGGCTTGGATGGTTAGACAAGAAAATACCTACTTTCTAAAAGTGGTATTTTCAAACACAGAATGTTAAAACCAACTTCACTAAAAGATGCATTTTATCATTCTGAGTTCAGGCATACTAAACTCGAATTTCTACCATGTTCCCTGGGTCAGTGAGGATTATAGGATGTAATAATCAAAACTGCCCATTCTGGCCTATGGGGAACAGGTAGCCTTGCAATAGTGAAAAACGAAATAGGCTGTAATTCACTACCAGGACATGCCACACACACCAGGGCATGTCCTACCGTTCACATACAATGCACCCTGCCCACAGGGGTACCTTGGGCCTACCTTAGGGGTGACTAACATGTAGAAAAGGGAAGGTTTAGGGACTTGCAAGTGTGTGCACTTGCCAAGTCGACATGGCAGCCCCAGGCTGCACACAGGCTCTGCAATGGCAGGCCAGAGTTACACTTTACGGGCTGTTTGCGTGGGTGGCACAATCCAGTGCTGCAGCCCACCAACAGCATTTGATCTATAGGCCCTGGCACTCTCAGTGCACTTTACAAGGGACTGACACATAAATCAAATAGGCCAATCATGGAAACACCAATCCATAACACATTTTATACAGAGGCACTTGCACTTTCCCACTGGACAGCAGTGAGGAAAGTGCACAGAATCATTACACCAGCAAAAACAGAGTCAAAACCAGGAGGTCAGAAAGCAAAAAGTCAGGGGAAACACGCCAAAAGATGCCAAGTCTAACAGTAACCATATCCAGGGTGGTCATGCTGCCCAGGCTGCTATATTTTTTCACTAATATCCCAGTAATAATGCCGGCTCACATATTTAAATCACTTAACACACTACTTACTGAATTGATTTGGGGTAAGGGACGACGGAGAGTAGGACTTGCTAAGCTGCAGCTTGGCACTACCCAGGGAGGTTTGGGAGTCCCGGACTTCCAGGCGTACTGCTACGCCAGTCAGCTGCAGTGGCTTTCCTATTGGACTGCCGGCCGCCACTTGCAGGAAATAGGTATGACACAGACAGCATGGGAGAAGGGAGCACTGCATACACAATTACTCCCCAAGTGCAGACCTCCCCGTTCTGCGCCCCCTTTATTAAAGGTGGCCATGGCGTATTGGAAGAAGGCCCTTCAAAACACTAAAAAGCTCACTCCGTACGCCCCTAATATCCCCCTGATGGGGCTCCCCACACCGACTGGAATAATATCAGTGAGGCAACTGTCTCAATGGTCTGAGGAGGGTATAACCACTGTGGTTCTCCGGCAACATGCTCCTGGATCATAACGCATTTGTTAGGGAGCAAGGAGTCCCCAAATCGCTTTACATATTACACGCTAGGATATGTAGATACATCAGAAGCACCTGGGCGCTGGATGGTACTGAGCCCCAAACACATGCACTAGTACACACGACATATCTTATGGGGAACGGGGGACACCTGACTAGATGGCTCTATAGGAGCATCCGAACGCATGCAGCAGTCCTGCACCAGGAGCTCTGTGATAAATGGTCTGCTGATCTAGGGCATGAATTAACAGACAAGGATTGGGAGAACACACTAGAGTATCCGAAGAAAGTGTCACGCAACCCTAAGTTTAAGTTAATACAATTTATGTTGGTGCATAGAGCTTACCGGACCCGACAGAGGCTGAGCAAAATGTTCCCGGATACTACAGATGCATGTCCAAGATGCCATACCCAACCGGCAGGGCTGCTTCATATGATCTGGTCTTGCGCAAAACTGGCACCCTTTTGGGAGGCGGTATATAAACTCCTTGCTGAAGTAACACCAGGAGTAGGGCACAATGGAGTGGAGTTTGGTATGTTGGGGCTTTGTAAAAAACGAAAAGCGCTGGGAACACAACACCGATTTGCCAACTTATTACTTATTCTAGCAAAACATTCTATCACTATGAGATGGAAATCCCTGCAGCCTCCGTCAGTAATAACATGGCATACCGAAGTAGTGCGCTGGGGGAGGGCCGAAAGTATGGCATTACGTAGGGAAGAGAACAGAGGCCTTAGGAAGAACCCAATAGCTATGGAGTGGGGTAGGTTGGTGGAACAGTTTGTGGCTGCTGAACCTTCGCTGGGTTGAATCTCTGCATGTGCCCAACGTGAGCAATGTTAGACTTTTGTATTTACTGGTTTAACGACAGACCCCATCGAGACCCTCTTCTTGTATATAAATTGTGTGAACACAAGATTTCACCTTAAGGTTACACTGCTTGGTCTCTCGGTGGATACGTGATTGAACAGTTATAGTAGCACGGAGTCTAGGGTGGGTGGTCTTTTCTAGTCAGCTAGTTTGGGAGGGGGGGAGGGTCTGTTGGATTGTTTAGTAATGTCAATTGCTGATCAGTAAACCCCTTATATTCTATTGTTGATGGTACGATAATAATATACATTCTGGTTGTATACCATGACGCTGTGATGCCACGATTGTGTGTTTCCATGCTTAAACTAATAAAATATGTGTTAAAAAAAAAACAGTGTTTTCTCACAACTGCTATGCAGGTTGGAGTTCCAGATTCTTGTGCCACTACCAGGAAATGGCTGGCTCATATACCGTTCTCGACTGAAGGTGGGGGGTTCCAGGAGTAGGGATTGGGCATTTCTGGAACCCCTGTTTGCTCCAGAGATTTTTAGTTTCTCCCTTAGATAGGACAGTGAAGAGGAGTGCAGCACTCTGTGGGTAATACAGGTGGTTTTGAATTGGGGCAGAGCTTCAATGGGAAGCCATTGGAGGGTTTGCAGGGCAGGTGAAATGTGGTCACATTTCTTGAAACCTAACACAAAGTGCGCTGCTGCACATAGAGTTGCTCTCAGTGGGCCTATATGAACTTTGGAAAATGCCTGCGAAAATGGCAATTCGGTAATCTAGTCTGGAGAGGACGAGAGACTGCACCACTGTTTTGAAGTCTTGTTCCGGGATCAGTTGTCTGAAGCCCCATAGCTGCCTTAGTTGGGTGTTGTGTGATTTTGGTTAAGGCTGTAATGTGACTGTGGCGATTTAGATAATTGTCAAGGGTGACACCAAGGGATCTAGCACTCTGGACAATGGCTGGGCAGCCACCCAGGACGGGAAAGTTGGCCCTCCATTCCTGTACTGAATTTGTTTCTTTCGGAGGTGACATCAAAAGAAATTCGGTTTTAGTTGGGTTGAGTTTTAGATGATGGTTAGACATCCAGTTTTGAATCTTTAGAAGTGTGATTGAAAGGAGGGCACGGTCTTCAGGGGAAGAGATTTTCAGGTATATTTGAGTGTCATCAGCGTAGAGGTGGTAGAGAATCCCAGCGTTTCTGAGAATCACACATAGTGGTCCTAAGTACAGGTTAAAGAAGGTTGGGGAGAAGATCGAGCCTTGAGGGACCCCTTGATGTACATTGATTGATCTGAAGAACGCGTTGCTCATTTTCACAATTTGGGAGCGGTTGGTTAGGTAAGAGGAGAACCAATGGAGGACTGTGCCTCCACAGCCCATGCGTTGTTCAAGAGTGCGAAGGAGGACCAGATGGTTGACAGTGTCGAATGCTGCTGACAAGTCCAGGAGGACCATGAGGTAGGAGTTCCCAGAGTCGAGAATTCTAAGGGAGTCATCAACTATTTGTAGGATCGCAGTTTTTGTACTGTGGCCCTGGCAGAAACCTGAGTGGAGAGGGTCTAGAAGGTTGTTAGTTCGAATGTGTGAAGTGAGCTGGGAAGAAACGCAACTTTCAATGGCTTTGCCTAAAAATAGAAGAGTGGAGACTGGGCAGTAGTTGTTCATGTTCATGTTCTCTGGGTCAAGAGATTGTTTATTCAGGAGAGGAGAGACTTGACCCACGTTTAGCCGTTCTGGAAATAAGCCCTGTTGAAGAGAGGAGTTGACCATGTTGATCCATAGGGGGAGTAGGTGTGTGGCAATAGATATGCTGATAGATCCTGAAGGTGGTTCAAGGGTTTAACTTTGGAGATTGTTTGGAGATTGTTCGCCGTTGGTCTCGTTTGGAAATGAGGTGAAAGAGGACCACAAATGAAGTGCCTTGCACAGTAGAATCTCAGTTTCTGGAGGTTCACTGGTGTGTAGCAAGATATGGATGTCTCTGAATTTTCTATCAAAGAAATCCACAAAGGTGTTGCAGAGAGCCACTGATGGCTCAAGAGCTGAAGTGGTGGAGGGGTTTGTAGTTTGTGCTAAAACCTCGAACAGGCGCTTTGGTCTGTTCTTTGCAGCATTCACGAGTGCTTTGAAGTGAGAAGATTTGGCTCTAAGGATTCGGTCTTTGTACTGTTTGCCCGCTATGCGAAGCCTATTCATACTCAGGTGAGAGAGTGATAATCTCCATTCTTTCTCACAATTTCTGATACGCTTTCTTTCTTCGTAAAGTTCTTTTGAGATCCAAGGATCGCAAAGTTTTGGTCTAGATAATTTGCACTTCAGGGGTGCAAATTTGTTGATAAGGGATTCCATGCAGGAGTTGTATTTGTCAGTGGCCTCATTAATATCAAGATTAGGGTAGGATTATGGCCATGGCTGCTGTATCAAGGTTGGATGTGTCCCTGAATCATATATTCTCTTTCTTGGTTTGCCCGGAACTTTTGGTATAAGAGCCGGAGAGGGAGAATGGGATCTGCATGTGGTTAGACCAGTCAACTGGAATGGGGTTGTATGACTGTATATTGGGGGAATTGGAGATTTTCAGGTCAAGGATGGCGCCTTTGTGGTGTGTGGATTTAAGGCAATAGTGTTGTTGGAGATCATTGTCTTTGAGAAAGGCTGTAAAGGTGTCCACCAGTCTGTTAGCCTCGATACCCCAGTGGATGTTGAAGTCTCCAAGGAAGATCGTGCTGTCTGAGCTAATCAGTTGAGAGGTGAAGAGATCCATATTAGCAATTTGAAGCTGCATAACTCTCTAGGAGCTAGGATAGTTCTCATTCAGTCAATCAATCAGGGGTTTGTATAGCGTGGCTACTCACCCGTAAGGGTCTCAAGGCGCTGGCAGGGGGGGATGCTGATCCATCTGGGTGTGGAGGATAATTCGAAGAGCTAGGTCTTGAGGTCCTTCCTGAATTGGGTCAATGATGCGGATCGCCTGAGGTGGAGGGGCAGGGGTCTTGGCGGCGAGGTAGGAGAAGGATCTTCCTCTGTTTCTGGTCTTGTGGATCTGTGGGACGGAGGCCAGGGCGAGTTGGACAGAGCGCAGTTGTCTGGCAGGTGTGTGGAATGCGAGGCGGTGGTTCAGATATTCTGGTCCTGCGTCGTGAAGAGATTTTTAGGCATGTGTGAGGAGCTTGAAGGTGATTCTCTTGTTGATTGGGAGGCAGTGGAGTTGTCAGAGGTGTTCGGTTATGTGGCTGCTGCGGGGGATGTCGAGGATCAGTCTGGCTGCGACGTTTTGGGCGTTCTGTAGTTTCCTGAGCTGTTTCTGGGTGACGCTAGCATAGAGTGCATTGCCGTAGTCAAGTCTGCTGGTGATGAGTAAGTGGGTGAGCGTCTTTCTGGATTTTGTGGGGATCCATCTGAATGTCTTTCGAAGCAGGCGAAGTGTGTGGAAGCAGGATGAGGATACTGCGTTGATTTGGCTGTTCATTGAGAGCGAGGAGTCCAGTATGATGCAGAGGTTGCGTGTGTGGTCTATAGAGGTGGGAGGGGTTCCTAGTGCAGCAGGCCACCAGGAGTCGTGCCAGGCTGAAGGGGTGGGTCCCAGGATGAGTATTTTGGTCTTGTCCGAGTTGAGCTTGAGGCAGCTGTCTTTCGTCCAGGTAGCAACAACCTTCATTCTGCTATGAAAGTTGATTCTGACGGCTGTGGGTTCATTGGTGATGGAGAGGCTCAGCTGGGTGTCGTCAGCGTAGGAGACGATGTTGAGTCCATGGCTTCTGAGGATGGCTGCGAGGGGGGCCATGTAGACATTGAAGAGGGTGGGGCTCAGGGAGGAGCCCTGGGGCACTCCGCAGCTGATCTCTGTAAGTTCTGAGAGGAACGGGGGTAGTCTGACTCGCTGTGTTGGCCAGTAAGGAAGTAGTGGATCCAGTCCAGTGCATGAGATGTCAATGGGAGATTGTGTCTATTTGGGTCTGGGTAGATGGCTGTCTCTCAGTATGTAGAAGGTTGTGGAGTGGAGGGTCGGTGGGGGTGAAGGAAGGAGCAGCAATGGGAGGATAGAGAGACGCTTGGATGGGAAAGAGTTGATGTGAGGATGTTGCGCTAGTAAAGTTGGGTTACAATTCAAAGAGAGGACAGATGTCTGCATTTCAGTGCTTTTTAAAAGCAAAGTAAAGGGGTTTCTGCATGGGAGGAAATACAGAGACATTTTTACTTATCGAATAATGAGGCTTGTATAGTGCTGCATCATGAATGGGAACGCCTCTGAGTGCTTGAACAGCTTCGGAATTTAATATAGAACTTTGTGGGGTCCTGCCTATTTCGAAATAACTGACGGTTTCGGCAGATAAAGGAACTGAGGCATTTTGCTAAGGTTCACACAATTTTGGACAAGCTAGAAAGCAAGGTGTAGAACAAATGTATGTTTTTTTGTAAATTGGTAACGCGAGGACAACCCCAGCCTCCCCGGACATAAATGTGGAATGCCATTAATAGCTTTTTTATTGCTCTGTGTTGCCATTTGAAATTGTTTCACATTTAGATTGTATTCTCCTGGAATACAGTGTTAAAAGTCGGTTTATAGGAAGTTGCTATGGGTCTCACGCGGAATTGCTTTATTGAATTTCAAGGTGCACTGGGCAACCGCTGTGTAGGTAACATCATTCTGCACGTTTTTCTGGCCCTGTGGCGCATTCGTAGTTTTAACGTGCTTTAACGATTTTGGGATTGCAAGTGGCCTGGGGTGGTTTGGGGTCGTTGTGTTTGGCTGGTCACTTTATACTCACCTTTCTTTTTAATGAATGATTTTATAACTGGTTATGCTTGTCCTTCCCACCCTTATTAGGGGCACTTTTTGGCTGAAGTATTGTAGTTATTCTTACTTATGCTTGCCAACTCTTGCTGTCACTTATAGCAATTTTCATTGATATATATTTTTGGATGGTGAAATGTTTTCTCACAAAACTGAAAAACAAACTTTTTGGTTAAAAAAAAAATCACAGGTCTCTCCTAAATAGGGGAGTCTGCAGGAGGGTTGCATCTGAGTGCAGAGAGAAGGGTGTGTTTATACAGTGCAGGGTAAGAGTTGAACATGCACGAGTGCAGGGTGAGCAGTGTGTAAGTGTAGAGTGAACTGTGTGGTCCCATGAGTGCTGAGTGAGCAGTGTGCCGAGGAGTCAAGAGTGAGCAGTATGCCTGTGTGAGTGTAGAGGCGGGGGTGTATTTATATGAGTGAAGGATGGGAGTTTTGTGTGAGTGTAGTTTGAGTGTATGAGTGCAGTGAGATGTGTTCTTGTGTGAGTCCACTATATTAAAGCCAGACCTATTGGTATTGTCAATGCGAGTCATGTGTAATTGGCGTCTGATTACAACGATCACATGCATTTTCATTTAGGCTTAAAAGCTGTGCTATCTACCAGAACCCAATGTAAGAAAATGTTTTGCTGAGGGTTGATGTGACACATAGTACTGATGAATAGCCACTAAATCTGTTCACTGAAATAAAAGGTCTGCGCACCTAGTAGATGTCAGATCATGCTTCCTTTCATTCTGTATATTCGGTTTTAGACTTCCTTTGGAAATGCTTCACATGCCGAGAGGCTTACCAAAACCCTCATTCAGGGGCACAGCTGCACCATTGGTGCAGCACGCACAGTAGCACGGGGGGCCCAAAAGAGCCCTTATAATTGCTGTGTTTTAGCACCTCAGCAGTAGTCAAAGAGACCGTTTTCCTCACTTGCACCAAGGCCCTTGGCATCCTTGCTATGCTACTGTCCTCATTCCACGTCGGGTGCAAGCTTTGTTTCTGCCTTTATCAGGACTCAAGCCGTCTCACAGAGTGAGGTACCAAACCTGCCTAACACTGTTTAGTCTTCATCAACAGATGATGTCCTGTACCACTGTTAAACTCTTTCCACTGTAGCTGTCCCTGCTATATTTGCCTTAATTAACAAATCCTTCTCTGCTGGAACTGCTCTAAGGCGGCTGGACGTAGGTGGTTGTCAAATCAATGCTTAAGAAACCCAAGTTGGAGATAAATTTGGAGGCAAATTCTTTTTCCACTGGCAGAAAAGGTTTTGGCCAACTAGCTTGCCAATCTCCTGGAATGGTGACACTGACCACTTTACTCACTGTTCTGGGATGGAAAAGCATGCCGAGCTCCGGAATGGGCGCTGTTCAGCGGAGAATGCATGGCACATAGGATGTATGGCACACAGGACCATGAATGTTGATTCACCAAAACGCATGGGGTTGCGAAAATGAACTCACACACTTTTTTTTTACCTCGGTCACATTACAGGGAGTGACATCAGATGACCTTAGACCCTGAATCCCAAGAAATTATGCCACAAGACCTTTATCCTGATGAAATAATAATAATTGACTTAACTGAGTCCTACTCTATACCCCAAAGAGAAAATGTACAGCTAAATCACAGGGAGATTAACAAAAAAGTGATTAAAAAACAGTAGTGGTGAGGCCCACTGGAACTAATTATTCATAGGGACTATACATTGCATATGAACTATGTTGTTGGCTTGAGTTACTCCTTTTTATAGCTAATAAGTACTGACATCATCGCTTGTACAGAACTATCACACTTGTGAATTACAAAGGTGATGGTTCTGTTCAAAAACATATTTTTTCACAAATTTACATTAATGGACTGTGGTAAGAATTTAAAAAGTGTCTTTTTTTATTTCCTTTCTTTCATTTTATATCATAAAGTATACACATTCCACTTCTGAATGTATTTATTTTTAACTAAATGTCTGAACCCCCAGCGGGATCTGCAGAAAGTAAACAATGTTCTTCAGAAACACCATTTACCTTCTGTGCTTGGTGCTGCTTTTGCCACCTCTGAGGCTGGGGACACAAGAGGAAAGCCAGGGGTCTTTGTTGCGACTCCTGGCGACCCCTAAATGATATCCATGCACATAAAGGACCCTTTGTTTACCTAGCATGTTGAAGACTGGGGTATTACAACAGTTTTCATAGGAGGAATCCCTTTAAAATACCCCACCATGGCCTCTGAAATGACACCCAAGTTATTGAAACAGAATTCCGCAATGCAAAAAGATATAATTTTTACTCCTTCCCACCAATTTCAAAAGAGGGCTGAGGCCCTGATAACGACTACGCTCCAAGACATGCAGTGCACAACACGTGCTGAGACTAAGGTGTCGTCAATGGAAGCGACCATGGAGTATCTCATTACCTCCTCGTCCGTCTTCCGTCCCAATCCTTACACATGAGCAGCTCACCTGCTCCACAGAACCTATCACATAGCTGAGGTCAAAATACTTCCACCAATATGGTGGCGCCTACCCAGCATGCATAAAGGGGAAAGCGGGTCACCAAGAAAGATTGTTCTGGGGCGTGGTCTGGCCACGCAAGAAGATGGCTGCTTGAATCCTGAGCTCTGCGCTGTGGGGTGCCCCGGATGGCTGCAGGTACTTTTCGCCGATAGGAAAGCAGCTCTGAATGTGCTTTTCGGCGGCGGAGAGTCTGTGGATGAGACAGTGCTACTTTGTCTCGAATGACGCCTCCTGCTTCGTCTCTGAAATGAAGAGAATGGTGACTGCGGTATAAAAATCGCCTTACAGACTGCGGGGGCAGCATTACCACACAAAGAGACTGAGGGAGAGACAGCGGCGTCTTTCATTACGACACATGGCTCCAGCTGAATATGATTAAGGTCTGTAGAGTTCATGTGGAGTTTACGTGCTGTCTCAATAATCACCTCATGAAGCGCGGGAACGGCTCCAGCTGTAATTACTAACTGTGAAGTCCACATCCTGTTTGAAAGGTCGTTCCATGAGGCTGTTCTGATGTGTTGAGCTACGCAATTAAATTGAACAAATGCTTTAACCTTTTGTGAGGAAAAATTTGTGTAATTTGTTCACAGTCTGCAACATTGTATACCAAGGCTTGTACTCTTGTGCAGTGAGGAGCCTGGTATGTCGACAAGAGTTCCTTGGTAGGAGAGACGGCGGTGTCTTTCATTAAGACGAACGGTCCCAGCTGGGATATAATTGAAGTTGGTGAAGTTCATGTACTGTTTGAAAAAGCGCCCTATGAAGCATGGAAACAGCTCCAGCTAAACCACAATAAAGATTTGTGAAGTTTATGTGTTGTTTGGAAGATCGCCTTGAAGCTGTGCTGTTGTATTGATTAGTTTAATTGAATAAGTGTTTCAACTAACTCTGAGGAAAATCTGTGGAAAATATGAACAGACTGCAACATTGTATAACAAGGCTTGTTCTTTAACTTATGTGCAGTAAGAAGCCTAGTATGGCGACAGAAGTTCTTTGGCAGCATTTAATATACTCTATCAACAGTGGAGAGTCTAAGAATGTAGTGGTGGCTTCTCTCATTTTTAATTAACAACTGAAGACTACAATTAAGGCATATTTGAGCACATATATTGTTTGAAATTCCTCTCATAAAGCAAGAGTATTACTCTACTGAGGTAAAGAAGGTGAACAATTTACAATACTTATCTCCTCATCATACTTTATCAGTAAGATAGTGTCTGAAGTCTGATGTTTTGAACCCCGTTTTGACAGGTCTCACTGATATTGTGGTCACTGACATTATGTAAACTGCGTGGTTTGAGATATGGTCTTATACTCTTGCTCATAAATATAAGATGAACTTCTCCTACATTACTTTTGAACAGTCTGTCTGGCTTACTCCATACACATTCATACCTGCTGATTGATGCACAGTAGATATATACGGAATATAACTGTTCTATACCAAAGAAATAACGCAGTTAAATTGAAAATGCCTGCTGGTAAAACAAATGGAAAACCTACAAAACCACTCTTCTTTTCAGAAACCTTACACCAAGGACGTTCTACTTCAGATGCAAGAGGTACCACTTCCTCGACATCAAATCACTCTCACTCTACAGCCTCATCGTCATCTGACTCAACTATGAAGCGTATACTCCAAGAACTCTCTGCTGTGAGTCGCCGTCTGGAGGGCATGGAAATCTCCATATCTACTTTAACGAACAAAACTAAATCTATTCGAACAGATATTGCTGGGTTCCAGAGCTGTATGGATGGTCTAACAGCGCGAATAGTAACAGTAGAGAATCGCCTTGATGCTATTCCAGATCGAGACCAGGAACTTCTCTTTCTCAGAAGTAAAATAGTAGATTTAGAAGATAGAAGCCGTCGAGATAATGTCCGCTTCCTTGGATTTTCCGAAAAAATAGAAGGATCAGATGCTAAATCCTTTCTCAGAGAAATTCTTCCAAAGATCAGAGACCTCACTTTTGAACCGTCCTTGGAGATGCAGAGAGCCCATCGTATTGGACCACCCAACACCGGGAAAAATAGTCAAACTCGTCCACTCATCGCCTGCTTCTTACGACATGAACAGGCCCGTCAACTCATTGTTACAGCTCGGACCCAAGGACCATACACATTTGAAGGTCACGAGATAAGAATAGCCGCAGACTTCTCAAAAGAAACTAACGAACGTCGCAAAGCTTTTCTGTCTCTTCGACCCCGTCTTCGCCTACTTGACATCAAATGTAAACTTTTTGAACCTGCACGTCTGCGGATCACCAAAGATGGAATTTCCAAGGACTTCTTTGATATAGGAGACCTTTGTCATTTTCTAGACAATATATCTCCTCAAAATACGGAGTGTACAGAATTCATTCTAGATCCCATCTCTCACCCTGTATCCTTGAAATCTTCGATATCTTCTAGTGAAACCTGACATAATTTAGATCGTTCCCAAAGCAGAGGAAGAGAACTAGACCGATCTGTACGTTCCTTGGGAGATCGAGCGCAGGCCCTTCAAGCAGTAGCCGCCCTTACGAAGGAAAGGGACAGAGACAAATCTCGCTCCCCCTTAAAGCCTGCTTCAAACGAAAAGGATGTTACCTGAACTATAACCTATGGATTGTTTTCTCGCACCCACGAAAGAATGGAAGTTCACCCATTAGAAATTTACAGTAGTAAACGTTCATATGAGTATCAGATTAATACTTTGACACTTCTTGGACAATGCTCCTCCCCAACAAATGGTTCATACCGATTCTCCATCTGAGATCCATTTTTCATTTTCTCAATCAACAACCAAAAGGTCTTTGATGTCCAGGGTAGCTCAAAACGATCTTAGAACAGAAGAAGAGATTCAGATAGAAATATATGCTCGTTTAAGATTCAAACCTGATTTAATATTCTATTACTTCATATTAAAGTTGTTATGATGTTAGTTCTATATTAATAATCCTCTGATATGTTAATTAGTTTAATATCTTTCTCTTCCTTCCTTCATGGCTTGTCTTTCTATGTCAACTGTTCTAAATAGATTTATTTACATTTGTCTATTATTCTTATGCATACCCTCTCTTATTCCCTTTATTCCCTTTCTTCTCTTCCTCTTTAATTTTCACTACTCATTTTTCTATTTTCTCTTCTCAACTCCCCTAATACTTTCTATCTAAATCTTTTAAATTTTTTCAGTCTATTTTTCCTATTATAAATTATAATTATTACCTGTAAGTTCTTTCTCTAATTTCTTCTATACTTCTTCTTAACTTAATCAATTCATAAGTTGTTAATCAACTGTTCTAATGTTTAGTATTCAATTATTCTGTTATTTACTTAAGATAATTTTTTTTAAATATTTTGAATATTTATATTATAATATATTATAGATAATAGGATTATTGCTATAGGAATATATGGCTATCTTTTTGTCACAAACAAGTTATCTTATTATTGATTTGTCTACGTATTTATTACATTGTTTATATGTAAGACAATTTCATTCAGATATGTTTCTGACTAAATGAGTTCACAAATCTTTCAGTTAAATATTATATAATACTATTATATTTTTCCTGGCTTACCCTATTATGTCATATATATGTCATATATTTGATGATCTTATTTTATATTGATATATTGTTTTCTAATTGCTCACTTCAGGTTTTCTCCACCCTTTTTCTTCCTTTCTTTCTGTTTCCAATCTTTTATTTTCTATTTTTCCCTTTGTTTCCAATCTCTTATGATCATTTACGCTGTATTCTCATAATGCTCGTCTCCTTTTCTTTTTTCATTTTGATCTCTAAACTCTAAAGACTATATTGGAATACGATTTATATTAACTCGTGGATGTCTCTCTTACCACTGATAACATTGTCGGATGGGGCTCCCCCGGCGCGAGGACTCCACAAGTCTAGACTCGCAGTTAAAAGATCTATTTTGTTGACGCTGTGTTAACTCTACACAGTACAATACATTGATCTCATCTGCTTCCTTTATATATTTTTACTTCTTTTTCCTTAGTTTCTTTTACCCCCCCTTCATATAGTCTTTATATCCTTTCTATCTTCTTCTTTTCTCCCACCTTTTACAATAAATGTATTTCTTCTCTCATCCTCTTTACCATAGTTTATCTGTCTCTTTACTCCATTATCTTCATCTCTTGCTCTCTATTCCTTTGCCAAATCTCTCATTCATATTAATATTCTTCCAGTTTCAATGCTCATATGGCTGTGAATACATTCTCTTCCCCCCGCCCCTTGCGCATAATTTCATGGAAGGGTAATGTCCTTACACATTTTATAAAGCGTAAAAAAGTTCTTTCCTATCTTAAAACAAAAAGAACTGATATAGCTCCCTTGCAGGAGACTCACCTTATTGCTTTGGAATCTTCTAAGCTGCAACGGGAATGGGTTGAAAAAGTTATTCACTGTGAACTGCCTGCGCAAACTCTCTCTAACACAAATCAACCGCGAAAATGTGGTGTTGCCATCCTCTTGCACAAATCCCTACCTTATTCAGTCATCAAAACATGGACTGATCCAGAGGGTAGATATGTCTTTACTAAGTTGAAAATTGGAGGAAAAATCTTCTGTGTTGGCTCAATTTATGCTCCAATAGGTGCTAAGCGCTCTTATTTTCTCAACCTAAATCGACCTACTCATAGAAATCGGTGCATGCAGTTATATTATTGGTGGTGACTGGAATTTAGCTCGTGATGCAATTCTAGATAAAACTGGCCCCTTAGACAGATGTAACAAAGCTGACAGAGCATTACTGGGAGATATAACAGCAGATCATGGGTTAGTACATCATTGGCGTCTTTGTCATCCCTCAGACCAAGAATATACATTCCTCTCTTCTGCTCATGGCTCACAATCCAGGATCGATTATTTTCTTATCTCTCATCCAGTAGTTACACTTACTACTTAGTCCCACATTCTGGAAGCCGCCATTTCGGATCACTCCCCTGTTCTTATAGCCCTAGAACTTGGTCTAACTTCCCCAGGTCAAAAATCATGGAGCATGAATATCCAAAAGTACTGTTCACCTCAGGGCAAATCTCAATTACGTTCCCATTTTACTGAATACTTAAATAACAATAAATCATCAGTTTCTTCTTCAAGAATTGTTTGGGCAGCTGCAAAGGCAACTATTCGTGGACAATTGATGAGAGACGCAGCTCTGGCCAAAAAAGCAGCATCTCTATGCCGTACTGAACTTGAGGCTCAAATCATCTCTTTAACTCATCTATATACTTCCCAGCCCACAGCAAGCAATCGCAAAACTCTGGAATTAGCTAAAATGGAACTCAATAACTTGTATACTTCCAAAGCAGAATATGCCCTTCAAAGTTTAAAAGGGAGATATTACAAGCAAGGCGAAAAAGCAGGTCGATTACTCGCGGCACAGCTTAAACAACGTGAGGTGTCTATGGCCATCCCGGCAATATGCACTGAATCGGGCGAAATTTTCACTTAACCACAGGAAATAGCAAACACTTTTGCATCTTTCTATAAGACACTTTATACTCCCGAAAACTCAATAACTGAAGAACAGATATCCACTTATCTTAAGAATATTGATCTTCCGTGTCTTCAAGATGAGGGTAGGCAGTTACTTTGCGGTGATATTACCAGAGAAGAGATTGCTGTAGTCATCTCCAAATTACCTTATCATAAATCTCCAGGTGAAGATGGTTTTCCTGCGGAATACTACAAGTGGTCTGGAGAGGAAACAATCGACATTCTTCATTCTGCTTTTCATGAAGCTATCTAATCCTCTTCTCTTGGACCCATTTCAAATAAGGCATTAATTGCGGTTATTCCTAAACCGGGCAAAGATCCGTTAGTTTGCGGTAGCTATCGGCCTATTTCCTTAATAAATGGGGATGTCAAAATATTGGCAAGTATTTTAGCGGCAAGGCTTAGAAAAGTAATTCCCTCCTAATACACCATTCACAGGTTGGTTTTGTCCCAGGTCGATCATCCAGAAATCATCTTAGAACATTAGCCCATACCTTATGGTCTGCTAGAGATTTGACAGAAGATGCGGTCGCTCTCTCTTTAGACGCAGCGAAAGCGTTCAACAGCATTGATTGGGTTTATTTGTTTGCCACTATGAAACATTTTGGTTTAGGTGAGAAATGTATTTCTATGGTTCGCCTATTATATGACAACCCTACAGCTCAGGTTAATTGTGGAGGTTTTCCTTCTGATCCTTTCTCAATTCATACCCGTCAAGGTTGCCCGTTGTCCCCTCTCTTATTCTTATTAGCGATGGAACCTCTTGCTTCGCTTATTCGTAATTCGTCCCAGATTCAGGGCATACCTAAACCGGGAGGTATATCCAAATTATACTTATATGCTGATGATATTCTTCTCACGATTAAAGATCTTTCTAGTTCCTTACCATATTTGCTCAACATTATTAAGCAGTTCTCAGCGCTTTCTGGTTACAAAGTGAACTGGAATAAAAGTGAAGCTCTTCCACTTTCTCCTTGTACCACAAAGGCTTCAATAGATGGATATCCTTTTTGCTGCAAACCGTCTCAATTAAAATATTTAGGAATCCTGATCAATCGTGGATTAGAGAGAATGGTTTCAGATAACATTTCTCCTCTCATAGCACAAATGGAAGTTGATTTTGCCAAATGGTCTCTTTTGAATTTCTCCATGTGGGGAAGAATACAGGCGGTGAGAATGGTTACTTTGCCTCGATTTACTTATGTCTTGGGAATGCTTCCAATTATTATACCCCTTGCCACACTTCGTCGTATAGACTCTCGTATTCGATCCTTTATCTGGGGAAATATGAAACCTCGTTTGTCTGCTGCTAAGCTAATGGCACGTCGCTCCCATGGTGGTCTAAGTCTACCATCGATAGAACACTATTCCCTAGCTTTACATCTTTCACAGCTGCCATACTTACTCCCAGGTGCAACTGACTCTCCCCAATGGGTCACAACAGAACGCTCAATACTTGAATGCGATGACGGCCTTAACTTTTTATACAATGTTCGTAAACCTAGAACTACCCCTGCACATCCTGTGCTCTATGCCACATATCAAGCATGGCAACATGAACATCGTCTGCTGAGGACTTCCCATCGTTTACATTCTAAAGCTCCAATCTGGAAGAATGAAAGTATTCGTATTAATGGACGAGCACTTTCCTGGCCTGAGTGAAGCTCGAGAGGAATCACAATCTTAGATCAGCTTATAGTAGGTGGTGAATTGAAATCTTTTGAGCTTCTTAGTGAAGAATTTGATCTTCCTATGCACCAGGCCTCGAGATACTTACAACTTCAGCATTGTCTGAAGAGATGTCTTGGCCTTCCCCCTTGGTCATTACAAACCTCGCCGATATTGACTTTTCTTTGCACTTGGGGTCGGCATAAAGGTGTCATGTCGGGTTTATATAGAACTCTGATTAACCATTTATACTCGCAGCCGCTTCTTACTACTCTCCGTAATAAATGGCAGGAACGTTTGCATATCACTATAGACGAAGATACTTGGCCAGACATATTGGAAGCCCTGGACAATGGCACTCGTGAAGCGCATATGAAGTTTTGTCTTTTTAAAACTTTACACGATTGGCATTGGACTCCCTTAAAGTTGCAATGAGCTGGATTATCATCGCATTCTAGGTGTTGGAGATGCTCTGGAGCTAACTGTGACCTTCTACATATAATCTGTGAATGTCCCCTTATAAAACAACTTTGGTCACAGATAGGAGCTGCACTATTGGAAACAATTCCTCTTGCACTTCCTCTTACACGTCACTATTTTATTACATGACCGTAGAAGTTTCCCTACTATTTCACGACCTCAGAGTCGACTCTTACACACTGCACTCTCTACTGCTAAACTATGTGTTTTAAGATTATGGCAATCACCTAGCCCTCCCTCCAAAGAGGATTGGATGATTGCAATGGTACAGACAGCATCATATGAACATGTAATATATAAAATGCAAGATCAAGAACAAATATTCCAGCAGGTGTGGACCCCCTTTCTTCAAGATTCCGGAAACTTTTACTTTCCTTTCCTTTTCTCTTCTTTCCTTTCTTATTTTTAATCCTTCCCCTTTTTCCTTTTTCATTCTTTTTCTTTTTTTTTTTTCTTCTTTAATCTTTCTTTCTTTATTCCTCTTCCATACTAGGTTATAGGTGTATAATATTTGTCCCATACTGATTTATGGTTTATGATATTGTTTTGTATTTTGTGAAATTGTATATCTCTAATCTTCAATAAACAATTATGACATAAAAAAAAGAAAGATCAGGGCGCGAGAGGGGCAAGATGGCCGATCGGACGTAGACCGTATCGGCTCCCGGTCCACGCACTATCCTGGCACCCATCCTACTGTTCAACGGCGAGGCAGAGAGCTAAAAACGACATGTCCTGGCAGGGGAAGAGTTGGGGCGCCTTGTGAGTCTGTCTTGGCACCGCTGCGACGCCCGAATCAGCCCTGGCTGGCCCGCCGGACCTGGGAGACAGGCCCCGGCCATAGACAAAATGGCCGTCGGACCCGGGCTGGAGAGCGCGACCCCGGAGCTTGGCCGGTGAGGAACGGAGCGGCGACTGGCTGCGACCGGAGACCGCAGATGAGTGTGGGGACCAGCCTGGGATTGCCCTTGCTTGAGGGACAGCGATCGGCGGTGACGGACAGTGGTGGAGTCGCTACCCTTTGCGCCTGACCTCAACATGGCGGCTTGATGACGAGAGCCGCCGGCGGAGATCGCTGCAGGAGACTTTGTGTGCCGCGACGCTTTGAGTGAGCTGCCCCCGGTCTCTCCCCCTCCCGGGGAATCCTTAGGAAGCGGAGACGCAACAGTTGGCGAAGCGCTGAAGGAGCAACCGTGCTGGTGGGGGCCCGGGCGGCGCGCTTCTGCCCGCTGGCCTCCTGGGTCCCTCGAGGTCTCGGCGAGGCCCCGCGACAGAGTGTATGAGAGCGGCGAAGCCTCCCTGATTTGTCTTCACTGGACCTCGGCTGGTCGGCGGTACCCCAGGTGAGGAGGAACGGCTTGGAGGCCTGTCCGGGGGCTCTGAGGCTGGAATATCAAGGGCGGAGTGACGGCGGCGGGGGACCTAGACCGGGGGCCCATAAGCTACCACTGGCAAAGTAGAATCCGACGACCGGGCGCAGGTGGACGACGCTTGGCGTCTGGCTTCCCGGGGAGGCTCATCTAGGGGAGACTCCTTGCCGGGGTGCGGGGACTACGCAATACAGCAGACCTCTGAGCTGGGCGGCCTCCATTTCAGCGTGAGGGACTTACGCTGCGGAACGCGCGCCTGGACAGGTGTCGCACTGGAGGATTACACGTCGAGGCCAGGCGGGACAGAGCTCGGAGCGCGCGGGGTCCTTCGCCTGCTGGATTGCCGCCCCACTATCACCTGGGTGGAGGGAATATCGAGATGATTTCTGGCTGAGCTACGATTGGCCACAGATGATGGTGGTCGTCCGGTGAGGGACCCAGAGTGGCCTGGACGGCCTGATACCTCCCGGGGTCCATTTCCAAGTCTTCGGCTCAGAAACGCGCAAGCTGCACCCAGTCCATCCTCTGGCTTTCCTGGAACGACTAATTGGGGCCGGGGAGACCTCATCTCTATGCCGCCGAAGAAGGTACCGTGCAAGACGCTGAGCAAGGTATCGGACTTCTTCACAGCCCCTGACGTACGTCAACCCCCGCAGAGAGGCGCAGGGGAGGAAGCTATGGCACTCACGAAGGCGGACTTGTTATCCTTATTCCAGGACTTTAAGACTGAGCTGCGCAACGACATTCGGCAAGACTTCACCACATCCCTGGAGCAATTAAATGCCGATCTCACGGGGCGACTGACTTCCCTCCAGCAAGACGTAGACTCGGTGGGTACAAGAGTGTTAGATCTGGAGTCACAACACCAAGAACAGGCACGACTCACCGCTGAGACACACGAGGACGTCCAGGCTCTTAAAGAGCAGCTTCATCAGGTACAACTTAAGGCGGAGGATCTTGAAAATAGGGCTCGAAGAGAGAACATCCGCATTAAAGACCTGGAGGAGGGAGCAGAGGGGCCCGATCTAGAGGCATATGTGGAGGGACTGTTCGCTGAAATACTGAGCCCCCAGACCTTAAAAATAAAGCTAGACAGGGTGCACCGTGTTGTCGTGAGACAGAGCGCCGAAACAAAGAGGCCCCGTGACGTTTTAGCCAAACTTCATTCCTACAAAGTCAAGGAGGCGATCATCCAGGCGGCAAGGGCGACAAGTTCCATCTCCTTCCAGGGCCACTCATGTTCCATATTCCAGGACGTGGCACCTTCTACACTGGCGCGCCGCCACGCATTCAGAGTTATCACCACCAAACTAAGAGAGGAGAAGATCAGATATCGCTGGACCTATCCATTCGGGCTCAGCTTCGACTTCCAGAACAAAAGGCGACATGTTGCGGAGCTCCGAGAGGGTCTGGACTTACTGGGTCTCACATCCGAAGAGGCCGACTCTGCCAGAGGGGCGGAGGGGGGGCCCTCCCGGGGCCTGGCCAAGGCCTCTGCGTGGTCGATGGGCCCGCGTAGGGGTTGACGCTGACTTTCTTTCACTGACACGCTGGAGGATCCTTCCCTGAGTCGGTCTGTCATCCAGGACACTATAAACGCTGCGTCTCTTCTTGATTTCTTGGACACCCTCCATTGCGGCGCAGATGGCGCGACTCCAGCTCGTGGTCCCATCTACTTCACACAATGACAACCCCCGCCCATAGACCTCCACGTACGGATAAGTGGTTTGAGGGATCTGACTACCACTTTACTCTATGTTCTCTTCTTGTATGGTCGGACCTCCTGGCCTCTGGTTACGGAGTGGGGGAGAAAGGGTAGTAAGGGCCCTGGAGAAGCTGGGGAGTTGAGGCGCTGATAACGGGGCTCCTCCTGGTCCGAACACGGCCTCCTGTAGATATAGTCAACACTCCTGCAGTAGTCCCATAGTACTGGGACATCTTCTTTATATACGCATGAAGACCCCCTGCTGAATGTCAGTAATGTGCCGGGGTGGGCGTGGACGGGGTCCTCGGACCTTCCGTCCCCCCTGATCCCTTGTAGGGATCTCCCTTCTGTAATATCAAGGGGTAAAGTTTATAACGCTAAAGTAGTGTTTTATTTTTGAGTAATGGTTGTTTTTGGTTTCTGGGGACGGGAAGGGAAGGGAGGGGAGGGGCGGGAAATGGTGGCGGCTTTTTAATATTTGACACTTGGAAGCGGGCTGACAGCGGCAACGATTCGGGGGCGCCATGGGAGAGGGGCTCAGAACTACTATGGGCGGGTGGGCTTGTCTGGTAAAATGATGCCCATCACGATTGGAACATGGAACGTTAAAAGCCTTAACTCCCCCCAAAAGCGCCAGAAAGTGTGGAAGTATATAATAGATCACCATTTGGACATAGTGGCGTTGCAAGAAACGCATTTAGCCAGGGCCGACGATACCAGACTTAGACACAAATATTTCCCACTGATCTACAGATCTTCGGCACATACAAAACATAGAGGGGTAGCGCTCATGTTCCGCTCTTCCACCCAGTTTCAACCCTTAGGACTACACACTGATAGAGACGGTCGTTGGGTCATGGTTAAAGGATGCCTCAAAGGGAAACTGTGTACCCTAGTAGCAGTCTATGCTCCCAACACTGGTCGGACGGCCTTCCTCCACACGTTTCTGGGGAAACTATCCGATTTCGCAGAGGGGCCACTGATTCTAATGGGCAACTTTAATTTAATGTGGCAGAAGGAACTGGACAGTACACACACACACCGCTCAGAGGTGGGCTCCTTCTCCCAGGAGACACAACGCCGGATACACGATATGGGGCTTTTAGACGCTTGGCGTATTTTATTCCCACAGACGCGGGACTACACATTCTACTCACATGTGCACCGTTCCTATTCCCGTTTGGACTACATTTTTATCCATCAATCTCTTCAGGGGGCACTTCAAGATGCTAAGATATTTCCTCTTTCGGTCTCGGACCATAGCCTACTCACTGTCTGTCTCTCTTGGGGAGGGAAAGCCTCGGCAACTCCTAAATGGTACTTCCCGACGTCCCTTACCCAGGATAAAGAAGCTTGCACCAAATTAAGGGAAACCATTACAGAATTTTTTGTTAACAACGACCCAGAGGATACCTCTACCTACATTACTTGGGATGCATTTAAGGCAGTCTTTCGGGGAAGATGCATTGCCCTTAATTCGGCCCTAAATGCGCAACGGGCGAAAGAAAGGGAAAAACTAGAGGAGGAGCTCTCCAAACTTGAGCACATACACAAAACGAACCCCAGCAGGCAGACCCTTCGTAATCTCACAGCGATACGGGGGAAACTCCGAGCGATCTACGATAACAGGGCGGAGTTCACACTCCTTAAGCTACGTCACTTATCCTACTCGCAGGGCAACAAGGTAGGTAGACATCTGGCCCGCCAATTACGAGATAAAAGGGAGCGAGAGTATATAGGAGGCATCTGTAGTCCTGATGGGGAACTTAATCATAGCGAAGAAGCCAAAGCAGACCTCTTCGGCTCTTTTACGCGAAACTCTACCAGGGTGACGCGGTGGACTCGGACGCACAGAGGGATTACCTTCAGTCCCTGACACTGCCCCAGGTATCAGATGACTGGAATGATCGGCTCACGGCTCCTATTACGCTTGACGAGGTCAACATCGCGATCATGGCTCTGAAGCCGCATAAAGCGCCGGGCCCAGACGGATATACTGCCCTTTTTTATAAAACGTTTGCCCCCAACATAGGGCCCCACCTGACTCACCTATTTAACAGCATGGCCACTGAGGGCATGACCTCTGGCACCATGTCCGAGGCAGTGATCTCCGTCATACCCAAAGCTGGGAAGGACCCCCAACACTGTGCTTCTTATCGGCCCATAGCCTTGCTCAACTTGGATGCGAAGCTTTACTCCTCCATTATAGCTAAACGCCTGAATGACCTTATGCCTGAATTGATTCACGCCGACCAATCGGGGTTCATTAAGGGCCGGCAAACACACGATAATACCCGTAGAATTGTCCACCTGATAGAGAAGGCCTCCCGACGTAGGATTTCCGCAGTGTTGGTGGGGCTCGACGCGGAGAAGGCCTTTGATCTAGTGGATTGGGGGTTCCTTTTCCACACGCTCTCGACATTTGGGTTTACGGATAAATTCCTCACTATGATCCAGGCTAATTACCTCCATCCCAGATCTAGGGTGGTGGTCAATGGGGTTCTGTCGCCCACGTTCCCCCATTCTAGAGGCACCAGACAGGGTTGCCCCTGTCTCCCCTTCTTTTGCACTAAGTATCGAACCATTAGCGGCGGCGGTCAGGGCTAATCCTGCCATACAGGGCATACCATTTGCAGGGAGTCGCATAAAATTTCTCTTTGCGGACGATGTCCTCCTGTCCCCTCTCCCGATCCGTCCACATCCCTCCCAAGCGTGCAAAATGAATTAGAGCGTTTTGAAGCGGTGGCCGGCTTTAAGGTTAATCTCAACAAATCATATATTCTCAACCTTACTCTCCCACGAGCAGAATTACCCACACTACAATCTCTTACCACATTGGCATGGGCCTCGTCCTCTATTCAATACCTGGGAGTGCAGTTGACCCCGAAGGTAGAGGGTCTCTACGCTGCCAACTTCCCCGCTCTTCTTGACAAAATTCAAAGGGATCTCCACGAAATGGAAGCCACTTTTCCTATCATGGCTCGGTAGGATTCACGCAGTGAAGATGACACTTCTCCCCAAACTCCTCTACCTATTTCAGGCTTTGCCCATAGCACTCGAGGGGACTTTTACGTCGAGTTAAATCCATGGTTCTTCGCTTCATCTGGCAGGGCGGACGGGCACGCTTCTCATTCCCTCTTCTTCGTCGCTCTCGTAAGGAGGGCGGCGTTGGCTTACCGGACTTTCAGCTATATTATAAGGCGGCACAGCTCAGAGTACTGGTTGAATGGTCCAAGCCAGAGTCCGACAAATACTGGCTACATATGGACCGCAGTGTGACGGGGAGAACAATATGGGATCTAGTTTGGCTCCCCAAGAGAGACAGACCTAAGAATGCGTATATTAGTACCCCTACTCGCACCACACTGACAGTATGGGACACACTTACGGGTGATGATAGATGGGCCTCATTTCCATCACCATTTACGCCCCTCCACTTTAACCCGGCATTCCCTCCGGGCTTACAAGAGGGACCTTTTGACACTTGGAGAAAAGGAGGATGTCTGGCCCTGACACACCTGTTTCAACACACAGATCCCCTCACGTTTAGTGACTGTAAGCAGGACTTTGGACTGGCAGACACGGAGGGATACCACTATGCTCAATTAATGCACTCGGCGCTCGCCCCGCAGGTACGCGAAGCAGCCACACGCCCCCTCACACAGTTTGAACGCTTTCTCACCAAGGCCACATCCATGAAGGGGACGATTTCATTCATATATAATTTCCTACTTACTACTGTTAACTCCCCAAGGCCCCGATATATGTCCATGTGGGAGGGCATGCTACAGCGGGGGATTTCGGAGGAGGAGTGGGCCCACCTGTGGACCAACCTCGGTCGATTTAACCGCTCCACGGAGCTTCGTGAGGCACATCTGAAGACGATGATGGACTGGTACTTGCATCCGTCCAAACTCAAACGAATTTTTCCTGCAACTTCCGATAGATGCTGGAGGGGATGTGGTCTGCTTGGGGACTTTCAACACATATGGTGGGACTGCCCATCCATTCGTCCATACTGGGAGGAAATTCTGACCCATATTAAAGATATACTGGGATACCCTGTTCCTTCCACTATGGCAGAGGTCCTCCTGGGGTTACGTGATCCTTCCCTAGAACACCAGACCCGAGCTGACAAAACACTCATGTGGCTATGTCTTGGGGCGGCCAAGATCACCCTGGCGGCCGCCTGGAAAAGGAAGGAGGCGCCATCTATCTCTCTCTGGCATTCAAGACTCTGGAGACTGCTCAGTCTGGAGCGCATGTCTGAAATATTCAGAGATGACTATAAAATTTTTGAATTCCGTTGGGGACCCCTGGTTCAATTCCTCTCGCAGGGTCTCCCATCAGCGGTGTGCCCCCCTAGCGTCAGAGCTCTCCATCTCTTTCAATACTGAGCCAAGTGTCATCACTACTAGTTGCATCTAGGAAGCGAGTTTAGCCGCCGCCACCATTGGGGAGGGGGGGGAAGGGGGAGTGGGTTTATTTATCCTTGGTTTTCCCCATTGGGAAATGTTTGATGTTATGTACCTTTCATACCTATTAGTAACACCCTATGTAGGAAGAGTGCGGGGCAAATGTCCCCATGGAGGGCTGCCGAAACAAGAGTGGCAACACGAGCCTACACTGTTTGCATTGTAGACTGAGGCTCCAACTCCAGAATTGTTAGAAACTGTAATCTATCTTAGCGTTTTATCCCTCCAGCTAGGAGTTGGACCAGACGCCAGAGGGCTGTCTTTCTACCCAGATGTAATTCAGCTTCAATTTGATACCCTCCTGCGAGAGGTACTGTGTTGATGTTATTTTTCATAATGGTTCGAAAAATCTCAATAAACATAACTTTGAAAAAAATAAAAAAAAGAAAGATTGTTCTTTTCTTTCTGTGCTGCAGAACGACACCTAGCGAGGTCAGGGTAAGTCTTGATCATGCTTTCTACTTTATATGTACTTTGTTTTTCCTTACTGGACTTGCTTGAGCAGTCTTGTCATGTAGGGGACCACACCGTTGTGCACAGCGGGCGTTAATCCTGGTTTTCGGGCTGCAATGCCAAGTGTTCTTTAGCCTTTGGTTTCCCCGCAGGCAGCTTCGCTTTGAAGGGGCACAGCTTCCTGTGGATACAGCATCTCCTTGCTGTAAGGCACTTTGCCTCGGGAGCCTGGCTACAAGTTGGGGCAAGTTTTGTGGCTCCCAGGTGCTTCCTGCTTCTCGGCGGCTCCCGCGTGGTCTTGGGAGTCGCAGGAGCTGGATCCCTTTGATACGGGTACGATGCAAGCGACGCCCATGTTGTTTTTTGCACAATGGAGTCTGCCTCATGCAGCACTGCTGGAGTGCCTGCTATGGAGGCATTCTGCCTCAAGAATACTGGGGCAGTTGGAGGCTGCATTCAAACCCAGGGAGACGCCCATTGAGGTGTCATTTTTATTTTTTATTAACTTGTTTTTGCAGTCTGCTATAGCTTCCGTGTGTTCCATGTTTTTATGATTTTATTTCTCCCACCACTCCTACGCTGGGCGTTTTGGTGTGGCGGCTATTGTTTTTGTGCACATTTTCCGGCCATCTCTAGAGGCTGGGGTTGTGCTTCTATCACCGCCGCACCTCCGCTGACCGATTTGGTGCGACGGGTGCCAATTGTTTATTGTGTTGTGTACATCTAGCGCAATGTGTGGGGCACACGTTCACCCGTGGGCGTCTTGGCGCTGGGTGAAGGATGTTTACTATTGCTCAACTTGTCACCCTTGGGTGGATGTGGAGCTGGGTGGACCCAACAGGATATGGTACAGTGCCCGTAAGGTCAAGCACTGGCCTCTGCGGTGGACACATTGGCCCACTGAGCCACCAGACCTGGTCTTTCCTGCGCTGGGAGTAGCGGCAGATGCTACTGACTGGCAGCTAAGCTGCTGACATTGAACCCAGGGATCTGGGTTTGAGTCAACACTGTTGACGGTTGCGTATTCTAGGCCTTTAGCGCGAACACATTTTACATGTAATGTAATTATTAAAAGCATTCTCAAAGGCCTGCTTTAGCGGCCACTGTTGAGGCACGCCGCAGCTCCCACACTGAGCAACAGGGTGCGACAACAGGGATTCTCTGACTGCGCGGCCTACTCTCATATAGGAAAGCAAGACCCAAGACCCATGACCCACTGAGCTGGACCGACCACAGCGCCATTATCTTTGAGCTTAATAACTCAGACAAGGGCCAACTTACCCAATCCAAACAGTCAGCCGGATTATACCAAAATTGGAAACAGGTTAACAATAACCAGCTTAACATTCAGCTCACACGTTCATTAACAAAATCACCGCAACTAGTAGAATATGCCTCTATCCACTTCAATCAATGGCTCACTACAACTGCAAATATGATAGCACCCCTTAAAAAATCTTCTAGCATCAGGACCACTCCTTCAGCCCCCTGGTTCTCTGACACTCTCAGACAAAAAAAAACAAGAGTGCAGAAGACAGGAGAGATGCTGGAGAATTAACTACGAGGAACACGAACTCGTAAAATACAAAATCTTACTTGCGGATTATAAAAAACTGATCATATCTGAAAAAAGTTCCTATTTCTCTAATCAAATTAAGGAGGCAGAAAGCTCCTCCAAAGAGCTCTTTCGGGTGATAACTAAACTGTCTACTCCCGCCGAAAGAAAAGGAAATGATCACTCTCAAGAATTCTGTAATGCACTTGCACAGCACTTTCAAAATAATGTGGAGCAAATCTTCACCACCTTCGACAATGGAGCAAAGTCTGACTCGGACTGCACCAGAAGTTTACAAAATTTGAACGCCCCCACCTTCACAGAATTCAGAGCGGTAACTGTTGATAAGATAATCTCCCATATTTCTAAAATAAAATCGGGCTCTCCCCATGATCCTCTCCCTCCTATGATATTTAAACAAGCCCCGGAGATTCTTGTACTAAGTCTAACCTCCATTTTTAACTCCATGTTCATTGAAGGTGTCTTTCCCTCTATTTGGAAAAGGGCCTCGATTCTACCCCTTCTGAAAAAATCCAACTTAGATGCACTTGACCCAGGCAACTATAGGCCTATCTTGTGCCTCCCAGCTCCAGCCAAATTGGTAGAAAAGGTTATGAACAACCAGCTCACTTCATATCTATATGAACATAACCTGCTGAATGAATCGCTATTCGGATTTAGGGCTGAACACAGCACCGAAACAGCTCTTATAAAGGCCACTGAGGAAATAAGAGCAGCAATGGATGCTGGGGGCGCTGCAGCTCTTGTCCTGCTTGACTTGTCGGCGGCCTTTGACACAGTCGACCACAAAACCTTGCTTAATCATCTGAACTCTCTTGGTATCTCTGGAAAAGCACTGGCATTGGTTTCCTCCTTTCTTACTGATAGGACACAATCAGTGGCCCTGGGTAACTTCACCTCCCCGACCTTCACACTCCCATGTGGAGTCCCACAGGGTTCCTCTTTGAGTCCCACACTTTTCAATGTATATGTCTCTGAGCTTGCACTAGTAATTAGATCTTTTTGGATGGAAATAACATCCTATGCAGATGATACCCAAATTGTGGTATCCATCAGTAAAAATACCCAACCTCCAGTAAAAAGATTTAGGGACTGTATGACAGCAGTCAGCTCATGGATGAGTTTGCACTACCTTAAGCTCAATTCCGGGAAAACTGAGGTGATTCTGTTTGGCAACTTCTCCCCCTCCTGGTCTGAGATCTGATGGCCAGATGACCTGGAAACAGCACCAATCCCAGTCCCCAAAGCAAAAAATTTAGGTGTGATGATAGACCAAAAACTGGACTTTGAAGCCCAAGTCAAGACAGTTACAACATCAAGTTTCTTCATCCTTAAAGCAATCAAGAAAATCCTGCCTATGATTCCAACAGAAAGCAGGAAAACTGTAGTCACATCCTTAATCCTGTCCAAACTCGATTACTGTAAAGGACTATATCTTAGTATACCCATAAAGCAAGTACGAAGGCTCCAGATGATCCAAAATGCGGCTGCAAGACTCCTCCTGGGGATTCCCAAATTTCAGTACGTGGGCAACCACCTCCAGAGTTTGCACTGGTTGCCAATTCAAAGTCGTATCAAATTTAAAACCCTGTGCATCACATACAAGGCACTTCACGGGACCGGTCCACAGTTCCTGAAGCGGTCACTTCATTGGTACTCTCCAAACAGATGCCTCAGATCTCAAGGGGCAAAAGTGATACTTTCTCAAAGAGTCTTTAAATCAAACTGGGGGGGTAGAAGCTTTGCGGTAGGAGCTACAAGGCTCTGGAACTCCCTCCCTCTTACCATCAGAAATCTTCCCTCCTTGACATTGTTCAGGAAGGCCATTAAGACCTGGCTGTTCGTCGAATAGTGTTCCGGCTCGCCTCCACTGGTTCTGCTAGCGCCAAGACACCGTCTAGTATTCGTGCGCTGTATAAATGTTTTAACATAACATAACATGAAGTTAAGGTTTGCCTGACATACGAAAGCCATGGGATTTTGTGCACATGAGCCATGTTCAGGATATCTTTCAAGATTTTCTGGTTCAAACCCACAGTGCCCCTTTTCCATACTGATAACCAAAGAGAGAGAGTGGGGCTAATTTAATAGCATCGGTAATAAATGGCATACTGACTTCGGTGTGTGCATAAAGGTTATTACATGATTGTGGGACTGACAGCAATCTGTTGATAAATTTATCTTCTAAAACTTAGAGTGCTGTCACATCTGTTATACCCCCGATTGCTGCCCCATATGTGTCTGTTGGTAATGTTTTAGCAATGTAGATTTTAGACATTTCTAAAATTGGCTTACAGCCCAATTTTTTGGAAAATCTGAATATCGCAGCGATACTTTGGACCATTAAGTTTGCTCAATTTTGCAATATCTCCTTCCAGTTTTGTTTAAATCTGAAACAATACCTAAAAAATAAAAATGTTGTACTTGATCAATTTTACCCCCTCTAGATGGTAACTCATAGTCTTCTTTTTAACACCACCCATTGCCATAATATAGGTTTTGTCTTTATTTACATGTAGGTCCAGATCGCGCATGAATGCTGTGTAGTGTGTGATAATATTTTGAAGTGCCAGAGGGGTCCTTGCCTATAAAACTGTGTCATCCGCGTATAGAAGGATAGGGAGGCGGGACGTCGAGACTATCGGAGTATCTTTCACTATGTTGATCAGTGCGTCATTTAATTTGTTGGTAAATAGGGCAAACAAGAAAGGAGTCAAAACGCATCCTTGTCTGACACCCCTTTCAATTTCGAATAAATTTGTACATTCGCCTAAACTCCCATAGCGCACCATGGCGGGGGCATACCTATAAAGCTCTCTTATAAAATTTATAATGGCGTTGTCCACTCCCATATCCTTTAAAATTAACCAAAGTTTGTTATGTGCCACGCAATTGAAAGCCTTTGACAAGCCCATGAAAGCTATATATATTTGGCCCTTTTTTACCGTGGTGCACTTTCCTAAAATCAGTGTTAAATTGAGACACTGGTCTATAGTGCCCCGACCCTGTCTGAACCCGTACTGCACTTCCGTGAGGATTTTCTTTCCCTCTGCCCAGACTTCCAATTTATTTAACAGTAACCTGCCCATAAGTTTAGCTGTGCTATCAAGCAAAGAAATAGGGCGATAGTTGGCAGGCATAGAAGCGTTCCCTTTTTTTATATATCTGGATTATGACAGAGTTTTTCCATGAAGGGAGGGGACCATTCTTCGCTATTTCATTAAAAACCACAGTTAAATGGGGGGACCAAAAAGTGATATCTGCAAGAAAGATTTCCTGGAAATGCCTTACCCAAGTGTCTTCGTCAATGTGTACCTCTAAGGAGGGCCCGCCACTATCTTTCAAGAAAGGCGCGTTAATTACCTTCCAAAAGGCGGTGCTATCTCGGAGGGCTGAGGCTTACTTTAAATTATCCCAGGCTTTGAATTTAAGCTGCCTCAATCTGCTTTCTCTTACTCGTTTATAGATTTTCCTCAGCTCACAAACATGCTCTTTATCTCTGGGTAATGTTTTGAAGGCCTTACACAAGTTTGCAGAAGCCAGGGAGCAATTCTGATCGAACCACCTGTGCGGAGTACTATCTTTAACGTGTGTCGGGCGAATCAGCTGTAGTTTTAGGTAATTTAATAGCTTACTAAACGCATTTGTTACCTCAACTTGATTTGCAGAAGTATCCAAGCAGGTTTTAATGTCCTGGTTTACCAAAATGAAACTTGTAAAAAGAGTGGCCACATCAACCTTGTCCTACTTTAAAGTGAAACTATTATTTCTAGCAAGGGTTGGTTTTGATACTTTAGTACCATTGCGATTTATCGAATCCTGCCATAATAAGGCACAAGAAAGCATGGTGTGGTCGCTATATTCAGTGAAATATGTCTGAAGATTGGTTAACCTTAAACTAAGGATATCAGAGGAGATAATGAAATCTATCGTGGATGAGTATTCAGCTCTATAAAAAGTAGGGGAAAATTTCCCCGTCTGTGGATCTAGTTCATTGAGTGTTTTGAGTTTCCACTTCATTAAAATACTATTTAAAACATTCCCTTGAACGTCATGGTAAAAATGGGGAATAGGGACACCCCTTTGGTCTATGATCCCACATAGATCCTCAGAGTCCCGGGAACATATCTTCATATTAAAATCACCCATCCAGATGAGTTGTATAGGCTGAGGATGGGACTCTGCTAGGTCCTCTATTAAGTTATCTAAGAGCAGGGCTGCCATCTCAGGGTTTTGAAAGTTATTATTGTAGTAATTCACTAGTAATAGGTCCCATATTTCTTTCCCTTTAATAACCAGGATATGAAAGTAAGGTGAAGTATTTATAAATCTTAAAACCTTGAAAGTGACCACGTTAGAAATCAATGTAAGTAAACCTCCCTTGGGCCTGCCCCCTAAAGAGGGCAAGGCTGCAGTTTGGAAAGACAGATATCCACTGATAAAAATAGGTGCGATCTCCCAGGTTTCTTGTATACTAATAATCTGAAAATCGGCCAGGGTAGAAGGGAGTAAACTAAGTTGTGTGCTCCCAAAGTATAGACATTCGTGACCTCATTGGAAAGGCCTAGGATATGTGGGTCCACAAAGCTCAGGTGTTCTGTTTCCCCCTGTGATGACCGTATAGCGCCGTTTGTCTCAACCCCTTCACGCACTATTCGAGATAATATCTTGGGACTCTGATTTATAACCTCATGTCAGTCGCAAGAATCCAACCCTGAGAGTGGAGCGAACATGTTAGATGTACCCAGATACATGTGGTTGTTCAGTAAAGGCCTGATACCATTTGTGTAGGGATTAGATGCTGTAACTAGAGCCTTTTCGTGGTGAATGATCTGCGCTTTGTAGAAAAAACCCAGGGGTACCGGAAAGATCTTTGTTGCTAATGTAGGGGCTGATATGGGCTGAGAAAGTAAGTCACTTACAAGCTGTGGACAATCAAAGTTAAATACAACACAATCACCTTCATATTTCTTTGGTGCTAAACCAACCCACAGGATTCTTTGCGCCATTAACAAATGGTTCTGAATTAGGTACCCTGGCCTAGTGTAGTTGCATAACCAGTGTCGCGCTTTGGCCATTAGATGAACAGTGGATTAACTTTGGGAAGGTCTGAGTACTGGAGCATTTATCAAAACAAGGACAAATGGACAGGCCGCAGGTGGCAGGTTAAGGGTTTGGTGCTTGAGTTCCCTATAGTTCTGCGTGGGTACGCTGTGAGTGTGGTTAATGTGGTTAGTGTGAGTATAAGTGATGTCGCCGTAACCCTCCGTTAGCTTGATTGGAACTAGTCTATTCTCAGGTAGAGGACCTTATAGTGTTTGGGGCGGTACAATGCCGCCTGGCTGTATAGTAGGTGCT
Source organism: Calotriton arnoldi (assembly GCA_963921515.1). Lineage (NCBI taxonomy): Eukaryota > Metazoa > Chordata > Amphibia > Caudata > Salamandridae > Calotriton > Calotriton arnoldi. The sequence continues at coordinate 385,866 of CAWUFW010001642.1, read as the reverse complement.
GAGGCAAGACCACTGGGGAACTACCAATCTGAGGATGCGAGGTACAGACAATGGGGGGTCATTAGTAGTTAACAAGAGGTGGTTAATAGAAGAGATTGGCTGAGAAGGAGCTCTGTGAGAGTTTACTAACTCTTGGAGTTTCAGTTCGATGTTGTCTAAACGAAGCAGAATAGGTTTTAGCATTTTAGATAATCTCGCGCAAATGTCCTCAGGAGGGGCTGGCGTCCGCGACAGATCAAAATTGTCCGCACCAATCTCAGCCCTGGTTTAAAATGGTTTTGATTTCCTTGGTTTCTTTGGTTTAGAAGAAGGGGGTTCGGTATAAGGTCCTTTCTTCTTCTTGCCCTTAATGGTCGATGGAAAGGTAGACTTCACTGCACTCGGGTGGTCAGCAGGCAAAGGGGTGTCATTTACGGGTGCAGGTGCAATTGGGAACATGTTACTGCACCCACTAATGCCCTGGCTAGCAATGCTGGCAATGGGCTCATTAGCTGTATCGGTAAGTAAACCTTCGGACCCAACCTGAGCACTGTCCCCCAAAGAAAGTCTACGCTCCGCCATAGCGATCTCCTTAGAAATAGCATTGGACGCTTTGGTTAAGAACGAGTCAGTGGTGGATATAGATAACCCCGGGGTAGATATAGGAATTTGCTTCTTCTTACCCATTGTAATGCCGGTATTGGGCTGCACCGGGCAGGCCAGATATCAAAAGTTAGGGGGGTGGCCCAGCCCAGCCTCTGCCGTGCTCCGATGGGCATGGATGAGCTTGCCCTTGGCAAGGGCTTAGCCCGGGCGTGGCCCGAGTGCGCCCCCGCGCGTGTCCCGCGCCGCGGGTCTGCGCCGCGCTTTTAAGGGCGAATCCAGGAAACAGGAAGCAATGGCAGGGGGAGAAGGGATTTGAAGTCCTATCCCCAGCAGTGCTTGATGGAAGTGCACAGCTCTCCCCCCAGCAGTCAGGCAGGCAAATAAAGATATGTGTTCCTATTGGTCTTTCCCATTCACCCTTCTCCGCTGGATGTTCCTCTTCTCCACTCATCCTCTCCAGCGCTTGGGGTATGGTGCTTGAAGAGGTTGCCCTTGTTGGGTTTGGGTTGTTCACTTGTGGTGGCTCTGTGCATCCAGTTGTCTCGTCAGCCTTCCCCCTCTCTGACGTCTTGCTGTCGTCATTGGTAGTACTTTGACTCTTGGTATGAGGGGAGGGTCTGTCTCCCGTCTCCTGTGCTCCTGCCAGGGCTTTGGACTTTTTGGTGTATGATTTTGTGTTGGGTCTGGCGGTCTCAATTCTTCGCGCGTGGTGGGTTGCCATTCTGGCCTTCGGCAGCTCAGATTTGTCCCCCGTCTCTCCTTTGGTGGCACGCCTCTAATGGAGTTTTTTGCTTCTGTGTTCTTTTTTCCCGCTCTCCGTTCCCCTCCTTGTGATTTTCCTGTGGTGCTTATGGGATGGCCTGGTCCTCCATTTGACCTCTTCATTCAGTTGACCTTTCTGCTACAGTTTTCTTTTTTGTAGCAGTTTCTTCTGGTTGCACGATTGTGGTCTTTGGGTTTTGCTGTCTTCTCCCCCATTTTTAGGTCGAGCCTATACAGCGCTTGCGCTGTTAGGCGATCTGTTGTCTGTTCTGGGGGGGTCTGACTCCTCCCACGTTTTGGATTGGCTTTTTTCCTGCGTCATTTAAAAATGGTAGCCTCCAAATGGCGAATGGTTGGTGCAAGTCCCACCTTTTTTTTTAGAAGTTGACTCCCCTGGAGTATTGCCTCAGGAACGCGCAGCAGCGCTCACGCAGTCCTTACCCACAGCTGTTCCCCCCTGACTATTTCTAGCGCAGCGTGTGTCGTCCTTCCTTCTCATATATCGTGCACTTAACAGTGCCCCTGGGGCACAAGCAGGGACCGACTAGAGTGCTCCTATATCAGTATGCACTCTACAGTCCCCCCCGGGGCACAAGCAGGTATCCACTCCAGTGTGCCTCTGTTGTTGGGAAATCCATGTGCTGTCAGGTTTCCTAGAGACCGGCGTCTTTCAAAAGGACTCGTGCTGAAAATAAGTTGCTTTAAAATAGTGGCCTGCTGGCTCAACCCGATACGCCCTCACGAACAACTGTGGCTTCCGTGCAGGTAGGCACAAGGCGTTCCTCGTGACGTTTTCAGATTGCAGTCACTGAACTTTGAGCTGCTTTTGTGTGAAACACGTAAGCCTTAAACTTAAGGTAGAGAGCGGTATGTTTTTAACAGACCAACGTTATCATTTTTGAAAAGGTGGATAGATCCGAAAAGGGTATTACCAGTATTTGGCGTATCAGAAACAAACCTGAAAAGACTAGTTTTTATTTTAGGGCAAAAAGCAAATAAAAACGAGGGAAGTTGCTAATTTAAGTACTTATTTATCGAGTGTCCCTTTTATTAAAAGATTGCCAGTTTATAGTAAGACAAATATCCATATTTTACTGGGGTTTACGTGAAGAGGTAAAAGATCTAAAAGCCCAAACTGTAGAACCCACTGAAAAGATAGGGGATTCATAGACTTAGTGGTCAAGTTGAATTACCGGCTACTGGAGCGGAAGACAGAGAAAAGGAAGGGAGGAGAACCACGGCTTCTTGTGGTTCGCGAGAAAATAAGGAGTGAAAGCAATAAAAACGATGATCCTACCGAACCCATGCAGATCGGGGGAATACAGGGGGCCCGATTCACAGAACTAACTTAAGACAAAATCCTAAACTTACTACCATTTTGGTATTCACAGAAGGCACTTACTCATTTTGGTATTCACAGAAGACACTTACTCATTTTGGTATTCACAGAAGGCACTTACTCATTGATGAGTAAGTGCCTTCTGTGAATACCAAAATAAGTAAGTTACTCAAAATGAGTAAGTTACTCAAAATGAGTAAGTTACTCATTTTGGTATTCACAAAAGGCACTTACTCATTTTGGTATTCACAGAAGGCACTTACTCATTTTTGTATTCACAGAAGGCACTTACTCATTGATGAGTAAGTGCCTTCTGTGAATATCAAAATGAGTAAGTGCCTTCTGTGAATACCAAAATGAGTAAGTGGCTTCTGTGAATACCAAAATGGAGTAAGTTTAGGATTTTGTCTTAAGTTAGTTCTGTGAATCGGGCCCAGGGTCCGTTATCCAAAGATGAAAAAGATAAGAGACGCAAACAAAACCTGTGCTTGTATTTTGGCAAGAGCGGGAATTTTGTAAAAGAATGTCCGGTTAAGCCCACCAGGTCCAGACAGACCAGACCTTATGTCCTTCCCGCTGTGAACGTAGAAAGAGCAAGAAACAAAGTAACTCGGTAGGCACAGAGGTCAGCTTACTAAGTTCTGCTCCTACAAAGACCTCAAATGCCTTGTCTTGTACATTTCACCATCATGTCGGTATGAAGGTCGTTCGTGGCCAGCGACTGGCCAAACTTGGCAGGTGAATGCTCTCGTCGATTCTGATGCCACGGGCAACTTCATAGATGCTCAATATCTTCTGGATCTAGGTATTCCTACAGTCAGGAAGTTAAAACCAGAAGTGGTCAAAGCCACTGATGGGAAAGATCTGACCTCTGAACTCATCAGATATCAAATAGAAAAAATAAACATGTTGTGTTTGAATGGCCATCACGAAAACATCACGTTTGATGTAATTGATGCCCCACAATTCAGACTTATCCTAGAGATACCTTGGTTAGCTACCCATAACCCGCACATTGATTGGGTGACCAGGGTGATAACGTTGGATTACTCATTTTGCGTATCTACCTGCTATCCAACACAAACCAAAAACTCCATGACATCAATTCAAGCCCATATACTGCCCTTAGTCACAGCAAGCACTGCCTCACAAGACCAAGTACCCCATTAATATGCTGATCTAGCAGACGTCTTTGATAAAAAAGGAGCTAATGCTCTGCCACCACACCGTAGTTTCGACTGTCGAATAGATCTAGTCCCTGGTGCTAAATTACCGTGCAGCCGGATCTACTCTCTCACCGAGAAAGAGAACGATCACCTTTGTTCCTATCTAGATGAATATCTCAAAAATGGGTTCATACGACATTCTAAATCCCCAGTCTCGGGGGCGTGGCCAAGATGGCGGCGGTGCAACAGTGATTCCCTGGAGCTCCGCTCGCCGCGGCCGAACAAAGCATATATTGGGGCACCCCGGGTCCACCAAACCGGCCCAAAAGAACCCTGTACCGTCACCCCAGCGCACCGGAGTCTGGATGGTGCCGCGTTTGCGGTTCCCGTGAGGTGCTGGGTGACGGACTGAGCGATCGGCTGCTGGCGGCATCAGCGCCTCCTCGCTGTCCAGAGGGGAGCGAGACTCTCGAGAGGCTAGCTGGCAGCTACCACGACGCCGCAATACCAGCGTCTCAGCAGGAAAGAGGAGTAGTGGCGCGAGGTGATCGAGCCGCGCTGGAAGGGTGGAGGAGCGGCTGGTGCAACAGAGGTGCCCGGATAAGTTAAGCGAGGCCGCGGACTCTAGAGCGGAGGCCCGGCACAACCAAGTAAGGAAGCCGCGGCGGTGGGAGGTGCGGTAACGGGCCCTCACAGCTTCGGAGAGCCCGGGCCGCGGGATTGCAGGGCCCCGGGCGCTAGAGACTGCCATAGTGAAGGTTCCCCCGGGAGGCCGCACGGGGAAGGTGCCAGGCGCAGTATTCACAGGCGGCCCACGAGACAAATGCCTGAAGCCTGCGCATTTAACCGCGAGAGGAGCAGACTGTGGGCTCAACCCCGACCTGGCACACACCAGCCCCCTCAGGGACAGCTGATCTGGGGCACAGAGGGGGGGCCCCCCTGCATTAAGACGCCCAGGGAATGCCCATGCCGGATTGGTGAAGCAGGACGGGCCGCGTAAGGGCCCTGATTGAGTGGGGAAGCGGCGACCTCCATTCTTAGGTCCCATGGTCTGCAGAAGTGCAGAGGAGAGTGCACAAGCTTGGTGCAGGGGAAGTTATGTTATTAACATTTATAACGCGCACGGCTACTCAAGAGTGTCCCGGCGCGGAAGCCAAATGGTAAGGAGCAAACAGCAAATTAGATGAACAACAAAGTTTTTAGCCATATCCTAAACAGCTTTGGGTCTTGTGTATTGCGCAGCTCGTATGGAAGGGCATTCCAAGCTTCTGCTGCCTTAAAGGATAGGGAGCTGCCCCCCATTCTTGTAAGACAGAAGCGGGGGATCACTGCCAGACGCTGCGTGGCTGAACGCAGTTGTCTTCGTGGCTCGTAGAAGCTAAAACGTTTCCTAAGATAGAGCGGGCCAGATCCGTGAAGGGCTGCATGGGCCAGAGTAAGGGCTTTTAATTTAACTCGTTGAGCCACAGGGAGCCAGTGCAGATCATGTAAATGTTGTTTTATGCTTGACCTTCCCGCGATATTAAGCAAAGCTCTGGCCGCAGCATTTTGTATCACTTGCAATTTTTTCAATTGGTATCCTGGCAAGCCAATGTACAGAGCGTTAGCGTAATCAATACGTGTGAGAATCAGGGCGCGACTGACCATTTCCTTAGCTGCCCTGGGTAACAGGGGTAGGAACTTCCTCAGGGATTTTAGTGTGCCAAAGCACTGTCCTGCTAATTTCCTTATCTGCGTAGCGAAGCGGAGATCTTCGCTAAACCAAATCCCCAGATTTTTGACTGGTTGACCCACAGATTTAGGTAAAGGGTAGTCTGTCGGCCACAGTGTCTCCCTAAACTGCGGCGGGAAGGACCCATACAAAAGAATCTCCGACTTGTCCTCGTTACATTTAAGCTGAGCAGATGCGAGCCATTTAAAAACGGCTGTAAAGCAGTCTTTGGCCCGAGCCGGGTCGGTGTCATTTTCCCTCCAAGTGAAGAGGAGCTGGGTATCATCCGCATAAGCAATGATCTTAGCTCCCAGCTCCTCTGCAAGATAGATCAAAGGGGTGACATATATGTTGAAAAGAAGCGGGCTCAGGGTGGAGCCCTGCAGCACTCCAGTCGTGACTTTTTTAGGGGCCGAGGAGACCGCGTCCACTAGAGTGCAGCTGCAGGAGCGTCTGGGGGGACACGGAGGGGCCGGGAGCCTGTCGGAGCCGGGGGCCCTATTGTCAACAGGAGGCAGCTACGGACACCTGGGCCTGGGAGAACCGGAGGAGATAATAAGAGGAGCCAGGTCAGCAGGACCAGACCTGTGGTGGGACCCATAAGTAGCAAGGCCTATTAGGGCTACCTGATCAACTACACTTGAGTGCTACCATATTCCGCAGCCTTGGAGTGATCTGGGTGTTCCACGGTCAATACAGGTCGCAGCTGCCAAAATGATGTCCACCAGCCCTAAGAAAGAGACCAACATTAAGGATCTCCTGCAGAAACCTGGAGGCAAGCGGTTGGATGGACAAGCCACGGAGTTGCCATCATCTCAGTCCCGGGATGGGGACCTCAGTCACGCTGAACAGGGAAAAGAAGAGCCGATCACGCAGCGCTTCATGGAACAACTGTTCAACTTGCTGCAGGACAACTTTGCGGCATGGCGCCAGGAGGTCTGCACGGATCTGAAACAAGTCAGAACAGATATCACGGAGCTGAGAGACCGTGTGGATACCTTGGAAAGGGCAGGCGACGGTAGAGAGGAAGAACTTCACACGCATACACAGGAATTGATAGACTTGCGAGATCGTAACGAAGAGCTATGCCTACGCCTCGAAGACTTGGAAAATAGATCCCGGTGCTCGAACATACGTATTAAGGGAGTCCCTCTCCGCGCAGATGCAGGGAAACTGGAGGAGTTCGTGACCCGGTTTTTTCGATATGCAGCCCCGGCATTGGGAGATCAAAAGATTGTTTTGGATCGCACGCACAGGGCAGGCCGTCCGGCAAAGAACCCAGGCCAGCCCCAGGACATTCTCACGTGCCTCCACTCCTATCGCCAAAAAGAAATTATTATGGCGGCCACCCGGGACAAGGCGACCATCCAATTTGAGGGCTTGCAGGTGGGCATTTACCAGGATCTCTCCCAGTTAATGCTCCGGCGTCGCAGGGCCCTGCACCCTGTCACCACTTTCCTGCGCGATCATGATATACGCTACAGGTGGGGACATCCTCCCACACAGAGAGACGGACCACTCGTTTGGCGTACAGAGTTGGGCTGGCAGGATTTATCATACCTGCGGGTGTTTTGATGGCTCAGGTGCAATACACGGGTCCTGTACTATAGGAATCTACCGCGTTAAATTATACGACGTAAGAGATATCGTCTGACAGGAACTTTCAGGTTCACTGGATGTATGTACTTGGACACAGTGTAACACACAGAAGCTAGCTTGAATAGAATTTTATATGTGATATTGAAACTCAAAGAGGAATAGGCTCTCATAAGGATACATTTCGATCTTGGGTGAACACATCCATCTTGGCATCAAAGAACTTTTATATTCGTTTGCATTAGAGGGATAATTGAGATATCGTTATCTGTAGCATAAAAGGACGCACACTGATTTTGGAGGAATCCCTGCACTTTAATGTCAACAGAACACCAACACCTGCCATTGTAGGAGGAAACATCTTATATGTTACTCTTCTATTGCCCTGATGAAGTTCCCAGAAAGGGAATGAAACGCGTTGGCTGGAGTTTCTTAATTGGATAAATTTTACTGATTTGAAATAAAGAAATTATTTTTATAATTACTATTTGACTTTTGGACTTATTAAAGCTGTGCACCCCTATTGGATAAGAAAGTATTTCCTTTCAAATTGCTCTTTGTGTGGGACAAAGAAACACATGCAGTGAGGTCCCTTCAAGAGGCGCAGATTGCTCTGGGAGTGGACTTTGTGGCAGGCGAGTCAGAGGACCAACAACAGAGTGCGGACGGAGCCGAGCAAGCAGTGAAACGAAAAGGAGGACGCCGTTTCGGGAAGGTCTCCCACACAAGGCCCTCAGAAAAAGAAAGCCAGAAGGAACGAGCGAAACTTATCAAACAACTGCAGGCCGGAGACAGCGGAGGAGATCAAGCAGCAGAATGAAGTAGCCTCCAGGATGTCTACCAGCTCTCATGAATACGCCGGTTGACGGTGGACCCGGGACGAAGGAACGGAATGGCCGTCGCGGGCGGGCCCGCTCTCCCCCCATTGTAAAACTGCATGGTGCCGCACTGCCTTTGGCCAGATGGACCCACGCGCCAAGGCGCTTTGGATGCCCAAGGCCGGGCAGTTCTTTGGTTGATATCACGTTTCTAAATTTCTCTCTTATTGTCCTTGCCTTCTTTTCCTCTCTCTTTGGCGCAACTCTTCTCCAGCCAGGAACTGAGAATGAATGGGTACCTTACACCAGGGTCTGCTGCGAGGACGCTGGGAGAATAAGTCCAATGCTACACTGGGATCTCCGGCTACATAGTATTCAGGGCCACCCTACAAGTCCTACCAGGTATGAGACCGGGGGGGGGGGGGGGTTCGGGCGAGGGAAGGCTATTTTACCTTGGAGGGGCTAATACATCCAGGGATGGGGGCTTACTACTCCTCACACACCGCGAGGGGAGGGGAGAATATAACTTTGTCCCATAGCTGGAATCCACCCAACTGGAACGATTTAGGCTACACGCTCCACCGGGAGGCCACCAAGCGAAAGGGACTGGAGAATGTAGGGAGGGAATGGTCACCTGACCTGCAGCACACGCGCTTACAAAACCTCCATGGTGCCTCCTAAGTACAGGGCCTTAACTCCCCGGTAAAACGGAAAGCACTCCTGTCATACCTCAAAGAAATTAAATGTGATGTCTGCCTTCTGCAAGAGACCCACCTGAGACGCGCAGATTGGACGCGCCTACGGTCACGCTGGTTTGACCGCCAATTTTTTTCATCCATGCCAGGGAAGAAGGCAGGGGTAGCAGTGCTATTTGCAACACACTTCCCCAGTAAGATACTAGGGGTGCAAACAGACATACCGGGACGAGTCCTGGCACTTTGGGTGGGCATGGCAGGCCACACTTATACACTGGCATCACTTCTAAGCCCAACGAAGGACAGGAGGGGTTCCTTAGGGACGCAATTGGCTAGATTCTGGAGGACTCAGGTGAGAATCTTATTATAGGGGGAGACTATAAGATAGTACAAGACCCTGTTCTTGACAGGACTACGCAATGGGCGGGCCACCTGGGTGCGTTATCGGCATCCATGCAGCATTGGCTGACGGGCGTGGGGCTTGCAGATGCCTGGCGGCGAAGTAACCCCACGGCCCGTGCTTACACCTTCTTTTACGCAGCGCGTCAGTCTTACGCCCAGCTGGATTTCTTTTTAACCACACCACGAGTTACCCTGGGGATATTGGACACCACTATAGGCACAGCATCACTTTCGGACCATGCACCCATTAGCCTTTAATGGCGCCCAGAGGGGTACCATCAGAGACACAGGGTATGGAGACTTAACCATAAATTACTTACGTACGAGGCTAACATTAAAGAGGTTCAAGAGGCCATACACACCTTTTTAGACACCAATGATGATGGTCACAAGCAAATACACTTACTATGGGACACACTGAAGGCGGTCATTCAAGGAGGGTTTCTCGCGATAGCGGCCAGACTGAATAGGGACAGGAGGAAAAAAGTGACCGACTAGAGGGGCAGGTTAAAGAACTGGAGTTGGAGCATCGTAATACGGGAGCAGTTCGGGTGCGCCGCCAGCTTACCACTGCTCGCAAGCAGCTGAAGGCACTGGACCTCGATAGGGCTGAATACTGTCTCCTCCGCTCTAGGCAACGCTTCTATGAGGGGGGAATAAGGTTTGGAAGCTGCTGGCGTGCCAGATACGATCCCAAACACTCCAACGCTATATAGCTGAGATAGAGACTGTACAAGGACACACAGTGCAAGGGGATGACCTAATAGCCCTTGAATTTGAAACCTTCTATACAGCACTACGCTACAACCCCCCCCCCCCAGGCTCTTGCCAAACTACAGCACCTCTTAGTGGACTTTGTCTGGGGTGGGAAGAAAGCTCGCATGGCACGCCAACAAACCTATTTGAAACAGGCGGATGGGGGCCTGGAGCTTCCCCACTTAGCGCGTTACTATCAAGCGGCCCACTTGCGGTACATGGTCGAGTGGTACAGGCCAATGTCCGAGAAGCACTGGTGCTTCATAGATAGGGCAATAGAGGGCATACACATGTGGAAGGTCCCATGGTTGCCCAGACGCTACCGCCCGGCTGGGGTATACATCTCCCCGGTGTTGAGAGCCACAATGACTGCTTGGGACAGGGTTCAGGTGGCACAGGGTCTCTCCACTTCCACATCCCCGTTGACCCCTTTCATAGGCCACCCAGAGTTTCCGCCGGCGTGACATGGGCAAAGCTACCTCACATGGCAGGAGGCCAACTGTAAAAGGGTGGGGGAACTCTTCGATGAGAATGGGAAAATGAATTTTCCCCAGCTGTCAGCGGGATATGGCCTCCCTAAAACAACATATTGGCAATACCTTGCTCTAAGACACTGGGTTACACAACCGAATATTAGTATACACGCAGGGCGTCTCTTAACGAAATTTGAGAAATGGCTGATCACTAGGACCTCAGACAAACGCTTGCTATCAGACATATATGCCTTTTTAATTACACCACACAGTGAAGTAAGACACCAGCACAGCGCAGGTAGGAGACAGAATGCGCACTGGAATTTCCACCAAAAGAATGGCAAGACATCGTACACAGAGCCAGAGCCGCCTCCTGTAGCACGGCGGGCAAGGAGATGTTCCTTAAAATAGCACATTATTGGTACTATACCCCGGACAGGGTGGAGCGTTGGAAACCAAGGGCGGACGCTCAATGCTGGTGCCACTGTGGCCAAACAGACACCTTGACCCACCTGCTGTGGGAATGCCCTAAGATACAGCCCTTTTGGGACGCCGTACTACTTGATATCAACACTACATATGACACCGACCTGCCACGATTCCCAAGTTATATATTACTAGGCCTTCCGAATGCCTTAACATACCCCCTTCGATCATTGCGGGGACGTGCTATTACGCTGGCTTTGGGGGCGGCTAAGCAAGTGCTGCTGGCCAGTTGGGGTGGAGACAACGTCCCAACCTGGTTAGATTGGCTACATAAGTTATGGGAGATGGTGGGAATGGAAAAGATAACGACCAGCATATCACAAAGACTCCCCCGCTTTGATAAAACCTGGAAATCCACATTGGAATTCTTATCCACTGAATTTAACGAGCTTACATGCCCCATGTATCTTCGTGTACTCGGACTTACCAGAGAGTCCCACCCAAGACTCTTTCTCTTTAATTTCTTAATCTATGATGTTCTCCCACCAGCCAGTTGGTTGTAGATGGGGATTTTTGTTCTGGAAATACAATAAACAGATGTTAACCATAAATCCCCATTCTCTTCTCCCCTCTTTTTTTTGTGGCAAAAAAAAAGAGGGTGATCTTCGCGTGTGAATTGACTACCAGGCAGTGAATGATATCACTGTAAAAAAACGGTATACCCTACCATTGATCACCAGTCTATTGTACCAAGTTAAGAATGGAAACATATATACAAAACTGGATTTGCGTGGGGCATACCATCTAGTTAGAGTCTGAGAGGGTGACGAGTGGAAGATGGCATTCCGATCGAAGTTCAGTATGTTTGAGTATCAAGTCATGCCTTTCGGACTCTGCAATGCCCCTGCTGCCTTCCAGTTCTTTATAGACGAGGTTTTGAGGGATTACATCGCCATCTGCTGTATTGTCGACATCAATGACATCTTGATTTTCTCCCAGAACATGACAGAACATATCCAACACGTCCATGCTATTTTGCAACAGTTACACAAAAACCGACTTTATGTGAAACTGGAGAAAAGTTATTTTCATACCACAGAGTTCTTGGATTATATACTGAGTCCTAAAGGGATTAGAATGGATACCAAGAAAGTCGATTCCATTCTACAATGGCTATCCCCAACCTCTGTGAAACAGGTCCAGAGCTTCTTAGGTTTTGCCAACTCCTACAGACGCTTTATAGATAATTTTTCACACACTATAGCACCCATTACTCGCCTCTTATGCAAAAGAACTAAGTTCAGCTGGGGGGCCGAAGCTGAACATGCGTTTGTACAGCTAAAAAGCAAGTTCACTTCTGTTCAAATCCTGGCTCATCCCAACCCAAATCAGCCTTTTGTAGTAGAAGCAGATGCCTCCCAAACAGCCCTAGGTGGAGTGTTATCACAACAAAACATACATACAGGGCAGTTACATCCGGTGGCCTACTATTCCAGAAAATTGCTACCAGCTGAATTCAATCACATCATCACCAATCGGAAGTTGCTGGCTATCAAGGTAGCATTCGAAGAGTCTGTTGGATGCCAAACACCCCGTAACAATATATACGGATCACCGGAATTTGCAGTTCCTTCGTTGCGCAAGGGCTTTGACAGCCAGGCAACTCAGATGGACTCTGTTCTTTAATGATTACGAGTTTATAATCACATATCGCCCTCGAATAGAGAACCTAAAAGCCGATGCCCTTTCCTGACTCGGCGAGAATGATGATATCAAAGGAGAACAGGATCCTCCTACCATTATACCCACACATTGTTTCCAAGGTCCAATCCTTTCTTCTTCTTTTCTTGCTTCCCTCCATGAAGGGATAAACCAAAAACCACCTGAAGAATGGATTGAGAAATCCCCTGAGCTTACATATCATGAGGGACTTTTGTACAAGGACAACAGGTATTACTTACTCTTTGAAGAGCAACAACAACAAGCTATTTTTGCATGCCATGATCACATGTTGGTTAACCACCAAGGACACCATAAAACCTTAGACCATCTACAGAGACACTTCTGGTGGCCTAACATGACCAAAGATATGCTGGAGAATATAGCCAAATGCTCCGTCTCTGCACAGGGGAAAACCTCCCACCAACCCACAGTAGGATTGTTACATCCCATACCTGTACCTCCCCGTCCTTGGCATACAATGTCGATGGATTTTGTAGTAGAATTGCCTAAAACCCAGACAGGGTATACCACTGTACTCATTGTAGTGGACCACTTATCCAAAATGGCTCACTTTGTGCCCCTCAAAAAGCTTCCCTCAGCAACAGAACTGGCTTCTATCTTTATGGAACACATAGTAAGATTACTTGGCATACCTTCCGTTTTAATCACTGATCCGGGCTCTCAGTTTATCTCCCATTTTTGGAATGAACTCTGCACTACATTGGGGATGGAGGTACGTCTCTTATCAGCTTACCACCCACAGACGGATGGTCAGGCAGGATGAACCAATCAAATCATGGAACAATACCTGAGGTGCATATTGCTTACTATGGAAAAAGAATGGTCAGAGATGCTGTGGGCCATGGAATTTGCTGATAACAACACAAAACACACTTCTATAGGCAAGTCTCCTTTTTATTGCCTTCAGGGGCAACAGCCACAGACATTACCATGGGAAACACTAGTGAACAGCCCCATGCCTGCAGTTCAAGAATTTCACACCACGTTACATGAGCTATGGCAACAAGCACGTTTCGAATTAGCAAAAGCTAAAGACGCATACAAGCAGGCTGCTGATAACCATCGTCAGTCTGAACCGGAGTACACAGTAGGAGATAATGTATGGCTATCCATCAGACACCTCAATCTACATGGGCCAAAGAAACTCTTACCACGATATTTGGGGCCATTCACCATAGTGAAAATGATCAATGAGGTGTCCATGAAACTAGAATTGGCCAAAACCATGAAAATACACCCCGTGTTTCACGTATCTCTCCTAAAGAGGGTACAACCTGCAAGCCGGGTCCAAACCCCACCTCTTCCACGTACAATAAATGATCACATCGAATATGAGGTTAGAGCAATACTGGACTCATGTAGAACTAGGGGTAAACTGTTCTATCTTGTGGCCTGGAAGGGGTACGGTCCTGAGGAGCGCTAATGGGAACCCCTTTCCAAAGTCTGTAATGCTCCCCGTTTAGTCCGGGACTTCCATGCCCGTCATCCATTAAAACCCCGTCCTGCTTCCCCCGTACTGGGAGGTCTGTCTTGGGGGGGTACTGTCATGATTCTAGCCCCGGGACACCACACACACCACCGCTCCACCCTTGAAATGCACTGGTATGAATTTATGTGGCGGAAATAAGATAATGTTCTAACTGTTCGCTCACCCAAAATTGGGAGACAAGAAACACTGCCGATCCTGATATGGTCAGCGCCATAGCCTTCTATTTCCAGGTCACGCTGAGTACGGAGCAGATCAGATTTCCTTTTCGGGGTCGCACTGTATTTAAATCTGGATGGTGGAACCAAACGCTGCTTCGTCTCGAGTTCTGAACCCAGAGCCACGTTTGGCCACAGTACTGTTGGAAGTCTCCTCAGCCTACCCGTGAGTACTGCCTGCCACAACCCTAAGCTGCACTTGCTAACCGACACGCAGAAGCGAGGAAGGTACATTTATTCCTGAACCGCGTGGAAAGCGGATGCGAGAGTCATTGTCCGTTGCAAGAGCAGAAGCGCCGAAAATACATTGATTCCTGAACTGCGTGGAAGCGGCTACAGGAATGTCCATTGTTTGGTGCGCCAATGCGCCAAAAGCATATTGAACAAACACCGCGCTGAAGCGCTTATTGTGTACTTCATTTTGTCACCACGCTGGATCGCTTATTGGGTACTTCATTTTGTCACCGCATTGGAGCGCTATTTTGTGTGGTGGTCACCACGCTGGATCGCTTATTTGGGAATTTATTCTTATTGCCGGGAAGTGTAAAAAGGCACAGCTAAAGTCACTGCGCTGGAGCACTGTTGTATTGTTTCTACTGAGATCCTCAGTGATGGTTAACTGAGTGTTATTGAATTATTTCTGGACCAGTTCAAGAAATAAGGTTTATATCCCTACCTCTTATATAGGGAATGCGTGCACGTGTATGTGTTACAAGATATACCTCATACATGTATGTGATTCCCTCTCTCTATCTTTTAGCCCTTTCCACGAAGCAGGCTATCCACCCTTACCAGTTGAATTACACATCATTGTTCTACACTTGTGATTCATTATTTCAGGTAGTTACCGCACCAATGGGTAGGGCAAGCTATGACAGGGCTTTTCCAACTGTTACAGATTAGTGATATTGGCCTTCTTTTCTTTAGGTAACCTTCTTCACACCGATAACAGACATTCCTTTCACCATTTGGCCTTCTGCCCCCGCACCCCAACCTTTCTTCTCGTGTAGGCCTTAGCGTTTCGAGTAAAAGGTAAGGGGCGGTGGAATTGCGACATATCATCTCTGCAAGGTCTCACCGCAAGTCAAGGTAAGAGTTGCAGTGATCTGACAGTGAAGCATAGGATTTTAGTTCACATGTTTTAAGTCAATGCCATAATTAAACAGGCCATGCCCCTTTTAAAGAACCCTCAGCTTTTTCACCCCGCTGAAAGCGCTGTGCTCCACGATAGCCTTTTGGCTACTGCTGTCTGGTTTGCAAGATGTAGACTTGGCTTTTTCAGTGGGTTTACCCCCGGACTTTTTTTTGCTTTTTGACCTCCTGTTTTTGACATATTTTTCGTTGGTTTTAGGATTCTGGGCACTTTACTACTATTACTCAGCGCTAAAGAGCATCTGTTCTCTATGGAAATTGTGCATGATTGCTATTCCAAAATTGGGATATTTGATTTACTAGTAAGTTTCTAGTACAGTGCACTGTGTGCGCCCAGGGCCTGTAAATCAAATGCTATTAGTGGGCTTGCAGCACTGGTTGTGCCACCCACACAAGTAGCCTTTCAAAGGTGTCTCAGACCTGCTGCTGCAGTGTCTGTGCGCAGTGTTTACTGCCATGTCGACTAGGCAAGTGCACCCACTTGCCAGGCCCAAACCTTCCCTGTTCATACATTTAAGGCACCCCTCAGGTAGGCCCACGTACACCCATGAGCAGGCTGCAGTGTATGTGAAAGGTAGAACATGTACTGGTGTGTTTACATGTCCTAATAGTGAAGATTGTGTATTTCGTTTTTCACTATTGAAAGGCTGTCTGCCCAATAGGTTAACATGGGAGCTGCCAGATACAGAGAAGGAGTTTACGCTTCCTGAACTCAGAATTTAAAAAAACATATTTTAGTGAAGATGATTTTTATATTGTGTGTTTGAAAATGGCACTTTTAGAAAGTGGGCATTTTCTTGCTTAACCATCCTACATGCCTCTGCCATTTGTGTATTCACCATCTGGGTTTGGAGTGGTAGGAGCTGGGGATGCGCATTCACACTAGACAGACACACAGGGGGATTGAGGTGTGTCTTGCCTTTCCAGGGTGACTCACAGCCAGGCTGAATAGACCTGGTTGCATTTAGAGTAGTGGGAGGAGTTGTCACTTGTACCTAAATGGACTGTGGCTGCCTTCCACCAAGCTGTCTCCACCTCCTGTAGTGAACCTGGCCTGCGCCAGGCAGAACTGGTTTAGCTGTGCCAGAAGAACTTTGTTTGTACCAACTTCAAAGGAAAATATGGTATAAATATTGGGGCCCTGCTCCCAGAACTTTATATTACTGCTGGACTAAGGAAGCTGCCAGGAAGAAGAGCTGGAAAAGCTGCCAGGAGGAGTACTGCCCCTTTGCTGTTGTTGCTTTGTTGGGTTGTCCTGCAGTTGCTGCCTCTGTCTTGGGCAGGAAAAGGACTGGACTGTTCTTTCTGCACACTAGGTATCTCCAAGAGCTTGATGTAGAGTTTGCCTCCTGTTGGAAGTTTCAGGGAAATTAAAGACTTCAACATCTTCTGGGTAACGGCTTCTGAAACTGGATGTTTCAGCTGCCACAGAGGAGAAAGGTAACCTGACATTGTCAACGACGCCGCTGCCGGCTCCGTGACTTGAAGGCACAGCAGAGGGCATTAATTTATATTTCCAAGCAATCTGATATCACTTTATAGAAGCTCACTTCATACACATTAAGTAATGTTAGCCCCCAAAATGATTCTAACTGCAAAGATGCAGGGCTTCTGCTGAACATTTTATCTATATGGTCTAGACATGTTTTGGCCTCTGGGCACTGAAGAGATGGTTGTGGTCACGGGGTTTCAGATTACTACAAGCCCAAAATTGTCAGGTGGGCATGTTAAACTGTAATTGGGGCAAAATCTATTTGTAATTTTCCCTTTCTCATTGGATGGATTGATATGAAGGCTTCCCTCTAGCTGCAGGTCCAGAATGACGGATTTGCTGGTGCACAACGGATGTGAGGACTGTTCGCGTGGCCGTATGCACAAGGCATAGCTGCCTAAGGACATTTGGAAAGATGCTTTGATCTACCTGTCACACACTGATGAAAATTCTGACTATACTGATGATTCGAGCTGGATGAATATACTACCTAGGTTGTCATATTTGCACTTTTTCTGATCATCCCTGTCGATGGGAAGGTGTATTTCTTTTCCTCCATTTGACTGTCGCCTTTCTTCATGGACTGCTCCGAACCGCTTGACTAATGACATCGTTTGTGTAATATTAACACAACTGAATATTGATGTATATTGATAAATATTTCTCAACCCTTGTTTATATTATATGGTTTTATTGGCACAATAAATTTTAAAAAATTATATTGTAAAAACATCGAATCCTTCTAAAAACAGATTCCATTGGGTGGGCTCCAAACATCAATTGGCAACAACAGATACTGCCAGTATGGTGAGTCTAGTTAAAGTAAGTATATGGGTGTGTAGTGTATGTATGTATGTATGTATATATATATATATATATATGTATGTATATATATATATATATGTATGTATATATATATATATATATATATATATATGCCAAAACAAACTTCTGTAATTCCAGAAAACGGCACGGACACCTTGGAAAGTTGCAGCAAATATCTTTAATGACTGAACAAGCAACGCGTTTCAGCTTTCGCCTTGATCACGCTAAAGGCCAAGCAGTAATCCACACCAATTTAACCAGTGCTATACAACATAGAAATGGGACTTAAGGTGACACCAATAGTGAACAACGTCTGTGTTAAAAGACGGCGGTCATCTTAACACTATAAATATGCATATTAAATACATCACGTCAGCTGAACAGTTGATTAAACTTATATACTAACACAGACCATGGCAACTAAATAACCTGGTAACACAAATTCATACATGCATCAAGTGTGTTTTCCGTGATGACATGAGTAATACATCACTAAATCAAATGTAATATAAAATTATAATTACAAAATGGTTTTGTGGCAACAGTCATCACAGAATTAAAAATACCTGTACCATGTCCAGCTTGACAAAACGCCCCAGTATCTCAATTAACACCGACCAATATACATTAATGTAAGCAACTGTATGACCACGTTTTAACAGTGAATACATGCAGCAAATATAATATTTCACAGTCGGTGATCCCAGGGCCGGAGAAGTCAACAGATAATTCTGCCCAAGTGGGCATATGATTCATTACATGTTGTATCGGTGATAAGTAAGTGGCCTGATTTAAAACATGTGCCCAATACCTAAAAATGTGAAAAAATACATAAAGTTAAAATACGAAAATGAAAAGCAGAAGAATCACAGCGAATCCAAATACATAGTAACATTGCACATCAGATATTAATTGTGTAGGTGTACTGATAGTTCCTCACTTGAGTTTAACCCCAAAGGAGTCATAGTTTCCAAGTCAATGATATATCTCGACTCTAATTGGCGTAGTGAGAGTTGTCTGTTCCCTCCTCGTACATTATCAGGAACAGCATCAATGACAACCATTCTGAGAAGTTTCTCATCTTGAAAGTGTTGATCAAAGAAATGTCTTGCTACAGGGTATTGTTTGTTATTATGACGGATGGCCCTGATATGTTCAAGCACACGTTTTTTAGCACGATGGATAGTGCTTCCTATGTAAGCCTTGTTACAAAGGCAAATAAGCGCATATACACAGTAAACAGTGTTGCACGTAAGGGCCTTCTTGATCACAAATTCCCTTCTACTGCTAGATATCAAAAGCGTAGCGCAGTCGATGCTGTTACTGCAAGCTTTGCAGTTAATACAGCATCGAAAGCCCGGACGGCTACCGGTAGTGGATCTGATGTTATGGGTCACAAGGTTAGGACTGAGTTCATCTCTCAATGATCGATTTCTTTGAAAGGTAATTTGAGGGTGGCTGTTAAGATGTTTCTGAAGACTGATGTCAGTTAACAATTCATGCCAGTGTTTTCTCAGTATCTGGCGGACATCCTGTGCTTGTCCAGAATAGGTCGTGATAAATCTCAGCATGTCTGACTTAGTTTGTCGTTTAACTGGATGTAATAGCTGATTACGAGTTACATCGTCTACTCTATTGCATGCTTCAGATATAGTTCTGCGGCTGTAGCCTCTCTCCCTGAAGCGCTGGGACATGATTTCTTTCTCTTTCAGGTAACTACTTTCAGAATTGCAATTGCGCTTGGCGCACAACAGCTCGCCATAGGGGATGCTATAGACCAACTTACGAGGATGGGAGCTCGAAGCACTCAGGATACTATTCCCGGTTGTAGTCTTGCGAAACAATTGTGTCTGTATAGTGCAATCTGAGATTTCAACCAAAACATCCAAGAACTCTATTCTAGTTTTGCTGATGTGTTCTGTAAAAACAAGATTGTAACTGTTGTCATTGAGTTTTTTGACAAAAACCTTGGCTGAGTCAATATCTCCATTCCAAATTAAAAAGATGTCATCTATATAACGCAGCCACAGGACACATTGATCGAATTCAGCCATCTGTGAGGCTACCTGCTCCTCCCACCAGCCCATGACCAAATTGGCATAGCTGGGGGCGAAGCAGGTGCCCATAGCTGTGCCCTGTGACTGCCGGTAGATGACATCGTCAAACAGAAAAAAGTTGTTGGTTAAACAAAACTCAATCATAGCAAGTATCATTTCAGAGTGTGAGAATAAGGAGATGGAACGAGTTTTGAGATAATGCCTAATAGCTTGCAGACCAAAATGATGTTGAATACAGGTATACAAGCTACACACATCCAGGGTAACCAAAGTATAATTTGGGTCCCAAAAGATCCCATCAATGACAGTCAAGAAGTGTGTAGTGTCTCTTAAGTAAGCTGGTAAACTAACCACAAAAGGTCGTAAATAGTGGTCAATAAACCGGGATTTATTTTCAAGTAATGACCCCATAGAGGAGACAATAGGCCTCCCCGGGGGGTTAACCGGATCCTTGTGAAGTTTTGGAAGTAGATAGAGTATGGGGATCTTAGGATAGGGACATTTGAGAAAATTATATTCCTCCCACTCCAATAATCCCTGCTCTCTCCACTCAATCAACAACTCACCATATTTCACATTAGATTTGGCTATGGCACTTCTATCAGCGATACAATAGCATGTTACATCAGTCAACTGTCTAAGGCCTTCAGCCAAATAAGCCTGTTTGTCTAACACCACAACATTGCCACCTTTATCAGACTGGCGAATAACGATGGTATTATCAGATTTTAAGTTTTCTAGTGCCAATGTCTGATCCAATCTAAGATTTTTCATACAAAAGGGTTTTTTTTTATGCCGAATTTTCTTTAGATCACCCAGAACACCTCTTTCAAAAACCTCTATGGCGTCACATTCGATATGAGGTAGAAATACCGACTTAGGTTTAAAACCACTACCTGGATTAACATTCACATCAATATCAAACTCCTGTAGATTAGAGATCACATCATCATTACACATCGCTTGATCACACTGGGATGCCAAGGCACTTAAAACTTCAATATCATCAATATTAAGATTGCTCATAGGTGCACTTTCTAATGCTGGAATAGCTGTCTTATGCTTGGTGTCAAACCATTTTTTAAATTTCAACTTGTGTGAAAAATAAAACAAAATCAATCCTAGTTTGAGCAAAATTAAGATTCATAGTAGGGCAAAAGGACAAACCTAGTCCAAGGAGTTCGGTTTCTTCTGCCGAGAGCGTCCGCTGGGAAATATTGACAACAGTCATGATTGCGCCTTTTTGCCCCTTGTCAACATTCCCACAGAGGTTGTAGCATCTTTTTTTGCTCCTTTGTTTGGCCTGTTTATTCCTCTTATTCTTCCTCTGCCGCCTCGTCCTCTCCCTCTCTGAGCACCCTGCTCTTGCAAATGTTCTGTCCGTCCCTGGTTCATCATTTGGAATTGGAGTAAAAAATTACTAGATTTTTTCTGCTGGATTTGATTATCTGTAGAGTAAACTGCCGATGTAGATGCATCAGAAAGACTTCCATCCGACACATCACTCTCGGAGATTTCAACATTTGCTGGTACTGTAGTAGAATTAATCAAGCTACTTCCATCTTTGTCAAACAGATGATCGTATTTTCTGTGAAAAGTTAGAGTCCGACCGGATTGATAGTCCTTGTAATCTCTTAGAAATTTACGTTGCTTTTTGGCCGTGATCTCTTCCTCTAATTTATCCATTCGAATAGAAAGATTTTTCATGAAGTCTTCAATTAGATCTTTAGCAACTAATTTCTCCAATTCAACGAGCACAAGATCAATTTCTGCCAATAATTTGCTGCGATCTTTAAGGGCGTATTTAACCAGAATCCGCATCATTGTGGTGGAACAGGCATTTGAGTTGTTGGACCATTCGTCCAACATTTCAGGATCAGGGTCCTCATATGTGGGTATGGTGAAGATACGTAAGCCCCGAGGTACACGTGCCACATCAATGTACCTCTGTAAAGACTCGGCTTCCCACCACTTGGCAAGTTCCTTTCTGTGTAACATCTCCAGTTGATTAAATAACGACTGAGTTTTAATCTCATCAGTGATGGTCTTGGATGCATTGATTGCGTCACCACTTCCACCCACTGGTGCAAAGAATAGTTTGTTCGCTGTGTTTTTCCGCTTTGCCTCCAAAGCTGCAGCCATTGTAGTACACAACAACTCCCACAACAACTTCCAATGCCACCTTCAAGACCCGTCGGTCTTGTACTTACAGTGGCTCCCTTCCCGCTCAGACAAGTTCGTAAACAAAGCGGCAAAACCAAAGCCCGGACCGGAGTGAACCCGTGCTCGGACAGACACCGCGTCAACCGACGCAGGTAACTGCCCTGCCGAAACGGGTAGAGACGCTCCTCCCAGGCCCGGAAATCACTGCGTTCCAAAGTTAATGTTGTTATACGTCAGCCGGCATCTCTCACCGCAAATCAGTCTCCAAATGCGGCGGTCGAAAGATTTCCCAAATCCTTGCTATAAAACTGGATTCATAGATGTCCTGGCGACTCGGTCCGCTACGAGGTCAGCTTCACTTCCAATAAACAATAAACAGAACCCGGTAAGGGTAGAAGCTGTCAGTCAGGGCGGTCCATGCTCGTTAAACGACAAACTGAGTCAGACATGCTGAGATTTATCACGACCTATTCTGGACAAGCACAGGATGTCCGCCAGATACTGAGAAAACACTGGCATGTATTGTTAACTGACATCAGTCTTCAGAAACATCTTAACAGCCACCCTCAAATTACCTTTCAAAGAAATCGATCATTGAGAGATGAACTCAGTCCTAACCTTGTGACCCATAACATCAGATCCACTACCGGTAGCTGTCCGGGCTTTCGATGCTGTAATAACTGCAAAGCTTGCAGTAACAGCATCGACTGCGCTACGCTTTTGATATCTAGCAGTAGAAGGGAATTTGTGATCAAGAAGGCCCTTACGTGCAACACTGTTTACTGTGTATATGCGCTTATTTGCCCTTGTAACAAGGCTTACATAGGAAGCACTATCCATCGTGCTAAAAAACGTGTGCTTGAACATATCAGGGCCATCCGTCATAATAAAAAATAATACCCTGTAGCAAGACATTTCTTTGATCAACACTTTCAAGATGAGAAACTTCTCAGAATGGTTGTCATTGATGCTGTTCCTGATAATGTACGAGGAGGGAACAGACAACTCTCACTACACCAATTAGAGTTGAGATATATCATTGACTTGGAAACTATGACTCCTTTGGGGTTAAACTTAAGTGAGGAACTATCAGTACACCTACACAATTAATATCTTATGTGCAATGTTACTATGTATTTGGATTCGCTGTGATTCTTCTACTTTTCATTTTCGTATTTTAACTTTATGTATTTTTTCAAATTTTTAGGTATTGGGTACATGTTTTAAATCAGGCCACTTACTTATCACCGATACAACATGTAATGAATCATATGCCCACTTGGGCAGAATTATCTGTTGACTTCTCCGGCCCTGGGATCAACGACTGTGAAATTATTATATTTGCTGCATGTATTCACTGTTAAAACTTGGTCATACAGTTGCTTACATTAATGTATATTGGTCGGTGTTAATTGAGATACTGGGGCGTTTTGTCAAGCTGGACATGGTACAGGTATTTTTAATTCTGTGATGACTGTTGCCACAAAACCATTTTGTAATTATAATTTTATATTATATTTGATTTAGTGAGGTATTACTCATGTCATCACGGAAAACACACTTGATGCATGTATGAATTTGTGTTACCAGGTTATTTAGTTGCCATGGTCTGTGTTAGTATATAAGTTTAATCAACTGTTCAGCTGACGTGATGTATTTAATATGCATATTTATAGTGTTAAGATGGCCACCGTTTTTTAACACAGACGTTGTTCACTATAGGTGTCACCTTAAGTCCCTTTTCTATGTTGTATAGCACTGGTTAAATTGGTGTGGATTACTGCTTAGCCTTTAGCGTGATCAAGGGGAAAGCTGAAACGCGTTGCTTGTGCAGTCATTAAAGATATTTGCTGCAACTTTCCAAGGTGTCCGTGCCGTTTTCTGGGATTACAGAAGTTTGTTTTGGCATATTGCGGGGTTTCCGGTACCCCGAGCATGGACCGCCCTGACTGATAACTTCTACCCTTACCGGGTTCTGTTTATATATATATATATATATATCATCCAGTGAGTGTGTTTCGTAAAAGTTTCTGAGACTTAAAGATATATACTAAGCTACTGTATGAGTTAAATTACTATTGTTTCTGTACAACTAATGAATGATACTATTTCTAATATTTGTCACCTGAGTGGCTGTGTGACTCCCTGAATCTGTGTGTGAGTGGCTGACTGAGTGGCTGTATGGGTGTGTGAGTGACTATGGGTGGGTGAGTATCTATATGTGTGGCTGCATGGGTGGGTGAGTGGCTGCATGAGTGTCTATGAGTGGGTATGTGAATGCTGTATGGGTGACTGAGTGGCTGTGTGAATGGCTCTATGTGTGAGTGACTCGGTGTGTAAGTGGGTGTATGGGTAAGTGGCTGTTTGAGTGGGTGTATGGGTACGTGAGTGGGTGAGCGAGTGGCTGTATTGCACAGTAAGTGCTTGTGATAGTGGCAGTATAGGTGAGTGAGTGGTCATTTGAGTGATTGGATGTGTGAATGGGTATGTGAGTGGTTGTGTGGGTGAGTAAATGAGTAAGTGTGAGAGACTGTATGGGTGAGTGGTAGCTCCGTTACTAGCTGCATGGGTGAGTGGCTGTATGGGTGTGTGAGTGGGTCTATAACTAAGTAGCTGTACGGGTGAGTGAGTGGTTGAATGGGTGAGTGAGTGGGTGTGTGAGTAGCTCTATGAGTGAGTGGACTGTATGGGTGAGTGGTAGCTCCGTTACTAGCTGCATGGGTGAGTGGTTGTATGGGTCTGTGAATGGGTATATGAATGGTTCTGTGGGTGTGTGAGTGGGTATATGAGAGGCTGTACATTGACGTTATTTGTGGGTAATCAGGGGTCACAGAAGGAACCTTTCGTTTGCTCCCTGCTACTCCTGGCACTTCCTTTGTGACCCCTGGTCTCAGAGTGTTATATTCCCGAGTTAGACCCATGTTTTAAGCAGCATTTTTCTTACATTGGCCTCACAAATAACATTTTCAGCTGTGTCCTTTCGCACATATTTTCATGCACGATAATGTGGGATTAGTGTCTCTGAAACTAAACTTGTTTGTACATTTGGCTCCGCACAACATTATCACAAAGCCCTGAACATCATGTACAAGGACTTGTATCGCACTACGTACAAATGTCATCACTATCTTCATCCACGGGGCGACTGGTAATCTACATATCCATAACATCACTAATCTATGCACTCATCGCAAGGCTGCTTTTTATTAGAAAAGATGAGCATCCCGATAGATTAGTAGAGGCGGCACTTCCACAAGACACCGAGGTCATTGCATGCTGAGAAATCACCATGCAGCAGTCTGACATCTCGTACGGGGGTGTCCAGGTTGTGACCAAGACGGGGTCCTTCGCTGTATCCCATCAGGTAATGGCGTTGAATCGTCCCTTAGGGAGATTCTTGGCTTAACACCTACACACACCCTAGGTACACTTAGATTAGGGTCCGCATCGTAGGAGTACGCTTGATTTTTGCCTTGTTTTATATGCCTGAATATATATATAGTTTTAGCACCATGGTAGAACTCTACCTACTATTTACGCTTTTGGTGCTTGTAATCACGTTTATCTGCTAATGTCTACTAATCACTGCAGCACATGTATTTTACTCAAGAATAACATTGGTTCAATTATTATTATTGAAAACGACCTACTGTGTCAATCAATCAATCAGTGGTTGGTAAAGAGCAGCTACTCACCCGCGAGGGTCTCAAGTCGCTGGGGGGGGGCGGGGGCGGCTCTGTTCAGTGCTGGGGTCATCCGAAGAGCCAGGTCTTGAGGTCCTTTTGGAGCAATGTGGGAACTAGGTCGTTCCAGGCCCTGGCTGCGAGGTAGGAGAAGGACTTTCTGTGTATTCTCTGTATATTTCTCTGAGAATAAGTGAGCACGAGTGACTGAGCGAAACATTCTATACTGTTTCCACTATCCCTGAGGGGATAGGGTTGTCATGTTCAGTGGTTGCCAGAAACTGTTCGCTACCTGGTGAGTTAGGGGGGCTTTTGGTGGCACTGTGAGCTAGCTGGTCTATAGGCCAACATATCTTGCGGGGGTGTACGGAATCAGTCTACACACCAAGCCCTTAGTTTCTGTTGTCCAAACAATGTGCAGGTCCTACGGATTGGTAGGAACTACACAACATGGCGCCACCAACGTTGGTTAGGCTCTTATTTAACGGTCAATCTGAGTAGTTAAGTCGTGCTTTCTCAGAAACCCCCTCTATGGGTGACTGGCTCAATGTTTGAGTGGCTGTATGGGTGTATGAGTGGATATGTTAATGGCTGTATTAGTGAGTGAGTGTGTGTATGAAAGGCTGTGTGGGTGAGTGAGTGGATGTGTGTGCTGACCTATGAATCAGTGAGTAGCTGTGTATGTACTGGTATGGGTGTGTGAATGGGTTAGAGAATGGTAGTGTGGAAGTTGGAGTGGGTGTATGAAAGGTTATATGGGGGTGTGAGTGGGTACATCAGAGATTCTGTGTTTTTGACGTCATTTGAGATGTCATGAGTGATGTCATCAGTGATGTCACGAACCATATCATGAGTGATGTAATATGTGAGGTCATAAGCAGTGCATTGTGTGGGTGTGAGTTATAGTTAGCTCAGCTAACTATAACGGATGAATTTCACTGGTTTTGTATGAGCAAAATCTGACCCTAACTATAACGTCCCTGTAACCTTTAGTTTTTTTGTGTGACTTTCTAAGGTTTTTTAAAATTCGATTTGCTAACTATAAAGTCCCTGTAACCTTTGGTTTTTTCAGTGAATTTCTAAGGTTTTGTAAATGCTTATTCCTAACTATTACATCCCTGTAACATTTGTTTATTTTCAGTGAATTTCCAAGGTTTTTTAACTAGCAGTCACGTTTGCAAAATGTGGTGGAGAAAGGGGGCTGGGCCTCCGACCAGCTCTTAGGAATCCTGCTGTGTAGGACTTACAGGAGGTATCAGGAGGGCTTCTTGGCCCCCAAGGTCCCTTAGGAATAAAGGGGGCTTCATGCCCAAACCAGTAGTGCACCATGAGCTACTTTTGCAGAGTGGTGGAGAAAAGGGGCTTGGCCTCCAAAGACCTCTTAGCAAACCTGCTGTGTGGACTTACTGGAGATAACAGGAGGGGTAGTTGGCCCCCAAGGACATCCTTGGGGACCTCACCCTCCACCAGCAGTGCACCAAGAGGTGCGTTTGCAGAGAGGTGGAGAAAGGGGGCGTGGCCTCCGACTACCTCTCAGCAATACTGCTGTGTGGGGCTTACTGGAGGTAACAGAAGGTCTTGTTGGCCCCTTAGGACCCTCAGCAGCCAAGGGGACTTAAGCCCCCAACCAGTAGCACACCAGGACGTGCGTTTGCAGAGTAATGGAGAAAGGGGGCGAGTTGCAGGCTTTTTTTGTTGTTGCTGGCTGATTTCGCCCAGAGGACCCCATCCCATCGGGGCCAGGCCTTTTCTTTTGAATTTTCTTTAAAGGGAGGGGGACCAAGCCACCTCCGTCCCGAGCCATTTTTGGCCCCAGGTACCCTATCCCCCAGGGCCAGACCACTTCGTATGGGACCTTGGGGGGGCCTGAAGACCCCCGTGGACCCTGCCAGCTGCCTGCCTCCTGCAGGAGTCAGCATTGCTTTTACACACAGGGAGCTGCTGACATGTAGCTCCCTGTGTGTAAAAGCAAAGTGGTCCACTTTGAGCAAGCTTTCTGGACCAACAGCTACCTTTCTGACAAATTTGGTGTAATTCTGTTCAGCAGTTCGAACTGTAGCCTTGTCTAAAGTTTCCTATGGAAATTAACATGGAGAAAAAGCGTTTTGGGACCCTCCCTTTTGCTCGGCCCCAACTTGAAGAATCACCCGAAATTTTCAAGACAGCAGCTGTAGTGAGAGTCAAACTAGTTTTGACAATTTTGCGAGGATTTGTCAAATGACGCCAAAGTTATTGGCAAATGAAAAAACGCTCTTCCTATGGAAAGTACATCGTAACTATAACTACCTACTGGCAACTGCCAGTAGGTAATATAACAAGGGTTACAGGGACGTTATAGTTAGGCTCAGATTTCACACGCACAAAACCACAGAAATTCAGCAGTTATAGTTACCTGAGCTAGTGATGTCATCAGTGATGTTGCTGACCATGTCATGAGTGATGTAATATGTGAGGTCATAAGCAGTGCATTGCGGAGGCAGAAGTTATAGTTAGCTCCGGTAATTATAACTGCTAACTGGTATATGAGTGGCTGTGTGTGTGTATGAGTGAATGTACGAGAGGTTGTATGGGTGTGTGAGTGATTCTGTGGATGATGTCATCAGTGATGTCATTTGAGATATCAGTGATGTCACTGACCATGTCATGAGTGATATAATATGTGCGTAAGTTATAGTTAGCTCAGGTAACTATAACTGCTGAATTTCACTGGTTTTGTACGAGTGAAATCTGAGCCTAACTATAACGTCCCTGTACCCTTTGTTTTTTTCAGTGAATTTCTAAGTGTTTTTAAATCCTATTTCCTAACTATAATGTCCCTGTAACCTTTGTTTTTTAAGTCAATATATATGTATATATATATATATATATATATATGTCCACCACCAAGCTTACGCGATCAAGTAAGCACGAGCCACACCGATCCAAGGTTTAAAGATGAGATTTATTCCGGGCACAAACGACGCGTTTCGAGCTCAACAGCTCTTGGTCACATGTATATATATATATACACGCACACACACCCAAACACATATATATATATATATATATATGTGTGTCGCACTCCACCTATGCCTCGCCGATTTTGCCAAGAAAGGGAAGCACGGACCCAGCTGTTGCAGTTTCAAAGAGTTTTATTCCGCTCTTACAATGACCTCGGCAACCATGACGCGTTTCGACACTCAAGGTGTCTTGATCACATGACGCGCTATACACAAGGGAGGTACCTTTTAAACCCTTATCTGTGTCAGTTTTTTTCAAATGCTTAAAGTGACAAGTGCATTTAACGTGAAAGGTTTACAATGTACATAAATAACAGACTTTAGGCTGGTTGTTTCGTTTGGAGCTGCATTTGGCTAACTGTATGACAATTAATATTGGTATGTATACCTCATCAAGAATAGCTGAATAGCTCCTGTTCAAATAACAGTTTAAAATACCACATCTTTGTCGTCCAAATAGTATTAGGTCAAACTTCTGGGTAAGACTACTGGATAAAATATTTTCCCAATTTGAGCAAGTAAAAAACAATTAAAAAATATAATTAGATTTATACTGACATTACTATCATTTGAAACGTCCAGGTTTAAATACCAGTTGGTTATCCTAATCTAATTGTTTAGCATTTCAACAACGATGTTATATATTTTCAAATGCTAATGGCTTAAGCTGTAGTTTTACATTCCATTAGTTCTTTTGTAAACCCTGCTATATAAAGTGTCCAGTGCTAGTGCAAATATACATATAAAGTGCTTGAAAATATTCATATGTTTTAAAACATACGACATCTGAAAAAAAACTACAAAAGTATATTATTAGTGTTAAAACCTCCAAAACCAGTGTATGTGCTAAAAAGTGGGATTCGCGGCTAGCTATTTGTAACATGGGTGTTACATCATATAGTTTACAACAATTCAGTTTGCATTATATCATCATTAATATCAATATTTACATGCAGACTCCCAATAAAATAGATTATTATATACATATACACATACACACACACACATATATATATATATATATTCACTGAAAAAAACATGCCCCCCCTTTGTTTATAGATGAAGTCCCAGGGAGGTGGCGGTCCCGGGGCTGGGGGGGTCCCAGAAGCCCCCCATTTATAAAACTATAACCCCCGGAGAGGTTGTTGCCCCCGGGGCAGCGGAGGAGATTGAACGGGCTTCCCCCGCTTTCATTTTTAAAAAAAAAAGAAGCCTAGGGGAGGTGGTGGTCACAGGGGCAATAGTGAGCCCCAGGAGGGGGGGGGCGGCCATGCGCCGCCCCTCCATTATTAAAAAAAATGCCCCTGGACCTGGCCCAACCGGGGGCGGATAATGAACAAAACGCGGGAATCTGCGCTTTGTTTTTTTTTTTTTTTAAATGGTCGTCTGGATCCTGGGATCCCACCAAAAATTTTAAAACAAAAAATGATTCTTTGGGCCCTGAAGGATCCCAGTCTGACCCACCATGAGGCCTTTTCTTCTTTTTTAAATTTATGGGTGGGACTCAGTTCCACCAAGTCCCAAGATGGCTGCCAACACTTCCTGGCTGAAGTGTTGGCAGCCAATCAAATTTCAGTATGGTTTCAGTAGGCTGTTGGGCTCCCAGATATCTATATTTTTCAAACTTAAATATCTCTGAAACTTTTGAATGGATTGACACCAATTCACAAAAAGCACGCTTTCTGGACCAACATCTAGCTTTATTTTGGTGTAATTCCGTTTAGCGGTTCTGGCTGTAGTCGTGTTCAAAAAATGAAAAATCCCCTAGACATAACATGGGGAAAACGTGTTTTGGGACCCCCCCTTTTTTCTCGGCCCACGCTTGAAGGATCACCATGTAACTTTCAACACAGCAGCTAAACCAAAAAGGGGAGGTTTTGTGAAAAGTTTGAGAAGGTTTGTCAAGCGGCGCCAAAGGTGTTGGCAAAACAAAAAAATGCTTTTCCTATGGAAACTTTGGCCCTAACTATAACTACCTACTGATTATCGCCAGTAGTATATGTAGTATATATATTCACAGAAAAAAACATAGGTTTTACAGACGTTATAGTTAGAAATTAGCATTTAAAAAACCTTAGAAATTCACTGAAAAAACCATAGGTTTTAGGGGACAGTTATAGTTAGCTGGACATTTCACTCTTACAAAACCATAGAAATTAAACCGTTATAGTTAGTTCAGCTAACTATAACTCGCGCACCCGCAATGCACTGCTCATGACGTCACATATTACATCATTCATGACATGGTCAGTGACATCACTGATGACATCACTGATGACATCTCAAATGACATCACTGATGACATCAGTGATGAGATCATCCAGTGACTGTGTGTTTCTGTAATTTTTAAATATGTTTTATATATATTCCAAGGTGTATTGAAGAATGAGTGGGTGTATAAGTGTCTGGATGGAGGATTTTGTAGGTGGGTGACTGACTGTAAAGTGAGTGATTAAATGTGTCTTACTGAATGCATGGGTTAGTGACTAAACTGTGTGAATGTCTGTATCAGTCTGTCTGTTGTTGTGCAAGCTGCTGCATGGGTTGGTCAGTAGCTACATGAGTGTCTATATAGGTTATTGATTGCTTGAGTATTTTTGGGGGAGATTGAGTGTGTGTGTGGGTGGGTGGGAGGTGTGTGACTCTGTGCATAGATGTGTGAGTGGTTGATTCACTGGGTGTATGGGTTCAAGAGTGCATGTGGAAACAGCTGTAAGGGTGCATGAGTGTGTGTATCGGTGTGTTGGTGGGTGAATGGATATCTCAGTGGTACATGTCCAAGTAACTACATATATAAAAAGGCAGTGTATGTGAGAGTTGAAGTATATAAAGGACTCTGCGTGATAGTCAGTGATTGTGAGACTAGCTGTATAGATGAGTGTGTACTTGTATCACTGATTATATATGCGTTAGTATCTGTATAAATAAGTGAGGTGGTGTGTGTATAATTGTATAGGTAAGTAAATGGGACTGTGATAAATTCTTAGCATGACTGACTAGGTATGTGAGTAACTGCATGGATGAGTGGCGGTGTGTGATTGTCTGTATAGGTGTATGAGTGCATATGATAGTGTTGTATTGATGAGTGACTGCATGTATGAGTGATTGTATGGATGAATGAGTGGATGTGTGTGTAGACCTAGGAATCAGTGAGTGCGTATGTAGTAACTGGTATTGGTGTGTCAACAATTTAGAAAATGGTAGTCTGTATTTTACAGTGGGTGTATCAAAGGTTATATTAGAGTGTGAGGAGGTGCAACAGATTTTGACGTGGATGAAGTCATCAGTGATGTCATCAGTGATGTCATTTGAGATGTCATCAGTGATGTCATCAGTGATGTCACTGACCATGTCATGATTGATGTAATATGTGACGTCATCAGCAGTGCATTGCGGGTGCGCGAGTTATAGTTAGCTGAACTAATTATAACAGTGGAATTTCTATGGTTTTGTAAGAGTGAAATGTCCAGCTAACTATAACATCCCTGAAACCTATGGTTTTTTCAGTGAATTTCTAATGTTTTTTAAATGCTAATTTCTAACTATAACGTCTGTAAAACCTATGGTTTTTTCAGTGAATTTCAAAGGTTTTATAAATGCTAATTTCTGACTACAATGTCCCTGAAACCTATATTGTTTTTAAGTAAATTTTAAAAAGACTTGCATACTTTTTGTAGTGAAAAACTAACTGTAACAGTAGTCTGTTATAAGTTATAATTTAACAATGTTGTAAACTTAATTAGCACTAATTAACATATAAGTGTGGAAAAAATGTGACGCAGTAGCTATGATACCTGACTTCGAACAACAGCGTTTACAGTTCGATTCCCGGCTCCAGCGGCACGTTAGCCCACCACTATGTCACTGTGGGCAACACCTTGCATAATCTTACCGACGCCCCCGAGCGCCGGCACACCGTTCCGGGGGTAGCTGTACACTTTACAAATGGTGGCATTTTTTTAATTTAAAACCATAGTGATGAGAAATATTAGCACGTATTTTTTTCTTCT
Source organism: Calotriton arnoldi (assembly GCA_963921515.1). NCBI lineage: Eukaryota > Metazoa > Chordata > Amphibia > Caudata > Salamandridae > Calotriton > Calotriton arnoldi. The sequence continues at coordinate 353,309 of CAWUFW010001642.1, read as the reverse complement.
ATTCTGAACGATGTTTTTTTTTATGTCTTCTATTTAGAATTACGAAAATTAATAGATGTTTTTAGTCATGACAATGGAAATGACACGGTTTGCCGGGTAACAGTTTTTAAGCTCTCCAACGTATATACATATTAAGGAGCTTATACGTGTTAGGATCGAAATCGAAACCTTTACCACTTCACATTTTGTAACTTTTCCCAACACGTGCACAAGTTAAACAGTTGAAACGTGAGCACGTGTCAACTGTAAAACGTGACATCTAAATGGGCGGAGCCGCATCTTCCTTCCATATCAATACCGAACCAAAAAGTATATAAACCATACCCGTTGTTCGATTAGTTTTGTTTTTGTGAGTTATTTACGCGTGTCCATTCTGTAATGCAGGTTCCCTTTTCTAGCGTCGGATTCTTCTTTTACGGCAACAAAACATATTCCAGAGTTTGAAGTTGTTTGATTATGGCATAGTAGATATTTATAATATGTAGCTATTTGTCAATATTTAAACATTTGTATTTAGAAAAAAGTGTTATTGGTTGTTTTTGCCATTTATATGTAGCGTCAGCAGCTTGTTTTCAGAAACACACAGAATACAGCAAACATTGTTTCTTTTCTGGCTCCTTTGAGCTCATATAGTGTGACTTTGTATATTATAATATTGACACTGTACCTGACCTCAGAGGTGTTGGTGACCCGTCGGCGCAAAGACTAAAGATTTATGTAACGTCAGCAGCTTCTGGTTCTTACTCTGTTTCCCCCTTGGGATCATATACTGTGAATATGTATATTATAATACTAACAGTCATTGTGATCTCAGAGGAGTTTATGACCCGTCGGCGCGAAGACTAAAGATTTATATGTAACGTCAGCAGCTTCTGGTTCTTACTCTGTTTACCCACTGGGATCATATAGTGAGGGTATGTATTTTGTTATATACACATTTATACTGACCTCTACATTTCTGAATGATATTTTGGTATTTCTATTTTTCTCTGTTGCAGTGTCTATTCACCTTCTCCCTATAGAATATATAGGACCAGTAGTGTATATTATTATACTACTATCCTATATATTCTTAAAAGAGTACGTGATTTGTTAGCGGAGCAGTGAGCGACCTCTAAGCACTACGACAGAACTTTTCGAATTCTACAGAATTGAAATTGTAAAAAATGATAAAGCGTACATTTCTATGTAATATAAAGTCATTTGTGTTTAACTGTTTTTACTTGTTATTGTTCTTGTGACCTGAGATGATGTAGTGCAGGAGTGTTTCTTGTAGCACTTCTTTTCTACTTTATCTAAAAGTAACTCATGCCCTCTTATATTATCAAGAATACGGGGCAACACTTTTACAAACTATAGCAGAAAAAAAGGGAGGGTGTGGCCAAGCTTAAGGGATATTTTATTAATTTTGTTTTTATTTGTCACCCCTTTGATATATACAGCTTCAGTTTCCGAAGAAAGTTTATTTGTAATTGCTTAATAAAAACTGTTTCAAACCTAGACTGAAATTTTTGGTGCGCAACCACACCTCCCCATCAGAAAAGTAAACACCACATTAGTAAATAGTGCTCCTAGGAAGTATCCCACCCACCAACTTAATAAAAAGAAGACCGCAACATACTCTGTTATTTTCCTGCCATGATTTGTACACCCCACGCCAATTATATAAATGGCCCTTAAAATATATAAAAAATAATTTTTACCTTCACAATCCCTGTCCACCACCTTGTGACCACTATAGAGAGTTAATAGTGTTCCTACCCTCCCCGCTACTACTTTGTTTTCCCGTACTCCATTGAAGTGCGTCACAAAATGGTACACAACAGTGAACCGTTCCCAGCCAATAATGAGCAAACTTGTACTCGGAACACTTTAGCCAATAAAATGTCCATGGTGTTCTGCAGAGGGGGAGGGAATCGCTGGCAACACTTCTACTTTTAATGCTTCACAGCCAATGAACATTAAGCTTGGGAAGGTCCTGCTTGGAACACGTTACCCAATCAGATGTCCATGATACTCCGCAGAGGGGGAGGGAATGGCTGGCAACACTTCTACTTTCAATGGTTTACAGCCAATGAACATTAAGCTTGGGAAGGTCCTGCTTGGAACACGTCAGCCAATCAGATGTCCCTGCTACTCCGCGGATGGGGAGGAAATGGCTGACAACACTTCTACATTCAATGGTTCGCAGCCAATGAACATTAACCTCTGGAAGGTCCTGCTTGGAACATGTGAGCCAATCAGATGTCCTTGCTACTCCGCGCAGGGGGAGGGAATGGCTGGCAACACTTCTACTTTTAATGGTTCGCAGCCAATGAACATTAAGCTCGTTGTTGGAACACCTCAGCCAATTAAGCGTTAATTTTGTTCCGCGCACAGGAACAGAACATGCCCTCTCACATAATATTAAATTTCGTCTAACAAAGTGACACTGTCCGTGATAAAAGTGAACACCGCATTATAAGTAAACATTACTGCCCATTATATTAAAGGAAGGCTGCATACGGCGCATTGTTATTTTCCCGATATGATTTCTACAGCCCTTCTGAATATTGCCGCAATACCGTGCATCGTTCTTTGCGGACGTGATTTCCACAGCCTACGCAACATTCACACTACCTGTGTGTGCACCCTACACACTGCTTGCCGCAATACGGCGCATTGTTTTCACGACAGGATTTCCAGAGCCTACGCAACCTTGCTGCAATACCAAGCACCGTTGTTCTGCGGATGTGATTTCCACGGCCTACACAACATTCAAACTCCCTGCCTCTGCACCGTACAGACTACTTAAACTTAGACCACAGTGTTCCTACTTTACCCTCTTATACAATTATTCTCTTTTTTTTCCCCATACGCCTTTCAACTCAGTCACAAAATGGCTGTCAACACTTCCTAGTTTCAACAGTTCGCAGCCAATGAGCCGCACGCTTGTGCTCGTAACGCCTCAGCAATCAGATGTCAGAATTCTCAAATATCGATATCTCTAAAATTTGATATTTCTCAAAAACTACTGAACGGATTTACACCATTTAAACAAAAGTGTGCTTTCTGGACCAAGACCTTTCTCCCTGCCAAATTTGGCATAATTCCATTAGCAGTTTGACCTGTAGCCTTGTCTAAAGTTTCCTATGGAAATTGCATGGAGAAAACACGTTTTGGGACCCCCCTTTTTCTCAGCCCCCTTGACCAATCACCCCCAAACTTTCAAGATAGGAGCTGATCTGAAAAGAGAAACTTTTTGGAAAATTTCGTAAAGATTCGTCAAACGACACCAAAGTTATAAGCACATCAAAAAATGCTTTTCCTAAGGAAACGTGGTCCTAACTATAACTACCTACTGGCGACCGCCAGTAGATAATGTGTGTTTTAAAATTCATACGTAAACTGCAGATGAAAAAATACCATCTTTTGCGTAAAGCCAACAGTAATACAAGCATTAGGCAATTTGAAGATATACCATCTAATATAATGAATTTGACGATTGCTGATATCTAACTGCTCAATGATCTTAAGGTTTTGCAGGATGAGAATCTGAGTTACAGTTTCATAAATGAGGAAACTACACTGCCTACAGCTTCAAGCTCACTATCTCCTGCAGATACATTCGCAAGGACTTACATGCCCTTTAAGCCAAAGTCTACTTTTAATCCAATCATGCCCCGCGATTTTTCAGGTATTTTCAATGAACAGGTTATATCTCAGATTAAAAAAATGAACTATTGTCTTCAAAGAACCAGGCCCAAACTCAGTAGTCAGGAGTTACAGTATCAATTGATTAACAAGCTGCAGAAAAACAACCAGATAGTGATCAGAAAGTCAGACAAAGGTGGAAACATCGTTATTTGGCCCAAACAGCTTATATAGAGGAGGCATTATCCCAGCTGAATGACAATGAGTGCTACAGAAGAAGTACTACTCAAGCTGTTCGTGTGACATATAATGAATTCTATGCAAAGTTATTGGCCTGGAAAAGTGTGGGACTTTTGAGCCTGGATGAATACAAATACCTCAAAAATGAGCATCCAGTTATGCTGGTAATCTATTTCATACCAAAGGTCCACAAGAATTCAACTAGACCTCCAGGTAGACCAATAATATCTGCACGCAATGGCTTGCTGGAGAACACGTCACGTTACATTAACTATTTTTTGCAAGACTATGTGAAAGGCCTACCTTCCTATATACAGGATACAAGTGATTTCCTTCGGAGGATACACGATGTATGTTGGCAAGATGACTACATCCTCATGATATTGGATGTCACATCGCTCTATACAAGCATCAGACATAAGGATGAAACTTGAGCACTGGAACACTATCTGAGTAATAGAACGATCTGCCTGCTCCAACACAGTAAAATGCTAATAAATATGACTGTGTTCTGTTCGGAAAATAACCTGTTCATGTTTCAGAATCACATCTATCAGCAGATACGGGGTCTTGCCATGGGGCCAGCTTCTCTCCAAGCTATGCGTGTTAACACATGGGCTGGTGGGAGGAGCTGGTCCTCAAGGCCTAATATGGGGCAATTTTAAATGAACATGTAGTGACATGGTTAAGATTCATTGATGATTTGTTTATCATCTGGCAAGGCACAAAGGAAAGTGCCTTGGAGTTTGTTTCAGTGATCAATGATAATGACATCAATCTTAAATTTACAGCAACAGTAAGCCCATACACAGTTAACTTTTTTGATGTGCAGGTCTGCATCGTAGATAATAAACTAGTGACTTCATTACATCGTAAAGACACAGCAGGGAATTCCGTGCTTCATGCCACCAGCTACCATCCCAATCACCTGATCCAAAGCATACCCTATGGGGAACTGCTTAGATTGAGGCAAATATGTAGCAATAATGCTGATTTGGCAAAGGTGCAACATGAGAGCAAATTGAGATTCTTGGCTAGGGGCTATTCCAACAAAATCCTAGACACAGCAATTGCGACATCACAGCTACGGAACAGATCTGAGTTACTATTTGGCAACATCAGTTGTGAGACAGTCTGTCAACCTACACATGCAACAGAAGATATAGACTAAGTCAGATTGATTTTGACGTATAATAAACAGGAAAAACTATTGAGGAACATCATTAGACGTAATTGGACACTAGTATTGGATGATCCCATTATAGGTCATTTATTGCCCAAAGTTCCGTCCATCACACACAGAAAAGCCAAATCCATGAGCAATGCTCTGGTTAAAAGCAGTCCAGAGATAATGAAAGGGGGACGTGGTTATCTTCTAGAAAAGGCTTCTATAATTGTACAACATGTTGAGCTTGCAAGTTTGGGGAGAACAAAATCTCTTATTCAACTCCATTCAGTGATAGTGTAACCAATATAAACAAATTTCTCACATGTAAAACGGATCATGTAATATATGTGTTGGAGTGCTCCTGTGGACTCAGATATATTGGGAGTACCAAGCTACCCTGTAGCCCGCCACTTTAAAGAGAAGCGTAACAACAATTTGAAACATCTCAGGTATTATTTACTGGATGCAGTTCCTAACCTCAGGAGAGAGGGCAATAGGGAGTTTATGTTACGAAAGTTGGAAATACATTACATATTTCAATTAGATACTAAAACGCCAGGGGTGCTCAATACTAGTGAGGACCTGTTTACCAGTCTGTATTAGTGATAGGGGATTGGTCAATGTGTATGCATACACTACGGTGACATTAATTATTTTCCACCATCCAACATGACAACTGTTAAATCAAAGAACAAATCTGCAAACTGATAACATTATGCAACCAATGTAATGTTGAAAAAGAAATCAAGTTGTTAGAGGGAAATCAAAATAGAAAGGAAAGAATGTTTATGATTATTAGTATGTTCTACATGGATTATTGCTGCTATCCACCCAAAACAATTGTTCAATTGTTTTATTGGCACTTTAAATTGAGTTAATATTTATACTAAGTAGCTGATGCACATTTGCGCTGTATTCTTCAGGCACTTTCGATGGGACATTTGTTTAGACTGCTTAGAGACACATTTAGATTACATATGTCAGAGAGGTTAAATTAGCATTCATGCTGGTGTTCTAAATCAGGAAGATCTTTCAAAAGAAAAGCTACCAATGGTCATGTGATTATGAATTTTGACAGTCTGAAATAAATAGTTAAGCAAGAGTGAATGGTGGTCCGTGTCTGTCTTTTTTTCCGGTCAAAGGAAACAATCGAAAGTGGAGTACTAGCCGAAACGCGTAGACCGTCCTCTACCGTTTTGTAATGCATTATGGTTTAATATAATAAAATAGCACGTACTTGAACCCTCTGAGTGTGGTGCTGTGATCCTTCACCGAGCTTGGTTGGAACGGAGGAATTTGGAGCATATATATATATATATATATATATATATATATATATACACACACACACACGCACATATATATATATATATACCAACAACCTCCTTTAATTACAAAAAGAGTCTTTGCACTCTAGGGAGGGTCCGGCAGTGAACTTTATTATTTAATGCTGTTTCCCCCAGAGACGCGTTTCAGCACTGAATTGCCTTTTTCAATCTGGATACATATATCCAGATTATATATATATAACAAGGGTTGCAGGGACATTATAGTTACGCTCGGATTTTCTGATTTTCAAAAACAAAACCCAAAGCAAGATGTTGTTTTTGAAAATAAAACAAAACAATGCCCCCACACCATTGGAGTTATCTTCCATGGCAAGAGGTACATTGTGCAGTGTTTACTGCTACTTACCGGCAGGGTTTTCCTGGTGGTGACAGGCAATGAAAACTGACCTGTATGTTCACCAATCTAAATTAGGTGGGCGGACATACAGGTCAAACTCCGACAGCCCTTACTCCATTAGGCCGTCCAAGGGGTCTAACCATGGCAGAGATGGAATAGTCTCCACCGTGGTTACACCAAAGGTCCACCCACTTTTAAATCAGGTGGGTGGACCATTATGTTGGTGGGAAGGGTACTCCCGGTTGCGATGAAGTACCCTTACCCCTAAGTCCTTGGTGCCAGAGGATCTAGAGAAACCTCTGTTAGGCCATGTTCTGGAGACAAATTTCTGAAAATGTATCACTGCCTGGCTAAGCGAGTTGCAACGGAAGGCTGTAGCTGATGTGGTGAAATTCATGACAACAGCACAACTATGTGAGGTATTTGCAGTGAAGGTCTAGTACGTGATTGTGCATTGACGGAGGATGATTCTTGGGATGTGGTGGATGAGACGGGGCTGATTGAGAAGGGTGCTTAGTGGGATATCTTGTATAGTATTCCGCCATCATTTGTTGCAGATTCAGATTAGATCAACATGCTCTTGATAAACCTGTGGGGCTTCCTCATAAGGGTCATAATAATGGTCCTAATGAGGCCCATCCTCAGTCTACTCATCATCCCTGAAGCGTGGGTCATTGTGATGGAGAAGCCTGTGTTAAAGTTGTCATGTGGAGAAAAAAAAATCTTTCTCTGTATCTTGGCATTTGACCTGGGCTTTTAGATCTGATTCCTCTTCTTGTTTGTGTTCCAACAGCTTAGACGGTGTTTGAGATGGTATTTTGCTCTCGGAGATAAAACTTTGGTAGGAGCATCGATACCACTCCCTTATCGGAATCAACTTAAGTGCTTCCTTCATTGAACCAGGATCCACTGTTGAAGGGATTGTCATCAATGGGACTGTAACTGATGGATACGAAGGTGCAGCCAGCAAAACATCACCTATGGGAGCGATTGACAGTGTTTTTGATAAAGGAATCTTCAACTATTGTCATGTGTAGCGCAACACAAATGACTAATTATGAATTGGATGTTTGACTTTATATATGAGCACACATACCTGATATGAAGACCTTAACAAAAATATGCTGTCTTCTCACCAGGTATATGGTGGGAGAGAGAGCTGATGAATCAAGGTTATGAAGACACCAATGGCACTGGGCTAGTTAGAGACAGCTTTGTTGGACGTTTACTGAATGTGTTGTGGTTTACTAGATGTGAGTGAACCCTGTATGAAGAAGAGAAGTAGAGGTGCCATGCTTCCCAATACTTTTGAACTTAATGTCAGACAGACGTCACATGAAGGCACCTTATCCAGTGCTGCTTTTATGTCTTAGATTTTTCATTGCTTCCCCTTGTTGTTTATTTAGTCGCAGATTTGTAAATACCCTTTGTTGTATGTAAACGTCCTTGTGGCAAGTACCGAACAATTTAGTGGCAAAACTAAGGAAGTTTAATATGAACTATAATTTTCCTCCTGTGACTTTAATGCAAGCATGTGCATTCCTTAAAGAGAACGTCTGGATTTTGATGTTGGTGTCAGCAGAAAATCATCACCTTATTTTGACATATGAGAGAGAAAATGGAGAGAGAAAAAATAAAGGGGCCAATTCACATAGCCATTTATGAGTACATGAAGTAGTGGTGCATTTGGACTATTTGACATACTCATAAATGCTGTTCTGAAATTTGGAATATTCATATACAATTAGTACAAACAAAAAGGACGGTGCCTTCTTTGCACTTTTACCAAGTACGAGCTGAACATTTTAAGCTCAATTCACAAAAGCTAATAAGAGTATGTGAAGTACTCCTGTAGTACTACTACACATTCTCCTGTATGGCTCTGTAAATTTCTCCTTACATGTTTAAAATGTCCTTCCAACTTGTAGAGCGACAGGATTAAATTTACTTCAGTATTTCATTAGCCAGTTACTACTTAGTGCTTTATAAAATGTCATTTAACAGTGTGATTTGATTTCCCGAAATATATAACCAATAATAATGTATCCATTACAGACTGAGCAATTGACAAATGAAAAACTATCAGTGGAGAATCAGGACAAGTAGTCACGGGTGTGTAATTGTCGTGATGATGAATGGTTATTCATGGCTATCATCAAATACTAATCTCTCATTACTATCTTCCTAGATCCAATCTACATTGCAGAATTCCAGACCAACTGCTTGTTTACTCTCCCCTTTCCACAGTTCCATGTGGAATTCCTGCTTCTACGGTTTATCAGGGGAAGCTCAGGTTGACAAAGTGTGAACTACCACGCCATCAGTGCACCTCTGCTTTGATATGCAAGTATATGAATAACTCAATTCTGGCAATTCATGAATAACTTGATTCTGACCATTCTTCCTCCTTTTATATGCACATTATTGCTGACTGCTCACTGTGGTCACAGCTGTGCCTCAATGAGATGGTGCTGCACAACTTTAAACCCTCAGAGTGAAAGGGATGAAAGTGGCGAGGCACTTCTCAAATAGCCACATGTGTGAGACACCACTGGAACGTGTCTGAAAATACTTTAGAAAACATAATGAAGATTGTCCCATCATGAAAATACATCCTCAATGAGCAAAGTTTCACAAACAAAGGTTTTCAAAAGAAAATGGTTCTTTGTACATGAGCTGTTGATTTAGATCATATCTTAATGACTCAGTGCACTGTATAAATCTACAGACATATTCTCAAGGTCTTGCAGGAAAATACACTGCTGAAGCATTATCTTTAATTCAAGAACAGGAATGGCTAACCTTCTCGACTGCTGCTTGAGGTTTTTTAAGTTCTTCCAGTAGATCACACTTGTGTTTTGTACTACACACTGCACCACAGCTGGCTTTGTTATCCATTTCAAAACCTTCACATCGATCTGGTGGTCCTGTCACCTGCAACAAAGATTCTATTACCTCTATTATGAAAATGATCTTAGCCTTAATATTTAGAACACCCACCAAACCAAATGTCGTATTTACAGACACAACCATCACATGGTGTAAACATTACATGCCTTGCAGCATCAGTGCTGCCTTTTAATGTGGCAAATACTAAGGTTCTTTGAGAAAGTCATTCTCACAGTGTAGTTCACATTTAATTTACATTTTGAATTTTTTGGCCAAAAACATGATAAACATAGTGACCCTAGTAGTGATAGGTAGTTGAACTTCAGATTCAGACCAAGTTTTGTTCACCTCTTAATATTATCACTAGATATTATCATTATTAATATTAGAGTAAACTTACTTCAGACCAGCATATATTATAGACCCCTGAAGGCCTGCCAGATAGGGCATTGGTGTACGAAAGCGTCTTTTTTGGACAAGATTAGCCCCAACTTTTTGCCTGGAAAATGATGTAATTTCGACTGGAAGTGCACAGGGTCCCTGCCAACCAGGTCCCCTGTGCCAGAGCTCTTTCCCTAAAATGTACCTTTTGTTTCTCAATTGGCACAACTTCAGTGGCCTTTGTAAGTCCCTAGTAAATGGTACCTAGGGCATTGGCAATGAAGAGGGACATCAAGGGTAGTAGTACAAATTGTGCCACCCTAGGGTCCCCTCACCAAGGCCATGCACACTGCCACTGCAGACTGCTTGCCTTGGTTTAGGCAAAACCGAAGAGTCGACAGGGCACACATCCATGTATGCCATGCCCACAGACACTGCATGGGATATAGGTAAGATAGCAGGCCTTATAATCCTAAGGCAGGGTGCACTATATCTCCTGTGAGGACATATCTGCACAAGCAGATATGCCCCTGCAATATCCATGTTGATTCTTGGATATTGTAAGTGAACAAGGAAGCCATGGGAGTACATGGGCTGGACACTCGTCATTACGAGTTCCCCAGCTCCATGACTGCCTTACTGTATTATGGGATATTTGGTACCAAACATCTCATCTTAATAAACCTGCACTGGATCCAGTGTCAGATTTATTAATAATTGCACACAAAGGACCGCTTAAAGGGGTCCCCTGAAATCTACCAACCCTTAGAGTGGTCCACGACTGGCCTAATATGTTAACTGTATGATTATGTTTAATCTCTTACTCGCTTGATTATGTCTTATATATCATTCGATGCATTGTGAATTTTAAATATATAGAACTATATTTTTTGATACTTTGAAAAGATGACAAAATACTAGTAAAACAACAAAAATAAAAAACATATTTTTGATAAATACTTCAGCACTATGTCGTTTGATTATATGTATTATGTCCTGTTATAATTGTTCTTTAAATATTTGAGCTTGCATTTAGCATGTTTATTTCCCCCTTACATTGTTTTCCCTACAGCTAGCAAGTTTTTCATTGTTTCATGTAGGGGTCCCCCTTTTTTCCAAACCACGACTGGCCTAAGCCAGTCTGTCACCCCCGGACAGAGTTTTGACCTCATGGGATGAGCACCTCCGCGCTCAGAGGTCGAAATAAATGCCTACCCAGGCCGGACTTGTTTCCATCTCCCCCGGGCAGGAAGAGCCATCTGTGGCGGGAAGCTTCAAAGTCGCCTTTAAAAAGCAAACCCAGCTTCTCCTGATAGAAGTAGCAGCCCCCCCCTCCTCACCCCTTGTGGAGGGAAGACAGGCAGGAAAACGATAAAGAGTGGGAGGTGTACCCCCCTCTGCCAACTCCACCCCTCAAGTGCTGGAAGCAAGGGGAAGTACATTTTTCAGTGGCCACCATTTTGAAGATGATGGGACTTTTCCAATCGGGGCCAGGGCTATGTCCCCCTCCCACAGGATATTATATTTAGGTGGCATCCCCAGACCCTGAAACAAATATCCGCGGACACAAGAAGAAGACGAACGAAGAAACGCTGTTGGACCGAGAACTGCAGACCTCATAGTGGACTCTGGGGGCAAACTCCGGCTTTCCGCCACAAAACTCAACAGTTACCATCCTCCAGCTCGTCTCATCGCTGTGTGGCCTCTACAAACATCGGAGGGTCATCAGCACTTCACAAATCACCAAGTACTCCCTTGAGATAGCTGAGCTTTCTCCCTGCAGCTGCAGGTCCCAAAAACAGCAAAATCCGGCCAGCATCGTTCAGCTCCTCAGGCCGACTAACGTTTACGAGTGCCAGCTGAAGATACACTTGCTCTGGAGAGTCAGCTTGGCCTCTGCACCAAGTCTTGAGGCCCCAGGACTCACCGGAGCTGAAAGGCATGAATACCCGGGGTACCTGACCCCCTACTGCAAAAACCTCCAAAACAAAGTCCAGGTGGACTCCAACTTTACAGTGTGCCAGCACCCGATGAGGGACATCAGGGCTCTGGAGATCCACCTCAGCAGTGGCCCGGAAGCTCTAGAATCGTCACTCCAAGGTGCCAGCCCCTGACCGCGAGGTGTCTCATTGCCCAGCTGCACAACTTCACTGCACCCAGCCCGCCCGCTGGAAACCAGCTGTGCTACCGTGGCCCCAGAGCCACCTCAACTCTCCCTTGAGAGCCCTTGAACTTGCCTAACAGTCCCTCTGGAATATACGATGTTACCCCGCAAACAAACACTCCACATACCATCACAACGCATTTTTCACCACGCAGATTCAATGACCCCCCAAGTAATTACAACGAATCAAATACAACTAAATTTGTATGAAAAGTATTAAAAGTACATTTACCCCGCAAATCAAAACAACGCATGCTATAACAACGAAAAATAAATGTTAAAATATGTTAAAATTAGACACTTAACTACTGGCACAGGATGCCATGAAAACAGGGGTTTTAGGTGGGTAAATAATTTTAAATTAATGTAATTTAAATTAATACTCGAGTATTAACGGTACATTTCTTAATTATTTTAACAATATGTTACTTCTCCACTACACTCAAACACTACCCTACACGACCCCCGACACTACCCTAAACCCTAAAACACTACCCTACACTACACAAACACCACAACACTACCCTAAAACACTACCCCCTGCACGACCCTCCCCTTACCCCCAGTCCTGTCCCTACACTCAAACACTACCCTGCATGACCCCCCGACACTACCCTAAACCCTTAAACACTACCCTACACTACACAACAACACTACCCTAAAGCCTAATACACTACCCCCTGCACGACCCTCACCTTACCCCCAGTCCTGTCCCTACACTCAAACACCACCCTGCACGACTCCCCGACACTACCCTAAACCCTAAAACACTACCCTACACAACACAAACACCACAACACTACCCTAAACCCTAATAGACTACCCCCTGCACGACCCTCCCCCGACCCCCACTCCGCTCCCCATACTGAAACACTACCCTGCACGAGCCCCCCCCCCGACTCTTCCATAAACCCTAAAAAGTAACCCCCACCCCAGGCCCAATCCCCTTACCTCTCTCTCCTCGTGGTTCCTCTCTCCTGGTTCCTTCGTCGTCTGAGGGGCGGTGCAAGGTGCACGTCATTGTGAGGAAACGGAAGAGCCTCAGTTTCCTCACAACGAGGTGGATCGCCATTACATCGCATGCGTTGTAACAGCGCATGCGATGTAATGGCATGCGGAGTAATGGTATGCGGGGTAGGTGCATCATGCGTTGTAATTGAATGCGGGGTCAAAGTACTCGTTATAAAAAATTTGTTGTCAACGATATTTACCGTCCCTCTGTGCTTTACATTTGCAGGTGGCTCCCTTCCTCGTAGCGCGCCAGCTACAAAGTCCCCTTGCTCCCGGTGAAATCCGGTAAGCTCCAGAGAACTTGACCTTGGAACTTTGGACCTTGGCCCCCAAACCTTCTGAGTCCAAAAGGTGAACCACAACAGTAACTGTTTTGCATTGATTTTCCGATTGCCTTTTTCCTTGCATAGGGAATGTATTGTGCGTAGTTGCGCACAACTCTAAAACTTCCATTTACTGTGATTTTTCCATATTGCGAAAAAGTATTTATCATGTACACGAAGTTCTTGGTCTAAATATTTATATTAAAAGAAGTACTATTTTTCTAATTTGGTCTTAACTTGGTTCATTGAGTGTGGGTATCTTTTATTGCCTCTATGAGTATAACAAACGCTCAGCACTACCCTCTGATAAGCCTAACTGCTCACCACACTACCACAAAAATAAAGCGTTAGTATTATCTACTTTGCCTCTGTAAACCAATAAGGGTCTCCTCAACCTCTGCACAGTGTACCCAATTGTGGTGCACTATATAGAGAGGTGAGTTTGCTACAATTGTTTTTTGCGAAAACATTTTGACAGGAGTGGAGGAACGAACGGGGACTTTTGAATACTAAATGAGTGGGATTGTAGTCTGTTCTTTCCTCCATTCCAGAATATTAAAAATAACTCAATAAAGCAGCAGCCTCAGATCTTCTCTCCAGTTGCTTAAATACCAGACTTGAAGGGCACTGCTGAAGATGATCGGGGACTGAATATTAATGATCAGGACCAGAAGAAAGAAACACAGGCTTAAGACATTCATCTTTTTTTTAACATTTTACTTCCATGAGCAGGATAAAGATGAGGAAAATGAGGAGGAGTAACAAGACGAGGAAATGTAAAAGTGAAGCAGAACAACATCACACATGGCAATTGATGTCTGCCTTTGCAAACAGGGGCAATGTGGTATTGAATCTGGCATAGCTTACTTACTATATAGCAAAGTGAATAACAGGCATGGGGATATGTGGTTTAAATTCTGTGGCCAATTGGTACTGGCATAACAGTGTTTACTTTACGAACAAATTTAATATTTAGGACCCAGTAAGGTGTGAGCAACATCCATGTAAAGTTTGACATGGCTTAGCGTATGATTGCAGCACTATGGAATGCAAAGGAATGGTATGTCATGTCATGATCTGTGGCACATACTCACATTCCCTTGTTCACACACCCGCCAAGTGTTATATTCTGAACTCACAAGTGCTATGCTCATTCCGGGGAAGGAAGGGCTGGCAAACCGCTTTGAACGTTGGCACTACATGGAAAAAGGGTTCATGTCTCTGGATGATGCACTATGAATAGGTGTCAAATGCAGAACTGAAACTACATTTCCCATGAGGCCACAAAAGGATAAATTGCTTACCTGTAATCCTGGGTCTCTTCCAAGGGAATCCTCATCAAAGTCATAAGCATTGAATGAATAGTCCCGCTCATGGGCGGTCGCCAGTAGGTAGTTATAGTTAGGACCGAGTTTCCATAGGAAAAGCGTTTTTTGATTTGCCAATAACATTATTGCTGTTTGACGAATCTTTGCGAAATTTTCAAACCTAATGGGGCGGTTACGTCAGCTGCTGTCTTGAAAATTTCAGAGTAATCCGTCAAGCTGGGGCAGAGAAAAAGGGGGGGGTCCCAAAACGTGTTTTCTCAATGTTAATTTCCATGGGAAACTTTAGACACGGCTACAACCTGAACTGCTGAACGGAATTACACCAGATTTGGCAAAAAAGGTAGCTCTTGGTTCAAAAAGCACTCTCTTTGTTTAATGGTGTAAATCCGTTCAGTAGTTCCTGAGAAATTTAAACATTTCTCAGATATACAAGTGGGGACGCGAAGGATCCGCAAACCCTCCCGATCTTGTGCCTGCAATCCGATTGGCTGCCAACACTTCAAACCAGGAAGTGTTGGCAGTCATCTTGTGACTCGGTTGAACCGAGTCACAAGAAAAAAGGTAAAAAAACAAGAAAAAACAAGAAAAGGGGCCAGGGTAGAAACACCCTGACCCCCTAGGCCAACCAGGGTCCAAAAAAAGCTTTTTTTTCAGCTGGATTTGCAGTGGATCCGCAAATCTGGCTGAAAATAAAAGAATAAAAAAAACAAATTTTAAAAACAACAAAGCGCGGGCTCCCACGCTTCGTTTTCTTTCAGCTCCCAGATGGGCCAGGTCCCGGGGGCAATGAAAAAATGTGATGCGGGGGCCCACGTTGCACCTCCCCGGAGCTTATTCATTCAATGCGGGGGCTACAACGCCCCCCGTAGCCCTGGGGCCCGCCACCTCCCCGTGGCTATAATTACCAAAATCAATGCGTGGGGGGACTTCTGCCCCCCACGCAGTCTCGGGGACCGCCGCCTCCCCAGGGCTATGTTTGGGAAATGCGGGGGGCCACGCACCCCCCGCAGTTCCAGTGACCGCCACCTCCCCGGGGCTATGTTCAAACTAATGTGTGGGGGGGCTCAAGCCCCCCCACACAGCCCTAGGGACCACCACCTCCCCGGGGTACTTTGGAAATTGGAGGGGGGCCATGCTTCCTGGAGCCATAAATGGCCCTGGGGACCACCACCCCCCAGGGCCGGCTCCAGCAATGTCCCGGAGTGCCCACCCCAGGGACATTGCAGTTTGCTATGGGATGGAGGGAGCACTGCTCCCGCCATCCCATAGCAAACAGTGTGCTCGCTTTGAACAAGCCTATACGAAGTGAGTACACTTTGCTTTTTATCCCCAGGGAGCTGCATGTCATCAGCTCCCTGGGAGTAAAAAGCTATGCCGGCTCCCGCAGGAGGCGGGAGCCGGCCGGGACCTTAGGGGCCTTCAGGCTCCCCCCGCGGTCCCCAACCAGCTGGCCATGCCCCGGGGATGGGGTCCCTGGGGCCGAAAATGTCCCGGGAGGGGGGCTGCTCGGTCCCCCTCCCTTTTTTATTTAAAAAAAATGGCTGGGCCCCGGGGGTTTCATCCAAGCGCATGTTGGTTATTTTAATCAAATATGCTGATATAGACAGACAAGCCATACTTAAGGAAATTGATACACTCTCTGAGCAACTAAGTAAACTGCTGGAACAGGATATTATTAAAAAGCTGCAGAGAGAAATGCAAGAGAGAATTAAGAAGTACAACCAGACCATCAAGGATCGTAAGGCAACTAAATTCAGAAGAGACAAACTGGACTACCAAAGGGGTCAAATCTTTACGTCCTCAAAACGGTTTGAGAATATACGGCGGCAAAAAATGGCCATTGGCATTAAAAGCAATACAGCGCAACGGAATGTGGAATCAGAGTCAGATCTCAGCTCTGAAGCGGAGATTGAGAATGAGGAGACACGGCAGACAAGCAGCATACCCACTGTAGAGGACGAGTTACGTTTTTTGCGGTGGGACAGAAACACAAGTTTAAGGCCATTACGGGGTCAAGAGAGACCATTCCGAGGGGGAGGAAGAGGAAGAGGAAAAACCCCAGGTCGTGGAGAACAAGTGGACCAATTGGCAAAGAAAGTGACCAACAAAAAGAACAAATAATGGACACTAACATCAGCATTATTAATCTGTCTGATCTAACACTAAATGCAGAGCAAACGAAAATTTTGTCACGCGGTCTTTCTTATTGTGCCCCTGAGGATATGGACTATGTACAAACCCGGATTGATTGTTTTAAATTTACATGAAAACTAAGGTTGGCCAAGTACTACGCAGTAGGTAGGCCGGCTGAACGACGGGACATGAGAGCCATGGATGCCACCACTACATTACAGATTTCGGATTTGGGGGCTTTGAGGGATATGGACAGCTTGGAGAGGGGTGGAGAGTATGAGGGAACAGATGATGCCTTATTGAGAGAACAAGGTCTGAGTGTGTACAATAAGCCGATCACACCGTTCAAACCCCACTCTGTATTTCTACCCATGGTCCCCAAAGACTCAATAGATGTTTTTAATGAGCTAGTCATCCGTGACTTGAAACAGTTACAGAAAGATCAGCAGGATAAGAGTATTATACTCACAAGGGATATTGGTTATGGAAAACTGGTGAAGAAATTGCAAGCCAGGCCTGATATAGTGGTCAGACAGGCGGACAAAGGCGGCAATATCGTCTTTTGGCTGCTTGCCATGTACCAAGAGGAAGCCAGGTTGCAACTTTAAGATAAACGGTGTTATCAGAGGGTCGATGAGGGTACACTATTGACCATTACCACAAAATTCCATCAACAGCTAGACCAATGGAGATCAGTTGATCTTATATCACAGGCAGAGTATAAGTTCCTCAAAAAAGACTTACCAGTAATACCGGTATTGTATCTTATACCGAAGATACATAAAAATGTGAACAAACCACCAGGCCAACCAATAATCTCGGCAATTGGAGGTTTACTTGAGAACACTTACAGGTTTTTAGACTTTTTTCTGCAGGAGTATGTGAGGAATCTGTCGTCTCACATAAAGGACACGGGAGATTGTCTAAAGAAAGTATACAACATCATTTGGGAGGAGAACTATATCATAACATTAGATGTCTCCTCCCTCTACACCAGCATTGGACATGATGACGGAGTCAGGGCGGTGCGTTATTATTTGAAACCACGCCCACTCACATTATACAGACACACTGAAATGTTGGTAGATATGCTTCAATGGTGTCTAAAAAACAACATCTTTTTATTTGGCAAGGACCTTTTTCAACAGCTACAAGGGACGGCAATGGGCACCTGCTTTGCCCCCAGCTATGCTAATTTGCATATGGGCTGGTGGGAGGAGCAGGTGCTAGCTGTAGAATATGCTGATGAGATGTCAGATAATGTGATCCTATGGACCCGTTATATTGACGATCTCTTCATTATGTGGCGAGGTGACGTAACATCTGCAGAATCATTTATTGACCGCATCAACATCAATAACCTGGATTTAAAGTTCACATCACATGTAAGCAGAGAGGACGTCCAATTTTTGGACCTGACTGGTTACATAAAGGATGGTGAGATCAACACAAAAACATTTCGTTAAAGCACAGCGGGCAATACTATCCTTCACGCCCAGAGCTTTCACCCTACTAGACTGGTGAATAGCATCCCATATGCTGAGAATTTGAGGATGAAAAGGAACTGCAGCTGCCCTAAGCAACTGTATCAAGCACAAGAGGAGCTAGATGTGAGGTTTGGACAACAAGGATACAGCAAATCAGTTTTAAGGGCAGCTAGAGTGAAGGCGGATGCAAGGCCTAGGGATCTGCTGATTTTTGGTAAAACTGGTGACGACAGAGAGCCCGAAAAAGTTGAGCCACAATCCCGTTTCATTACAGGGTACAGTAAACAGCATAAAGACATAAGACTTATGCAGAAGCATTGGCATGTACTGCGAGGAGATTACTTTTTACGACAAAAGTTAGGAAGTGGGCCACTAATTACATTTCGCAAAGCAAGATCATTGCTGCAGGCTTTGGTCACTAATAGTCCAGGCATCCCACAACAGACAACATGGCTCTGTGAAAGTAAAGGCTTCAGGAAATGCCACAAATGTAAGGCGTGCAAGTATGGGGAAAATACAACTGAGGTACCCCTACCGTTTTCGAATAAGTGGCAGATCATGAAGCCTCTTACATGTAAGAGCCAGTTTGTAGTATATGTTTTAAAGTGTAGTTGTTTTAAATTGTACATAGGCAGTACGATTTTACCGGTGCATCAACGGATCTTACAGCATATTAGAGCAATTAACAACAGTGATCAGACATACCCCATGGAGAGACACTTCCACGAGTTCCATGATAATAAGTTGGAAGGTCTGAAATACTTTGTAATAGATCAAGTCCCATAAATATTAAGAGGGGGAAATAGAAAAAGATGCCTGAGACAGCTCGAATCGAGATATATTCTCCGGTTCAACAGTAAGATTCCGTATGGGCACAACACTGAGGAAGACCTGTATGTACATTTGTAAATAGCTAGAAGACCCTGCACTGGTGTAAGAGACTGATGAAGATCTGCATGTAGATATGTAAATAGAGAAAGGACCCTGTAATGCTGTAAGAGATTAATGAAGAATAGTTATTTGAGGCTTAGATAATTTAAATCTCTCTCTGGAGTAATTAATTGATTGATGTTATGAATTGTTGATTTGCAAGCCACTCCTTGAGATTTTATTGAAATGGTTGCACATGGTTTTTGCATAAGCACTTTAGTTTAATGAGGATGTGAACAGCCTTGATATTCGTTGAGAGAGTAGGGGCACTTGCCTACAAGATTGAGGGAAAGTGTAATATTGGTCACTTTTCATACGCATTTGCAGATGTATTCCAATGGAGCAAATTTCATGTTATTTTGAATTTTAAATAACAATGCGATATTTGCACAAGCCACATTTCACTTTACCAACTGAGCGACATTGCACATAATATCATCAATGAGTGTCAAGTCAACCCAGGAGTATGGGTTATTACAAATGAGGCATCAATAGGGCACTTGCCTGGGATTTGAAAAGTGTTTTTTCTAAATGTATTTAGAATGTTTTAAATTGTAAAAACGTGTGATATTGCCGCAGAGTTTTATAATTTATTGAGAGATCTGGTATGCTCATTTGCACAATACAGTGACAATTTGGATATATTGACTGCAAATGTCGCTTTTGGGGATACATTGTTCCACTGTCACTTTAATTTTATATTCAAAACTTTATTGCTAATGATGCACTGTCACTTTAAGATTGCACTAGTATAAAATTGGTGAAAAAATGGCGGCGACTTCAGGTTTGAGAAAGACCGCCAGTGCGGTCGAAACGCGTTACCTGATAGTATGTGGCTGAAATAAACACTCAAAACGAGCAACCCCGAGCGTGCTAGTCTGTTCTCAATTGTGTGAGCAGGCGTTGCAACGAATATATATATATATATATATATATATATATATATATATATATATATATATATATATATATATACACACACACACACACACACACTCTCACTCTATTGGAATGAAACACTGTATGGTTTCTCAGAACATAGGACTTGAATTTCAGTTACCCTACGGGCTGAAGCGATGGTAACAAGAAAAGATGCTTTCCATGTGAGATGTTGCAAAGAGGCTTTATGTATTAGTTCAAATGGAGAGCCCACAAATTTGTAAAGGACAATATTAAGTTCCCATGGAGGAGTAGGAGTCCTAACTGAAGGGAAAACTGTTCTAAGTCATTCTAAAAAATCTTTCGCCATTGGAATTCTGAAGAAAGATGTTCGTGAAGGAAATTTCATAAAGGCCGTAAAGGCTACAAGGTGTACCTTAATTGAGCAAAATACAGCCCTGATTAAGCCAGATGTTGGAGATACGAGATGACTCCATCTTCCAAGCATGAAATTGGATTGTGATTTTTCTGTGTACACCATAAATAAAAACCTTTTCCATTTGAAAGCATATGATCTCCTGCTGGAAGGTCTCCTAGCCTCTCTGAGAGTGTCCATACATTCTTTAGAAAGGCCTAAATGTCCAGATTGGAGGAATTAAGGAGTCATGCTGTCAGGTTCAGGGATAGGAGATTGGGATGTAGTATCTGTCATCCGAACTTGAACAGGAGATGTTGTCTGCATGGCAACCTCTTGTGAGGCCTCTCCGCCAGATGTAGAAGGTCCGTAAACGACCCTGGAGAAGCCATTCTGGTGCTATTAGTATACGTCTGGTCTTAGATTGAAACAGCTTGAGAATCACTGTTGGCATGAGAGGAGTTGGTGGAAATGCATAGAGAAATTTCCCTGACCAACTCTTCAAAAGGGCATTACCCTTCGACACTGGTTGGGCGGATCTGGACACATAGTTGGGGCATTTTCTGTTTGCGTTGGTGAACAGGTCTATTTGAGGATATCCCCATTCGTGAAAAAAGTCTTGTAACACCTCGTCATTGAGAATCCAGTCGTGATTTTCTTGGATGTGCCAACTGAGAGATTCTGCTTGCATGTTTTAAACGCCTGGAAGATGAATGGCTGTAATCAGCAAGTTTCTGGCTAGTAGCCATTTCCAAATGGCTGAGCCTCCAGAGGCAGAGGGCGAGAGTGGGTTTCTCCCTGTTTGTTCAGGTAATGCATAGTTTTAGTGTGTTTGGTCTGAACAAGGATGAAGTTGTTTTTGATCCCTGGAAAGAAAGATTTTAGAGCAAGGTGGACCGCTCTCAATTCAAGCATATTGATGTGGCAAGTCGTTTCCTTGTCCGACCAAAGACCCTGTGTTTGAAGGGAACCCATGAGAGCTCCCCATCCCTGGAGAGAGACATCTGTGATTAGTTTCTGACTTGGTGGGTCCTGATGGAATGGTAACCCCACCATCAGACTGTTCCAATGAGACCACCATAAGAGAGATTGGAGTACAGCCTGCAATAATGTCAGCTTGCCTTCCCAGCGGTTGGAGAGTTGATTCCACTGGTCTTCTAGGCATTGCTGCAGGGTCTCATGTGCAACCTTGCATGAGGTACTATAAAGATGCAAGAAGCCATCAACCCCAGTAAAGAAGCAATATGCTTCACAGATGGATGGTGAACCTGTAGAAGATTGCGACATTTCAGAGTGTTTGATGATAGGCTCTTATCCAAAGGATACACTCTTGCGGACAGTGTGTCCAGTGTTGCCCCCAGGTAGTGCAATGTTTGTACTGGGCATGCTGCAGAATTCAGAAATTGATACAAAGACCCAGATTGGCGAGTATCTCAACACAGATGTGAAAATGTTCCTTTGTTTGCCACTGATGAGGATCCCTTTATAAGACAGTCGTCCAGGTAAGGATACACAAAGACTTTCTGTTTCTTAAGAATGCTGAGACTACGGGCATACATTATGAAAAGGTTTGTGGGGCTGGTTTGAGCCCGAATGGTTGTACTTTGTACTGATAGTGCAGAGATCCCACTTTGAAACTGAGAAATTTCCGAAACTTTACGGAAATCGGAATGTGAAAATATGCATCATGAAGGTCTATGGCACACATCCAATCGCCTTGATGCAGTTGTGGATAGATTTGGTGAAGGGCCTGCATTCTGAACCTTTCGCCTCTTATATATTTGTTGAGCACTCTCAGGTCTAAGATGGGAAATGGGTCTGAACTCTTGTTTCGGTCCTTTCTTTTTTACTAGAGCCTCTTTTTGCACTAGAGTGTTGACGTCCGACTGCAAAAGGTCTAGCTGGTACCAGGATGTTATTGCCAGAGGAACAGTAGGAGGAGGGGAGTGAAGAGAAAAGCCATTTTGTACAGTATTTAAGACCCATTTGTATTTTGTGACTGACTGCCACTCTTCCAAGTGATTGACAACACTTCCCCCAACTGGAGCAGGTAACAGGGAAGGGGGAAGTAACGATTTACTGTTTTGCAGGAGTCTTCCCTGTCGCTGCAGGCTGCTGTTGCTGTTGTAAATCTCTTCCTCTAGATGGTCTGCGAGGATGGAAGTGTGACCATGCCTGCTGCTGATGTTGTTGCCAGTGAGGGGTTTGAAACCTCTGCTGGAAATATCATCTGTCACAAGGTCAGTACCTTCTTTATATTTCTTTTTTTTTTACCAGGCCCACAGCCTTGAGAGTGTCTAATTCTGCCTTCGTTCTGGACATCTCCTCGTCCGCATAGGTGCCAAAAAGGGTGTTACTCGAGAATGGCAGGTTCATGATTTGGTGTTGTGCCTCTGGCTTCAATCCAGTAAGACGCAGCCAAGATGATCTTGAACAGATGCTGTGTGCATAACCATGCGCCACTAGATCCAACGCATCTGCAGCTGCACTAATAATTTGATTTGACACTAGGCCACCCTCATTGAGTATTTCTTGGAAATCCTGCTGTGAAGTTGCAATGCGAAGAAAGATGATGCCAAACAGGAAGAAACTCCAAGTTTATTCACAGGAAAAGAAATTCCATCCACTGTGTGCCACTGCCTTCCAAGCTATGCCACAGTCTACCAATACACATTCCATTCCAGGCAGTAGGACAGAGTGGAATCGAATGATTACAAACACAGTTGTCATGACAAATGCAGAAAGATTATCCACAAATATCACACCACTCCCCCCCAGAACAATCACAAAGAAGAAAGAGGGATGCCACACTAAACTTTACACAATCTATTGAAATCCAGATCCTACCATCATCAAATTTTGCCGCTCCCTTGAACACTTTAAAATCTGATGAGGATCACTAAAATAAAGACCCCCCTCAACTTCTTGGGAAGTTTCACCCTTGTCACATCTCCCACACAAACAGCAACATCTTTCACGGCTTTTCACAAGTCAAAATTACTTTTCCTCTTGTTAATAGCAGACAATTCCTTAGTTGTGCTATTATTCTCACACTCAAACCAGCATTCGAACCAGTGGCATACCTCACCCAAGGAGGACACACTATAGTATTAGGTTTACGTTAGCGCCACTTCTCAAAAGGACTGAGACCCGTGGTTGAATGAGGAGTGCGTCTGTACTCAACAAACCTGTTCTGAAGATCTGTGACCCTGTCAAGACCTTGGGCTTTCGAAATCTGAATTGACTCTTTAAGTGTACGGTTAAATTTCTCTATCATACAGTTTGTCTCTCTGTGGTACAGGGAGCATTTTTTGTGTGAAAAACCTCTTTTTTCTAGAAAAGTTTCCATCTTAGAGGAATTCATTACTGAACACCTCTTCTAGAAACAAGCAAACTGACTTTGTCGTAATGACATGCACAACTTTCACCACGGGCCATATGGACAATAGATCCATTAACGCCTACACACACCTATTGCTACTACCTTTGCAGTCTATGGGACCAATAATGTCGAGTGCCACCTCCCCCCCAAACTCCATCAGGATTTTTCTGCATACCATGGAGGCGGTTCTAATATTTAAACTTTTATCACTAAGTTTACAATCATAACAATCTCTCACCACTCTTTCTGCATGCAAATCCATTCCCAGCCACCAATACTTGTCCCTTAACCGTTCATTTGTCTTACAAATGCCCTGATGGCCTTCATATGCGAATTCCAACAAGCGACTTTTAAGCCCTTTCGGAACAACAAGCCTATTGTCCCTCATAACAATCTTCTTGCTCACAGATAACACATTTTTTACCTTGGCAAAAGGCCCCAAAATCCTCCTTAGGCCATGTAGTTTATTCTGGCAGCAACTTTCTCACCTTATCCAACACTTTATCCTTCTGTAATTCCTCCAACCACTTGCTCTCCAAATGCACCCATTGGTGACACTACAGACCTTGCAATCCTCCTCATTCCAACAGTCTGTCTCAGAAACACTATTCTCAACAATGCATTCCACGAAACAAAATAGACAATCAGCTGTTTTATTCTCAACCCCTGGTAAGTACTTGATCTTGAAGATGGCGGCCCAAAAAAAAAAAAAACTCAGGGCAGTATGAACTGCGTCGCCATGCAGATTTCTATTAAAAGACAATAATCAGCACTGTGTTAATAAATTGCTCCCACGAAATAGTGAACATCTGGTAGTTCCATACACCTGAAAAAATAAAGTGCACAAACTTTGAAGCTAAAAACTAGTAGAAGACAGCAGTTAAAAAAACAACACAGTGGAGCTAACAGTACCACCAGTTGGGATCCAGTATTGAAGAGATCACAGCTGAGAATCCACAAGTAGAAGATGCCCTAAATACGTTGAAGAGGATACGCCGGTTGCTAGGCAGTGCAAGCAATAATACAGTGATACAATAATGAGTTTCCCACGTTACATGCAAACCGTCCTATTGATGGACAGCTCCAAACCCAGTGAAGTTGCACGAGACGTGGTGAAGACTGGAAGACCTGACAATGGAAGTCGTGCCATATTTCCAGAACGAAGCGGGCAAAAATGTTGGCACGAACTGGCAGAACTCCCATGGTAGAGAAAAAGGATGACACACAGGAGGAAACACACTAAGTGGAAAGCCTGAGGTAAGTCAAACAGCGAGTGATAGGCAGGCACACACTCACAGCACATGAGAGGCAGGCACATACTAACATCACTTGAGAAACGGCACACACTCCCTGCTGTTTGAAAAATGCAGTAAGCAACAGCGGTCCTCGCAGGAGCAGTTCAGTAGCTCGCGCTATCCTAAATTGTAGATTCAGGCACCCTCAGAAAAGTTAATTATGAGTAGAATCCCACGCAGACAACTTCACCATAGGCCAGCAGTGTGCCACATCCACAGTTCAAAATGGAAAGTGTTTAGGTTTCTTCCCTGAGGTTGTTGAAAGGAATAGGTAATCTTCTTCCAATTAAATAAAACCTGCACCCATAGATGATCCCTCACTCGTCGCCAGTGTGAAGTTGCAATGCAACGAAAGATGATGCCAAACAGGAACTAAGGAAACTCCAAGTTTATTCACAGGAAAAGAAACTCCATCCACTCTGTGACACTGCCTACCAAGCTATGCCAACAGCCTACCAATACACATTCCGCATTCCATATTCCATTCCAGGCAGGAGAACAGAGTGGATTTGAATGATTACACAGTTGTCATAACATATAGAGAATGCAGAAATCGATTACCCACAAATATCACACCTGCCTATCCTCCTTAGGCAGTGTTTCCATGAGCCTGGCTAGCGAATCCAACAGCGATCTGTCATATCTCCCACGCAAAGCAGAGGAACTTGCAGCCCTTCATATAAGATGCCAATGTTTCATACATCTTTTTACCAAGGGCATCGATCTGCTTACTCTCTTTGTCAGGTGGAACCAAAGAAGAGGAAGAAGCTGCAGAGTGTGATTTCTGTGTGGCTGCCACTATCACGGAATCATGAGTAGGATAAGCTCTTAGGAACAAAGGATCCTGATCTGGGACCTTGCAGTTTTTAAGGATGCGAGATTGAGCGGATCTCAACGATGGTGGAGTTAAAAATAGCTGCATCGCAGGCTCTATGAGTCCAGGCACCAGTGGCAAAAGTGGTCTTGAGGCTGCTCTATGATGAAAAGTTTCGAAGATCACAGATAAAGTCATTGTAGTGGTCGGAATGTCCAAATTCAATTCTGTTGCACCACTAATCAGGACATCATTGAAAGTCAAGAGATCGTCCACTGGTGACACTCTTGCTGGAGGTGTATCTGAAAGTGTAAGAAAATAATCTCACACTGAGGAACAAGAAGTGGTAGACCAAGAAGGTGATCTCCATCTATGCCTGGATGATGCCGTATGAGATTGTCTAGATCTTGACCTGGTTCTAGATATTGTTTCAGATATAGAACGATGACGGATACGACTTCTTGACCTACTAGGTGACGACTGCGGACTCCTATGTGGTGTGACTTTGGAGGAACAGTTGAAGGTACCAATGGTGTGCCAGAAGAAAACCTTGGACACGGTGTTCGTCTTGGAGATGGCGTATGTGGTGTGACTCCTGAAGGAAAATATATTTGTGAATACTCTGAGTCAGAAGTCGGAGGCCCCAGCTTTTTCCGCAGACTTTCCAACCACCTTGGGAGATATTTACAGGAACTGTAACTTGGATATAGCAGGTGATAGAGGTCTAGATTCCACCAAGTCCATTGAGACACAATAGACCTCTGTGATGTCGAATGAGGCCTTTCCGCAGCATGGAAAAATGCCTGTCTATCCCTCAACGACAATTAATTTTTGACATTGTGAGGGCTTTATCCACAGGCCTCTACATCAATATTGACTTTAACTGCTGCTTCGACGTCACTGGATCTCTCGTAGGCGTCAGCGGAGGCCTCAACGGTGATGTTTGCCTCAACGTCGTATCGTGAGACTTCAACGGCAATGACTGTCACCAAGCTGTCAACACCGCCCTTGATGGCGACGGTTTTGTTGGTGTTGACGAGTGTCTCGACATTGACTGATAGTACCTCCTTGCAGTCGATGCGACTCTAAATGTCGGGTGTGTTCCAACGTCAAGCGATGAGTCAACCCCACCTTTGACGGTGTCTTCGATGTCAACGGCAAACATACAGTTTTTTTCCCTCGACATCCTACCTCTCGATGTAGACTGGGACTGCGTTATATTATGTCTCTCACACAATCTACCTGTGTGGGAATATTTGCGCCACGAGGGCTCTTCAGAAGAAGATTGGTTTTCCCCAAGGCCTCTTGATGATCAAGCAGACCCTCTCTCCTGAAGTCCATGAAGCCTGATCTTCTCCCTGTCCTTACAGGTGCGCCTGGATAACTTCTGGAAGTGAGGACAGGTGTCAGGTCGCTGGGACTCTGGCAGGCAGAAAATACAGACTGAGTGGGGATCAGTCTGAGCCATCTTCTTCCCACAGGAAGGACACTTCACAAAGAGTGAAGGCATATTTTGACAGAAAATAAAAAATGTCCTGTCAGAAAAAAAGGTTGTCTGTAGTACTGTGGTTACTGGCTAGTATCAAGTGAAACTATTTTGAAATTGTTTTAGAAATATTTTTCTGACAAATCTGGGCAAAAAAGGAGATATCAGTGCTCCAGGATCGTAACAGTAGGAGCTGGAAAAATGAACTGACTTAACTGTCTCCGGTGGGGAATGATGGGATACAGTGGGTGCTGTGAGGTTCATAGAGGCACAGTTTTTTTTATTAATAACATGAATTTCATTATTTATGTAACTTTAAAAAGAAAAGTAAATGTAATCTGCCCATTTTTTACCCTCTCTATAGGCTGTATATATATATATATATATATATATATTACCTACACCTACTGGCGGTAGAACCTAGTTTCCATAGGAAAAGCATTTTTTGATTTGCTAATAACTTTGGCGCCGTTTGACGAATCTTCACGAAATTTTCAAAAATAATTGGTCACTCAGGTCAGCTCCTGTCTTGAAATTTTCGGGGTGATTCGTCAAGGGGGGCCGAGAAAAAAGGGGGGTCCCAAAACATGTTTTCTCCAGGTTAATTTCCATAGGAAACTTTAGACAAGGCTACAGCCTGAACTGCTGAATGGAATTACACCAAATTTGGCAGAGTTAGCTCTTGGTCTGGAAAGCACGCTTTTTTTTTTTTTAAATGGTGTAATTCCGTTCAGTAGTTTTTGAGATATTTAAAGATTTACAGATATCGATATTTGAGAATTGTGAGATCTGATTGGCTGAGCCCTCCGAGCACGAGCTTGCCTCTGATTGGCTGCCAACACTTCAAACCAGGAAGTGTTGGCAGCCATCTTGTGCTTCAGACCGAGGGAGAAGGAAAAAGGTTAGAGCTAGATTAAAAACAAGAAAAGGGGCAGGGTAAAAACAACCTGACCCCCCAGGCCTGCTCAGGGGGTCCCACAGGGACCCCCAGGCCCAAAAAAAAGCATATTTTTGTTTTTACATTTTCGCCCGGGTCCGAGCAGCAATGCGCCAGGAGCCGCGTTTGCAGAGTTGTGTAAAAAGGGTGGTGGCTTCGGACCACCTCTCTGCAATCCAGCTCTGTGGCTCTTTTTGGAGGTACCTGGTGCGCTAGTTGGCCCCCAGGTACCCTCAGTATTCAAGAGGAATTAATTCCCCAACTTACAACGCACCAGGGGGTGCGTTTGCAGAGTGGTGGAGAAAGGGGGCGGGCCTGGTATGAGAAGTTAGCAATCCTGCTGTGTGGGACTTACTGGAGGTAATAGGAGGGGTAGTTGGCCTCCAAGGTTGACGTTGGGGGCTAACTACCCCTCCTGTTACCTCCAGTAAATCCCACACAGTGGGATTGCTAAGAGGTGTTCGGAGGCCACGCTCACCTTTCTCCACCACTCTGCAAACGCGACTGCTATGTTATAGTTACAAATTAGCATTTAAAAAACCTTTGAAATTCACTGAAAAAACCATAGGTTTCAGGGACGTTATAGTTAGAAATGTGCATTTAAAAAACCTTTGAAATTCACTGAAAAAACCATAGGTTTCAGGGACGTTATAGTTAGAAATTAGCATTTAAAATACCTTAGAAATTCACTGAAAAAACCATAGGTTTCAGGGACGTTATAGTTAGTTGGACTTTTCACTCGTATAAAACCAGAGAAATTCGGCTGTTATAGTTAGTAGAGCTAACTATAACTCGCGCCCCCGCAATGCACTGCTGATGACGTCACATATTACATCACCCATGACATGCTCAGTGACATCACTGATGACATCTCAAATGACATCACTGATTACATCACTGATGACATCATCCACGTGATCATCTGATGCACATCCTCAGACCCTAATAAAACCTTTCATTCACCCACTCTAAAATACAGACTACCAATATCAAAACCATAAACACACCAATAGCAGTTAGTACATACCCGCTCAGTGATTCATACGTCTACACACACATCCACCCACTAACCCATACAGTCACTCATACGCGCAGTCATTCATCAATACAGCCACTGATATATCCACTCATACACCCATATAGACACTCACACACTGCCACTCACCCAAAGAGTTACTCAAAAACCTAGTCAGTCACCCAAAGAATTAATTACACTGCCATTTACTCACCTATAAAGTTATACACACACCACGTCACTTATTCATACAGACACATACTGTCTTCAACAATTACTGACATAAGCACACACTTATCCATGCAGCCACTGTCACAATCACTCACTGTCACATATACTCACTTATATACTCCAACACTCACAAATACTGCCTTTCACATATGTAGTTACTTACACATATACCACTAACACATCCATTCACTTACCAACACAGCTATACGTACACTCACTCACCCATACACTCCCTAACACACGCACTCATAAACGCATACACCCAGTGAATTACCCACTCACACATCCATGCAGGGAGTCACACCCCCCCCCACCCACACAGACACTCAGGCACCCATACAGGTTCTTAGACAACCAATCATTCTTCAATATACCTTGGCATATATAGATATAACGTTCTTGAAATTTTTAGAAACACTCAGTCACTGGATGATGTCATCAGTGATGTCATTTGAGATGTCATCAGTGATGTCACTGAGCATGTCCTGAGTGATGTAATATGTGACGTCATCAGCAGTGCATTGCAGGGGCGCGAGTTATAGTTATCTCTACTAACTATAACAGCCGAATTTCTCTGGTTTTATACGAGCGAAATGTCCAAATAACTATAACGTCCCTGAAACCTATGGTTTTTTCTGTGAATATATATATATATATATATTTGCCCCCGGATGGAGAAGCACTCACAGGTAGGTATCAAATTTCCTTTAATGGAGACTTGTGGCAAGGCCAGAAGCAGACATTCAATCCATTTCACACAGCCTTACGCGTTTCGGGCACGACGCCCCTGTTCACAGGCAGAGTTGGTGAGTTCAACATGAAATTGCAGTCACCTGATATACTCATCATACAACCAAGTGGGCAGTCCAAGTGGGCGTTCCGCTTGTGCAAAGCATTCTGGTAAACGTGGTTCAGCAATCCTTTTCCTCAAGTGAGTATGTCGTCTCACCAAACAAATGAAAAAAGATTCAATACCCAAGTGGGTTGATTAAAAATGTCCAGCTGCCAGAACGCCACAAATACCATGTCTTCCATCAAGACCCACCGTCCAGAATGATGTCCAACATGTGGCGTCATCACAGGTCATCACAGGTCCGCTGCATGCGGCGGTGCTCCACCCACGGCTGGGCCGGCCGTGAAAATACGAAGAAGAGAGTTTGCCCCGGATGGAGAAGCACTCACAGGTAGGTATCAAATTTCCTTTAATGAAGACTTGTGGCGCGGCCAGAAGCAGACATTCAATACATTTCACACAGCCTTACGCGTTTCGGGCATGGCGCCCATGTTCACAGGCAGAGTTGGTGAGTTCAACATGAAATTGCAGTCACCTGATATACTCCTCATACAACCAAGTGGGACATCCAAGTGGGCGTTCCGCTTGTGCAAAGCGGGGGGAGCACCGCCGCATGCAGCGGACCTGTGATGACGCCATATGGTGGACTTCATTCTGGACAGTGGGTCTTGATGGAAGACATGGTATTTGTGGCGTTCTGGCAGGGGGACATTTTTAATCAACCCACTGGGGTATTGACTCTTTTTTCATTTTTTTGGTGAGACGACATACTCACTTGAGCGGAACGCCCACTTGGTTGTATGAGGAGTATATCAGGTGACTGCAATTTTATGTTGAACTCACCAACTCTGCCTGTGAACAAGGGCGCCATGCCCGAAACGCGTAAGGCTGAGTGAAATGGATTGAATGTCTGCTTCTGGTCTCGCCACAAGTCTCCATTAAAGGAAATGTGATACCTACCTGTGAGTGCTTCTCCATCCGGGGGAAACCTTATATATATGTGTGTGTGTGTGTGTATATATATATGTATGTGTGTGTATTTATATATATATATATATATATATTTTTTTTTAAGAGTGCTCCATCCGGGGTCCCCTGAAGTGGTGGGCGGGACTATTCAATGCTTGACACTTTGATGAGGATTCCCCCGGAAGAGAACGAGGATTGCAGGTAAGCAATTTATCCTTTTGTGGCCTCAAGGGAAAGGTAGTTGCAGTTCTGCATTTGACACATATGCATAGTGAATCCTCCACAGACATAAAGCATTTCTCCATGTGGTGCCAATGTTCCAAGTGGCTTGCCAGCCCTCCCTTCCCCGGAATGAGCACAGCTCTTGTGAGTTCAGAATATAACGGTTGGCGGGTGTGTGAACAAGGGAATGTAAGTACCATTTCTTTGCATTCCATAGTGCTGCCATCATACGCTTAGCCATGTCAAAATTTACATGGATGTTGCTCACATCTTACTGGGTCCTAAATATTAAATATGTTTGTACAGCAAACACTGTTATGCCAGTACCAATTGGCCAAAGAACGTAAACCACACATCTCCACGCCTGTATTCACTTTGCTGTATAGTAAGTAAGCTATACCAGATTCAATCCCACATTGCCCCTGTTTGTAAAGGCAGACATCAATTGCCATGTGTGATGTTATTCTGCTTCACTTTTACATTTCCTCCTCTTGTTACTCCTCCTCCTTTTCCTCATCTTTACATCTTAATCCTGCTCATGGAAGTGAAATGTTAGAAAAAGAGGAATGTCTTAAGTCTGTGTTTCTTTCTTCCGGTCCTGATCATTAATATTTAGTCTCCGAACATCTTCAGCAGTGCCCTTCGAGTCTGGTCATTTAAGTATCCGGAGAGAAGAGCTGAGGCTGCTGCTTTATTGAGTTATTTTTAATAGGCTGCAGATATATATATATATATATATATATTTTGATTTATTAACATGATTTAGCAATGTGTTGCATTATTCCGATTTATGTATACCATTGAAGTTGATCTAATGTACTTAACACGTATCATTACTATTTGCATTACGTATCCTGCGTCAATCATGTAACTGTAAATTCTAGTGCAAATTGGCAAAGACTGTTTTTCATGTTTATCACTCTCACGTATCACATGAAGTGTTTCTTTAAAAAGGCTCGGAAGTTGTAAACAACCTAACCTGTGAACAAGGAGCAGAAGGCTCCGAAACGCGTTGGGTCCTCGTTGCTGCACTATATGAAATAAACCATGCTTTAAACGCCCTGGAGCTGCGGTACTGTTGCTATTCAGTGGTCTAATACTACCCGACTGTACAGGAAACAGCATTGTTGGATGTATATATATATATATATATATATAACAATAACTCCGCACCCTGGAAGCGTCTTTTCTCTCCAAATCACGGACACGGACCCAATTCGGTGCTAGAATGTTTTAATCAACCGTCTCCATTACGCGTTTCGACTCCGTGGAGCCTTGATCACATGACATGGATACACAGGTTAGTGCAGTATTTAAAGTGAAACGTACATTGCAATTGATCATCACGTGTTCATGGACAAAGAAAAAATACTTATGGTACCAACCCTATTTATGATGTTGCTAAGCATATTCCAACATTTTTGGGCTGTTTAAAACATAGTAATATTAGAAAATAGTTTATATTCTCATATTTCCAATGCTTTTTAAAAAATTACACGTAAAATACTAAAAGCAGAAAAATACATTAATAATAGGTTCAATCCTGTATTCATATACAATTACATGTTTCTTTTGTACCCTGATATGTCCCTGTTGCAATATGTACAAAATTCTATAAAAGTGCCTAAGTGAAAAGTGCAAAGTGATTGTAAAAATGTTAATAAAAATAAAATTAACTCTATGTGTGTCTCCCTGTTGTCCGACTTATATAATCATATTTTCAATGTGAGCAAATGCCTAAAATTCAGTTATTAATCCTCACAGCCTGAGTACATGGATACAAGTACAGTATTCATTATGACCAATGTAAATGAAAATGAAATTTATCCCAAACCTATAGATACCTGAGCTTAAAGGAAGGAAGATATGGAAATGGGATGTCTTAAGATGTTCACGTCCTAAAGTTGTTACTTTGAGTACACAGAAGTATAGCAGCTAGTTAGTTTACACGTATAAATATATAAATATATAAATATACGTAAAGACGTACATAAATACATAAACACATGAACACATATAAAAAATTCTATAGAAAAAAACTCTTTTACAAAATTTCATATTCATGTTAAACACAATTATTATATGATATTAGAATAAATAGTCATAAAAATCCTAAAATTGTTAAAATGTTAATCATTTGTAAAATATAATCGCTGACCTATGTACTTTAAGTTGACATCTGGACTGATCCATTCCATTCAAAGCCTAATCCTCCCACCTGCAGAAAAGTGATTCCCATTAAGGATAACTAACAGTAGTTTTGATCTAATTTAAACAAGTATGTAAATCCTCTGTGGCATTCAGCCCTGACGGTACCTTAGAATCCAATTGCAGAATATATCTTGTCTCTAGTTTCCTCAGCTTGGTGATTCTATCTCCGCCCCTTCTGCTAGGAGGCACTGTATCTATTACAAAATATTTTAGGTCTGCATTATTGGAACTGTGTTTGTATACCATTGAAGTTGATCTAATGTACTTAACACGTATCATTACTATTTGCATTACGTATCCTGCGTCAATCATGTAACTGTAAATTCTAGTGCAAATTGGCAAAGACTGTTTTTCATGTTTATCACTCTCACGTATCACATGAAGTGTTTCTTTAAAAAGGCTCGGAAGTTGTAAACAACCTAACCTGTGAACAAGGAGCAGAAGGCTCCGAAACGCGTTGGGTCCTCGTTGCTGCACTATATGAAATAAACCATGCTTTAAACGCCCTGGAGCTGCGGTACTGTTGCTATTCAGTGGTCTAATACTACCCGACTGTACAGGAAACAGCATTGTTGGATGTATATATATATATATATATATATATATATATATATATATATATAAATAATATTTAAGAAGTGCTCTGGGGTCCTCGCATGTGGGCGGGACTATTCAATGCTTATGACTAATGATGAGAATCTCCTGAAAGAGAACTACTGTGATATTTGGAACAGACAGTAGCCATTTTGAAGGCATCAAGTATTAGTTTCCACCTAGTTCATTGTATCTTAAAAAGCCACCAAGACACTTTGTTGCAGCAGTCAAGAGCTTGTTACCAAACCCTGTGAAAATTCACAGACTGTTGTTTCCCACTTGAAAGTGTGAATGGAAAGGATCCTCACTGCCTTAAAATACTATTGATATTACAAACACTTATGTTTTGTGTTTGAGAGTGATAAGGGCTTAGCAAAGCATTCTATTGTTACCGGTCCAAAGTATATAATTCTTATGAGTGTATGTTTACATATCATTTTATGAAACAACAATGAATTTCTTTCAGAACAGAAAGTGTATACCTACAAAATCATGAGGTAGTTTTCTTTACCAGAGAAGAGAGATAAGATCATTAAAAACTCAAGCGATATCAATTACATGAATATTTTATGTGTCAGTTTCATGAATGTCAGAGATCTACCTGAATCCCAGACAGCCAGAGGCATACTAGTATTCTGGAGGTATATCATTTGTCATAGCAAGTGTTCAATATGTTTACACAGAGATAAGATATTTATGTTATAAATGTTGTTTTAGATATCAACTAAAACCAAGCAGATATAAGCACCAAGCAGAGTGACAAGTTACAATGATGATATCCAGAGTCTGTTGTCTTACTTATCCCACTCCCCTTTCCCATAAGTCTACTGCTAAGAGGGTAGCATGTTCCTATTGTGCATCATTGGCTCTGGATAAAGAGAAGTGTGGAACAGTTCATCACTACTGCTGGATCAGGAATTCAGGTTAGTGCATTTAGACAACTTTTTTGGAATGGAACATATTGCACAAGTTACTTACCTTCGGTAATGATATATCTGTAAGAAACATTAGTTAGTTATAGACTCCTTACCTTAGAATTACCCCCAGGCGTCAGACTGGATCCGGAAAGTTTTTTCGTCAGCAGTACCTCTGCGCGTCGGAAGGTGACGTCGGTCGGCTCCGGGTCCGTCGTCATGGTCGCCAGGATGACGTTGCGGCAGCTACTTAGACGCCGCCCTCGCGCGCTGACGTCAGTTCTGTACACGACTTTCCGCACCAGAAACGCAGAGCCATGCAAGACACTGACCACTGGTGCACAAAACTAGGGCCCTGAAAAGATGTCCTTAACCCTAGGAATCAGTTCGCAGAACGGGGAGGATGGGTGGGGCGGTAAGGAATCTATAACTAACTAATGTTTCTTACAGATATATCGTTACCGAAGGTAAGTAACTTGTGCATCTGAAAGAAACACGTTAGTTATAGATTCCTTACCTTAGAATAGATACCCCAGCAATACCAACCCCGGTGGTGGGTCTGCGAACCAAGATCACACCAGAAAGTCCTGGAGAACAGAACAGCCAAAGAAGCTGTCTCTCCAGACTTGGCTGTCCAGGCAGTAGTGTTTGGTGAACGTGTGCAGCGATGCCCACGTGACCGCCTGACAGATGTCATTCAGAGGAACTCCTCTTCCCAAGGCAGTAGTGGCTGCCGTCGCCCTGGTAGAGTGAGCGCGTAGCCCGACTGGAGGCTCCTTTTTAGCCAGAGAGTAACAAGCCTTAATACACAACACGACCCATCGAGAAATTGTGCGTTTGTGTACGGCCCAACCCTTCTTTGCGCCCACGTAGCCAACAAAAAGTTGATCATCCACCCGGAACTGTTTTGTGCGATCCAGATAGAAGGAGAGCGCACGTTTTGGGTCCAGACGGTGGAGCCTCTCTTCCTCCTTCGAAGGATGCGGAGGCGGAAAGAAGGTGGGCAAAGTAATGGTCTGCCCGATGTGGAAGGCAGTGACCACCTTAGGAAGGAAGGATGGACGGGTCCGGAGAACCACCTTGTCCGGATGAACAGACAGGAAAGGAGGTTTTGAAGAAAGGGCCTGGAGCTCACTCACCCTTCTAGCAGAAGTGATGGCTAGCAGGAAAGCAGTCTTAAGAGTAAAGAGACGTAAGGGACAGTTATGAAGCGGCTCAAAGGGAGCGCACATTAAATAAGTTAGAACAAGATTCAAGTCCCACTGAGGCATAACGAAGGGGATTGGAGGGAAAAGATGTGTTAAGCCTTTTAAGAAACGGTTAACTACCGGGGACTTGAAAAGAGAAGGCTGATCTGGCAGCCGAAGGAAGGCAGAGATGGCTGAAAGATAGCCCTTGACAGTGCCCAGAGCAGAGCCCTGCTGGGCTAAAGAGAGAAGGAACAAGAGAACTTCAGAAAGAGGGGCAGAAAGGGGATCCACAGCCTTTGCTGTGCACCATGCCACAAATTTCTTCCACCGGCAGGCGTATACCGTCTTAGTGGAGGGACGCCTGGCTGCCAAGATTACGTCACAGACTTCGGGAGGCAGGTCGAAAGACGTCAACTGCCGCCGCTCAATCTCCACGCAGGAGGAGGAGACTGGACAGGTTCGGGTGGAGAACCGTCCCCTGCTGCTGCGACAGAAGATCCTCCTGAAGAGGCAGTCTGATCGGAGGATCGATGGCCATGTTGAGCAGCTCGGGATACCAGACTCTTCGTGCCCAATCCGGAGCCACAAGAATGACTTGGGCCCGGTCGCGCCTGATCTTCTTCAGCACTCTGGGCAGAAGTGGTATAGGCGGAAAGGCGTACAACAGACCGCAACTCCACTCGCGACGAAAAGCGTTGCCTAGCGAGTGCCGCCTTGGAAATTCCAAAGCGCAGAATTGCTGACATTGCGCGTTCTCTTCGGTGGCGAATAGATCTAACCATGGCTCTCCCCACTGTCGAAAGAGACCTTGCACCACCTCCGAGTGAAGACGCCATTTGTGATCCATCATGCACCTGCGGCTGAGTTCGTCCGCCCTGGTGTTCAGAGAACCTGCCAGGTGTTGAACCACCAGGGAAATGCCCTGATGTTACAGCCATGTCCAGAGGTGGAGGGCCTCCTGACATGAACACCTGCACTACTCTTCCCCGGACAGAGGGAAGGAATGCTTTCAGTGCAAGACGAATCGCCCGGAGCTCCAGAAGGTTGATGTGAAGCCGGGACTCCGCCGGAGACCAGAGGCCTCTGATCTCCGCCTTTCCCATGTGGCCGCCCCATCCCAGAAGGGATGCGTCCGTCACCACAGTGTGGTCTGGTTGGGGAAGGGAGAGGGATCTGCCATTGACCCAATCCTGGTTCGTGAGCCACCACTGCAGTTGTCGTGCAGTGCCCTCCGAGATCTGAACGCAATCGGACAGATTCCCCTGATGCTGCGCCCACTGGAACTTCAGGTCCCACTGCAGAGCCCGCATATGCCACCTGGCATGATCTACCAGCAGGATGCAGGAGGCCATCAGGCCCAGCAGCCTCAGAGTCATTCTGAACGAAACTCGGGATAGAGGCTGAAAGATCGGAATCATAGCCCGAATATCCCAGACTCGCTGTTCGGGAGGATAGACCCGAAACCGCGTCGTGTCCAGAACCGCTCCGATGATGAGGAGCTTCTGAGAGGGAATCAGGTGCGACTTTGGCACATTGATGGAGAACCCCAGCGAATGCAGGAGGTCGGCCGTAGTCTGGAGGTGGGAGACGACTGCCTGGGGCGAACCCGCCTTCAACAACCAGTCGTCGAGATAGGGGAAGACTGAAACCCCTGATCTGCGCAGATGAGCTGCGACCACCACCATCACCTTCGTGAACACCCGAGGGGCGCTGGTAAGGCCAAAGGGGAGCACGGTAAACTGAAAGTGCTCGTGGTCTACCGTGAACCGTAGGTAACGCCAGTGGGCCGGCAGGACGGGAATGTGAAAATAAGCGTCCTGCAAGTCCAACGCTACCATCCAGTCTTCCGGGTCGAGAGCAGACAAGACCTGAGCAAGCGTCAACATCTTGAACTTCTCCTTCCGGAGGAAGCGATTGGCGTCCCTGAGGTCCAAGATAGGACGCAGGCCCTTGTCCTTCTTGGGGACCAGAAAGTAGTGGGAGTAACAACCACGACCTACTTCTGGGACAGGAGACGCGCTCAATGGCTCCCTTGGCCAAGAGAGCCGTAACTTCCTGCTGGAGAAGGGCCAGGTGATCCTCCGACATGCGGTGGTATCTCGATGGCATGGCTGGAGGGGTAGTCTCGAAGGGGAGGGAGTAGCCCCTTCGGACTATTTGCAAAACCCACCTGTCCGACGTGATGGTGCGCCAGTGGGGAGGTGATGGCGAATCCTGCCGCCCACTGGCGTTTGATGGCCCTGAAAGGTCGGACTAGGAGGGTTTGGAGGCTGCTGCAGAGGGGGGGTTGGTGGACTGGCCCGCCCGCTGGCCCCCTGAACCACGGCGTTGGTTCCCACGTCCCTGGCTGCGCGAAGGTTGGGACGTAGCGGGGCACCCCTTCCGTAGCCACAAAAGGGGCGAAAAGCAGACTGCGCCGGACGGGTGGAGGGGCCCAAGGACTTGGCCGTAGCCCGTGAGTCCTTGAAGCGCTCTAGGGCGTTGTCTGCTTTGTCGCCAAAAAGGCGACGGCCATCAAAGGGCATGTCCATCAAGGTGTTCTGGACATCCCCTGAAAAGCCAGAGGACCTCATCCAGGCGTAGCGACGAAGCGCTACAGACGTTGAAATGATCCTGCCCAGAGAGTCGGCGGTGTCCAGCCCACAACGTATCGTAAACTTTCCTGCATCCCTCCCGGCGGCAACAGCCTGGGAGAGCGCTGCCCGGGCCTCCTCCGGACACTGAGGCAGCACTTGCGCCACCGTATCCCACACTGAGTGGGAATAACGGCCCAAGAGACATGCGGTGTTTACGGACCGCAGTCCTAAGCTGGCGGAAGAGGACATTTTCTTGCCAAGGTGGTCCAGCTTCTTGGATTCTCTTTCCGGTGGAGCAGTAGGGAAGACGCACTTGGAAGTGAAAGCTTGGACTACCAAGCTCTCCGGGGTGGGATGTTGGGAGAGGAAAGTGGGGCCGCCCGGAGCCAGGCGGTGGCGTCGGGCAATCATCCTGTCCACGGGAGCCCCCGTGTTGGGCCTGGACCACGTGCCCAAAAGGACGTCTGTGAGGGCCTCATTAAACGGCAGCAGGGGCTCTGAAGAGCTCGCAGCCGGGCGAAGCACCTCAGTCAGGAGGTTAGTCCTGACCGCCACCGTAGGAAGCTCGAGGTTGAGAGCCTCGGCCGCCCTATGCAACACCACTGCGTATGACGCTCCCTCCTCCGTAGCCATGGTAGGAGGAGACAACATGCCAAGGTCAGGGGAGGTGTCCAAACCACTGGCATCCCCCAGTTCCTCTCTCCAGTCCTGTTCACTGTCCAACTGGTCAGTTAAAGGGTCACCTGACCCCTCCCAGTCCTCCTCGTCATCCTCTGGGTGCCATTGTGGTTGAAAAGGGACCCCAGGAGTGAACAGGGGCACAAAAACCCCACCCGACGCCGGTCCGGCTCCGTGTCCACGTCGGGATGGAGGCCGGGGTTGACCCCGGCCAGGGGGCAGACAGCTGTCGAGCGCGGCAGTGGTGCCGTCGGAAGTGGCACCGATGGAGGCGTAACGAGGTCAACCGGCGTCGATCCGGATCCAGGCCTGGATCCAAGGGGGGGCCTGCGGTGCCAGGGCCAGAGCCGCCGGCAGCGAAGACCTAGGCCCCCAACCGAGTCCGCGGGGCCCGAAGGCACGCCGGCGGGGTCGGTCCGCCCAAAGATGGCATGCATTGCCTCGTAGAATGTACAAAGTTGGGCGGGAGTCGCTCCGGGTCCCGGAAAGGGAGGGAAACTCTGAGTTGACTCTTCTGGCTCCGCGCGTGGAGCCGCGGGAGGGGCACCACCCGCGTGCCTCGTCGGATCGGCCGACCGACGAGGAGAAGTCAACTTACCCGACCCTGAGTGCAAAGACTTCGATGATTTCGAACCGGAATGGTGGTGGCTCCGCGACCGGTCCCTCGACCTCCCTCTCGACCGGGACCTCGAACGGCGCGGAGCCGACTGCCGGTGTTCATGCAGCTTTCGGGACCGCTCCCGCAAAGCCTTCGGCGCCATCGACCGGCAGTCGGAGCACGACTTGGGGTCGTGGTCACGCTCCAGGCAAAAAAGACACATGCGGTGCGGATCCGTCACCGACATCATGCGATGACAGGAACCGCAGGCCTTGAAACCGGGCATCCCTCGTGCACCTTTTCAGAGTCGAAGACTCGAAAAAAGAAGTCGACAAAAGTCGAGAAAATGTTAGTCAAAAAATGACTGAGGTACCGCTCTTCCCGGATCTGCGCTGGCTGGCGCGGAAAAAGAAAGAACTGACGTCAGCGCGCGAGGGCGGCGTCTAAGTAGCTGCCGCGACGTCATCCCAGCGACCACGACGCCGACGACGGACGTGGAGCCGACCGACGCCACCTTCCGACGCGCAGAGGTACTGCTGACGAAAAAACTTTACGGATCCAGTCTGACGCCTGGGGGTAATTCTAAGGTAAGGAATTTATAACTAACGTGTTTCTTTCAGATATGGTCTATTAACTGTAACAGCAACATTGCTGGGCATTATAAAATTCACAGTATTCCAAACTGACTGATTTTCTAAAGGGGCACAGTAAATATTCTCCTGCGGCATAAATATATAAACCCAATGTTTTGTAACAGGTGCCAAGTTTTCATACAGGCAGAAACTTAGTTTGTTGGAGTGGAGAAACTGTTCTTGAGAGTACTGTGGTAAACTGTAAAGTAGTAGAATATTACAGTAGTGTCCCTTTACAACTAGCAGGAAAAGTGATTTTGTAGCCAATATTTTTAAATGATTAAGCTGTAAAAAATGACTTTTTTCAAATGTTTCTTCAGGGTGAACCCTTAACTTCTGTAGAGAGTATTAGGGGCACTCACTACAGTTGTCCATCATTGCAATTTGATGCTGGAATATGTTTTGAGCCAAGTTTGCCCCTGGCTCCCAGGCCAGTCTTGGTTTTGATGGTTACTCTTTATTTGACTGGTAGCTAGGAGTGGGTCTACAGGGTTAGCCTAATGTAGTCAACTTTCTTTAGACACCATATCAACCTGGTTATGTCAATCTTATTAGGACTGGGCTATTCCTTTTTTTAACCTTTGCAAACCATGGGATGGTGGCCACCAATCGACTGCAAAATGTGTATTTTCATGTGGATTTCCATCCATCTCCTGCCATGTAAAAAAGAGTAACATAGAAATGCAGGCAGGGCGAGTGTTTGAAGTTCCCTCAGTAGAAAAATAAGTTACTTACATGTAACTGCAGCTCTCCAGTATTGGATATTATATAGATTCAAATGCCTGAATCATTCCCTGTCATCGAAGTGGAGTCCCACTGTACAATAATAAAGCAGTATGTATCACTATCATAGGCTATAATGGCCATGAAAAAGTCAGTTTAATAGCTTATATATGTCCTTTTTTTAAAGAGGACCAAACTTGAACTATAACCAATCAGGAGACAGCACCCTCTAGAACACTACCAACAGAGGCTGAGTCCCTCAGATTTTCTACCGTATGTCACGTGAAGGGAGTCTTCCTGAGCTCTGCTTAGTTTCTTCAGCTATTTGGACAAGATTACATGCCATGTTTCATTTCTCTGACCCTGGCAATGATATGTCAGAGTAGCAGAAAATAATGCAATGGACTACAAAATATGCCTAACCTTTTCCTCAAAAACTCTCACGTTCAGAGAGATGAGTCTATTATTGGGACTACAGAAACTTAAATTTGTCACTTCTAATGAGGACAGTGAGGATTCCTTCAACTCACAGGAGAGGTCAAAGGGAGAGGTCGAGCTAAGGGTCTCCAGAAGGCGGAAAGAAAAGCCATAAAAAAGACTTACCATGAGTCTTGATAAGGCACTTCTCACAGAAAGAGCGAACATTGGAAAAGACATCCTCAGACATTACATCAGGGAAATCCTCATAACCTGACAATGAGGCGTCTATGGCAAAACTGCTGTCAAAATCATTATCAACAATTACAATGACAACGTCGATGACCACAACCATGCTCACTATTACTGCCTCACCTATGACGGCCTTGTCTACGACGCCTTCATCTATGAATGGCCTCATCTACCAACACCTCATCTATGATGTCCTCATCTGCGATGGCATCGTCTATGACGGTCGTCTACGACGGCCTCATCTATGATGGTCGTCTATGGCGGTTGACGACGACAGTCGTCCACGACCACCTCTTCTACGATGGTCTCATCTAAGAATGACCTCATCTTCGAATGACCTCATCTATGAATAGCCTCATCTACGAATGGTCTCATCTACGATTTCCTTACCTATGATGGCGGTCGTCTACGACTGTCATCTACAATGGCCTCATCTACGACGGCCTCATCTACGATGGTCGTCAACGACAACCTTATCTGCGATGGTCATCTACAATGGTCGTCTACGACAGCATCATCTACGATAAATACTAAAAATTCAGAGTTGGCCTTCAATGTGTAGACGGTGGAGACTAATTTGTGTCTCTGCCACTTACACACATTTCCAACGGCCCGACAGAGTAAGGCCAGTCGGAGTTATGGCCATGAGTCAGTCCTCCCTATTTAGATTATGCAAACACATGGGAAGTGTTCACTGCCCATCACCGGCATGAAAATGTGGTAGGGGCAGTGAAAACTTTTAAATGACCCACACACTCTGGGAGAATGCTCCCATGGCGAGAGGATTTTTTTATTTTTTATTATTATCATAAAGAAAACCTCACTTTGAGATTTTCTTTTTAAAAATAAAAATAAAAAGTTGTAAATTTGATGTATGGTTCCGTCCTGGAGCTGTCCGTCAATTTTACAATGCATTGAAAGGAACATTTATGATGGCGGTTCCTGGAAATACAAGAGGTGACCACAGGGGCAGCAGACATCTAGGGAGTAAAGTACTCCGCCATGGTGATGGCAATTACACCATCTGCCCAAATTAAAATCAGCCCCATAGTTGACCGAAGAAGGTGTTCCAAGTATAGGTGATTCGAAGTTTGAGAAATGAGTTTGCCTACAATCCACTACAATAAGGTACACTGAGCTGATCGAAAATGTGAGCGTTTCAGATCTGAGAGATGTTTAATTCAGAACATGATATGAATGAAACTCCATGCTCCATAAAGCACCAGAAGAATAACACTATGAAGCAATATGCTCTGAAGCACTGAGTACTAATCTAAAACCCACTGAGCTTTTATTTTTTGGTCATGGAGCATTTCCATTGTATGACAATTGCACTATATACACAGTCAAGATGAAATATTTAAAATGGAATGTCTTATTAAATGAATACAAATTGCCTGTCATGAACAAGGAATAAAAATGCATACAAAAGAGGAGAGCTCCACAGTACACCGCCACAATCCTGACAAGGCCTCCGCCTTACCACGCTCCTGCTATGCCTCGGCACCTGCAGAGGTAGCCGCCTAGGGGGTGAATTGGCAGTGCCCCCCCGGAAAATGTACTGAAGCAGTAGGGTTGGCGCTGAGCGAGGTGGGTCAGCTTGCAGGGGAACAGGCGCTGAGGAGTGTGTGCGGCCTGGAGGCTGTGGCGAATTCGCGCTGCCACCGGCCGCTGTACCAATGGTAGCCCGAGCTCCCTATCGGGACGATGAAGTCGCAGCAGTGAGACTTGGAGCTGTGGGCCCGTGTGCTTGTAATTGCGCAGCCTGGTGACACCGACAGACAGCACTGGCCCAAAGCTCCTTTCTGGGCTTTGACGAGGCAGCCCGCATCTTACCTCTTTCGTCCCCCCCACTGTCTCATGGATTGGCCGTGACTAGGGCCGAACAGTGTGGGTGGCTGCCTGGGCCTGAAAGCA
This sequence comes from Calotriton arnoldi, assembly GCA_963921515.1. NCBI lineage: Eukaryota > Metazoa > Chordata > Amphibia > Caudata > Salamandridae > Calotriton > Calotriton arnoldi. The sequence goes on along the minus strand of CAWUFW010001642.1, from coordinate 308,796 downwards.
CAGGGACACACGACTGGGAGCAGCAACACAGTGCGGCCTGGAGCGGTGGACCGCCGTGCCTGGTATCAGGCAGCCCCCATGGTGGCAATTGCCTGGAATGATCCGGCCCCGGGGAATCATGGAGGGGCCTCGATTGGGTGATGCTCATTTTGTTTTCTTCCCCCGCCTCCTCAGATTCAATGCTGCTGTCCGGGAGGCAGAAATACCATGGGGGCCCTGGTGGAGGAGGTGGTGCTCCCCTCCTGACTGTCGACCTCACCACACCGCATGGAGTGGCAGAGCCTTGTGGCTGACACCAATGAGCCCTGGAGAGCATGTACAGGAAGGCCTGCACGGCTGGGAAGGTGAGCCGGAGCCCCGAGAACTACAGCCTCTGCATTAATTTCCCCGCCTCCTTATTTTTTTGCTGCTGTGGTGCTTGTCTGGTGGGCTGATAGCCTGGGGGGAGTGATGGCCCCACTCCCTACCTGAGCCACATACCAGGAGGGGAAGGAGCAGGCCTGCATTACTCCCTGGGCCGGGAGAGAAAGAGGGTGAGCAGAGACATAGGGGGTGGCTTCCCGAGTGACCCTATCAAAGGAACAGGTGTGTCTCAGACTGCTCTTGTCCTGAGGGTGTTTGGAAACGGGGCCAAGCCAGGCGAGGTGGTGCTGGATGCCTAGAGTCAATGCATAACAGGCTCTTGCGAGACATGGAGTGCCTTGGGCCTGGTCTATGATGAAGGGATCCAGCCTCCTCACACTACCCCTCCCCCACAAGAGTGAAGCAGAGAGATTGGCTCCAAACTGTGGGGATATCCAGGGGCCCAGCGCCCACAGTGTCCACCAAAGCTGAAGGCCCCGCGGCGCATTTAAGGACTCACAGCCCTGCGAGACGCTGCACCTGGGAAGAGCCTGTGAAGAAGTTCAATACGGTGTGTGGGAAAGGCCGTGAGGAAATTGCAGCAATTGCGTATGGACCACTTCACAGGAGTTAAAATGACTGCTGTTGTTGGGGTGGAGGAGAGATGCACGCCGCCACTGGCTGGCGCAGAACACTTGCAAATTCTGGCAGCGATTGAGGGCTCCAAGCAGGTCCTGGAGCACAAAATAGACGCCATCACTATTGGAGTAAAACTACTGCACTTGGATCTCCGGGGAGTCTCTGAGCGATCCAAAGAGAGTGAAGGGAAGTTGTAGGCTCTTACGCAGGAGGCAAAGAGACTGACAGCCATGGTGCACATCATGTCAGAGCAGGCTGCTCGTTTTGATGAGCACCTCAAAGAAGTGGAAGGTAGATCTCTGCGCTGCAACCTGTGCTTTGTGGGGTTCCCAGAACAGGCGGAGGGGCAGGCTACGGAACTCTTCTTGGAGCGATGGCTCACCGGACTGATGGGGGATGAGACCCTATCTAACTTCTTCGTTATTGAACAAGCACACAGAGCGTTGATGCGACGGCCTCTGCCTGGAGCCCGGATAACAGCCTTTATCGCCAAAATCCTTAATTATAGGGACCATGACTCTATACTGCACTGGGTCAGAAAGAACGATGACCCCAAGTTTGAAGTGTCCACAATATGGATTTTCCCTGACTACACCCGCAGAGTCCAGGCCCGAAGAAAGTCATTCTTGGCCGTAAAGCAGCAACTTTGATCCCTAAATCTGCGGTATAAGCTCCCATATCCGGTCAGACTGAAAGTACTAGTTGGAGGCTGCATACACTTCTTTGGCTCCCCAGAAGAAACATGGGACTGGTTAGACTGCAGGGAAGGCGTTCAGTACAGCCAGACCTTCAAGAGAAGATGTCAAAAGGGCGAGACCTCGGAGTAGATCCAACGGATCGGCTGAGCAGCAGGGATGAGTAATGATACACGATGGAGGGACACAGAGCATCACAGTACAACCAATTGGCACACTGGATCTGGGCAGGGACGGTGTGGTGTCAATCCTGGAGCACAATAGGGGGCCTCCCTCTCACTGTCATGGCAAGACACTGTGGTCTGAATGGAGTAAGAAAGGGGGGTTGTGTGAAGTGGCACCTGGCTCCTAGTGGAACGAGAATGATCATCCTGCATTTCATATGCCACAGTGGTAGACAAGCATCACTAAAGACTTGCTAAGAAGTGTGGATGCGGACTGGGGTACCAGGAAGAAGCCTTCCATTTTTCTGCTAAGTTTCATTCCGTAGAAGTTGTAGCAACAGTTGCTGTTCTGGGAATAGGGGCAGGCTACAGACCTCTCTTGCCTCGCTTGTGTGTGGTTCTTCTGTTGACATGAAGCTATACACTCGCGTGCGGTGGCGGGAAGAGGGGTGTGGGAGGGTTAAGGGTACCCGATTTGATGTTTGAAAGGTTACATTCAGTTCATAGCAGCGAGGGGCATACACAGACCCACAACTTCTAGAGCACGGGCGGGTGGTAGCTTGCGTAATGCCACACAACCAATACATGATACAGGTTAGGCCTCAGGAGGACATGCAGTACTCTATACTGTCTTGGAAAGTTAATGAATCTCACACAACCTGAGGGGGGAGAGGCAAAACTTCCCTACTCTTACCTCCCCTATCGACAACTACAACAAACACAAAGGAGTAGGAAAGTGTATTTAAAAGGTGGCATGTGCTCAGTGAGAAAAAACTGCCCTCACTCACAAAATTGTGACATGCTTCATCATTGGGCTTGCTTCAATACACTCCTGAGCAGACCAAAGCCTGGGGTGGAGCAAAAGGGAGGGGAAAACAATACAAACATAGAAATTTTGGGATCACCGAAGAAAAGTGCAGTGAAGGTTAAAACTAGCTCGGATGCGTCCCCACTCGAAATGTTATTCCTGGGCCATCCGGCTAGGTTTAAAAACGTGAAGGATGGTGGTGATAGGAGAAGATTAAGATTTCCTTCACCCCTCCTTACTTCCAAGGTGTCGACATGTTTCTGCCGTCTAATACGTGCTCACAGTGTTGGGTCACTCCAGAATTCATCAGGACCCTCCAGATCCCAAAGATGGTACCTCTGAACCTGCCTTAGGTATCCTTGGAATGCACTACTTCCAACAAAGGATTCCCCTACATAATGCACACTTCGTAATCTGTAGGGAAAACACACAGAGGGGAAACAAAATTACTTGTAGATAGGCTCACTAGACCCACAATAAGTGTCCGTGAACAAAAAATACAAACCCTGAGTGCATATTCCCACATTAAACCGCTTTCACGCACCACCACGCTCTGCAGAACACATATTATTCAGTTCCAGAGGACATAGTTGCCAAACTAGAGGGAGACATAAGGACTTTGTTGTGGGCTGGGGCACCCCAGAATAGCACTAATGACGTTTCAGCAAAACCCATAATGGTGGGATTGCCCTCCTATACGTTAGGGCCTATTACTGGGAAGCGCACATGGTGGCTGTAAATGTTTGGTCATTTGCACCACAGGAACACTCCATATATAGGGTGGAACAAGAACAGTTGGACACGTGGTCACATCTGCATTATATGTATGGAATGAAAGGCATTCAACAGCTGCTCCCGGCAATGCAGATGGCATTAGAAGCCTGGAAGAAAGCCACCAGATGTATAGGCTGGGCGAATAAGGTGACCCGGGTAACGCCCGTGTGGGAGGGGGCGTGGATGCGGGAACTGAGGAAACTCACGGGCTTCAGGGAATGGGACCTGCTTGGGATCATCTCTTGGAGGAGGGCAACCTGATGCCCTTTTCCTCTCTTCGGAGGGAATACCAAATGAACCTGAACTAGTACCTAAAATATGCACAGCTAGGACATGCTTGGCAGGCAGGGATTGGGAAACTAGATATACCAGAGTATGCCCCCCTGGAGGGTAGGCGGCTAGTGGAAGAGCTTGAATGGAAGGTGATCTCCTTCACTTAAAAGACGCTTAACAATAATATACCAGACACAATGGGTAAGCTGAGACACGGGTGGGCAAGGGACGTGGGAGAGATTGAGGACGTGGATTGGGAGACAGTCCTAATGCACCCAAGGTAGGTGGCCATAAACTCCAGGCTGCTAATATGATAGCGATTGGCTACCCAAAATGGGGAGACTGGCGTCTCCGGACAGTGTGAGATGCACAGGGGCAAGGGGTACATTTGTACACATGAGATGGGACTGCTCAGCAATTCAGGAATATTGGTCAAAAGTGGTGGGGGAACTTAGCAGCATACTGGGAGCAGATATCCCTCTTGAGCCCAAATATATGCTACTTGGTATCCCGACAGAGGTGAACGTCCCCGAGTCAAACTCCTCCTTTGTAACGTGATTTAGCGCATCACTGAGGTTGCCAGAATTCACCCCGACCCTTGGGGGGGTGGAGAACAGGGATGGATCTATATTTGGCGGCCGAGCAAGTCACCTTTAAGAGTAGGGGATGCCCACGTACAGTTTTCAAGGTTTGGGGGAACTGCCTCAACTATTATGATCTGGACCCTGCTGTGGATGGGGCAGTTCCCCTGCTGTGACATCACTTCGCAAATGTACCGTAATGTCAATTAGGCTATCCATACATTTATCTTTCTTGATGCTATTCCTGGTTATCATGCACTTAATCACCATCATGCATAGAGATTGAGCAGGGGTATTTGAATAACTTTCACGTACCGGAAGATGTGATAAATGTGATCTTATCCGCCCTTCCTTCTTCCACCAAGTCTTGTTCTCAGACCACCAAGTTGACCCATTGAAAGCCTATCTTTCTGACAACCTCAGGTTTTTGCTGTGCGTGGGTACAGTGAAAGGGTACCTGTCAGCCTTGTGGGCTTTCTGGTGCCACCCAGAACAACAGTCCCTGTTTAATTCTCCCACTGTCATATGGTTGAAAGGTCTGACTAATATGTTTACTTCCACTCCATTTGACATGCAGAGGTGCAATCCTGACTCTGCTTTTGAGACTCAACCTTCCCTGGTAGAGCTCTTCCTGGAAAAAGTAAATTTTCACCCTTGAACATCTATTTCCGAGGGTGAATTCAGGAACTCACGCAAGAAACTGTGGCAACGACCATGAAGGATGTAAAATCCGGATCACCTGTCCCTGTCCCCATTTTATTTTTTCAAGGCTAGACCCGGTTTTAAGCCCTTAATCACTTGGCTGTTTAAATCACCTTTGAAAAATGCTGATTTCGCTTTTTGTTGGAAATCTGCTCTAGTGTTGCCTCTAATAAAAAAAGGCTAAAGCAGAAGCTGGTGATCTTTCTAACTATTGAACTATCGCCCTTTTGCCTTATTTGGTGAAAGTGTTGGAAAGGATAGTATCACGGTCTTCTGGGAGCCCATAACATTCTGGACATCTCTCAAATGGGCTTTAGAGCTAACAACTGCACGGAATCTACCCTGCTGATGGTGGTAGACAGAATTTGATCGGAGGCAGATCAGGACAAGGCTGTTGCCCTGATCTTATTAGACAAGTCTTCTCCCTTCAATACGGTCTCTCACTTCCAGCTAGTTTGTAGGCTTTTTGAAGCAGGCCTGCATTCTACAACTCTACAATCGTTTGGAGCATTTTTGTCCAACAGACCTTACTCTGTTTATTTGGCTTTGCTTAAATCAACCTTATTGCAGACTAATTGTGGTGCCCCACAAGGGTCGTCTCTAAGTTCATCTCTGTTTAATGTCTATGTCGCCCCTTTGGTGAATATTGTCAAATCTTGGGGCTTCAGGATATTTTCTTATGCAGATGATACCCAGCTCATTATTACCATTGACAAGTATCAGCCTCAAACTCGTAAGAATCTTTTAGGCTGTCTCTCAGACGTGGCTAGCTGGGTGTGTTCACATTGTTTGAAGTTGAACGCAGGAAAAATCGAAGTCCTGCTTTTCGGAGGGGCAGAAAAAGTCAGGAATAATACCTGGTGGCCTACTTCCCTTCGTGCAGCTCCATTACCAAAGAGAGCCACCAAGTATTTGGGAGTCGTATTAGACAATGCCCTGTCTATGCAGGACCAGGTAAACTTGTGTGTGGAAGGTGTTTGGTCTCTTACGCATGCTGAGAAACCTATTCAGATGGCCCCCTTCAGTCTGGCGTAGGACAGTCACTCAGGTGCTCATTCTTATCAGATTGGACTATGGCAATGCCTTATACCTAGGGAAGGATGACTATCTCTCCAGTCGCTTGCAGCTTGTATAGAATGAAGAAGCCAGACTGATCTGTAATAGCCCCAAAAGGAGCTCAGCATCAGCTTGCCTTAATCAGTTGCACTGGCTCCCAGTACGGAAAAGAGCCAGGTTTAAACTACTTTGCTATGTGCACAAGTCACTTTACGAGTCAGGGCGTGCTGTTTTGCATGGCAAATTGGCCTTTTATAAGCCTATTAGAGCACTACATCCCGCCCATCAAGCCCTGATTTGTAGTACCCGAATTAGGAAAACCAGGATTGGTGGCTGCTCTTTTGGCGGCACTTTACTGAAATTCCCTTCCTTTGGACATATGTCTTATGGGGGACCTTCTTATGTTGCGTAAGCATTTGAAAACATGGCTGTACCCTTTTTAGGGGCATTTATGTGCAGAGCTACCGTTTGGTTCTTCCACCAGGATGTCCCCTTGTGATGATGTGTGTGCTTAATAAATAAATAAACCTGTGTATGCAGATGTTTTGTGTCGTCCTGCCTCTCTCTCCTATTGTACAACAGTTCCGGGTGCAAGTTTGCACCCTATTTTGCTGTTTAACATGATACAAATAAAATAAAAATATATTTAAAAAATAAATAAATAATTGTTGATCTGATGATCATTGCACAAGATGGAGAAGTATCTTGAGTGGTAGGGATTTCTTAGTAATACATACATGCTAAAAACAAACTAGGCCTAATTGTATGTCAACATGAAGGGTACTAAGCACCTAATAGAGAGTTTGGTGTATGGGTTACTTTGTCACAAAGATGGCAGATGTCCCACCTGCTTTATTACCAGTGCATAATGTTTGCTGTTGCAACTCTGTCTTGGGAAGGTGAGGAAAATCTGAAACTGGTAGCACTTTGAATAATTATTGTCAGAAACAGATAGAATACTACGATATAACGTGTCCCGTTGACTTAGAATACTGAGGGAAGGGCAAATTGCCCAGTTACTTAGAAACTAACAAAGATCACGTAAATGAATAGTATTAATGAACAAATTACTTACCTTCGGTAACAATGTATCTGTAAGAGACATATGTTATTTATAGATTCCTTACCCTAGAATTACCCCCAGGCGTCAGACTGGATCCGGAGAATTTTTTCTTAACAGTACCCCTGTGCGTCAGTAGGTGGCATCGGTCGACTTTGCGTCCGTTGTCGGCATCGTGGTTGCCAGGATGACGTTGCGGTGCCTACATAGACTTCGCCCCTGCGCGCTGACGTCAGTTTTGACACGACTTTCCACGCCAGAAGCGCAGAGCCAAGAAAGACACTGACCACCGGTGCGCCACAACTAGGGCCCTATAAGGGAGTCCCTATCCCTAGAAGTCAGTTCGCAGAGCGGGGAGGATGAGTGGGGCGGTAAGGAATCTATAACTAACATGTCTCGTACAGATACATTGTTACCGAAGGTAAGTAACTTGTTCATCTGAAAGAGACTGTTAGTTATAGATTCCTTACCTTAGAATAGATACCCCAGCAATACAATCCCCGGAGGAGGGTCTGCGAACTAAGGGGGTCATTACGATTGCGGTGAATTTGACCGCACAATTGTGGTGAATCCGCCACCGGCAAGCTGCCGGTGGCGGATTCAGCGCAATCGTGCGGCCAAATTCCGCACGCCAGATTTCGATGGCGGGCGGTGTGCGTGGCGGACGGAAAGTCCGTTTGCCACGGGTCCGACAGCAGCAATCGTAACGATTGCTGCTGTCGGACCGCTCCCATCGATAGAATGGTGGCGGTGCCTAGCGGGCACCGTCCGCCATATTACGTTGCTGCATCCCCGCCAGCCATGTACTTTGGGGGCCCGTTGCGGGCCCCCCTTGTGCTAGGGGAGTTTGGCAGTGCACTGGGAGGGCACCTATGGTACCCCCCTACATTTCCCTGCACCAGGTGGCAGGTGAGACGTGGTGCCTGCCACCTAGTGCAGGGAAATGCAAACAGTGCATTTCGGACATAGCAGCAGGTGCTGCAGCCAGCAGCACCCACCGCAATGTTAGAGATAGACGATACGACCGCCACATGGCAGTTGCATCGTAATCTCATGTGGGGGACCGCCACCTTACGGGCGGCCGGTCCCAAGCCTCGCAACAATGGCGGACGGACGTCGTAATGAGCCCCTAAACTCACACCAGAGAGTCCTGGAGGACAAAATAGCCATCCCTCCGGACTTGGCTGTCCAGGCAGTACTGTCTGATGAATGTGTGCAAGGATGCCCACGTGGCTGCGTGGCAGATGTCAAGAAGTGAAACTCCACATGCTAATGCAGTGGTTGCTGCCGTAGCCCTAGTGGAATGAGCACACAGCCCCACTGGAGGTTCCTTTTTTGCTAAAGCGTAACAGATTTTAATGCAAAGGACAACCCATCGAGAGATGGTACGCTTTTGAACAGCCTCACCTTTCTTGGCACCTACATAGCCAAAGAAGAGTTGATCATCCACCCGTAAATCTTTTGTGCGGTCAAGGTAGAAGGACAACGCACGTTTAGGGTCCAGACGGTGGAGTCTCTCCTCCTCCTTGGAAGGGTTCGGAGGTGGGAAAAAGGTGGACAAAGTGATTGTTTGTCCTATGTGAAATGGTGTAACTACCTTAGGAAGGAATGAGGGCCTCGTCCTAAGCACCACTTTGTCCGGATGCACAAAGAAGAAGGGGGATTAGAAGACAGAGCCTGAAGCTCACTCACTCTGTGAGCAGAGGTGATAGCAACAAGGAAGGCAGTTTTTAGAGTAAGGAGCCTGAGAGGACAATTGTGAAGAGGCGCGAAGGTAGCACACATAAGATATGTTAGAACAAGATTCAAGTCCCACTGGGGCATTATGAAAGGAGATGGAGGAAAGAGATGAGTAATGCCCTTAAAGAATCTATTTACAATAGGAGACTTGAATAAGGATGGCTGATCTGGCAGCCGAAGAAAAGCAGCGATAGCAGCAAGATAGCCTGTAAGAGTGCCCAGAGCAGAGCCCTGCTGGGCCAAAGAAAGTATATACAAGAGAACCTCTGAAAGAGGGGCGGAAAGGGGATCCACATCCTTTGCTGTGCATCATGCCACAAACTTGTTCCATTTACAGGCGTATACCATTTTAGTGGAAGGATGCCTGGCTGCCAAGATGACATTACAAACATCTGGTGGAAGGTCAAAAGCTGTCAACTGTCGCCGCTCAATCTCCACGCAAGGAGGTGGAGACTGGACATGTTTGGGTGAGGAACCGACCCCTGCTGCTGGGACAGAAGATCCTCCCGAAGAGGCAGTCTGATCGGGGGATCGATTGCCATGCTCAGGAGCTCGGGGTACCAGACTCTCCGTGCCCAGTCCGGAGCCACAAGAATGACTTGGGCTCGATCGTGCTTGATCTTCTTCAGCAGTCAGGACAGACGTTGTACTGGTGGAAAGGCATATAGGAGGCAGCAACTCCATTTGCGTCGAAAAGCGTCGCCGAGCGAGTGCGGCCCTGGAAACTCCAACGCGTAGAACAGCTGACATTGCGTGTTCTCTTCGGTGGCAAACAGATCTAACCAAGGCTCTCCCCACCGCTGAAAGAGACTTTGCACCACCTCCAAATGAATACGCTATTCATGATCTACCAGGCACTGACAGCTGAGTTCGTCTGCCCTGACGTTCAGAGAACCGGCCAGGTGTTGAACCACCAGGATCATGCCCTGATATTCCAGCCATGTCCGGAGGCGAAGAGCCACCTGACATAGGGTCCATGACCCCACCCCACCCTGTTTGTTGCAGAACCACATGGCGTTGGTGTTGTCGGTGAACACCTGTACTACTTTCCCTTTGAGAGAGGAAAGGAATGCTTTCAGTGCCAGGCGGATCGCCCGAAGCTCCAACAGGTTGATGTGGAGCCCGGACTCCTCCGGAGACCAGACGCCTCTGATCTCTGCCTCTCCCAAATGGCCGCCCCATCCCAGAAGTGACACATCTGTCACTACTGTGAGATCTGGTTATGGAAGGGAGAGGGATCTGCCTCTAACCCAAGCTTGGTTCATTAGCCACTACTACAATTGTTGTTCAGTTCCCTCAGAGATCTGGACGTAGTCAGAAAGATTCCCCTGGTGCTGCACCCACTGGAACTTCAAGTCCCACTGCAAGCCCGCAAATGCCATCTTGCATGATCTACCAGCAGGATGCAGGAGGCCATGAGGCCCAGCAGCCTCAGGGTCATTCTCATCGAAATCCGGGATAGAGGCTGAAACATCGGTATCAAAGCCCGAATATCCCGGACTCGGTGCTCGGGAGGATAGGCCCGAAACTGCACTGTGTCCAGAACAGCTCCGATGAAGGGGAGCATCTGAGAGGGAGTCAGGTGTGACTTCGGTACGTTGATAGTGAACCCCAGCAAGTGTAGGACGTCCGCTGTAGTCTGGAGGTGGGAGACGACAGCCTGGGGCAAGCCTACCTTCAACAGCCAGTCATCGAGATAGGGGAAGACTGGAACCCCTAATCTGCCAGATGAGCTGCGACCACCGCCATCACTTTCGTGAACATCGGAGGGGCACTGGTAAGGCCAAAGGGGAGCACAGTGAACTGAAAATACTCGTGGCCTACCGTGAACCGTAGGTAGCGAAGTGGGCTGGCAGGAGGGAAATATGGAAATGGGCGTCCTGCAAGTCCTGCGTCACCATCCAGTCTCCAGGGTAAATGCAGACAAGACCTGAACCAACGTGAGCATTTTGAACTTCTCCTTCCGGAGAAAGCGGTTGAGGACCCGGAGGTCTAGAATAGGACGCAGGCCTTTGTCCTTTTTGGGCACTAGAAAGTAGCGGGAATAGGAACCACGACTTACTTCTGGCGCAAGGACCCTCTCGATAGCTCCCTTGGTCAAGAGAGCTGAGACTTCGTGGCGGAGAAGTGCCAAATGATCCTCCGACATGCGATCGAAAGACAGTGGCATGGAGGGACGGGTAGTCTCAAAGGGGAGGGAGTAGCCCCTTTGGACTATTTGTAAAACCCACCTGTCCGACATGATGGACTGCCAGAGGGGGATGTGATGGCGAATCCTGCCGCCCACTGGCTGTTGATGGTCCTGAAATGTTGGATCAGGAGGGGTTGGAGGCTGCGGCCGTGGGGGAAAGGGTGGACTGGCCCGCCCGCTGACTCCCGGACCAGCAAGGTCACTGGGTCCCACGTCCGCGGCCACGCAGGGGCTGGGCAGCTTGTGTGAACCGGTGGCTGGACTGGGTCGGACGTGGCTGGGCGCCCCATTCTGTAGCCACGAAAGGGGCGAAAAGCAGACTGGAGTGGTCGGGAAGGCGCAGCGTGGCCCAAAGATCTGGCCGTAGCCCGAGAATCTTTAAAGCGCTTGAGCGCTGAGTCTGCTTTGTTGCCAAAAAGATGACGGCCATCAAAGGGCATGTCCAGCAAGGTTGACTGGACATCCCCCAAAAACCAGATGTCCTCAACCAGGCGTAGCGTCTAAGGGCTACCGACATGGCAACCGTTCTGCCCAGTGAGTCGGTGGTATCCAGTCCACATCTTATTGTGAATTTGGCTGCATCTCTCCAATCCGCCACTGCCTGGGAGAAAATGGCCCTGGCCTCCTCCGGGCACTGAGGCAGCACCTGCGAAACCGTATCCCGTATGGTGTGGGAATATCGGCCCAAGAGGCATGCAGTATTCACAGACCGCAGTGCCAATCTGGAGGAAGAGAACATAAGCTTCCCAAGGTGATCCAGCTCCTTGGATTCCCTATCTGGGGGACCAGAAGGGAATGCGCCCTTTGAAGTAGAGGCTTGGACCACCAAGCTCTCGGGGGAAGAGTGTTGGGTAAGGAAAACTGGGTCGCCCGGGGCCAGGCGATTGCGGCGGGCAATCATTCTTTCCACAGGAGCCCCTGTGCTGGGCTTGGACCAGGTGCCCAGGAGGACGTCAGTGAGGGCTTCGTTGATGGGCAGAAGGGGTTCAGAGGAGGAGGCCACAGGCTGAAGCACCTCTGTCAGGAGGTTAGTCCTGACTGCCACTGAAGGGAGCTCAGGGCCCAAGACCTCGGCCGTCCTTCACACCACCACAGCGTAGGACGCTCCCTCTTCCGTAGCCACGTTAGGGGGAGAAAGCATGCCATGGTCTGGAGAAGTGTCAAGACCACTGGCATCACCCAGGCCCTCTCTCCAGTCCGGTTCTTCCAGCTGGTCTGCTAAAGGGTCCAGAGACCCCTCCCAGTCCTCATCACCACCTTCTGGGTGGTAGGGAACACCAGGGATGAACAGGGAAACAAAAGTACCCTCCGGTGTCAGTACCGACGTCGACTGATGTCCGTCCGGCTCCATCTCAGGGGTGAGGATGGGGCTGGCGCCGGCCGGGAGCACAACGGGCATCAGCATCGTCGTCATTGGGATCGGGGCCGGGGAAGGTCGAGTAAGATCAGCGTCAATCCGGATCCAGGCCTGGATCCACGGGGGCCCTACCGGCTCCATGGGGCCCGAAGGCGTGCCGGCGGAGTTGGGCTGCCTAAAGACCAGGTGGAGGGACTCGTAGAACTTACAAAGTTGGGCAGGGAACGCTCTGGCTCCCGGAAACGAGGGGGCGCGGAGTCGTCCCTGAAGTAGGCACCGGAGACGGAGCCTTAGAGCGACGATGCTCCGAGGCCCGCGTTGTGTCAGCCCACTGACAGGGAGAAGGTGAAGAGCAAAGGTGCTTCTTTGCCTTCTTCTTCTTGGACTTACCCGAAGACTAGGAGTGTGACGAGGTGTGGGGGCACCGCGAGCGATCTCGAGACCTTCTCCTCGAATGAGACCAGGTGCGACACGGTGCCGACCGCCGGGCCTCCAATAACTTTCGGGACTGCTCCCGCAAAGACTTTGGAAACATGGCCCGGCAGTCCGAGCACGACTTCGGGTCGTGGTCGCGCTCCAGCGCGATAAGACACACGAGGTGCGGATCCATCACAGACATCAGCTTGTGACAGGAGTCGCAAGGCTTTAATCTGGTCCGGCGTTGGGACATCCCTCGCCCACCAGGAGTCGATGGACTCGAAAAGAAGTCGACAAAAACGTTGAAAAATGTTAGTCAAAAAGTGACTAAAGGGTAGCTCTCTCCAGATCTGCGCTAGGCTGGCGCGGAAAAAGAAAGAACTGACGTCAGCGAGCAGGGGGGCGTCTATGTAGGCACCGCAACGTCATCCCGGCGACCACGACATCGATGATGGACACGGAGTCGACCAACAACACATACCGACGTGCAGGGGTACTGCTAAGAAAAAATTCTCCGGATCCAGTCTGACGCCTGGGGGTAATTCTAAGGTAAGGAATCTATAACTAACAGTCTCTTTCGGATATATACTACTTTGTCAAATGAAATGTATGTGGTTTGTGATCAGTAGAAGAACAAAGAAAAACTAAAGCCATATCTCTGCAGGTAGGAAGCCCAAATAGCTGTACTCCAAGAAACGCATTTAGGTAGTAACAGAAAATAAAATTTTAACGTAGAAGGAAAAGTAGGATATAAACAACAAATTACTCCACATAAGTCAGAGGGGCATTGGTTTGGGTTGGACATATGGTGCCAGTCACGGTTATGTAGTCACAAATAGAGAGTAAAAGTATGTTCTGAATAAACAAATCAAACATTCACCCCTGTCACAGATCTGGGTTAAATCCATCGTTTTTTTGCATGCTGCGCAGTTCCAGTTTATACCCAGCCCAATGCAAATCAGTCTTGACCCAGCTCCCAATAGGAACAGTCCAGCCCGAACTGCCAGGCCAGGTCCTCCCTGGACCAGAAACAAACATCCTCAGAACTGGTTTCAAGGTATCACCCTTTATCATCCAGGCTAGCTTCAATCTGGTGGCGTAGCAAGGACGGGACCCATGTCTTGGCATACCCTTCCCACTTAGGGCGACAAATGCAAAAAGAACAAATGATGGACCTGGCTTTGCAGTTCGGGCTGAACTGTTCCCATGATGAGCAAGGTCAAGATTGAGTCCATATGGCTGGGTCTAAACTGGGGTGGCATGGTGAGCAAAGGAACAATGGAATTAACACAGATCTCTTGACTTGGGGTGAATGTTTGATTTGTTCTGCATTACGTCCATCATTTGTGTGTCTTTTGCTTTCTCGCCCTGAGTACCCTGGGTATACCCAGACGTGGGTTGGCTGTTTGTAAAAAGCCAAAAGTTGAAATCAAACGGCCCGGAAACTGAAAAAAGGTCCTGAAAGGACAATCGTCTGACTACAAGGGAATATAGCAGCCATCTTGGAGCTTCTGGAGAAACAAAGAACCGTATTTCCCAAAACACACTTTAAGGCTGCCAACCCTAACAGTGACCATAATCAAAGTGGAATACCAAAAAGAAAGTTTAAAACCTTACAATTTATCATTAACATAAAGGTGCCGCCAAAACTAAAAAGAGAAAAGGGGGAGGGGTGAAGGGGAAGAACGTTGAGCGGCCCTAAACGTATAATGGCAGTTACATCAGAGTGGCAATATCATCGGATCCGAGAACACCAAGGGAGGGCACTTAAGTCCACAGAGTATGGAATCAAAAATCTCAACAATACATATACAAACGAGAATAGAATATGATTTGTGAGTCCTATGTTATCCTTAGATCCGGTAAATAAAGAAGTACAAATCTAAACATAATCTCTACACTGAAGATCATAACTGAACAAATACACAAGTCAAAACCAGAACTATAATAGAGACCTTATGTGTAAGATCCTGAACTATAACAAAAGCTTTATGAGTTGACCGTAATATAGAGAAACTAAACAGAATCGTACTACTATATATTTGCTCCAAAGAAAGAGCCAACTATCATGATTGTGATGCTGTTCTTCGCCTATCCAAGGAAAAACAGAACATGCATTACCAGGGATACGACGTGGCCTTCTATCCGGATTTCACCTCTACGGTGCAGGCTGCACGCGGGGAGTTCACTCAGGTCAAGAAGAAACTTCTGGTGGCCTGCATCTCCTACGCTAAGCTGTATCCAGCCCACCTCAGGATTGAGCACAATGGCCGCCAGAAGATATTTACCACTTCGAAGGCGGCTATGGAATTTCTTAAATCAGTCCAGGGTTCTGGAAGGGGATCACGGCGCTCCTCTACTGCATCTTCAGACATTTAACAACAAGAACTGCTAAATGCGGTGAACTGTGAGTATTAAGAAGAATGAAATGCCCAGATGTAGTTGAACTTGTCAGAGATCTCCCC
Organism: Calotriton arnoldi; assembly: GCA_963921515.1. Lineage (NCBI taxonomy): Eukaryota > Metazoa > Chordata > Amphibia > Caudata > Salamandridae > Calotriton > Calotriton arnoldi. The sequence continues at coordinate 293,532 of CAWUFW010001642.1, read as the reverse complement.
AGTAATAAGGGGGGCCTATGTGCTTGCTTCAGTGGAGACATCACTTTCCTCCTTGATCCGCGCCTGATGAATGATGACCAAGCCCAGTAATTGATAACACCTATAAAACATGTAAGCAATATGTCTGGAGTTATATACGTATAGTCTCGATATACACCCCGGGGGTAAAAGAAAGCGTTGTTCTTCAGTGGTACCACTGAGATACATAGGTCGCCACTTACCCCCCCCCCGCCACCCTCGTTCACCGAGAGGGATATATAGGCCTCTAGCTGCCCCCTGAGGGTATATCCCACATATTGTTATTTTGTATTGACACACTGGATATACTAGATATTGCTGTATTGCTGATTGGTTTTCTTGTTTGTTTTTTGTCTCATTCTGTGCTGGGATTGTCTTTGGCATGATTGGTGTGCTGAAGTGGGATGGAGGGGCGTTTCTGTTCTTTGTTTACATCACTGCAGTACATCACAATGTTGCATACACAGAGGTCACACTTTGCCGAGACATTGGATCTTCATCCTAGATTACGAGCACACATCCCAATAATACGACACATGGACAGGGTCATTTCAAGCTACTAACGTGGAACCAAGCAACCCCAAAAAAAATAAAGCAGGTACTGGCATACTTGGTCCGCCACCAGGTACACAGGGTGCTGATGCAGGAAACACAACACCAGCCTCAATGCATTGAGGCTGAAATGGGCTGCGGTGAGAGTGGTCTCATCATACGCGTCTTACTCTAGGGGAGTCCTTCTCTTAATAAAAAAAGGTTTGCAGTTCACACTCACTCTGAGTCCAACGATCAGGGACGCTATATCACTGCGCTATATCACTGCGCAGGGGAGCCTTTATGGCACCGCTGTGACTATTAGGAATAAATACGGCCCCAACATTGATACCCATGAATTCTACACATTGCAGAGACACCGCCTCTATGCTCTAAATCCCACAGTGGTCCTGGGGGGTGGGGGTGGGGTGGAAGACCTCAATACATATGTAGACATTATACTAGCTCGGTCTGCATTGACAGACTGGCAGGGTAAACACTCAGCCATGGTTATCTGAGACACCATGAAGGAGTATGGGCTCAAAGATATTTGGAGGATACGTCATCCAGAGGCAGGGAGGGAACATATATGTCTGCGGTACACAAAACCTGGTCCAGATTGGAATACTGGCTAGTGTCTCGAGAAGTGAATGCATGGACTAAGGATGCTACCCACTTACCCAAGACACTTTCAGATCACGCCCCTGTTCTTTTGGAGATTGCAATCCCAACAAGCAGTCCACCACAATTTCAATGGAGGATGCAGGCCTCCTTGTTGGACTCGATATTCCGCGAAGGTGTTCGAAAGGCGAAAGTGCATTATTTTGAGGAGAACACTGATCGAGTAAATGCCTACAGCACATTATGTGAGGTGTTTGAGGTTACTATCAGGGAGGGTATGTTTGGGGCTACAGGCGGGAGTATTGCGTTCCCTCCAGTCCAGGATGCGGTCCATAGAGAATGCCTTGACAGATCTAGAAAGAAAATATGAGGCATGTCCCGTCCAGACACTCTGGCAGCTATCAGAGAGCATATTACTGAATACAATGATACGGCAGACCATTAAGTACGACACATGTCTAGACGCTGGGTGGCTCGATCCTATGGGGAGGGTGGACGTCCAGGTCGAGCATTAGCCAGTAGAATAAAGGAACTCCGGATGCAAGCTCATGTCGTGGAAATAGAGAACCGAGACGGTGAGCTAGGTCATGACACCCCATCTATTTTGCACCAATTTATGGCTTACTACTCAAACCTATATGGGCACCGGGACTTTGCAACTACCACTGAAACGACTGCATACTTAGATGATATGGCCTTGGGGTGGCTCTCCCCAGAGCAGAGGGAATACTTTGTACAGCCAATCACACTAGAGGAGGTGAAGGAGACCATAAACTCACTTCCAAATGGTAAAGCATCGGGTAGTGATGGGCTCCCAAATTAATTTTATAAAGCCTTTGCAGATTTGTTGGCACTGCATCTTTACATGATGTATGCTGAGGCTTATGAGAAATGGCTCCTACCCCCAAAGATACGCGAAGCGCTAATAACAACCCTGCTGAAGCCGGGTAAGGATTCAAAACGGCGTGATTTGTAAAGACCACTATCCTTACTAAATACAGATACAAAAATACTGACATCGGGATTTGTACCCAACAGATCCACTACACATAACTTGCCTACACTATCCGCAGTAATGCACCAATTAGACCCCTCACTCCCAGGGGTGCCAGCCTTATTAGACGCCGCAAAACTGTTTGATTCTGTAAAAATGGGAACATATGTTTACAGTGCTGTATCGCATGGGTGTGCCATTGGCATTCTTGAGGGGGGTTCGTTTACTATATGCTGACCCAGTGGCGAGAATGCAGGGCAATGGTAACGTATCGAGCATAACGTAGGGGAATGCGGTAAGGGTGCCTGCTGTCACCGATTCTGTTACCATTGCATTGAACCTTTGGCGTGCAGGATTTGACAGAAGCATGCAGAAGGAACATTACCGTTTCAACAGCGTCCCCTGGCCATCTCCCTGTATGCAGACGATATGATGCTAAATGTTCAAATTCCGAGGGAACAACTTGCACCCCTCATACATGAATACATCCAATTCAAACGATATTCTGGTCTGGTTATAAGTTGGGATAAGTCAAAGGTGTTTCCCCTAATGCGGTGCACTGAGTCCCCCACACTTGATTTTCCTCTAGAATGGTGCACAGACCCTGTCAGATATCTGGGTGTGTGGGTGCATAGGGAGCCTGAAACTGTTGTAAGATAGAATTATGGACAGGCGCTTTCCAAATTAGAAGATCAGGTGGCTTGCTGGATACAACTCCCCTTATCATTAGCTGATAGAATAGCGATCATGAAAATGGTTGTCCTCCCCCGTTTTTTATACCTATTCATTAATATTCCGATCATTCTGACAAAGACATTCTTTAACACCCTCAGATCATGCATGTCAGTCAAATAGCTTTATTTCGATAACAAGTATCATAAAAGCAACTTATTTCAAACAAGCCAGAAATAAAAGATACGAGTTATCATAAAAACGGTAAAAAGGTAAATATATACATCCCATCCAGGGACAATATACAAGGAATTAATCATTTTGTTAATGGATATTAACAACAACACAGTGTTCCCTGGAACATAGTGGGAAATTCATTAGTACATTTGATAAGTTTTAAAATATAATTTGATAAGCAAGTTTGGTTAAGAAGAATAAGAACATACATCTTTTAAAGCTATCTGGTGGCATATTAAAATTAGATAAAAATAAATTCACATTATAATTTTATACCTCCCTACGCAAAAATTTAGACCTGACAAGCCAAATACTGCCGAGATACTTTGCCACGCCACAGACAAAGAGAGCTCTTGGGTCTGATTTCAAAATCCGCAATGCAACACTATGATCCGAAGTGCCCAGTTGTCTGCAGATTGGTTTTAGCATCTTGATCTGGCCCTAGAATATGCTGGGCATACAAACATGAGATGGGCCACACTCTCTTTTGGTGTCTCGCAGCAGGGGCAATCCGCGATTGTCTGACGAGGTGGGCTCCATTTAGCAGTTAGCTCACGGACCAAAGGGAGCCAACCCTGAACTGTATATAAAGTGCCCTATCTCTTGGGATCCGAATAAAATCCAAATATGGCTCTAAAAAAATTTGCTGTTTGATCTGGTAAAAATCATCTGCCATCCTGCCTGCTCTAGGGTTACTAAGTTCCTGTACGTCAACCCAAGCCCAATATGCCTTTTTAAGTTCATCCTTACTGGGTGGGTTCTGACCCTCCCAAGAGTCCCTGAGGCCTAAAGCAAGTACTAATTTCTTAATGTTGGTAAACCAACTAACCCTGTGATTATAGTCTAAGCTAATTACTTCTTTAAATGCTGCGGCATATTTGGCAAGTTCAGTAGTTCGCAACAAGCGGGCCCAGTAAAGCAGCGGTCTTAATCTGGCAATATCTTTATAAGAGCGTCTTCCCATATCGCTCATCAAGGGCTTAAGTGGGACATTACGGGGAAGGCTCACTAACTCTCTCAGGAACTTATGTTCGGATCTACAGATCTCTTGCACATTATTAAACCCCCACAATTCCGCGCCATAAAGGGAAGAGCTAACTGCCTTTGCAGCGTAGATAGTGAGCGCTGGGGCAACAGGTCTGCTCTGTGAGGAGCGATGTTCTCTGCCTATTGCCCCAGCCACACGTTTATGATTTAAAAACATCTTGTTGATGTGGGGATTCCAGTGCATTGTTTCGGAGAGTCGAATGCCCAGGTAATCAAAAGTGCTGACTCTTTCCAGGCATGTTCCACCCAAGGTAAAAGTGTGCCTAAAGGGCTTATAGGGGTTGAATGTCATTAATTTAGTTTTTGTGGTGTTAATAATCAACCCCCTTAAAGTGCAAAAAGCTGGAACCTATCTAAAAGTCTCTGTAGCCCGACCGGGGTCTTGGAAATCAACAGCGTATCATCTGCGAACAGGAGTGTAGGTACCTTGTCTCCTGCCAGGACCGGGGCGTCAGCTGGAATCTCCTGAAGGAAACTAACCACCCCATTCACATATAGAGAGAATAGGGTAGGCGCCATAACGCAGCCCTGGCGTACTCCTCTGTTCACTGCAATCCTATCAGTTTTTTGCTCTTGTGACCCCCACCTCACTTGAGCATAATTACCCTCGTGCAATCGGACAAGCAGATTCAGAATAAACAAAGGAATACCCATCTCACCCAAAACTTTCCATAATTGTTCCCGGGGGACCAAATCGAAGGCAGTCTTCAAGTCAATGAAAGCAAGATAAAGGCTGCCTCCACCTATCACGACTACCTTCCAATAGATAAGGAGCAGCCTGAATGCCTGGTCAACTGTCCCAGTTCTAATCCTAAAACCCGCCTGGTAATGGGAGAGGATATTCTCATCCTCAACCCAAGAATGAATTCTCTGCAGCAGCACCCTGCCAACTACTTTTTGAATAGCATCAATCAAGCTAATCGGACGGTAGTTGGCAGGGTCCTCCCTAGCCCCTTTTTAAAGATCGGAACTACCTCAGCACCCTTCCACGATTCGGGTATAGGGCATCCTTTGGAGATGGAATTAATTAGGAGCGTAATATATTTTGCCCAGTCGCTGGAGTTCGCGAGAAGTAAATCCCCGGAAGACCATCCGGTCCAGGCGCTTTTGATGGTACAATTCTCTTAATTGCCCCTTCTACTTCGTTTAAACTAAAGTAGTCACCAGTGTTCCAAGCGGAACAGGGGATTGGCTGAGCACAAAGCCCTCCCTGATGTGATATGTCTATCCCCGTGTATAGTTTTCTGAAATGATCAAACCAGTCTACGCTTGATATATGGTTGGGGATTGAATCAAGATCTTTCCTATTAGCCCCCTAACGAGATTCCAAAATAAGTTAGCATCCTTTGCTAAACTAGCATCTTTGAGGTTCTGCCAGCGGGATTCTTCCCATTGTAATTTTGCGCAATGCAATGCTACTTTATACTCTTTCCTGGCAGTTTGAACACAAGGACTATTTCCACTTTTAATGGCTGAGGCTAGAGCTTTCCTTTTTGTCTGCAAGTTTTTGTAAACCAAGCCTGCCCACTTTTTGGGCGTGCTTTTGCAGTATTAGGGCCAACAGCTATTTTGAAAAAGGACCCAATCTGCTCTACAGTTCTCGTATAAATATCCAGGGCTATCTCTGGGGCATCGGGATTAAGGGATGCCTCCTGTAAATCAGCTATGCTTTCTACCAGGGTTCGTTTAATCCCAGCCATTTTTGAATCATTAACAGCAACTTTAGGCCATTTGAGATATCTCCTACAGTTAGAGGGGACCACTTCCTTGGTCGCCAAATTATTGATTGCATCAGGGACAGGGCAATAAGTGGACCAAAGGGCCTTCATAGTCAGACAAAGGGGGTTGTGATCGCTGTCAATGGTAGGGACGACTTCCATGTCAATCAAACTTCGCCATAATCTTACATCTATTAAGATGTAGTCAATGCGAGAGGGACAGCTAATTCTGTTGTATGTGCAAGCCCCTTCAGCATCCAACGGTGTTCTACCATTAACAGCCCTCAGCCCAGATTCCAGAGTAAGGGCATTCAGCTGGATTGCAACCCGCGACCATCTTTTAATGGGGGAATACTTATGGGGGGATACCCCATCTTATATCATCCTCCTCCAACCCCAGCATGTCCTCTGTACTAAGAGGCTCAAACGTGCAGTTAAAGTCTCCAGCTATCACAAGATGTGAATCAGGATCACAGCTAGATAACTCTTGCTCTAGAGATGAAACAATAGCTGAGGACGCACCCCCTTTTGTCCCCCTTACATATACATTAAACAACTCAAGAGTTATGGCTCCTTTTTGCCGTTAATGGTGAGCCACATTATATCTGGATTTGCACAGTTTCGTTCAGTAATTCTACAACCCAAAGCAATGTTAACCCATACAATCAGGCCTCCCGAGGGACGTCCTCGACCCGTAGTGACAGCTGGTAGAAAAAAACAGGTATAACCAGATTTGTAGAGGGGAACTAAGCTCCAGGTTTCCTGGAAGAGGCAGATGTCTTGGCCTTCTATAAGCTTGTTCCAGTCGGGCAATAGCAATTTACTGCTAAGTCCGGCTACATTCCAGGAAATGATCTTAAGCTGTGATTGAGGGACCAATCCGGGGGCAACCTCCCGTAAAAGTACTGCTTGTGATTGGGACGATAAGGCGTGGGGGGCATTAGAAACACTCCTATCTGTACCCATATTTACAACTACAAACTGATCCCTTGACTCGTCCATATGACAACTCAAATGATCAGTGTAGGCTGAATTTATCAATAATTGGTCAGAAACAATTGTGAGTTGTGTGCTAGGAGGAATACTTGGGTTGCTACTATGAGGGGTGTCCATAGACTCTAGGTGTAAGACAGGGGCTATTCTCAGTCAATCGTTAGCATCCAGTGTGGACACTCCATCTACTCTCGACTTTAGTGCTTCGCCCTGTTCCCTAGTGTCAGCAATTGCTGGAAACCTTCTAAACTGAATGGCTGAGGACCCAGGAGGGCAAGTCCGATATTCTAGTGCTAACAAGTTTGCAGCCAGATCAGGCTTTGACAGGGTAAGTTCAATGTAATCCAGGGGTTGATCATAGTGCATACATCTCCGTACCCTGACTATGTCATCTCGTATCAAGGATCGACAGCCCCTGACGTGACGAATCCAATGTATAGCCTTATTTTTTAAAGAGTCTTCATTTTCACGGCCACCGTGCATATCAAGCTTGGGGACATTGACCATAAAGACTGTACATGTCTGTGCTGATTGGGGGTTTGAAGGTTTTTCTGGATAGTAGGGATCTTTGGAGCGCTGAAGGGGACTTGCTAATTTATTAAGAGGTCTAGTGTACTTTGTGTTGGTTTGCAGAGGAGGATGTTTTGCCTGACCAGTGAAAACAGCGGCTTGAGAGGAAATCGCCTGTTTATGACTCAATGCCTTAAGGGCCTGGGCGGCGGGTGCTGTGGGGAATGAGAGAGAACCTTTGTGGACGATTGTTCGTTCTTTTGGGGCGTTTGTGAGTGCCCGTTGAAGATGGAGATTGGGTGGGCAAATAGCTGCAGACTGATGTAACGTGCGACCCGGAATAATTGAATTGACTACAGCCACTAGCTCCTCAATCATTACCCTCAACGCACCTATTTCCGTCCTAAGCGCGCTGACAATCTGCATGGGATCTTCAGATGTAAGAACACCAAGTTCTGTTTGTTCAGATGAACTTCCAGTAATACTTGGGCTTGAAGTTGAGCATTGGTGCACTAGTTCCTCCGGAGAATCAGGAGCCTCAGCAAGTGCCGCAAAGCGGTTGGAACAAATGATGACAGAGGGCTCTAAATTATTTGCAGAATCAATACACAGTGAATTGTTGTGCTGAGTAGAAGCGATTTCCCCTTGCCCTGATGCAGAGTGGTCAACCTCACTACTAGATAGAGCACGATTATGGGGGATTTCTGGAACATTGAGGGTATTATGGTTGAACGCGGTTGCCTGCAGCCCCTCTCAAGTGAGGAATTGGTAACACCAGTAGCCGCCGGCAATTCCGCGACTAAAATCCCTTCGCATTCTGTAATAAGGGTCTCAATTCTATCAATCACACAGTTATTAGTTATATTCTTGGTAATTTTCTTTGCCTTTTTCCCCCTACTCGCCCCGCCAGGTGCTCTAATTGCCCCCCCCGATCCTTCCATGGTTTTCCTTTTACCCATAATAACACTACCAGTAAATTGGATAAACGAAATAAAAATCACAACAAAACAAATGATATCAGAGACAGGGGAGCAACGTAGTCAATACCACATAGCGAGTGTTTCTGCGCTTTAGTGTCTTTCAAAGCCCGGGTTTCACTCAAAGAGTAGTGCGCTTACACGGATCAGCACAATACACTATTTGATGTTTAGCAGTTCCCCTGGGTCAAATAAGAGGCGAAAGGGGGGTGACCCTACCCTGCCTCTTCCTGGCGCAGGACGGGCGCGGCCCGCGCGCGTCCCGCGCCGCGAATGGAGAGGCTGCTCTTTGTAGAGCGGTTGGAACTCCTCCCCCTCACCTGCAACACCTGTGTGAGTGGGGCTGGGCTTCCACGCGTTGCACCCTGGGGCTTGTAGTCCCAGCAGGGTGGATGGCGATCTAAATTAACGCTGTGAGGTGAGTTCTTAGGAGTTCTTGAAAGAACGATGCAGCACCCTGGGCTTACGCTCCCGCCAGGATCAGCAGAGCAATGCAACAAGCACTATACGGCAACAAGCCCCTTCACTTCCAGCGCGTCCCGCGCCGCGAATGGAGAGGCTGCTCTTTGTAGAGCGGTTGGAACTCCTCCCCCTCACCTGCAACACCTGTGTGAGTGGGGCTGGGCTTCCACGCGTTGCACCCTGGGGCTTGTAGTCCCAGCAGGGTGGATGGCGATCTAAATTAACGCTGTGAGGTGAGTTCTTAGGAGTTCTTGAAAGAACGATGCAGCACCCTGGGCTTACGCTCCCGCCAGGATCAGCAGAGCAATGCAACAAGCACTATACGGCAACAAGCCCCCTTCACTTCCAGCGCGTCCCCATGCATGATAAAGTTGACCTGGGCAGGGAAACAATCCAGATGCAGTTGGTAAACACTTACTAAACCCAACCGACAGGAAGGATTTGATGCCCGAGATCTGTACCTATACTATCTCTGCGCACAGGCACACTTTGCCCACTATTGGTATTTCCATGTTGCATGTTTACCACACCTGGCAATAGAAAGTGACAACGCTCACCCTATACCTCTCAGAGCCATTCTCCCATATACACAGTCAGACGTCACTAGACTGGAAATCAACACTATACATAGTACGACCTGGGCATGGCAGGTATTGGGTGACAGGGCAGGGAAGACCCCGTTGTTTGCAACAGCATTACCATTATTATATCACCCGGCTATCTTGGTCAGTCAAGAACCCTAAGGTGCTATCTCTGTTGAAAAAGGGTGGGGTTATGACACTTGGGGATTTATAGCCAGGAGGACACTTCATTTCGATAGACGCCTTCGCACAAGTAGGGCACAGCATCTCATTATGGACTTTTATATACCACCACCTTCGGGAAGCACTGAAGGCACTGTATCCCCAGTTCCCAGAAGCACCACCATCATTGGAAGCGTTGCAGATGATGCTTGCTAGCAGCTCCTGAGAAAAGCTAATAACTAGGTTGAATAATATAGCACAAAGAGACATGGTGGAGCAGGTGATACCCTTAAACAAGTGGAATGCTATGCTGGATCCTCCATTATCCATGGAGGACTGGGGGTACTGCTGTGCACTCACGGACCGTCTCACAGCCAATTGCAATCTGCGTATAATACATTTTAAATACCTGCAACAGATGTACTATACTCCACTCCAATTGTATAGGTTTGGGTGCATGAGCATGTTCACTGTGTGCGATGCGAAGCTCCAGATGCAGACTTTATGCACCTGGCCTTGTTCTGTGACTTAATTTATAGATTTTGGATACAAGTGACACAGGCCTTGTCAGACATGATAATGGAATGAGTGGTTGGTGACCCACGCACCTGTCTATTAGGATTTGTCAAACCCCTGCAGCCGGCCAACCATAAATTGGCAATGGTAACCTTGTTGCTGGCTAAGAGAAGGGTATCCCTGCACTGAGGGACAAAGATAGCTACTAAGTTTGATAAATGGTTGTCCGAAGTAGCATATTCTAGAGAACAATTGAATGCTTATGCAGAAGACCTGCCAACATCATCAAGACCAAAGAATATATGGGCACCATTTACGGCCTATCTTTTGTCAACAGCAACCACGGACAAGACAACAATAAATGTAAATTGTACATTGATATATCCTTGTGTAATGTTATGTAATATGGACAATTACAATGTATCTGGGCGAATGTGCCCCACTTTAAATAAGATAGCAATGTTGGTACTGAGAATGCAATGTTACAGTGTTGTAATGTTATTATATTGAATTTAAAAAAATGCATGCTCATGGTATTGTGTGTAAGAACCAGCACTAAAGACCCTGCTATCCTTGGTAGGTAAGCTTGGAGACTGAGATAGATGGCTTTGAGCTCCAGGTGATTGATAGGCATGCTCTTCTGGAGCGGAGACCACTTTCCTTGAATTTGCATGTCCTGCAGATGAACGCACCCGCCCTCTAGGGAGGTATCTGTAGTTATTACAAAGGCGGTATTTGAGGCAAGAACATGAGGCCCTCTGACAGATGGGAGGTCTAGGACCACCAGGCTAGTGTTTCCATCATACCTGGTGTGATCTCCACAAGATCCTTGAACAATCCTTTTGTTTGAATCCATTGTTTTTGAAGCTCTTCTTGTAAGGGTCTAATTTTCAGATGAGCGAGAGGGACCAGATTGATCGCTGACATCATGCACAGAAGCGATTTGAACAGACACACTGAAAATGACTTTTGTCTGGATAGTTTGAGAGCTAGTTCCTTGAGCATTTGTTGCCTGTCCTGGGATAGAAAGGCTTTGTTTTGTACAGTATCCAAGACTGCGCCCAGGAACATCATCCTCTTGGATGGAGTAGTTGATGATTTCCGGTAATTTCCGATGAGACCTATTTTGTGAAACAACTTTAGGCAAGCCTCTGTGGCTTAGATGCTTGATATACCGCCTGTGCTTTTATTAACCAGTCGTCGAGATAGGGGAATACCTGATGATCGTCCTTCCTGACAAAGGCTGCCACAGGGACTAGGCAATTGGTAAAAATGTGGGAAGCTGATTTGAGGCCAAATGGGATGACTTTGAATTGGTAATGGGTGCCGGCTACAGTGAAGCGTAGGTTTTTGCGATGTTCGGGTTGTGGACGTATGCATCCTATAAATCCAGAGTTGTCATGGGGTCTCTGTGGTAGGAGAATCAGGATGTCGGAGAGGGTGACTATGCAAAAGGATGGTTTCTGTAGATACTTGTTTAATTTCCGTAGGTCTAGAATGAGTCGCCATTCCGCAGTTTTCTTTTTGATTAGGAAAAAACGGGAGTAGAAACCCATGCCCTTTGGGGATGGGGGACTTTATCTATTGCTCCTTTGGCTAGCATGGTGAGGACTTCTTTTCTGAGTAAGTGAAGACAAGGTGGGTGCGCTCCCTTTGTTGGATTGAATGGCGGCCTCTCGAACTCCAGGGTATTACCTTAAGTAACAAGATTTAATACCCATCTGTCTGATGTTATTTCCTGCCATTGCTGGAGGTAGTTTGTAATCCTTATGTCTATTTCGCAGTCTATGATCTCGGATGACTTGCGTTCACCTTCTTGCAAGTTCTTTCTTTCTTCTGATTTTCTGTTCTCCGGCACCAGTTCGATGAGGACGCTGATGTCAGACCACATCCGTCTGTCGTACTGCCCTAAGATAGCCAGGGAGTTGGCCGAACAAACCTTGATGGCAGACATGGTGGAGAATCTCTTCCCTATATTGTCCAAGCGGCTGCCCTACTTGCCTGGTGGAGCAGAGATAGGATTGGAGGGGTTCTTGGAATGGCGTTGAGCCACTTGTGAAATTATAGAGTCTGGATAGGGGTGTCCTATGAGGCAAGCAGGAGAGTGATCAGGGGCCTTGTATTTCTTATCTATACGCGACAAAACCGCAGCTACAGTAGCCGGGTTCCCCATAATCTTTGTGCCCTCTTCCCATATGTAGTCTACAATGGGGATTGCTCATACCGATTTCTTTGTTTGCTCTTTAAAATCGCAGAAAAAGCAGTCAGACTGCTTGACTGATATCTGAAATTAGAATCTTGTGGAAACCCTCTCCATCAAATTGTGAAATCCTCCTTTGTGCTCCAGAGGTGAGTCCACAGGCTGTGGTGCACGATGTGATGGAGTGGGAATTAGGTAATCGTCTCATTCGTCATGGGCTGACTGGTTGCCCGGAAATTCTCCCACATCCCTGTCATCATCTGATGACGATAAATCATCCCTAGGGGGCTCTGCTATGTTAAATGCAGGCATCATCCTGTGCGTTATAGGTAGAGGGATAGGCCTTGGTGTTCAGGGAGATGGAGGTGGAGCAGTAGTCTGTTCTTATGGAGGTTCAGGAAACCTTTTATGGTAGTCCTTCAGCATTGCCTGGAGGTCTTCAAACAGACATAGGCACTTGAACCACATCCTCTCGAGAAGGTGATTCACCATAATGCTGGTACTGTCCACCATAATGTCTAGACTTGTCAGGATATCGTGCATGTGGGCTGTAATACTCTCCATAATATTGTTCCTCTTCCTCATCCTCTTCCTCCTGGTATTTTACATGAAGTTCAGATGGGCTATGGGCTGTCCAGAAAGGCCCATCATCCTCTGACTCCTCCACGTCCAGAAGATGTCTTGGGGGAACAAGGAGATACTTTGCTGGGTGAGGTATGCTCAGGTAAGAAGAAAGTCTTTGTAACTTTTAGTGTCGTTTACGATGTTGTCGTCAAGCCGATGGTAGTAACAGCTGGGATTGCTGCGTGACTTACAGCGTCGTCAGTGCTATATTCGCTCGCTGGGTCGTCGTTGACGGCGCTGTCAGCGGAAGCATTGACGTAGCCATTGACAGACTCTTAGTCGCCAATGAGATCTTCAACGGGATCGATGCTGATGCGGAGATGAAGGCATTGTCGATGTTGTCAATGCTGTCGTCGACAAGACTGTGGTAACTGTCATCGACAATGTTGCTCTTGACAGTGAGGTTAATGTCAACGGGAGTTTAAGATTGATTTTATGCTTCGTCGTGGACAGTTCTGAAGAGGACTTTGGAGGATGAGCTCCAGTTTTAACAGATAGAGTACTGGGCTCAGATCTAGCAGTCTCTGCTGAGATTTGTTTTGTCTTCTCCTTTGAGCTGCCCTTGGCAGACCCATGGTGGGATTTTTTTAAGGGTCTTTCTGCTGTCCTCTGACGTTCCCTGGTCATGGGATCTCTTCTGAGATGTGGAAGAGGTGTCACTCTCCTCCTCAGAAGATGGAGATCTTTCTGAAGCCACAGAAGAAGCCTCCTCTCCCTGTCCTTCAAGGTTTTGGTGGAAAAAGTACTTCAGTCTTTTACCTTGTGCTGTGGGTAGAGGCAGTACAGGCATTCCTTGTGGGGATCATCCACATGAAGCCTTTTCTTTCCACAAATCTTGCAGGGTCTGAACAGCCATTTTTTAGATGCCTCAGACATGATTAAAGTAGCAGTAGCAGTGTCCAGAAACTGCTTTAAAGAAAACTGAGCAGAGCTCAGGGAGACTCCCTTCCAGGACTTGCGGTAGAAAATCTGAGGGAATCGGCCTCTCTTGTGAGTATTCTAGAGGGTGCTATTGCCTGACTGGCTGACATTTGGTCATTTTTTCAAAAGGACACAGATAGGCTATTAAAGTGAATTTTCATTGGCATTATAACCAATGATAATGATACATACTGCTTTATTATAGGACCGTGGGACTCCCACTTCGACGACAGGGTATGATTCAAGCATTTGAATAGTAGAAAGATCCAATACTAGACCATTGTCCACCGTAGAAGGCAGGTCCAATATTTTGACTGAGGCCATGCAACTTGTCTCTGCAACATCAGACACTCTTTTGCCATTTAAAGATGCCCTTCTGGAGCCCATTAAAGCTGTGCGGGATAAGCCCACCTTAGCACCTGTTGCTACCCAATTTATTGCACCGCGGTACAGGACCACTACAGTGGTGCATACATAGTCCTGCACAAAGCAGAATCCACATGCGTTTTGGAAAGCCTCACCTGACAGAGAGCCCAAGAAGCTGGAAGCTGTTGGTAGAAAGGTCTTCTCAACTGGCAGCGTAGCTTTGAGGTCAATGATCTCAAAATGCTTGCTCACCAAATATACATATGCCTTTTGGGAGATCACCAACTGGGTGGTTCCAAGTCTCCCATACCATCTTAAGGACCACTTTGCAGAGATGATGAAGGACTGCCAAGATGCCTCCTGTCAAAAAATCATGGCAGGGTTGGACATAGGGGATTCCATTGCCTGAGGCATGGAGTCTTCCACTGCCCCAAGGAGACATGCTTAGTTTCTCTGGTGATGTAAAGGTGAGCCTCATAGATATGCCATTCGATGGGCCTTGCCTGTTTGAGAAAAAGGCTGATGTGGCCCTTGAGAGATTCAAAGTGGAAATAATTACTGCCTGTTCTCTTGTTCTCCAATCCTGGCCACGGCTTAAAATAGGCCCTCCCAGCCACTCCAAAAGCTCAACCAGCTGATGTGTAAATACAGAGGCAAAGGAAGGGTTTGTCAAACTCAGCAGCCTTCTTCCTCACCCCCCATAACACCTTCAAAGCCACTTTTGCTTCCCTTTGAAGGACCACATTTGGCCTATTGCGGTATGAGTATACTCCGTTCTACAGGCTTGGAAGGCCATAACATTGGATCAGCGGCTCCTACAAATAGTTGAAAGGGTGTATGACCCACCTTTCCACCAGACTCCGCTCAAGATTCCTTCCTGTCATTCCCATCAGTCAACAGATCATCTTCAGGTCCTACTGCAGAAATAACAGCCCTGCTACAGAAAGGAACAGTGGAGTTGGAGTCAGAGCAGTAAATTGGTCTGTGGTGCTGCACCTGCTACTTCCTGGTTCCAAAGAACCTAGACAACTGGCTGCTTAAGGCCAGTTTACTGCAGATGGTGTCAGATCACCTGCAGGCAAAAACATCCCTGCTTTTCCATCCTGTGTCCAAGTCTCAACTAGAGCCCTCTCAAGGCATCCTGTTCCTAGAGGCTGTACTTGAGACCGCATCTTTGAGAAGCCTATTTCCTCCTCCACAAAGGATCTAAGACATTCAGCATGTGATTCCTCCAGAAGGGAGCTCAAGTTCTAATCCTGGTGGTTGACTGCAATGTGATATGTCAGCAAACAGGGACAAGTGGGGTCTCATCTTCTGTTGGGAAGGGCTGAGAAACTGTGCTTGGGTGCCCTAGCATGGGGCATGCATAGTGGCTAAACATCTGGCGACCTCAACAAACACCTTAGCCGTCAGTCTCAGTTGGCATCATCCTGCTGACTATGAGTGACATTTCCACCCAGAGATGGAGCAAACTGTCTGGAGCACACCTTAGAAGGACCTCTTCACCACTTGCGAAAGAGCTCAATGCACATTTTCCTGGTCCCTCCAGTATCCATTGCAGGGAGCCATGGAAGATGTGTTTCAGTTGAAGTGGAGTTGTCCACTTCATTACGCGTTTCCTCCAACAACCCTTGATTCCTTGGTGCTGAGAAAGATTCACTAGTGCCAGGCCCAAGCAATTCTCTTCGCTTCAGACTTGCTCAGAAGGGTGTGGTAGGCCAACTTCCTATTACTTTACTTTACTTTGTCCTAAGACCCAATCTTACTCTCAGGGTGGACCTTCTCTCCCAGATGACGGAGTAGGTACTGCACTTCAACTTTCACAGCCTCCATCCATACCGAGAGATTCAGTGGGGACACCTGAGCTCCTTCCAGCTGCCACCAGTTATATTATCGTATACTTTCAGGTTATTGCCCTCCACAAAATCCATCTACTCTAGAAGTTGGAACAGGTTTGCTGCATGGCATGTAGCGCATAATGTAGACCCTTTGAAAGCATGCCTGTTACAAGTTTTGGTTTTCTTCTGTCTCTAAATCAGCTGAGTTGTGTAGTGGAAACTATCAAAGCATAAATTGCTGCGTTTATCACATTTCTCTACCTCCCAGATCAGCCGTCCCTCTTCAGATCCCTGATCATGATCAGGTTCTTGAAGGGACTGTCTCACATGTTTCCCCAATGAGATTTGAATCTTGTTTTGACTTTTTTGATAGGTGCTCCTTTAGAGTCACTTCATAGATACCGGTTACTTTTATTGACTTTAAAAACTGCTTTTCTTGTGGCCATTTCTTCGGCGAGGCATGTCGGTGAGTGACAGGCACTGAATATTATTGGCACTCTTTCACATGTTTCTATGCAGACAGACAGATCCTTAGGACTAAAGCGGTTTTAATACTAAAGGTGGCAACCCTTTTCTATCTGTGACAATCCATTACCCTTCCTACCTTTTAAACTCCACCTCAACCGACTAAGGGGGAGGAGAGTTACACCAGCTGGACCCCCATAGAGTGGCCAGTTATTATATTGACAGCTCAAGGGAGATCAGGTCTGACGACCAGGTCTTTGTTGAGTACGCTAACAGCAAAAAGGGAAAGGCAGTCCAAAAGAAGACTGTTTCTCGTTGGCTCATACTGTGTATAAAAATGGGCTATGCGCTTGCCAAATAGGAGCCAAAAGAAGGAGTCTGTGCTCCTCCACCAGAGTAAAGTTTTCTACCTCTGCGCTTGTCAGGGGTATTCCTGTGGCTGAAATTTGTCATGAAGCGACATGGACTTCCCTTCACACCTTTGCTAAGCATTAGTGCTTGGATTCAGAGATGGGAACAGATGGATGATTTACATGTTCGGAGTTCCAAGATTCTCTCACCTGACCACTTCTTCAGATTCACCACCTGGGATATGGTACTGCTTTGGAATCTATTCAACAGGTGAGGAATCTGCTGGTCGAAGTATTCATCAGAAGGAAAAGTTACTTACCTTTAGTAATAATCTTTCAAGGGGATAAATAAAACGGCAGATGCCTTATTGATTCCGTCCACACCCCGCTCTCAATGATGGTCAAAAGCCACGAATATAACAAAGATTCGATTTTTTTGTTATTGATCTGTCACTTTCACATCTGTGCCTATCAGGCATGCAAAAATGGGCGGGGAACTGACATCATTGCACCAGGTGGGCGCCTTATGGCTCCAGTGACATCACTCTGGCGTCTCCTACGGGGCCAGCATGGAGTCAGGGACTCCCTACTGGCACTTGAGCGATATGAAAAGTTTCCAAATCAAGTCTGGGACAAGGGGATATCAAACAGGTGAAGAATCTGCAGGTAGATAAAGCATCTGCCAGAAAGATTGTTGAGGCAAGTAAAGTTTTCTTCAGCTGCCTCCAATTTGGAGATTGGATTGCTTCCTGCTGAATCTTTTCTTTCTAATCTAGCACAACTGCTCCTCCCCCCCCCCCCAGATGTCCGGCATTTGTCATCAGAACAACTGAAACGTCAGCAGCCTTCCATTAAATGTCAGAGTCTAGGACTAACTGGGATCGTGCCTTCACAATCCTGTCACTGGAGACCAACAATGATTTACGATTCATTCGGGCCCATGGCACTAATGCTGTTGTGGACGCTGAATTACCCTGGATTTCCAACCATTGTCAAGCTGATATTTGTGAAGAGTTCAAAACAGTTCTCAGTTTTTCCTGCAACCTGGGAGCACTTTTCAATCATTAGTAACACATGTACGACATCTGCCCAAGGGTAGCCCCAATGTACTAAAAGTTTTGTATTGGAGACAGGGATGACTTAGCTTGATTTAGTAGGAAACATGTTGCCAAAGTTGCAGAGACCAGCTTTGTATCTGCCTCTGCCTTAGAAAAAGAAGCAGATTAATCAGTTATCCAAATATAGAAACTCTGCTACTCAGATTATGAAGCACTAAGGCCACAACATCAAAAATGTTCAAGCCATTACATCTGGTGAATAATAAAATCAGCAGTCACTACATTAGAGGGCAACTATATCGAAATAAAATGTGTTTTTACACATACTTATGTGTGTGTTTATTTTCTGAAATAAACAGTTAAAAGTTGAGTAATGGTTGTGAATCAAACATGCAAAATCACTGAAATTTGCCAGTTATAGTAAGCAACGCTTGTAATAATTTGGGTCATCCCAGCACAACCCTGGGGCCAGACATCAATGATGATGCCTCCCCCCCATTGCTGTGGAGATTTGTTTTTACAGTGTGAAAGTCGGTTTTCAAAATGGCGGGAAAAATAAAGGGCCACATGTATCAACATTTGTAAATGCAATTATCTAATCGCGATTTTCAGCGAATCGCAATTAGGTAATTGCTATTACAAATGTATGAAACTCATAGAGTTTCATTTAGCGATTTCTAGGGGGTCGCAAATCGACCTACCTCATTAATATTAATGAGCTAGATCGCAATTTGCGACCCCCTAGGAATCGCTAAAATCATAAGGATGGTGGCCTGCTGGGGTCAGCAGACCACCATATTCGTGATTTCTTTTAAATAAAGCAATCTTTTTAAGTCGAGCTTCGACCTGTTGTATCTCTTCTGTGGGGTTTGGCACACCCACTGATTGCCACTGGTTGTTATTTGTGGCATTCAGAAATGCTGGCTTGTTATTGGTGCATTTGTGTAAATGTCCCTCCTTTGTGTTCTTAGCTCCCTCCTTGGTGAGTTCACTAAGAGAACATTTTAGTTGACCATCACACTGTACAGCGGTGATGGCCCCTCCTCTTTGCTCTTTAACTTGTTTTAGTTTGCCTGTCCCGGCTCGTGTTTTCACAGGCCTCCAACTTCCAAGCTCTCAGCACCTACCACCACCACACACACCACACCGAGGAATGCTGACTGGATTGAAAGTCATAAATTGAAATAATGGCAGAGCCGAGTCAAAGCTTATCTCTTCCCTGCACAGATGGTCTGCCCTCCCAGTTCTCCGGGACTCAGCTCTGCCATAATTTCAATTTACGACTTTCAAACTCATATTGCCAGAGTTTTATGTGTTTCAGTTTACTTTCAAACACCGAGATCGTGCTTGTTTAACATCTGAGTCTACAAAGAACAGGCCGAAAAGAGACTAATGACCCTGCTTAACTGCAACTTCTCTCATGTTAGATAACACATCTACTTTTTTTTCTCTTTATTATTATATTTTGGCGAAGCTCTGGGCATTAGAAACGCACATTTTGTTACATATTCACATACGTTTTTCTGGAAAGATTCAATGACTCGTCATGGACATGGGAAGCTTGTCATCTCCGGAGACAGTAGAAGAGAAGCAAGAGAGCACGGGTTAGACTACAGCACAAGAGATGACCGTGGATGATACCTACAAGGTGTGAAACTCAAAGTATGAACAGTAATGGAGGTCGAAACTCGCATTTAAGTGCATTTGTATAGCTCGCACATTTACCAAGCGTTTTCAGTATCGTGCGCCCTTCCCTGTTCGGGGCTTGTGACTGGCTGGAGTCCGGGGTGTGCTAATATTGTGTTTGGTGTTGTGTGCGAAAGAAGCTGCCATTGCTGCTGCCAGTGCCGTATGTGTGTTGTACAGTTGACTCTCACGCACCTGAGGAAAAGTTTCACTGCTCTTTAGCAGCCTGTTGTGTGGTTTATGCAGAACGGTCACGCTGCCTCTACCTGTCGTAATCCCGATACTGAGTGTATATTTTGTGTCTATCACTGTTAACTGCTGCCCTTGCCGTACCTGTACCTGTTTATTCCTGTAGGAAGGTGTGCTGCTTTACCCCGGACTGTAGCGCCCTGTGTGAGGGAAACTTGCCCTACTACTGCTTGTGCGTTCTGAAGGAACCCTCCCTGCTAACAACAACCTTTTCCGTGTATTGCTGAAGCTTCAGAAACCCAAAACCATTTTATTGTATAAAATCCTGAAGCATTGTCTGTGCTCGGTTGCATTGTGCCTTCCCTTTCTTCTTTTGTATTGTGAATGGTTGTGATGGATGGGGGCGGTGGGTAGTTCTGTGTAAGCACCTTTTGTCATTGCCTCCCAGTTTAATGATGCTACCTCCCGCAGTGTAAATGGGCACTAGGCCCTGATCAGCGTTGAGGTGTGGTCTGACAATACAGGCATTGCTCTGCACACCAAGGGGCTGGGTCTCGGCCCTTGGATTTGAGCCTCTGGTGTGCGTCTGAACCTATCTTGCAGAGAAGAAGGACACTGTATAGATCGGACAGTAAAGGCATATGGTGACCACGCCTGTCTGAGGGGATATTTAGTATTCATAGTCGAGGTTGTATATTGGGGAATATGGGGTATACGACCCCAAGGAGGATGGGCATCACTGGCTGGTGGGGCGCCAACCAGTTATGCACTAGTTAGTCTCGAAGTGTGCCTGGGTGAGGGGGATCGTCTCCACTTGTTTGTCTGTTCATACTTAGCAGGCAGGCCCTAGTCTGTCTAGCAGGGAGGGAATCTGCCATGTTTGCACAGTTCTCGTACTGGGACAGAAAGGCTCTGCACTGGTCTGTTTCTCAACATGTAAACACAAGAAATCCTCGGGTCTAAGTGAAAAACTATACAAGAAAAGAGACAGCAAAGATTATCTCAGGGTACTTCTGGGGGAGTCCCTTAATTAGGACGTAATCCCATCACCCACCAAGTTGGCATTCTTTATCATCTGGGATTCTCCTCTTGACTGGGACACCTAGCCCCGCCAAGGGCTACAACCCCCTCACTGTGAGGGAGGAGCTCAGGGATGTTTTTATTCCTACTCTGTAAAGGATATACTAAATCCTGCAGATGAGAAGACACTGAACTAGTTGGGTAATGGGCGCAGCTCAATAACAAAAGTTGATTGGAATGTGAGGATAGTGATGCTAAAACTAGCTCCCAGGAGCGACAGAAACTTTATTGATTCGTTCCTAGTGCCAGGTTTAAAAACAGAGCACCTGCAGTGTGAAATAATAACTGCATGTGATGGACGCAACCAGGTCTTTATGTTTCAGCCTTAGAGACCCAAAAAGGTGTCACGGCTTTCGTCAGGACCTTAGAAAAAAGTGCTACTGCGAAAAAAATGAAGTGAACGGTGGTGAATGAAGAAAGGTAAATACAAAACCAGTAATCCCAGTCTTGGTATGCTCGATTTACTGGTCATACCTGTAGAAAACAGAAGCAACAGGAGAAATAAAAAATGCAAGTGTCTCTTAAAACAGGTAAGTTAGAACATTTATATGACAGTGTGAGACACTGTCCTCATCAATGGTCTGCTGTGTTTAAACTAAAAACAAAGTAAAGTAAAATAGTTGCTTACCCGTTGTTTACGGATAAGAAGAATTGATTCAACGCTCTCTTAAGAGGGCAGCGAACAGCAACAGAGAGGCGTTGATTGAGATGACTGCACAGAAAGAAGAGTCGTCCAGGATCACGTCTGAACACGTTCTGCACCGAATACAGAGGAGTATCCATAAGAATTGGAGCACTTTTTCTAAGGTCCTGACGAAAGCCGTGACACCTTTTTGGGTCTCTAAGGCTGAAACATGTAGACATGGTTGCGTCCATCACATGCAGTTATTATTTCACACTGCAGGTGCTCTGTTTTTAATCCTGGCACTAGGGACGAATCAATAAAGTTTCTGTCGCTCCTGGTAGCTAGTTTTAGCATCACTATCCTCACATTCCAATCAACTTTTGTTATTGTGCTGCGCCTGTTACCCAACTAGTTCAGTGTCTTCTCATTTGCAGGATTTAGTATATCCTTTACAGAAAAGAATAAAAACATCCCTGAGCTCCTCTCTCACAGTGAGGGGGTTGTAGCCCTTGGCGGGGCTAGGTGTCCCTGTCAAGAGGAGAATCCCAGATGATGAAGCATGCCATCTCGGTGGGTGATGGGATTACGTCCTAATTAAGGGACTCCCCCAGAAGTACCCTGAGATAATCTTTGCTGTCTCTTTTCTTGTATAGTTTTTCACTTAGACCTGAGGATTTCTTGTGTTTACTTGTTACTGTTTAGGGATCCAATCCTCGCTGGTCTCTAAAACATCCCTAGCACTCCCTTTTCCCTGTTGTATTCACTGTTTCTCAACATACCTTACTGGGAGGACTCTAGGCCAACTTGCACTTGTCTGTCTGCTCATACCTTGCTATGAGGGCAGTCAGCACTGGTGTTTCTCGTTATACTTTACTTGAAGGGGTACGACCAGGGGCATAACACAAGCCCCAGCGGGGCGGGGGGCACATCACTTCAGGGGCTCCACACCTCCGGGAACCTATTCAGGGAAAGGTGAATTAATATCTGAGCGAGATGGGAACTCAGCGCCCCCTCATTCTGAGCTACACTCCAAATGACACACAACGTCCGAGGTCCAGGAAAGCTCTAAAATCAAGAGCAAAGAATAACGACATTTGGCAGGCACATAAGAAGAGATTTAACCTAAGAATTAACCACAGTGCATGCAGCAGAATACCGACCAACATGTATGCCTAGGTGATCTGAGGCCAGGCATGTGCTTGGGTGTTAAGATGTTCAGGTGCACACCTAGTATTTACACACATACTCCTATGTTCAGAATGTAAGTCTGCTGAACTTTAAATTCCGGTACTTGCTTCAGCCCAACTCTAAACGGGACTGGGTAAATAAACTACCCTAGCATGGAAAGTGTTGGGCACCATCTTGAGACTATTGCTGCTATGTAGCGCCTGAGCTGAGATGACCCGGTCCCTTTCCTTTTACCCCGAAAACCACAGCCCTTCAATATTCGTAATTATTAGGGCTCCCGCACCGCAGCCATTAAGCCCCAGCTTCCCGAGAGCAGATTTGGACCCGAGCTTCCCCCTGTCGGGTCTCCCGCCTTTCCGGTTCTGACCAACAAAGAGCGCCTATCACTGAGACAGATCTGCCTCTCTGTGACGTTCCTGGCGTGGTCTCCTAGTGAAAATAAAGCGCAAACTCCAGATGCGTGCAAAGCCAGTCATTTGGCAAACTGGTGAATCCCCCCACGACAGTGTGACGAGGAATCATAAGAGGACAAAGCAACAAACCACATACCAGCATGCTGCTCGGTGGTGATTCCCACCACTCCAGCCGCGCACACAAAAGAAAAACGGAACATACAAAAGAAAAATGGAACATAGGAAAACAATCAAACACATGCTTGCCACTCGCTGGGGATACTCACCACCCTAGTCGAGCCAGCGAGACCACCAACATATAACCAACATACGTGTGGCTCATTGGGGGTACTCACATCCCCCAACCAGCCATTGAAATAAACAATCATGCACAACATGCATAGTACGCAACACGAAACACACAGACAAGGAACAATGCCTGCTGTTCGCAAGGGGGGACTCACCCACCCCCTTTTCTAGTCAGGGCCTTCCTTAAACAAGCATTTGCAATGCAATAGGACTCGCATTTACGCGAGACCTATTGCATTGCATCAAGGACAACGGGAGGGAGGGGGCAGCAAGGAAAACGGGAGTGGGGGCGGGGGGAGGGGGGAGAAGGGGGCGAGAAGGCACGGACAAAGTAGTGCTCACAGTCTAAATAACACGTACCCTACCGTGTAACACTCGAAGTAAAGGGGCCAGTAGCCATGGGAGGGTACAAATGATGACATGGCCATAATAAGGAGGGACTAACAAGCCTCATAATCAATCAGAATGCAGCATTTACGAAAGACAATGACACGAGCCAATTAAAAACATGGGCAGAGAGTGGGTGGAGCTTCCAATGCATACTACATGCCTCGCAGAGCGAGCAGCGCATGCGCGCTGCCGCTATATGCTCGACCTAAAAATGAGTACAAAATGTTGAGTTGTGGTAATTTTGTCATGATTTTCTTTTAGTTTTAATGTGAACGACTTTTATGTCGTTCATAAATTGCATTTTTTTTCCTCCTTATGTCCATTGGTAGTCTGATCCACTAATTCTCCTTTCACCTGTGGGAGATTTGGCACCCAATTCCTTCCTCGTGTATCCCAGTGACACCTCTCACTGTCCCCAATGCCATGATTATACTCTGCTCTTTTTCTTTTCTTAATCTGAAGATGTTTTCAGCCTACACGCCACTTTAGCTGCTCCAATCTTAGTTATCTCTCGCTCTATGGATCCTTGGACCTTCCGTTTTAATTTCCAACCCGCAGCTATATTTCACCAATCCCGTTTCACTTACTCTTTTTGCACTGTTTGTTCTAGATTTTTTTTTGCTTTGTATAGGGGTATTCCATCTGCGCTCTCTTCTTCCTCCCCCTTTACACCCTCTGGTATCACTCCCGCCCCGATCCTGTGCTCTGCCTACGCCATTTCACTTACTGTGTTTTTTCCTCGAATCAGTGAATCTGGTTTCTCCATGCTCTTGTCTACTACTCCTTTAGTGCCCACTTCTGTCCCTTTGTTCAAAGCCCTCGAGGATCCCACTCGGTGCCAATTTGAACAAGCATTTGGAAAGTAATAGGTCTCACATCACTAAAGGTTTAAGCTATTGGCATTGCAAATAATAATGCAACGACAATAGCACGAACTTTCAGTAATGCAAGACCTATTGCATTGCAAATGCTTGTTTTTAAATGCAGCCCATTTTACTTTAAGGAAAATGGGTTGCGTTTAAAAAAAAAGAAATGAAAAGTTTTCCTTCCATTTTTTAAGACCAGGCAGTGGTCCGTGGAACCACTGCCTGCTCTTAAAAAATGCTTTTACAAACGTTCACAAAGGGGAAGGGGTCCCTTGGGGACCCCTTCCCATTTGCAAATTGATTACCTCTTACTTGAAGTAGGTGGTAAAATGTGAATGTTTTGCGACCGCATTTCGGTCACAAAACATTCCTACATACCGATGTGATTCGGTATTAGGAAGGGACGCCCTAAACACGCCCCTTCCTAATAGCGAATCGCTAACCCATTTCGCGATTTGGTAATAGGTTACCGAATCGCAAAATAGAGTTTGGTACATTGGGAAAACCTTATTTCCGGTCGCAAATGGCCCGATTCTGCGAATTGGGCCGTTTGCGACCTTAGAAGAGATGCCTTTCACCAGCCAATCACATTTGTCCAAAAATTCAAATGTGATTGATAGGAGTCGCAAATCACTGAATAGCGACTTTAAATGGCACAGATATACAACTGTTTCAAATCCACCAACATCTTTTTTTAAAACACTTAAATCTCAAAAACTACTGGAGGGATTTACTCAAAACCAAACTTTTTTTTTAGTATAGTTCTACTTTTCGTGCCATGTTTGGTGTCAAAGCATTCACCTATTTTGGCTGTAGAAACACTAAACTTTCCTAAGGGAGGTAAAATGGGAAAACACATGTTTTTTCATTCCCCTTTTAACTTTTTTACCCTGCACGAAAATTGGTATGCTGGACCTTAGATGACTACACCAAGCGATTGTCATATTTTGAGCCCATCCCTCCATGAGGTACAAATTTTATTGGAAATAGGAAAGCTGTCCTGAACCACAAATACACATTGTAGACTACTACATTGTTCTATCTATCTATCTATCTATCTATCTATCTATCTATCTATCTATCTATCTATCTATATTTAGATATATTTATTTATCTTTACTAAAAAAAACAAAGGTTAAAAAGACGTATAGTTAGGTTAAAATGTCAGTTTTAACGTAACATTTTTAACTAAAAATAAAACTAACTATAAGTCACGCCCTTGCCGTGCACAGTGTTGTAGTCAATGATGTAATTTCAGATGTTGCATTGATGTTATCAATAATGTCATAGAAAATATTCATGAGTGATGTAATATGTGAAGTCATAAGTAATGCATGGCAAGGGTTGCGCTTCCGGTAGGCTGCAGTGCCTGGCCTGAGGTCAGGTCCTGCACCCAACGCCCTCAGGAATGGCCCCAGCACCTGCAACGACCTTTGACAGTGCATGGCGTGGATTATCCTCAAAGCAAACCTATCACAGACACTCATGCCCTGCCCATTTTCCTAAATTATTTTATGATCCCACAGGACTCTCGGAGGAGCCAGCGCGGGACCCTGTGCTCTCGTGGGACTCTCCCGGAAGTAAAGGGGTAGTGCTGGCTATCATGGGATCCCAGCCCCAAACTCTTTTTTTTTTTATTTGCCCACAGGCAGAGAGTGCGTGAACCCTCTTGGAACCCCCCACAAGGTACAGGTGCTCAAGTTACCCCTAACCTGCCCCCTTAAACTATATTATTTATTCATTTACAGGGCACAGGAACCAGTCTCTGTGTCTTGTAATGGCGGCTGCAAAATTTCTTATCGTGTAGCGGCCAACCAATCAGAGTGCAAGCTCCCACAGGACTTACAGGAGGCTCTTACAGAAGCATGACTTTTGAAAGGAAAATGGGACTCTAGATAATCAAATCACTGCATTATTTGAAGCTGCACCCCCGGGAAAGACACACATACCCAACTGGTCAGATATCTATACATTTTAAACCACAACTTCTCAAAAACTACTGAACAAATTTACAACAAATCACAAAAAGCACACTTTGTGGGTAAAGATCTAGCTTTATGCCAAATTCGGTCTAATTGCCTTCAGCAATTTGTACTGTAACAGTGTCTAAAGCTCCTATTGGAAACTGCATGGGAAAATTGCTTTTTGGGACCCCCTTTTTTCTCAGTTACCCACTTGATGGATTGCCCCAGAACTTTCAAGGTAGGAGCTAAGGTGAATGAACTTTTTTTTGTAAGTTTTGTGAAGATTCATCAAATGGCACCAAAGTAATTAGCAAAACAAAAATGGCTTTTCCTATGGAAAGTCTGACCTACTTATAATTACCCATTGGGAACTGCCACAGGGCAATATATATCTATATCACACAGGAGTTTCCATAGTAAAAACACTTTATGTTTTCTTAATAACATTGGCACAGTTTAACAAAGCTTCCCCAAAATCCACTTTAGTTTCTTCAAGGATGATCTGTTTCGTGCAGAGCAGTCAACAGCAGCCAAGAAAAAGGAAGAGTCCCAAAAGTGAAATTTTCTATTTTAATTCCCATAGGATTCTTTAATCTTCAATACAGGAAAACAACAAAAATTATATTAAATTTGCCATGAAAGTAGAGCTCCTTTGCTTGGTTTGGTGCGAAGCCATACAGTAGTATGGTAGCAAACGTTTTCCCTGTCTCTCAACATTTTTTGACAAATCCCACACTCCTTGATGGATGAAGTGGGAGTCAGGAGGACACATCATGCAGGCATAGTGGTCAAAACGAACATGGAGATAAAACACCCAAGTAAAGTCTGGAAAAAAAATGTTTTCCACAGAAAAAAATATTGAGATTAAGGATACATCCTAAAATATCAAATAAAAGCAAAAAACATGAACGTAGTGTTAATAGCCAAAACATGATTTAAATAAAGAAAGTTTGTGTTCAGGATCTTTCTTAAAGAAAAGACAAAAAGTGGTGCTTCTCAGCCATACCTACTGTTTTTTATACAAATTTGGCTAACTGGTTAAAAAACAGTAAGGGCCAGATGTACAAAATGTTTTACCATTCGTAAACCCTTGATTTGGTGTTTGTAGCAGCAAAAACATTTCAGACCATGTATAAAACCTACCTTATGAGTGGTTAAAGTCTCCTAAAATGGCTCAGATTGTGTCAGAACCCCTTTCACAGGGCCAAGGGCACAAAGGGGCTACTGGCCGCAACCATGGTGGTTGAGGTTTTTAATCCTGATGTCCCAGTCCACTCAACTTGGCCAAGTACCCTTTCTGTACTTGACTCTCAGTGGTAGTTGTGGTCGAGCAGTCAAGGCTCCCTTGGGGGAGGGGATGTAGATACAGGTCAGTGAATATGACTGATAACTCAAAACGTAAACAGTACAAACAATAAATCAATGTCCAGCCAAATACTTGCTTTTTTTTTTTTTTTGTAAGCCAAAAACAGTCAACAAACATTTACAAAAATTTTGTTTACACAAAAAAAAGCAAATCGAGAGGGATCGCAATATACATATCATTGCAGTACATTTTTACACAATACACAAAAAAACAAAAGGGTCGTTACTTATCCAAATCTGCCAGACATCGAATCAAAATCTATCAAATAGTTGCTTTTATGAGAAAAAGTAGTATTTTATTTCTAACTCCACACATGCAACGATGTACGATATTTAGAAGCAACAACACAGTCCCCTTTGAGGCTGGGGCACTAGGCAGTGCTGAAGAGTTGGCACCTTCAGCAGCGAATCCCCCGGGACCACAAAGTTTAAGCCCTACCAGCCCCATGAAGCACAGTAGCATTCAGCATTAGAGCGGGTGCCCTCAGCACGACACACAGAATGTCCGATCACGCTTGGTGAAGTTAGGCTGCTCGTGGTACACGTGGAAGCATCAGGCTGGGGTAGGCACACTCTCCGGAGTGGTGCGGCTGCTCTCCCCAGGGATTGGAGTAGCTTCCAGCCCACAGCGATGTGGTAAGCCAAGTTCTCCCCGGTGGGGGAATTCAGCCCTTCAGATCCAGGCTGGAGTCCCTGGAGGGAGTGTTGTCTTCCTCGGCGTCCTCCTGGTCCTAAATTCAAACTGACGGAAGACCTGAAGTCCTTGAAAAGTGAAGTCAACCGTAAAATGCAAATTCTCATTTAGCAACCTTCCTCACTAGCTGCAAAACATAGTCTGAGCAAATCAAGATCCCTCTTCAGGAGAGCAATTTGGCATGCTAAAAAGGAAAAGAATGAGTACTTTTGGATTTGGCTGCTAGCTGCAAGTAAGGAATGGAACACAAAGAGATTCTGGTCCCTGATCAACCAAGCTACAATAGGAAGCAGGAGAGGCACCAATGCAAACATCTCTGAACCCGCGTGGGTCTAATTTTTGACGACTAATTTTTCATCACAAGCCGAATGCTCCCTTACATCCAGCAGGCCACCAAGCAACTCATCTGTGCCTCCAAAGGTCACCAAAACACCTGGCTCTCCAAAAATCTTTGACACGTGCAGTAAAATGGAGGAATGCTGTGCACTACAGCTGGGCAAGCTGCGGAAAGACGGAGCTTCAAATCCCACCGCTTTCTTTACATCTGACCTCGCTTTTTGGTCTGAGGTGTTAACGCCTCTATTCAAACATTGCTTGGCATCCAACACTATCATATACTCCTGGAGAGGATCCATCATACAACCAATTTTCAAAGGAGGCAGGAAATCAGACCCTCGCCACTATCGGCTCACTTCCCTAATTGATAACGATACTAAACTTTATGCCAGTCTGTTACTTGATGACCTCAGAGTCTGGGCAGAAGATCATCAGATCATACCAAAGAATCAATGCAGCTTCAGAGATAAATGTTGCACCTCCTCGAATTTGATAGCTCTGGACCTCATGTGTGACAAAGCAATAAGAAGCAAAAGGGAACTTTATTCCTGCTTTGTGGACTTCAAAGCTGCTTTCAATAGCATACCAAGAGGGCCTCTTTGGGTTGAACTGCGGGAATGGAGTCTGCCAGTTGCCTTGCTGAGAGTAATTGTGCAGCTGTATACCAATACCAGGGTGCGGATCAAACAAGGCGAAGGCTCCTGTATCGCAAGGAAGATCCATACAAATTCTGGGCTGAAGCAAGGCTGAGAACTGGCCCTCTTGCTTTTTAACTTATACATAGCCAACGTGCCACCTGACCAAACTAGGAGGCCAAAGCATGACACACTTGCTATATGCAGACTATCTGGAGCTCCTCAGCCAGACACCAGCTACTGTCTACCCTACATGTCTATACTGCTAAGAACACGCTGGAAATTAACCAATCAAAGACCAAGACTGTCTCATTCAACCTAAAACCAAATCTTGCTAACAGGTGGCAGCTTAAAGTGTCTGCCACCATCAAAGCAAGGACTACAAATACCTGGGTATCCTTCTAGACAGTAAATGGTCCTTCACACCTCATCTAGGCTCCATAAAACACAAGGGCTCCAGTTTAATTTTTGCTCTCTCAGCTATTGCTCTGAAGCTACACGGCCCTAGCCTCGATCCTCTCCTCCAGGTGATGAAAGCAAAAATCATCCCAACACTAATTTACAGGGGTGAAATTACCCTGGGCAGGGAAGCTGGTTCAGCAGACAAACTGGTTACCAGAATCTACAAAGCCACTCTCAGCCTTCCAAAGAGAGCATCACCGGCGCAAGTAAAACTTCAGTATAACATCAAAAACAGCACCGGGCCAGAGGCAGCTGCTTCCTCAACTTCTGTCACAGGCTCAGAACGGCACCACCCGACTCCATGCATGGTTTAATCTGGTGCAAACTTGAGCGCTCTGACTCGAGATCGTCATACATGCAACGTCTTGAGGACAAACTGGTGGAATTCTCACTGTCTGAGGCCTAGAGCAAACAACTCTCCTACCAGGTCTTTAAGAAACTAACATCACTCACGGCCCAAAAAAATTAAAAACTGGAGGCCTTGACAGCCTTACACAAGTGCTCCCATGCATGGTCAGTTATAAACTCATATTCTTCCACCAAGCAGCAGAACTACATTACCTGTACTTACCTCATATGGATCAAGGCACAGCTCATGGCTTTAACACTGGGCGAGTGGAATATCCATGCTCACCTCCCATCCTGGTGCAGCTCAGCTATTCACAAAAACAAGCTGCCGTTTATGTGGAGAAAAAAAAGAAAACGTAATCCATATTTTATGTATCTGCCCCCAACTGCTGCAGCAAAGGAGAACTTTCCACCATGCGGATTTTATTCGGGTAGGCAGTGATCGCGAGCTTGAATTTATCTAATCCACTACAAAATTCCAATACTGTTAAGTTTCTCCGGATGGCTGCAACTAAACTGGACTTTGTCAACCCGACCAGTACTGTGGTAACATGCTCTTAAATGCTGTAATTATTGTTTCTTTGCGTCTCTGATTACCGCACGCGTAACATGGGGGCCGGTAGAACCCGCCATAACAATGCTATGTCCATCACGCTTAGCTTAATGTTAATCATACAGCGCTTAGCACATCATTGTCCACATAGGTCGGGTTCAGCCACGTCATTCCTATTTTTTTGCACACTGCACTTTAGCACTTACACTGCTGCTCACAACAGTTTAAAATGATCAAATCTGCTGCTCTACTATCTGGGGTCGGGCATCGACCTGTGTTTTTAGAATATTTTATCACTACTCTCTGCACTGCACGTTGGTGAGTGGAGGGGCAGATCGTTTCAGGCTTTCATGGTGAGGTAGAAGAATAAGCGTCCTCCGCTGCGGCTGTGACAGATGCGGGGGATGTGCACGAGGGCCAGGGAGGTTGAGCGCAGATGTCTGTGGCTGGTTGGTAGAAATTCACACAGTGGTTGATGTAAGCTGGTCCCAGGTTATACAGAGCTCTGTAGGCGTGTATCAGAAGCTTGAACTGGCATCTCTTCTGAACGGGAGGCCAGTGTTGGTTCCTGAGGTGGGGGGTGATGTGGCAGCATTTGGGGTGGTTGAGGATGAGTCTAGCTGCAGCGTTTTTTGTGGTCTGGAGCCTCTTGAGAAGATAGGAGGTGATTCCTGGGTAGAGTCCGTTGCTGTAGTCGAGGCGGCTGGTGACAAGGGCTTGGGTAATGGATTTTCTGGTGTTGGCGGGGATCCGCTTGAAGAACATTCGGAGCATGCGGAGGATGTGGAAGCAGGAGGAGGCGGCTGCGTCGACTTGGTGCTTCATGGCGAGATTGCTGTCAAGGATTATTCTGAGAAAGCGGGAGTGGTCTGCAGGAGTGGGGATGGGTCCGAGCTCAGAGGGCCACCTGCTGTTGTCCCAAAGGGAGGTGCTCTTCCCAAAGATCAGTACTTCCGTTTTGTCTGAGTTTAGTTTCAGACAGTTGGTCCTCATCCAGTCGGTAACACAGGTCCTAGCGTTGCGGAAGTTTGTTACTGTAGTGGAGGGGTGTTTGGTGAGCAAGACGATGAGTTGTATGTTGTATGCGTATGATATGATGTTGCGTCGGTGGTTTCTAACGATGTCCGCTAGGGGTGTCATGTAGGTGTTGAGTAGGGTGAGGCTGAGGGACGATCCTTGGGGTATGCCGCAGATGATGGTCTTGGGTTCTGATGTGTAGGGCGGAAGATGGATTCTCGGAGTCTGTCCAGTGAGAAAGGATGCGATCTATTTGAGAGTGTTTTCCTAGATGCAGATGTGGTTGAGTCTATTGATGGGATACAGTGTCGAATGCAGCTGAGAGGTCGAGAAAGATCAGGGCTGCAGTCTAGCCGCGGTCGAGGAGGGATTTGATGCACATGCATGAGCTGTGTTCGTCTATGACAAATAATCAGTATTAGGGATCCAGACAACAGAACAGTTGGGCTATCTGGGCAGGGTTACATGTCTATACCATGCAGAGCACTTTTCCGTCCCAACAGAATGGATACTGTTTCAATATTTGGAAGGGACCTGCTGTGGGCATCCATTGCAAATACCAAATCTGTATCCAACATATCAGTGGTCCGCAACCAGAATTCCTAACGCCAACCATTCAAATGTTACTGACTTCCAAGTTGAGGTGGTAACTCAAAAGCCCCTTCTCCTTCATGAATATTTGTTAAAACTTCGGGGGAGTTTGAAGTGTTCCAGGGACCACTCCCAACTCTGACTGAAACTTTTAAAAAACAACTTAAAAAACAGCTATTACCTTTAAGAAAAACAGCCTGCTTAAAAAAAAATACTTTATTTAAAGACAGTCACAGACATGGTGGTCTGCTGACCCTTGTGGGCCAGCATCCCTGTGATCTGGACCAATCAGACTGAGAAGCAATTTGTGACCTACCTTATTAATGTGAGGTAGTTTGGAATATGGCCCACTCCTAATCGGAATTCTATGACAGACCTACTAGTACATAGGTTGGTTAGCAAAATTCCACCCTAGGTGCAAATATACTGGTCGCAAATTGTGACCAGTTTTT
This sequence comes from Calotriton arnoldi, assembly GCA_963921515.1. Taxonomy (NCBI): domain Eukaryota; kingdom Metazoa; phylum Chordata; class Amphibia; order Caudata; family Salamandridae; genus Calotriton; species Calotriton arnoldi. The sequence goes on along the minus strand of CAWUFW010001642.1, from coordinate 260,529 downwards.
ACACCAGTGCAATGATACATTCATCCCTAAATGTTCTGTTGTGACCAGGTTTGATTTTTATTGAATTGTGTTCCGGGATCTAACACTTGCACTGATATATATATATATCGGAGGGAATTTCCATGGTGAAGAGAGACAATCACCCTTAGAAGCTTACGTCACATTAGTATCATTGATGTATAGATTGCTTGTAACTTCCTCAATCAGCTAGAACTGTGGCAAGGAAGAAGGATGAGGAAATAATGGTTGGATTACTTATTGGTAATCTTGTTAACTCTGAGTTCTAGCTGCCTTCATCAGATTCCTAAATTCCTACTTGCACCCTTCTTGTAATTCCTTGCTAGCCAATGGTACAGGAAATGGGTTGGGCAGAGGAAGCTTTTTATTAAGTCATAACAGGAAAGGGACGAAACATTAAAGGAGTACATTTTTTGAGTAACAAAGGGGCTGATTTAGAGTTCGGCGGACGGGTTACTCAGTCTCAAGCGTGATGGATATCTCGTCCGCCATATTACAAGTTTATTATATCCAATGAAACTTGGAATACGGCAGACGGAAAATCCGTCACGTTTGTGACAGAGTAACCTGTCCGCCGAACTCAAAATCAGGCCCAAAGTTTCTAAAAAAATAAAATAATAATCTGTAAGGGGAAAGTTATAGATAACTGTCCTGCGGAACAGGGACACTCCTCGCGCACTGAGGACTGGACGAGGAAGGCAAGGACTTGGAGCAATGAAAAATTATTCATAAGTAATTCAACAAATTTGAAATTTTAACCACTTTCTTAAGCCTGGGCGTAGTTCGCGAAGTAGCACTACGCGAAGCTACGCAAAGTGCAGTTCGCACTACGCGAGCTACGCGTAGCACTGCGCGACCAGCGTAGTGCACTGTTCGCAATGATTGCACAGTGCCGGATGCTTGTCCGCACTGTGCAATCATTGAAAACGGCATCTTGCACAGTGCGAGCTGTCTTTTACTGCCGCTCGAGTAGATTTTTACTCGAGCGGCAGCTTTCTCAACGCGGACTGGTAGTTTCTTATCGCGAGCGGTCGCGAGCATACGCGACCACTCGCAATGAGAAACCTGACCTCCCCGCGTTGAGAATCTCGCCGGGAGGTTTGTTTTCCACGCTCGCGATCGGCAACTTGATGTTGCTGATCGCGAACGAGGAGAAAGTCTCGCCGGGATGTCATTTTGCTTGCTCGCGGTCGCCAACTTGACGTTGAGGACCGCGAGCAAGCAAAAAATGACCGCTACGCTACGCGTGTTTGCACTGTGCTACGTGCAATTCGCGTTGTGCGAAGTAGCGCAAACTTCGCAAACTACGCGAGCGTAGCGTAGTGCTTTGCCCAGGGTTACACTTTCTGCACATAGTTTCTTGGTTTGGAGATTTAACCGACACTTAAGTAGCAGGATATCATTTATAGGGTGAGTGAATCAGTGAAAATACTTACATAGAGCACACTGCTGACCAAACCGCCCCTCTCACGTGACATAAAAGCACATTGTTTTCTAATCTTGACCACTTTCTACACATTGTTTTGGTTTGGAGGCTTAGCGGACACCTACGTACCTCGATTATATTTCATAAGATGAGAGAGTCAAAGCAGAAACTTACATAACGCACAGTTACTTAAACAGCTCCTGCCAATGACATACGAAAGAGACATTGTTACAAATACTAAAAACACAAATTCTAAAACATACCCTTTTAGGCTCGAGGGTGTGAGGATTTTGCGATGCATTAAATCTACAAATTGCCTGTGTTGTGTCAAGTTTCCAAATAACAACGTCCCCGCTGTAGGATGCAGTAGCCAGGAGTTTATTCTGGTAAACATCACCAGAAAAAATGTCGTCCTTGTGATAAGGCTTCCACTGTTTGTAGTCAATTTCATTACCATCTTTAGTATCTCTGAAAAACAAGACATTCAGACAAAAAACAAAACGCAGGTGGTTTTGAAATGCATCTAGTAAAGAAAAAGACGTAACGTAATCTGTGAAAATGACCATATTTTATTAAGGCCAGCCCAACCTTCCCACACTTACTTCAAATTCCCTACTCCTGAATTCAATTACCTTAACTACGTGACACTCAAAAGAAGCACAGTAAATTAGGTGACAACGGAGCGCTCGGTATTGTATTGGAATTGCATGTATATAGCGCTTACTACCCCGACGAGGCGTCGAAGCGCTTTTTCGGCGAGTAGTACGCTACTCCGGAACCCATAAAGGATTAGTGGTGAATTAGTATAGTGAAAATAGGAAGGTTATTTGAGTGGTGGATATGATAGTCAGTTATTTGGAGTGAGAAGGATAGTGGAGTGATAGAACAGGGAAAAAGGTTTGCCTTTATAGAGCGCTTGCTACCCTTCATGGGGTGTTGAAGCGCTTTATCGGTGAGTAGCACACTACTTCGGAACCCAGAAAGTATTAGTGGTGAATTAGTATAGTGAAAACAGGAAAGTAATTTGAGTGATGGATAGGCTAGTCATTGAAGTGTTTGTGTGTGTAAGGTTGGCAAATATTTGGGCAGATTTCGAAATACTCAAAATCCACCTATTGTTTCTGCCTGCAAGAGCTGATCAGTGGGCTCCAAAAAAAATCTTGAACTCAAAAGCATAGTTTTTTTTTTTAGAAGAATTGCTAGGGCAAGGCAACACATTTACATGAAAGCGAATTGCTTTAAAATAAATACACTACCCGAACACTCGACAGGGCTCTTAAAAGAAACTTCCTCAGCTGGAAAGTCTCTGTGTAGCGGCTTCCTGCAGGACCCTACTTTCAAACTAGCAAGCACGTGCCACACACAATCTCGCATGCAAAGATACGTGTTTTGAAGAGCCAATGGCCCGGCAGGGTAAATAACTTAATTTCCAATAAGGCAATTATACTGTCAGTGCTACACTGCTGGATGGCACTAAAATCCCTGGTTCCGCGCATTCCTCATTACATGAAATAAGAAATTGTTCTGCAGGGTATTCAACTTTTTTTAAATCTGGGACACGTGGATACAAAACCATAAGGCACAGTGGATTTTATTGGAGCCTTGCATCAAACTCCCATAGATTACAAAAAACAAACAAAACAAAAAAAAAGACAACCACCCTAAATTGTGTGGCCAGCGCCATCAACTGTTGTGGTGCCGAATGCCAAGGCTACATAGCCTTAATTCCACCTCATGTCTCGTTAATAAACGTCCAGAAACTCCCTGCCCCTTTATCTCAGTCTTGCAGGTGATTTTATTTCCCTGCTTTCTTGCTTTGTCACTGTTTTCTATTAATCTCTTCCTCTTTCTTTCCCTCTTTAGTGTTTTTCTCTCTCCTGCTCTCCATTGCAGAAAAATAAGTGCCGCTCCCCAAAAATGAGCTGTGGTAGGCCCAACATGCAACAACGGGCTCAAATGAAGCAACCGTTGGAATTCAAACCTATAACCTGCAGGTCTTTGGGTAGAGTAAGGGTGTCTGGAGAGCAATTAATTGCACCTACCATAGGGAGGTAAAACAATTATGCCACTCCCTCCCTTCACTATGGTGTTGACACTCAGTAAGTCTAAATGGTTCCATTCTGCACTCACCTCCTCATCCAGTGATACGGTCTTTGAGTGGCAGTGGTCACAGTTGCATGATTCCAAACAAAACAAAACTACAATGAAGCCCGCAGTAGGTAGAAGTGCTAGGTTCTCTTCCTTAGCACACTTCAGTCATGAGGGCCACTGCCTTTACAATATGCTGGACTGGGCACTGGCAGAGAAGCTTGCAGAACTACAAGTACCAGATGGATGGATGTTCTCAGTGGAATGCTAGTGGATCAACAGGAAAGCAATAGAGGGGCACAATATTTGAGGATCCCCCAATGCAAGAGGGCAAGCAAAAATGTGATCACATAAAAAGAGCAAACTGAGAAGCTGAGAGTTTCTTCCTCAGCACACAGCAATACATTGATTATGTACATTATACATTAATAATGCTTGCAAGTGCCAGAGCTTGTAGCTGCATAATAAGGAGGGATCCCAGAGGAGCCTTTAACTTGACCCTCAAGGCATTGTGTGAGCAGGAAAGACAATCCCAGTGACATCTTCCAAATGTGTCTCCAGATTTTCAGAAGAAAAGATTCTACTTTTGAGGTCCCGGCACTCTGTTCACAGTAAAGCGGCAAGAGAGAAGATCTTGCCAAAGCCATTGACCAACTCAATGACCCCATCCCACCAGTTCAGAAGCAGACAACTGCAGAAGCAGGCGAGAAGATTGAATATCTTGCCAGATAACAGGAGGCTCGCAAAAAAGAGAGTCACAGAAATGCCAGATATTGCACAAAAGGAAATATGAAGGCAGATTGTTATGTGCAAGGAAAAGCGCTGTTCTACATTCTACAGAACGTGCTTGAAAGTAGCAATAAACTGAGTTGCGGCTGGAGAAAAACATGAGTTGGGAATGCATGGAATGATCTCTGATTGCAGACATCTCTTATTGTTGTCTAATACGTGAATAGTAAATATCAAGTTTTAAATATTGTGCTACCAAAATATTGCATCCAAAATACGGACTTTTAACATATTGTGAAGGTAAGTAAACACAGGTAAGAAATAAACTCCCCGTTCTGCATCCTAGCAATCTTCATTGAAGTCATAAAACACTGGAATGATTCTCCACTGGATGCCTTGACCCCAGAATAGTTCATCTCAATATATTTGTCCATACATTCACATACAGGGTGTATCTATCTGTATGTTCATATGATGAGCAGCACCCTTCAGTAGACTATTCATGGCAAGGGTTTTGCGAAATGTAGAAAGCCAAACCAAGGGGTGTCTATTCCAAGACTCCATTGCAGCATCTGCAATACAAATTGCTGAGTACATTGTGTAAGTTTGAGGCAAAAGAGTAGTCTGACAGGAATGCACTGAAGAGCTGTAATAAATAGACTCCGGTCAATTTAAGGTTCCCGCGCCTTTTGCTACCCATGGTACTGGTAGTTGCCTCACTGAATCAGGTCTTTCTGAGGTGAGCAAGAGATAGACTATGATGACAATGGAGCAGTTGCTGTTTCAAATGCCCAAAATAACAATAGCTAGGGAAGATGGAGGGTTGTTTGTAGACTTCAATGCAGAACCAGGACTACAAGTAATAATTTCTTTTGCATTGTAGGATTTTCATTGAGATCCATAAATGTTGAAATGGAATAGCAAGCTACAAATCAACATCTCCCTCTTGGGCAGAAGAAAGAAAACTTGTATAAACGACTGAGCATTTCTGAGAATGTTATCTGGTTAACCAAACACATTTATCAGAGTAGCTTGATTAACATTAGACTCAGTCTTTGTATCTAAATCCGGGCACTAATGTCTTGTGAAGATATGTACAGATCTCAAGGGACAGCTTTGCGAATGTCTGCAACAGAGACATTTCTGAGCCAAGCTGAGGTGTATGTTTTATCTTACTGGAATGAGCCCTAGGTTTTCCTGGAAGGGGCTTAACAGCTACTTGGTAACACATATGCATGCCACAATCCACCTGATGAGAGATTATTTGGATGTGGCTAGATCTCGTTTAATATGGCAATAGTTGATAAATAACTGAAGTGACTTAGGGCCTAATTTAGATGTTGGCAGGCAATCCATTCGTCCATCAGGGAGATGGAGTAAGTTATTTCATCTCCCTGCTGGCGGTGCTGCCCATCAAATTGAGAAATGACCGCCAAGCAGGTGGTCATTTCTTAAAGCATTGGCAGGAACTGCCGTCATGGAGGTATCTGTCAATGCTTTTTTAAATGTGGTGCAAGGTTCCGTCAACATGATGGAGCCTTGCACCAAACTGTGTTTTTTCTTTATGTTCATAAAGAATATCCCAAAAAGGGATTTCTTTTTGAAAATAAAAAATAAAATATTTTCTTTCTGAAAATAAAAAAGAAATGCTCCCCTCACTCTGGAAGTCATCCCCATGGCAAGAGGAGCATTTAGCAGTTTTCACTGCCCTTTACTGCAAAGTTTTCCTGGCAGGGACAGGTAGTGAAAACCGAGCTCTCATTTGGCCCACCTAAATCAAGTAGGCAGAGTTAGAGGTCTGCATCTGATGGCCCTTATTCTGCAGGACTGTGGGAAGGGTTTAATCACGGCGGAGACAGAGTAGTCTCAGCTGTAATGAAACCTATGGTCTGCCTGCATCTAATTCAGGCTGGCGGACCTTTATCTAGCTGGTATGTTTGACCGGTTGCAGTTGTGATGGTGTATACATACCGCTAAGATATAAATCAGGCCCTCAGTTTAGTTTTGTTCAGATAAAAGCAAAGTGCCTTTCTTGCATCTAAGAAGTGCCAGGAATGTTCTGCTGGTGTCAGTGGACTGGGAAAAACAGACAGGTAAAGTAATGGCCTAGTTTGTGTGGAATTCTGGAGCACATTTAGGAAGAAAGGAGGGGTGCATTCTCATAATCATACTGTTAGCATTAAAATTATTGCATAGGGTTCAACAGCAGAAAGAGCTTGAATTTCGCGGATCCTACGTGCAGATCTTATTGCTATTAGGAATGCAGTCTTAAAGGTAAGATGCTGCAATGTAGCATTGTGAAAATGCTTAAAAGACGGGTCCATTAATTTTGACCTGACTACGTTAAGTTCCCATGGGGGAAATAGTTTTCTGATTGCAGGGAACACTTGCGAGAGACCTTCCAAGAAGACTTTGCTCACAGGAATTTTGAAGAACGGTACCTCGTTTGGAGGTCTTTCTATAGGATGTAACTGGGACTAGGCACACTGGTATGTATGAAAACTGAAATAGGATTGATCCAAGTCCAATGGGATGACAATGTCCACTTGACATGAAATTGGTTTAAATCCATTGTTTTAGCACCCCATGCAGAATTATTTCCATTTGAGAGCATAGCAGGTCCTCGTGGATGTACATTTGGCTTCCCTTAAAATGTCCATACAAGATGGTGGCAGATTTAGATTATGGTACTTATTTATTTCAGGAGCCATGCTGCCACATACAGCTGTCAGGTTTGGGTGCTTAATATGCCTGCAAATCAGCCTCTTATGTGGACTGATGGACATTTGAAGCAGATCTGGTTACCACCACTGTCTTGGATAATGACCCACTATTAGAATCATTATTGCTTGACACCTGAGTAACTTCAAAACCACAGATGGAATCAATGGGATTGGTGGAAAGGCATACAGTAATGTCCTTGACCACTTATAGAAAGGGCATTGCCAAATCAGCCTAGCTCTGGACCTGTGGATGTGAAGTTATGGCATTTTGTGTTTAAGCTGTTGCTTAGAGGTCTAGTGATGGAGTACTCGGGGTACTATCTGTCTGAATAAGGATGTTTTTTTGTCTACAGAGATGGAAGGACACCCTTGAGAGCCAGATGGACCACTTTCAACTCCAGATAGTTGACGTGGTAAGTGCTCTCTTTTTCCGACTGTTAGACTTGGCATCTTTTGGCGTGTTTCCCCTGACTTTTTGCTTTCTGACCTCCCGGTTTTGACTCTGTTTTTGCTGGTGTAATGATTCTGCGCACTTTCCTCACTGCTGTCCAGTGGGAAAGTGCCAGTGCTCCTGTATAAAATGTGTTATGGATTGGTGTTTCCATGATTGGCCTATTTGGTTTATCTGTCAGTCCCTTGTAAAGTGCACTGCGAGTGCCAGGGCCTATAGACCAAATGCTGTTGGTGGGCTGCAGCACTGGATTGTGCCACCCACGCAAAACAGCCCGTAAAGTGTAACTCGGGCCTGCCATCGCAGAGCCTGTGCGCAGCCTGGGGCTGCCATGTCGACTTGGCAAGTGCACACACTTGCAAGTCCCTAAACCTTCCCTTTACTACATGTTAGTCACCCCTAAGGTAGGCCCAAGGTACCCCTGTGGGCAGGGTGCGTTGTATGCGAAAGGTAGGACATGCCCGGGTGTGTGTGGCATGTCCTGATAGTGAATTACAGCCTAGTTCGTTTTTCATTATTGCAAGGCTACCTGTTCCCCCTAGGCCAGAACGGGCAGTTTTGATTATTACAGTTTATAATCCTAGCTGACCCCGGGAACATGGTAGAAATTCGAGTTTAGTATGCCTGGACTCAGAATGATAAAATGCATCTTTTAGTGAAGTTGGTTTTAACATTCTGGGTTTGAAAATACCACTTTTAGAAAGTGGGTATTTTCTTGTCTAACCATCCAAGCCTGCCTCTGCGAGGGTGTGTATTCCTTGTCTGGAGTGTGAGTGACAGGGGCTGGGGGATGCCAGGAGACAGGGTGAGTCAGCACAGGGCTGAATAGCAAGATCTACATGTAGATGGGTGGGAGGGGTCGCACCTGGGCCCTGAATAGGACAGTGCCTTCCCTCCACAATGCTGGCTCCACCTCCTGTGGTGCGTCTGATGTCCCTGGCCTACTCACTGAAAGAAGGGACGGAGACTTGTCAACAAAGTGCTCCAGAACTGGTTTGGACTAGGCAAAGGCCTCTCTGCCTTCAGAGAACAAAGGAATTTGGGATATAAATATTGGGGCCCTGACCCCATGAATTTAGATCTCGCTGGAATCAAGGAACCTGCCAAGACGAAAAGCTGGAAGAGCTGCCAGGAGGAGTACTGCCCCTTTGCTGTGTTGTTGCTTTGTTGGGTTGGCCTGCAGCTGCTGCTTCTGCCTTGGGCAGTGAAAGGACTGGACTGAACTTTCTACCAACTTGTGCTGAGTATCTCCAAGGGCCTGGAACCGAGCTGGCCTCCTGTTAAGAAGTCTCAGGGACTACAAAGACTTCACAAGCCTCTGGGTACCGCTTCTGGAACAGCTGTTTCAGTTGCCACAGAGGAAGGGAACTGCAACCGACTCCGTCAACCGAATCCATCCCTGGCCGGTGACCTGTTTGCACCGCAGACCGCATCGCCCCGCTTCGCATCGCAACCCTGGTCTCACCGTGGGCGGCGTCCGACGCCGCCAACATCGAGCCGCTGCTTGCACCGTGACCTGTGGGCACCGCAGTTCGCATCGCATCGCTTCACTGAACCAACCGGACCCGACCGACGCGGTCGCTGCAGCTGGCTCAAGAGTCGAGACCGCACCGCATTTGGGGCACCGCTCGCACGTCTGCGACGCACTGCTCCGACTCGCACCGCTGTCCGACGCCAGCTCCCGCACTCCGGCTTGGTCGCCTGCATCGCAATCTGTCAGCACCGCATCGAGCATCGTCTCACCCTGCATCGCACGCCTTGAACTCACCGACTCCGTCTGCACGACGCTCATCGAGCCGCTGCCTGCACCGCATCGAGGGACACCGCACCTTGCATCGCTCCGTCTTGCACCGCAACCGCGACGAACGCCGACCGGCTCGTACACTCCGTACCAGCCACAACGAGAAAGGTACTGTGACCGAGTCTGTTCACGACTCTGCTGGCCCGTATCGACGCGGCCGGCCGGAACTGTTAGACTCTGTGGTTTTCAGCATCGCGGTAGGCTCGGACGGAGCTACCGACTCGTACGAACTTTGCTTTTGTGCTATTCCGGCAAAGAAGAAGTTACCGTATCAAACATTCATTCGTAAAGTATAGTATTGTGGATTTTTGTCGTAATTGGTCTTGTCTTGAGTATATAAAATATTGGTTATTTTTCTAAACTGGTGTGGTGTCCGTTTGTAGTGCTTACACTGTATTACTGTTGGTTATGTGCAAATGCTTTACACACTGCCTCTGAATTAAGCCTGACTGCTCGTGCCAAGCTACCACGAGGGTGAGCAGGGGTTACTTCACGAGTGTAACACCCTTACCCTGACTAGGAAGAAGGGTCCCTACTTGGACAAAGGTGCAAGCCCTTGCCAACTAGAGATCCCATTTCTAACATTGGTTGTCAGCGGTGAGGATAGGACTTGTGTTTGCACTTGACTTACAGTGATTGGTGTGCACTTCTACCATATCGCAGACCATTACGTACCACATACTGGTTCTTTTTCTTTTGGCCTATTTTTGATCTTGCCAGTTTTCAACTCACTACTTTTGTCATGCCTGAATCAATTGCATCATCCGTTGCATCTCTGGAAGTTGTCTTTGAGGAGGATAGGTTGGAATCCTACGCCGTAAAGGAGCTACGAGCGATTTGTAAAAACTTGAAAGTCCAAATTAAAGGCCTCACAAGGAAGGAGGAGCTACAGAAGGCGCTGAGGGCCTGGGTAGCAGCCAGACATGCCAATGGGCAGCCTGGTGATCTCAGTGAGGAGGTGGAGGAGCCTATTTCCAGGGTGGATGTGCTTTTGGGTAGGGGGAACCCGCCAGGTCAGGCAGCAGCAGTCTGTCCCCAGAGGAGCTGGAGGACAGGCGGGAGGCAAGGCAGTTTGAGCTGCAGAAGCTCAGGCTGGAGAGTGAGCGGGAGGAGAAGAGATTGGCCATAGAGGAGAGGAAGATGCTCTTAGAGCATGAGAGAGAACTGAAGGAGCTAGAACTTAGGAGTAAGTCAGGCTCAGATGGTGGCAGCAATTCGTCCAGAAAGGCAGACAGGATTGTGCACATTCCCAAGAACGTAGGCAAGGAGTTCAAGAAGGGGGATGACATACAAAGGTGGTTTCAGGGTTATGAGGCAGCCATACACATGAATGGGGTCCCTGAGGAGAATTGGGGAGCAGGATTGTGGCCACTTTTCCCGGAAGAAGCAAGGGATGCTCTGATAGCTTTGGGTAAGGGGTATCACCTCACCTATGCTGACATGAAGGATGCCCTTCTCACGAAGTATGGTCTTACTCCTGAAAAGTACAGGGATCAGTTCAGGTCCAGTAAGAAGTCTGATGCCAACACTTGGTTGGAATGTGTGGATGTGTTCTGCAGGTCTCTGGATGGTTGGGTGAAGGGCAGTAGCGTAACAGATTTTCAGGGGCTCTACAACTTGATTGCATGGGAGCACTTGTCTAGTCTATGTTTTGCAGATCTGCGCCAGCACCTAGTGGATAGTAAGCTAACTGACCCCAGGAAGCTTGCTATGGAAGCGGACCGCTGGGTGAGTACCAGGGTCCACAAGAAAGCGTTTGGGGGAGACTCAGCCAAAGGTGGGCAGGGTCCCCAGCAGAAAGGTGGGGGGACAAGGGTAAAGCACAGGAGTTCTCTAAAGGGCCCCAAACTAGTACCCAGGGTAAAGGTTCCCAGCCCCCGGTGATAAGAAGAAAGGGGTCTCCACAGGGAAGCCTGTTGAGACCGGCCCCCGCAAGTGTTATGCATGTGACCAGGTAGGTCACTTTAAGGGGGACCCCAAGTGCCCGAAGGGGACACAGCCGCCCACCGGTGGACAGTCCAAAGTGTTGGCTAGTGTAGCGCTTGGGGAGGAGGGGTGCCCACAGGAGGGTGGGGATCCCGCAGAAATGACCCTTGTCTCACTAGGGGACAGTGAGATGGTCCCAGGAAACCAGGTGCCCCCTAACACAAAGAAATATAGCACCTGGGTGACCATTAATGGGAACAGGGTAGAGGCTCTCAGAGATACTGGAGCCAGTGTGACCTCAGTCCGGTGTCACCTGGTGTCTGAGAAGCAAGTAGTCCCCGGGGCATTCCACCAAGTAGTTGCTGTCGACAACTCTGAGCGCCAGTGTATGGTGGCGCAGGTTCCCTTTGAATGGGGGGGGGTCTCAGGTCCCTTAAGGGTGGTTGTGAGCCCTACCATGCCTGTAGATTGTCTGCTAGGAAACGACCTGGAGCAGTCCTCATGGAAGGAGGTTGAGCTCCGGTCTCACTTGGAGATGCTTGGGTTGCCAGAGTGGGCATGCGTGTCTACTCGGTCAATGGCAGCCAGAAAGGGTGATCAAGAGGACTTGGAGCCTGAAACAGTGGCCCAAGTCCCTGCCAAGAGAAAGGGCAGGGGGCGCGGGAAACCGGCCCCCGAAGTTCCCACGGACCGGGAGGAGGCGGACCTCGAGGGGACGCCCGGTGCCTACAGGGGAGCAGGTAGCCGAACTGGGAGACATCTCTGAGCTGACCCATTGGCAGCAAGAAGGGGGTCCCACCAGGGAGGAGTTCTGCAGGGAGCAGAACGAGTGCCCTACTCTGGAGGGTCTGCGGCGGCAGGCTGCAGACCAGGCAGCTGGTAATCAGTCCGGGTCACATCTGATCTACTGGGAGAGTGGTCTCCTATACAGTGAGCCTAAGGTTGCTGAGCCTGGGCCAGCCCGTGTGCTGGTGGTACCCCAGCGCTTCAGGACCTTCCTACTGGGTCTGGCTCATGACGTGCCTTTGGCAGGACATTTGGGGCAGGACAAGACCTTTGACAGGCTTGTCACCCACTTCTTTTGGCCCCAAATGCGAAGGCAGTCAGATGCACACTGTAGGTCTTGCCAAACTTGCCAGGCAAGTGGTAAGAGTGGGAGGAAGGTCAAAGCTCCTCTCCAACCTTTTCCTGTTGTTGGAACACCCTTTGAAAGGGTAGGGATGGATATTGTGGGGCCACTGGATCCCAAGACAGCCATGGGCAACAGGTACATCCTGGTCTTGGTGGACCATGCCACCCGGTACCCGGAGGCAATCCCTCTCAGGACAACGACGGCGCCAGTGGTGGGCCGGGCGTTAATGGGGATCTTTTCCCGTGTGGGATTCCCCAGAGAGGTGGTTTCTGATAGGGGGACCAATTTCATATCGAAGTATATGACATCCCTGTGGAAAGAGTGTGGTGTAACCTACAAGTTCACCACTCCTTACCACCCACAAGGAAACGGTCTGGTGGAGAGATTCAACCAGACCTTGAAAAGCATGATCAAGGGTCTAACAGAACCCATGAGGCGTAAGTGGGACGTCCTCTTGCCATGCCTACTCTTTGCGTACAGGGAGGTGCCTCAGAAGTCTCTTGGGTACAGCCCCTTTGAGCTCCTGTATGGCCACCCTGTCAGAGGACCTCTGAGTTTGGTAAAGGAAGGCTGGGAGGCGGCTCCCAGGAAAACTCCCCAGGATGTATTTAGCTACATGCTGGCCTTTAGAAACCAAACTGCCCGCTTCAGGAAACTCGCTCAGGCGAACCTAGAAGCAAGCCAGGAAGAGATGAAGAGATGGTATGACCAGAATGCCACTCTGGTCGAATTTCAACCTGGGCAGAAAGTGTGGGTCATGGCCCCAGTGGCACCTTGTGCCTTGCAGGACAAGTGGACTGGGCCATATGAGGTAAAGGAGCGCAAAAGTGACGTCACCTACCTGGTGGATTTGCAGGCTCCAAGGAACCCTTTGAGGGTCCTTCACGTGAACCGCCTCAAGCCCCACTTCGAGAGGTCCGAAGTGAGTATGCTCTTGGCGACAGATGATGGGGTGGAAGAGGAGAGTGAGCCTCTCCCTGACCTCCTGTCCACCAAGGAGCATGATGGGTCAGTAGAGGGTGTGATCCTCTCCCCTACTCTGACTCAGGAGCAGCAGGGGGACTGTCGCCAGTTGTTGGGACAGTTCGCCCCACTGTTCTCTCTGACCCCCGGTGTTACTCACTGGTGTACCCATGACGTGGACACCGGTGACAGCCCTCCTGTGAAGCACAAGATTTACAGGTTGACTGACCGGGTCAGAGCCAGCATCAAGGAGGAGGTCTCTAAGATGTTGGCGTTAGGGGTGATTGAGCCCTCCCACAGCCCTTGGGCCAGCCCAGTGGTCTTGGTCCCAAAGGCTGCGGCGCCCGGTGCCACCCCAGAACTCCGGTTTTGTGTGGACTACCGTGGGCTCAATGCCGTCACCAGGACTGACGCGCACCCCATCCCCAGAGCTGATGAGCTCATTGATCGGTTGGGAGCTGCCCGGTTCCTCAGCACGTTTGATTTGACGTCTGGGTACTGGCAGATTGCCTTAACCGATGGGGCCAAGGAGAGATCAGCATTCTCAACCCCAGAAGGTCATTACCAATTCCGGGTGATGCCCTTTGGGTTGAAGAATGCCCCTGCGACCTTTCAGAGGTTGGTCAATCAGGTGTTGGCTGGGCTGGAGGATTTCAGTGCCGCCTACCTGGATGACATTGCTGTGTTCAGTTCCAGCTGGGAAGAACATTTACAGCACCTTGAGAAAGTGTTGAGGGCTCTGCAAGGTGCAGGCCTCACGATCAAGGCCAGTAAGTGCCAGATCGGGCAGGGTTCTGTGGTGTACTTGGGACACCAGGTAGGAAGCGGCCAGGTGGCGCCCCTACAACCCAAGATTGACACCATTCTGGCTTGGGAACCCCCAAGACCCAGACAGAGGTGAGAGCCTTCTTAGGTCTCACCGGCTACTATAGGAGATTTGTTAAGGGCTATGGCACCATCGTTGCCCCCTTAACAGAGATGACCTCTAAGAGGCAGCCCAGGAAAGTGATCTGGACTGAGTCCTGCCAGAAAGCTTTTGATGCCCTGAAGGCGTGCTCAAGGCACCTGACTTCTCCAAAGAATTTGTCGTGCAGACTGACGCTTCAGAGCATGGTGTGGGAGCGGTGCTCTCACAACTGAACGAAGAGGGCCTGGATCAGCCTGTAGTCTTCCTTAGCAGGAGACTACTTCCCGGGAACAGAGGTGGAGTGCCATAGAAAGGGAAGCTTTTGCTGTGGTCTGGGCACTGAAGAAGTTGAGACCATACCTGTTTGGGACTCACTTCCGGGTTCAGACAGACCACAGGCCCCTCAGATGGTTGATGCAAATGAGGGGTGAGAATCCAAAACTGCTGAGGTGGTCCATCTCCCTACAGGGAATGGACTTTACGGTGGAGCACCGTCCTGGTACAGAACACGCCAACGCAGATGGTCTGTCCAGGTTCTTCCGCCTTAGTGAGGAGAACTCCAATGGGGTTGGGTAGTTCTCCCTACTTTCAGCTGGAGGGGACATGTGTTAGACTTGGCATCTTTTGGCGTGTTTCCCCTGACTTTTGCTTTCTGACCTCCCGGTTTTGACTCTGTTTTTGCTGGTGTAATGATTCTGCGCACTTTCCTCACTGCTGTCCAGTGGGAAAGTGCCAGTGCTCCTGTATAAAATGTGTTATGGATTGGTGTTTCCATGATTGGCCTATTTGGTTTATCTGTCAGTCCCTTGTAAAGTGCACTGCGAGTGCCAGGGCCTATAGACCAAATGCTGTTGGTGGGCTGCAGCACTGGATTGTGCCACCCACGCAAACAGCCCGTAAAGTGTAACTCGGGCCTGCCATCGCAGAGCCTGTGCGCAGCCTGGGGCTGCCATGTCGACTTGGCAAGTGCACACACTTGCAAGTCCCTAAACCTTCCCTTTACTACATGTTAGTCACCCCTAAGGTAGGCCCAAGGTACCCCTGTGGGCAGGGTGCGTTGTATGCGAAAGGTAGGACATGCCCGGGTGTGTGTGGCATGTCCTGATAGTGAATTACAGCCTAGTTCGTTTTTCACTATTGCAAGGCTACCTGTTCCCCTAGGCCAGAACGGGCAGTTTTGATTATTACAGTTTATAATCCTAGCTGACCCGGGAACATGGTAGAAATTCGAGTTTAGTATGCCTGGACTCAGAATGATAAAATGCATCTTTTAGTGAAGTTGGTTTTAACATTCTGGGTTTGAAAATACCACTTTTAGAAAGTGGGTATTTTCTTGTCTAACCATCCAAGCCTGCCTCTGCGAGGGTGTGTATTCCTTGTCTGGAGTGTGAGTGACAGGGGCTGGGGGATGCCAGGAGACAGGGTGAGTCAGCACAGGGCTGAATAGCAAGATCTACATGTAGATGGGTGGGAGGGGTCGCACCTGGGCCCTGAATAGGACAGTGCCTTCCCTCCACAATGCTGGCTCCACCTCCTGTGGTGCGTCTGATGTCCCTGGCCTACTCACTGAAAGAAGGGACGGAGACTTGTCAACAAAGTGCTCCAGAACTGGTTTGGACTAGGCAAAGGCCTCTCTGCCTTCAGAGAACAAAGGAATTTGGGATATAAATATTGGGGCCCTGACCCCATGAATTTAGATCTCGCTGGAATCAAGGAACCTGCCAAGACGAAGAGCTGGAAGAGCTGCCAGGAGGAGTACTGCCCCTTTGCTGTGTTGTTGCTTTGTTGGGTTGGCCTGCAGCTGCTGCTTCTGCCTTGGGCAGTGAAAGGACTGGACTGAACTTTCTACCAACTTGTGCTGAGTATCTCCAAGGGCCTGGAACCGAGCTGGCCTCCTGTTAAGAAGTCTCAGGGACTACAAAGACTTCACAAGCCTCTGGGTACCGCTTCTGGAACGCTGTTTCAGTTGCCACAGAGGAAGGGAACTGCAACCGACTCCGTCAACCGAATCCATCCCTGGCCGGTGACCTGTTTGCACCGCAGACCGCATCGCCCCGCTTCGCATCGCAACCCTGGTCTCACCGTGGGCGACGTCCGACGCCGCCAACATCGAGCCGCTGCTTGCACCGTGACCTGTGGGCACCGCAGTTCGCATCGCATCGCTTCACTGAACCAACCGGACCCGACCGACGCGGTCGCTGCAACTGGCTCAAGAGTCGAGACCGCACCGCATTTGGGGCACCGCTCGCACGTCTGCGGCGCACCGCTCCGACTCGCACCGCTGTCCGACGCCAGCTCCCGCACTCCGGCTTGGTCGCCTGCATCGCAATCTGTCAGCACCGCATCGAGCATCGTCTCACCCTGCATCGCACGCCTTGGACTCACCGACTCCGTCTGCACGACGCTCATCGAGCCGCTGCCTGCACCGCATCGAGGGACACCGCACCTTGCATCGCTCCGTCTTGCACCGCAACCGCGACGAACGCCGACCGGCTCGTACACTCCGTACCAGCCACAACGAGAAAGGTACTGTGACCGAGTCTGTTCACGACTCTGCTGGCCCGTATCGACCGCGGCCGGCCGGAACTGTTAGACTCTGTGGTTTTCAGCATCGCGGTAGGCTCGGACGGAGCTACCGACTCGTACGAACTTTGCTTTTGTGCTATTCCGGCAAAGAAGAAGTTACCGTATCAAGCATTCATTCGTAAAGTATAGTATTGTGGATTTTTGTCGTAATTGGTCTTGTCTTGAGTATATAAAATATTGGTTATTTTTCTAAACTGGTGTGGTGTCCGTTTGTAGTGCTTACACTGTATTACTGTTGGTTATGTGCAAATGCTTTACACACTGCCTCTGAATTAAGCCTGACTGCTCGTGCCAAGCTACCACGAGGGTGAGCAGGGGTTACTTCACGAGTGTAACACCCTTACCCTGACTAGGAAGAAGGGTCCCTACTTGGACAAAGGTGCAAGCCCTTGCCAACTAGAGATCCCATTTCTAACACCGACCAACAACCTTGAATTGTCAGTTTACCAAATGCACTCCCCATCCTTGAAGAGATGCATCTGTGACAATCGTATCTGATGGTGTTTCCTGTTAGAACTCATAGAAGGAGGTTTTGCCTTTTGCACCACCACAGAGGGACTGTTTTACTGGAAGTTATCTGGAGTTTGTCATCCAAATTGTCCCATCTCTGCGACCATTGATCTTTTAGGAACTGCTGCAGGGTTCTTATATGCAATCTCACATTCAGGACAATGGAAGTGGGGGGAGCTATAGAGCAGAGAAGGAAGAGATTTAATGAGCCATTGGCTTGGTGTTGTTCAACAGAAGGTGGCCCTTTTATAAGATTAATGACACAGTCTCCTCTGAAGGAAAAACATTTCCTTGTAATGTGTCTTTTGTTGCTGCTAATCTGGATAGACGTTGAGCAGATGCTGATATTGTTTTTTGCAGATGTATCTGGAGGCCTAACGTGCATAGCAATATTGTTGTCCTTCTGAAGTCCTGCTTCAACCTTGACAGACTGTCAGCTTTGAGCAGACAGCCATCTAGATAAGGACAGACGAATACCCCGGGCATCGTAGATGAGGAGACACTATGCTCATTTATTTGCAGAACTTGCGTGGGGCTAATTTCAGTCTGAATGTTCGAGCTGTGTATTGGTTAATGTGAGGTTCTGACTAAACACCTCAGATCCTTCCTGTGATATTTTGCTATCAGGATGTGGAAGTAAGCATCTTGTAAATCAGTTGCATAAATATAATCCCTCAGTTTTAAGTGAAAGAAAATCTGATGGCACACCAGCATGCAAAGCATTTCCTTCCTCATCCACGTGTTGCTGAAGCACAGATCCAGAAGTGGTCTGAATTATGATTACTTATCTTGCTATTGAATCAGGAAGTATCTGGGGTAAGCTCCTTTGCCCTTATCTGGAACAGCCTCGAATACAAATTCTTGTACTAGTACCAGTACCAACATTTCTTTCCTTAAGATGAAAATGTGGTGGTTTGAGGATGTTTTGAAAGGAACATGAGGTGGTTCTGGATTAAAATGTATTGAGTGTTCATTCCTCACACTATTCAGTGCACACTTTTCTGATCCTGGCCTTGGAGAGTGCCTTAGCGACGCTGAATGTACTGAATATATCAATGGAGATGCAGTCATATACATGGAGGTAATATATATATCGGTGTTTGCACACAAAATTTTCAATACTATAGCAGCACTTAAATAAGAAACAGTCCAAAAGGGTTAATGGAAGGGGCGTGGCTTGGCTAGCAAGTAGGGCGGACACAGCTTGATGAAGCTCTCGCGCCCGCCACATAAATCCGACATTATCCTACCTCACTTGATCCGCATCTAGGCCACCAGCAGTGTGCAGGACTGAGGAGACGGCGGCCGATGCAGCGGAGCCCTTAAAGACTCTGTGGCGGCTCGATCGAGGGCAGAAGGTCGATCGGGAGAGGAGCGCCACGGCCGGAGCGCGACTTCCACTTCTCAGCGGCTGCATCCAGGAGGCTGTGCCCGCATCCGGGGCCTGGGCCTGACCCGGGCTGAGGTACGGGGGGAGGGTGCTGGGGGGTTTTGCGGGGGTGGCCGGCTGCCGCGTCCTCGCCCTTGCGGGGCCTCCCTGTGTGGCGGTCCAGTTGCTGGCTAGTGCTCGGGCTGGGGAAGGGCTTCGAGCCCGGCTGGATTTTCGGCCGCGGCCGTGGGGCCTGCTCCGGCCCGGGTGTTGGTTGGCGCTGAGGGCCGTCTGCTTTGGGGCCTCGGGCGGGGGGAAGCAGTGTTGTGTGCCGCATTTGTGGAGCCCCCTGGTGGCGCGAGGCATCCCGGGTGGGGCGCACGGGCGCCGGACGCTGAGGCGCAGCCGTTTGCTCGCGGCTAGGCCACACAAGAGGCCCTGCAGTTGCTGGTGAGGGGCGCGGTGCCCGCCAGTTGCACTAGGATTGAACAGCCACGCGAGCATTTGAGCCGGCCATTGGACAGGTCCTCTGCTGGACGGATCGGGAGCCAGGCCAGGTGATCACGCAAAGGGGACTCACCTGCACAGTGGGATCCATGGGCTGTTTGGGGCCTGGACCTGGGTCCTCGGGGCCAATTTGCACGTTGCCTGCCGCCATTTTGAATCCCCTGAGGGCTTGCAGATAGAGCGGGTTGGTGTCACTGGCCCGAAGGTTTGCTGGCGCTACTGTTCGTGCTATGGGCGTTGGCCCTGGAAGAGAGCTACCTCAGTGCGGAGTCATCGGGAGAGGAGCAACACGCCGCACAGGAGGCGCAGCCCACAGACGCTGAATATCAGGGGTGCCCCGTGTGCTGGTGGTCCGGCGAGCTAGGTCCCGTTAGGGGGCGTGCTTGGCTGTTTACGGCTGGTTGCAGAAGCGGCTGGATTAGATTCAGTGCGGCTTGCGACTTGGCGGTGGACGGATTCCGTGAGGACTGGCCGCGGGGCGCCCCTCGGAGTGGTTCCAGAGGTGGGGGTTCGGTGCCCTAGCGATCCAGAATACCCCGCCGGATCATGTTTCCACTCCCCAGAGGAGATATGAACTGTTTCCCGCGGATTCCGAAATGGGGAAGGACAAACCGGGCGCCACAGGCCCGAAACAGAGCACCCTGGACCAGTTTGCAACGTCTGCAAGTGGGGGGCCTTCGTCGGGCTCCCTTCCAGATAATGCAGCCTTATTGGTGGCCATTACTGATTCAAGGGACGCGTTGGAGGCCAAGATTGGCGCAGTGGGCACTGAGGTCTCATTTCTGCGGCAAGACATGCGCAAGGCTGTGGATCGAATTACTGAGGCCGAGACGCGTGTGTCGTCTGTGGAAGACAGCGTGCAGACCCTCCAATGTCAAGTCATATAAACTAACTGTGATCTCTCAAAAGCTGGCGACCCGGGCCGAAGACGCAGAAGGTCGTGCCAGGCGCACTAACCTCCGTTTCGTTGGCTATCCGGAGGGCTGCGAGGGCAGTTCCATGACTCGCTTCCTCACCTCATGGCTCAAGGATCTACTACCGGCGGACAAGATTTTGGCGTGTTTTGATGTCGAGAGGGCCCATCGGGCGCTCACAAAGAAGCCGCCCCCCCTGGGGGGAGTCCGCGGCCAGTCATCGCCAAGTTGTTAAACTATGCGGACAGGGATGCGGTGTTGCAGTATGCTCGCATGAACAAGGATAAGCTCGTTTTTTAATCCAGGCCCATAATGGTATTCCCGGACTACACCCGTCTGGTGCAGCAGCAAAGACAGTCCTTTACCGCAGCAAAACGGAGGCTACGCGAACTGAACATTTTTTACATGCTGCTCTACCCGGCAAGGCTTCGTGTGATTTATAACTCTAAAACCCTTTTCTTTGACACACCGGAAGCGGTTTTTGCGTGGACGGATGAGCGGCAACACCTAAAGCCGCACTCCCCGCCTCCGCTGGACTCAGACGCCTCGATGGGCTCGCAGCGGAGCCGATCGCGCAGGACGAAGTCCAAAAGACGGCATCGATCTGGCTCGGAGCGCCGTTCCTCTAGTCCGGTGAGGGCCTCTGGAAAGACTCCTGGTCGGTGATACTTCCACAAATACATGACTGCATATCCAGGGGTTGGACCTACTCTGATCAGTATACAATATAGTGGGGTTTGAAGTTAATAATGGTGGCTGGCTTGCATTGCCACTCGTTCCCCAAGGTTCATGTTCTATGGGGAGGGGAGTTGGGATCCATTGGAGGGGGGGCCTTGGGGTCTGTGGTTTGGGTCCTGAGGTTCCCCTCACCGCGACAGATGCTCCTTGTTATTGGCAGTATCGGGTGGGGGGAGGGGGGAAATGGGGAGGAGGGGGGGACATGGGGAGGGGGGGGTTCTGTTTTGTACAGTTATGTTAATTGTGGTTTACACACGCAGACACACATCCCACTCCCTATTTGGTAAATTATGGCTCTTAGACCCAGAATAGACATATGGCTTCTTCGCCTATGGCTTCCCATATAGGTGAATTGACGATAGTGACGTGGAACGTCCGGGGGCTGATCAACAAGGTGAAAAAGGGGGCAATCCTCAGGCAGGTCAAACGATATGGGTCTGACATTCTCTTCCTGCAGGAGACTCACCTTCTGGGCAACAAGGCCCCCTGTCTCGGCAGGTTTGGATTCCGACAAGTGTTTCATTCCGGGTTTACCAGGGGTTCCCGTGGGACGGCCATCCTTATTCACGCCCGAGTCCCCTTCACTCATAATAAAGTTTGGACTGACCCCGGGGGTAGGTACGTATTCCTGACAGGGACGCTATATGGTGAACAACTCACGTTGGGCAGTGTCTATGCTCCTCCACCTCTTGGGGCTACGTTTGTTGAGGGTTTGACTCGGGTATGGGGTGAGCTTCCAGAGGGTCTGGCTGTACTGGGTGGCGACTGGAATGACATTATGGCACCAATTGATAGGAAACGGGGCTCCGGGATGGCTCCCCCCGTAGGCACCTCCAAATTGTCATCGCTGGCGGGGGTACTGGGTTGGGCGGACCTTTGGCGGGAATACCATCCAGCTGAGACGGGCTTTACATACATGTCGGGGGTCCATGGCTCTTTGTCTAGATTAGACTACTTGTTTACGCCACGGAGCTACATCCATAGGTTCTCCCGGGTTGCACACCTCCCTAGAGGGTTGTCGGATCATTCGCCTGTCTGGTTGACACTCCTCCTGAAGTTCCAGCAGCCCCCTTTTCGCTGGCGGATTACCCCATGGCATCTGCGCAACCCTGAGTACCAAGAGTGCCTTCATGTAGGGATCCAGGAGTATTTCTCTTTGAATACTGAGTCACCTCCTCCAGAGTTACCGTGTGGGAGGCCATGAAACCTACCATTAGAGGGGTAGACATTAGTTATAGAACCAATGATAAGCGTAAACTTGCCGCTCAGAGGCACGAATTAGAGGCCAGGTGCGCTTCCCTGGAAACGGAATACTCGTTGGCGCCCACCCCGACCTTTCAGAGGAGTCTGTCTCTGGTGCAGCAGCAGCTGCATCAACATCTGACGGAAGAGGCCAAAGAGATCTGGTTGGCGTCCCAATACCGGATCTACCAGTGGGGGGATAAGTCAAGCAAAATGCTGCATAGACTGTGTCAAGCCAGGCTGGGCCCGGCTTTGGTCCCGGTCATTCGGGGTGAGGACGGTGCCTTACGTACTACCCCCGAGGAGGTACTGGCTGAGATTGTACGTCACTTCTCCGTGCTGTATACCCGGAGAGAACAGGTCTCCGGTGAGATCATTGCGGAGTTCCTGCAAGATATTACCCCTCAGCGACTGTCTGCCCAGATGAGGGATCAATTAGACGCTCCCATTACATTGGAAGAATTGTCCGCTGCAGTCAATGTGTTGCATCCGGGTCGGGCCTCAGGCCCCAATGGCTTCCCTGTGGACTTCCTCCGCTTACACATGGCTGTGCTTGGCCCGCATCTACTTGGTGCGATCCGCGAAGCCCTGGAACAGCGGCTGCTGTCAAGACTGGCGTCAGGACGAAATTTTCCTTTTCTTAAAGCCCGGCCACCCACCAGAGGACCCGTCCTCGTACCGCCCTATCTCCCTAATTAATTTTGAATCTAAATTGTTGGGAAAGGTCCTGGCAGACCGCTTGCGGTCGTGTATAGAGGACTTGGTCCACCCGGACCAATCCGGATTTATGCCGCACCGAGCCACCCGACATAATATTCGCCGGGTATACAATGTGATGACCCTGGCGCCTGAGTTGGGACGCCCGGCGGCTTTACTCCTGGCTGATATTGATAAGGCCTTTGATACCCTCAGCTGGGACTACCTTTTTCGACTTCTGGAAGCGATCAACTTCGGTCCACGCTTTATAGCTTATGTGCGACTACTATATACTGCCCCTATGGCATCTGTGCGAATAGCTGGTTATCGGTCCCCCTGCTTTCCAATCGGGCGGGGAACGTGTCGGGGTTGCCCTTTGTCCCCTCTTCTCTTCGCCTTGGCGGTGGAGCCCCTGGCGGCGTGGGTCCCAAGAGACCCTGTGCTCAGGGGCTTTGACTGGCCGCGATCCCAGCCGGACCGCATAGCACTCTATGCGGATGACGTCCTGTTTTATATGACCGACCTCTGGATCTCGGGTCCTCGCATCCTGCAGATCCTACGCGTTTTCGGCCAGAACTCCGGGCTCCACACTAACCCCGCTAAATCGGTGCTGTTCCCGGTCTGCGGCCATCAGGGCAGGGGCACATGGGCGTCCCAGTTGAGGTATGCTTCGGATGGATTTCAATACCTGGGGGCATATATATCCCCCTGTCCGCAGATTTCATGGTCGCGCAATATAACTGCGCTCCTCGCCGGCCTCCACGACGACACAACCGCTTGGTCCTCCTTACCCCTTTCATTATATGGGCGGTCGGCTATCTTTAAAATGGTATCTCTCCCCAGGATTCTTTATCGTCTTCAGAATTACCCGTACTATATACCGCGGGCGTGGTTTGCACAGATTAATGCCCTACTTAATAATTTCTTATGGGGGGGAGGAGCGATACGTGTCGCGCTCCAGACATGCATCCAATCCACATAATGTGGGGGCATTGCAGCCGCCGACGTCTACTCCTATTACGTGGTGGCGCATTTATTAATCATTAATGACTGGTGGTATAATTCACCCACGGACCCGGCGTTCGCTCTAGAGCATATGGCTATGGGAAAGACCCCCCTTCTGCACTTACTATACAGCGCGCAGTCTCGACTTCTTACCGCACGCCAGTCGGACAACGATCAGGCTGTGGCGGTATGTGGTTCGGCGAATGGGATGGCAGGGGCGGCTGACACAGGCAACGCCCCTAAGGCACGGCACTTACGGTTGCCCTGAAGGGGTTCCACCAGTGGGACTTGATTGGCATCTCCACCTTGGGGGACGTCATGCGGGGTACTGTTCTTAAATCGTTTCAGCGACTCCAGGAAGAGTTCCAGTTACACAAAACACAGTTCTTCAGATATCTCCAGCTGCGGCATGCCCTGACTCCCTCACTGGCGAACATACCGGATCTCCCTGAATTTAACCCGTTAGAAGGCCGCCTCCTCATGGGGGATCTGGGCGCTCATAAAATAAGACAAATATACCAGACACTGATAACGCACACTCACACGACCCTGCACAAGACGAGGAAGGCATGGGAGGAAGATATTCCAGACCTGACGGACGATGATTGGGCAGAGGCAATAGCCAGTCCCCGGGGTGCTGCGGTGGCATCCAGATATCGTCTTATACAGTTTAAATACATACACCGCGTGTACTACACCCAGTCGCGCCTCTGGAGGATGGGAGTTGTCGTCCCCCTTGTGTTTGCGTTGCGACAGGCAGGAAGGGACTTTCTTTCACACTGTGTGGAGTTGCACGGCTCTACAGCCTTTCTGGCGCAAGGTTTTGACCTGTCTCAGAGAGGTGCTATCCTGGGACCTCCCGCAGGACCCCTGCTTGGCCCTCCTCCATGGTACTGAGGATATAGGTGGCAATCGATACAAGCAACATCTACTCTTCCTAGCCCTAGTCATCACCAAACGGGATATTGAACAACTATGGAAGGGAACCTCTCCCCGGACAATGGGAAAGTGGCGAGGAGCACTGGATAAGTGTATGGGAGCTGAAACTGCTGTATTCCAGGCTCGGGGCTGTCCCCAAAAGCATAGAAAAATTTGGTTTCGATGGGCTGCATACAGGGGTATTGACCTTCCGCCTCTTCCATCACAATCCCCGTAAGGGTGATTCGCTGGGCATTCTGCAGTCTGCTATGTCTAATGTGTTCTCTTGTCCTTCTGAGTGTATAAAAGATTTGATAGTTGTTTGCCGGGGCGGGTGGGGTGGGGAAGTCTGCGTACAGTTCTTAGTGTGTTTTCTTTTGTTTCGCATACAAAGTGTACTCACGGATAATTCCATATGTGGTAATCCTGTAATATTATGTCGTTTTTGTGGACTGTGTCGGGCTTTCGCCCATGTGGTACTCTCAAAACTCAATAAAAAATGTGTTTAAAAAAAAAAAGGGTTAATGGATGCAGTATTCCTTTTATTCCAAGTTTCAGTCTTTTCAGCCCCGCCAACACGTTTTGTCATTTGGCTCCATCAGGGCTTATACAAATAAGATTACTATCCGTTCAGTGATGAATATGTCCATATCTTCTGCAGTTAATCATGTGAACAGGTCTTTATATGGGTTCAGTGCCACGTGTCAAGTCCTGGGAGGAATGGTATTCCCTAGGCCCCTGAAGTAGCATAAAACTCCTGCTTGCGGTGTTTGGGAATGTCTGGATCCTTCCTACATGAGTCGGAAAAAAGAACTGACTCTGAGAGCCAACTCCCAGTAGAATGCATCATGTGTTGTGGAAGCTCCTGGAGTATTACAGGAACAGTCTATTTGTCACAGCTCTTCAATGTAACTCTATCAGGCTGCGCTTTTCCCTCAATGTTAAAAAGGTACTTCGCACTATAGATGCTACAATATAGTCTTAGAATGGACATTTTTGGTGTTTGGCAGTTTAAATGTTGGAAAAATCTTGTATTGGATAGGCTCCTGAAGTATGCTGCTCTTCATATGGACTGTGTATCTGATTTTACAGACAATTTGACAATTATAGTGAGATGAAGCATTCCGGATCTTCACGTGCAGCGGGGAATCGCTCTGACATTTATGACTATCAATGAAGATCTTATGAAGCAGAAGTACAGATTTAATATTCCCCTTTTTTCCAGTGGTTACCCCTTTAATCAGTTCAACAAAGGATTTCTGGGGCATATGTATCAAGAAAGCGTTTTGTGAGTCCTTAATAGCGAATTTTAGCGATTCGCTATTAAGGACTCGCAAAAGGCAATGTATGTAGGATTCGCAATATTAATTGCGATTCCTACGTATTCCTTAATTGCGAATCGCAAATTGCGATTCGCAATTAAGAATACCTTCCCATTCATTCCTATGGTACTAGAGGCCCATAGGAATGAATGGGAAGACATTCGCAATTTGCGAGTACCCATTAGGTACTCGCAGAATTGCGAATGCTATTTCAAGGGTGCAAGGGTGTCAAAAGGACACCCTGTTGCACCCTGAAATAAGCATGTGTGCACATGTGGCGCACATACATGCCCTAAGGGCATGTATGTGCGCCTCATGGCACTTTGAAAAAAGCAAAAAAGTGCATTTTTCAAAGAAATCGCAAATTACCACCAACTTGACGTTGGTGGTAATTTGCGATTTCTAAAGGCAAAATCGCACAACTTGGGTGCTTCCAGAATTGCATTTAAGGAATCGCAATTTGCGATTCCTTAAATGCATTCGCAGAATTTTGCGATTCCCTATTGTGCGAGGGCTTTTTCCCGTTCGCAAATGGGCCGATTCTGAGAATCGGCCCGTTTGCGAACGGGAAAAAGGCTTCATACATATGCCCCAATATGTGCTATAAAATGTGCATATGTAACAATTTAGAACATGCATGCAAGTCTTGCATACGCTTAGTTATAGTCATAACAATATAAATATTTAAAAGCTCAATCTAATCTGCAGAAACGGCTAGCAATAACTGTGAAGGATATAAATAGGTATTAATCTAAAACGTTTTACTCTATTCTCAGTTCTAAATATTAGCAACTGGTTCTCCTATATTAGAGTTAACAATTAAAAAAAAAAATTATTAAACACACAATATAGCGTTCTTACTGTATGTAGAGTAAGAGGAATTATGCAGTTATA
Source organism: Calotriton arnoldi (assembly GCA_963921515.1). Classification (NCBI taxonomy): domain Eukaryota; kingdom Metazoa; phylum Chordata; class Amphibia; order Caudata; family Salamandridae; genus Calotriton; species Calotriton arnoldi. The sequence goes on along the minus strand of CAWUFW010001642.1, from coordinate 233,664 downwards.
AATTAAGGTTATGTTATGCTGGTGATTTAGGCAGTGCTTTATGCTACCCTAAATTGGCCTTAATTTAATGAAAGATGACGTGCTATGGAAAGGAGGGGTCACCATAGAGGGAAAGAGCAAGAAATATTTGGGTGGGCTGGTCTTCCCTTAAGCCCTAGTAGCTTAGATGATGGTAAGATACTGACTTGTGGAAAGCTGACTTCAGAATTCTGGATTGCAGATATGGACAAGAAGAGAGAAGGGGAAGGAATGCATGTCAGGAGAGGACTGGAGGAGACAGGAGAAGGCAATACTTACCAGGCAGGCACTGACAGGTGACAGTGAGAGGAATATAGGTCTGATGAGAGTTAGACATCTGTTACAATGAGTGAGAGGTACAGGAGCTAGCTTGACAAAACCCTGGTAGCCTTCACAATCTCTATAGTCAGGCAACTCATGCAGGTTCTGATTAACAGGTACATTTACCTTCGGAGCCACAACTGATGAAGTTGGAGGGAAGGCAAGTAGATGGTTATTCAATTCCCTTAGTGCTTGAGCTTCTCGGAGGATAGGGGTCCTAGTGTTCAAGGAGAAGCCCTTCATAGTTTTACGGCTTGGCCTCAGCAGATTTGTGTTGCCTAGACTGAGATTTTAGTGCTTATAGTGTCAGCCAAGACTGTCTAACTGGAGGCGCTCTTGAATCTGGCAAGGGCTAAAGCCACCTGAGGATTGTAGCTACAATTTAGGACCTGTGAGGGTGTTAGGATAGCAGCAGGAAAACAGCTTTGCAGGACATGGCCCTTATGCCTGAAGGGCTTCGGGCAGAATAAAGAGAATACGCAGCTTTGCAATACAACACCATGCAAAGCAATGGAGAATACTTTACTGGCATGGCTAGCCAGACAAATCTCATTAAAGAAAGTAAATAAAGCTCCTGAAATGATACAGAAATGGCAGTTTTGTATGTAGTATTTTCAGATGTTGTCCAGTCTAGTCCAGATTTGCTATGTCTCTTCCCATCTGGCAACCTGCAGAAACATTCTACACAACCCTCTCCTAATGTGCTAAGGCCTGGATTGTTTATGATTTACAAATAAATAACAATGCAATAAAAACATCTCATCATTCCCTAGTATAGCCTCAACCAGTCTCAACAAGTATTAACACACATTGGAGTGCAGCTACTCCCATTCTGAACCAACCTACTATTTCAATTAGAGGCCAAGTGACCTGGTGCTAACCAGAGTCTCTATTCATCTCTGCTTACATATCCATATTGACCTAACATTCTCATCAACCGGCATTCAGAAGCACATCTCTTGATCTGTGGGCTCTGGATAAAGAAAAGCTCTAAATCTCAGTGTAAAGATTAGAGGGGCATGGAACTCATTTTCAAATAATATTGCGGCCAAGACAGGAAACTTTTGGGCTTGTATTCAAACAAATGTTTCATTGTCATAACGAATAGCTATACCACGACAGGGTGGCATGGGAGGGCCTTTTTTACATCTGAAATAAGTACCACTAGTAGATACAGATTAGAGATATAGTGGTGCTGTACAAGATATACATTCCTACCATGGATACGTAAGGGTGAGCATCGGGGGACTAAAAACAATCAAGGGGAAACACTCAAACTTTAAAGGGTCAGTGTAGAGAAACATCCACCTCTCTGTAATTAGGATTGCTAGGAAATCAAAAGATTTTAGGTCATGGGAGGGCTTGTTTCAGAAAAGCCAAAGTCATAGGTAAGTATGCCTCTAGGAAAATGGAGAGACTTCATGACATAATGGGGCCTTCGAAACGTGGAAGGTCTGGGACAGAGTAACACTTGACAGCCTACATAGAAATGGAGAAATTACAGAACATGAAATCCTTTTATTCAGACAATGGGGAGACCATAACCCATCTCCCAAAACTATAATATTATGAACCACAGATAAGGACATGTGAATAGCACTCATGTATCAATATTTTGAATAGAAGTACACTTCAAATGTTGAAAACATGTATAAAAACTGTATTAAATCAACCGTGGAAAACAAACAATACAAACTATTGGATTCTAAATTTAAATAAATTTGGCTCGATGATTTTGAAAAAAAAATTCCCAGCCTATACATCCAGGATTTTCATTTCTGAGAGGGATATGGAGTCGTTTATGATTATGTTTTACTTTCTTTGCTTTATTTCTACACAAGACTTATGTATCCACATACAAATAAAATCAACTTCCATGAATCATGTATGAATAACTGCAATTCCAGAAAACTAACAATGAATCAAGGTCCCTGGAAGGAACAACCAAACATCTGATGACAATTCCTCATTCCTGTTTGAGATCAGTCCTTAAATAAAGTAATACTAAAATTGAGTGTCATAAAATAAGTTAAAAGATTAATTTGCCTTGCAATTTCATAAGCACATCACAACTTTATAATACTAAAACAATCAATGTAGCAACAATCCATTCATAATGGAAAATCGGGAAGGTAACACGTATAATCAAAGCATTTCCTAAACTATAAAAGTGGGTGGGATAAGGGCCATCAGAGGTTTGAGCTTTTGACCACGAGCTCAATTTGTAGCTGGTTGAAACGTCAGTTTTACTATCCCTTACCACCATAAAATAAACTGGTGGTAAGGGACAGTAACAATATTTAATGACCTCCACACTGTGGGAGAAAACTGCCATTGCGAGGGTCATTCGTTTTTGTTTTTTCAAAAATAAAATACCCCTTTGGGACTTTGCTTTTGAAGAAACAAAAACAAGTTATAAGATTGACTTGTGGCCATTATGTTTGATGCAGCCATTGCAATTTTTAACTTGTTGACAGGGACCACTGATGGCTAGAGTTGTCAGCATGGCCGACGGACAACTCTAACTATGGAGTAAAGGTACTCTGTAAGGGTGACTGAGTATTTTACTCCATTGCCCTGATGAAGTAAATACCATACTCCGATCTCTAAATCAGGCCCTTAGTTACTACTAACAAGGTCATATGTAACTTGGGCTTGAAATAACATTTTTTTAAACTTGAGTCGGAGGTCAATCTTCACATTTTATGATGTCTTCTAAGCCACATCCCAAAGAAAACGAGTTGCAAGCCATACCTCTCCTAATTGAGTGAGTCTGAAAGTTGCGGTTTTGCTGCCAGCTTAAGACAATCATCTAGCCAACATGGGGGTTGTGGCGTAACTACCTAACCCCAGGGTCACTGCCGGGGGGGAACTCTGAGTCCCCTCTTCGCTTTGCATGATCTACTTTGGAGTGGGACCGTCTATTCTTTGTCAGGGACTACCCTGTGCACAGGGCGCCCGGTGACCTAGGCCAATTACATCTCCTTGGTGGAGTTGGTGAGCTCCCTCACACGTTGCCTTCCCAGGCCGCATAGATTGCCATCACGGTCATGGCTTCACATACGCTTCAAGAGACACCCCTCTGGGGTTGTAGATCCAGCACTGAATTCTGAGCACCATTGGGCGACCCTGCAGCCCCCTTGAAGCCGCCTTTGCATGCCTCAGGCGGGGTCTTAGTTGATTGCATGGCTTTTTCTTTGACTGGGCATACCACCATGAGGTTTTTTTCTAGCGGTGGTGACATTGCTGTGATCAGGCCTAGAAGCATTAATCACTGCGGAGGACCAGTCTCTTCAGTTGCAAGTGTGACGCTGTAAGTACTGGGTGATCTCTTGAGTGGTGTCTGGGGTGGGACCCGCCTCTCATTCACTTGGGTGACCCTGGAGGACCGGGCAGAGTCAGCCCCCGGGGATATTCGACCCTGGCTGCCTGCTAGGCTCTGATGGTAAAAGCCCCAATGGGCTGGTGCTTGGTGCAGAGACCCGCTGATCCCAGTTTTGAGAAGGTGTGAGCCCCTATAGAACACCAGATAGACACTGATGATAGCTGCCCTCGTTGTCTTGTGGCTACACCACACCTTGCCCTAGTCTTGTGACCCCAAGAGGCTGACCCCACAAATATTGAACCCATTTTCTGAGGCTGCTCGTCCCCCAGCCTGATTGGCGGTTCAACACCCTAGCCCCTTTTGCTGGGTGGGGTGGGCCTCTTCGGCTTTAATTCCATCTGCGTTCTTTTCTAAAGTTGCATCCAAATGTGATCAGGAAGACCCGCTCTTTTTGCTGGCTGAACAAGCTAAGGAATACCTCCAGATCCGCTATTGAGAGGACAGTCACATCTGGCTACAATGGACACATCTACAGACAAATTTGATTTGAATCCTGGTGGAAATAACTGACTCTCATTCAGCCCTCAAAACTTAATTCAGCACTCTGTCTAATGCCTTTGCTATTCTCAGGGAAGATCAGCATAAATTATTCGAATATGTTAACGCTAACACTGTGGTTTTGTTTGAGCTCTGCTCTTGCACCCAAGACTTATCTCAATGTACACAGTAAATTCTGGAGAGAATGCGCATAGTGGAGAAGGGCACCCGTGAAATAATAATATCTCCATGTGGTTGAGCAAGCACATAGGGTTCCTGCGCAGCACCCTTCCCCTGGAGCACCAACTAGACCTATGGCGGCTGAGATCCTTAATTATTGTGACGGTGACGCTATATTGGTAGCAGCTCACTCAAAGGAAACAATCAAATGCGACAATGCCAGAAGGATAATCTTCTCTGACTATACTTTGGTGGTGCAATGTCAATGCTCATCCTTCACGCAAGTCAAGAAGAAACTACAAGCAATGGGACTAAAATATGCACTTCTGTTTCCTGTGGAACTCTGTTTCTTGGATGTTCACTGGTCCCACTTCTTTACCCAACTGGAGAAACTAGGATTGGGCAGAAGCGTTCGACAAGGGTGCTGGGAGCTTGTCCCCCATTCATTCCACCTCCGCTCATTAGATGGATCACAATTTTGGCCACGGTCCAGAGGACGCGCCTGCGGGAATCAAACTCTGTGGAACTGTTTTGGCCAAGAACCAGAAGGAAGCAATTAGAGGATTTAGCCGCTGCTGCATCCATACAGGACTTGTCCGCCACACTTAACCTGTTTTCCTCTGACTCCAATGCTTCTGGGGTGAATTGCTTTTAGGCAAGCCTGGCTTTTGTTCTTTGACACCTCTGGTGTTTATGGCACAAACTGTAGAAGATATAATTTGAGCTTTATGTATCCTTCTCGGTTTATCTTCTTTTTCATCGCACTGAGAAATTTCAAAATGCGCTTAATAACGCTACTCTATTTTGCTGCCAATTATGCTAATAGTTTATCTCTCTGTACTAGCTGATGCCGATATGCTTATGTGAGGAGACTTGTGTGGTTTTCTATATGTCTGTTTTCCTTTAACTGGCTCGGCCGTTGGCCACAGGTACATGCAACTTTAATGTGCCTGGGTGATCCCACTCCTTTTGTACTTTGGGGCTCTGCCTTTGTTGCAGCTGTGTTCCTCGTCTCATTCCTTTGCCTTTCTTGTCTGCGAAGCTAGCTGTGATTTTAGCTGAAAAACCTTCTGGCTGGATAAGTTGGGAAATCTGTCCTGTACACACACACTCTCACCACAGACTAGGCTGTGGATGGGAACTAGAGGCACGGGGTCAAAGGGCAAGCCAGCTTCCAATCTCATATGTAAACACAAAAAGGCTGCCCCTCACAAGGGTTCCTACAGGTTCCTACAGAGTTATACTGAGATGCACTACCAGTGGGGGCATCTCATAAAAAGTTACGGACTGGCCTCACACACCGCCCGGTGTCATGCTTCATCATAGGCTGTCCTCGCCCTTTAAAGGGCGGGCATACACCTGGAGACAGGGATGCACTTCTACAACTAAGTGATGGCCGTGTATAAGTGAAAGGTGGTTTAAAAACCATCACACCTGTCACTCAATAGTGTTTTTATTCAGGGAACAGATGTATGGTATTAAAATAGTGTACGGGGAGACCGAGAGGACGCCTATAGAGAGAACTGATGGGAGCGCTGAAGTCAGACAAAAGTCACAAGTAGGCTCTCCTACCCTCGCCCTCCCATGGAGTATAGAGGATAGTATTTTAGGAATCGTTTTTCAGGGGTACTAGACCCGACGGGCAGTTTATATTTTACCCCCGTAATCAGATTAGTTACACCTTTTCGCATTAGATGCAAAAAGGCTTAACCCTTTGGTCCTGACGAATGCGACGTACCCTACTGGGACTTTTACGCAGAAACATGTTGACCGCACTTGATACGGTGAAGGGAGATTAATGTCCCAGATCACCGTACACTATTTTAATACCAGGTGTATGCCCGCCCTTTATCAAACGAAGTTTTTAAAGGGCGAGGACAGCCTATGATGAAGCATGACACCGGGCGGTGTGTGAGGCCAATCCGTAACTTTTTATGAGATGCCCCCACTGGTAGTGCATCTCAGTATAACTCTGTAGGAACCTGTAGGAACCCTTGTGAGGGGCAGCCTTTTTGTGTTTACAAATCTGTCCTGTAGACATGTTGTTGGGTTATAATGTTTTTTCAGCATGTCAATACCTCCTGCCTACTCATCAGTATTACTGTGTCCTGTACAATTGCTATTCTGCTCTGGGTACCACACAGATGCCCTACCATTAATATAGTCTAACTGTATGGATTACTGCCCCAAATAATTTATTAACCTGAATGTCAGAGGCATGAACTCTCTGCAAAAGTGTTACAGGGTTCATACAGCTTTAACTCGATGGAAGGATCAGATTGTCTTCCTCCAGGAGACACATTTGTTATCATCCAAGGTCTCTTAAGTTGCAGATCAAATGCAGGGTCAAGTCTATGGTACAGGTTTCATGACGTATGCAAGGGGGTGGGGAGCAATATGGGTTAGAGCTGGTGTTCCTTTTAAGACAAAACAGGTGCAAGTTGATACCGAAGGATTGTTTACACTGGTGAGAGGCTACTTTGACGGCAAACCCTTGAATCTAGGGGTTACAAAAGGCCTGTGTATTAAGACTAAAGTGGTAGACTGGCAGACCTCGTCCACAGATATTTTGCAAATTGCATCGACTTTTCTTGAACTAGAATGGCTAATTGTGACTGCCCCCGATAAACTTGATGATATACAAACTACTCGATCCAGTTATGGTTTGAGTTGCATTGGTAAAGATGACAGAACTTCCTCACCTCTTATAATACTTTGCGAATCTCTCTTTACTTATTAGTCGTTCCTTTTTCAGAGGCTTTGACAAATTACTGAGTGCTTTAATTTGGAGTGCAGGACACCATTGAGTGGCTTTGTCTACCTTCAAATTACCTGTCGAGTTGGGTGATCTAGCCCTCCCGGATTTTGCCCAATATAATTTAACAGTCCAGCTGCAGTGAGTCGCACAATGGCTGGTGGGACGATCCCTGAATGAGACAGTGTTTAACATCACTACCTTCAAGGACGGTTTATTTCAATATTCTCTGTTCCCCTCCAAACATTCCCACTCGCAGTTCCCCAGGTTTTTTCGGACGGCACTGTGCTGCGTTGGCAGAACCCATGCATTACCAAGCCAATACTACCGTTTGCTCCTGCTAGTCCTCCTTTGGCCTTCCCAATTAGTCAGGATGGATACGCTCTGGTCATATTCGGCCATTGACTGAATAGAATCTGTCGATGCTGGGCAATCTTTTGGTCAATGGCAAGTAACTTGACTTCCCAGTGCTTATGACAGGTTATAATTTTCCCTCCATCTACTGAGACATGGTGCAAAGTTTTGCTTCCTTGATTTCAATTCTAAAGTACGTAGGGAGGAGTGGGCTGGACTGAGGAAATATTTTACGGCTCAGACCTGGGATGCTCTCTTAGAGGAATTCAATACTTGAAGCAAGGAGGATAGTCAGTCACACTGAATTACACCTCCTACACACCCACTACGGGCGACTTTCACTGTAGGCGCACTTTCACTGTTTTCATTGCTTGTTTTTACTGCATTTTATACAACTCCAATTGCTTTAAAAATGGGCACCTACCCCCTATATGCTGGGGGGCTGTGTAACCCTTCTTCGTTCCTTTAGTTTTACAAGGCACCTTAAGGCTGGTTTGATGTTACGTTGTTTGGGTGCTATTGGCTGCTGTGGGGAAGGTCGTAAAGGGTGAGGTGTTTTGGAACTGTGTGTTTTCTCTATTACGAAAATGGTGTTTAACAATCAAATAACTGATGGTATCAAGTTAAAGTTGTCACTTTGTATTTCATATTGCTAAATATCCCTGTGCTAACATCCTGATCCTAATCATACTTGATTATATGCACCAATATATATATTTTTTTAAATAATAATCTAGCTAACATTAGAGAAAAGACCGGTACAGCAGGCTTCGCAAAACGTTTTACAAGTTGTTTTGCATCTAGGGGGCAGATGTATCAAGGATTGCATTTGCGATTCCTTAATAGCGAATTTTAGCGAATTGCTATTAAGGAATCGCAAAATGTTATGTATGTAGGAATCGCAATAATAATTGCGATTCCTTAATATTCCTTAATTGCGAATTGCAAATTGCGATTCGCAATTAAGGAATACCTTCCCATTCATTCCTATGGGCGTAGAGGCCCATAGGAATGAATGGAAAGACATTCTCAATTTGCGAATCGCAATTAGAGAATCGCAAATTGAGAATGCAATTTCAAGGGTGCCAGGGTGTCCTTTTGACACCCTGTTGCACCCCTGAAATATGTATGTGTGCACATGTGGCGCACATACATGCCCTAGGGGCATGTATGTGCGCCACATGGCACTTTGAAAAATGCTAAAAGTGCATTTTTCAAAGAAATCGCATATTACCACCAACTTGAAGTTGGTGGTAATTTGCGATTCCTTAAGACCAAATTGCACTTTTTTGGTGCTTCTTACATTGGATTTAAGGAATCGCAATTTGCGATTCCTTAAATGCAATCGCAAAATAGAGAATCGCAAATTTTGCGATTCCTTATTTTGCAAGGCAGTTTTGCCTTAATACATACCACTAAGCAAAATTTCGTTCGCAAACGCCGAAATTCTGCGAATTTCGGCGTTTGCGAACGCAATTTTGCTTGATACATCTGGCCCTAAGTGTCTGAACTTCCACTTTACCTCCTCATAGAATTTCAAGCACTAAATACAGTCTGGGATTACCTGGATAGATTGGGTAAGAGATGGATCTTATACTTGTTTTACTTCTGCTAGCTACTGTCAAAGTAACCCCCTCTATAGTGAAAATTCTACAATGTAAATCTAAGGCCTTAGTGTTCAAAACCCTCTACAAGACAGCAGAGTTAAAAGCATAGTCAGTTTCCAGATAACTGCTTCATGGATAACTTCTCGCTATCTGGCCTCCTTCAAAGAAATGTCAGAACGACGTTAATACACCAAGTAATTGAATAACAAGGTTCTGGAGATATCGGTATGCCTTTGAGCAGTTTCCAAATTAGGGGATGATGCTCTACTGAAAATCTAGATACTGGTATGTGACCTGCTAACATGACTGATCTGTATAAATTAACATTCCAGACTACACCATAACCAGCAACTTGTGATAAAAAAAGAAATTCAGAATGTTAGTCAGGTCCACCCACCACAGGATTGACAACGCTTTCAGTACTCCAACTAGACTACAGTAACTACAAAGATCTGTAACCTCTATTCATGCTAGCTGCCCAGGCCTGTTGAAGATAGAAGGTAGACTGTTCTAAAAACCCTGGGACCTCCAAACATCCTCTGAAGAATTTTAGGCTATGAGATACTTCTGTCCCACTAGGACCAGTAAACCCTGAAGGTACATCAGAAGCACCAAAAAGGGGGACTTTGGATTGGAGAACCTCAAAAAGAAAAATTCCAGAAAAACTGGAAACCATTCTTGCAATCTACATAAGGGGATACTAGGATCTAGTCCCTTTTCTGCCATCTGACTTGGGCTGCCACTCTGGAGATCATCAAAAAAATTGGAAAGGCGCAATTCTTAGCTACCGCCCAATTTTGTATAAAGGCACCCATTGCGCCTTTACCTCTGGTTCAGGACTCCAGCTGTAAAACAACAGGAGCTGAGTGTTCAATAGAGGCGCAAAGAAATCAATCTCCCAAGGACCAAAATATACATTACTTTTTCTGAAGACTCAAGTTTTCAGTCTGCAATTGCTGAAAGCCCACAGGAATAGGGAATTCAAGTAAGCAATCCAAATTATCCTTGCCCAGAAGATACTCTGTGTTCACGATATTCTGGAGGTAAGGCAGTAATTTCAGATCTCTTTCACTAGGTCTGCTAGATATTGTGCCCCCCAAGTGATTGACATATTAGACCACTGAGATGTTGTCCAGAATTATACAACACTTTGTCTCAAAGAAAAGCAACAGAAGTCCCACTTTATGTTAAGCCCTGATTTGTCACCTCACCACTTCCTTCCTGGTGCAAAGTTTCCATATTTGGAAATCCAGCTTAATCTACTTGTATCGGATTCATAAACCAGGTCCAGAGTTGACCCCAAAATGGCTCAGCAATGCCAAGCCTCCATATAGTGTAACCACCATTGCATCTCCATTCTGGCCTTCTCTGACACCTTTACCATCAATGAGTAGGGCAAAACACACGTAGTATGCAGACCCTGTAGCGCAATGGGTCTGAAAAGATGGCCTGAACGGAGGATGTGAGCAGACCGACTATTCTTACAAGCTGAAGGCAAAAAAACCTGATTCAATCAAATCCGTTTCTGCAGTGTATTTGTTATGGCTGTTATGTTTCGCTGAGGCAGTATGAAGGTGGCTCAAATAAGTCCTCTTTAAAGCCCAAGTATAACCATTTGACACGTGAGAATGAAGTGGGTTTTTGACTGATAGATATTGAAGTTCAAATACGAAAGGATGCTTCAGTCAAATTTACTGGTCCTGCAAAAGAATGGAAGCCTGAACTATGAGGATCATATCATCGAGGTAGACAATCATCCAAATGGCCACTGCTTTCAACAGCTCTATCATCGGCTTCATCATCTTGGTGATGCACCAAGGAGAGACTGAGAGTCCAAAAAGATTATCTCTGAATTTGAAAATGTTACTCCCCTGGAACTGGAGAAGTCTGCAGTGAGGTTAGAAAACTAGAAATTACATGAATAAAATGAATAAAATGAAAATAGTTTTTATATAGCGCACTACTGCCCGACGGCATCTAGGCGCTGCCAACTGACAAAAAGAGAAGATGGAAAGACATCCAGAGGGTGTTAAAAAGAAATCTATTGCTTAAAAGCCATGTTTTCAGGGCTTTCCTAAAAGAACGAAGATCTGTACATTTTTTCAGAGCAAGAGGAAGAGAATGCCATCTTTTAGCTGTACAGTAAAGGAAGTTCCGGTCTCCCCAACAAGCTCTCTTTATCTTGGGAACCATCACATTAGGGGGTGAGGTAGAGCACAAAGTTCTCGATGGACGGTACTGGACACATTTTCGTTTCAAACATTCTGGACCAAGGCCGTTCAGAGCTTTAAAGGCAATACATAGAGCTTTAAAATTGATGCGCTTACAAATAGGTAGCCAATGTAGCTTAGCCAGGGCTAGGGAGCCAGAATGATACTTGGGAATCCCAAGTATCAAGCGTGCCGTGGCGTTTTGCAGGACTTGTTATTTATTTATTTGTTTTTGCTGTAAGTTAACATATAATCCATTACAGTAATCAAGTTTTGAAAGCACAAGTGCAGTGACCACCAATATCTGCATATCTTGGGGAATGAATGCAAACAATGTCGTCAAGATTTTAGGAAAATAGAACAATGAGGATGTCAGCACATTGATGATTTTGTCAAATGACAATTTATCATCAAAGATAATGCCCAAGTTTCTAGCTTTAGAAACCGGTTTAGGTAGAGCTCCAAGTTCCTGTGGCCACCAGGGAGGGGACCAAAATGTGGTATCATTGCCCAACAGGAGAAACTCTGTTTTTCCAGGATATAATTTTAAGCAGTTGACAGACATCCAATTACTGAACCCCAACAGCAGCTGTGGAACCTACTAGCAGTATATTCTGGGTTGCTCGCCACTGACACCACAATCTGAGTATCATCTGCATAGCTGATGACTGAGAATCCACATTTTTTTTAAGCTCAATGAAGGGGGTAACATATTGATTAAAGGCATAGGGTTCAAAGATGAGCCATATGGGACACCACATGGTAGCTAAAAAGTACTGGAAGAGAATTTGTCCAATGCCACAAATTGCATTCTTTCTGACAAAAATGATTTTAAAATGGCTAGGGCCGAACCCCTAATTCCTAAAGAATGGAACCGGTCAATCAGTATGGCATGGTTGACCATATCAAATGCAGCTAAAACATCCAATAAACCTCTGAAACCGAACTAAGTGTGCTCCAACAAATGTTTAGACTCTAGAACTTTTACCAATTCTTTATTAAGAGCCTTCTGTATAATCTTAGCAGGGAAGAGGAGTCGAGATATTGGGCGATAGTTATAAGGGTCTGAGGGAAGCAGGTTTGGTTTCTTAAGAAGGGGCAGAACAGATTCAATTTTCCATGCCTTCAGAAAATAACCTTGCCTGATCATCTCATTAAAAATATTCGTCGGCTGATTGGCTAGTACATTAGGAGCCAACTGCCCAATCACAGGCAGACAGATGTTCAAGGGGGAACCTGACTTTATTTACAGCAAAAGATCCTGAACTTGGTTCTCTGACAAAGTTGAGAAAGATGAGAGAAGTGCTAAATCAGGACCAGAATTTCTGTTATTATCATAAGGCCATATTGAGCCTATTACTTCCCCCTCCAGGACATCAGACCCTGGCAGTCGGGAAGCTGAGGGGCCTTTAGCAGTGAAACTATTATAAATGTCTTCCACCTTTGCCACAAAGAAAGATGCAATAGAGTCACACAAAGATTAGCTACTATCTATCTTTTTGGAATCCTCGGTGTTTTTGCGTAAAGTAAACTGATTTTTCTTTGCAAATTAAAGCTTTATATTCACTCATTTTTTGTTTGTAGCATTCTTTTTCTATTTTATCATAGCCGTGCCTCCATTTACGTTCTTGATTCCTACATACCTGTTTGCATGCTCTCTGTTTATCAGAGAACCAGGGTTGAGAAGGAGAAACCATCTTATTCTTAGACTTTTTTTCTGGGGCTAGTTGCCTACTAGCCAGATCTAGTGTGATAATTAGTAGTGGTGAGGTCCAGGTCAGTAGAGGGGGTATGTATAGAAGCTGAAAAAGCTTCTGCTAAATTAAAAGCAGTTATTTTGTACCAAGGGCAAGTTTTTCTTGGTTTCCATATGGTTGTAGGCTTCACTGAACTGGCTGCCGTTTTTATATTAAACAACATTAAATGATGGTCTGACCACGTAAGTGGCAGTGCATCTGCAAAAGCCAGCAAGCCATTATAAGAGAACATTCCATCCAATCTATGCCGATTGTGTAGTGCTACTGACCAGTTGCTCCAATTCGAGACTATTCATCAGGTCAATAAGGGCTTTTGTATCTTGACCAGAGCTGTTTTCAGGGTGGAAATGAAAATCTTCGAGAATTGTATAGTCTACATAATCTATTTTAGTGTCCAGCCATTGATTGATAGATTGCACAAAAGCAGCCCTAGGTCCTGGCGGGTGGTAAATCAAAAGTCCATTAAATGAGTTATTTTTATTAATGGCAAGTTTAAAAGATAGTGCCTCACACCCAAATGTACTGGGAACAAGTGAAAAGATGCCAGAGAGATAATTGCGATAAATAATCGCAAATTTCCCCACCTGTCCTGGCAACTCATCTGGGATAGCTAACACAAGATCCAGACCTGAGCTAGCGTCTGCCCAGGTTTCTGAAACAAACGCTACATCCAGGCTATGAGTCTGCAAAAAGTTACACAATTCTAGTTTGTTTTTATTCAGAGATCTAGCGTTGATAAGTGCCCTAAGTAATGGTTGCTGTTTCATCACATATTCATCTACCGGTGCCTCCGTGGCTATTACCGTAGTGACTTTGGTGTTGAAGAATGTTGCAGACTGAACACTTTACCAGTTTCATAGGTTTGTGAGGGTCTATCAAACCGCAGGAGTGGCTCTTATCTAAAGGGCGAAGCTTTAGCAATTGTTCCCTGGTGTAATTGGGCGCCATTTAAAAATAAAACGTAAAATGATCCGTGGGGCCAGCGCTGGACGCAGAACGGCTTAGATGGGCATGGCTTTGCGGGCCTGTAGTACGTCCGCTGCGCTTCCACACCCTGCCACCGCTTCAATGCGGTTTCCCAAATTAGAGCCCAAGAATCTAGACCGCCAACCTACCAAAAATGGCAGCGGTCTAGTGGCCACAAAGAAGTATGTCGATTGAGAAAAAGAAGAGTGGCCCTCTCCACATCAAATCAACCGAAGCCAGCAATGGACCAGAGAGCGATAATGCAGGTGAGAGAATAAAAGTGCGCGCAATAACACACTAATCAGCAGTTTTCAATGATAGCGTGTAAAGTTAAAACAATTTAAAACTAACATCTCAGCAGTTACCTTTCTGGTAGTGATGCGCTTCCGCGCCCTGACGCTGCTTAAATGCGTTTTCCCTAATTAGAGCCCAAGAATCTAGACTGCCGACCTACCAAAATAATGGCGGTCTAATGGCCTCAAAGAAGTATGGCAAATGAGAAAAAGAAGAGTGCCACTCTTTGTCTCACATCGGCCCAAAGCTGGCAGCGGTCTAGAGATCAATAGTGCGGGTGAAAGAATACAAGTGTACACACTAGCGCACTATTCAGCAGCCTTAAATGATAGCGTGTGAAGTGAACAAGTTACTTACCTTCGGTAACGCTTTTTCTGGTGGATACAGGATCTGCCTGTAGATTCCTCACTTTTTGAATTACCCCCATGCGCAGCATTCCAAAGAAACTTTTAGCCTCAGCTCTCCCACGTTAACGAGGATGTCACAATGGAACGGCTCCAAACATGGCTCTGCGTGACGTCACTGGAGCCATAAGAAGACCTTGTTGGCGTGCTGATGTCAGTTCCACCCAGTCAAAACTGGAAATTCTTCATCATAGACATTTCCTAGTGCCAAGCATCACATGTTTTTAACAAATCACATAAAATATACATTGATTATTTTTCAGTACAAGCAGGAAGGCAAAGGGGAGGCGGGTGGGTCAGTGAGGAATCCACAGGCAGATACTGTAACCATCAGAACAAGCGTTAAAGAAGGTACGTAACTACTGCTGATGAATACATCTGCCTGTGGATACCTCACCTTTTGAACTGAATCCCCAAGGAGTCCTGCTTCCGGTGGAGGGTGCCTGCCAGCCTAAACCAAAAAATCCTGCAGCACAGAACGTGAAAAATGGCCATTCCTCCTCACCTCAGAATCTAAGCAATAGTGCTTTGCAAAAGTGTGGCGGAAGGCCCAAGTTGACACCTTGCAGATGTCTACCACAGGGACACCTCTAGCTAAAGCAGAAGAAGAAGACTTAGCTCTGGCAGAATGAGCTCGAATACCTCCAGGAGGCTCCTTCTTGGCCAAGGCATAGCAGATCTTGATACAGAGGATGATCCACCTGGACAGCGTTCTCTTGTGGACTGCCTTGCCCTTCATCTTGCCCACATATCCGATGAAGAGTTGGTCGTCCAACCTGAAGTCCTCGGTTCTGTCCAGGTAGAAGCAGCCCGCCCTCTTAGGGTCCAGGCGATGAAGTCTTTCCTCCTTCTTAGCAGGGTGAGGGGGAGGGTAGAAAGTGGATAAGGTGATGGATTGCCCTAGGTGGAAAATAGTAACCACCATAGGCAGGAAAGCAGCTCTGGTCCTAAGAACCATCTTATCCGCATAGAGTGATGTAAATGGAGGCTAGGAGCAAAGAGCTTGCAACTCGCTCACCCTCCTAGCGGATGTGATTGCAACCAAAAATATTGTTTTAAACACTAGGAAGCTTAAGGGACAACTATGTAAGGGTTCAAAGGGTGAACCCATCAAGAATGTGAGAACCAAATTCAAATCCCACTGAGACATGATAAAAGGAGTGGGAAGAAACTTTTTGTGAGACCTTTAATTAATCTCATAACTAGGGAGATTTAAACAACCATGGTTGATCTGGTAAACAGAGAAAAGCCGACAAGGCAGACAAGTATCCTTTAACAGTAGCTACTGCACAACCCTGTTGTGCTAGGGAAAGAGAGAAACGCAGAATATCAGATAAATGGGCCTGCAAAGGATCAATCGGTCTCTCTCCACACCATTTAACAAACTTGGCCCACCTACCAGAATAGACAGATTTGGTGGAGTGTCTTCTGGCCGATAAAATAACATCCACCACATCCGGTGGGGGAGAGAAAGAGCTCAGGTTGCCCCGTTCAATCTCCAGGTATGAAGATGCAGGCTCCGGAGGTGGGGTTGTAGAACCTGCCCCTGCAACTGCGGGAGGAGGTCTGCACTGAGAGGGAGACGGAGCGGAGGGTGTGATGAGAGATAAAGGAGGTCCTTGTACCACACCCTTTGCAGCCAATCCGGGGAGATCAATATGAGTGGAATCCGGTCTTGGTGATTGGTGAATCTTCCACAGAACTTGAGGAATCAAGAGTATGGGAGGTACGTGTAAAGAAGCTGTGAGCCCCAATTTAACTGAAATGCGCCCCCAACGCTCTGCGCGTCGGATACTGGAGACTGCAGAACGACGGGCAGTGTACGTTCTCGTGAGTGGCAAACAGGTCCAACTAAGGAAACCCCCACATCCTGAAAATGTGAAGGACCACCTCTCAATGGAGACGCCACTCGTGATCGGCCGAAAACTGCACACAGACTGTACGCACGCACATTCAGCTCCCCGGCCAGATGATTTGCGATCACGCAAATCTAATGGTCCTGAGCCCAGGACCAGACTCACAGAGCTTCTCTGCAAAGAAGATAGATCCCTACTCCTCCCTGTTTTTTTTTATACATTTAATTGAAAAGAATAAAACAGATACATACAATGGTTATTGATAGTTACAGTGTGTACGCGTCATGGCCAATTACAGAGCAGTCGCATCTCATGTGACATGAGCTTATGGCATCTTCTCCCATTTATAGCTGCATAGTCAGTCCAGGGTCCACACCCCACAACCTGCTCGCGTCATAACATGAAGTTGTACTACCACCATCATACTCAGGAGTTCAACATACACGAAAAGACCCCACTTATTCCGCAGAGTATCCTCCATTTATGGCATATTTAAACAGGGTCTGCTCCCTCCGCCTCTCCCGTTTCCTTCCCAACCAAGTACTACTGGTACAGTCCCCAAATGTTTCTAGGGCAGCTCTGCGGTGGTAACAGATCATTATACAATTCAGATTGTGTGTTGCAATATACCATATCTTTAGACCACTCTGTTACGGTAGGTACAGGTCCCTGCGCCCACCGCATAGCAATTCTTCTTGTGGCCAGTAACAGTCCCATACCTATACGTTTTCGCACCTCCTTCGGCAGCTTCCCAGTATACCCCAGCAAAGCCAACAGGGGGTCTATTGTAAGCTCCAGATTAGTGATTTCGTTCAACGTTTAGAAAATATGCTCCCAAAACCTCAATATCTCCAGGCATGCCCAGGCTACATGCAGAAACCCTGCCGAGGGGGCCCCACATCTCTCTCAGTCTGCAGAGTCCCGTAAACCGTACCTAAATAGTCGTGCAGGTGTATAGTAAACTCTGTTTAAAATGAATCAGGCGATGCCTGCCATTCAGAGACACCTGCTGTGTAGTCTCACAACAATATCTCCAGTCAGTGTCCTCAAGTGCTACCCCCAGATCCGTTTGCCATTGAAGTCGGGCCTTAGTGTAGTGATTTCTCCTAACATCCTGCATTATATCATAGACAATAGAGATGCACCTTCTGGGGGCCGTGCAGCGCAATAGGTGAGAGCCCGCCCCTAGCTCTGGTGGCTCCAACATTTCATCTCCCAGCTGCTCACGGAGCGAGTGTCTTACTCTATGAAAATGGAAGCGAGCGAGAGGTGTAGCTTCACTATCTTCAACATCAAGCTCCTCCCAACTCCTGGCCTTGTCTTCCAAGAATAGGTCACCTATCTTGGTGATGCCAAGCGTCTCAAGAGCTTGTACCATCCCTTTCTCACAACTTAGCGGCAGCCAGTTACACCATGCAATCGGGGTCATGGGGGAGTAGAGACTCGTGCCCGCCTGTCGTTTCAGCAAATTATGCCACGCGTGTACTAACGAATTAACCGAGTCTAGAGTACCAGTCCTTCTGAGAGGGGACCGAAACAGCACCATTGACAGTGACTCAGGCGCCGTAGCAACCTTTTCAAATGATATATGAGGACGACAAGTGTCCTCATAAAGCCAGTGGAAAGCATGAGACCCCTGTGCCATTCTATACTATAGATCCAAGTCTGGAGCCCCCAGTCCGCCCTTAGAGAATGGCAAAGTTAGCACGTCCAATTAACCCGCGGCTGCTTCCCTGCCCAGGCCAGTCTTGTCAATAGAGAGCGAAGTGTCTTAAATATGTGCGCAGGGAGCACAATCGGGATGTTTAGGAATAAAAACAAAAATCTAGGTAGTACCTCCATCTTCATTAGCGATATGCGCCCCAACAAGGACAGGGGGAGGCAGATCCACCTTTCAACTGCTTCCTCTAATCTGGTGATCGCCCTGCCGTAGTTTTCACTGAGCACCAGTCCGGACATTTCACCATATCGCACAACCTCATCTAGAATCGGAGTCAGGTTAGTCTCTGAATCTCTGACATACAACAGAGTATCATCTGCATAGGCCGATATAATGAGGTTATAGTTCGGAAATCTGATCCCCCAATGACTGTGGTATTCACTTAGGGCACACGCGAGGGGCTCGGCTACTAAAGCATATAGCAAAGGGGAGAGCGGACACCCCTGTCGAGTGCCTCTCGACACACTGATAGGAGATGTGACTATGTCCCCAATTCGTCTCCTAGCGGCAGGAGACCTGTACAATACCCCTACTAGCCTGAGGAAGATTTCCCCTACCCCTATGCATCTCAGTACTGCATGCATAAAGTTCCATTCCACAGAATCAAAAGCCTTTTCTGCATCTAAAAAGACCGCTGCGGGGGGGCGTGGCCAAGATGGCGGCGGTGTAGCACCGTTTCTCTGGGGCTCCGCTCGCCGAGGCCGACAAAAGGCATCCAAATGCAGCCTTGAGACCTGTGAGGCATGGAAAAGTGGTCTCAGGGTGTCCGGATCGCAGGAGGACCGTGCTGTCCCGAGGGCAAGATTTAAAATTCGAGGTATGCAGCGGAAGCGACATTAGCGAGACTCGCGGAGACGGGGACACCGCGGAGGCCGCAGTGAAGAGCCCGCAGTTGGAGGAGGGGCGCGGTGCCCGTGAAACGAGCTGCCACAGCCGCTTACGGAGCCTCAGGGAGCACGAGAGGAGAAGAGGTGCACCGGAGGGGCATCTGAATCGGCAGGAGTGCGGCGCTTCAGGACATTGCGGGGAGTTCGCACCAGAGCCCTGGAACGCGAGGCGGCGGCAGAGCGGAGGTGAGGCCTGGAGACAGCACCGGCGGGGGTGGTGCGTCCCCTTCAGAGCAGGCAGCGCTTCTCCCCCCGGTCCGGAGTAATCAGGAGTGCAGGATAGGGAGGCCCCACGATCGACACTTCCCACGGTTTACGGCAGCAGTGAGGGTGCGTGGGGAGGCGGCAGAGTGAGGACACCGGGGCCAGGATCTGCAGCCGGGTCCCGAAAGAAGGGGAGGCAGGCCTGAAGAGCAGCAGTACCGAGGGTGAGCGCTTGGCCAGAGCGGACATAGCAGAGCACGGTCAGCGCTGGGCCTTCGCAGCAGTCACGGTGGGTGGCGCGTAGTGGAGGCCTTGAGGTCTCTTGCTGGAATTGGCCCCTGAGCGCACCCTGCCTACGCCCAGAGGCCTAAGAAGCGTAGGGCCTTCGCAGCAGTCACAGTGGGTGGCGCGAGGTAGAGGCCTTGCGGTCCCTGGCTGGCATCAGCCCCTGAGCGCACCCTGAACACACCCTGCACAAGCCCAGAGGCCTCAGAAGCGAAGAGCCTTTGCAGCAGTCACGGTGGGTGGCGCGGAGTGGGGGCCTTGCGGTTTCTTGCTGGAATCGGCCCCGGAGCGCATCCTGAACACACCCTGAACACACCTAGCGGCCTAAGAAGCGTAGCAGCGTAGTAGCGGCTCCCTATCCCCCCCACAACCTGCCGTGCCCATAGTGTGGGGGGCAAGCACGTTCCAAGCGGCCCGGACAGGCGACTAGACCTGTTGACCTGTACTCCCTACACCATCCAGGAAGATACTGCCAGGATAGACTCCCAGCCCGCAGATAGGCCGAGTGGGCGAGCTAGTAGAAGCGCAGGACCAAGGGTTAGCCCTGAATGCCCACCACCGACCGATGCCCTGCGTTGTGACCAGCGGTGCAATTCCCCAGAGTGGTGGCAGGAAGTTTGGAGCACAGTCGTAAGGGAATCTCCCTCCGCTGGGCGTAAAGGCCATCGAGCACATTGGGACTAGGCCCAACCCAAACGGGCCAGGGGCAGCAGTCCAGAGGGCGAAATTACAGAGTTTGGGAGGTGGCAGCCCAGGAGCGGCTCATGCATGGACTCCTTGGCGACGGGCCGTGGGGACTGGCGCTGGGCTTCCCGAGAACACAACTCAGTGGACGACCGGGGGAGCACTGGTCCATCAGTGAAACAACGCCGGGTGGAGGGCTCGCAGGCCTGTACCACACTAGACCACGGCAATGACTACACAGCGGTCCAAGAAGGACACATCGATTAAGGATTTGCACCAGAAACCGGGCACGAAGAAAGCAGGGGGGGCCGGACCTGAATCTCAGGTGAACCAAACGAGCGAGAGAGAGATGGAACCGGAAACCGGGCGAGCAGAGGACCCAATCGGGCTTTATGGAGAAGCTGTTCAGCTCGCTCTGGGATGACTTTGCGGCGCTGCGGCAAGATGTGGCCTCCGATATCAAACAGCTACGTATGGAGCTCCAAGAAGTAGGAGACAGGGTGGACACTCTGGAACGCAACGGGGACCGCAGAGAGGAGGAAATCACTGAACAAGCCCGGGAACTTGTGGATCTACGCGAACGGAACAATGAGCTTTTACCTCAAGCTGGAAGACTTGGAAAACCGCTCGAAGCGCTCCAACATCCGCATCAAAGGTGTGCCACTCCAAGCAGGCAGGCTGGAGGACTGGGTACTCCGCTTCTTTAGACATGTAGCGCCGGACCTACGAGACAAGGAGAGATCACGCTGGATCGCACCCACCGCGCCGGGAGGCCCGCCTCCGGTCCCGGTCAGCCCCAGGACATTCTTACCTGCCTTCACGCCTATCGCCAGAAGATCATCATGGCTGCCACTCGGGACCGAGTTTGAGGGGCTGCAGGTGGGGGTCTTCCAGGACCTCTCGCCACTTACCTTACAGAGGCGTAAAGAGTTGCGACTGGCCACAGTTTTCCTCTGAGAGCAAGAAGTGCGCTACCGGCGGGGACACCCGTTTAGACTGACCTTCATTTGGAACAAGGAGACACATGGTGTGCGGAACCTAAAGGAAGCGAGGGAAGTCCTTGGGAGTGCCTTGGCGGAGGCAGGAGACTCGGAGGTGACAGAGGGAGGCCCATCCTCTGGGAAGCCACTTCAACCGAATCGGAGAAGAGGCCTCAGGAGAGGAAACAACACGAAGCCATCAGAGGAGGAGCGTCAGAAGGAAAGGGAAGCCCTATTGCGTCAGATCCAGGATCGGGAGGGCACCGGCGACCAGACCGGTGAGTGAGCTCAACAGTGACCGTCTTGTGGACCCAAGGTGGAAAAGAAGGCTTAAGTTAAAGGGCTAGAGTTCTCGGCCCTGGTGGGTGGAGCCCCACTTCCGAGGAGGTGAAGATCGTCCGTCAGGCACATGGACCCTTGCACGAAAGTGTGACACAACACTGTTGGTGGGCGCTACGAAGGTTTATTTGTTTTTTCTCACTCTATCCTGTTTTTCTCTTTTTTCTTCTCTCCCCTACCCATAAGAGATCTGCAATCCTCACACAGACAGATAGGGTAACCCTTCACTATAGGAACACACGGGTGGCAAGCAGGGGCGAGGGAGGCAGGGTGGCGCACCTGCCGGGGGCGGGCTGGCCCTGGAAGTCAGTACCCCACTGTCGTTGTTTCCTGAATGCGATCGCCCAGGAGGGTAACACAAGGTCATGGGCCACACGACGGAGCCACATGCAGCGGCGCACACAGGGGGGTCACTACACCGCACCAGATGGGAGGCGCTTGGTACTTAGGCCGGGGGGCGGAACGGATGAGGGGTCTCCCACTAGCCTAGGGCAGTCGGAGGAGACTGGTAGAGTTTGCGTAGTTAGGCTTGTGGGCCGATATCCCGAGGCTGCCAAGGCGTACATTCAACACATAAATCCATGACAGGTTTTAAAGTGGTTATCGTGAGCTTCAGTGTTCGGGGCCTTAACTCACCGGTAAAGAAACGAGCGCTTCTTGCTTTGTTGAGGGATGCCAAATGGGATATCTGTCTCTTACAAGAGACCCACCTCCTGCGGGCAGACTGGAAACTGCTCTGGCCAAAATGGTTCGACAGACAATATTTTTCATTGGGTGCGGGGAAAAAGGCCGGGGTGGCAATCCTCTTGTCTACGCAATTCCAAGGGACAGTGTTGGGGGTACAAGCGGATGTGGCGGGTAGATTACTGGCATTGCGGGTTTCGCACATATACACGATAGCTTCTGTTTATAGCCCCAACGAACACCAGGAAACCTTCCTCCGGGATGCGATACACACAATTCTGGAGTCCCCGGACGAGGATCTGGTAATAGGGGGGGACTTCAACTTGGTTCCTGATGCCAATCTGGACAGATCAGTTCTCTGGGTGGGGCACTCTGGATCCATCTCTGACACACTGCTACAGAGGTTGGGTGGGGTTGGGCTCAGGGACGCCTGGCGACACCGATACCCGACAGCGCGGGAATACACCTTCTATTCTGCAGCGCACCAAACGTATGCCCGGATAGATCTATTTTGGACTTCACCTAGGGTCACGATGGCTACAACAGACGTGACTATCGGGGCGGCGGCGTTCACAGACCATTCCCCGATTGTTTTATCGCTGCTTCTCCCCGGGGGGTCCCCATGGCGGGGATCATGGAGATTGAACCATAAACTGCTCACATACGACGCCAACATTGCCGAGATATGGGGTGCTATTAAAGCATACCTGGAGGTGAACGATGTGTTCACGGTCAGTGTGGACACGCTTTGGGATGTCCTGAAGGCGGTTCTGAGGGGACGCTGTATTGCTATCGCGGCGGGCCTGAATAAGGACCGCAGAGCCAAGCGGGAGGAGTTAGAAAACCAAATTAAAGAGTTGGAGGGGGTCCACCTCCGCACTGGGGCGGTTCAAACGCGGCGGTTACTTACTAAGGCAAGGAAACAATTGAGGGCCCTCGATATGGACCGTGCCGAATACGCGCTGCTTCGCACTAGACAGCGTTACTATGAGGGGGGAAACGAGGCTGGGAAACTCCGGGCACACGCACTCCGGGCCAAGACGGCGGCACGGCGGATTGCAGCGATTAGAAACGACCGGGGAGAGATCCTGAGGTTGGATAAAGACATTGCGGGCGAGTTCGAGGCCTTCTACACTGCTCTCTATTCGGCAGAATGCCTAGATCCTGCGGCAGCTGAGGAATATACACGTGCGGCTCCGGTGACCCCTCTCCCGGCATCAGAGGCGGCTCCTTTGGAAGCAGATATCAGATCTGAGGAGGTCCTCCGAGCCATTCAAGGTCTCTCCCCTGGGAAAGCCCCGGGAGAGGATGGTTTCCCGGCAAACTTCTATAAAATCTTTGCCTCAGATCTTACCCCCCTCCTGAACTGCCTGTTTAATACGTTCAGCGAGACCGGGAGACTGGCCACATCGATGTCCATGGCCGAGGTGGTGGTTATCCCCAAGCCAGGGAAGGACCCCCAAGAGTGTGCAGCGTACCGCCCCATCTCTTTGCTCAACGTCGACTTGAAGATTTTTACCAGTATTTTAGCGGCGAGGCTCGCTCCTCACATGCAGGGCCTGGTGGACCCGGACCAGTCGGGATTTATCCCGGAGCGTAATTGCAGTGACGGGACCCGGCGATTTTGTCACCTCTTGGAAAAGACGCAACGTACCCAGACCCCGGCAGTTCTCCTGTCGGTGGACGCCGAGAAGGCATTTGACCGGGTCCATTGGCCCTACCTTCGCCAGGTCCTGGGTAGGTTTGGGGAGCGTTTCCTGAAATGGGTGAATTGTATATACCACAGCCCGCAGGCACGCATCAGAGTGAATGGGATCGCCTCTCGCCCCTTGCAGATCGGGCGGGGTACGAGACAGGGGTGCCCACTCTCCCCTCTCCTATTCGCCCTCTATATGGAGCCTTTTGCCGAACACGTCCGACAACTCCCCACAGTTACCGGGATCCGGATGGGAGATAGAGAGCACAAGATCTCGCTCTACGCGGACGACGTGGTGCTCTTCCTGACTCAGCCGTTACTTTCTCTCCCCCCCCTGCTAGCAGAGATTGAGGCATTTAGTGCGGCGTCGGGATTTAAAATCAACCTGAGAAAGACACAGGCCCTTAGCTTAACAATGCCTCACACAGATCAACAACAGATAGCGGCACAGTTCCCGTTCTCATGGGCCCCTAATTATATCACCTATTTGGGGATATGGGTCTTCCCAACAACTGCGAATATTGCCCAGGTGAATTACTCGGACATCTTGGCCAAGGTACGTCAAGAACTGCACAGTTGGAAGAAGCATGTCCTCTCATGGCTGGGCAAAATTGCTGCAATCAAGATGACGATTTTGCCCCGTCTTCTTTACATAATGCAGACGCTCCCATTGTGCCCGCCCCCTAAAATATTGGCTCAGCTACAGCAGCTAGTCGATGGCTTCATATGGGGTGGGAGAGGGCACGCATTGCTCGCCATCTAACGTATTTGAGGCAAGAGGATGGGGAACTCGGGGTCCCGCATCTGGGGCGCTATTACGAGGCGGCGCAATTACGCTACATGGTAGAGTGGTACCAATTGGAATCCGAGAAACACTGGTGTTTCATAGACCGAGGGGTCACTGGTATCCACATCTGGAAAATCCCCTGGCTTTCAAAACGCCACCGCCCGCTGGGGGTATACCGCTCCCCAGTCTTGAGATCTACCATGAAGGTATGGGACAGGGTACAGAAGCGATGCAAACTCTCGACCGCTGTGTCTCCTCTGACCCCCTTTATAGGGAACCCGGACTTCCCCCCTGCTCATACGGGGAAAGCGTATATGAAATGGCAGGAAGCTAACAGTAAGCGCTTAGGTGACCTTTTCGACACACAGGGAATTATGGACTTCCCCCAACTAGTGCAGCACTATGGAATTCCCAAGGATGCGTACTGGCAGTACCTGGCACTACGCCACTGGGTCACACAACCACAGTTGCGCATACATGCAAGCCGCCCTCTAACCAAATTTGAGCTCTGGTTTATTACCCGCACCTCAAACAAACTTCTCTTATCAGATGTTTATAACTTTCTCAACAAGGCCAAGAACCCCGCTAAGTCTCCGGCACAATGCAGGTGGGTATCAGAAATGGAGCGGGAATTTTCCCCAAAGGAGTGGGCAGACATTATACACAGGGCCCGGGCTTCCTCATGTAGTACCTCGGGAAAGGAAATGCAACTAAAAATTGCGCATTATTGGTACTACACCCCGGCACGCATTGCCCGGTGGAGACCACGTAGTGATGACCTCTGCTGGCGTAGATGCGGTCAGGTGGGCCCTCCGACTCACATACTATGGCACTGCCCTAAGATACAAGCTTTTTGGGACACTATCCTACCTGAGATTGACCACATACACCAGACGGAGCTCCCTAGATTCCCCAGCTACATCTTGTTGGGACTTCCTAACCCACTTACATACCCTCTTAAGTCATGTAGGGGGAGAGCGATTACCCTGGCACTTGGGGCAGCTAAACAGGTGCTACTAGCAAAGTGGGGCATGGAGGAGATCCCAACAAAACTAGACTCGCTTCATAAAGTCTGGGAGATAGTGGGGATGGAAAGTATTACAGCAGGGATTAATCACACTCTGCCCAAGTTTGACAAGACCTGGGGAGCCACCGTGGTCTACCTGTCCTCTGAATTTGTTGAGCTCACCTGCCCACGCTACTTAACGGTCCTTAGGTTCCCCACTACTCCCCCGCCAGTGCGCAATCCGCCCGTGACGACGAGGTGCCATCCGAGGGCTAAAACCCTACTGTGTCATATACTGGGTAATGGGTAGGTCTCTGTATCTCTTCCTCTTCTCTGCTCTTTGGTTTTACTCCTTATTTACTTCTTTCTCTCTCTCCTTTTCATTCCTACAATATCAGTATCAGCCATGCTATTCCCCACCGGCCAGTGGTTGTAGGTGAGTGTTGTGTTTATTGTTTGACACGAAAAACTCAATAAAACGATTTAAACCATAAAAAGACTGCTGATGCTTTAACTTCAGGCTTATTGTGTTGTATGGCGCCTAAGACCGTTCTCAGGTTATATGACAAATTTCGCTCTGGGACAAAGCCCCACTGCTCCGGGCCAACCAACAGTGGTACCAAGGGGGCAAGCCGGTTAGCCAAGATCTTTGCATAGTGCTTAGTGTCGAAATTAGGGAGAGATAGGGGCCGAAAAGACAAGCATTCGTCCGGGGGTTTGTCAGGCTTTAATATTTTAACAATAAGTGCTTCTCTCATTGAGGGTGGCATCATCCCCACCTCACCCATTTCCTGAAACAGGGTGCACACATGCGGGATTAGAAGGTCCTTTAATTCTTTATAAAATGCGACAGTGAGTCCATCTAGCCCAGGTGCGCCACCCACCCTCATCGAATTTAATGCTACCAGGACCTTGTGGGGATCTAAAGGTTTCAATAAATATTCCCTATGTTCATCGGTTAGCCAGGGCAATTGTATATGCTCTAAATATTCCGAGATTGCTGTCACATCCGAACTCTCTCTTGTGCCATATAGCTCAGAGTAATATTGGCTAAATCTACCTGCAATCTCCGTAGGGTCAGTTAGGAGCTCCCCATCCGCAGCTCGCAGCTCTGTCACATTTCCCTTCACTCTTATTTTGCAGCAGGGCAGCTAGTACCGTGCCTAGACGCTCACCTTCTTCGTATGTCTTAGCTACAGCATACTTCCCCAAGTGCTTTATTTCACTGTCTGCTGTTTCATGATACTCAGCTAGTGTCTTTTTGAGGTTGTCGGCTACCCTAGGGTTGTCGCCTTCTAGGACTTCCTTCTGTAACTCTGCCAGCCGCCCTTCCAAGTTTACCAGACGCTGTTGAATCGAGCGTAGGACCCCAGAGTTTTGGACATGGCCACCCCCCTGATGTACACTTTGAATGTTTCCCAGACTGTGGAAACCTTTGAACAGATCCAATATTGGTATCAAAGAAATCCTCCACTGCTACAGCTAATTCGGAGCGAAACACACTATCCATCAAGGAGTATGGGGGGAAGCGCCATGTGAATGGCACCGGCTTTTTTCTCTCGAGCCTTCAATATCTAACAGTATTGGGGAATGGTCAGATAGAGATAGGGGGTGTACCTTGCAGTCACGTATCTTTTGAAACAAGGGCCTTGAGACAAACCAATAATCAATTCTGGTATGCAAATTGTGCGGGCCGAATAATGAGTGAATCCTCCTACTCCCGGGGAGCGCTCCCTCCAGGCATCCAGTAGTTCCAGCTGAATCGCAATATCACATATAACTCTGGCTGCAGCCGACGGTTGACACGTCGGTCCTCCAGAGTGATCTAAAGAGGGCTCTAGTGCGCAATTTAGATCCCCCCCCCAAACAATCGGCAGACCAACCTTTGTTCTCATGCGATCTAGCAACCCTTGATAAAACTGTGGGCAATCATAGTTGGGTCCGTACACGTTAACTATGTAGCAATCAATGCTTTCCCAGTGCATCTAGAAATCGTATATCTACCGCCAGTGTCAGATTCTAGCGCTTTGAGTGTAATACCAGATTTAGGGTTGACGCAGGTGAGTACTCCCCTGGCAAGGGACGTGAACCCCGCCGCATGACAATGGCCGCGTAGACGCCTATATGTAAGCATACTACTATTCACCGAGAGGTGGGACTCTTGCAGCGCAATGTCGATCTTGTCTCTTACTAAGTATGCAACTACCCTTCGCAGGTTTCTAAAGTCGTTCAGGCCTCTAATATTCCAGGTGAGGAGACGAATTCTGCTGCCGCTAAGCTCCGTCCTGGCTCTGTACCTCTGTCATATCTGTGCTGACCAAATCTATCCTGCTCCACAATTTTCCTTGTAGGCAGATCGTCGATTCTTGAACGCCAATTACACACTGTGCACACATCACACAATCGTAGAGAACAACGACATATCCCCCCCACGCCATGCTTACCCGAACTAGGCATGAACGACAACAACCCTCCCTCCCAAAACCCCTTTGCATTCTAGTATCAATTACAGAATTCGAATAACTATCACGGTCTAATACCATGTGGTGGGCAACACACGTGGGCGGATGTTGCCAGCAAAACCCTTAAGTGCATTTGCAAAAAAAATGATACTCTTAGCCATCTACTTCCAATATACACTTCCAGGAAAGTCAACATATTGGGTGCTTCTGGAGCAGGGCTGGATGTCACCAGCAGTCCCATAAGTCCCACATCGGGTTCAGATTAAGTTTACAGCAATTATCAGCTACAATTTTGTCCCAGTAAATGTCACAACTTTCAGCAGTATCAGCTGCTCATAGTCACCGCTGGTAAGCCAGCGCAGTTCCTCTTTGCTTGGCAACTACTCTCTCTTTTTAAGCTCCCAGTCAAAGCACAATATACAACATACCTACTTGTGGTAAATGTAAGCAGGCCAGCTCACCAGCCCAGTCTGTCTACTCCTCCAAGTCACCTCCTGACGCTTCCAGTTGCTCCTGCGCAGCTCCCTTGTTCGCCTCCGGGTTTTTGCAAGCCTTGAGGGCCTTCTGTAGTGACTTAGGGTCCATGACGATTCTTGATGTTCCGTTCATGCTGACCCTAAGTCTGGCCGGGTACAGCATGGCGTAGTCGAACCCAAGATCACGTAGCCGACGCTTCAGGGGTGCAAACTGCCTCCTCACTTCCTGCACTTTCATAGTGAAATCGGGAAATAGTGAGAGGGACGATCCCTCGAATTGCAGTTCCCGTAAATCCCTAGCGCGTTTCAGTGCAGCGTCTCTATCTCTGTAATTCAATAACTTAGCAATTACAGGTCGGGGAGGGGCACCAGGCGGGGGCCTAGGGCCCAAGGAACGATGGGCTAGCTCGACAATAAACATGTTTGAGAAAATGTCCCGGCCCAGCAGAGTCACCAGCAACTTTTCAACGAACACCTCCATATTTCCCATCATCGTTGTTCCGGGCAGCCCTGTAAAGCGAATATTGCTCCGCCTAGACCTCGCCTCCAAATCCTCTGCTTTGTCTTGCAGGGCTGTGAGCAGTCTCCATTTGAGCGTCTTCGACCTCGGATATTTTCCGCTCCGTCATATCAAGGCGCTCCGCGTGCTTCTCAATGCGCTCCGACATCAGATCCATCCTGTAGGCTAAAGAGTCAATTTTCCCATCTATGGTGGATAGGCTCATCTGCACTGCAGACAATATCTGACGAATGTCCTCCTCGGGCTGTTTAGTGTTATTTTGCTGGTCCGCAGCGGCTTGAGTAGCATCATCAGCTCTATGTCGTGACTTCCGCTGTTAGGCTGTGACTTGTCGACCTTACCCATAATTACTGTGAGTCCGGCCAAGGTAGCGCTGCCCACCAGATCCCTCAGGGCACAGTGATAGAGCCTCGTCGTACCTGCTGTGAGGCAAGGACGCACACCGCGGTCCGTATTGCCAGCCTCCTCTACGGTCGTGTTCTGCGGGCCGTTCCCTGGGACCACTTAAGTGTTCCAAACCGCTATTCCAACCTCCACTTCTATCTGAGGAGCAATAAACACGCCTCACCGGGCCACAAGCGAATGAAGGTGCGTGGGCACGGGCATCGCCACTTCACGCTCTGATCGCTGAGAGGCCCTGCAGGCCCTCTGGCAAATGATGTTATGGAGCTCTCTCCCGCTGGTCGCTACATTAATAGGCCTAGTGCATCCCCAGCACCAGTTTCACTAATGGCCCGGGCACCCCCTCTCCTTACCAATGGATCAATGGCAGTTGCAGAGGCCTCTTTGGGCCTTCCCTTCCGCGAGCCTCACCCCCAAGCTGCGAGTGGGGCCCAGCCCCCGCGTTTCGCCAGATCCCTTGGTCTCAGTCCACGTGAGGCTTGCCTGTGTACTCTGCGGAACCTCTTCGACCGGGAGGCGCCGCGGCTCACTGCTCTTATCTGGCCGATCTGCCTCGTTTCACACAGCTGTGCGACGCTTCGTGTCAGGCCTCAGGGTATGTCCACTTTCCCTTGATGCCGGCCGGTTCTCCACAGTAGGAGGCCTCACTGCATTTCTGCTGCAGGCCTCAAGTCTTTACTATGCGGTGACGCACTCGCCCTCAGAGTGCGCACCGATGCAGGGCGCAGCCTCGAGCACTCCCTCGGCTCACCAGGCTCGCCCGAGGAGCGTCAGGCAAACAACCACGTGCGGCGCCGTTAGGCTATGCAGTGTCGTTGGTCCTAGCGCACCTCCTCTTCGTCCCGGGCTACGGAGGCTCTGCGCTTTAATAGGCCTCACCACGCTTTCCCAGCAGGCCGCAATGTCAACAGCTTCGTTGTCCCACTTTGATTCCCCGGATTGCCTCGATTCCGGCCGCGGGTGAAAGCTTGCTCTGAGCGCCCCCAGCACCTGCAATTTCAGGCTTCCAGTGCACGGAAGAGTCAGGATTTCTGCCGGATAGTCTAGATGGCTCACGGAGCTCGCTTAAGCAACGGCCATCTTCAAGCCAGGCAAGCTCCGCCCCCCTTCCTCTCTGTTTGTTGATGTACCACATTGCGGTAGTGTTGTCTGTCATAACCTGGATCGACTGACCGCAAAGGGAGGGAAGAAAGGCCATG
Source organism: Calotriton arnoldi (assembly GCA_963921515.1). Lineage (NCBI taxonomy): Eukaryota > Metazoa > Chordata > Amphibia > Caudata > Salamandridae > Calotriton > Calotriton arnoldi. Next base: position 202,749 of record CAWUFW010001642.1, on the reverse strand, counting down.
AGAGCCAAACGTATCACCCGCAATTCCAGAAGATTGATATGAAACAATCTTTCATCTGGAGAACAAAGGCCTTTGACCTCCAGATCCGCCAAATGAGCTCCCCACCCTAGAGCGGAGGCATCTGTTATCACTGTGGCCACCGGAAAAGGAGGTTGAAACGGCTTCACGAGACAGGTTGTCCGAAACAATCCACAATAACAGCTCCGCTGCAGTGTCTCTGGAGATCCTGACCACCTCTTTGAGATCTCCGCTGTGTTGAAACTACTGCATGTGGCGGCACCATTGGAGGGCCCTCATGTGCCAGCATGCATGGTTGACCAACAGTATGCAGGAAGTGAACAGACCGAGCATGCGCAAGACCTTCAGGACTGGAACAGCCGCTCCATTCTGAAAAAGTGGAATCATAGCCTGGATGTCTTGACTCCTGTGTACAGGCGGGAAGGCACGACTCACAGTAGTGTCCAGTACTGCTCCTATGAACAGGTTGCTCTAAGAGGGCACCAGGTGAGATTTGGGTACACTTATCGAAAACCCCAAGTTGAACAACAGTTGTGTTATTTGCAAATGATGCAACACCATCTCTGGCGACTTCGCTTTGAGCACCCAGTCGTCCAGATAGGGGAAAACAGGAACCCCGACCTTCTGAGAAGTGCGGCCACCACTGTCGTCACCTTTGTAAAGACTCGAGGTGCAGAAGTAAGGCCGAACAGAAGGACCCCAAACTGGTAGTGTTGAGACGCCACCGTAAAACTAAGATACTTGCGATGTGACTTCAGAATGGGAATATGAAAATATGCATCAACACCATCCAGTCTTCCTGAGCCATGGTCAACATCTTGAATTTCTCCTGCTTGAGGTAAAAATTCAAAACCCTGAGTTCTAGGATCAGCCTCAAGCAACCGTCCGTCCTTTTTAGGAATAAAGAAAAACGGGGAGTAGCATCCTTGACCCCTTTCCTGCTCCAGAACCCTCTCCATCGCACCTTTTTGTAGTAATGACAGAACCTCCTGCTGGATAAGCAGAAGGTGCTCTTCCGAGCACGAACCCTGGTGGGGAGGCAAAGGAGGAGGGAACTCCCAGAAGGGTAGGGCATACCCATTCTCTATGTTGTTCAACACCCAGCGATCTGTATCAACAGACATCCAATGTTGTAGAAAATGGGACACCCGTCCTCCAATGGGACAAGCATGCTCTAGGATGGTGGAGCTAGAGCTGCTTCCCTGCCACACCAGCTGGAGGGGCGGAAGAGGAGGAGACTTGCTGTCGTGCTGCACCCCCCAGATGACCTCTGCCCTTTCTCCTGTATAATCTGTACAAAGGATTTGCCTGCTGCTGCTTGACACAAAAGGACAAGTTCCTCCCAAAACCATGAAACTTGTGATACTGTCCAAAGCCCCTGGGCTGAGACTGAAGTCCTAAAGACCTTGCCGTGGCTCTACTGTCTTTAAAGCGCTGCAATGCTGAGGCCGCTTTGGCCCCAAAGAGACGAGAACCATCAAATGGCAGGTCTAACAAGGTGGCTTGGACATCAGGAGAGAACCCTGAACCCCGTAACCAAGCGTGCCTCCTGGTAGCCACAGACGATCCCATCACCCTAGCAACTGAATCAGCAGTGTCCAGACCAGACTGTATGACCTGGCGGACCGCAGCTTGGGCATCTGTTAGTACCTCCGAAAAAGGCCCTTGAACTTCATCAGGCAGTTTTGGGAGCACCTCCCTGGCAGAGTCCATAAGGGCGTGAATGTAGCAACCCAAAAGGCATGTGGCAATTGTTGACTTGAGGGCCATATTGCCTGATGAGAACACCTTTTTCGCAGACTGCTCAATGCGTTTCCACTCCCTATCTGCAGGTGTAGATGGGAAAGAACCTACAGACTGTTTTGAGGAGCACGAAGCCTGGACGGCCAAACTTTCTGGTGAAGAATGAGTGGACAGGAAAGCAGGATCCCCCGGAGCCACCTTGTACCTCCTTGCCACAGACCAGGACACCGTTGGAGCAGACATCGTTTTCTGTCAAACGTCAAGAATGGGCTCAGTCAAATCCTCATTAAAAGGGAGTAAAGGCTCAGAGATAGAGAAGGAGAATGGAGCACCTCTGTCAAGATGTGAGATTTTGATTCCGCCGTGGGAAGAGGCAATTCCAGCAGACCTGCTGCCTTTCGGATCACAGCGCGATAAGATGTCACCTCCTGCGTTGGGAGACCTTTTGGGGATGAGAGCTCCAATTCAGGAGAGGTATCCAGGCCATTAGCCTCCTGCAAACCTTCAAAATCCTGACAAGGATCCACAATCTCCCTTTCCTCAGCCTCTTCATGTTCTTCCTGGTATTCTTCCTCTTCTAATAATCTCTGTGCCTCTCTCCGAGACCTCATCCTCGGAACAGACGTCGGTGGCGCCAGACGCGGTGCCGGTGACTTCGGGATAGGCGTCCAAGGGAGGTCTACCGGAAAAGTAGTCAACACCGGTCGAGGTCGAGTTGGCGCTGGTTCAGAACCAGACGGCACAGGGGAAGATCCATCCAGTGGCACTCGCCTCTCCAGAGATTGTACCGGCGTCAAAAACGTTTGCCGTCTGAAGAGGCCAACTCCCTGGAGCCATTGGCATAAAAGGTACAAGTGGTGCCTGGGGAGAAGTGAGGTGGCAAGCCTCCCAGGGAATATGCCAACGGACCCATGAGGTCCACAGGTGCACCAGTAGGGTTTGCCGCTCTGGCGAACAAGACAAACATCGCATTTAAAAAAATGCGACGGATCCGTACCCGGAGTCGGGAAGGCAGGATACACCGGATACACTGCAGGCTCTGAAGCTCCTCAAGGAGGCAGCACATTCGGTTGCGGCTGAGGCGTCAGCAACCCTGGAGCCAGAGGTGGAGTTGTCGGCTTCGGCAATTGTGGAGGCATTGCTTCTCTTCGAGCCTGTGGAGTCAATGCTCTCTGAGCCAGAGACGGGGCAGGAGTCACCTTGGAGAAGGAGATGGAGAGATTTCATCTTTCCGATGACGCCTGGGAACCGGGGACACCGACTTTGGCATCGCATCATTCGATGAACGACGCTGAGACCCATGGCGTCGCTTTTTCTTGTGCTTCTTCAACGACCTCGAAGTATGCGGAGTAGGCGATTTGGAACGGGACCTTCTTAGACCCCTTTTTTGCTTCTTGGCCTTGGCCATGACTAATTTGGCCTCCCTCTCCTTCAGCGCTTTGGGATTTATGCGCCTGCATGATGAATGCTCCTGGACGTCGTGGTCTGAAGAGAGATACCATAAACAGTCTTCATGGGGGTCAGTGATAGACATCTGGCCCCCACATTCCCTGCATGGCTGGAACCCAGATTTTCTCTCAGTAGCCATAGTCGATGCTACAAAGACACTATGACTCGCAACAAAGAAACTCCCAGAAATGGAGAGCCCTGGGAAAAATCGTTACGCGTCGACGGCGCGGAAAAAAGGGAACTGACGACAGCATGCCGACAAGGTCTTCTTATGGCTCAGATGACGTCACGAGAAGTTGCGTACGGAGCCGTTCCATTATGACGTCCTTGTCAACGTGGGAGAGCTGAGGAGAAAGGTTTCCATGGAATGCTGTGCATGGGGGTGATTCAAAAAGTGAGGAATCCACAGGCAGATGCATCCATCAGAATAAAACAATTTAAAACCAATATCTCAGCAGTTACCTTTCTGGCAGTGACTATTAAGCTGGTGGCTTTCAGGTCCAGATCAGTCCAGTTGACCTGCTGTAATAAACCTCATAATAGATTTATCCCCTTCATCTTGAAGTATCTGTATGTCACCCAACCATTGAGTTCTAGAAGAATGAATGAAGATCACTTGAAATCCTTCATCTTCTTACTGACTAAAGAATATTGCTGAGAACACATCTGAAGTGTAATATGGTCAGACACATCACCTTTTTCCTTAAAAGCTCTTGAATCTCTAGAGATTGCAGTGATCTCTTTCATGGACAATGAAATCTGCCTGGCTAGAACAGGAAAACTAGTTGAAAACCTTTAACATCTGTAGAATCTAAGCATCCTGCCTTAATAGACCCCAGCTGTGGATTAATTGATGTATTGTACCCACTTGCGGGAAGGATTCATTTTCACCAGCATTTTTTATTGAGAAGTTAGTTGCTGTTATTGATGAGAAGATTTAAGGCATAAAAGCTCTTATTGATGTTTCTGTTGCAGGAAGCATCTAGCCGAGCACTTTTGTACAAAACTGGCTCGACCAAACATGTTTGGCTTGAAGACTTTTTGTTCAGTGAGTACTGGGCTTTATCCAAAGCTGTGAAAGTATGGATAAATTGGCCTAGTTCCTTGACAATAAGATATTCAAATAGGAGACAGTCGAAAAAAGAACTAACCTCCAATGCATTTAGATTCTCTAAATGCGGACTTACTCGCAGCAATATACAGCGAGTCATTCTGTAGATATGGTGAAATTTTCATTGCCCACGGCGCGAACAGTACATTGCACTTACCCAGTGGGATCTCAGAATCAACTGTCATGCCCTCTTCCTAAAACGTCACTGCTTTTTATCCACCTCCAGGATGACGGCCACTTTTTCCACTACCGAAGGTCTTGGACATTCAGCACAAAACAATTCCCAATCTCTCTGTCCAGAGGTTTATGCAATCTGTTTAGATATATTATGACACCTTTTTGGATAGCACCCCATCAGAAGACTAAGAGTGGGCTATTTCCTTGATGTGGAATGTTTTTGGCAGGCAAGAATCATTTCATAAACACACACCCCCCCCGGATTTTACCCAGGGTAGGGAACTAGAGGCTATGAGGTCTCAAGGGTGAGCTAGCCTCCCAACACAACATATGCACACAAATGAAGCTACCCAAGATAATAGTAGTAATGTATCCATCATCACCAGGTGTCATGCTTCCTGACTGACTGACTTATTTATTAAGCGCGCAAATGCCGAGGCGTCTTGGCGCTGAGTGAAAGAATGCTGGGCCACACTGGTTAATCTGCCAGTTTGGGAAAGAGCCAGGTCTTTATTTGTTTCCTAAAGACAGTCCTGTTTGATTGTAGTCTGATCTGTACGGTGAGTACGTTCCATAGCTTGGCCGCCTCATAGGATAACCCACACTCTCTAAAAACCCAGATTGATGGAGAGCGGGCCTTCACCTGGAGTCAGGTAGGAACTTCTAACTAAGAGTGGACCCATGATTAAAGTGAATTAAAAACTGATATGGCATCCTAAAAACCTTTTTATCCACTAGAAATTACACTTGGTATTAAAACCAAACGTGGGGACAAGGGGAGTTAGTACCCCATTACGACGTTTACCGTTAGTAAACCAGACACTCTCGATCAAACCGGGTTTTTGGAGAGCGTGGGTTCTCCTATGATAAAGCTTGACACCTGGTGGTGTGTGAGAACAACCTGTAAAATGTTTGTGTATGTCCAATAGTTCTACTGAGTAGTATTTTGAGGGATACATTATTACTATTATCTTGGAAAGCTCCATTTGTATGTATGGGCAAGAAACATTCACACGATTCTCTCAACCATAGGTTGATTTTCTTTTAATACATATTTTATTGGGTTCTGATTAACAAAATAGTAGTAAATAACACTGCATAACTGCCTGGACCGAAGTCCTAGAAAAAACAAGACGCATAGCCCCATAACTTACCTCGTTCTTACCCCCGCCCCCCAGCCTCTCTTTCTGCCAGAGACATAAATAAGTCTGTAACTGTTCTCATAAGGCTGTAAGCCGCAAGTCTTTATAGGTGCGGATTTCCCTCGCAAATGTAGTCACTCTAGTTGTCACCATAGTAATGTTGATGTTCCAATAGTCCCCCCACTTTCCCCATATTTTCATGGGCTTTTGGGGACACCCCTTAGCCTTGTACCTCGGTTGTTGCATACTCATACAGTGTTCTACACCTTTCTGCCATTCCTCTAGGGAGGGGGACCGATTGCCTTTCCAATGTCACGTGATGTCACACTTTGCTATGGTCAGTCCCAACCAGAGCAGTGTCAATTTGTAGCGGGTGCCATCCAGGTCTGGGTTTTTTGTATAAGAGGACCAATTTGGGGTCCAGTGGTAGATTGCATCCTACAACCGAGCATAGACAGGAGAGGACCCATCCCCAATATGATTGTATCGTATCATAGCTCCACGTTGTGTGAAGAAGGTCTCCGTCTTGCGTCAAACATCTAAGGCAAGTAGGGGATGGTATTATTCCCATCCTCTATAGTCTGAGCTGTGTAAGGTTTGTACTGCGTAGGTATTTTAGTTGTATTAGGAGTCTGGTAATGACTGCAGCATGGTGCAGGGCGTCCCTGACTTCACTCCTCGTCTGAGAGGGTGTCCATGTCTCACTCCCAAGCGGAACGGAGGGCATCAAAGGGGTCTGCTGTATGGTGCATCATAGTGCAATAGAGTGGTGTGACTATGATTTGTCTGCTCGCGAATAAGCAGTTTCGCCTCTAAAGTGTTAAAATCTGGGAAGTTGTCAAGGTTCCAGATGTATGGCTTCTGTGCATATCTGTCCTGCAAGTAATAATAGACTTGGCATTGTTGTAGGGAGAACTCCCCATGGAGTGTATCATAGGATTAAAGTGTTGTGCCCTCTATTAGGTATCCAAGGGTAGAAATAACAATGGTGCCCACCCTTGTAACTCCTCCAGTGTGGCCACTTGTCTTAGCATATCCTCCACCCACCCACAGCGGGGCTTGTTCCATCAAGACACTGAGCCAACCCATTTGTTTCAGGTGAGAGCCTTCATATTTGGATTACCACTTGGGTCGCCGTGGGAGCTGCAATTGCACTCTGCCTCTGTATAGTAGATGTTGAATCGTTGCACCCTGAAATGCCCACTTTTCTACTGCATATGTCAGATCCCGTCGGGTACCATACTATCATTTATTAATGACCCGCAACTGTGATGCGCTACAAGATTCTATTTCTGCTGTTGCAATAGAACCTTCAAAGGTGGATTTAAAGAATTTCTGTAAGGCGATTCGCTGGAATCTGTTTCCAAAGAAAGCTCTGAAGCATGGAGTTTATTTTGTAAAAGAATGAGCGTTTGATTGAGTACGGCTAATTCTGTATTTGGTATAAGAACAAGGGAGCGACACCATTTTAAAAATGGCAGACCTTCTAGGAGCGACATGGGGAGTGCCAACCACACCCTGAAATCTGAAGTCAACCTGTCGACTAGTAGTTGGATGTTAATTTTACATGAATATCACACATAAGTACATCTAGTTATGTAAAGAGTATCTGTGTATGTGAAAAAAAAAAATTCTTAGGACAAGAACCCTCACCCACTTAAGGGTAGCATGCGTCATCATTGGGTTCCCTCCTCACACCAAGACTAAATGGTACCTGGTGCGGGCTACAACTCTCAAACGGAAACGAGCTGAGATGTTTTAGTTTTGGGTGAGCGCAACGTATAGGTGAGAGGCAAAGTGCTATATACACAATGTGGTGAGTTTAAAAATACACCCTGGTAGGATAAATGTAAGTTTTATTCTGGTGCCCCAGTGGATAGGAATAAAAGAAAATTTAAGGGGATTTTGGAAAAAATGCTTCCCCTTAAATGGTCAACATGTTTCTGCCCTTAGGGTGACCCACTCAAGGTTCAGGGGCATTCGTCAGGACCAGTTGGTACAGTCACTCTGTGATAGTAAACATAAAACCTAGTGTTGGCCTATTTGTAGTAAGCCAGCTGATACAGTAAGTGGCCCACAATTTCCTGGTTATGAGGGTCCACCGTCATACCTCAGAGTGGGATTTCTGCTCACTCTCAAGCCTAAATAGACTGCCTAGATCGCAAAGGTGTTTCAAGCAAAGGCGTCCTCGAAATGGTGTGATGGAGGCAGTACGCTTCTGGTTAGATTATTCACTCCCTTGTGTACATAGATATGTTCATTTTACATGCCATTGTGGCATTTAGGGTGATCTGTACTTTCAGATACTGAAACCCGCTCAAGGCGGTTTGCAATTCTGCTGCCCATCCCAGGTCTTGGGGATAGGAATTAGTCAGGAAGATTAGTGATTTGGTTTCACTGACGTAAATATCTAACATTCCGAAGAGGTGTAGGATTTAGAGTGTCTGCATGACCATAGGTTGATTCTTAATCTGTGTCAGAATCCAGCAAAGAGATCCTCTGAGTAAACATGGTAGCTGACATCATCTATAGCCCCTTCTAGGTAATCTTGTATATCCTCCCTGGAGGGGGCACTGGATTGGAGTGGTATCTATCTGCAGGAGTCTTCCTTCTCCCTTCTGAATGTTCATAAGAAAAGCTATTTTTCAAATATAATAGGAAGCACAGAACAGACACCTTTCTTTATCCTTCTTCATGGGCAGGCATATTAGAGTCCCTATTACTGCTAGGAGGTATAGCCATATAACATCACTCCCTTTAAGGAAGGGATGGAAATGGTTTGGGCACCGGCAGTTATTCAATGGTTTTGCCCAAAGGTTTCAAAGCAACTGAAACCATGTGGTGCACAGACCTTTGCACTGAAGAACCAATTGACTACGAAACACTATTATGTAGTATGAATGAGGTCCCGCCTAATAGGTTTCTTCCATAAGGAAAGCTCTTAAAGCCATCTTAAATGATGGGGAAAGCTTTTAGTCAAAATCACACTGTCTCCATGAAATCTAAATTGATATAGGGTCCGCACACTGACTGTCTGAAGGAAATACTGGACCAAGTCTGTGAGGACACCTTTTAAAATAAACAAATATTAAGACCAGAACTCTGAAGACTTACAGTACACCAAAAGGTCTTTATAAGCCCAAGGTCTTCAAAACACTTTCTAAAAGAGAGATCATCACCCTGCTGTCTCTTCAGACAAAATAAATTAAAGCACGCAGGACAGCAAATGCAGGGCTCCCCTTGCTCACACAATGATTTCTGCCAGCGAAGAAACACTGCGTTGCATCGTCATACCCTGTCAGATCACTGTTGAAACTGGTAGATCAGGCTATGCACAAGGGGAAAGGTCAGGTGCAGGAAGGCTGTGACTGTCGTGACCTCTGATGTGGAAGCATCCTACCAGTAGTTTCAGACTAGGAACTGTGAGGCCACAAGGGGGTGGGAGGTTGCAACCACACTGCCCTATGACTGAGACGTGGAGCCATAAGAAAAGTTGGCAACAGTCAGCGGTGCGGTTGATAAAAGTTTGCCCCTCTAAGGATAGAACACACATCAATTTGGGGGGAAACAACCTTTAGAACGCATGCATTACATCGCATGCCATTAGATTGCGGTTTTTACAACGAAAGTCGTTACAACGACTTGCACTGGAGGGCGCTATAGGACAAGGAGTAGTTTAAATTACTATCCAACACCTTCCCTACTGTACGTAGGCTGGAGTTGGAATAGTAAATTAAACTACTCCTAAGTCCAGCGCCCTCCAACGCAAGTCGTTGTAACGACTTGCGTTGTTAAAGCCGCGATCTAATGGCATGCGATGTAATGCATGCGTGGTATCGTCCTACATCCCAATTTGGGCAATGACCGCACTGAGTAGAGGCTTTCTGGGACAAGGATTGCTTGAGACAAGGCGAGAAGCACAGGGGCCTTAGTAGTAAAATAGGTGCAACAGTTTGCACAGCACATAGCACTTTCCGTCACAAACTAGAAACATACACCCACTACCACCTTTCTGACTACACAAATAATGCATACCCTAAACCAACTCCACTGCTAAGCTTTCTCTCCTCCCACACACCTAACACATATACAGCTACTCTCTTTTAACCACCTCTCATCCATTGGACAATTTTGAACCTTACAACATGACCCACATGCTGCACCACCACCGCTAACTCATACAACTTCCACCCTAAACAGACGCAAACAAAATAAGCAACATGCCTCTCTTCACAACTTCGCATCTTCATGCCTACTCCACAACAAGCCTACTTTACAAAAACAACACAGCTTACCAACTCACTCACAACCACCATCTCCACCACCTAAACGCACAGACCCATCAAAATGCCTTCTTAGCTTGCTGGACGAGGAATACGATACAGAACAACTACACTACTGCTATCCTCATACAGCTAATGCGAGCACTAAGGACACACCTGCTACAAGCCCACTAAACACTGCTCACTCTTGTACAAAACAAAGTCACACCATCACCAATGCATATTCTCTAAACCGCCTACTAATAAATGCTCGATCATTCTCAAAAAACAAGCATCACATCTACGACCTTCTCACTGAAACACAACCTGACTTACTCTTCATTACTGAATCATGGTTGGGAGAGGACATGGCTCCAGTGTTGCATGAAGCTGTTCCTATAGGCTGTTAAACTATCACACAAAATCATCTTGGCAAAAGGGGAGGTGGCCTAGCTGTTGTAGTCAAACAAATATTAAATATCACTAAAGCTGACGATGTCTCCATACAAGGTTATGAAGCCCTCTTCACCAGATGTAACCCTACACCATCTTCCTCCTGTAACTTCCTGCTCCTTTACAGACCTCCACCTAGCAATGCAACATTTCCAAACACACCTAGACACAGTTTCAAACCTTATTTATTTATTTTTATCTCTTTTATTAGATTTTTTCCCTCTGTTTTGTAATACAAACATAATATATTAAACCAATTATACATTAGCACAATAAGATAGCAGTATTTCTGAGAGCATGGTAACACTACATTTCAATAATTGACAGATTATTACGTACTAAAACATAACTTGTATCTGCATCTCTATGTTAATGGATGTGCTTTTATCTCTTTAGTCACCGCTCGCCGCTAATTGCATTAGACACTGCTTCTATGCAAATTCACTTTGTAAATGCAGTTCCCAGCTAAACATAAGTGTCATTGAAATGTGATGCATATAAGCGATCCGTATTTGGGTATTGCTGCGTTGCATAATGATCTAATGATCTACGGCGGCGTTGAGGCCAAGAGTCTACACATTTTTATTTTTATGCCAAGAAAGATATGCAAACTAAAAAAAAAAAATAAAAAAAAAACGCCGATTTATTCATACTGTTGGTGGGTTGGAAGCTATATGTCGAGGTGTGCTAAAGCCTGTGCTCAACTTGTGCACGTGTACGGATTTTATAAGAGTTGTGACGTTGCTAGCGCCCCTGGGGTATCACGGAAATAACTGACTGTTCAATCTATGTTTGGGGAAGAGGGCGTCTCGTCGGGGCATTTGTGGCGAGGGGGGGCATCTAGTTGCCCACAGCTTCATCAATGTCACTGGCTGGTTGTGAAGATGTTGAACTATCTGAGTCGTCTAGATGCATGAGCGCTTTGAGGGTAACGTCCCAGGACTGCGCTATTGGATACTTGCGTAGCCCCGCAGTTTCCTCTCTATGTAGTGTAATGCTCTCAGCCTGTGCCCACACCGCGAGGGATTTCACCCAGCTGACTTGTGTTGGGGGGTCGCTGTGTTTCCACCGTTTCGTGATGAGGCGCTTTGCCGTTATTAATCCCAAATCTCTGAACCTGGTAATTACTTTACTTTTTTTCGTCCTCTTACATAGTCCCAATATGCAAAGTTCCCATGTGTACTGTACCGGCATCTTGGTACACTTCGCCAATGCCGCGGTAACTGCATGCCAATATGGTTGAAGTGAGGCGCAGGACCATAGCATATGTAAAAGGTCAGCGTCTGCTAGTTGGCACCTTGGGCAGGAAGAGGTAGTGGTATTGAAGTATTTATTCATTTTATCTGGGGAGAGGTACGCCCTGTGTAGTATATATGTCTGTATGAGTTTAAATCTCGAACTACGTGGGATAAACGTGGGGCCAGCGAGTATCATGTTCCATTCCTTGTCTGTCCATAATTGCCCCCTGTCTACAGCCCATCTCTCGCGGAGACTCGTCAGTGGTGTCAGTGTATGTGTAAGGAGAGCGGCCACCAACCAACGGACCACATGCGAACCTTCTCCCATGACGTGCAAATATTGTAAGAGCTGATGCGTTGGTGGCTCGGCAGTCATATCTCCCCAGGCCGTCGTCAAAGTCCGCATTATAGCTGCGTGTAGGAGAAAGTGACCCATAGGGATGTTATTCTCTATAGCTAAAGTTTCAAAAGTTAAAAGGGCGCCCTCTGCATATAAATCCCCCACTGTTTCCAGTCCTGCCTCGTGCCAAACCATCAGTTCCATTTCAGACACTTTCTCTCTGCCCCTAGGAGTTCCTACTAGTGGTATCACTGGGGCATAGGGGAGTGTGTTGCGAGTTAGCTGAAGGCTTCTTCGATAGCACCTGTAAGCTAGTTCAATGTACATTTGAGGTGGGCGGGGGAGCCGTGTAATGGGATGGAATAGGTGATAAAGTTTAGATTGAGTCCACGGTGGAGATGTTGTAGCAGTATCGTCTAGGTTCTTCCCACTCATCCATTTTGCCACCCACTGTAGTTGGGATGCTAGGTAATAGAGCTCCATGTTTGGAACTGCCAGCCCACCTTTGCTCGTTGGCGCATACATTTTCCATAATGCTATTCTGGGCCTTCCCTTATTCCAAATTAAGTCTCGGAAAATACTTTCCAAGTTCCTTAGTATCTTGACCGGGACATATACCGGGAGATTTGAAAAATAGTATAACAGTCTAGGCAATATGATCATCTTAGTTAGGGTAATTCGGCCCATTACGCTCAAGGGAAGAGTTTTCCAGAAATGCACCTGCGCTCTGATGGCAGCGATGGCTCTCATTAGATTGCCGTCAAGTACGTCAGTAGGGGATCTATATACGTATACTCCCAGATATCTGAAAGTGGTTGGGTACCAGGTCAGGGTAGTCCCATTGATTATTATATCTGTTTCAGTCATGTTATTGCTAAACGAGTATACTCCTGATTTTGTCCAGTTTACTCGAAGCCCGGACATTTTCTCAAATGTTCGGAAATTGTCGGCTATGCTTGGGGGTATATTCTGTAAATCCCTTATGTACAATAATAGATCGTCCGCATATAAGGAGACTGTATGTAATCCGTCACCTAGTGGTATGCCCCAGCTCGCGCCACTGTCTCGAAGAATCACCGCTAAGGGTTCCATTGCGAGAGAGAAAAGCAATGGGGACAGTGGGCACCCCTGTCTTGTGCCCCGTTTTATGTGTAGCGCATCTGAGAGTAACTTACCCGTCCTAACCCGGACCGTGGGACGCTGATAGAGCAGTCGCACCATCTGTATGTAGCCTTCCCCTAAATCATATGTACGTAGTACCGCTGCAAGGTATGGCCATTCCAAAGAATCAAAAGCCTTCTCTAGATCGAGTACTAAGCAACCGGATCGTGGCCAATGATCCGTAGCATATTTTTGTACTTTAAATAATCGGCGTATATTTATGGATGTGCTCCTAGTGGGGACAAATCCGTTCTGATCTGGATGGATTAATGTTCTAACTATCGGAGCAATGCACTTGGCCAGTATGGAAGCAAATATTTTATAGTCTGTGTTAAGAAGCGCTAACGGACGATAAGAGCCAAGGAGTTCCGGATCTCTGCTTGGTTTTAATAGGGAAACCAGTGTCGCTTCATTTTGTGTGGTGGTGAGGGCAGAGTCCTCAATGGCGGCTTCATATAAAGTTGACAATTGTGGTACCAGGATGTCTGAGTATGCCTTATAGAACTCCGCAGGCAAGCCATCTGGGCCTGGTGACTTGCCATTGGATAATGAAAATATACTCTCTCTGATTTCCTCTTGTGAAATGGGTTCGCTGAGTTCCTCCTTTTGTCCTGGAGTGGGCTGCGGCAGTGCTAACTCTGCGAAATAGGACTGAAGATCTGCGGGTGTGGCTTGCAGTTGGGATTTATACAGTGTGCTATAGTGTGATGTGAATGCCTCATGTATATCTGTCTGAGAGCAGAGTGGGGTACCCTGCGCTATTCGTATGGACGTGACCGGTGAGGCTGCTACCTCCTGGCGAATCAGCCACGAGATGTGTCCTTGCAGAGTGAGCTACATAATTTAAACAGCGAAGCCGGTCTAGCAATCGAGAATGCTCTTCTCTGTCAACAGCTGAAGATTCTGTAAGTTCTCCGGCTTCCTCATATTCATTCACAGGTAACCTCTGCTCTATGTCAGTTAGCTCTCTTTCCAACTGTCTGCGCAATCCTGCTTGTGTCCCCAAGCAATGGCCCCTCATCACTACTTTAAATGCATCCCATTCTATTTGCGGTGTGGAGGCCGTGCCGGCGTTTTCGTCGAAGTATTGAGCGGCAGCAGTGGCTAATGAGCTACGAAAGGGTGCGTCTAGTAATGTGTCAGGTTGCAGCCTCCAGGTTGGAATTGGCGGCCTAGCATGTTCCCACTCTAGGTCTAGTGTGTGGGGGTTGTGGTCCAAATGTGTCCGCCCTAGGTAATGTGCCGCAGTGACATTCGGCTGCAAGGTGGCTGAGATCATGAATCTATCGAGGCGCACATGTAGCCTGTGCGCCCCGAGTAATAGGAATATATCCTGTCAGTTGGGTTTCGGTGCCTCCATGCATCTGCCAAGCGCCATTGTGTCGCCCAATTGTTCAGTGCTCGCATGGCAGTGGTTATGTTAGTGCCTGGAAGGGGAGGAAACGAACGATCTAACGTGAGATCTAATACACTGTTGTAGTCGCCTCCTAATATCAGAGGAGTGTCATGCCAAGGTGCTAGTATCTGTGAAATGTTATCCAGAAAGGCCCCTTGTTCTGTGTTTGGCGCATAGAGCGATGCAACCACGATTGGCCTGCCGTCCAGTGTACCCTTCACTACTACATACCTACCCTCCGTGTCAATTTTCGTGTCAGTGACCTTAAAGGGAAGTCCTGGTCTAACCCATATTAAAACCCCTCGTGCGTATGCTGAATAGCCCGTGGCATATAATTGTCCCCGCCAACGACGGTGCAGATGTGTCAATTCTGATCTGGGTAAATGCGTCTCCTGGAGGAGAGCGATTTGTATATGGTGTCTCCTGAGATAAGAATAAATTAGATACCGTCGTGACGGGGTGTGTATTCCTCTCACGTTCCATGTACCTACTTTAACTGATGTCATTATATACACATATCAGTGGCAGTGGAGAAGCGAGTGAGTACGTCACAAGTAAACTGAACGTCACAGCTAGTAGAAGGCGCAGCACTATTGACTTCACGATGACAGAGTGTCTGGATTGTGTGTCCCAGCATACTATAAACGACGTCCCAAACAATATTATATATATAAAAAATTCCAAAAGGGCGAATATGCAACGAGCAATCGTCCAAACTATGCATGAAAACAACATTCAAACAATTACTATGGGGGTGATCTGCACACTATGCTACAAGAAAGAATTAGTCTAATTTCGTAGCAGTATCTCAGGGGGCTCCCCAGGTATCGGCCAACATTAAAGGGGCAGAGGTCAAGGCTTCACCACAACAGTATGGGAATAGCATCAGATACTTGTTAAAGACATAGTGGCTATTATTAACTTTTGACATCAGCTCTGGTCCTATCTGTTTGTCAGTGACCTCGTTCCGGACGCAAAGCGGCTGGAGTATGTTTACCAATAAGGTAGTGCTCTGAGGAACGCAGTATGTAACAGATTATACTTGCTTGCTTGAACTGTCCTCAGATTTCACAACTCACAATAGAAGACCGTATTATGCACTTCAAATGATGTCACCAGATGTTTGTGGGGTGACTGTTGGTAATTCATATGAGTCCTGTGAAGTCCGTAAGTCATCGGAAAAGTCATCCTCGCTGGCCTGTTCCTGCTGGCTGAGAGTGGAGGCGCCTTCCTCCATCATAGACCCGTTGATGTCGGCCACTGCCCGAAGCGCCTCACGCTGCCCACTGAGCACTTGTTCATGGTCCGGTCTTACTCGTTGGGAGGCCTGCATCTGTTTCCGCCTCCGCACCTTCCTGCGGCGACTAGATGGCACGCCGCGTGCTAGTTTTTTCGTGTCAGCAGCATCAGCTCCAGAGCCTGTGGGAACATAAGTGTCAATCCAGTCTTCCGCCAACTCCGAAGTGTTAAAGAAGTGCGCTTTCCCGTTGGCAACCACTCGCAACCTGGCCGGATATAACAAAGAATATTGAAGGTTGTGTTGGCGCAAGCGTTTTTTGACTGCCATGAAAGAGAATCTTTGCTTCTGGACCTGTATCGTGTAGTCTGGGAAAAACATTACTCTATGATTACCAACATGGATGTCTTGCAGTTTCCTGGTTTCTTGCAGTACAGCGTCTCCGTCTCTGTAATTGAGTAGGCGGATTAGGAATGGTCTTGGATTCGAGCCTGTGGGCAGAGGGCGTGCGGGCACCCTATGCGCTCGTTCCACCACAAAATGGGGCGAGAGGGTCCCCTCAGGCAGCAGAGAGCGGAGCCAAGTTTCAGCGTATGTTATTGGATCTCTCCCTTCCTCTTTCTCTGGCAGACCTATTATGCGAACAGTGTTCCGTCTCGCCCGCCCTTCAGCATCTTCGACCCTATCTTCCAGGAAGTCTACTCTGTTAAGCAGGTTTTGTACATGTTTATCTCCTGCTGCTACTTGAGGAGTAATGTCAGCGATCGTAGTTTCCATGGTAGCAGTACGATCCGCCAATTTACTGTGATCAGCGCGCAGGTGGGTAAGGTCGATTGCTACTGTATCTATCTTATTTTCAAGAGAGGTACGAATTTGGTTAAGTGTCTCACCCAGCTTCTCTACTGCCGCGAGCACCGCGTCCAGCTTACTGGAGGTAGGGTCAACGTGGGCCTGCTCCGCCATTTTACTTGGTTTAGTTTTAGATGCTAGGGGTGGCGCTAGGGTGCCTCCTGCTCCTACCTTTGCACGTGTGCCGTGCGACATCAGGTCCGGACGTTTATACCTAGCGATCACTGGCCTGTGATATTATGTGCTATCGCCTTCCCCCGCAATTTCAGACACTCAAGACTTAAGGCATTGATGAATGCTTCGAGAGAGTTAGTGCAGATGGCCTGATGTATATCCTCACTTCACCTGTCTGCACGTTCCGTTGCAATACACGACTCAAATAATGAGAACTGTGTCACTGTCCACGTGAAGCGTACCTTCAGTTCTGTGCTGTGTCTTGAGCTATGGTTCCTTCCACGTGTGTACCTTTTGAAGCCTCCAGTCAGTCCCGGCTCCAATGGAGAAGTGGCAGGTTGTGTTCTCCACCGCCAGGTAATTGGGCAATAGAAGTGCGTGGCCCGCAGCTTTAATGTGGGATGTCTTAGCTTCTACTCACGACTATTTGAGGAGGGGGATAAGGTTGAGTGGTGGCGTTTCTGTTAGTATCCGGCTATGTACTCCACTGGGTCTTCTGCACTCTTCTGATGATGACTGTGGTCTAATTTGGTCGCTCCTGAGTTACCAGCCTTCAGATCGGTGGTTCACTTTAATCGACGAGGGGAGAGGGGTCGCCTCGTCACGACCACCGCTCTTCGCCAAAGGTGTATCTTGTTCCACTACCCAACGGACAGGCCCCAGCCGCAGTTCAGCCGGGAGAACCTCTACAGCGTCCATTGAGAGTCATCCAGCCTTGTGAGGAAGCTGAGAGTACAATGTCAAGTGGGTTGTATGCACATTTACCAGCTCGGCAGAGGAGGCCAGCAGGCTGCCCCCGGGCACCAACGCAGAGGTGTAAGGGGATGGGCCCAGCAGTGACGGGCAGGGGTGTGCCTCACAGTGCGGATCAGCAGCAGGACCGGAGCAATTCGGCGAAGGGGGGGGGGGGAGCACCCGAAGGATCACGATGCAGCTGCTCACGCCGGGGCTCCCCACCCGTCCGGTCACTGTGCCCCCCTCCGCCACCCGCAGTGTACCTTAGAGCCAGGCGAGTCGAATCCACTGTATTTTGTATGCACCTTGCCGCCTCGGGGGCCCAATGTCACCACACACCGTCGCAGGCCGTCAGTGCCTCCGCATGCGTCCACTCCTCCAGCTCCGGATCTCTGGTGCAGAGGTAGGTCACTCAAGGCGTTTTGGCCGCGAGGGCGGCTGCTGAAAGCGCAGATGCGTAGGGGCCGTGCGGCCGAGGAATTGATGGGTGACTGCTCCGGTCTTATAGCGCCGGGTCACAGGATGCCGAGAGCGTTCCTCCGTGCAGGGCAACTCCGACCCTACACTCCGGCGCCTCGCCAGATCAAGTGCGCCACACGCCGAGGCCCTGTGGGCGGAGCCTGACTCCGAGTTTGCGTGCTCTGTATCCCCGGCCCGCTGCAGGCTCTCCCGCCGCCGCACTAGGCCAGGGGTCCCGATGCGGAGCGAGGTCCTCGATTGACTCACAGTTTCAAACCTTATAACACTACACTCCAACCTATGCATTCTTGGTGAACTAAACATTTGGTTTGACAAACCCAATATGCCCCATCCAAAAACAATCATCACTAGACGACGCACTGAACCTAAATCAGATTGTCCACAAACCCACACACATTTCTGGACACATCCTAGATGTCATTTTTGCTAATAAAGAACGAGTAACCTTTCAAACAATGACTCCAGTCACATGGTCAGACCACCATTTGCTTGCTTTCCAACATAAAACAACACAAAGCAATACACCTAAAACCACCTGACATGCATCCACCTATCGGCCATGGAACAAACTCAATTTTGAACACTTGGAAAAGCAACTAACATCCAGTACAGATCTAGACACAATAAATTATGTTCAAAAACTATATGAGTGGCTACAGGAAGCTTTTGATATCTTAATACCACCAAAAATAACCCAACAGAACAAAAGAGACAGGCACCTTGGAGAAATACAGAGCCAAAGGAGATAAAACAGAAACTTAGAAAGCTGCAATGTACCTCTCTCAAAACAAACACCAATCAAGACAAACCTTACCTACAGAAAATTAACAGATTATACAAGTCATCAATCAAAAAAGCTAAGAAAAAATACTATTGAGACAGAATTTAAAATGCTAAATGTGCAAATAAAGAATTCTACAAAATTCTCACAGAATTTTGTAAACCAAATTACGTTGAAGGAGCTCATCCCATTACTCAAGATTTCGCAGACAAACTAGCTAACCATTAAACGATCTAAGCAGACACATTGGACTCCTATATAAAACAAAGAAAAACCACCAGGACCGACCATTTTCCATAAAAACCCTCCAAGAGTAGGCCAACCCAGCCTCTGCATTCCTTCAAAAAAATATCACACAATGAATTTATGGACCTGGTCAAAGCAAGCAGGCCTTCCGGCAGCACTTCTGACCCTTGTCCGCAACAAACCATCAAGAAAATTCTTCTAACTACCTCTGCTGCCACACCAGTAAGAAGAATCATCAACAATTCCTTAACTACGGGAATATTTCCAGAAGATTTTAAAAAGTCACACATACGCCCAGTACTAAAGAAAACAAACCTGGACCCGCTCAACCCCGACAACTACAGACCGATTGCAAATGGATCTTTTCTGGGCAACCTGATAGAAAGAGCGGCATTCGCCCAGATGTCACAATTCATTGAAGATAATTCCATACTTTCAAACTTCCAAACAGGATTCCGTCCAGGAAGAGGCACAGAATCTGCACTCATTGCCATTTGGGATGACCTTAGCCCCTTCGCTGCCAAGCCTTTTCTCCTCCCTGTGCCTTGGTATTTTTGGCTATTTTGGGTAGTTGGCGCTTAGGCCCCCATAACTTTTTGTCCACATAAGGTATCCACGCCAAATTGGCGTCCTTTTCTTCCAACATGCTGAGGACTGAAAAGATACCTAGGGTTTGCAGATTCCCCTGGAGGGGTTCGAGAAATACAGCAACATTTTGGGTTTTTGGGGGAAAAAGTGCAGCAGAAGAAAGTGTTTGTTTTTTTCCCTGCAAATGGTATCAACGAAGAGTTTGTGGTGCCAAAATCACCGTCTTCCCAGCTTTCAGGAACAGGCAGAGTTTTGTTAGAAAACCAACATTTTCTACACAGTTTTTGGCATTTTACTGGGACAGACTATTTTTACAATTTTTGTGCTTTCAAACTGCTTCCAGTTAGTGGTAGAAATGGGTATGAAACCAATAATGGATAGCTATACATTTCTGAAAAGTAGACAGAATTCTTAATTTAGCAAGGGGTCATGTGTGTAGATCCTTCAAGCTTTTCCTATAGCAAGTAACAGTTGAAATAAAAGAATATTGAAATTAAGTTCCCCTGCAGGACCTGCGCGTTTGGATAACATATACTGCGGGCTTGGTGGCAGACTGACTCTGTGCACCCCCACCGTATATGTTGGCCTAGTTTTGCATTAGCTAGCTCGCAGTGCCACTAGTGTCTCCTCTTATCGGGAGAGATTAGTTTCTGGCAACCTTAGAACATGACAACCCTGATTCCCTCAGAATCGTGGAACCAATGTACTACCTTTCGCTCAGTCACTCGTGCTCACTTATTCGATTTGTCTCAGAGAGTTACACAGAATAAACAGTCGGGCGTTTCAATAAGTATTTATTGAACAGTTGTTATTCTAGTGTAAAATATATGTGCTGCGGTAACCAGCAGACAATGGCAGAGATATATTATCAGCAGTACGATAAAAGCAAAGGGATAGAACAGTTCTACCATATTGCGATAATCTTGAGTACATACATGAATATAAAAGCATTATGCAAGGTGTGCGTACTCCTACGATGCCTACCTAGATGTACCTGTGTGTACCTAGCATATGTGTGTAGGTCTTAGAAGCTAAGAGCCAAGAATCCTCCTAGGATTTAGTCGAACCCCCATACCTGAATAGAGAGAGTGTGGGACCCCGTCCTGGTCTCGTGTTGGACACCCCGTCCGGGTTGTGTCAGACCACTGTCAGCTTGAGCGACTGCATGCAGGAGCCTCAGCGTCTCTGGTCAGTGTGTCAGCATGGAAGTCTCGGTTCCCTCTGCCTACCCGGGGCAAGATGTGGTATATTTATACCCTGAAGAGTCTCGGTCCCCAGTATGGTTTGTATTGGACATGAGGAAGACGTCAGGGGTGAACTTTGTACATACATATTATGCCGGTGGTGTATTCTTAGAGAGCCATGCATAATTAATGAGTACAGTGTGGGCCTGTGTTTGGAAGAACCCTGCTGCATTCAAAACCACAGGATAGATAACGTTCAGCCCTCAGAGCTCGTTGTGTACTAGCTGGGACCAATGTAGGTGAAAGATCATGCCTATATAAGGAATCATACTATAATAGGACATGTACAGTTGTGACCATAATTGGGCATATGCGGCCATGACCATAATTGGACAAGTACGAATATGACCATATTAGGGTAAATATGAATACGTCCATTTTAGGGAATGTACGAATGGGTCTACATTAGGGCATCTATGCGAGATATAACACCCACTCCTCTTCCGAACTGGATAATAAATGACCATACTTAAAATCTGGACAATTTAAAAACATTTCCAAAAGCAAGTAAAAACATGGTTCTAAAAAATCGTTAAAAAATTTGGGTGCTTAAAATAAAAAAATGTTTAAATTCAGCTTTTTCTAGTTGCCACTTAAAAGTCAATATTGTTTCTCTATAGAAGTTGTATTACCATAAGCAGGAGAAGGCCATGCTTTTCTCAGGCGAAAGTGTCAATGTAAGAAAATGTTCCAAATTTAGATCGTTTATTTTTAAACGAGTGGAGAAGCCGAATTCTTTCCCAGGACACGATGAGCCAATTCAAGATTACGCGTCCTGGCTGGGAAGCTCAATATTATCGGTGTCAGCTGCTGTAGATGACAAATCCAACGCCTCACAGAGAACGTCAATCACACATAGATGGAATGTAGTACTGCCAACAGTAGGTGCTGCGGCAGCTTGTGCGGCAGTTGTAACCTGGGTGCCTGTGGAAGAATCACCTAACCCAGCAGGAGCAAACGGAACCTGTGGATTCTCCAGAATCGGAAGCCGTTGAGGACAACGCAGAGCGTGGGCCTTTACGGGGTCCAGCATTGCATCTGTGTCCGGAGGCGCATCTGATGGAAAAGTTAGACAAAGATCCAACGTGCATTCTTCTCCGCAGAACAGGTATCGAAGCACAGGTAAGATGCAGTCTATCCAGACTGGTCTAAATGATAGAAACCAGGAGGCATTGAGTTCTCGCAGGCAAGAAATGCCCAGAAGTTGTACCATGCGTTCACGGTATTTCCGCTTCAGGAGCGTGTTCACCATTCCCTCGGGAAGTGGGCCGTCCATTGCGTAGCAGCAATATTACAATCAGGATTCCTGCGATTAGGAACAGGATGAGCGGGAATCCTCCAAACACGCTTCCCAACACGGAGTGTATAAAATTTGGGATTACTCCGAGGACTGTCTGAAAGGTGCTTAACAGTCCGGACCCTATGGTCTTAAATAGGTGTACAATTCCGCTCGTATCAGACATATTGAAGATACGTCCCACCATTTCTGCAAAATGAATGGGGCAGTTTGTACGTATGAGTGCCTGTATCTCAGTCGAGGTCCTTGCAACTTGAAGTTCATAGGTTTCTCGAGCGGAGGTTAAGGGCACGGGTTGCTGTAAAAAGTTTCAGTGTCCCAATCATCAGAATATGCACTTGAGGTAATGATATCACTTAAAGAAATTTTAAATACATGTTTTAGCTTTAAAAGTTCAGTCGGACCTAATATATCATAATCAATCTTGTCCCATACTATACCGTCCGGTATAGGAACTGCTGTAATGTTCACTGAAGACAAGTCTCTTGGTTCACGATGTGAAGACTGGTGTGGTTTCAAAATCAAATTGACTCTTTGGGCTGTAGAGCTTGGCTGGAGGTATCGTCCATTAATAAGCATACTAAAAGTTATTATTAAACCTAGCCAGAAAATGAAAAATAAAATCCCAGTGATATACCATAGTTCTATCCAAGGTGACACCAGGTAAGTCTTTCTAAAAAAGTTCAAAAAGTCATTGAGTTTCTGTTGGAATGATTTTTTGGCTGGCGTCGTTTCCGGCTCGCTTGGATCTAGTGAAAACGTATCAAAGTTCATGAAATAGCCAGAAGCAGTTCGATCAATTGTTGGAATTGCATCGGGATTTGTTGAAAACGCTGTGTTCTCTTGTCGAGGCACATTTACATAGATGTCTGTATTAGGTCTGATTACAATTTGGTTGTTAAGTTGATTTTCATTTTGAAGATGAATTTCTTGATGAAGTGGAACGAGTTCCATAGCATTGTTGCTTAGTCCTTCATTCCGTACAGGTGGCTCTTCTAACGTGATGAGTCTTTCTGTTTGGACTTCTTGGATTGTAGCGAGAGGAGGGCGTCTGCTACTCTGGAGTCCACGTGGCCTACTGTTTAGTATCAGCCACATAGTGTGGTTTGATTAAGTCAATTGAGACAAATCTTTTCTCCTTTTTTCCGGCAAGAGGCGGCAGAAGTACAGTTCTTGTGCCGTGGATTGCTAGGACCGGTACCGGCTTTCTGTAGGATGGCCCAAATTCTTTCTTGTCAGCAATCTTCTCTCTGACTAGATCCCCGATTTTTGGGATCCAGATAGGTCTTGCCGTTACTGCCTTGACTTCCTCAGTGGCGGCCTGTTTCTGGAGCACGTTACTTTGTTGTGTCCTGGATTCATTTAGATCCTGTAAAACAGCCAAACGATCATGGATATCAAATGGTTTTTCATCCGCCACTGTGCCTTCACAATCAAGATCAGGTACCCACATTCTTGTCCCAAACAGGACCTCGTAAGGTGTGACACCTCCTAGAGAGCTTCTTGGCTGATTATTGAGCGCGCGCTGTACCCCATAAAGGTGATCGACCCATCTACCGCCCTTGCCTAATACCCTAGCTGTTAAAGATTGCTTTAAGTCTCGGTTTTTCCTCTCCACAACAGAATTTCCCTTGGGATGGTACAGAGAGGAGTACCGCAATGCTACGCCCATTCCTTCTATGGCCTCTTTGTAAGCCCGAGAGCTAAACGCCGGACCACGGTCAGAATGTAACGTGCCAACTGCGTATGTGCCGATAAAGACTCGCAAATCTTTTATAACAGTTCGAGCGTCAGCCGAGCACTGAGGCCAAACCCATAGGAATCTAGAGCAGGAATCCACTGCAACCATGATATATTTCTTGGACCCATCAGATTGTAGGGGTCCGCAGTGGTCCAAATACACCCATGAGAGAGGTTTGTCTGATTTCAGCAATGGTGTCTGCGTCGGGCGTGTTACGGTGGAGCCTTTTATCTGCTGACAGATGTCGCATTTCAAGACTAAGGGGCCGATTCCGATCTCGGCCGGTAGGGCACCGAATCGGATTCGGCTTTACCGGATCCGATTCGGAGCCCTCTTTCCCAACTGATTCGAACGTGCGTCCGGGCGAGCGAGTACGATAAGAGCACTCGCGAAATCGCCGACCGACTCGTTCGCGGGACCCAACCGCTCCGACCGACTTGCACGGACACGACTCGCACCGCGCAATGGAGACGTTCCCCGGCCGGGTAAGTACGATGCGCGCCTCGAGCAGTCCGACCGACTCGCGCAGTCCGGCTCCAAAGTGCAGTCGGAGCCGCACTTTGGGGGTCCGTGTCGGACCCCCCTGTACGCGTAGCCGCGCGAGTCGCACACAGGGGGGACCCATGGGTCCCCCCTACCTGTGCATGTACGGCGCGAGTCGCCTCGACGCGTACCCGCTGTAGGGGGTGCCCTTATTCGCCTCGCACCCATTGAGTCAATGGGAGCCCGCGTACGCGTTGTACGACCGGCTCCCATTGACTTCAATGGGAGTCCGACCGAATCGAGTCCGATTGCATGCGAATGCATCGTACTCGTTCGGTCGGACTGCTAGAGTCCGATTCGGTCGGAAATCTCTCCGGGTCCGGCTCGGTCGGGGAGATTTCCGGCCTGAATCGGAATCGGCCCCATAGTCTTTAGTCTGCTTTGTTAACCCTGGCCACCAGAAGCGCTGTTTCAGCAAAGAAATAGTCGCTGTAACGCCTGTATGCGCAGAACCCAAACCCTCGTGTGCCGCTAAAATCAAGCCTAGCCTACGATCCATATTTGGTATTACTCTATCCCCCACTCCAGGAATCTGAGCATATGGAATGTTTTGTGCATCTAACTTGTAGGAGTACTTGAGTGGAAATTTTTTAGGTACTGCTGTGCTGCCTTTGAGTGAAGCATTGACAGCTACCATTATCTCGCCGTCTACCCTCGTCTTTGAACGAGTAACTGCAGCTACGGTGGCTGTGCGAACAGCCCCCTTTGCGGCTTCATCAGCCAATGAATTCCCTTCAACGTGAACGCCATCACGCTGATGACTCAGTGTATGTATCACGTGAGCCCTTGGTAGTTCGTTTCTCAACTCCACTACCTGTTCCCACAGCATTTTATGCTTAATTGTGCCACCTTTTGCATCTTTGAACCCGTTTTGTTCCCAATGATGTAGATATTCATTGTACGACTGTACATAGTAAAAGGAATCACACACAATAAGTGTGGGGAATTCGTGATCTGTATTTATAAGTGCCAGTATAAGTGCTTTGAGTTCTGCCAACTGAGCCGTGCAGTCTCCTAGAAATTGCGTTTTATTGAAACTCGGATGGAACTTGCCATCGTGCATGCGACCTTTAACAATCGCACACGCTGCGCTGTAAGCTTGCTTACTCCCTGTGGCGGGTTGAGCAGAACCGTCAGTGTAAATAATGTATTCATACTGATCTAGAGGCAAAATTTCATTTGGTAGAGGGTATTCTTGTTCGTATTGCAGGAATGCCTGTGTTTTTAAACTAGGATCAAATCTGTATTCAACATTTGTTGCAGTAAGAGAATTAGCCCATTGTATTCATCTTGGATGTAAGGCTTTAGCATTTGGAATGCTAGCTTTTGTAACAGCTTCTAAAGCTGGTACTGGGGTCACGATAATTATGCGTTTTCCCTGAGCCAGAGCTCTTTCTCTTGCTACAGCGGTCTGCACTGCTGTCAGGATTTTTTCTGTTGAAGTGAAACGCATTTCTGCGTTTTTATACAGGTGTGATTTGTATGCGATTGGTACTGTTTCACCTTCATTAAAAGTTAAATAAGTGTACACGCATTGACCCACTATGACTCGGATCACTAAGTTCTGTGCGTTTACGCGTGTCTGTAAATGTTTAGAAGCTATCATGTCTTCCTGTAGGAAACGCAGGATATTTGTGTGTTCCTGTGTCCATTGTTTGACTGAAAAGTCAGGTTTTATTAAGTCGTAGAAAGGTTTTACCCTTTCTGCGTAATCCAAAATGTATGTTCGACCAAAATTTAGGAATCCCAGAATTGATTGTAAATTCTTTAATGATTTTGGAGGTTGGAGCAGTGCACACTTTTCTAAAAAGTTAGCTGCCAGGCTTTTTCCCTCACTTGACAGCTCGTATCCTAAAAACAGGACATTGAGGTGGGCAATTTTAGATTTTTTAAAGTTAAATTTATAGCCCTCAGAGGCGAATCCCATAATAATGGTGCTCACCCTGGTCAAGTGCCTCTTTAAGTCATCGTCCGTCAGATAAATATCATCCACATAGGACAATGCTTCTTCGTCCAAATTTTGGAGTAACTCTGTTACCCTTGCTGAGAAAAACCCAGGGCTATTCTTGTACCCTTGGGGGAGTCGGCGAAATTGCCGTTGTGACCCTAACGCACTGAATGCGGTTAGATACCTGCTTTCAGGCGCTATATTTTGGCAGAAAAATCCATTTGAGATATCAAGTGTTGTTTTATATTTTTTCCGCACAATATTATTCATTAATGCGGCACTGTGTGCATTTTGAACTGCAAATGTCTTTGTGCAAGTGTTTAAATGTCTGTAATCTAAAACTAGACGATATGTGTTGTCAGGTTTTGCTACGGGGAACAAAGGATTGTTCATAGGTGAAGTGCAATTTTCTATCACCCCCTGATATTCAAGTTGATCTAGAATCTCCCTGACTTGTTTTTTAGCTTCCTGCTTTATAGGGTATTGCCTTTGAGCATTTGGGGAAACTTTTAACGGGATCACGTGGTGGGTTGACTCCTCATCCCAACCAGCATGATTTTTATACAATGCTGGAGCTAGGGCAACCGCCCACTCCTGCGCATATGCATGTTTTAGGTGAATGGGAACAAGGTCGGAAAAGGCTGGAAAAATTATCGTTTCTCCCCTAGGGCACTCCATGACGAATGTAGGCGGCCAGTCTTGTTCTGCTAATAGAATGTCATAACCAGATGACAGATGTTTCCAAAAGAGACCTTTAACTTTTCTGGGCTTGTCCCCCTCCATCCGGAGTGTTATCTCATGTAACTTATGTGGGACACTTACCCGAGTATCAGGTGTTTCCACCGTGATATACTCACTCAACTCCGCTGTCACCAGAAATTCCTTCCGGTTCTGGCGAGCTATCGTTACTTCTGCCGCGCTGTCTAGCATCGTCAGAGCCCATTCCCCGTTCAGATGCTATGTCCTCAGAATTCTGGGCATGTCTGATCTTGAGACCTGCTACCTTCTTCTTTTTGAACTGAGGTTTTGATATTTGTTTATCCTCTTTTTTAGGTGCGTAGTCCGCAGCGTGTTGCGTGTCTCTGGACTTTGAACGCTCCTTTGATCGTCCTTCCCTCTCGGAGTTTTGTGATGAACCCTGAAAGGAACGAGAGGAACGAGTATCAGTATCCTGATACCTGTCAGGTTTTTTAATGTTATCCCTATTCCTGAGGTTATACCTCTTTTCAGAGGGCTCCTGTTGAGGAGACCTACCTGTGGACTGAGATCTGGTGTCTTTAGACTTTTGTTGTTTTTTATTTTCCCACTTCTTTTTAGAAGAAGTAGGTGTCTGCTTTGTAGTGTCCTTTTCAGGACTGCCCAGTTGTGGTTTTAATGCTTTCCCACCCAAACTGTCTCTGCCTAGTTCTGCATATCAGTTTCAATTATTTTGGGTAGTTCGTGTTGTTGGTCGTCTGGACTGAACTCCCTTAGGCGTTGGCGGACCGCCACTGAAGCTGCTTCCCCCTTAATGTTAGCTAGTATTATGGCTGAGACCTGTTCAAAGTTGTTTAGCAACTTCATCCCTAAGTTAAGGGCAGGCTCTGCTCCGTACTCATTTTGTATCTGTTTCAATACGTCAGGTACTACTGCTAAGGACGGGATACCATGTGTTCTGGTATATATGGCAGCAAAGACTGAACCCCAAGAGGTGCAGTCCTCTACTTGTGGTGTGAGACCCATGGGCAAGCAGATTGTTAGGATTCTGTGTTTATCACTGGTTGTAGTATTCGGGAATACTGCTTCAAGCTGAGTTATTTTCTGAGCTATCCAGAATGGGATTTGTTCGCGTTTTGCTGGCATTTTGCCCATTATCGCGTGTAATGTTTGTGGAGTTATTTTATTAACTGTACCTTGGACTGGAGTGTCTTGTGCTGCAGCTGGTGCAGGCTGAACTGTTAAAGTCCTCATCACAAATTGTGTGAGGTTTCTGTAGATTTTAATTAAATCTCTGTGTTGTACGAGTAAGTCTGGCTGTGTCTTTGTGTTAATGTCAGGATGCGGTGTGTATGCCGCTAGTATGGGCCATGTGGCTCCTGCTCCTCCGAGCGGGCCTAAGCTTGCTCTTCCTCGTACGTGGGGTAGGGCACCTTTAAACCAGTAATTATGCTCCTGGTAAGTGAGCGGGACCTCTACTTCCTCAAAAGGAGTATAGTCCGCTGGTGTTTCACCTTCTAGGTAGTAGTGAAATACATTTGTAATTGCGTTTACTGCTGGGAGTGTAACCCAAGAATAGAACATCTCTGTTTTATTGGATTCGTGTGCCTCAATCACGAAAATTACTGTACCACCCCTGGCTCTTAAGCCATGTTCTAGAAGTTTTATGGTGACTGCCCTTCTGAAATTTGGTGCAATTTGAATTGCTTCTTCAGGGTCTTCTTCTAAACCAAAGAGGTTTGTTGTAACTCTCCCTGTTGTGCTTGTTTCTTCCACCATTTTTAATTGGAAGAAGGAAGATTAAAGAGTTCTTAAAATAAGGTGTAAGTGCACAATTGTAGGAACTAAATATCCTTCAAGCTTGAGTAACCAACAGCCAATAAATAGTATTCTCGTACTACTCAGCTGCGGCGAATTTTGTGCCCACCCACTCCAGACGTCTCTGGGGTTTTGTGAGTAGGTTCTCTGAGAATAGCACGACTGAACTACTCAGATTCTACTGTTAAATAAGTACCAAACCAACGTTGGTGGCGCCATGTCGTGTAGCTCCTATAGTACCCCTGCAGGACCTGCGCGTTTGGATAACATATACTGCTGGCTTGGTGGCAGACTGACTCTGTGCACCCCCACCGTATATGTTAGCCTAGTTTTGCATTAGCTAGCTCGCAGTGCCACTAGTGTCTCCTCTTATCGGGAGAGATTAGTTTCTGGCAACCTTAGAACATGACAACCCTGATTCCCTCAGAATCGTGGAAACAATGTACTACCTTTCGCTTAGTCACTCGTGCTCACTTATTCGGTTTGTCTCAGAGAGTTACACAGAATAAACAGTCGGGCGTTTCAATAAGTATTTATTGAACAGTTGTTATTCTGGTGTAAAATATATGTACTGCGGTAACCAGCAGACAATAGCAGAGATATATTATCAGCAGTACGATAAAAGCAAAGGGATAGAACAGTTCTACCATATTGCGATAATCATGAGTACATACATGAATATAAAAGCATTATGCAAGGTGTGCGTACTCCTACGATGCCTACCTAGATGTACCTGTGTGTACCTAGCATATGTGTGTAGGTCTTAGAAGCTAAGAGCCAAGAATCCTCCTAGGATTTAGTCGAACCCCCATACCTGAATAGAGAGAGTGTGGGACCCCGTCCTGGTCTCGTGTTGGACACCCCGTCCGGGTTGTGTCAGACCACTGTCAGCTTGAGCGACTGCATGCAGGAGCCTCAGCGTCTCTGGTCAGTGTGTCAGCATGGAAGTCTCGGTTCCCTCTGCCTACCCGGGGCAAGATGTGGTATATTTATACCCTGAAGAGTCTCGGTCCCCAGTATGGTTTGTATTGGACATGAGGAAGACGTCAGGGGTGAACTTTGTACATACATATTATGCCGGTGGTGTATTCCTAGAGAGCCATGCATAATTAATGAGTACAGTGTGGGCCTGTGTTTGGAAGAACCCTGCTGCATTCAAAACCACAGGATAGATAACGTTCAGCCCTCAGAGCTCGTTGTGTACTAGCTGGGACCAATGTAGGTGAAAGATCATGCCTATATAAGGAATCATACTATAATAGGAAATGTACAGTTGTGACCATAATTGGGCATATGCGGCCATGACCATAATTGGGCAAGTACGAATATGACCATATTAGGGTAAATATGAATACGTCCATTTTAGGGCATGTACGAACGGGTCTACATTAGGGCATCTATGCGAGATATAACAGTTTGTGGTGCCAAAATCACCGTCTTCCCAGCTTTCAGGAACAGGCAGACTTTTGTTAGAAAACCAAAATTTTCTACACAGTTTTTGGCATTTTACTGGGACAGACTATTTTTACAATTTTTTGTGCTTTCAAACTGCTTCCAGTTAGTGGTAGAAATGGGTATGAAACCAATAATGGATAGCTATACATTTCTGAAAAGTAGACATAATTCTTAATTTAGCAAGGGGTCATTTGTGTAGATCCTTCAAGGTTTTCCTATAGCAAGTAACAGTTGAAATAAAAGAATATTGAAATTAAGTTGAAAAAAACAACCATTTGTGCCTACACTTTCACCTGTAACTTCTTCTAAATATGGTAAATGTTGAAAGCTATATACGGAGATATATGAGGCTTGCAGGTTCACAAAGAACCCGAGGTACCCAGAGCCAATAACTGAGGTGCACCTTGCAATGGTTTTTCATTGTGTACCGGGTATACAGTAATTCATTTGGTAAAATATAAAGAGTGAAAAATAGGTATCAATGAAACCTATGTATATCTGAAATGGGAACAAGATATGGAGTTTAGAAGCAGTGGTTATATGTGTGTCTCTGAATTTGTGGGTACCCATATTAGTATGTGAATTAGAGGGTACTGTTCAGAATTACTTCTTTTTACACTTTCTTACATTTGGAAGGCAGAAATGCATAGAAAGACAAACTGTAATAACATTTGTTCTACTATTCTGTGTTCCCCCAAGTCTCCTGATAAAAATGATACCCGACTTGTGTAGGTAGGCCTAGTGTCTGTGACATGAAATGGCCTAAAACGTGGACACATCACATTTTTCCACAGAAAACAGACCTTTTTTTTCGCAATGTGCCTAGCTGTGGATTTTGGGCCCTAGCTCAGCCGGCACCTAGGGAAACCTAGCAAACCTGTACATTTCTGAAAATTAGACACCCAGGAGAATCGAGGATGGGGTGACTTGTGTGACTCTCACCCGGTTCTGTTACCCAGAATCTCTTGAAAATCTAGGGCCAGATGTACGACCCTAAATTGCATGCGCAAACGGGTTTGCGACCCGTTTGAGCATGCAAAATGGCCCAGGGCCATGTACAATTCCTATATAGCAAATCGCAATTTATTTGCAACTCGCTATTTAGGAATTGCGAGTTGCAATTAGGAAGGGGCGTTCCCTTCCGAATTGAGTCCGCAAATCAATGTACGAATGTTTTGTGACCGCAATTGCGGTCGCAAAACACTCGCAAATTACCACCCTCTTCAAGAGGGTGGTAATGCAGTCGCAATTTGGAAGGGGTGCCCAGGGGACCCCTTCCACTTTGTGACTGTCTCTAAAAATATTTTTTAAGGGCAGGCAGTGGTCCCAGGGACCACTCCCTGCCTTTAAAAAATGAAACGAAAACGTTTCATTTTTTTTTTTAAAATGCATCCCGTTTTCCTTTAAGGAAAACGGGCTGCATTTAAAAACAAAAACTGCTTTATTTAAAAGCAGTCCCAGACATGGTGGCCTGCTGAGCCCAGCAGGCCCCCATACCTGGGAGGGCCTGTCATTCCCAATGGGCTCGCAAATTGCGAGAGGCTCATTAATATTAATGGGCCTTGCAATTTGCGACCTCATTGGGAATCGCAAACAGTGTTAAACACACTGTTGTACATGGCAAATTGCGACTCGCAAATGAGTCACAATTTGCGAGGTGCAATTTTGCTGGTCGTACATCTGGCCCCTAAAACTTTGTCAAAAAACCCACATTTTCCTCACATTTCTATGATGGAAATTTCTGGAATCTGTGGGGAGCCACAAACGTCCACCCACCCAACATTCCCCCAAGTCTGCTGATAAAAATGGTACCTCACTTCTGTGGGTAAGCTGAGTGACCGCGGCAGGAAACGGCCCAAAACAAAAGGTGGACACATCACATTTTTCCAGTGAAAAATGACCCTTTTTTTTGCAATGTGCCTTGCTGTGGATTTTGGGCCCTAGCTCAACCAGCTTCTAGGGAAACCTAACAAACCTGCACATTTTTTAAAACTAGACACCCAGGGGAGTTCAGGATGGGGTGACTTGTGTGGCTTTCACCAGGTTCTGTTACCCAGATTCCCTTGCAAACCTAAAACTTTGTAAAAAAACAAAAAACATTTTCCTCACATTTCTGTGATGGAACGTTCTGGAATCTGTGGGGAGCCACAAACTTCCACCTACCCAGCATTCCCTAAAGTCTCCCGATAAAAATGATACCTCACTTGTGTGTGTAGGCCTAGCGTCTGGGGACCAGCACTGGGGTCTCAGACAACGAGGGTGACCCACACATCTTCTCAGAAGAGGACTCCGTCTCATCCAACAACTCTAACCGGGGGTCCCAAACCTCGCCGCTGGTAACTCCTCAAACAACAGACATTATAACATAGTCTAGCTCCCTAATGTTTGGACACGGATGGCAAGAGTACTTGTTCCCAAAAATACCCCACATTTTCTCTGTGTCACCAACCTGTCCACCACCCCCAAAAACTTGTGAGTCCATGATCTCATGAACTGCTGGAGTGGAGCCGCTGCCACCCTAGCCCTCAAGCTCCTACTGCTGGACCCGGCACAACTCGGATGTTGTCAAATAGGGTACTCTCGATCTTACACATCACTGTCAACTGTTGAGCTACCACCCCACATTAATAAATGGTTGCACACTACAAACAGTTTGAGAGTGCTGCCTTTTGCGGTAGGCCCCATGAGTTGTTACTTTTGCCTGCTGGCACCTTTTCATGACTGATCCCAACACGAACAGGTAGGCAGGCACCCCACGCTACACACATGGTAGGGCTGCAGTATGCAGAGATGACTCCAAGAGGTTATCTTCCAAACGAGAGAAACCCCCAGCCCCATGTCCGAAATGTCTCCACCAAGTAACACCAGATTCCTCACCCTAACCGTACATGGCATGCACACAGCGAGGAAACCCTACTCTGCATACTCATAAATAAAGCGTCAACAGGCACACTCAATATTCCTCCAGGAAAAACACACTACAGCTGGGGAGCTACAGTGACTTCAAAAACAATGGAGGATCAGCATACACCACCACCTACTCTGCATATGCGCGAAGGGGGTATGGTCTGGATTCGGACAGGAGTACCTTTTCAAGTACTCAACACAGTAATAGACAGGGAGGGGAGATATGTGCAGATTGGGAGCCGGCTCGATGGCTAGCACACTCTCATAGGGAGTATCTATGGCACAAACACCAATCAAGGAGCATTTTAGATCACACTCTCTCTGGAGCGCTGGCACACAAGACTCTAATGCCATGGGTGCTGGCCAGAAAATATAACTGTGTACTCCATCTTCAACTAGACTGATCTCACCCTCCACGGGCCTCTCCCCTTCCCCCCAACCCCACCCCACCCCACTCAATCGGAGCGCTTCACAGGGTGGGTTAGTCAATGGGCACATCCGCCTGCATGGAAGGACGCACCAGAATACCCGACTCTACTCCTTTTAGTCTGCGCCTCACAACCTATACGTGTGCTTGAACCACATTTTATGTTCCTCTACCCTGCTAGCCGTAGTCCACTACGCTGACTATCTCGGTCGTATCATCTCAGACCATGGTGCATATATTGTAGACTTGCAATGGAATGCTCCATATCCCCCAATGCCAACATGGACGCTCCCCCGGGACTGTCTGGAAGCTCCAGTCTTCTGTGAACACAGAAGTCCCGCATATGGCGATACTTCAATGACACACTTAGCTCAGCTTCTACCAGGACAATCGAATGGGACAACTTTAAGGTGGTCATAAGGGGGGCTTGCCTGTGCCTGCAGGAGATTGTGGGAGCACGCAGGACACTAGACAGAGAGATTGGGGCGACAGAACGGCTCCTAGCGCTGCTGGAGAGGGCCACGGACCACAACACCACAAAGGGCCCCCCCCCCCTAAGAGAGGCCAAAATGCACTAAGTGGCCCTTGTGGAACACCTGCGACCCTTCAATTTTACTGCATATGCGGCCAAAACTC
The DNA here is from genome assembly GCA_963921515.1 of Calotriton arnoldi. Lineage (NCBI taxonomy): Eukaryota > Metazoa > Chordata > Amphibia > Caudata > Salamandridae > Calotriton > Calotriton arnoldi. The sequence goes on along the minus strand of CAWUFW010001642.1, from coordinate 168,457 downwards.
ATAGAGATGGCGACAAGTTGGTTCGCCTCCTCGCTTGGCTGATCAGACAGGAAACCCGCTCGAGTCACACTCAGACGCCACCCTCTATGTGCAAAACAACATCCTCCAGGCATTTCTCAGTTACTACTCAGCCATATATGAGGCACCACCCCCTCCCCCGCATTGGCAGACAAGGTTGAAGCCTTCCTGTCCGGCCTCACCCTACCCCGGATTGCAGGGATAACCTGGATGCAGTGATCTCAGCTGCAGATGTCAAACAGGCCATCCGGGACCTCGCAAAAACTGAAAACCCAGGCCTTGGCGGGCTGCCAAGAGAGTATTAAAGCACTTTTGCCAACAGTCTGGCACCTCGACTAGCAGAGATGTTCAATGATGCCCTGAAATCTGGAGAGCTACCAAAGTCTCTACGCGAGTCCCTCTTGGGCTCCATCTTCAAACCTTAACCCCTTCGCAGCGGCGCGAATTCCGCCGCGGCGCGGGGGGGCTAGGGGGTGAGCGCGGCGCTTCGGTGCTCATGACGGCACCACGCCGTCATGAGACACGGGCGGCGTGTGCTCATGACGAAGTGGTTCCGTCATGACCACGCCCGCTCATTAATTCGCCCGCACAGGCGGGGAATTAATGCCGCGTGGGCGGAGCGGCCGCGGCATGACGGAACCACGCCGTCATGAGCACACGCCGCCCGTGACTCATGACGGCGTGGTGCCGTCATAAGCACTCAAGGGGTTAAAGAGACCCCGCCAACCTGCCATCTTACCGACCGATTGCAGGGCTTGAAAAATCCACTCGCCCACTCGCATTGTCGAGCAATATTTATTCAGCACAAGCTATTTTTAGGGACTACTTGCCCTTTCTGGCAGTTGAAAGTCCTCTAACTTCAGGGAAGACAAACTGACTTTTGACCTCAGTCTCTGAAAGCAGAGCAAATGTGACAAGATAACAAGATTTAAAGGCATCTTTATTACTCACAAAGTGAAAGAGCAATAAAAAAGTAATTCAATCTTATTTTATCACATTTGCTGGCTTTCAGAGACAGAGGTCAAAACTCAGCTTATCTTGTTACATTTGTTTTTCTTTCTGTGACTTAAGTTAAAGGATTTTGTAAAGTGAATTGTGTGACAATTGAACTGTGCAAACAAAGCATGTTAAATGAAAGGCTGTAAGATGTCAGACTTTTTTCTAACACAACACTGAAATAGCTAAGTGAACTGTTCAAACATTTCAAATATATTGCACTAGTTATGAAGACCCATTTTTGTAATTCTGGTGAAAAACTTTTTTTATAGGATCAAAACGCATTAGAACACTTTACTTGGTGCTGTGCACATTTTAAACATTTTTGCTGAAACCCAATTTCCAAAAATTGTTTATGCGCTATTATCAGTAAAACTACATGTTAGTGGGAAAGTTTTGTGGCCATTTCAATGGAAAATATGCTATTTGTAAATGACAATGCACTACCACGTCATGGTTTGGTAATATATTTATGAAAAGTGAGTTTTTAAACATGAACTGGGAATTATTACTGCTCCTGCCCAGATGACAATGCTATTAGTGAACTAAGAGGCAAGCCAGGAATCATGTGTACCCTATATATGGGCTCGAGTCTTGTTATACATGGATCAAAAGTTTTTTGGTACAGCAGAAATAATGAACTTGCATATTTGAAGGTGCTCTCTTATGTGATAATAAAGAAAAAGGCGGCTCCATAAGACAAAATATTTGCCTAGGATCACACAATTTGCGACCAGTTCACGGGTCAAGTACATTACAGTTAGGTAGAGTAGATTCTATGTCAGGACCGGAGGCGAGGATTATGTTCTACTTTCTTTATTTTACTTTCCAGCAGTATTCACCTTTAATAACAGAAAAAACTATCTTTCCCATAGATCCTAGGGAAAAGGTCAACAGAGGTGAACCAGTGAACAGTTCCGGACAACCACAAGGCTTCTATCAAACATCCTCTTTCTTTTCCTGCTCCTCCAGCAGTTAAGTCTAAAATTCTTTCTCTTCAATTTTTCTGTGTGCTTATTGTGCTGTATTGCCTTTGATTTGTGCTAACTGGTAGCTATTGTCTATACGCTGCTGTGCCTTCGCTGGGACGCTCTAAACCGCGGGAGCATCCTTATCGCTCCTGTTGCGGTATTGATCACCAGTCTCGGGCGCACTAACACAGTGGCCGCCGCGAGCCGCTAGAGGGTGCACGGACATCACGACCCTTGTCTCGTTGCTCCACTAGGGACGCGCTTTCCCTGTCAGTTTCAAGGTGATCTGTCACATGCGCGTCCCTGCAGAGCCTCTGCCCTTGATGCCTGGAAGCCGTGATGCCCGTGCAGCCACGGGTCTGTAGTGATTTTGAGGCAGCCTGATGCCCGCTTTTGTGTGGGTCAATAAAATCACTTAGGTCTCTGACCGTGCTTTGCTCTCGGAGCGCGGTGCTCCCACCGAGGCCTAGTGCCTGTCTAGTGGTCATGTGAAGGCTGTCTGGGGCCTGGACCGGACACAAGGATACCCTCTAGAACTAGGGTGAGTCCACCCCAGGGGTTTGCACCCCTATCCCGCGCTTAGCGCGTCCAAATTCATTAGACTGACCCAGTCGCCAAAAATTTAAGAGACTCAGGCTTGCCAAAGTAAGGGGGCAGTGCGCTTTGGTAGCGCGGTATTCCCTTAGGCTGGTAGCACTGTTCAGGGGTATTACCCCCCTCGCGCAACACCTTTTACACGGTAGGCATGGAAGGGGATTACGTTGAGGAGGAGTCCTTGCAGGTCCTCCCCCTAGACGATGAATTTTGTAAGGCGGTGGATGCCTCCATCCATCGGGCGGCCATGGGCCTCTTTGAGCGCCACATCATGGAGATTGCCTACGCCGAGTTCCCCCCTTCAAGAGGTATTCACCCTGTCCTCACCCGCGCCCCTAAGCGCAAGCCAGATTCTGCCATTGATCGTGGCGCTTTCTAACGCCTTAATAAGGGCTTCTTAGCCTGCCCATCCCCTGGTCCTTCCATTTCAAACCAGTCGTGGACATGGCTTTTCTGGTGGCTGACAAGCTTTGAACTAGCATAATCCTCGCCTCCGTCCTGACATAGAAGGAAACATTTCCTAGTAAACATGTAGGAAAGTTTCAATTTCTATTAAGGACACCGAGGCGAGGATTATTCCCACCTGGAGTTTCCTGAGGCTGTCCGTAACCTCCCCACCCGAGCTAAGAGGAACAGATGGTTTTGGTTGTTCCAACTCATCGTATGGCATAAGTATGTCCTCAAGTTTGGTCTTATGAGATGCTGTAATCTTCCATATTTTCTTTGCTGAAGTAACTCTGTGTAAGAAACTGTTAAATGGTGTCCTGTGTTGCTTGCCCTGTTTTTCTTTGCTAAGTGAGTTCAGTGTATACAAGTTCAGGTTCATCTCTGTTTTCTCTGGGTTCTTGTAGGCTCAGAAACTTCTAAAACAGAATAGGGGGGTTCAGCGATGAGAAGAACGTCGCAGTCAAGAAAGAGGATGCTTCCCAGAAGCCTCATGCCTTGTGGTTATCCGGGACTGTTCATTGGTTCACCTCTGTTGATCTTTTCCCTAGGATCTATGGGAAAGATAGTTTTTCTGTTATTAAAGTTGTATACTGCTGGAAATGAAAATAAAGAAAGTAGAGCATAATCCTCGCCGCCATGTCCTTAATAGAACTGAAACTTTCCTTCATGTTTAATAGGAAATATTTCATTATTAAAGTTACTAGACCTGCAGGTCTAGTAACATTTTTATGATTTTGACAGCCCTGGATTGCCATTCTTGGAGCAGATTACAAGATCCTAGGGAAAATCCCCTCCAACAGGTACGCTCAGGTCCTTCCCGAGCTTATTTATCCAGCTCAAAATGGCTTTGTCCCAGGGTGCAGTACAGCCCAAAACGTTAAGTGCCTCTTTCCTATACAGGATCAAGCACAGAGGCGCTTTCTGTATGCAGCCTGTCTCATTTTAGATATATAGAAGGCATTTGATTTGCTTGCTTGGCACTACCTCTTTCAAGTCCCAGACCGAATGGGAGTGGGCAAGCGACTTCTAGCATATACGAAGATACTATACACAAACCCCAACTCCCGGATCCGCTTAGGCCGACTCCTCTCGCCCCCCTTTTCCTGTGGGACGAGGAACTACACAGGATTGTCCCTTATCCCCCCTGCTATTCGCGATGACAACGGAACCCCTCGCCACCAGACTTTGCATCTTACATGCCTACCTGCAACATTTCATGAGATGATGCATGACGTTACTGCTTTTATTATGTATACTTGTACACCAAATGATTGCTTTTCATTACAAGGTATTGAAATGCCATTAAGCACCATGACTCCCCCATCCTTTGGGCCGACATTACCATATGTACTTGTTTAGATGAACACCCAATAAAAACATTTTTCTTTTTAAATTACATCCCTGCTATCCTCTTGAAGATGGATCCCCTGACAGGCAACATACTCTTGTAAAAGAGCAAGACAGACATACAATGAGGTGCATATAAAGCCTCTAAGTAACTTAGCATGGAAACACCAGAAACCTCAGAATCAAAGGAAAGCCCAGGCTGTGTATCCGATTTAAGAATACCAGAGTCTCCTCATTTCATACCCCAAAGGTTTGGAGCAAATTACCATCACAAAGTTTGGCTTGATGGATACCATCACTAGCATCCTACAAGCACTTGCTGAAAGAACACCTCCGTAAGAAACACTTTGGTATACAACATAAGACACCACTAAGATTCAAGTCAGACCCTATATTTTATGATGCCTCCATTACCTACCCAGCCAAATGTCAGTCATAAAATGATTTGCACTGCCTCACATCTGACATGGTAACAAAAAAAAGAAAGTTTTTGTTTTCCCAGCTTGGAATTTGTAATGTTAATTCTATGCCAGGCATTACAAAATGATATGTTTTCTGTGCATTCGTCTATGTATCACTTGTCTATGTTCGGATTTCTTTCAAACTACCTCTTGATCCATAATACTCCTTCTACTAGGTAAGACTGTCTTCTTGTAAAGCACTTTGCATCCACCACTGGGTTAAAGTATGAACTATAAAAAAATCACAAAATAAAATAAAAATAGTCCTCATAGGGTCTTAAACTTGTGCTCCAGTATTAAATAAGTACATTAAAATGTGTTCTGTAATGGTCAAAAACACCAAAGCAATAAGGATTAGTCAGTGAACATGACGCTTCGATTCTCACTTACAGATACCACGTTACTCTTTTACTCCAGCCACATACATAGATCCTGTGATTAATGTACAAAAGACCCGTTATCTGAAGGAGAGAAACAGAATAATAGAAAGACAATTAAAAACTCCCTAGAAAAATCATATATCTTGATTACAGTCAGCTGACATATACAGATAAGGTTCAAGAGAATGTGATGCAACACTGTAAGCAGAAGAGTTATGATAATCAAAAAAAGCCACTTAATACTTCAATGTGTTAAAATGATACTTTCCCATAAAACTGGTACTCCAGCATGGATGGCCTTCCTTCACAGATTTCTATACTACTGTAATTCTGCATTACAAGAGGAATGTTTAAAACAAGACCTTCTTAAAATACTATTAAGTGTAAACCTGTCAGAGAAGCAAGATAAGACATCACTTAAGATGACAGTGGGAAAAGTTACATATTTTGTTGATCACCGGTTGAAATTTGAGGACTCAGGCAAACCTAGAAAACATATATGGCCAAATCTCTAACTATTGGAATTTTCATGCATCTACTGGTAAGCCAGAAAACCAAACTTATAAGAAGTTTGAGCGTGGAGTTTGTGGAGGCTTAATGTTATTGTTTACGCTATTAAAGTGACCACTCCTGCATATTTGTTCATCACGGTCTTCTAGAGAGGAAGGAGGCTGTTGGTGGTAGTTGATTTTTTTTGGTATCATGCTTTTAGAAGCAAGAGGAAGGATTCGTTCAAGCAGCATTTTACACTGGTCTAAAACAACTAGAGTTATCTTTTTCTAGGGCGAAATATTTTTAAAAGGATCTTTTTAGCACAATTTTACAGACAGCTTAGCTTCTGTGCCTAGATGGGGGTGTTGTCTTTCAAAATAACTCTTTAAAATATTAACATTTTTCTGCATTTGGATTTATTAATAATATTCACATTTTGAATGTACTACATTGATTTTACTGCTTTTGAAGGATTTTACACTTTATGGCAGGTTCTTAAGAGTGTGACAGAACATCTCTCTGCTTGTGCATTTGCGCACCAAGTGCTAAATTAGTCACACCTCACTTGTATAACATCTCATCAATGAATTGGGAATATACATATTTTGTGGAGGAAGGTGAATTTTTTGCAGGTTGGTTAGAGCATAACAAACATTGTTATAGTGCCATCTTAATGATTTTTGGGGCCATTATCAAGACATGTTTTGGGGCCTTGTGTTCGGAACTACTTTATGTTTATTGCCCATTATCAGCTAATCCTCCTGGGGCCACAGATCCACATTAGGATCCCCCTCCCCAATAAAAACAATGATCGGCCCCGGGGGATGGGGTCCCCGGCTCCTTTAGAATGCTCAGGGAGGGGCAGTGCACACCCCCGTCCCAAATAAAAAATAAAACACAGTGAATGTGAAATTAGCAGAGTAGCTACACTGATCCAGCTCGGGAGTGTCACATAAAGCCCTGCAAGGCCTTTTTAAAAATATATACATAATCTTTGATGCTAGTGGTGCCCCTAGAAGTGTCAGGGGCACCACTAAGCTTTTTAAAAATGTTGTAGGAGGCTACAGGGAGTACAGCAGCCCCCAGCAACATTAAAAAAAACACTTTAAATCTCCTGGGTCATTGAAGTCATGACTACAGGAGATATTACCACACTTTTCAAAGCACTCCAAGCTGGGGCTGTATGCTCTTCAGCTGAAGAGCAGGGACCTCTTGTGGTTGGTTGTCTGGTTGCATTTTGTGAACTGAAAGATGTTTAAAAAGACTCAAAGGCATGTTAATGTTTTTTTTTTTTAAACGCTTTATTGAAAATGTTTTATGACAATCACTTTCATTAAACACTGCAATGTGCAAATTTATTAAATATACATTTGATTATAGTTATTGGTGCCTTTTTGACAGACAATAGGTCTGCTTTATATATGTTTATGTGCTGAACCCTTGATAAAGCCAATAGGCCCGCTTTTTATATTTTGGTGTTCTGACCCATTGACAAAATCAGTAGGTCTGCCTTATTAAAAATGACACCCTTTCTATTGTTACATTGCATAGTAAGATGTGCCCTTGCAGGGTTTTGGGTGCAGGGTCTGCACCCAAAACCACACTGTGCACTGCGATGGACATCTTACTTTACATTTAATGAAATATCGAAATTCACTGGAAAAAAACAAACGTTAAAGTGGTGTTATGGTTAGGAAGTGTAATAATATCTTACTTATATTAAAACAAAATCTTAGACATTCACTGAAAAAACTAAGGTTAAATGGACTTTATAGTTAGGTGAAAATGTCAGATAAAACATACCATTTTAAAATTACAAAACCACTAAAATTCACCAGTTACTGTTATCTAAAGTAATAAGACCCCATGCCCTAAAGTAACTATATCTTGCGCCTCACCATGTACTGCTAGTTACGTCACTTATTACATCACTTATGACATGTTCTATGGCATCATTGATAACATAACTGCAACAACTGAAATTACATTATTGATGACAACATTGGAGGAGGAACAACAAATAAGAAACAGTACAAACCTGGCTCATGGCTCAATAACATGAACCTTGACAGCTTCTAACTCCAACTGTCACAGCTTCTAACCCCAACTTTCACTGATGGTGTCCTGGCTAATCGTATGCGGACAGCCATGGTGCACTTAAGATAAGTAGGGATGCTGGTCGTCATTGCATTGTAAATGATTCAACTGGTTTTGAAGACGGTGCATACCAGCAAGTGGAGTTGAAGGAGTTCTGTCACAAGGGCAGGTTCATTTTCTCAGGCCCTGGATTAGACGCGCTGAGCCAATGCCATGGAGTTGGGTTTTACTACCATCCAGATTGCAAGAGTATAAGGGCGTCAGTAAGCCATATTTTAGATCAAAGTTTCTCTATCTCACTAGTTATCTTGTAAAGCAAATAAAGAAAGGTACTAAGAGGAAACCAGCCAAGTATTTACATTCTTATGGAAATTAAGTTGGGCAATATCTTGCCTGATCTCAATAGGAATAGAAATCTTCAGGTCTTCCTTGAATTCTAAAGTCCTTGCTTTCCATTTTTGTATCTCATTGAACAGAAGTTTGGATGACAACCCATTATTTCTTTGAATTCTTTCCACCTGGTTTTCCCCATTGCCTCTGTCATTGTTACAAAACCGGTCTCTCTAAGTGTACGTTCTCACCACAAGAAGCAGTATCTTTGAAATTCTGTTTCTGCCCATACTGCTTAATTGTTACTGTCAAAATAGGTAAATCAGTGCCACCCAGACCCTAAGCATGTACTGAGCAGATATCTGAAGGTCAAGAAAACACTGGAGTGATGAGATTTGGACCAAACTCCCACGTGTATGTTAGTTAACTGGATCACTGAGAACAGTCAAGAATGAGACTCCAAGGCGTAAGACACACACAAACATTCAGACTCTATTGTGTTGAATTATATGGCAGGACCCGGTGGTGAAGATTATCCTTTACTTTCTTTGTTTTATTCGTACAGCAGCCACATTAAAAAGTCAACAAAACTTAATTTCCCATAACCCCAGGGAAAAAAATGAAGTTACAGATAAGCAAGTTCATAGCCAATCAGGCGCTGCGAGTGTCTAAAAAAGGGGATGTTCCTCTTCTATTGCTCTTTTTCTTCGCGGCTCACAGCCTGTGTCAGTTGAGTGCTGGGACTCCGGTCCCCCTTTCATGTTTATTGATCATCTTTGCTTGTTTTTTGCTTGTCTTTTGTTCTGTTGTGGGGTGCCTGGACCTCGTGTAAGGAAGCGGCTGTGGAACGCCTCGCCGCTCCTTTACGGCCGCTCAACAACTTATTTCCCTCATCTGAGGGCTTTTGGCCGGGGCACACGGCGGTCCGCTGACCGCTAGAGGGCATGCATCAATTTCAGGACGCTAATTTTCTCGTTAGACCGCAGAACAGAGCGAGCATCAGTTTCAACACCTCTGAGTGCCTCTGTACATAGTGAAAATGAGCTGGGTGGCCCCCCGACAGCCTGGAGCCAGAACGTACAGCGGGGTAGGACCATTTAGCAGGGGCTCCTGTATGAGGACAGACACTGCCCAGGCTGCCATTTTTCCACTTATTGGTGCCCGTTCGAATATAAGGGTGAGTTGTCTGCCAGTGCCCACACTCCCTTTATCTGTAGAGGCCTGTAGTCCACGGCTTTCTCTAGACATATATATTATTTTAGGTCTTACAAGGCCTGTTGCCTGCTTTTCTAGGCCCTAAAAGGCCTGTGACCTGCTGCGTCACCCTCCTTCACTGCAGACCTTACAAGGCCTGTTGCTGGCTACAGCATACTACTGGGGACTAACCCCCACATCATCTAATTCCCTCTTACCTGGTGAGTGGCCACCGTCCTATTTATATATAGGCATATCCTGGCACAGCCGGGTATACTCACCTCACCGGCTGTTTGGAGGATTACCTGGACTATTATGAGGAGGAGGAAGATGTTTCGTACAGATGAGTTCAAGATGCAGTTGACGCCGCCATCATAAAGGCGGTCTTGGACACAATGGCCCACTTGGAGAAGAGACTCATGGACATGGCGCAACGGAGCCTACAACCCCTCACACCGAGGAAAGAACTTCCTGGGCCTTCGGCCCCAGAACCTCCAAGGTTGGTCTCTGTCCTCACCTGCGAGAACCCACGCAAGGTCTGCAATCCTCGGGATGGACCTGGGCGCTTTTGCCAGGCTAAAAAAAGTCGTTCTTAGATGTCAACCCCTGATGCTCCCAGAGCTGCCTGCCCCAACTGGCTCTATGAACCTGAGCGAGGCTGTGCAACATTCACCCCTCCCCCCGTCTTTAAATGTGAGTCTGACCACGAACGGTCCTCGATACCCTCCTCCAATCCCCCCGCCGGGTCAGATCCCACTACGGAGGAGCCTGGCGGCTCCCAGTGAGATCTATTAGAGCCTGAGGAGCTTATGCATCCCTGCTCATCTGAGTGTGCTCCGGGCGACAAGGTAGCCAAGTATGTGACTCCGCAAGCTCCATGACCAAGAGGTTCGGAACGGCCTTCGGGCAGAATGCTCCCGCCCGTCTTTGAACGGCAAAGTGGCCATCACGCCAGAAATATGTGTGTGCATGGCCACTTTTCTGGCCAAATATATTAGGGACCCAAAGAAGGGTATCGACCGCTTCTGGTGGTCGTGCCAGGACAAGGTTCTGGACATAACTGGTCCGTTAGTGAAGATGTTTGACTTGGTGGAGGACGCCAAGGCGTCCAATGCCTTGATCTCCCCAGAGGTGCGTTCCAGTTGGGCCCAACGGGCAATAATATTTCTTGGCAACGCCAACTGTGCCATCTTTACGGAGATGTGCAGGTCATTGCTCATAAAGATTGACCCCACGTTAGGGGAATTAGCAACATTAGAGGCAAAGCAGGTGACACAAGGAGGGCTCTTTGGTGACCCGTTCATTAAGGAGCTCGGCAAATATGTGTCAAACCTTAACTCTCTCGACAAGTCCCACTCAAGTATAAAGTGCATTTTCAATGCACGTGTTTTCACTGGGGCCGGCAGTGGTAGGGGCCGCTCGGCCGGCCGTTCCCACTGTTATGCCTCTGGTAGGGTCCAACAATCTCAGCGAGGACAATGGCAGGACTCCTTGCGCTTCGGGGGCTTCTACCCCACCCCACCAGAGAATGGACCACAAGGTGGATGTGCTGACTCCAATTCACACGGTGATTCTTTCACTCACTCACTGCTCTTGTTTGGGGGGGGTCGACTGGCGCATTCCATAGACAAATGGCAGGATCTCACGTTCAACACCTGGGTGCTTCAAACAGTGCAAGCGTTCCACGTAGAATTCTACGGGTCTCCCTACCAATATTTACCTCCCCGTCCTCTTTTTCTTTCTGGACAGGAGGCCACACCTATTCAATGCGAGGTTCAAGAACTCCTTAGCCAAAAGGGCAAAATCATCCTTCCAACTCTCACCTCTTCGGGTTTTTAAGCACATTTTTATGGTCTAAAAGCAGGACGGGGGTCAGTGCCCGGTGATCAATCTCCGGGAATTCAACAAGTGGTTGGTTTACTGCCAGATGGAGGGCGTCCACCTCCTTCGTGGCCTCCTCCGGCTCAACGACTGGATGGTCCGGCTCGACCTCAAGGACGCTTATCTAACGGTGCCTATCTTTCCACTGCATCACCGGTTTCTTCAGTTCCAATGGCAGGGACAAACTTTCGAATTTACCTCTCTACCTTTCGGCCCATCTTCGGATCCCTGGTGTTTCACCAAGGTTCTAAAACCAGTAATAGAATGCTTGAGGGCACCAAGTGTACGCATGATAGTGTATATAGACGATATGCTTCTAATGGATCAAAGCCTGCATGCTCTGTCACGTCATCTTGCGATGGTGGTGAATCTTCTTCAGTCTCAGGGGGTTTCTCCCCTCTCGCTCCATTACATTTCTGAGGTTCGTGATTGATTCGGTAGAGAAAACGCTGAGCATTCCCTCCAGGAAGATGGCCAAAATCCATCAAGAAATGAAGAGGACGCTGGCGAAATCTCAGACCTCCTTCCGCCAGATCGCCAGGGTATTAGGCCTATTGTCATCCTCCATTCAGGCCATTTTCCTGGGCCCCCTACACTTTCGGGCCCTCCAGTGACTGAAAGAGTCTCACCTTCGGCGCGGTCTCACTTACTACCAGTACGATCCCTGTCAGAAGAGGCCAGGGAGGAGCTCTCCCACATGGAGGTGAGGAATGGTTGTGCCATTTTTGTCTCGCAACCAGATCTGGTGATAGAGTCCAATGCCAGCGGTTCAGGTTGGGTAGCTCACTGTGGGGAGCTCACCACCAGCGGAGGATGGTCCGCTGCATAACAGACCCTTCATATCAACTGCATGGAACTGATGGCGGGTTCCTTTGCAGTCAAGTGTTGGACCAGAGACCGGGTGCAATCTTGTGTCCTTCTGAAGATGGACAATGTGGCGGCGGTCAGCTATATTAACCATCTGGGGGGGTATGCGATCAGAGCCCTCTTGGATCTGGCCAAGAACCTTTGGGAGTACTGCCTGGAACATCATGTTTCGGTAACGGCGGAACATCTCCCGTGGTCAGCCAACCAGGTTGTGGATTCGCAGTCGCGACATCTCCGAGATTCGAGCCTGTGGCGATTACTTCAGTCAATTTTTCAAGCCCTTTGGGTCCCGTTCATGATCGACTTGTTTGCGTCCAGACTCAACTATCAGCTTCCCCGGTATTGCAGTTGGAGACCGGACCCGGAAATGGTAGCGACCAATGCCTTCCTCCAGGATTGGTCGACGGAGCAGGGTTATGCCTTTCCCCCCTTCACCATGATCATGCGGCTGACAGCTCAGGTGTGCAGGCAGAGGACGGATTTGGTACGGATTACCGCGGTGTGGAAGTCTCACCTATGGTTTTCAGTTCTGGGCTTCTCCAATCCGTCTAAACCAAAATCCTCATCTCCTGGGCAATCCCTCCAGGAATCCCCATCACCTGGTGACGAACGGCAATCTCCAGCTTATTGCGTGGAGGATTACAGGTCTCAATGGCAAGTCCCTGACCTTTCGTGAGATGCAGCAGACCTCCCCTCAAGAGCATGGGCGGGACAGTCAAGGGGTATCAATCGGCCTGGTCTCGATGGATGGGTTGGTATCTGCAACGGAGTTTGGATCCCATGGGGGCGGACGTTGTCCACATCCTGAATTTCCTTGCCTCTACAGCTTCAGAGGCACTAGCGTACAGATCGGTCAATACATTTAGATCGGCGATCTCAGCGGGCCACGCCATGATTGCGTGTCTGCCAGTCGGGGAACATGCCCTGTTTAAGAAATTGCTGCACTGCATTAGATTGTCCCTTCCACCGGAACCTAGGTGCTCAGTGCTTTGGGACATCAATAAAGTCTTAAATCTTCTTTCTTCATGGCCAAGTAACAGGTACCTCTCCCGCAAACAGCTGTCAGCCAAACTGGCCATTCTTTTGTGCTTGATCTCCTGCAGGAGGGTTTCGGATGTCAGAGCCCTAGATATCAAGGGAAAAATATTTACTCTGGACGGCGTCACATTTCATGTCTCTTGACAGACTAAATGTCATTCCCGCTTGATTTCTTATCCAGCTTTCCCTGGGTCACCCAAATTGTGCGTTGTACGATGCATCAAAGTCTATGAGACCATGACAGAAGAGCTTCGTCTTCAAGGGGAGAAGCAACTGTTGATCGCATTAAGGAAGCCATTCCGGGCTGTCTCATAACCTACCATCGCGAGATGGGTGCGGTGGGTAATGCAAGAAGCTGGTACTGATAACAACATTTTCAGGTCACACTCTCCCGCGGAGCGATGGCCTCAAAAGCCTTTGCTCTTGGAGCTCGCTTGGAGGATATTCTGAATGCAGCGGACTGGACCTCGGAGTCGACCTTCAAGAGGTTTTATTTCAAACCAGTCTCCTCCATTGCGGCTCTGGTGGAGGATAAGCTTTAATCTAGCATAATCCTTGCCTTCGGGTCCTGCCATAGAATGAAAAATTCCCTAGCTATCATAATGGAAAGTTTCAATTCTATTAAAGACTCGGAGGCAAGGATTAGCCCACTTTCTCGTGGTTCATGGCCCACCCTGGTTACTGGATCTGCTTATGGATGTAAGTAATGTTTTTTTCATTTCAACTGGCAAACATGTTACAGGATGGTTCATTATACTGCAGGTGTTCATGATTTGCTTGTTCTAGGTTTATGCAGTTAATATTTTTTCTGGTGAATTACATGCTGAGGTTAACAAGTGCTCTCTAATTTACAGGAACAGAGTCCTCAAAACAGGAATGAAATCTTCCATAGTGGGCTTGGTCGCAGGAAGAAAGAGAACAATAGAAGAGGGACAGCACCTTTTGCAGAGACTCGCAGCGCCTGATTGGCTATGAACTTGTTTATTTGTAACCTAATTTTTTTCCCTGGGTTATGGGAAATTAATTTTGTTGACATTTTAATGTGGCTGCTGTAAGAATAAAACGAAGAAAGTAAAGCATAATCCTTGCCTCTGAGTCCTTAACAGAATTGAAACTTTTTGTTACGATAGCTAGGAATTTTTTGTATTCACAGCGAGTGGTACTGTAGAATAAGGTGTGGTACCCACACCAAATACTGCATCCCGGGCCAGTAGACTAATTCCTATGAGCCCGCGGACCTGAGGACTTGCATACTCCTCATTGCCAGGGACTATATGGCGCTGTCCTATTGACTTTTAAATGCCCCTTTTGTCCCAGCTATATCTTTTCTCTTGTTCGCTTTTATGGCACTTTGAAACATATTTGCATTTACTTACCGGCACATTGTACCTTAGGGTAGCGACCTCATGATCGATTATATAATTATGTATGTTATATTTATTCAATATTGTTTAATCTGTGGGTTACACTGTGATGTTATTGTTTGCTATTTGTCTTTCATATGAATTACCACAAAACCTGGAATGGTTATTTTAAAGAATCTTGTATAAATAAAATGAATCTTTTTTTAATATTATTGTACACTGAGTCCATAAATATTATGTGTGTTTAGTATAAGGTCTTATATATCCAATAGACCGATAGCTGCGTAGGGAATTTTTCTTCAATAGTTGCATTTTCCCTGCCCTAGGAACTTACATTAGTAGCAGGGGGTCCTTGTATAGACTTTATCTGAACTACGTCCTCCAGACCAGCTTCGGCTCCTAGATCGACCCCGCAAATGTTCTTTCCGGGACGACGAAGACCGAGGCTGGGAAGCCTCCGAGGATCGCGATACACGCGCCGCCATCAACTACAAATGCTGCTCCTTCAACGAATTTGGTTTTAGCTTCTGGCCGGAACCACAATCCTTGGCGTTGGGGTGCTCACCTAGACACCACATAAAAATCGTATGCGGGTCCGCCACCAACATATGCAGGCCACAAGACCCACAAGGTTTGAATCCTGACGACATTTGACAAAGGCACACTGTTCACCGACACCAGGTGTCGAAGTAGGTCGAGAAAAAACGACCTGAGGAACCGTTTCGCCAGATCCGCGTTACAGCGCGGAAAAGAAGAAATTGACGTCCGTGCACCAGAGGGGACTTATATGGCTCCACTGACGTCATGACCAAAGTTAACGTCACCACGGAGCCGTACAACGCCGTCCTCTGGCGCGCAGAGGTACTGCTGAAAAATTTCCGGATCCAGACTGGTGCCTGGGGAGAATTCAAAAGTTAAGGAATCTGCGCCTAGATGTCTCTATCAGATATATATATATATATCATCATAATAACTTTATTTCAATCACCAGGATCATGAAGAACAAGTTACCTACCTTCGGTAACGATGTATCTGTAAGAGACATATGTTAGTTGTAGATTCCTTACCTTATAATTTCCTCCAGGCATCAGTCTGGATCCGGAGATTTTTCTTTAGCAGTACCCCTGCGCGTCGGTAGGTGGCGTTGGTCAACTCTGCGTCCATTATCGTCGGCGTCGTGGTCGCCGGGATGAAGTCGCGGTGCCTATGTAGAGGATGCTTCTGTGTGCTGATGTCACTTCTGACACGACTTTCAACGCCAGAAGCCCAGAGCCATGAAAGACACTGACCACTGGTGCGCCACAACTAGGCCCCTGTAAGGGAGTCCCTATCCCTAGAAATCAGTTTGCAGAGCGGGGAGGATGGGTGGGGCGCTAAGGAATCTACAACTAACATATGTCTCTTATGGATACATCATTACCAAAGGTAAGTAACGATCATCTGAAAGATACAGTTAGTTGTGGATTCCTTACCTTAGAATAGATACCCCAGCAATACCATCCAGGGAGGAGGGTCTGCGAACCAAGTTCAGATGAGAAAGTCCTGGAGGATCGAACGGGCAAAATAGCCGTCCCTCCGGACTTGGCTGTCCAGGCAGTAATGTCTGGTAAATGTGTGCAGAGACGCCCAAATTGCTGCCTGGCAGATATCAAGGAGTGGCACTACAGGTGCCAATGCAGTGGTTGCTGCCGTAGCCCTAGTAGAATGAGCATGCAACCCCACTGGAGGATCCTTCTTCACTAAACCATAGCAGATCTTTATACAAAGGACAACCCATCGAGAGATGGTACGTTTTTGAACAGCCCAGACTTTATGGGCTCCTACATATCTATTAAAGAGATCAATTATCCACCCGGAAATCTTTGGTGCGGTCAAAGTAGAATAACAGTACACGTTTAGGGTCCAGACGGTGGAGTCTCTCCTCCTCCTTGGAAGGGTGCGGAGGTGGGAAAAAGGAGGGCAAAGTGATAGATTGTCCTACATGAAATGGTGTAACCACTTTAGGAAGAAACGAAGGACTCGTTCTAAGCACCACTTTGTCTGGATGCACAGAGAAGAAAGGGGGCTTGGAAGACAGAGCTTGAAGCTCACTCACCCTCCGAGCAGAGGTGATGGCCACAAGGAAGGCAGTTTTGAGTTAGGAGCCTAAGAGAACAGTTATGAAGGGTCGAAGGGAGCACACATAAGATATGTGAGAACAAGATTCAAGTCCCACTGGGGCATAATGAAAGGAGATGGAGGAAATAGATGAGTAATGCCCTTAAAGAATCTATTAACAATAGGAGACTTGAATAAGGATGGCTGATCTGGCAGCCGAAGAAAAGCAGAGATGGCAGCAAGATAGCCTTTGAGAGTGCCCAGAGTAGAGCCCTGCTGGGCCAAAGAAAATATATACATAGGACCTCTGAAAGAGGGGCAGAAAGAGGGTCCACAGCCTTTGCTGTGCACCATGCCACAAACTTATTCCATCTACAGGCGTATACCAATTTAGTGGAGGGACTCCTGGCTGCCAAGATGACATTACAGACTTCGGGCGGAATGTCAGAAGCTGTCAACTGTCGCCGCTCAATCTCCATGCAAGGAGGTGGAAACTGGACAGGTTTGGGTGAAGAACCGTCCCCTGCTGCTGCAACAGAAGATCCTCCCGAAGGGGCAGTCTGATCGGAGGATCGATGGCCACGCTCAGGAGCTCAGGGTACCAGACTCTTCATGCCCAGTCCAGAGCCACAAGAATAACTTGGGCCCGGCCGCGCTTGATCTTTTTGAGCACTCAAGGCAGAAGTGGTACAGGCAGAAAGGAATACAGGAGGCCGCAGTTCCCCTTGCAATGAAAAGCGTCGCCGAGCCAGTGCCGCCTTGGAAACTCCAACGCGCAAAACTGCTGACATTGTGCATTCTCTTCGGTGGCGAACAGATCTAACCAAGGCTCTCCCCACCGCTGAAAGAGACCTTGCACCACCTTCGAATGAAGACGCCATTCGTGATCGACCAAGCACAGACGGCTGAGTTTGTCCGCCCTGGCATTCAGAGAACCCACCAGGTGTTGAACCACCAGGGTCATGCCATGAAGTTCCAGCCATGTCCAGAGGCGAAGAGCCTCCTGACAGAGGGTCCAAGACCCCACCCCGCCCTGTTTGTTGTAGTACCACATGGCGGTGGTGTGGTCTGTGAACACCTGCACCACTTTCCCTTTGAGAGAGGGACGGAATGCATTCAGTGCCAGTCGGATCGCCTGTACCTCAAGCAGAGACCAGACGCCTCTGATCTCCGCCTCTCCCAGATGGCCGCCCCATCCCAGGAGTGACACTTCTGTCACCACTGTTAGATCTGGCTAGGAAAGGGAGAGGGATCTGCCTCTGACCCAAGCTTGGTTCTTTAGCCACCACTGCAGTTGTTGTGAAGTTCCCTCTGAGATCTGAACATAGTCGGAAAGATTCCCCTGATGTTGCGCCCACTGGAATTTTAGGTCGCACTGCAGAGCCCGCACATGCCATCTGGCATGATCCACCAGCAGGATGCAGGAGGCCATGAGGCCCAGCAGCCTCAGAGTCATTCTCACTGAAATCCAGGATAGAGGCTCAAACATCGGTATCATAGCCCGATTATCCCGGACTGGCTGCTCGGGAGGATAGGCCTGAAACTGCACTGTGTCCAGAACAGCTAAGATGAAAGGGAGCGTCTGAGAGGGAGTCAGGTGTGACTTCGGCACGTTTATAGTGAACCCCAGCAAATGTAGGAGGTCTGCTGTAGTATGGATGTGGGAGACGACAGCCTGGGTTGAGCCCGCCTTCAACAGCCAGTCGTCGAGATTGGGGAAGACTGGAACCCCTGATCTGCGCAGATGAGCTGCAACCACCGCCATCACCTTTGTGAACACCTATGGGGCACTGGTAATGTCAAAGGTGAGAACAGTGAACTGAAAGTGCTCGTGGCCCATCGTGAACCGTAGATAGTGTCTGTGGGCTGGCAAGACAGGAATATGGAAATAGGCAGACAGGAACTGAGCCAACGTGAGCATTTTGAACTTCTCCTTCAGGAGAAAGCGGTTGAGGGCCTGGAGGTCTAGAATAGGACGCAGGCCTTTGTCCTTCTTGGGCACCAGAAAGTAGTGGGAATAGCAACCATGACCTACTTCTGGCGCAGGGACCCTCTCTATAGCTCCCTTGGCCAAGAGAGCTGAGACTTCCTGGCGGAGAAGTGCCAAATGATCCTCCGACATAGGATCGAAAGACGGTGGCATGGAGGGAGGGGTAGTGTTGAAGGGGAGGGAGTAGCCCCTTCGGACAATTTGCAAAACCCACCTGTCCGACGTGATGGATTGCCAGTGGAGGAGGTGATGGTGAATCCTGCCTCCAACTGGCCGTTGATGGGCCTGGAATGTCGGACTAGGAAGGTTTGGAGGCTGCGGCAGAGGGGAAGGGTGGACTGGCCCGCCCGCTGGCTCCCAGACCCGCAAGGTCGCTGGGTCCCAAGTCCGCAGCCACGCAGAGGCTGGGCAGCTTGCGTGAACCGGTGGCTAGACTGGGTCGGAAGTGGTTGGGTGCCCCTTCCGTAGCCATGAAAGGGACCAAAAGCAGACTAGAGTGGGCGAGAAGGCACAGTGAGGCCCAAAGATCTGGCCTTAGCCCTAGAATCTTTAAAGCGCTCCAGAGCCGCGTCTGCTTTGTCGCCAAAAAGATGACAGCCATCAAAGGGCATGTCCATCAAAGTTGACTGGACATTCCCCGAAAAGCCATATGTCCTCAACCAGGCATAGCGCCTAAGGGCTACCGACGTGGCAATCGTTCTGCCCAGTGAGTCAGTGGTATCCAGTCCACATTTGATGGCGAATTTGGCTGCGTCTCTCCCATCCGCCACTGCTTGGGAGAGAACGGCCCGGGCCTCCTCCGGGCACTGAGGCAGCACCTGCACGTCCGTATCCCAGATGGTATGGGAGTAGCGGCCCAAGAGGCACGCGGTATTCGCTGACCGCAGTGACAAGCTGGAGGAAGAGAACATACGCTTCCCAAGATGGTCCAGCTTCTTGGATTCTCTATCTGGAGGGGCAGAAGGGAATGCGCCTAATGAAGAAGAGGCTTGGATCACCAAGCTCTCAGGGGAAGGGTGTTGGGTCAGAAACACTGGGTTGCCCGAGGCCGGGCGGCGGCGGCCGCAGGCAATTGTCCTCTCCACAGGAGCCCCTGTGCTGGGCTTGGACCAAGTGCCCAGGAGGAGGACGTCAGTGAGGGCCTCATTGAACGGCAATAGGGGTTAAGAAGAGGAAGCCGCAGGCTGAAGCACCTCTGTCAGGAGGTTAGTCCTGACTGCCACCGAAGGGAGCTCAAGGCCCAAAACCTCAGCCGCCCTTCTCACCACCACAGCATAGGACGCTCCCTCCTCTGTAGCCATGGTAGGGGGAGAAAGCAAATCAGTGTCTGGAGAAGTCTACAGACCACTGGCATCACTCAGGTCCTCTCGCCAGTCCGGTTCTTCCAGCAGGTCTGTTAAAGGGTCCCGCGACTCCTCCCAGTCCTCATCCCCACCCTCTGGTCGGTAGGGAACACCAGGTGCAACGTCCATCCGGCTCCGAGTCCAACTTGGGGATGAGGATGGGGACGGCACGGCCGGGGGCACCACCGACTCCAGGGGCGTCGTCGTCTGGATTGGCGCTGGGGAAGGTTGAGTGAGATCGACCGGCGTCGATCTGGATCCAGGCCTGTATCCGCAGGGGCCCTCTTGCGCCGGGGCCGGAGCCGCCGGCATCGAAGGCCCGGGCCCCCGATCTGCTCCGCGGCGACCGAAGGCGCCCCAGCGAGTCGGGCTGCCCAAAGACGAGGTGTAAGGCCTCGTAGAACTGCCAAAGTTGGACAAGGGACGCTCCGGCTCCCGGAAATGGGGGGAGGAGCGGAGTCGTCCCTGAATCAGGCACCGGAGACAGAGCCTTTGAGCGACGATGCTCCGAATCCCGCGTTGCGTCAGCCGACCGACGGAGAGAAGGTGAAGAGTGATTGTGCTTCTTCACCTTCTTCTTGTGTTTGGACTTACCCGATGAACTCAACGACTTGGAGTGCGACCAGGAGTGGATGTTCCGCGAAGGGCCTCAAGAGCTTCCTCTCAAACAAGACCGGGAGCAATGCGGAGCCGACGGCCGGGCCTCCAGCAACTTTCGGGACCGCTCCCGCAAAGCCTTCGGGTTCATGGCCCGGCAGTCGGAGCACGACTTTGGGTCGTGCTCCAGACACCAAAAGCACACGAGGTGTGGGTCCGTCACAGACATCATCTTGTGACAGGCGCCGTAGGGCTTGAAGCCGGTCCAACGTAGGGACATCCTCATGCACCAGGAGTCGAAGACTTGAAAAAGACGTCGACAAAAAGTCGAAAAAAGCTAGCCAAAAAATGCCTAAGGGGTAGCTCTCTCCGGATCTGCGCTAGGCTGGCGTGGAAAAAGAAAAAACTGACGTCAGCGCGCAGGGGCGGCGTCTAAGTAGGCACCGCGATGTCATCCCGGTGACCACGACGCCGACGACGGACGCAGAGTCGACCGACGCCACCTACCGACGCGCAGGGGTACTGCTAAAGAAAAATATCCAGATACAGACTGACGCCTGGGGGAAATTCTAAGGTAAGGAATCTACAACTAACTGTATCTTCCAGATAGTACAATTTATAACATAAAAACATCTCTGCAGTATACATTAAGAAGACAATAAAGCAGTTTGAGATATAGCTATCCCGAACAGACATTCGTTTAATCGCATTGTGACTGGTGCTCCAGGTACCACGTACATCCGTAAGCCCTTTGTAAGGAAGCACTCTGTTTCGCCGATTAAAACCAATAGTTAAACCTCCAATGTTATTACACTTACAATAGATTAAAACTTTTGCTACCAGTTACAAATTATTCTGAACTTGGCAACAGATCATCTTGACTTATGAGAGTAGACCATTAAAAACACGATTTAAAAAGTGCAGGTGCATCAAAAAGACATACAGCTTCATGGCTGGAACGGGAGCAAGATAGCAGGACACAAACCATCTTCGTAATTGGGAGCGATAATAGCGTCTGGTCACCTGCTTGGGTACTGTTACAACAATAATAAAAAATGTCTTGTTAACTGCGAAAATCTCTGGTGGGGTTACACAATAGATCCTATCTATCGCTTAATCAGTGCAAAAATGGCTCTAAGTGCAAGAAGACACGTGTATCTAACACAATAATGATAGTAAAGTGCAAAGGAGGCAACACAGTGCAAAGGAGTTATGTCACAAAAGACATCACAGCATCACAGAATATATATTTTACATTTGATTAAAATACAGTGATGAAAAGTAAAAATATATAGTATAAAAAATGTTTGATACAATAAGAGTCTCTTGTCCTTTTTTGCCCATTTGCAAGCAAAAAATGCCAATGGGCAAACCATCTTCGTCCCTATGGCAGCATTATATCATCTACTCCATAGCTTGGATGCACTTGCTATGCCAGATACAAACAGACATAAGAAATTTTACGATGGACTATACCATCACTCTATTAGTATCTGAACTAAGGATTCTAAAAGCCTCCAGGTGCCATCTGATGCCCAGGTCCCTGCAAAGGAAGACTATCCATTTAGCTTTTTGAGAGCCATAGGACGGACAGAAGAACAACATGTGAATGAGAGACTCTGACGCTCCTGCAAAAGCAAGGCAGAGATCACCCCAGCACAGCTTCCGACTACTTGTAGCAGAACGTTTTCTGTGGGGGAGCGATTCATACCTAAATTGGATATACAATATATGTGCAAGG
This sequence comes from Calotriton arnoldi, assembly GCA_963921515.1. NCBI lineage: Eukaryota > Metazoa > Chordata > Amphibia > Caudata > Salamandridae > Calotriton > Calotriton arnoldi. Next base: position 146,212 of record CAWUFW010001642.1, on the reverse strand, counting down.
GGCAGCGTAATTTCGTCAATTGTAGACTCGTACCAAGGGCTTGGTTTAAAACCCTCGTCAATGATCCCTTGCAATTTATGACAGTTTGGATAGCACATGTATAGTCCCAATACATTTCATTTAGGCCAGCTTTTGATACTGAATTTAGTTCATCTGGGGATAACCACAATCTCTCCAATCCCAATTTCCTCAATAGTTTTTTCACAAAATTCAACAAGGGGAGTCTGTAAGCCCTCCCTGGCGACATAAGATCTTTTAGACACACGCTGTATGATTCAAGGGCTGGGGAGGACCATAACCGGTACCAATAGATCAAAATTCTGCACTCGACCTTCTGTGCTATTTCCCTTAATGCCAGGTTCAAAGAAACCAGGACAATTGACGTGCTCTCAGGCAGTCCCAAAAGAGATCTTAAGAACTTATTTTTGACAGTTGCATTAGAGTGTCATCGTCAAAAAGTAAGAGGGTGGTGAATCACACCCATCCCTGTTCAAACAATCTACTACCCTGTTAATATGCAAAGAGAACAGGGTTGGGGCAAGGACGCAACTCTGCCTGACTCCATGTTTAATCCTAAATGGATCCGTCAGTTGTCCATGCGCCCCCATCTGACTTGGGCAAAAATATCTGACTGTATCCTCTATAAGATGCCCAGCAGGTTTGCGGGAATGCCCATGTCCACCAAGACGCTCCACAGCTTGCTCCTTGGTACCGGCTCAAAAGCAGCACGCAAATAGACAAAAAGCAACATACAATTTACCCCTGCTGATTACTAACATTTCTCAAAAGATACAGTTAAAACGAAAAACCTGATCAATCGTGTTAACATTACTTCTAAAACCAGCCTGGAAATCCGATAATACAGTATTGACTTGTATCCAGTCTTGGAGGTGTACCAATACCTGCTTACAAAAATGCCTGGATCCTTGCATTGCCCCTTCTTATATATTGGTATAATTTCTGCTGATTTACAGGATGAAGGGATCTCCATTCCATGCAGAATTGCATTTGATGATAACTTTATATATGGACCCCACACTATATATAAATCATTTGGGATCTTATTGGGCCCGTGGGCTCTAGATGCAAGACGGGACTTTATAGCTACCAAGGTTTCATTTAAATCAAAATTCTAATCTGCTTTGATTACCCAACTCAGAAATTTGCAGAAATGCTTCTCCATCCCCGCCTGGCTATTCACTGCATGAGTATATATTACCAAAATTACCCATTTCTGGGGTTGGAGAAACAAATCCAAATCTCTCTTGGTTCCCTTAACACATTCTGAGGCTATTTTCCAAAATGATTTATTATCCTTAGCTGTCATTGCACAATGCAGATTTTCCCACATAGTACTTTCCCACTCACTCTTAGGTTTAACCAACTCCCTCCTGTAAGCTGATGTATATACCTTACCCAATCTGACCTACATTTGGATTTGACTGCCACTAGTAATTCAGCTTTGGTTTCCCTACATACTTTGTTGTACCAGGCCACCTCCTTTGTGGTACCAACCCTTTTAGCCTGGGCTAAGAGTTCTCTACTCTGTGAGAAGAGGGCCTTATGGTTATCCTGAAATGCTATTAGTCTATGCTTAGTTTTTCAACTTTCGACGTAACCATCCCTAGAGCTGTTTCCAGAGCCTCAGGAGGTCTTTACCATTATTAGAATGGGAAATATCCCCAATACTCATACTGCCTATATCGGCTGCTTCTCAACCATGCTACCCACTAGGGTCAGGCACAGGGAATTGTGATCACTATCAATTCTATCCAATATAACCATGTCTGACAAAAAAAGGCCATGGACTAAGATCCACTAAGAAGTAATCAATACAGCTGCAACAACCCGGTCTATTAAAGATGATCCTACCTTCCTTGTCTGAATGTGTCCTCCCATTTGCTGCTCTTAGATCATAGTTAAGCATCAGTGACAATGCTTGTGCTGCTCTAGGGGACCATTTCTCACAGGGAAGTTCTAACTGTGGGATCCTCCACCAGTTATCTTGGTCGGATGTCAGATCATGAGGAGTTTCCACCATAGGTTCAAAGGCTGTATTAAAGTCTCCAGCCACAATTTAAATGCCTTTACCAGTTAGGTCTAAGAGTGTGTCCTCTGCCACTTTTAGCACCGAGGTCTCAACATTGCCAACTTCCACATGGTTATATATGTTAAATATTTTCTAAGAGGTCCCTGAGGATATATATATGTATTTCATGTCATTCATAGGAGGTGAAGAATGGACCCCTCCCTGTGATGCATTCACGGTGGCCTCCACTACATTGGTGTTCTGCCTCTGCTGCGAGTGATGCGGGGAGAGTATGTCTGCCATGTTGGTTGCAAATTGGCCCTTCCTCTGCCCCTGCCCCTCTGAGTTACACCACCACCTCCCCTGGTGCCCCTCTGGGTCTGACCTAAAAAAGACCTCAATAAGGCACCTAGATCTTCATTGGTTCTGTTGTGTGGTGTAAATCTCACTCTGTTCTGATTCGATGTAGAGGCTTGTTCAGCAGTCTCCTCCTCCTCACTACTGGTATTATCGAACATCCAGTTCGCTGGAGTCCTCCTTGTCTGTCTACGTCCACCCCTCTGGAAACTCTGGTAACTAGCCTGTTCGGTACTGGCTGAATAATAGTTGTCTTCAACATAAGGGAAAGCCCACTCATGGGAGAAATGATCCAAATTACGTTTGAGACCCTTGATCTTCTGATTCACCATATATGTCTTATAATCTAAAAGGTCACTCTGGACGTAAACGGGCCCTTCTGTACCCGCGATTTTTATCTATAAGATAAGACATGGAATAGACGTGCTGTGATAGATCTGGATAGCCATTAATGGGCATTGAATCCCGGGTGTGAATGGAATAACTGTGAAACTTATGTATATACATGCGGGGAGAGTATCGATAATTATGGCAGTGGCAGACATAGCAACAGCTTTAGACACTTTCTAACTAAAATGTCTGTGTCTGAGGGTGCGATGCATAACGAGTATTTTACTATTTGTGCTTTTCTATAGGTGCCATAATTGTATATGGTCACCCGGCGGATATGCGACCAATTGGCGCGAACCGCACAACGAGGGGTTTGCAGGTACGAGGGACACTAGCAACAACTCGGTAATTAAAGGTTTCACATTATTGTCATCAATTCAAGTATGTTGTGCGGTGAAAACTGGGGGTTATTTACTCCTGGCACGTGTTTTGTCTTTTTATTTGTTATATACCTGCAGACCAAGTAGTAATTCCAAGTGAAGTGAAGATTGGTTATCCCCTTAGCCCTGATGAAGTTGCGCAAAGTGGTAGCAACGAAACATGTTGGCGCTTTGGACGTAATAATGGTCTAAATTTAACAATTTTTTTAATTGAGGACGCTCACAGCACTGAATAAAGTCATATTTGGCCAGTGAGTAGGTACTCATTTTTAACGTTGGGAACTGCATTTCATTTCTTTTCTCACGGGGATTAACAGGGCACGTGTGTGACATTAGCACCTACAGTGCTTATTGTACCTTGCTGTTACTGTTTTCTTCCTTCACGTTTAAGAACGTTTATGTTGGAACACATTTCTTTTCATGGTGAGAAAGCAACCAATGATGATAAGTGGGTGTGCTAGCGAGTACCAACTAGCAAGCCCCCCTTGGTGTTACTACCGTGAGGTGCTTTCGCTCCACTCCCACACTTTTTTCTATTCCCTTTTAACTAATTGTGGGTGGGAATTATTTGGCTGCAGTGTTGTGACAGTGTGTTTATAAGTTGGACATTTTGACACTTGAAGTAGTGGCATTCTACCGCATCGTGGGAGGTGTAGTTAAATATTTTGGACTCCTCCAGTGTCTAAAAGTCAAGGATTTTTGTCCATTTAGTCAGGCCCTCATTGTTGATAATGTGTTGAGTGGGGGGCGGCTTGATTTTCTTCCCCCTTGGCTCCTTTTTGTATTGGTAAGTGCAGACCTCCCTGTAGAATGCTTATTGGGCAATGATTTGGAGACTTCAGCATGGGCTGAAGTGGAACTCAGGACATATGCAGAAATGCTGGGCATCCCTGCAGATGTGTTTGCCATGACTAGGTCACAGGCAAAAATGTCTTCCACTGAACAGGCCCTGGATCCTGGAATAATGGACCAGGTGCCTTCCAAGAGAAGGAGCAGTAGGGGTAAGGCAGTGTCTCCCCCCCTGCCTCAGAGTGAGGATCAGTCTCTTGAGGGAGATGATCTTAGTCCTGAAGAAGGAACTGTCTCAGAGGAACTTGAACCTGATCAGGTTGAGTTCTTGGGGACAGGGGGCCCTTCCAGGGCAGATCTGAGCCAGGAGCAGCTGACCTGCCCCTCTCTTGAACCCCTCAGACAGCAAGCTGCTGCTGAGGCTGCTGGGAGTGCCAGTGGGTCCCATAAAATTTACTGGGATGATGGACTCATACTCAGAGGGTAGAGACCCCAAACCTGGTGCCACCAGGAGGTTGGTTATACCTCTGAAGTTTAGGGGCTTCCTATTGACACTGGCACATGATATCCCATTAGCAGGACACTTAGGCCAAAACAAGACCTGGGACAGACTTGTTCCTCACTTTCATTGGCCTCATATGTCAGAGGACACAAAGGAGTTTTGTCGCTCCTGTATCACTTGCCAAGCCAGTGGTAAGGCAGGTGGTACTACAAAGGCCCCCCATATACCACTACCTGTGGTGGGGGTTCCCTTTGAGAGGGTTGAGATTGACATAGTTGGTCCCATGAATCCTCAGACTGCATCTGGGCACAGATTCATACTAGTGGTGGTGGACCATGCCACTAGGTATCCAGAAGCAATTCCACTTAGGACTACCACAGCTCCTGTTATGGCTAGAGCCCTCCTGGGAGTCTTTTCCAGAGTGGGTTTTCCTAAGGAGGTAGTATCAGACCGAGATGCAAACTTTATGTATGGTTACTTGACTGCTATGTGGAAGGAGTGTGGAGTAAATTACAAATTTACCACCCCTTATCACCCACAATGCAATGGGTTAGTTGAGAGATTCAACAAAACCCTTAAGGGCATGATTAAAGGTCTCCCTGAAAAGCTCAGGCGTAGATGGGACATCCTTTTGCCCTGCCTTCTCTTTGCCTACAGAGAGGTTCCTCAGAAGGGGGTTGGTTACAGCCCTTTTGAACTTCTGTTTGGACATCCAGTTAGGGGTCCTTTATGTCTAGTGAAGGAGGGATGGGAGTTACCTCTCAAACCCCCTAAACAGGATATTGTGGACTAGGTACTTGGTCTCCGCTCCAGGATGGCTGAGTACATGAAGAAGGCATCCAAAAACCTTGAGGCTAGCCAGGAATTGCAAAAGGCCTGGCATGACCAAAAGGCTGTTGTGACTGTTTATCAGCCAGGACAGAAAGTATGGGTGTTGGAGCCTGTGGCCCCAGCAGCCCTCCAAGACAAGTGGAGTGGACCTCATACTATCCTTGAGCAAAAGGGAGAGGTTACCTACCTGGTGGACCTTGGAACTCCCAGGAGCCCCCATAGGGTGCTCCATGTGAACAGGCTCAAGCCATATGTGAACAGGGCAGACATGGGCTTGCTCATGGCTACTGATGAGGGACAGGAGGAAGAGAGTGATCCACTCCCTGACCTGCTCTCACAGAACACTGATGATGGTTCAGTTGATGGTGTAGCCTTGGCAGGCAGCCTCACTGACGAGCAGCAAACTGATTGTAGGCAAGTCCTGAATCAATCAAGACATATGTTTTCACTGACTCCAAGTCAGACTACCTGGTGCACTCATGAAGTGGACACAGGTGACAGTCTGCCTGTTAAAAATAAGATTTACAGGCAACCTGACCATGTCAGGGACTGTATCCGGACAGAAGTCCAGAAAATGTTGGATCTGGGAGTAACTGAGCCCTCAGATAGCCCTTGGGCTAGTCCAGTAGTCTTGGTACCAAAACCTCACACCCAGAGTGGTAAGAGAGAGATGAGGTTCTGTGTTGACTACAGGGGTCTCAATGCAGTCACTAGGACTGATGCCCATCCAATACCTAGGGCAGATGAACTTATAGATACTTTGGCCTCTGCCAAGTTTCTGAGTACATTTGACCTGACAGCTGGTTACTGGCAAATCAGATTAGCTGAGGATGCAAAACCAAAAACAGCATTTTCAACCCATAGTGGGCACTACCAATTTGTGGTGATGCCCTTTGGCTTGAAGGATGCACCTGCCACTTTTCAAAGGTTGGTGAACAAAGTCCTTACAGGTCTGGAAGCCTATAGTGCAGCTTATCTAGATGATATTGCTGTCTTTAGCTCCACCTGGGAGGATCACCTGGTCCACCTGAGAAATGTTTTGGAGGCCCTGCAAAAAGCAGGCCTCACTATCAAGGCCACCAAGTGCCAGATAGGGCAGAGTAAGGTTGTGTACCTAGGCCACCTTGTAGGTGGAGGTCAGGTTCAACCATTGGAGAGCAAAATCCAGACCATCATGGACTGGGTTGCTCCCACTACCCAAACTCAGGTCAGAGCTTTCTTGGGCCTGACTGGGTATTACAGGAGGTTTGTCAAAGGATATGGATCTATAGTGACCCCTTTGAATGATCTAACTTCCAAAAGAATGCCTAAGAAAGTTCAGTGGACAGTTAGCTGTCAAAAGGCATTTGATGACCTGAAGCAGGCCATGTGCACTGCTCCCATTCTGCAAAGCCCTGACTATTCCAAACAATTCATTGTTCAAACTGATACATCTGAGTTGGGGGTAGGGGCTGTGTTATCACAACTGAATGAAGAGGGTCAGGATCAGCCAGTAGCTTTTATTAGCAGAAGGCTGACCCCCAGAGAGAAACGTTGGTCAGCTATTGAGAGGGAAGTGTTAGAAATGGGGGTCTCTCGTTGGCAGTGGCTGGCCACTGTCCAAGTAGGGACCCTTCTTCCTAAGTCAGGGTAAGAGGGCCACACCCTTTGATAACCCCTGCTCAACCCTGTGGTAACGTAGCACGAGCAGTTAGGCTTATCTCAGAGGCAGTGTGTGAAGCATTTATGACCATACACAGTAACACAGTGCGGAACACTACAAAGGGACACCACACAAGTAGTTATAAAAAATAAGTATCTTTATATATAGACTTAGCACAAGACCAATAACGATAAAAAGCCACAATACTGTCAAATAGGATCACTCTTGGAATGCTGCAAAAATAGTTCAAGTGCGCAAAGAGGAGTTCAGTTCAAAGCAGTGGTCTCTGCGACCCTTTTACTTACAAAGTACCTGGATTTCGTAGCAAAGTCAACAAATTGTCGCAAAGAAGTTGTAGCGATGAATTTCTGCACGCGAGGCCGGCGATGCGATAAATCCATGCCGCGAGGGAGGATGATGCGCCGATCTGCTGATGCGTGTGGAGACGATGCGACAAACTTCTGCACGCTAGACCGCTGGTGCGATGACTCCTTGCCGCAAGGGAGGAGACGAGGCGACGATCCTGTTGCGTGTGCGATCGGTTTGCGATGCGAAGAAATGGCGCTCCGCGAGGGAGCGACGATCCTGATGCGATGCGATGAAAATGGCGGACGCTCAGCGTCCGCGCTGCGATGTCGTGAAGCGATGATCTTGGTGCGATGACTCGATCTTTGGTTGCGAGCACTCGGCGGCCGCAGCGCGATGATTTTTCGGGCGCTTTCGGCTGCGGCGGATCGCAAACGTGCGTTAGCGACGATTTCAGCACTCTCTTCTCTGTAGTAGAACTAGAGGCCCTGGAACTCACAGGAGCCTCACCTGCAGATAGAAATCCTCGCTGGGAGGAATCAGGAGGCTGGTGGTGAAGTCTGATGTGCCTGAGACTTCAACAGGAGGCTAGCTCTCTCCTAGCCCTTGGGTGATTGCTTTAGCAAGATTAATAAAAGTTCTCTCAAAGTCCTTTTCCCTCTTCTTCCAAGTCCAATGGTAACCACTGCAGGCCAATCCAAGAAACAGCACACAAGCACAGGGATAGTCACCTCCTGCAGATTTCTTCAGTTACACGGACAGAGGTTCGTCTTGATATCCAGGAGCAACACACTTTGTAGGGGTTTCAGCACAGATATTTATACCCCAAAAGTCTTTGTTCTCAAAAGCTACAAGTAACTGAGCCTAGCCAGAACCAGTTCTGTTCAGTCCTGGAGCACTTTGTTTACCAGGCTGCATTCTTCCTTTCAGGAAGAGGGGGTCTGCTATCAGACGCACAGTGGGAGGTGGAGCCATCATTCACCTTGCCAGGCACAGACCTATTCAAGTCAAGGAGCTACCCCTCCCCATACTCCAAACAGATCTCTCTATTCAACCCAGGTCTGGCTCAGCCTGCCCTGTCCCTCCAAAACCAGACAGCCAATACACATAACAGCAGAGCACACTGGAAGGTTTAGGCAAGAAAATACCTACTTTCTAAAAGTGGTATTTTCAAACACAGAATATAAAAATAAACTTTCCTAAAAGATGTATTTTAATATTCTGAGCTCAGGCATACTAAATTCGTTTTTCTACCATGTTCCTGGGGTCAGTTAGGACTATAGAATGTAATAGTCAAAATTGCCCATTCTGGCCTATGGGGAACAGGTAGCCTTACAGTAGTGAAAAACGAAATTGGGTGTAAGTCACTACCAGGACATGCTACACACACCAAGGCATGTCCTACCTCACACATACAATGCACCCTACCATAGGGGTGACTTACATGATGCCAAGGGAAGGTTCAGGGGCTGGGAAGTGGGTGCACTTCACAGCCAAGATGGCAGTTCGGGACTGCACACAGACTCTGCAGTGGCAGGTCTGAGACACAATTTACAAGCTGCTTCTGTGGGTGGCTAAAACCAGCGCTGCAGGCCCACCGGCAGCATTCGGTTTACCAGCCCTGGGCACTCACAGGCCACGCTACTAGGGACTAACAGGTAAACCAAATAAGCCAATCATGGATATACCAATTCACATGTCATATTTACACAGGGAGCATTCGCGCTGTGGCACTGAAGGGCAGTGGCACAGCGCCCAGAGCATCTAACACCAGAAAAAACAGGGGGACAACAGCGAAAAATGGAAGGGAGACCCACGCCAATGGTGCCAGGTCTAACACGTGTCCCCTCCAGCTGAAATGTGGGGAGAACTACCCATCCCCTTGGAAGTTCTCATCACTAAGGCGGAAAAATCTGGACAGACCATCAGCATTGGCGTGTTCTGTACCAGGGCGGTGTTCCACCGTGAAGTCCATACCCTGTATGGAAATGGACCACCTCAATAACTTGGGATTCTCACCCCTCATCTGCATCAACCATCTGAGGGGCCTGTGGTCTGTCTGAACCCGGAAGTGAGTCCCAAACAGGTATGGTCTCAGCTTCTTCAGTGCCCAGACCACAGCAAATGCCTCATGCTCAATTGCACTCCACCTCTGTTCCCGTGGAAGTAACCTCCTACTGATGAAGGCTACAGGTTGGTCTAGTCCCTCCTCATTTATCTGTGACAGAACGGCCCCCACCCCATGCTCTGAAGCGTCTGTCTGGACAACAAATTCCTTAGCAAATGTGGGCGCCTGGAGTACGGGTGCTGTACACATGGCAGTCTTGAGGGCATCAAAGGCTTTCTGACAGGTGTCAGTCCAGTTCACAATCTTTGGCTGCTTCTTGGAAGTCAGCTCAGTCAAGGGTGCAACAATGTTGCCATACCCCTCGACAAACCTCCTGTAGTAACCCGTGAGTCCTAAGAAGGCCCTCACCTGGGTCTGGGTCCTTGGGGGCTCCCAAGCCAGGATGGTTTGAATCTTGGGCTGCAGGGGTGCCACCTGGCCACTCCCCACCTGGTGTCCCAAGTACACCACAGAACCCTGCCCAATCTGGCACTTACTGGCCTTGATTGTGAGGCCTGCTCTGCGCAGCGCCATCAACACTTCCCAGAGGTGGCGCAAGTGGTCCTCCCAGGAGGAACTAAACACTGCTATGTCGTCCAGGTAGGCGGCACTGAAATCCTCCAGCCCAACCAACACCTGGTTGACCAACCTCTGAAAGGTGGCAGGGGCATTCTTCATCCCAAAGGGCATCACACGGAACTGGTAGTGCCCATCTGGTGTGGAGAATGCTGACCTCTCCTTTGCCCCATCAGTTAAGGCGATCTGCCAGTACCCAGACGTCAGATCAAACGTGCTGAGGTACCGGGCAGCCCCTAGCCGATCTATGAGCTCATCAGCTCTGGGGATGGGGTGCGCGTCGGTCTTCGTGACCGAATTGAGACCTCGGTAGTCCACACAGAACCTAAGTTCAGGGGTGGCACCAGGCGTCACAGTTTTTGGTACCAAGACCACGGGGCTGGACCAGGGACTGCTAGAGGACTCAATCACCCCTAGGGCAAACATTTTGGAGACCTCCTCCTTAATGTGAGCCCTGACCCTGTCAGTCACTCTGTAAGCCTTGTGCTTGACAGGAGGACTGTCCCCGGTGTCTACCTCATGGACACACCAATCAGTGACACCCGGCACCAGGGAGAACAAATCAGAAAATTGCCCCAACAGTTGGTGACAATCTCTCTGCTGCTCAGGGGTCAGTGTGGTGGAGAGGATCACACCCTCCACTGACCCATCCTTCTCTCCTGCACACAGGAGGTCAGGAAGAGGCTCACTCTCCTCCTCCATCCCAGCATCTGTGGCAAGAAGCATGCCCACTTCAGACCTCTCAAAGTGGGGCTTCAGGCGTTCACATGCAGGACCCGCAAGGGGTTCCTGGGAGATTGAAAGTCCACCAAGTAGGTAACTGGACTTTTGCGCTCCACCACCTCAAATGGACCGGTCCACTTATCTTGGAGCGCACAAGGCTCCACTGGGGCCAGTACCCAAACCTTCTGACCAGGTTGAAACTCGACCAGAGTGGCATTCTGGTCGTGCCAACGTTTCATTTCTTCCTGGCTGGCTTCCAGATTTGCCTCAGCAATTTTTCTGAAATGCCGAGTCTGGTCCCTGAAGGCCAACATGTAGTTAAATACATCTTGGGGAGGTTTCCTGGGAGATTGCTCCCAGCCTTCTTTGACCAGACTCAGAGGTCCTCTTACCGGATGGCCATAGAGGAGTTCAAATGGACGGAACCCTAATGACTTCTGTGGCACCTCACGGGAGGCAAACAACAGGCATGGCAAGAGGACGTCCCACTTACGCCTCAGGGACTCTTCTAGGCCCATGATCATGCCCTTCAAGGTCCGGTTGAACCTTTCAACCAGACCATTACCTTGGGGGTGGTAAGGAGTGGTGAACTTATAAGTTACCCCACACTCCTTCCACAGAGACTTCATGTACTGGGAGATGAAGTTGGTACCCCTGTCAGACACCACCTCTCTGGGGAACCCCACACGGGAGAAAATCCCCATCAGTGCACGACCCACCACGAGGGCCGTCACTGTCCTGAGCGGGATGGCTTCAGGGTACCGGGTGGCATGGTCCACCAAGACCACGATGAACCTGTTGCCCATGGCTGTCTTGGGGTCCAGAGGCCCCACAATGTCAATGCCCACTCGCTCGAATGGGGTACTAACAACTGGAAAGGGCTGGAGTGGGGCCTTGATCTTCCCCCACTCTTCCCACTTGCCTGGCAAGTCTCACATGTCCTGCAATGAGTGTCTGAACTCTTGCGCATCTGGGGCCAATAGAAGTGGGTGGCCAGCCTCTCAAAGGTCTTGGTCTGCCCCAGATGTCCTGCCAATAGAATGTCGTGAGCCAACCCCAGTAGGAAGGCTCTGAAGCACTCGGGTACCACCAGCACACGGGCTGACCCCGGCTCAGCAGCCTTAGGCTCGCTATACAGGAGACTGTTCTCCCAATAAATCAGATGTGAACCAGACATGTCACCTTCTGTCTGGGCTGCAGCCTGTCGCCGCATACCCTCAAGAGAGGGGCAAACTCTTTGCTGCTCACAAAATTCCTCCCTGGTGGGTCCCCCTTCCTGCTGCCAATGGGTCAGCTCAGGCAGGTCCCCCAGTTCGGCGATCTGCTCCCCGGTAGGCTCCAGGGCATCCCCCTCAGGGTCTGCTCCCTCCTGGGCTGTGGGAACCAAGGGGGCCGGCTCCCGCGCCCCCTGCCCCTTCTCTCTAAGGCAGGGATCTGGGCCATACTCTCAGGCTCCAGGTCCTTCTCAACACCCTCCTTGGCTGCCATGGACCGAGTGGTAGCACACGCCCACTCAGGCAGACCCAACATCTCTAAGTGAGATTTCCTCTCCACCGTAGCCCACGGGGAGTTCTCTAAATCATTGCCCAACAGACAGTCTACAGGCATGGCGGGCATCACAGCCACCTGAAGAGTTCCTGAGACCCCCCACTCAAAGGGAACCTGAGCCACCTCACATTGGCTCTCTGAGTTGTCTGCGGACACTACTGGGTAGAATGCATGGGGGACAACCTGCTCTTTGGACACCAACCGGGAGCTGACAGCAGTTATACTGGCTCCTGTGTCTCTTAGAGCCTCCACCCTATGGCCATTGATGGTCACCCACTGCCTGTACTTTTTAGTGTTAGCAGGCAGTGCAGGCTTAGGGACCATCTCAAAGTCTCCTAATGAGACAAGGGATCCCACCCACCTTGGGCACCCATCTCCTCCCCCCCCACGGCTACACTAGCAAGCTGGCAGGGTGGTGCACGGGGTGGTGCATTAAGGTCCCTTTGGGGACACTGGGGATCATAGTATCTGTGGCCCACTTGACCACACTTATAACAAGTAAGGGGCCCCCTCTGAACAGGCCTACCTGTCGGGGGCACTGGCTTCTTCTCTTGGGGAGGCTGGGACACCACGGCTTGGTTCCCTTGGGAATTACTTTGGGGCCCTCTTTGGAACTCCCTCCGTTTACCCCTGTCCCCCCCACTTCTCTGCTGGGGACCCTGCCCCCTTTTGGCAAAGTCTCCCACTGGACCCTTGCGAACCCGGGTGCTCACCCAGCGGTCCGCCTCCTCAGCAAGCTTCCTAGGGTTAGTCAGCTTGCAATCAATCAAGTGCTGGCGTAGCTCAGGAAAACAGTTACTAGATAAATGCTCCCATGCAATCAAATCATAAAGCTGCTCAAAAGTTTCTACTTTGCTACCTTTTACCCAGCGTTCCATTGCTCTGCAAAAAAAAGACACATATTCAACCCACGTGGTACCCTCTAGCTTCTTGCAGGTCCTAAACCTCTGCCTATACATCTCAGGGATCAAACCATAGCGGGTCATCAAAGCTTCCTTCATGTGGCCATAAACCATTCGACTTTCTGGGGGCAGGTCCAACAAGGTATCCCTCCCCTCACTCACAAAGCGTCCCCACAACCCCGCTCCCCAATCCTTCTCAGGGACCCGGTGGGACACCATGGCTAATTCATAAGCGGCAAACCATTGCCCAATATCTTCACTTTTGTGGAAATCCTTAATAACCTCCTTGGGTATATACACCCTACTCTCAGGATGCACTACAGGTATGCTGCCACCAGAGGGGAGATCTCTATACTCTTTGCTTTAATCTCCAACTCCCTCAATATTCTCTCATGCTCAAGTTTCATTTTCATAATCTCAAATTCTAACTTCTTGTTCTCTAGGTCCCTCTGACCATCCATTTTAAGCTTAGCCATCTCCATATTATGCCGCCTATCTCTCTCCCTGTCCTCCATCTCTTCTGGGGACAGACCCCTGGCGGACACACTAGTGCCCGGGCTGGAAATTGCTTTATCGCCCACCAAATCTACTACTTCACCCTGCTGCTCTCCTGCATTCTCTTCCCCCTCCACAGGCTCTCCCATATTCTTAGGGGCATCCCTGGCTTCTAGCCAGGCCTTCAGTGCCTTGTAATACTCCTCCCTTCTAGTGAGACCTGTGATAGGGACTGTGAAGTGTTTGCAAAAATATTTGAGCTGCTTGGCATTGTAGGTTTCTAATTTCTCTTCTTCCCAGGAGAGATCCTCCGAGGCATTGGATCTGGGCTTGCCCATTGTAGCAATAACTGGCAATATTAATCAAAAATAGAATCAAAAAACCTCAAAAACGTATGTGGTTGCATTATGGTCTCCACTCACTAGTAGTGTACACTATAATTACTGTATGCGATCATAAATGCAAGTCCAGATCCTCACCGCTGTCCACCAAAGTTAGAAATGGGGGTCTCTCGTTGGCAGTGGCTGGCCACTGTCCAAGTAGGGACCGTTCTTCCTAAGTCAGGGTAAGAGGGCCACACCCTTTGATAACCCCTGCTCAACCCTGTGGTAACGTAGCACGAGCAGTTAGGCTTATCTCAGAGGCAGTGTGTGAAGCATTTATGACCATACACAGTAACACAGTGAGGAACACTACAAAGGGACACCACACAAGTAGTTATAAAAAATAAGTATCTTTATATATAGACTTAGCACAAGACCAATAACGATAAAAAGCCACAATACTGTCAAATAGGATCACTCTTGGAATGCTGCAAAAATAGTTCAAGTGCGCAAAGAGGAGTTCAGTTCAAAGCAGTGGTCTCTGCGACCCTTTTACTTACAAAGTACCTGGATTTCGTAGCAAAGTCAACAAATTGTCGCAAAGAAGTTATAGCGATGAATTTCTGCACGCGAGGCCGGCGATGCGATAAATCCTTGCCGCGAGGGAGGATGATGCGCCGATCTGCTGATGCGTGTGGAGACGATGCGACAAACTTCTGCACGCTAGACCGCTGGTGCGTTGACTCCTTGCCGCAAGGGAGGAGACGAGGCGACGATCCTGTTGCGTGTGCGATCGGTTTGCGATGCGAAGAAATGGCGCTCCGCGAGGGAGCGACGATCCTGATGCGATGAAAATGGCGGACGCTCGGCGTCCGCGCTGCGATGTTGTGAAGCGATGATCTCGGTGCGATGACTCGATCTTTGGTAGCGAGCACTCGGCGGCAGCAGCGCGATGATTTTTCGGGCGCTTTTGGCTGCGGCGGCTCGCAAACGTGCGTTAGCGACGATTTCAGCACTCTCTTCTCTATAGTAGAACTAGAACTCTAGGGAGCCTCACCTGCAGATAGAAATCCTCGCTGGGAGGAATCAGGAGGCTGGTGGTGAAGTCTGATGTGCCTGAGACTTCAACAGGAGGCTAGCTCTCTCCTAGCCCTTGGGTGATTGCTTTAGCAAGATTAATAAAAGTTCTCTCAAAGTCCTTTTCCCTCTTCTTCCAAGTCCAATGGTAACCACTGCAGGCCAATCTAAGAAACAGCACACAAGCATAAGGATAGTCACCTCCTGCAGATTCCTTCAGTTACACGGACAGAGGTTTGTCTTGATATCCAGGAGCAACACACTTTGAAGGGGTTTCAGCACAGATATTTATACCCCAAAAGTCTTTGTTCTCAAAAGCTACAAGTCACTGAGCCTAGCCAGAACCAGTTCTGTTCAGTCCTGGAGCACTTTGTTTACCAGGCTGCATTCTTCCTTTCAGGAAGAGGGGGTCTGCTATCAGACGCACAGTGGGAGGTGGAGCCATCATTCACCTTGCCAGGCACAGCCCTATTCAAGTCAAGGAGCTACCCCACCCCATACTCCAAACACAGATCTCTCTATTCAACCCAGGTCTGGCTCAGCCTGCCCTGTCCCTCCAAAACCAGACAGCCAATACACATAACAGCAGAGCACACTGGAAGGCTTAGGCAAGAAAATACCTACTTTCTAAAAGTGGTATTTTCAAACACAGAATATAAAAATAAACTTTCCTAAAAGATGTATTTTCATATTCTGAGCTCAGGCATACTAAATTCGTTTTTCTACCATGTTCCTGGGGTCAGTTAGGACTATAGAATGTAATAGTCAAAATTGCCCATTCTGGCCTATGGGGAACAGGTAGCCTTACAGTAGTGAAAAACGAAATTGGGTGTAAGTCACTACCAGGACATGCTACACACACCAAGGCATGTCCTACCTCACACATACAATGCACCCTACCATAGGGGTGACTTACATGATGCCAAGGGAAGGTTCAGGGGCTGGGAAGTGGGTGCACTTCACAGCTAAGATGGCAGTTCGGGACTGCACACAGACTCCGCAGTGGCAGGTCTGAGACACAATTTACAAGCTGCTTCTGTGGGTGGCGCAAACCAGCGCTGCAGGCCCACCGGCAGCATTCGGTTTACCAGCCCTGGGCACTCACAGGCCACGCTACTAGGGACTAACAGGTAAACCAAATAAGCCAATCATGGATATACCAATTCACATGTCATATTTACACAGGGAGCATTCGCGCTGTGGCACTGAAGGGCAGTGGCACAGCGCCCAGAGCATCTAACACCAGCAAAAACAGGGGGACAACAGCGAAAAATGGAAGGGAGACCCACGCCAATGGTGCCAGGTCTAACAGGAAGCATTTGCTGTGGTTTGGGCCTTGAAGAAGCTGAGGCCATACTTGTTTGGCACTAACTTCATTGTTCAGACAGACCACAAGCCCCTCTTATGGCTAAAACAGATGAAGGGTGAAAACCCCAAACTTTTGAGGTGGTCCATTTCCCTACAGGGGATGGACTATACAGTGGAACATAGACCTGGGAGTAACCATGCCAATGCAGATGGACTCCCAAGATAATTCCACTTAGAACATGAAGACTCAACTGGTCAAGGTTAGTTTAATGTCCCTGCGTTTGGGGGGGGCGGGGTTGTGTAGGAGAGTAGGATCTGCCTCTTATGGTTACCCCCACTTTTTGCTGATGTATCACTGTTTTTGACTTAGACTGACTGGGATCCTGCTATTCAGGACCCCAGTCTATCTGCCTTCTCCTATAACTTGATTGCATGTACTTTAGGTACACTCCAGATTGGATTCTGGGGTACCCTTATCAGTCCTAGTATATGGTACACCATGTACCCAGGGCATAGGTACCCCAGAGGCCTCCCAGGGGCTGAAGCATGTATTGTGCCACCCCTGAGAGGCCATTCAAAATGACACCACAGGTCTGCTACTGCAAACTGTGTAAGGAGGTGCATGCACCCCTTACTTAGATATAGGTTACCTATATCTATTCTAAATCACTACACATAGAAACCTATCAGGCCCCCCTATGGCAGGCCTTATCAATCCTGAAGGCAGGGTGCTGGGTTTTGTGTGAGAGGGTGCCCCTGCATGAGCAGAGCCCTTCTGCAGCCTTCGGAATCTATTCTCCGGGGTTGTCCGTGATGCAGCCAACCATATATACTTAAGTGCATTATAACCTCGCAGTAAATGCTAACTTTAAAACGGCTACTTAGAAACATGTCGTGTTTGGTGTCAAACACCTTGGAATCATACCTCCACACCAGTAACTGGTGTGGGAGGTATGATTCCTCCATTGTAGTACCACTACTATGGGTCACCGGTCTACCCGGTACCAGCTTTCTCGACCTGGGCAGCACAAAAAGGATGCTGCCAGCCACAGACACGAGTCTGCCCTCCTGCTGCTGAGCCAAGCTTGAGCAGAGGAAGGCCTGACAATAGGTTTCCTGTCACAGGGAGGTGTGACCCCCTCCCAGACAGACTTTAGTGTATTGGGGCTGGGTGGGTGCACTCTTAGAGTGCCAGAAAGTCTGCACTGGGGGCACATTTGGTGTCCCCGTGCATAGTCCAGCTCAAATCGGTTGCAGGAGCCATTTGCTCCTGCTCTGGCGCGAAACTGGACAAAGGACATGGGTGTAGCCACCCCTCTGTCCTGACCCTCCCCTAGGTGGGTCCCCAGAGTTAGTCCAACCCTTTCCTTGGGTATAAAGTAGGAAACCTGACTACAGGACTTTAGATTTCACCTGGACTAAACTCTGCAAGCAGAAACCAAGAACTTCGACGGTCTACACTTCGCTGGACGACAGAAGAATCTCCCTTGGAGTAAAGGAGTTACTCCCCTGCAGCAGCAGGCACCTAAATGCATCTGACCGGTTTGATTCAGTGGACTTAGCCTTCGCATGTTGTGAGAGTGACATTCCATTTCCTGTTTCACCCACACACACAGTGCCAAATGGTAAGAGGAAATGGGAGAGTGTGTGTGCCACTGAAAGAAAATGGGAGAGTTTTTTAAAGCTAGTATAGTGCATATATAGCTAGGTCAACAGAAAGCAGAAACAGAGAGATGTGCTGCAGTTATGCAGCAGCTTCCTGATTAAGGATCGTTCTTCATAAGGACAAAGAATTTACTATGAAGAAGAGACTGAATGAACAAGTTACTTACCTTCGGTAACACATTATCTGGTAGAGACTATCTAGCTGCAGATTCCTTACCTTTGAATTTCCCAGGCGTCAGGCTGGATCCGGAAACTTTTGCTGAGCAATACCCCATGCGCGCGACATCGGGTGGCTCCATTTGGCTCCGTGTGATGTCGTCGGCGTCGGTTAGGACGTCGCGGTGCCTATATAGGCGCCACCCAGGCGCGCGGATGTCAGCACTTTTCGTTTTTTCCACGCCAGAAGCGCAGAGCCACGAAGTAACTGATGTAGTTGTGTGCAAAACTAGGGCCCTGAAAAGGGGAACAACCCTAGCCCTACAATTTCAGTCTGCAAAGAGGGGAGGCATGGGTGGGGCTGTAAGAAATCTGCAGCTGGATATTGTCTCTACCAGTTAATGCATTACTGAATGAAAGTAACTTGTTCATCTGATAGAGACTACTAGCTGTAGATTCCTTACCTTTGAATTAGATACTCAAGCCATACCATCCTGGCGGTGGGTTGCGGACTCACATCCTAAACTAAAAAGTCTTGCAGGACAGAATGGGCAAAATGTCCGTCCCTGCGTACTTGCCCATCAAGGCAGTAATGTTTTGCGAACGTGTGCAAAGACGCCCACGTCGCTGCCTGACAGATATCTTGGACTGGAACACCCTGAGCCAAAACCGTAGTCGTAGCTTTACCCCTCGTGGAATGGGCTCTGAATCCCTTAGGGGGCTTCTTCTTTGCCAAGGCATAACAAATCTTGATGCAGAGAACGACCCAGAGAGAGATGGTCCTTTTCTGCACTGCCTTTCCCTTTGCTCCCACATACCCCACAAAGAGCTGGTCATCCACCCGGAACTCTTTTGTGCGGTCAAGGTAGAACGACAACGCTCTTTTTGGGTCCAGTCAGTAGAGACGCTCCTCTTCCTTAGAGGGATACGGGGAAGCAAAGAAGGTGGGCAAAGTGATGGACTGATCCAGATGGAATGGGGTCACAACCTTTGGCAAAAATGATGCCCTGGTGCGAAGCACCACCTTATCCGGAAAGGACATAAGATAAGGAGGCGAGCAAGATAATACAAGCAACTCACTCACCCTCCAGGCAGATGTAATCGCCACTAAGAAGGCTGTTTTGATGGTCAACAGCCGGAGGGGGCAATTGTGCAAAGTCTCAAAGGGAGCACACATAAAATAGGTAAGGACCAAATTAAGGTCCCACTATGGCATAACAAAAAGGGCGTGGGTGGGAATAAGTGAGCCAGCCCTTTTAAGAAATCTATTTACAATAGGAGATTTGAAGAGAGAGGTCTGGCAGCCGCAAAAAAGCAGATAGAGGAGAGAGATAACCCTTGAGAGTTCCCATGGCAGAGCCCTGCTGGGCAAGGGTTAGAATGAATAAAAGGACAGTAGAAAGAGGAGCAGAAAGAGGGTCAATGGACCTTTCTGTACAGTATGATACAAATTTCTGCCAACGGCAGGCATATACCGTCTTAGTGGAGGGCCGCCTGGCCGCCAAAATAACGTTACAGACTTCGGGAGGAAGGTCAAAAGCTATAAACTGTTGCCGTTCAATCTCCACGCATGGAAGCGCAGAGTTGACAGATTCGGGTGGAGAACCCTCCCCTGCTGCTGTGACAGAAGATCCTCCAGGAGGGGCAGCCTGATCGGAGGATTGATACTCATTCTCAGAAGCTCTGGATACCAGACTCTCCTTGCCCAGTTCGGAGCCACAAAAATTACTTGGGCCCGGTCGCTCCTGATCTTCTTCAGAACCTTGAGCAGGAGTAGTATGGTCGGAAAGACGTACAACAGGCCTGAGCTCCACTCACGACAAAAAGCATTGCCGAGCGATGGGGGTGAATGTTTGCATTGTCCAGCATTCCGTCCATCAATTGTTTCTTTTGCATTTGTCGCCCTAAGTGGGAAGGGTATGCCCAGACGTGGGTCCCGTGCTCACTACACCACTGGATTCAAGCTAGCCTGGCTGAAGAAGGGTGATGCCCTGAAACCGGTCCTAGGATGCTTGTTTCCGGTCCAGGGAGGACCTGGCTTGGCAGTTCGGGCTGGACTGTTCCCACAAGGAACAGGTTCAAGACTGATTTGCATATGGCTGGGTCCAAACTGGGGTGGTGTGGTGAGCAAAAGAATGATGGATTTAACCCAGATCCTTGTGACTGGGGGTGAATGTTTGCATTGTCCAGCATTCCGTCCATCAATTGTTTCTTTTGCATTTGTCGCCCTAAGTAGGAAGGGTATGCCCAGACGTGGGTCCCGTGCTCACTACACCACTGGATTCAAGCTAGCCTGGCTGAAGAAGGGTGATGCCCTGAAACCGGTCCTAGGATGCTTGTTTCCGGTCCAGGGAGGACCTGGCTTGGCAGTTCGGGCTGGACTGTTCCCACAAGGAACAGGGTCAAGACTGATTTGCATATGGCTGGGTCCAAACTGGGGTGGTGTGGTGAGCAAAAGAATGATGGATTTAACCCAGATCCTTGTGACTGGGGGTGAATGTTTGCATTGTCCAGCATTCCGTCCATCAATTGTTTCTTTTGCCTTGGAAACTCCAGCACGCTGTACCGCTGACACTGCACGTTCTCTTCGGAGGCGAACAAATCTAACCAAGGTTCTCCCCACTGCTGAAAGAGACCTTGCGCCACCTCCGACTGGAGACGCCACTCGTGATCCGCTAGGCATCGTCGGCTGAGTTTGTCCGCCCTGGCATTCAGAGAACCTGCCAGGTGCTGAACCACAAGGGTTATGCCCTGCTGTTCCAGCCATGTCCAGAGATGCAGGGCCTCTCGATAAAGGGTCCACCACACCACACCGCCCTGCTTGTTGCAATACCACATGGCAGTGGTGTTGTCTGTGAACACCTGCACTAACTTTGCCTTGACAGAAGGAAGGAATGTATTCAATGCCAACCGAATTGCTCGGCGCTCCAACAAATGTATGTAGAGCCCTGTCTCCGCCAGAGACCAGTGTCCCCTGATCTCCACCTCTCCCAGGTGAGCACCCCATCCCAGAAGTGACGCATCTGTCATGACCGTGAGATCTGGTTGGGGAAGGGAGAGGGGTCTGCCATTGACCCAATCGCGGTTCGTTACCCACCACTGCAGATCTTTTGCAGATCCCTCCGAGATCTGAACCACATAGGTGAGATTTCCCCGATGCTGTGCCCATTTGAACTTCAAGTCCCACTGCAGAGCCCGCAAACGCCATCTGGTGTGTCTTACCAACAGGATGCAGGAGGCCATGAGGCCCAACAGCCTCAGAATCAGTCTCACCGAAATCCAGGATAGAGGCTGGAATATCGAATCATAGCCTGAATATCCTGGACTCGCTGCTCGGGAGGATTAGCCCGAAACTCCACTGTGTCCAGAACAGCTCCAATGAAAGGGAGCGTCTGAGAAGGAGTCAGGTGCGACTTCGGCACGTTTATAGAGAACCCCAGCAAATGCATAAGGTTCACAATAGTCTGCAGGTGGGAAACGACAGCCTGAGGCGAAGACGCCTTCAACCGCCAGTCGTCGAGGTAGGGGAAGACTGACACCGCTAACCTGCGCAGATGAGCTGCGACCACCTCCATCACCTTGGTGAACACCCGAGGGGCACTGGTAAGGCCGAAGGGGAGCATGGTAAACTGAAAGTGCTCGCGGCCTACCTTGAACCGCAGGTAACGCCTGTGGCCTGGCAGGATGGGAATATGAAAGTACGCGTCCTGCAGGTCAAATGCTACCAACCAGTCTTCTTGGTCTAGGGCAGACAAGACCTGAGCCAGAGTGAGCATTTTGAATTTCTCCTTTTGAGGAAGAGATTGACAGTCCGAAGATCTAAAATGGGCCGTAGCCCCTTGTTCTTCTTCGGAATCAGAAAGTAGCGGGAATAACAGCCACTGCCTACTTCTGAAACTAGCCGTAACTTCCTCTTGGAGCAACTTTAAATGATCCTCCGAGCCATACCATCCCGTGTGGTCGACGACTTCTGGCCTCCATTCCGAGATGGGAATGCACCGCGTCCTCGCATGGCTTGGGCAGTCTGTGCGGGACGGTGGATGGGATATGGCTGACGCGGCTGGAAACCCCTTTCGTTGCCACGAAAGGGGCGAAAGGAAGACTGGCCACGGGGGTGGAGGAGAGGCCCAAGGATCTGGCCATAGCTCGAGAGTACTTGAACCTGACCAGGGCTGAGTCTGCCTTTCCCACAAAAAGGCGGGTTCCATCAAAGGGCATGTCCATCAAATTGGCTTGGACATCGCCCAAGAAGCCAGTTGTACGTAGCCAGGCGAGGCGCCTCAAGGCCACCGTCGTTGACATCAATCTGCCCAGCGAATTGGTCGTATCTAGGCCACACCGTATGGTGATTTTTGCTTCGTCTCTCCCATCCTTGACAGCTTGGGAGATGTAGTGCTAGAGGCACTCTTATGGTTTGACACCGCGTGATGACCTTTGACTACCATCAATTTCATTGTCTTTTGACCTTAGCCTGAATGTACGACATCCTGCATATGCCGTTTTCTCTTGAAGGTTTCTTTCTTGTAATCTTGTAGTCTTAAAGTGGGAGCTGTCGCAGAGTAGAACAGCTTGCCAAGAACAGAACATGTGGGATGTGCATTTGAAAGCATGAGAGAGAGGTGTGGAATGTACATTTTGGTCTTGAAGTGCAGTGTTATGAGCAGTGGTGCTCAAATGTGCATTATGTTGTACATTGAGAGATGAAGTATGTGATGCTATAGGCAGTGGGGCACAAATGTGCATTGTGTTGTACATTGAGAAATGAAGTATGTGATGATATAGGCAGTGGTGCACAAATGTGCATTGTGTTGTACATTGGGAAGTATTATGAAGTTCTTACTACTGGCTTTGACATGGCCTCATGTCATCCTGAATTCTGACTCTGTCTTGCTTGAGCTTTTTTGCGCGCAAAGGCAGGCCCCCAGAGTGCTCAAGTTGTTTGGGTTAATCACGTTCAAGGTTGTTTTGTTTTTGGAGAAGAGATTGTTGAATGTACCCTCGAAGGCTTTCGTAAGCTTCGTTAAGATAAAGGCTGGAACATGTGAGAATGTAGAGGGAACGTGGGAACTCCTTTTGCCCTGGAATGCTTGCATGGAAAGTGGCCAAATCCAGTAAGTTTCCTTGGCGCGGAAGGAAATACTCTTGAACCTTCTAGTGTGTTTTGAGACTATAAAGCTGAGGGTTGTTGACTTAGAAACCGGGATTGTTTGAGCCTGAACGATAGATGCATCTACAGTGCAGGCATCTAGTTGCTGAGTCTCCTGGCTTCGGCTGTAAGTCCCCCAGTCTGGAGTGGGTCAGGATGAAGATTGCACCAGGTGAAGTGTTTGATTTTTGATTAGTGCCATTGTGTTGTGTGGCCAGTGGCTATAATCAGTTGAGGTGTTTTCTTTGTGATGTTTGAGTGAGTCAGAGTGCACTTTTAAAGTAATCATTTGATGTATTTATTTGATATATCTTCCTGATTTCTTGCAGGACGTCCAGTATTATTTGCTGCTTGTTTATTCATTATTATTATTCATGCATTCAACAGTTGCATTTGCCAAGTGTTATATTATTGCTTGCTTATAAATATATATCTCTATATACCTTTGAATGTTGTTCATTTGACATCTGGGAAAGACTTTCTGTTAGAGAGCATTGCATAAATAAAACCCCCAAGCCTTATTCTAAAAAGAGAGTCTTTGATGTGTTTCATTTTGTAAAGTGAAACCCCTTTCTAGGTGTTGTTGTGTTATATGTCTCCTGCTTCGTCGTGTTTGAGCCATCATGTGGGAGTGGAATTTTGCAGGGCGAAGCAAGACAGGAGAGTACAGCCCGGGCCTCCTCTGGGACTTGTGGCAGCACTTGCGCAACTGTCTCCCAAAGGGAATGAGAGAAACGGCCCAATAAGCATGCGGTATTCACCAACCGCAATGCCAGGCTGGAGGAAGAAAACAACTTCTTCCTGAATGAATCCAGCCTCTTGGATTCCCAATCCGGTGGGGCGGAAGGAAATGCACATTGGGACGTATAGGCCGGCACCACCAAACTCTCTGGGGTGGGGTGTTGGCTGAGGAATTTTGGGTTGCCTGGAGCTGGGTGATGGCGGCATGCAATCGTCCTACTCATAGGAGCCCCTGTGCTAGGTTTGGACCATGTTCCTAGAATGACGTCTGTAAGTGCCTCATTAAAGGGCAACAGGGGTTCGGATGTGGAAGCACCAGGTTGAAGCACCTCTGCCAGGAGATTAGTTCTGACCTGCACCGAGGGCAGCTCCAGCCCAAGGACCTCGGCTGCCCTCTTAACCACCATGGCATAGGATGCCCCCTCCTCCGTAGCCACTGTTGGCGGAGAGAGCATGCCAGTATCTGGAGAAGTATCCAGTCCACTGGCCTCCCCAAGTTCCCCATACCAGTCCAAATTCTCCTGAGAGACTTCCTGGGCTTCAAGAGGGTCCCCAGATCCCTCCCATTCCTCTGCTGAGCCTAGCACATCCTCAAAGTGCTCAGGCGACAACACAGAACTTCTGGGTTCTGTCGACGTCGGAATCGGCGTCGATCGACGCCGTTCCGGGTCTGTGTCGTCAGGGATGAGGATGGGGCTTGCGCCACCGACAGGCATCGGTGACATCGCAGGCGCCGGATTCGACGTCGGGGAAGGTCGCGTTGGCACGAACGGTGCCGAACCGGATCCCTGGAGCCCCACCGGCATCGTGGCCGGAGCCAACGGCGTCGAACCCAATGGGGTCCTTTCCGACCCCAAGGGGCCCGAAGGCTCTCCAGCGGGGTCATTCCGCTCAAATACGCGGCGCATGGCCTCGTAAAACTCTTTAATCTGAGCGGGTGTTGCTCCGGCTCCAGGAAAGAGGGGGAGATGCGAAGTAGACTCTGGCTCCGGCTCCGCGGAACCGGGCCTAGAGCGTTGGTGCTCCTTACCTCTCTCGACGACGGACGCCAGTTGAGGTGAAGACCAAGTCCGCTTGGACTTCTTCTTATGCCTCTGTCCTGAGTGTCCCGAGGACCTTGAATGGGAGGAAGAAGACTTAGGGCTCCGTGAGCGGTACCGCAACCTCCTCTTCTTCGATCGGGACCGTGACCTCCTCGGAGTCTAGCTTGACGGTGTCGACTGCCGAGCCGCGAGTAACTTCATCACCTGCTCCCTCAAGGTCTTCTGAGCCATCGCCCAACAGTCCGAACACGACTTCGTATAGTGGTCGCGCTCCAGACAACACAGACATACGCGGTGGGGATCGGTGACAGACATCATGCGAGAACAAGTCCAGCAAGGCTTGAAACCTATCTTCCTCAAAGACATCCCACGCATACAAAATCGGAAATCCCAAAATTTTCAACAAAAGTCGAGAAAATGCCGGCCAAAAAGCGGCAGAGGCTCTTCCCGGATCGGCGTTTAACTGGGGCGGAAAGAAAAGAGCTGATGTCTGCGCACCTGAGTGGCGCCTATTTAGGCGCCGCAAAGTCATAACCGACGCTAACGATGCAGACGACATCACACGGAGGCGAATGGAGCCAACCGACGTCGCACGTAAGAGGTATTGCTCAGCAAAAGTTTCCGGATCAAGCCTGACGCCTGGGAAATTCAAAGGTAAGGAATCTGCAGCTAGAAGTCTCTATCAGATACAATTAACAACTGTACCTGCCTGTGCTACTCAGCAAGGTACAGAGAGAACAGTGGAAGAGAGAATAGAAGTGTTTGATTGGCAAATGCTTTAATGGAAAGTGCTTTGACTTGAAGAAAAGAAATAAAGGACAAGAGGCAGCATAAGCTAAAAGACATTTTTCTCCAATATGAGATTTATAACAACACATTCAAACAGTGCGGAGAAGGTTTTGGGGAAGAGTCGGGATACTGACAGATCACCCACAGATATCCTCAAACCAGTCAAAAGGATCAAGAGATTATCAGAAGCAAAAATAAAAGGTTAGAAAGAAAGTTGGCTTGATAAGAAAAGGTACGCAGAAAATGAGGAGGAAAGAGCCAGAAGGAGATCACATAATTTTTACTGTTGATAAAGAAATGAAATACAAGTCATCTTGCTCAATGAAAAATCACATTTAAGGAGGATCACCAATAGAATTGTGGAAGGAAAATCATGACTGTGAACAATTCTTGGACTAACGGATGGTCTTGTTTAATCACAACACAGGTTATTGAATTCTAGATAATGAAAAGAGCTAACCGTAGTTTTAGCTTGCCCACTGATGTGTTCAGGTGTTGTACCACACAATTTTTTCCACTGTCAATCTGAAAGTCTAAAACTATGCACCACAGCTTCAGATTCTCAGAGAACAGAAAAAGCTTACATAAACTGTGCATCTCTTGTCCTACAAGGACAACTCTTCCAGCATCTCATGCGCCGTTTGTGTATGTACAGCGCAGAGAGGCTGGGTTCTGTCTGAGAGGTGGCAGGCCTTATAGTGGGCCTGACAGCTCTAATGGAGTGCTGCCTCTGAGTGAGTGTCCTAACCAATGGCAAGGAGCAGCATTACACTTGCACTGTGATTGACAGCACAGGGCCAGATTAGGCCCTACCCTTTCAATCACACTGCCCATGCTACTGCAGGACTCGCACTGCTGGAACTTAAACTGGCAGGGAGGTGTTTGTCCTTTGATTCATGGACTCAGCTTCGTCAGCTGAAGAGGACTTAAAGCGAAACAATGTTTGTGACAGAGAGTAAGCAGAATTTTTCAAAAGTCATATGCTGTGTGGGTACTGAAGTGTGTGTGTGCAAGAAGCGAGTTTGTGAGACAGTGAGAGTGAGAAAGCGAGGGGATGAGAGAAAAAGATTGTGAGAGAGTGAAAGAGAATGAGAGAGTGAGTTAGAGTGTGATAGCCATTCAAGGGTAGGGAATGGTCAGGGAATGTTTGAGCAATGGAGTCAGGCCATCGGGGAGGCCATCTATCAGTGAAGGGAACTGTGAAGAACTTATGAATTTGCTGAGCGGCAGGAAGAAAAAAGTGCTTCAAGATGTACTAGTAGCTGAAGAGCACAGGGGTTTGATTGCGCCAGAGGAACTCTAGGATTGAAGGGACTGGACAGTAAAGGGTGTTAAGAGGCTAGCAAGTTGGTGAAGGAGCTGATGGGCGATTGGAGCACAAAAACCACAAAGTAGCTCAGAAACACAAAGTGGCTACTGCTATGCATCACGCAAACTTGAAATCGGTTTCAGAGAGACTCATTTCTTGACAGCTTAAAATTGTATGAATTAGAGTATATTTCTTTAAGGCAGATTAAGTGCTAAATTAGAAGTATGAATTTTTTTTGTTGCTATGCCTTCTGATATTTTGATTCATGTTGTAAAGGTTGAAGTTATGCAGTGATCCTGCAAGTTTGCTCTGTATCCCACCAATTGGTTTCTAAGAACACTCTTACTCATTCCATATGTATATAATGTTTTAAAAGTTATAAAAGTACTTTCAGTGACTCTATAGGCAATGAGGGTCTCATTTGCACCAATATAAACCCATAGAAAAATAAATAAATAATTGTATGTAGGTGGAAGTAGGTGTGCTGAATAAGCTGGCATATTTGATGGCAATTCCTGGAATTCTGAGGTTATCAATGGCATGATATTGTCAACATTTGGTGAAACACTAACTTATTGGAGATAATTCATTGCATTTTAAGACCACTAAAGACACGCTGGTGGTAATTTTTGGCATTTTGGGCCCACCCATGCCAGGATGGTGCCCACACTGGGAGAAACACTGGCCCTGGCATACTCTTTGTAATTCTTAAGATATTAGAGAAAACAGTGACATATTGGTTTTAACTTGACATTATAGGGTTATTCATGGTAGGATGGTGCACACCGTTGGCAAAGTGCTGGCACTCACATATTAATGGTAATGTAATTCTTGGCTGATATATTTTGTTAGGGAAGCCACTGATACGATTAAGAACTCTATAAAGGGGATGTAATCGAATGATAATCATTTTCACATCCACAGAGTTGTCAACATGCTTCAGCCTACAATGAAGACCAATGGATCAGTGACCATTCTCAGAACTTGGGACCTCTTTGGCTAAACCTCTCTCCCTAAATTATGTGTTGCATACAGTATAGGGGGTAGTATAACACTCAACATACAAATCACACAATAAACTTGCAGTTGTAACTGATAAAATTCAAGTACTTACTATTAGGAGAAAATCAAGAGTCAATGTCATGAGTGCCTTTTTAAAGCCTAAGCATTTTTAGGAAATTTATATAGAAACTTTGCTGCAAAATGCACTATTTGACCCCCTTTTGTCAAGATGTTCTTGGGGTGGAAACCCACCTCAAACCTTCCTTAGACGGTTTAGCATGCAAGCTGCACTCAAGTACTGAAATATCTGTAAAGGTGTTACTTCACACCACTTTCACAGATCAGAAGCCACTACTGTCTCATAGTGCACTAGAGAAGAAACAACCACCAGGGGCAATACCATATTATTAAAGTTTCATTTTAAGTTTATTTTTAGCTTAACTTACTACAAAGGTGTCTTACTATAAATAGAGCGATGCAGTCTTCCAAGCAGTCAGAATTGGTGATATCATGTACAACTCAAAAAACAGTAATGTTTTTTGAGGCTCTAATCTGTTTTGTCCAACAAAAGAGAAAAGCCTTCACCAAAGTAAAAAAAGAAATTGAGAACTTGGCTAGAAATACATAGTATAGATTAATGCTAAACTAAAAATCATGGATAACAAGTATAACTTAGTTTCTGAAACCAATGAAAAGAAGTGGGAGTGGAAACAGGAGGAGGGAGACTAAAAATGAGAGCACAAATAGGTTGTGGCAAGACAAAAGGCACATGGGGTCAATAGGTTATGCATCTTTAATTTTAGTGCAAATAAATAAACCTTATTCCTGAGTCATGGATGAAGAGCAAGACCTTTAAAGCAAGAGATTTTAATGCAAAATGGCACATCTTGAATTATTACCAGGCTCGTAAGCTAGGAGAATATTTTCCCTTTGCTCCGATCCCTCCACTGTTTCTCCATTTAAGGTGTGATTCAAGTCCTTGAATATTATGCTTATAGCACTGTACTCCATGAGCTTTGAATTCTAGGCTTCTGTGTTTCAGTGGTATGTACCGAAATGGGCCTTGCGATACTCTCACCAGTTTCTTCTCATGGTCTCAAAGTCCAGATCAGTGACATATAAGGACTGACTTTTTTCAAATGCTGCTACTTGAGTTTGGAACTTCCTGCCTCCTACGTTAATGATTGAAACAAAGTTATAGAATTTCAGAAAGCTTTTCAAAACCGGACTTTTTAATCAGTGGTTTTGTTTTCCTATCCTCACTTTTCATTAAATTCCCTTAATTATAATGTGGCAATAGTGTTGAGAAGCTAAGTGTGCAAACTCTGTACAAAATAAAATAACTTAACAACATAAATTGAGGGACAAGGAATCAAGCATGGGTATAACTACCAGAGATAGAAGATGATTCACTCTGGGGTGAATGCTACCACTAGTATTTCCAATATGGGAGAGGAGTTGGCCTAACGGCTAGGGCGGTCGACCTCGAATCTGGGGAACTGGGTTCGAGTCTCGGCAATGACGCTGAACATCCTCTGATTCTGGGCAAATCACTTAGGGGCATATCTACAAGGGCTGGCGATAATTATCGCTCAGCGCTCTTAGTGTGAGGATAATTATCGCCGGCCAACTCTGAATTTTATCGCGGAGATAGCGTGCTATCAGCAACGCTTATCTCCAAAGCGATAAAATTCAGAGCGCAAGCTGCCAACTGTGCGATTATCGCTGGAAATCCAGTGATAATCGCACAACTTTTGGCGATAGCTTGCTGATAGGGCAAGACATAGTTAGCCATGATATCCACCTTCCATAGGATATCATGGCTAAGTCAGTCTTGAAGCAGGCGTTAGGAAAGTAGCGATAACTGAGGTTATCGCTACTTTTCTTGTCGCTATGCTTCTTTGCCTGAGGCTTGATAATAGGAGAAATGTCGCTTAGCGACATTTCTCCCGTTATCCTGGGGAGGAACGCCCACTTTGCATCTCATTAGAGATGCAGAGCTGGGCGATAAGGGAAAGGGCGATGTAGCATGGATTCACGCGTTAGCGTGTCCTTGCTAATAGGGCGATAAAAGTATCGCCGCTTTTCGTCCGAAAACGGACGCTAAAGCGGCGATAATTTTATCGCCAGCCCTTGTAGATATGCCCCTTAATCTCCCCGTGCCTAACAAAAATGAATGTGTGTCCTCATGTAACGTAACTGGTGCTATGTAAAGCGCTCTGATACCCGATTCGGGTCAAGTTCGCGCTATATAAAACTCTGTAAAAAAAATATATATATATATATACTAAGGAGCAAAGGAGTAACTCAAAGGGAATGAGAGGGAAGGATACGTTTAGGGAAGGAACCTACAAGGTGGCAAAGAAAAGGAGGGCTGATAACTGTTCTAGATGGAGACTATAATTTCAAGCGTCTGGTAGGAGACATGATGTAATTATGTAAGGCTTTTCTAAAGGTCTGGGGTCATAAGAGGGCTAAAACATGATGAAGAATACTGTTAACAGAGACGAAAAAGGGAACTGTGTTGATGGACGCTTAAAGGTTCTTCTCTTCATGAGTCACTGCGGTGCTTTATGGAGAAACCAGATCCTTTAAGGAAACTGGAAATTCTGACTGTGACAGTGGATGAACGCAAGGGACTGGAAAAGAGGAGTATGTGGTACATGTCCTGTAATGTTAATGGTTTCATAGATAAAATCTGGCTCAGGATAGTCATAAACTTTGTCAAATAGCCATATATTTTCACATGAAACCTATGTTGAGGGAACCAAGAGTCATTCTCCATAAATTGATATAATATGATCAGCCCTAATTCTCTTCAGGCTTCAGGGGATTCTAGTCTTTTGCATGGGGAATTTCCCATTCTAGCTGAGAAAACATAACATAATGGCAAACTGGAGGACTACATTAATAGTGTTAAAATCTTCTTTATTGATTACCATTAAAAAGAATCTAACGGCGCTGGGGCCATGTCTATGCAACTAAAAAGAGACATCACAGATCTAGAGCTAATAGACGCTTGGCGATATAAACATCCAGATAGCAAGGATTACTCATTCTGCTCTCATGTACACGCTATATACTCGCACATTGACCATGTCCTTTTAACCCACTCCCTCCTGCGCAATTTTGATACTGCTGAAATCTCTGACATATCAATCTCAGATCACGCTCCTTGAGGATTGGTTTGGGGCACAGACAAACTGACACACAGAGGTCCACCGGGCAGGCGTCTTCTTCAAAAACTCCTTCGGGATCCGGATGACCAAGCGGAGATCCGCAAGGGGATTGTGGACTACTTTACATTGAATGCTCTGCACGACACCGCGCTGCCCACACTCTGGGATGGCTTTAAGGCAAACATCAAGGGGGTGATGTCTACTATAACCAGAGCGAGAGAGGCTCGACTCATAGAGACCAACCTGGTGACAGAGATAAAAAATTTAGAGAAGCAGGATCATTCCGCCCTACCTGGCGCAACAAACGCCAATTAGTTATGCTACATTGGCAATTGAGGGCCCACCGCACCAATTGCGCGGAACGCTCCCTCCTTGTTCTAAAACAGCGCTTCTACGACAGTGGGAATAAAGTGGGATTGATGCTTGCTCCACAGCTTAGGCAGGCACAGACCAAAGTCCATATCGCCAAACTGCGGGTGGAGGACAGAGGATGGGCATTCTCCAAATGTGACAAACAGTGTTTCAGGAGTACCACCAAACACTTTAGGCAAAGGAAGAGGCATCCCCAGCCAGGACAGAGGAATACCTGAACACTTGTGATCGGGAGCCTGTTCACCCCCAGCACGCGGACCTTCTTGAAGCCCCAATCACTCTGGAAGAGCTCAGTAACACAGTTCAGACTCTCCCTCTGGGTAAAACTCTAGGCCCAATGGAATGCCTGTCATCCTCTACTGCCTGTTCCCATCAGACTTGCAAGATCATCTGCTTCAGCTGTTTAATTCCTTCACGGAGGACACAGATCTTACTCCCACAATGGCAGCAGCAGAGATCTTTCTCATACCCAAACTCAGGTTGACCCCCACTCACTGCTCTTCCTATCACCCCACAGCGCTCCTCAACACGGACGCAAAGATGTATACAAAAATACTGGCTACCCGGCTAGAGGGCTACCTGCCGAGTCTTATAGAACCCGATCAAGTGGGCTTTATTTGCAATAGACAGGAGGCAGATAATGTGCGCCGGATTGCGCACCTAATAGAAAAATCACATTGTCATAACATCCCGGCTTGCCTTCTTTCGCTTGATGCAGAGAAGGCCTTTGATAGGGTTAACTGGGACTTCCTCCGGGCGGTATGGAGCAAGATCGGTCTGGGACCGGGCATGATAGCCAAAATCATAGCCTCCTATGTCGCCCCCACAGCTACTATATGGGTAAACATGCACCAGGCGGCTCCTATTCACATTCTGAAGGGCAATTGTCAGGGCTGCTCATTCTACCCTCTCTTGTTCGCCCTGGTGGAGGAGCTTCTCGACATCACCATTTGCCGCGCTGAAGACTTGGTAGGCATCCCCTTTGGGGGCCACCCACACAAGATTAGCTTAATTGCAGACGATTTTCTGCTCTCCATCTCCCAGCCGGCTACCTCTCTACCAGCGATTGTCCCCAATCTCGCAAATTTGAAGCAATCTCTGGCCTCCAAATAAATATGTCCAAGTCCAGTGTGCTTAACCTGACCGTCCCTTCACACGATCTCACTGCTCTGCGAACCCTAGCACCGTTTCAGTGGTCATTTGGCATGATCAAATACCTGGGCCTCAACTTGACACCTAAACTGTCTTCCTGGACGCAAGCCAACTGGACGCAACTTCGGAAGGCTTCTTGGAGAACCTCAGAAGGTGGAAACACCAGCACCTCTCCTGGCTGGGCCGTATTAATATCGTAAATATGAACATTCTCCCACAAGCCCTGTATCTATTTCAAACCTTACCTACCCCGATCCCCCGGGATGACATCCTTTGCCTATAAAGGGGCCTCCACACCTTCATTTGGAATGGGAAACGGCCAAGAACCTCTACCTACCTCCTGACTCAACCTAGGAATAGGGGTGGATTGGCTTGCCCCATCTCCTCGAATAGTATTGGGCTGCACACACATACAATACATCTCGTAGTAAGTGGTGCGAAAGAGTGTGAAGCACTGGTTCTATATGGACCGTGCGGTAGCATGCAGGCCCCTCTGGGATCTCATCTGGCTGCCCAAACACGCTAGACCACGTATCGCCTACCTAGCCTCACCCACGAAAACGGTGCTTGGCATTTGGAACTAACTGGTGACCAAAAGGGGACTCCCTAATTTTCCCTCTCCGAACACCCCCATTGCGCACACTCTTAATTTCACCCCAATCTCTTTGAGGGTCTCTCCATCAAGTTCTTTTATCACTGTAAAACTGATTTCCATCTCCCGGAAAACTCCCGGCTACAGTACTGTCAGCTACAATACTGTGAACTCCACCCTCCCAACTATTCCAGAGCAACTAGACCCTACATCCCCTTTGAAAAATTAGTACAAGCATACCGGGACTCTAAGGGGATGATGTCAAACACATATCGCACACTCCAGCACTCAACCAGTCTGCATACCTATACCTACCAAACTTACTGGCAGACTACCACCACAGAGGGTGTCTAGTCTAAACAAAGGGACACCCTGTTCGTGAGATATCCCCAAGACATATAGGAGTCTATCACTTCGGGAGACGGTGTACAAACTTATGTACCAATGGTATTACATGCCGGCCCGCCTCTCCACCATATACCCCTCTACTTCCTCTATCTGCTGGTGCTGTGGAGAGGCAGTGGAAGATTTTTGCCATGTTTGGTGGTCATGCAGAATTGTTGCCACCTACCAGAAGGAAATCCTGGGACACAGTAAAGCCACTATAGGATATCCCATTCTGCCTTCTTATCTCAAGGCTATCCTTGGCATGCGGCCCCTTACACTAGAAGCAATGATCCACGCCGATTGGAAACTCATTAGTCACATGCTTCATGCAGCGCGACAGCTCATCGCTCTTGAGTGGAAAAAGACAACTCCCCCCTTCCAGAGATCAGTGGTTCGCCCACCTCTGGCATATGTTAGCAATGGAACTCTCTCATAACCTTACACATACTGAGGACAAATTTCAGTGTATTTGGTGCCCACTAGTAAAATACCTCACAAGCCCGGAGCACACCTGCTTTCACCCCAGCGGTTGCCACCACTACTCTTTGACTAAGCCCACTTCGACCATAGTACTGGGCAACTAACCCTTTTTCCCCTCTCTCTCCCCTGCCACCGTCTCTCCCTTTGTTCGTGTTTCATAATAGGGCATCACATACACATTGGGCCCTACCCAAGCAGCTTGTACCAAGACTTGTTTTATTTTATTGTTTACCTGTTGGATTATTTGTTTGACGTAAGCAGCATGAACCACACTGGATGGCGCTTAACCCCAATGGCTTGCCTGCAGTGTCTTATTGAAATACTATGTAGCTACGAATTGCAGCAGGTTACTACAAGGGACACGTACTGATTGGTCTTTTGTAATACTCGGCAAGCTAATACTGTTCATGACATGTCTTCCTGTAGTTCACTAAAAATGTTTAATAAAAAAAGATTCTGAGTAAAAAAAAAACCCAATCTAACAAAGGGGGCATGGCCACTGCAATAGGATATACACATAACTGCCGAGAGCTCCTAGCCAAGCTTCGCCGAACAAATAGGAAGGGGGGACTTCAGATGAAATGGTAAGTGCCCTGAAATACGTAGATTCTAGCCAGCCAGGGGGAGAAAACCCATTAAGTGAGAGATAAATCAACCATGAGCTGAAGATGCAGCGTTTGAGGTGGGCGGCCATCTTGGAATTCCAGAGCAGCAGGGCTACGGCGATTGTTAATTTTGGTTGTGTTGATGATAAAAGGTTTGAGTTCAGTGAAGAGAGGGGAGGAAGGGGATGGGAGTCCAGATCCAAAATATTTTAAGACATGATAAGAGGTCAGGGCAGACTTGTTCCCGATGTAGGGATGGACGCACAACTGATGGCACGCTCTGCAGGGGTTGCAAGACTAATCATGGGTGCTGAATTCCAGGGTGAAAAGACATAAGGTCTTGAGAGCCAAAAGCAATGAGAAACCAGACTTGTTGTGCTTACAAGAAACAAGATTAGCGAGACACAAAATATATGACACAATTTTTGCCACTACTATAGAGAAAAAAATTAAGGGAGTTATGCTCGCCACACATAAGGACTTAGCCTTGGTGGCTGCGACAGACAGGGAAGGAGGAAGATACATCCTACTTGCAGGGAAACTAAGCAATAGGGATATAAAACTAAAGGCCACATATGCCCCTAACACAGGCTAAGACATAGAGATGTTGGAGATTACAAGCTTGATCCAGACCAAAGTCCGAGGAGAGGTCAAATAGGTGGGCAATTTTAACCTAGTAGCCGAACCAGAGCTAAACATAGACACAGATGAAGGGATGTCACTAACTTCAAGAGATGCACTGATAGAAGTAGGTCTCGAGGACCTATGAAAGGAGGTTTATCTGAACGAAAGAGAATTACCTTTTCCTCACACAGTCACAGAACATTCTCTCGGATAGATGAAATAGGTGAGTCACATACAATGCTGGCACAAACCAGTAAAAAAGTAATAGGCATGATTACAATCTCAGATCATGCACCCTTGGACTGTTTCTGGGGGGAATCTCATAGACGAGAGAAATTTTGAAGGTTTGACTCAACAATATTTAAGTTCAGAGTTCACAAAACCGAGAGACACAGTGCCTGGATTAATTTGGGATGCCTTCAAGGTAGTTATAAGGGGAAAAGCAATTGCACTCAATGCTCATCACAGACAAATGGGATGGATCACAAGCCAAAGCTAGAAGGGGAGTTGAAGCTAAAAGAAATACAATACAGGAAGGAGAAATCACTCCCCTTGCTGAGGAAATGACGAAAATGTCAAGTCAAGTCAAAGAAATGTATTAAGCGCACATATCACCCGGAGGTCTCATGGCGCTAGCATAAAAACTCCAACTAGGGGTTAGAGGTCAGAAGAAAGATAGAGCGGTCGTTATAGATGATCAAATAACCAGGTTTTGATTCCCTGTGGAATAGCTTGTGATCTGTGATGGAGAGGAGCTGTGATGCAAGTTTATTCCAAAAAGCAGGTGCTAGGAAAGAGAAAGATCTACCGCCATTCCTGACGGTGCGGATTCTACGAGGGGTAAGGAGAAATTAGGTACTTGACCTAAGCGTCCTATTAGGCTGATACCAGCTGAGTTTTTTGGCAAAATAGCTTGGCCCATTTCCGTATATGTTCTTATGAACCAGACAGAGGACCTTGAAGGGTATTCGCTTCCTAATGGGAAGCCAGTGAAGAGTCTTCAGACTGGGCGCTGATGGAGACCTCGAAGGGAGGTTTAGTACGAGTCTGGCAGCAGTGTTTTGCAGGACTTGAAGCCTAGAATAGAGCTCCTCGTTAATGGAAGCCAGCAGGGCATTTTCATAGTCGATACGACTTATGATTATTCCCTGGACAAGTGGTTTCCTTGATTCAATTGGGATCCATTGAAACATTTTGCGTAGATTGCGCATTATTCCATAACAGGTACTGATTATATGATTTATATGGCTTTTCATTGACAACTGATTATCAATCATCACTCCAAGGTTCCGCACCACAGGCTCGGGAGATGGACAGGGACCTAGGCTTTGGGGCCACCAGTCATTCAACCAACATTTGTGTGCCTTACCAAAAAGAAAGACCTCTGTCTTACTACCATTAAGCTGGAGATGGTTGGTACGCATCCAGTTGTCGATGTGGGTCATACAATTTTTGAAACGGAGCCTCATGTTGGTAGGATCAAGGCCTAAGGTAATCAGTAACTGGGTGTCATCAGCATAAAGCAAAACCAAAGGGGATGATGAACGGAGTGTTGAACATTGCAAGCACTCACCCCCAGTCAACTGATCTGGGTTTAATCCATCATCATTCTTTAGCTCACTCCGCCACCCCAGTTCAGACATGGCTATATGTAAATCAGTCTGACCCTGTGCCTCATGGGAACAGTCCAGCCCGAACTGCCAAGCCATGTCTTCCCTGGACCGGAAACAAGCATCCTGGGACCGGTTTCGGGCTCACCGCCCTCATCAGCCAGGCTATCTTGAATCCAGTGGCAAAGTGAGCAAGGGACCCACGTCTGGGCATACCCTGCCAACTTAGGGCGAACAAAGCAAAACCAAAGGGGATGATGGACGGAGTGTTGAACATTGCAAGCACTCACCCCCAGTCAACTGTTCTGGGTTTAATCCATCATCATTCTTTAGCTCACTCCGCCACCCCAGTTCAGACATGGCTATATGCAAATCAGTCTGACCCTGTGCCTCATGGGAACAGTCCAGCCCGAACTGCCAAGCCATGTCTTCCCTGGACCGGAAACAAGCATCCTGGGACCGGTTTCGGGCTCACAGCCCTCATCAGCCAGGCTATCTTGAATCCAGTGGCAAAGTGAGCAAGGGACCCACATCTGGGCATACCCTGCCAACTTAGGGCGAACAAAGCAAAACCAAAGGGGATGATGGACGGAGTGTTGAACATTGCAAGCACTCACCCCAGTCAACTGATCTGGGTTTAATCCATCATCATTCTTTAGCTCACTCCGCCACCCCAGTGAGCCCGAAACCGGTCCCAGGATGCTTGTTTCCGGTCCAGGGAAGACATGGCTTGGCAGTTCGGGCTGGACTGTTCCCATGAGGCACGGGGTCAGACTGATTTGCATATGGCCATGTCTGAACTGGGGTGGCGGAGTGAGCTAAAGAATGATGATGGATTAAACCCAGATCAGTTGACTGGGGTGAGTGCTTGTATTGTCAACACTCCGTCCATCATCCCCTTTGGTTTTGCTTTGTTCGCCTAAGTTGGCAGGGTATGCCCAGACGTGGGTCCCTTGCTCACTTTGCCACTGGATTCAAGATAGCCTGGCTGATGAGGGCTGTGAGCCCGAAACCGGTCCCAGGATGCTTGTTTCCGGTCCAGGGAAGACATGGCTTGGCAGTTCGGGCTGGACTGTTCCCATGAGGCACAGGGTCAGACTGATTTGCATATGGCCATGTCTGAACTGGGGTGGCGGAGTGAGCTAAAGAATGATGATGGATTAAACTCAGATCAGTTGACTGGGGGTGAGTGCTTGTATTGTCAACACTCCGTCCATCATCCCCTTTGGTTTTGCTTCGTCATCAGCATATGACACCACATCAAAACCGTAGGACCTGATCACTTTGGCCAGAGGTGTCACATAAAGATTAAAGAGCATGGGACTTAAGATGGAGCCTTGAGAGACTCCCATCTTCACTGGCCGACTGCGGGAGACCAGGGTGCCCACTTGTTCGTTGGTGGTTCGGCCAGTTAGATAGTTTCTGAGCCAGTCCAGGGCCAGGACCCTGACACCCATCTCCCAGAGCCGTTGTTCTAAGATGCTATGGGAGATGGTGTCAAAGGCTGCCGACAGATCCAACAGGACAAGCATAGCTGACTGCCCGTTATCCTGGGCCAGTCTTATATTGTCGACAACCTCCACTAGCGAGGTTTC
The DNA here is from genome assembly GCA_963921515.1 of Calotriton arnoldi. Taxonomy (NCBI): domain Eukaryota; kingdom Metazoa; phylum Chordata; class Amphibia; order Caudata; family Salamandridae; genus Calotriton; species Calotriton arnoldi. Next base: position 107,480 of record CAWUFW010001642.1, on the reverse strand, counting down.
AGTGCTATGGGCAGCCCTGAACCCTGACTGTGAAGGATCCAACAATCCATGACTCTCCAGATGGGTGGTAAGCTGCCTGTTGACTAGGGACTCAAGTACCTTTTCAAAATAGGGAAGCAAAGAAATTGGACGGTAATTGCTAGGTACCTTGGGGTCAGCAGAAGGTTTTTTCAGAATGGGCTTAACCCATGCAGCTTTCCATCTAACAGGGACTGCTGCTTGTGCTAAAGACATATTAAATAAGTTGGTAAGGTTTCCGAGGAGCAGGGGGGCAATGGTTGGAAAGAAACAAGGTCAAACCGGGTCTACTGGGGAACCCGATTTGCATATGTGAAGCCAATTGAATCTGTTAATTTCTGAGGGCTAAGAAAAAGCACTGCTCTGACAAAGAGATATTCCACAAGAAAGATAATAAAACTGATACATTTTTAGCTACTCAACAGAGAAGGGCACAAGATGCCATGCACATACCTAACATTAGGACTGCGGGGGAACACTTAAATGGACAGAAAGGGAAAAACAAGAATCCCTCTTAGAATTGTACCGCTCCATATATGAGAGCTAAGAATCCTTGATGGGTTCAATCAATTAATTCTTACAACCCATATAATTACCGGTCCGCCGGCTAGCCACCCAGTAGGAATCAGAATGGGACATATCAGTCAAAGAGGTGACCAGAGTGATCAAAATTCTCCCTTCACACAAATCACCTGGACCTGATGGGCTAACAAATATTTTCTTCAAAAGATTGGTGTCCCTCCTATCCCTGCAACTGACTACACTTTTCAACCCCTTTCGTGAATTACTTAGGGTAACAGACACAATGAATGACTTTAATATTACGCTTATACACAAGACAGGCAAAAACAAAAGAACAGGCCCATATCACTTCTCCACTCAGACCTAAAAATGTATAAGAAGGTTCTGGCTAACAGACTGGAGAATTGTATGCATAATTTGATAGAAACAGACCAATTCGAGTTCATTAAGAACCACCAAATCTATGATAAGCTATTCCCATGATGGTCCTAGGGATCAATATTGAGAAGGCCTTGGACCATGTAAAATGGACATTTCTAGGAGCTGTTCTGACCAAAGTAGGAATAGGACCCCACGTGCAAAAGAGCATTTGGGCTGCGTACCATAGCCCCTCAGCTAGAATACTGGTAGATGGGAACCGCTCTGACTGATTCACACTTACAAGAAGGACGAGGCAGGGCTGCCCCCTTTACAGAAACAAAAAATGCCTACTCCATTACTTTCTTATCAGTATACCTCATAGATTTAACACAGTGTAATATATATTTGTACACTGCGACATAATATTCACATAAACAGAGACATGGTATACATCCTAAGCATCCTATATGTGATGTGGATACACTGTTTTTTTAGTATGAGTGGAACTGGGGTGGCCCAAAAAAATCAGTTTTTCTTTATCTGTCTCTGTTTATGTGAATATTGTAAGTCGTAATGTATGAATATATATGTGTTATATGAGAAAAAATATTGATCTATGTACAATAATAAAAAGATAAAACGTTACGTTTGTAATAAATAGTTTCTATGAATATTTTGGCTCAAGAATATTCCATTGTGTTAAATCTATGAGGTATACCGATAAGAAAGAAATGGAGTAGGCAATATTTGTTTCTGTATGGTTCTCTGTTCCCCTGGCTTGCCTCTCCTCAAATTGTCTTTTCAGGGGCTCTCTTTTGTACTAGTAGGGCTGCTCCCTGTCCTCGCTCTTGTTTGTACTTTCGATTGACCCCCTTTTGCAACTTGCCAGACAACAACTCAGCAGTGCGAGGTATGCCATTCGGGAATGACACTCACAAGATTCACCTTTTTGCTGACAACATTCTCCTGACACTGGTTAACCCGACAACATCTGCTAAGAGTGATAATGAATCTTATAAGGCAATATGGGGAGGTCTCTGTATTTCAAATCAACATATCTAAATCCGAAATAATGGGAATGGGAACAGATAGACAGACTTGACAGACTAAAAAAGACAGAAGAAACAAACCCACTTAAATGGACCTCCCCTAAGGCCATTAAATACATGGGGGTATGGATAACGCCGACTCTACAGGACCTTTAGTAACTAAACTACACGCCCCATATTGTAGAAGTGAAAACTGACCAAACCAGATCAGTGTCATCTTAAGCATTTTGGGGGCAAAGGGCAATGAATATTTTGAGGACCCCAGTATGGAACAACTTCAAATTTTATTACCCAATTGATAAAAATACAGAGAAGTGAGATAGAGAGAAATTCGCAGGGAACACTTTTGAACGTTAAGGGTTCCAGTGTAGCACGGTGTTTTGAAAGCTGAGGAAAATCATATCACCTTAGGTTTGCAGTTATGTTAGCAGTTGATGATACCCTCTTTCCACGGCAGCACCACGGATGGCTTTTATCCATGTCCTCAGGCATGAGGGGGCATCTACTTTTCAACTACCCAGAGAGACATGTATTGATTTTTGTGAAATTGTGAGGGACTCTGAGGACACAGGCCCAAAGATCGAGATATCTGGGCAGGATTATCGAGGGTACTCCAAAGATACAAGGGTCCCAGAGAGAAAACATTCCAAAAATTCTAACCCAATTCAGGATTCTGTTACACACTGTACCCTGCCACGCAGGGGAAGATATACAAACTCAGGATTCAAGCAGGAAAATGATAACTTGACTAAGTAGGAAATAGGAAGAATGAATTTAGAAGCACCCAAGGATATGGAATGAGAACTGGTGATGAGAGACAAACCCAAAGAGACTGTCGGGACGTTTGCAACTTATAATGAAGACCAAGGCCTGAAAATATCGAGAACTTAACAGTTTCTTTCATAGTCTGTTATAGGTCCTACTTTAGTGAGTAGAGAAAAAAACATATCTCAGTCCAAACATTCAGGACCCTCCTGGAACGATTGTAAAAAAGACACTGAGGCCTATGACCTGGCAGCTGAAATATTTCAAAGTCTAGGTAAAAATAACCACAAATACATGCTTGAAAAATTCGGAGAATCAAGCAACAGAATGAAGCTGGCACATGATTTATGGAAAGAACTCATTTCAGAGACCCCAAAAAGAAGGGAGACTGAGAGAAGAATGTGCCTCGTATCTTCCAGTCTTCATCTCTAATGTGCAGGCTAAAGCACAGGACAAAATATTTCTGAACATACTTCTATAGATGTGCTTAACTCACTCAGGGCAATAATGCTTTGTGCCACACTGCTCAACTAGATTTAACTTCAGGTGGGAGCACACAGCGCTTTAGTTGGCTGCCATTATTCAATGGATTTGCTAGCCATTGCTTTTATTTGCCTAGGAGGGGGAATTTAATTGTATTGAATGGACCCCTTTGTTTAAGATCCTTGAAAAAAATAAACATACATTGTGTTCCCCAACCGGGATGAAGTTCCAGTTTTGCAAACTCACTGCACAGATAGGGTAAATGAACGCATGATGAGGCCCTTTCAACTGCGGTATGGAGTATGGCAGAAATATCCTGTCTCCTCTATGTGTTTTTTAACATCTTTCTATTAGTAAACACCTCAAGACGGTGAGCAGCTCCAACAGGCAAGATATCCCACAGCAAAATGTACACAACAGCCTCTGACCCTCAAGAATAAATACGTTCAGGAAGAACAAAACCACACTGAATATTACATGCATTTTGTATCTTCAAAGAAGATCTGAAATCTCTTTGATTCAAGTGTAGTGGTCAGTGCAGTGAGAGCAATTTAATTTCAACTGCATGTGAAGCAGGCCACAATGTTTTATCAGCCAGATCAGCATTTTCTTATGTTTTTCAACAACAACCCCCCAAGCTGGAGTTAGCTGAAAAAAAGCAAAAGATATATGACCCTGACACACAGGAGATAATTAGCAGATGGGTTAAATACCTCAGTCTTCTTTAAATTTCGGCAGGTCAAACCTGCCGAAATTTAATGGGCGATATACATACAGTATTTACTTTATAATGAGGATTTTGGTGCGTAAAACACCAAATTCCGCAATTTATTCCCCACAAACTCATAATAGTTATCTATCGCACCCGATATATAGCACACACCGTGGTATTGTTTATCACATGTGATAAATAGCACCTATACTTGTAATCAGGCCCCAAGTGCTACAGAATTCAAAAACCAAAGCAATTTTCAATACCTTGAAAAAGTTACATATTTCCTTCATGCTCTAACTGGCGCTTTTGAAAAAGTCCCTCCCGTTTCTTTCATTGTATATTTGTCAATAACTTGATGTTATATTGATATTCCTGAAATTTTGTTAAAACATTCTTGTTGTTCGGTGAGGTAGACTTGAACGTATTTCATGTTTTATTTTTAGATATATTTGTGATGCGTGTGACCTTTGATGATGTATGTGTCTGTTTGAGTATTTGAATGAATGTAGTTGATTGAGTGTTAGGTGTGCAATGGGACCTAATTGTCTTTATAGTACTATCATCATTTATATGTTTATGTGAAGAATTATGATGTATATAAAAAACTTTAATATATAAATGTAATAAATTTTGATATGATCTTACTATTTTGATTGACATCCATATTTTACAATGGTTCCATGAGAAGCGGGTGTTGTAATACTATGGCGCATAGCTTAATCGAAAATATATAGGTAGAGGAATTTTTGTTACTATTTTGCATTCTTCATGCTCTAACTGCACTGGCGTCCTGTAGCTTCATGGATCAATTTAAATGTATTACCATGCTCCATAAATCTTTATTTGGTAATGCTACAGGGCACTTAAAGTAGAATATCTGGCACTGGAGTTGAGAATTCTCAAACAGCTTGCTCAGCTCTGAATGTTTACACTCTTGTATCAGTTTGAAGATGGAGTGTGTACTATCTTCATTGGAGCCCGGTACACAAAAACATATCGATTTGCGCTCAGTACTTGTGTGTGCTTAGCTTTATGCTGATGGGGTGCACAGAGAAAACCGTGACACTATTTTTCACTGTGATTCACAAATTATGTTTTTTTTTAATAAACATTTTATGATTCAGAGTGACAGCAGATTTATTTCACATCTCTTTTATGTGATCCTTTATATTGGCAGCACTTAAGCACACACAGTGTACTGAGGGCCATATGTATGGCCAAGTCACGCAGTGCAGCGCAGCAAGTCACATTGCTACGCTGCGTGACAGGGCAGGAATGCGCCGTATTTAAGTCAATGCGGCGCATTCCTGCCTCTTCCCCTGCACTGGCACCCTGTTGTATGCCTAGCGCCAACACAGGCACCCTGGTGCAAGGGTGCCTGCGTTGTAAGGAGGATTGTTTTTTGCAGGAAGGGGCACCTTCCTGCATAAAAACAATCCCCTGAGGCTTTTTTCGCTTTCTATGTGTGGTGCAGAATGCAGCACAGTAGAAAGAGGAAAAAATGAGGAGAAATAAACATATTTCTCTTCATTACACCTCATCTGGGGAGGCGTAGGTTTTTGGTGAATTCCCAGGTGTGCCACTTCTGGTAAATCTAGGAATGTGTCAAAATCCATGGCTGTTGTGTGGGAACACCCACGCAATGCCCATGGAAAGGCCTCCTTGGCGCAGAGTAATGCAACGGAGCGATTTGTGCTGCGTTGCATTACTCATGATTTATGAAGCCACTCAAGGCCACGCAAGGTGCCCTTGCATGGCTTCATAAATCTCATTAGGTCTCGCCTAGGCAGCGCGCATGCGCTGCTCTAGGAGATGACATTTAGAAATTGGTCAGCTCTTTTCAAGCACTCGTGCTTGTGCTGGCATCCACCTTGCGGGAGCCATCGGCCATCTGTTTTCAATTAGCGTGGCCGCGCGCGCTTGCTCCTCCACTGCCTGTCTCACCCTCGCTCTCCCTTGTCAACTTGTTGATCACTGCCAATTACTGTGCTTCCAATTCATTTCTGGACTTCTTATTCTGAACTCCGCCCTCTTTCCCCACACTGATATGTTGTTGCTGCTGAATAATGTACGTTTACAAGCAGTGAATCGGTTTCTCTTCACAATTCATATCTTCCCCAAGATGGTTTTAGTTACTCAGAAGGGAAGGCGTCTGCGTTTCAAAACACCCAGACATTTACGGGGTTGTGTTTGCAGCCAGACATGCAGTTGCTGGCGGAAAACGCAGACCGCCTTTCCTGATTCTGCCCACTGTCCTTTCAGGATGGCTTTTCATGAGAACCCGTCGCCCTTCTTTGCATGTAAAAATCACGGGCTGGGCTTCTGTGCACGTGAAAAAGCGTTTACCGTTGAAAGTGCATTTAAACCTTCTATTTCTTAAAGTTTTTTTTCATACGAAGGATGAGAGCTGCCTCGTGCTTTTCAAACCACTGATTCTGGTTATAAATGCAACAGGGTAAAGGTAATTTCCGTTAATTAAAAAGGCATGTGGGTGTCCTCCGCATTCATTCAGGTGGCTACTCGGCGCCCACTGGCCAATAAACCCTTTCTCACGGCACAGGCGTTTCGAAGACTCCGTCGTGGCCTCAAGAGGTTCCCCCTTTTACAGTCACAAAATGCACCCCACGGTGTCTCGTTGACCCCACTCAGTTGTCCTTTGACCTCCCCAATTGTTAGCGCCTAGCGTCAGGAGCCACAGACTCTGCCCCCGACCACAGCGCCTAATGCGGCTTTCTTCCTTGTTTTGGTGAAACCAAATGCAACAGTTCCTTTCAGTCCCCCCCTCCTCCTCCCCGCCACTTACACTTCTGCTCCAGATGTTACGATTGAAACGTTGCTGACTGTGGGCGTGCAGGGAGATCTCACATCTATGGAGCAACAGCCAAAACACAGGAACAGCGCCAGAGGATGTGACAATGACCCCCTGCTGCCCCCTGGTGCCCCAGCGTTGCCCACGGGATACAACCGGCCATAAACCAGCAATATATCTGTGGCCACATGACAGCGCCGAGCCCCTTGACACTGGCACACAATGAGGGAAGTGGAGCTCCAAGACAGAACACACAGGGAAAAAACACTATAACCCACCCACGTTTCTCCACACCCACCGCCAACACACTTTTCCCACCCCACAACCATTCAAACGACCCCTCCTACTCGCCACGATCTTCAGACTCACCACCCTACCCCTCTATCATCCTCACCCAGCCACCAACCCTCACTAATATCTTGCCGCAATCCAGGTCCCAACCCAACACCCTCCCACCAGCGCCACATTCACCAACCCAACCACCATCCTGCAAACATCCAGCTCTACACCATCCAAGATGCAAATGTCATTCTGCACCAGCTTCATCCGTGCTTCAAACTCAGCTGCCACCCTGAATTATCCATGCTATCATCCCCACTCCAACCCACCAAGCCATCAACTCTCACAAACACCTTGCTATAAATTGTGCCTGTTATTAAAGCATGTGTAAATGAATGTGTGCCGGGACAGCGCCGAGCATTGATGCGAAGTTAGGCTACAGTGTCCAACTAGGTATGATTGGTTGTGGCGGATAATTAAAGCACATTTATTGCAAGGACAATGTTTGTAAAAAGAATAAATAAATGGAATTAGACCACACATGCAGAATAATGAATTGTATGTGTAGAAAGGAACATAAGACATTGGCAGTAATCATGAAACAAGCATTGGCATAGCCAATAGGTCTCGCTTTTGGGACCTTTTAAGTATTTAGTTATGCAGCACAATATCCTTGGTGCAACAACATCAACTGTTGCATGGCTAAACACTTATAAGGTCCCAAAGGCGAGACCTATTGGCTATGCCAATGCTTGTTTTTAATTTGCGTTGCTCTTGCACAATGTTGAGTAAGGCTTGTAAATATGCCCCTGAGTTTTTATCCTGGAGATGTGCATGTTGGTGGGCTTTATCGACGTCAATGTAGTTCGGACACTGCCTTTCCCGTGCCTCACCTTTTTTGTTTTTGCCATGCCCTTCATCATCCCTGTAAGGAATGTTGCCTTTGTTCTACACCTTAAGCTGTAGGCCTCTTCAGGGAGTCAGCTGTTCCCTGCATACAGGACACTTATACAGGGTACTCTTCTCAGTGGGACAACGAGCAGGCCACTCCTCTCCACGGCCAACAAAGATTTGTTCTTCCTTCAAGCCTTAAAGGTGAGAATCCTTCCCCAAAAAATATTTAATCTATAACATCCTGCATGGACACTATGTCTACCTGATTTCTTATCATATGCTCTAATTAACAGCCCGCTAAAAGTTACAGGTTTACCAGTGTGTGAAAGTGGTCCCCTGGGTGAACATTTGCACCATCCTCTGTGTACTGGCTGATCCTGATCCATTGTTTCTTGCTTACCTACCTATCTTCCCTGTTTAACCATTAATCTAAGTCAAAGCACTATTTACCTCTCGTGCTCTGTCTTGAGGCAGAGGAGAAGCAGTGGACTCTCATCTGGAGCCAAGCCTTTGAGGTCCAGATAGTTTGCCAGGCCAGGATACGGCCGACAGCTCCTTTGCTTCATATTCAGAGGGAGTTGTTTTTATGGGATCGTCATAATTATTTGCAAACTAGTATATATGGAATATGGCCAATTTAGCTTAAAAGTTGAAAAAAGTTTTATGTATAAATTGTCTTTTTGATGAAAAATATGTATTTTAAAACAGTGCTGCGAGATACCCACCACTCTGTGGACTATTTATGAATATCAATGACGATCCTATGAAGAAGTGTTCTCATTTAATATGAATCTTGGGAGAATGTAATGTTTGAGAAAGTTTTCTCAATGAAGAACTAATGTGAAAAGTATGTTTCATGTTTTTTACAACTGCTTACCTGGGACAGCATGTGAAAAAGTACATTATTTAATATAGGTGGATGAAAGAGGGAACCAAACTAAAAGTCGTGTATGTTTCAAAGCAGAAGTCAACTGAAGAACACCCAGGTGGGCAATAATTTTATGCGTTTGTTATACGCTTATGAAGCACAATTGGTCAATGAGTCATAGTATGAAAATACTGACACACAAAGGCCTTCATGTAGAGCTGGGCAGATTGCATCACATGGTCTCATATGTCTGTCCTGGTCATGTCCAGCATACATCTTGATGACTACTTTAGGGTTCACTTATAAAGTAGGCTATGATTGAAAATTATAAAAAGGCTTTAAATTCCATAATTCCCTTACCTCTTTCTTGTCAAAACGAGGCAATTCCTGTAAACAAGTTCCATTATTGAAGTTCCACAGTTTGATCGTTCCATCTTTTAATCCAGTGATGAGGCGCCTCCCAGGACCATCAAAAGTCATTGCAGTGACCTCAACAGATTTCTCCTTGGATGTAGAAAACTGCATCACCTTTTGTCCAGTCAAGATGTCCCACACACTAACAACCCCACTGTGGCACCCGCTCACCACCTGAATGGAAGTTAAAGTAGCACAATGATCTTAAAATACATTTGACAGTACCTTAGTGTTCTATAATCATCGTGCAACAGAATAAAACAGTACAGTAAAAAAGATAAAACTGGAATTGAAAGCACTTTCACTTGCATACCTTCAATATGGGAATTCATTATAGTTAAAAAATCCAAATTTCCTTACTAAGTGCCTTTAGAGAATCTGAAAATGCCACTGCTTAATATATCAGGTATAGCTCAACTGAACTTTAGTTCAAGCTGACAGAATTAATGGCTGAGCAACAAAACAGCATTAGGTAACGTATTCAAATATACACAAGAAAGAGTTGAGGTTTTCTTGAGTTCTGACTGGTAGTGATTCTTGACTTGCAAGGATCCTGGCTAACACTAAGCGATTCGGTTGTGCTTCAGTGGAATATGTCTTCATTGCACTGGTGCAGCATTGTATGCATGGAAGCTTTTTCTAAAACTGTTTTGTGTTGGTCTCTGGTTTCCTCATCACAGAGACACCAACTAACGAGACTATGCCGGGTTTTCTCAATCTAGAGAGACTAAATAATCATACTGCCCTGTATACTCTAAGCTCAAATGCACAACTCTCTATTAAATCCTAGTGACAGAGACACACCAAGCTCCTAACATACAAGGCACACTGACCCATAATACTGCAAAGCATTCTATGTATTCAATGGATAATAATAGTGGTGACTTTCCTACGGGACATTTGGGAATATTGCCATCTGTTTTTTTTTTCACCTCTCAGTAATGAAGTAGGATCCCGAGAGTCCAGAGGGGTCACGATGCACTTAGCCTTGTGTGGCAGGCTAGCTCAGAAACATCAATGGTGGCATTTTTCCCACTTATCCTTCGGGTTGCCTGGTATTTTCTTAGAATGGAGCAACCCTCATGCAGGGTAAATTATAACATCTTGTTTCCCCCCCCCCCGAGACTACATTCTTCCATAGTTACATGAGATGCTGTGTGCTGCCCTGAGCCCCCCAACAAGTGGACTGTAAAAACCCTCTGCAGCCATCTATACCTATTGTGGTGTTTCTTGGCAGGCATGTTGGAAGTAAAAATGACCACCCGCTTGTCTTTAGCTCATTTTTGTCATCGCATATCTACATGTCATAGAGAGTGTACGTTCTGTAGAAATATACTCATGTGCAAGACATTTGTTTTAACCAATGTAACTGTGTAATTTGTTTTTCTAACAAAACGTTATAATCTTTTCATTGTACACTTGTATGCAGTAGTACTTTACCATGAAAAGCTTAGATACCCTTCTTGGTGCTGTTCGCGCTATAAAAAATTGCAAAAATAAAAAAATGAAATAAATATGCTCTAAATGTCCAAAGCTGTGCAGCACTGCCTCGGAGAAAAGCTCGAGCCACTCGGAAAGAAAGAAAATAAGTTACTTACCTGTAACTACGGTTATCCAGTATAGGTATCTTTCATAGATTCACATGCCTGAATCATTCTTCGTGGTCGAGATGGGAGTCCCACGGTAACATAATCAAGCAGTATTTAAATAATGCCATAGGCTATAATGGTCCGAGCCATGTTTTATATAGCCTATCTATGTACTTTTTAAAAAAGGTCTAAATGTTGAATACAGCCAATCAGCTGCAAGCACCCTCTAGAACCTTCCCAGCAGAGGCAATTTCCCTCAGATTTTCCGAGCACAAGTGAGAAGTGAGTATCTTAATGAATAATATAGAAACATCCCCTACGGGGAGGAGGGTGGGTCATGTGAATCTATGAAAGATACCAATACTGGATAACCGTAGTTACAGGTAAGTAACTTATTTTCTTATTCAGTATTAGGGTATCTTTCATAGATTCACACGTCTGAATCACAGTAGCAAGCAGTCACATCCAATTTTATCTTGTCTGTTGTGGTTGGTGAGTGACTTCTAAAACATAGCGAACCCCAACAGTTGGAGGGAATACAAGAGGCACCTTAAAGGCTATACCGATTTCTACTGTTGTTATTATATATACATGTTTATATGTTTTCTCTCTTTTTGGGGGGGAGATAAGGGGATGCAAGAAAGAAGTGCATGGAATATAAAAACTTAGATTTTGACATATATTAGCATTTTCATACACAAAGCATCAGGGAGAGGCAAGGAAAACAACAGCATAACTTATAATACACCTTATCTAGTAATGTTTTAGAGTATTTAGAACATGTAAGCATTTGAAATCACCATGAGAACAAAAGACTCTTTCCAAGGGTTAGAAAGAGGCCTACCTTAATGGAAGAGATGGCGCAGCACCGCCTGGCCAACCGCTGCATCTGCATCCTGTGCGGACTTCAGGCAGTAGTGCTGTGTGAAGGTATGAGTGGTCCTCCAGGTTGCAGCACCACATATTTTTTCCAGAGTCATCCCCGTGAAGAGGGTAGCTGACGTGCCAACTGTTCTGGTGGAGTCAGCTTTCGCTGTCCTTTCCAACGGTTTGTTAGGTTTGACATGACAGAACAGTATCACAGCCGAAATCCATCTTGCGATAGTGGCTTTTGTTACTGCAGTTCCTTCTCTGCCTTGGCCATAGGCCACTAATTGATCAGTTTTTTCAATGTCCTTTGTTCTCTGAAGGTAGAACTGAAGGCAACATTTGACATACATTGTATGTAGTGTTTGCTCTGCAGGAGTTGATGGTTGCAGAAAAAAGGACCGGAGTATAACCGGCTCATTGAGGTGGAAGTGTGACAACACTTTAGGAATAAATGTAGGATTAGTCCTTAGAATCACAGCGTCTTCTTTAAATATTAAAAAGGGTTTCCTAATGGTGAATGCTTGGATCTCGCTTACCCTTCTGGCTGAGGTGAGGGCCAGCAGAAGAGCGACTTTCCATGTTAGGAATTTCAATTCAGCTTTATGAATGGGTTTGAATGGTCTTTTCATGAGTTGGGCAAGGACCACGTTGAGGTTCCATTCCGGTGGAGGTGCACACACTGGAGAAAAAGTACGGAACAGTCCCTTCATAAATAGTTTAATCAGGCTTGAGGCACAAAGATAAGTGACGCTGGAAGCTCTTCTATAACGAGAGATGAAAGCCAGGTGTACCTTAACTGATGCGAAAGCTAAACCAGATTTTGCCAAGGAGAGGAGATATGGCAAAGTCTGTAGCGGGCATACTTGAAGTGGACGCAGGCCATTTAGTGGACACCAAAAACAGAACCTTTTACATTTCAGTTTGTACGTCTTGTTGGTGCTTTCTGCTCTAGATTTCAAGAGGAGTCTACACTCCTGCAAAATGTTCATGTCTCTAAACTCCAAGAATTCAGGAGCCAAGCAAGCAAGTGCAGTGACTCTGGATTCGGATGGCGCACTTGACCGTTGTCCCTGGTCAGGAGAGGAGGAAACAGCTGCAGACATATTGGTCTGGCTTCTGAAAGATGAAGAAGTTCCGGGAACCAATGTTACCTGGGCCACCTGGGCGCATTGAGAATCAGGCCACATCTCTCCAGCTTCATTTTGGTCAGTACTCTGGGAATCAATGTGATGGGGGGAAAGGCGCAAGCATATATCCCTGGCCATCGCATCGAAAGGGCATTGCCCTGAAACCCCGGGAGGGGCAACCTGCTGGCATAGGATCGGCATTTGGCGTTGATGTCTGTGGCAAACAGGTCCAGCGCTGGCTTTCCCCATAGTGCAAATACTCCATCCAGCTGGAATTGGTTGAGTTCCCATTCGTGGCAATTGTCTGAAGCTCTGCTGAGAGCATCTGCTAGCCTGTTGTTTAGCCCTGGAACATGCTCGGCCCTGAGAGAAATCCCTTACTCTGTTGCCCAGCTCCATAGTTCATACGCTTCCTGAGAAAGCGTGAGAGATTTGGTTCCTCCCTGTTTATGTAGAACATACTGGTCGTATTGTCCGTACGGACCAGTATGGAGGCGCCTGCTATTCTCGGTAGAAAAGCCTGTAAAGAGAGGAAGATAGCCTTCAACTCCAGGCTGTTGGTATGACTTTGTCTTTAAGAATTGGACCATTTGCCTTGAATTTGAAGGTCCTGCAAGTGACCTCCCCAGCCTTCCATAGAGGTATCCGTTGTCAGGATGTAGTCTGGTATGCTTTGCAGAAAAGTGAGTCCTTTCGAAAAGTTTGGGGTGTGGTACCACCATTGCATTGCCGCTTTCATGGCCGGGGTAACCTGGAAGGATGTCTTCGAAGGATCAGGACATTTGAAGCCATTGCTTTTGCAGTTCCTCTTGGAAAGGTCTCATCCTGAGTCTGGCCAAGGGCAATAGGTCTATCGCTGATGAGCACATGCACAGGAGCAATTTGTGTTTTCTTACTGAAATGGACTTTCTTTTTTAAATGGCCATAGCCAATTGTCGTACACAAATTTGGCGTTCTTCCGACAAGAATGCTTTGCATTGGACCGTTTCCAATCTGGCTCCCAGAAATGGTGTTATTTGATTGGGAATAGATGAAGACTTTGCGATGTTCACTGTCAACCCCAGCTTGCTGAACAGTTGAAGACATGCGTTCATGGTTCTGGTTGCTTTCTTTGCTGTTGGTGCCTTCAGCAGCCAGTCGTCCAAGTAGGGGAATACTTGGTGACCTTGGGAACGTAAGACTGCGGCAACTGGCGCAAGGCACTTTGTAAATATTCTGGGCGCCGATTTGAGGCCGAAGGGGAGAAGCTTAAATTGGTAGTGGGTACCAACTACCATGAATCTGAGGAATTTCGATGCTTCCGATGGATGGGAATGTAGAAGTATGCATCTTCCAAATCGAGGGAGGTCATGAAGTCTCCTTTTTGAGACGGCGTAAGATCTCGGCCAGAGTTACCATCCTGAATGTTTGTTTTCTCAGGAACTTGTTTCACTTTCTGAGATTCAATATTGGTCTCCATTGCCCCTGACTTCTTCATAATTAAGAAAGATATGGGAATAGAAACCCTGACCCCTTTGCAAAGTTGGAACTTCCTCGACTGCTCCTTTTGAGAGCATGATTTTTGCCTCTTTGTGCAATAAGTGAAGACGAGGGGGAGGGGCTCCCCTGGGTGGAGTAGCTGGAGGTCTCTCTACGGACTCCAGAGTATGACCGAGGGCAATTAGATCCAGTACCCATCGGTCCGTTGTTAACTTCTCTCAATGCTGGAAGAAACTGGAGAGCTTTGCACCCACGGGAGAGAAAAGGGAGGGGGAAGCCGGTACCCTGCTCAGATAACTGTTTACTCCCGTTGTCTCTGCTGTTGTTGGTGCTCTCTTTCGGCCCCCTTGACAAGAGAAACCAGCCATAGAAGATTGACGGTAGGTGGAGGGGATTGGAAATTGGGGTGGCCGGGTACTTTGATCTCCTTTGTGCTGCCTGAGAAATGACAGAATCCGGTCTTGGGTGGCCCGTTAGGCAGGAAGGTGAATCCTCTGGGACTCTGTACTTTTTGTCTATGCGAGAGAGCACTGGCGGTATTGTAGCCGGAGTTTTCATTATTTTCACTCCCTCTTGCCAAAGGTAGTCGATGATCGGGATTGTTCAAATGGATTTCCTAGCCACCTCCTTAAAATCATACAGAAAGCTGTCTGTATGTTTTACAGCCATGGGGAGATGGAACCTGTTGGAAGCCCTCTCCATTAAGTTTTGGAAATCCCCTATGTCTTCTGGAGGCGAATCCGCAGGATGGTGTGACAGAGGAGAGGGTGTGGGGATAATGTAATCTTCCCAAGGATCTACAGGTGTAGGCTCTGGAATCTCACCCTCTTCTCTCTCCTCCTCCGAGAAGGAAGGGTTGTCTGTATTGGGCTCTGTATAGGAGGGCGCGGTAATGTTGGTGTCACTGGCAAAACCGGTGTTTCAAGGGACTGCAGTTGCACTGGTGGTGGCTCTTTTTGAATAGCCTGTGATGGAAACCTTTGTTTATGGTCCACCAGCATAGCCTGAAGGTCTTGAATCAATGATGGTGGAAGATGTGCCATCTCTCTAGGGCGAGATGCAGGAGGATAGCCATAATGTTGGTAATGACGTGGTGCCGCCAAATTAGACTGATAGTATTGCTGCTCGTCGTCATAATCCTCGTCCTCTTCCTGGCACTTTACATGTAACTCGGATGGACTTTGCGCAACTCCATATAATCCATCCTCATCATCATCATCTTCTTCATCTGACTCCTGCAGGTCTAAAAGGTGCGAAGGAGGCAAAGGGGAGATTTTGCTGAATTTCGAAATCTCCGGATGAAAAAATGTCTTAGACACCTTCATCATAGTAGACGGTATCATGACCACCGAAGATGGGATGCCAGTCGTCGATGGTGCTGTTGCAGCTAATGTTGCCGTCAACGGTGTCGTCATCGTTTATGTCGACTGTGTTGTCGTCAGCGGTGTCGTCGCGGTTTCGGCGTCGACGACAGGAGGGAGGTTGACGTTATGGTTGTCGATGATGCCTTTGTCGACTTCGCCAACTGAGTCTTCGTTGACGGCACAGACGTCGATGGGGTGGACGTCGACGATGATGGCGTCAATGAGTTTCTCATCGATGGTATGGGCCCGGAGATGGCCGCTGTCACTGTGTTACTTGTCGACGATCTAGGGGTTGTCGTCGATGGTGACGTCGTCGTCGGCGATTCTTTGGCTCGGAGGTTCCCAAGATCCGAGGAGGAGGCTCTATGATGTTTCTTTTCTGTCCTCACAGGAGTAGAGGAGACTGAAGATGAAGGGTCTGAGGAGACTTTTGGATGGTTCTCATTTTTTGAGCTCTTGCTCTCTGGAGAGGGTTTGAGGAGTTTCCTGCCCTCTCCAGAGTCTTGCTGACAAGATCTGGCTCTCTTGTGAGGCCTGGATGATCCATCACTGTCCTCTTCAGATGATTTCTGGTGCTTAGTGGACTGCAGCCACAAAAGCAGCTCCCCTCTCTATCTCTTAGAGTTTTAGAAGAGAAAGTGCAACAGATATTGCACTGCCTTACCTCATGGGCTGGGTGGAGGCAATGAATGCAGTCCTAGTGAGGATCATCAACATGGACCCTCTTCTTGCCACAGGTCTTGCAGGCATGGAAGAGGCCTTTTGTATCAGACACAATAAAGAAATATTCTAGGAATAAATTCCAGAAGTTTGTAGAAGAAAACTGAGTAGAACTCAGGGAGACTCTCTTCACACACGATGTGCGGTGAAAATCTGTGGGAAACTGTCTGCTGGGAAGGTTCTAGAGGGTGCTACAGCTGATTAGCTGTTTTTAACATTTAGTCCCTTTTTAAAAAGGATAGAGATAGGCTATATAAAACAGGGCTCAGGGCCTTTATAGCCTATGGCATTATTTAAATACTGCTTGATTATATTACCGTGGGACTCCCATCTCGACGACGGAGAATGATTCAGGCATGTGAATCTATGAAAGATACCCCAATACTGGATAATAAAAAAAACTCAAACTGCACATTTTTGATGAGCTGACTATCTACTCATAGCCTGTAAATAATGCAGTTTGTGGTGGCTGAAGGGATGATGCACTCCAGCTACACTAAACAGTTTGGGCCTGAAATTGCAGCTGCAGCTCTTCAGCAAAGAGTTATACATCAGTGCTCCAAAACAATGGCACTTCTAGTGTGACTGAAAATTAAAGGACTGCAATACAGTCAATAACAATGGTAATTCATGGTAGACTATAGGTAATCCTAGCATGATGATACATTGCATGCGAGGTACGATCTAAGCTTGTTTGACAGTGGCACATGTATTGAAAATATAAACTGATGTTTGGGCACCAGACATATATTTAATAAAAATGAAAATCTGGTATTTCAGGACAAAAACGTTTTTATATGCATTTGTTTTGGACACTTGAGTTTATTTTTCCCAAATTCCTGCCAGAAAAAAAGCCTTGGTATTTACCAGGGCTTACATATTGTTCCCAAACATAATAATTATTGCACCTGCAAAATTCCAATCACCCCTGTGTCAGATTTTATCGAGTGAGCTAAATATCACATCCAACAAGCACTTTAAATCAGGCCCTATGCCTCGCTGAAAACTGCCACACAGCACTGCCTCATGCTTTCTGCTGAGCGAATGTAATACTTCATAGTCCTACAATTGGATCGATCCTTGAGGCAAGTAAGTGTAAAGTACTGTCCTCTTTAAGTTACAGGGTACAGTCTTGCACCAGGAGATTTGTAAACGACTTAATCTAATTAACTGCACTGCTTACGGAAGAATTTTTGCTTTACCTGCCTTTTCATAGGTTCTTCTAAGACTTTAGAGTTTGGTTTGCCTAATCAGGGAATAATCATTGAGGCCAAGATGACAAAGGTCACTTTTAGAACTGGGATGTTAAGGAAGAAAAACCGTAGAAATTCTTTTCAGGAATATGCTGCTCCCTTATAGTTTCCTGCAGAGAAGCTGTCAGAGGTTGTCTTAGGGCCTTTGACTTGCAATGTTCTTGGAATATTGTAGTGACATACAATTTAAATATTTTAAGGTGCTGGTAAAGAATTTAAGCAAAAATCCATTTAGTTGGATGTCACTGAATGAACCACTTCTACAAAGCAAACATTTTTTGGGGTGTTAACCCCTAGTTTTTCATTTGTTTGGTGGTGGGGGCTCAACTGCTGGTAATTTTGAACTCTAACACTGGGATACTGCTATCTATTGCCCAGTATATGTGCTCTGACTTTCTAAACTTTTTGACTTCCAGACTTAACGGGACCAATCTACTCAGTGTATCGTCCCTGGGCTGCATCGCAATTGGCCTTAATTTGCACCTTAGTCCGGACTACCGCATCTATTGAACTACATTGGGCACTTTATTTTTCTTGGTGCTTGATCACTTACATTTTTTAAAATGCATATATATTGGATTTTTGTAGTTTCGGTTTTTATTTTACTCATAAGATTCTTTTATTTATTTTTAAATTGGTTGTGGAGTTTGGTTGTGTTTTGTGTGACTTTTTCTACTGTTTATGCAATGCTTAAATACTTTACATATTACCTTTGATTTAAGCCTGACTACTTTTTGTCATAGTACCAGGGAATGAGCACAGGTACATTTTATTTAATTTGTGTGATATCTAGGAGGTGGTGGTCTAAATCTTTGATTTGGACTCTTGTCCACCCCAAATAAAAATACACCTTTGTATAACCATCAAAAGACATTTTGTGAACACCCTTAGTTCTTTCCATTTAAATCCCTTCCCCACTAGACATATCTGTTGAGGACACTTACTAGACCGATTAGGAAAAGCATTCTGCAGAAACGGCTACTATTACTAACTTTAATTAAAATATGGAGGGGATGAAGATCACTGGTGGGATTTCATAATAGAATCAGATTATGCAGAACAGATAAAGAGAATGTATCATTTACGGTCTGTTTGTGCCCAATTTTGCTTGCAGAGCGAAGATTATGGTCACCTCAAATGTTTCTTAAGGAAGGGAATAGTTCCACGAAGGACGAGGCATTTCTTTACTTTAATTCTGTTTCACCTCCAGTCTTATGTAGGTTTTCTTTTGACACCGTATGCAAACATCTTGTGTCATCGAGGGTAATAATGTGCAAAATTTAATGGCCTTGGTTTTATATTTTTTATAGCATGGGCCAAATCTGTTTTTACAGATGTTAACTGCAGATGTTTTATATTGCTGGCTTATAAGACTTTTATTAATTCTGCAATAAACTATTTAAATACATCAACAACACCAACATACTGTACCATATCCAATTGAAAATAACCATCAACACTAAACTGCTCCATAAAGACAGCAAAACACCGGACAACTTGCATTTTAGGGCTACTACTCATTAAACCTCCACACTGCACAGCATCCTAAAGGCAATAACCCAATATAGAGTGGGGTACTGTTTGTATCAGAGGTGTGGAAACAGATGAATGGAACACTTATTATTATCAACTGAATTGCTCTCCATTTTTGTCTTCCAAATGTAAGGTAGTGTGCAATAAAGAACACTTTTGCAAAATGCCCTCTGATATTCTTCATACCTATGTTTCATTCATTACATTTTACCACACGAATGGATGCATGGTCAGTACTCAAGAAAACTCATTAAAGGCTCAGTTCATGGCTCTGGATATTACGTTTTTGGACAACCAACAAACACCATACACCACTGCAACTGGAAGAGTCTAATGACATAATCATATCTTACCTTTGTAAATCAGAGCTTGGGTCAAAAATGTATAGATTAAAACGTGAATTGTTTCTAATTTTTCATACTTATTTTACTGCAATGTTACTGCAAAGCGCAGCTACTGTGTATCATGCAGATGCTCATTGTCCCATACATTTACTAGATAGATGATTTGATTCCCTTACAGATGAAAAGGCTAAAATCTTGGAGACAGAGGTGGTGACACACGATTCTGATTTGGTGTGCATGACTAAGTGCGAGCACCTAGGAGAGAAAGACACTACTAACAGGTGGGCAGAGAATGAAGGGATGCATATTCCCCTAGACTTACTTAGAACTGTGATTCCTATGTGTCAGTATGCACAGCGCAGACCAGTCTCACAGATGGTGAGGGGCAAGTTGGAGAAAGAAAAATTACCAATGTCGTGTAGTTCCTATAAACCTATATAAGATCTGCGCGTTTAGACAACATATACTGTAGGATTGGAGTCAGACTGATTCTAGACACCCCTACCGAATATGTTAGCCTGTATACCAGCTAGCTCACAGTATGACTAGACACTCCTCTTACCAAGGAGGAAATAGTTCTTGGCAACTATCGAACATGACAACCCTGATCCCTCAGAATCGTGGAAACAGTGTACTACTTTTTGCTCAGTCACTCGTGCTCACTTTGTCTCAGAGAGATACACAGAATAAACGGTAGGGACTTTTTTCAATAAGCATTTATTGAACCAGCGTCATTCTAGTGTAAAATAGGTGTGCTGAAACAACCATTAGACATTAATAGATATAAATGATTATAAGCACTAACAAAGTTAAAGGATGGTAGATTCCTACCATCGTGCTAAAACAATGAATACAGGCAAGTATATGAAATACATGACAGTAAAATGCGTACTCCTACGATGCGTCCCTAACTAGATGTACCTGAATGTACCTAGCATGTATGTGGGTGTAAAGCCAAGAATCCCTCTAGGATAAAGACAACCCCATTACCTGAGTTGAGAGACTGTGGGACCCCGTCTTGGTCTCGAGATGGACACCCCGCAAGGGATGTCAGACCACTGCGAGCTGGAGTGTCTGCGTGCAGGAGCCTCAGCGTCTTGCGTCAGTGTGTCGGCAGGAATGACCTTTATACATAGTTATTATGCAGGAGATGGTAGGCCTGCTGTCCTGCTGTGATTCCAAGAATCCTCTTGCATAATGAATGAGGCTTAAGCTTTTCGGAGAAAACCCCATGTCATTTTTGAACCCTGAAGTGATCACCTGACAGCGCAGAACGACATTGTTGCTGACATCCTTTGGCTGAATCAACCAGATGAACTTACCTACCAAAGACGGTTTCCAATAATAATGAGCTGATGTTGTTAAAATTAAGAAAAATGTTAAAAGATATAATTTCAAAGCAAGAAGGCTGTATTCACACAGAAGGATAATTTTCAATAAATCTAGAGAGTTACTGGAGCTGTGTAGTTTAAAGAAGAAGATTCCTTTATTTTAAGCAAATAGTAGAAGTTCCAGAATTAGCCATTTATAACATTAGGAGCATTAATGAGTTAACATGTTTGATTTTATTTGTGCATTTTGTGTATTCATCATACATTTATTCCTGAAGTCAAGTTATTATCAGATATGCATGAGTTATTGAAATGAAATGAAATGAAATGAAATGAAATAGGGCTATTTATTCGAGCGCACAGCTACTCAGACTAGAGTGTCCTGGCGCCGTTGACAGCAGTAGGATAAGGAGTGAGAGAGACCCAGTTAAAGTTTAAAGAGCCAAGTTTTTAGGTTCTTCCTGAAGGACAGAAGGTTTGTATTTAATCTCAAGGCTTCAGGGAGGCTATTCCACAGCTTTGCACCTAGATAGCCAAAGGATCTGACTCCTGTGCGTGCCAGACGTATCCTGGGGATGCAGGCCAGGTTGGCATTTGAAGAGCGAAGAGGCCTAGAGGGAATGTAGTGAAAGACCCGTTTAGTTAGATAGCCTGCACCTACTTTATGGAATGCCTTAAAAAAGATGGTTAGGGCTTTGAAATCTATCCGTGCTTTTATGGGGAGCCAGTGAAGGGATGCAAGAATCGGAGTCACACTGGATCTAGGTTTAGGTTTGATGATCGCTCTGGCTGCCGCGTTCTGAACCAATTGTAAACGCTGAATCAGAAATTTGGGAAGGCCCAGGTACAGGCAGTTGACATAATCAAGTTTTGTGGTTATCAATGCCTGCACCACTATCTTTCTGCTCTCCAGTGGGAGTAGTAGCAAGACTTTTATGCCAAAACAGGTGCCAGTGAGATTCTGGATCTGAGAATGCATGGAAAGTGATTTATCTATCATGATTCCCAAGTTTTTTGCTTTCTCCTTTTCAGCAGGAGGAGGTGGAAGATCATCTGGCCACCAGGCGCTCCATTCCGGAATGTCTGAGCAACCCAAAAAGACCACTTCAGTTTTATCTGAATTACACTTTAGCTGATTAATCTTCAACCAGTTAAACACCTTTGTTAAACAGGCCCTGATCCATGCCCTGTCGAAGTCTGAGCCTTTGTCACAGGTGAAGATCAACTGAGTGTCATCAGCATAAGAGACGATCTTGGCGCCCTCTTCCTCTACCATGGATGCAAGGGGGGATAGGTAGATATTAAAGAGGGTGGGGCTAAGGGTGGAACCCTGAGGGACACCCACACCTGAGGACGGCATCGGAGATGCGAACGGAGGGAGCCAGATGGTCTGAGATCTCTCTCCCAAGAAGGAGGACAACCATGTCAGGGCCGTCCCACACAGGCCAATGTCTTTGAGCCTGTTAAGGAGCCTGACATGTGGGACCGTGTCAAAGGCCGCTGACAGGTCAAGAAGTATCAGAACGACCTTGCCGCCCTGATCCAAACCGCCCCTAATGAACTCGGTCACCTCAAGCAAAGCTGACTCAGTACTGAAATTGGCTCTAAAGCTGGACTGGGCTTCGTGGAGAAGCTTACCGTCTTCAATGTGTCTTTGTAGGACCTTGTTAACATGCTTCTCTAGTGCTTTAGAGAAGGCCAGAAGCAGGGATATTGGCCTATAGTTGGCCGGGTCCGTCAGGTTGGCTTTTTTTATCAGTGGGAGAATCTTAGCGTGATTCCATAAATTTGGCATAATACCAGAGGAGAGGGAGGCATTGAAGAGCTGATGTACTATAGGATTAATAGTGGGGGCTAGTAAGGCCAGGATATTAGCTGGGCAAGGGTCGGACGGAGAGCCCGACTTAATGCTTTGAATGAGGAACAATGACTCTTCCAGCTGAAGCTCCGGAAAAGCGTGTAAAAAAGGAGGGTCCAGGTTTTGAAATGTATCATTTGTACTATGATAGAAGGCCAGCTTTTCTTCTGAAATGTTGGAGAAGGCTTGTTGGATCAGCGCGATCTTTTTATAAAAGAATTGGGCAATCTGCCCTGACCATTCTTCAGTGCATGGCCCTTCGGCTAAGCCGGCTCTCGGTGAGGTGAAGGATTTCACTATCCTAAAGATATCTTTACTTTTGTTCTGGGAAGTATCAATCTTTGTTTGAAAAAAATTCTTTTTGGCTATTTTTACCTTGGAGTAGTGGGTTTTTTAGGATTTCCTTGTAGACCTTCCTGTCTTCTGGTAAGTAAGATTTGCGCCATATACGTTCCATTTTCCGACAGTTCTTTTTACTGGTTCTAGATGAAGTATTATGTTACATGCTTTTACGTCACTGTTTCAATGTGTGCTTCATTTTATATTTGTGCTTTCACTTAAGAAGTTCATTTTTTGAAATGTATGTTATGATAGTCAAAGGTCATGGGGTGGAATGTAGTGCTAGAGGCACTCCTTATGGTTTGAAACCACGTGATGACCTTTGACTACCATGATTGTAATTGACTTTAGGTGTATTATGCCATTTTTTCCTGCATGTGCCTTTTTAGCCTTGAAGATTTCTTTCATATCTCTTGTAGTTTTAAAGTGGGAGCTGTCACAGAGTAGAACAGCTTGCCAAGAACAGAACATGTGGGATGTGCATTTGAAAGCATGAGAGAGAGAGAGATGTGGAGTACTTTTTGGTCTCGATGTGCAGTGTTATGAGCAGTGGTGCACAAATGTGCATTGTGTTGTACATTGGGAAGTATTATGAAGTTCCTATTATTGGCTTTGACATGCCCTCATGTCATCTTGAATTCTGACTCTATTGTTTGAGCTTTTTGCGCACACAGCCAGGCCCCCAGATTACTCAAGTTGTTTAGGTTATTCACGTTCAAGGTTGTTTTGTTTTCTGCTGGATGGAGGCTTTCGTAAGCTTCGCTGGCATAATGTGTGGGAAATGTGCTTGGTGCCTTTCAGAGCAGAGATTGTCGTTGCCAGAGAAATGTGTGGAATGTACAGCTCTGTCTTGGAGTCAAAATACAGGGGCCTGGCCAGCTTCTGTCTTGACCTTGACACAGACCAGTACGGTCAGCTCAGTTTTTCGTAACAGAAGAAAGGGTTAGAACCTTCGCCTTAGGTTGAGTAAAAGGTATTAAAGGCTGGGGATCTTGGCACCCAGAAGGGAGCTCACTTGTGGGGCAGACGTGTCATCACGAGAGAACTTGGGATTTGGGTCCCGATCGAGAGTCCTGCCTGGCTGTCATGGGACCCCCAGCTTAAGTTGGCAAGGATGTCGAGTGAACGATCGGTGAGGTGTTTTCTTTGAGTACTGACTTTGTGATGTGTGTGAGAGTCTGTGTGCACATTCAAGGTACTCATCTGATGTATTTAGAGTATATATCTTTCTGATTTCTTGCAGGACGTCCAGTATAATTTGCTTGTGTTTTATTCCTGCTTGTGTTCATTTAATTACATTATTATCCATGCATTTAACAGTTGCATTTGCCAAGTGTGTCATTATTGCTTGCATATATGTAAATATATATATATATGTTTTTTTCCCCCTCCAGGTCCAATTTCCAATGACAATCGGACACCAACACAAGGTACAACACTCCGGTAGATTTCTTGCACTTTTTAATTATATCGCTGTAACGCGTTTCGGCATTGCTGCCTTGTTCACACATTAAGCGTTTTACAATCGGTGAGTTTAAAAACCCTCGAAGACCTGCGGTCAAATGGGTGGAACTTTCCAATGCAGCTGAAAACAGACTTTATTCACAAAATTGTCTTTCAATTCTGCGGAATAATTACATATTTCATCATATGCCTCTGTTCAATTGACATTCATGATTATTATGTTTTTAATTGTCACATAATGAATTTCAAACCTTATTCGTGTTAATTTATATTTTTTCATAATTTTTCATATAACACACATGATTTTTCCTTAAAGCCTTACGCTTCAGTTCCTAACCATTCAGTTGGAGGCCATGTATAATTACAAGATAAAGTGCAAGTGCATGATGTACTATTTTCTACCCAACACTCACAATACCAGAAAGATCCAGCATTAAGCACTTGTTGACGTTACACACTATTTCCATAGATGCCTCAATTGTTATACTCTTCTTTGTCATGTCATTAACGATACCAGCCAAGTGGCAAATATAAATGTAAACATTGTATATATATATATATATATATATATATATATATATATATATATATATATATTACCTACTGGCGGTCGCCAGTAGGTAGTTATAGTTAGGACCTATTTTCCATAGGAAATTCACAACATTCTATTTCCAATAACTTTGGCGCCGGTTGATGAATCTTCGCGAAATTTTCAAAACTGGTGGGGCGCTCCGGTCCGCTCCTATCCTGAAAGTCTTGGGGTGATTCGTCTAGTGGGGGCTGGAGAAAAAAGGGGGGTCCCAAAACGTGTTTTCCCCATGCAATTTTCCATAGGAACCTTTAGTCGCAGCTACAGCCCGAACTGCTGAACGGAATTACACCAAATTTGGCAAAAAGGTAGCCCTTGGTTCAGAGTCGTGCCTTTTGGTTAAATGGTGTAAATCCGTTCAGTAGTTCCTGAGAAATTTGAAAAAGAAAACATATATATCTGGATGGAGCCTAACCACACATGTCATCGTGAGATCTGATTGGCTGTCAGCACTTCATCCTGGAATTGCTGGCAGCCATCTTGGGACCAATATAAATGATAGTACCCCATTGAAATGCATTGTAGTGAATCGAAGATTTTGAGGGTTACCAAAAGGAGAACTATAAAGGGTGATAACAGACTTTAGCTACATTAGAATTCATTTGTTGATGGTACCATACTAATTTCAGGAATTGTGGTGTGTTCTAAGGTGATTTTACCCTGTGAAAAACCTTCTGCTGGGATATCATGAATCATGTTTGAGAGAAAACTATTTTCACATGCTTGTCCCATACAGTTTTGGAAGGTGCTCCAGAAGCTAAAATGAGAGCATATTTTCTGTAAATTCACATTATCTTTCTCAGTCATGTGAGAATGAAGTCTGACATTCTCAGTAAAACATGTACATCCAACAAGGGCAGAGACTGTCAGTTGATTCCTTAGTGTTCTACTGCAGCTTCCCAGAGTGTTCTAAAGAACAACTAGAGTGCTAACAGCCTTACTTATGACAAAAGTATGGCACACCTGAAGCCATCTTGATTGGAATAAATTGGTAACACTTAAAACATTTAATTTAAAAAGGAACAAAATGATGGGGTTAATTTTGTCATAGAAATTATGGTTAGTGCTGTAGAAAGAAAAATTAGGACATGTTTCAAGTGTGATCTCAAATATCTTCCTGTTATATTTCAACAGGAGCAGCCTGTCAGTTGATGCCTTTGTGTTCTACTGCAGCTTCCCAGAGTGTTCTAAAGAACAACTAGAGCGCTAACAGTCTTACTTATGACAAAATTATGGCACACCTGAAGCCATCTTGATTGGAATAAACTGGTAACTCTTAAAATATTTAATTTAAAAAGGAACAAAATGAGGGGGTTCATTTTGTCATAGAAATTATGGTTAGTGCTGTAGAAAGAAAAATTAGGACATGTTTTAAGTGAGATCTCAAATATCTTCCTGTTATATTTCAACAGGAGCAGCCTGTCAGTTGATGCCTTTGTGTTCTACTGCAGCTTCCCAGAGTGTTCTAAAGAACAACTAGAGAGCTAACAGTCTTACTTATGACAACATTATGGCACACCTGAAGCCATCTTGATTGGAATAAACTGGTAACACTTAAAACATTTAATTTAAAAAGGAACAAAATGAGGGGGTTCATTTTGCCATAGAAATTATGGTTAGTGCTGTAGAAAGAAAAATTAGGACATGTTTTAAGTGAGATCTCAAATATCTTCCTGTTATATTTCAACAGGAGCAGCCTGTCAGTTGATACCTTTGTGTTCCACTGCAGCTTCCCAGAGTGTTCTAAAGAACAACTAGAGTGCTAACAGCCTTACTTATGACAAAAGTATGGCACACCTGAAGCCATCTTGATTGGAATAAACTGGTAACACTTAAAACATTTAATTTAAAAAGGAACAAAATGATGGGGTTCATTTTGTCATAGAAATTATGGTTAGGGCTGTAGAAAGAAAAATTAGGACATGTTTCAAGTGTGATCTCAAATATCTTCCTGTTATATTTCAACAGGAGCAGCCTGTCAGTTGATGCCTTTGTGTTCTACTGCAGCTTCCCAGAGTGTTCTAAAGAACAACTAGAGCGCTAACAGTCTTACTTATGACAAAATTATGGCACACCTGAAGCCATCTTGATTGGAATAAACTGGTAACACTTAAAACATTTAATTTAAAAAGGAACAAAATGAGGGGGTTCATTTTGCCATAGAAATTATGGTTAGTGCTGCAGAAAGAAAATTTAGGGCATGTTATAAGTGAGATCTCAAATCCTCTTCTATTTCATTAGAAAATTCTGACATGCAGACTGAAACAATCACTTTCAATACCAGCAGTAGACTTCCAGTTAACTCCCTGGTGAGCAGTAGCTTTACTACAGTGATCTAATGAACAACTAGAGTGCTAACATTCTGAATTTATGGCAAATGTGTGACACATCTGAATGCCTTCTTGATGGAATCAAAGTAAAAAAACTGAAAGCATTTCCTACTGAGGAGACTGCAGTAAATGACGAAATTAGGAAACTTCATAACAAATATGTCTCCCAAGAGGCCACCAGAGAAAAAAGAGCCCAAATGTAGCACAAATATCACCCAGATGTAGCCCACATATAGCCCAATGACAGAAGTGTGCAAAACACTTTTTATTTTTAGTTTTTCTGCAGTTTTATATAGTGCAAACTGGTCAGGTATTGGAGGGTTACATCTTACTTGGACCCCTTATTGCGTATTTTGCACGAAGTACATGAGATTGATCTTGCGAAACATTGAACTTTACGATTCTGTTAACCTGAAGTTGCTCTGAACCGGGCTTGGTAACACCCGTTTTTACCTACTGGTTTTAATTAATTCTCACTGTATTGTATTAGGAAAGGATTTACTGTTTTTATGCACACTTTTATGATCTATGTTTCTAAATCAGATCAAATAAAGTTTAATGAATTCTATGGCAGGATGGAGGCGAGGATTATGCATATCTTTCCTCACTTTATTTGCATAGCAGTTCAAAGAAAACGTAACACAACAATCATTAAACAAAAGACTACACAACCCATGAACCATTAGGGGGGTAGTCTCCAAGGCAACTATAGTCCAATCATATCACAGTCCATCGTATATAATATCGTGACGTCCCTTCCGCTTCCCCTTCCGCTTCCTCTTTCTTCACTGCTCGTCAGTTAAGTGCATTCCTTACATTCTTGGCTTAATCTGACGTTGTTGCTGTTTGTATAGCGGTTTCTTGTGCACGTTATTAGCATTATTGCCTTGGTATTGTTTCATATTCCCTGCGCAGCAGGCTCTTGCCCGAGCGCGTTCTCCCCCTCGCAGTTTCTCCTGCTGTGTGCTCTGCGCGCGGTGAGATCCTGTCAGGCGCGTCTGGTCCGAGCGAGGCAGCTCCGTCGAGCGCTCCCGCTGGTCTTTTCGCGCGTTTGGGAATCCAGTCACTCCTGTAGTGTCCGCTTGATTCCCGACCAACCCTCGCCTAATTTTGACACCGCTACGCGGTGATTTCCCCACACGGCCACGTTAGTGACCAGTGCCACCTGGTGGTGGTAATTGGTATTGCGCCTCAGTCTATTCTTATAACAGCTTCGGGGAAACCCAGCTGTTGGAGCACCGGCGAGGGGGCTGTCTTAAGGATTTTAAGGGCATTTGTTCTGTGCTCACACCCTCTGCTATCATGTCTTCTCCAGAAGACCATTTTTACTCCTCCTACCAGGAAGTGGAGGAGGAATGGCCCCCAACTTCTCCCTCCAGCAGTGGACCAAGCCCTCTCTCTGGCTATTTCTAGGGCGCTGGCTCCTCTTAGGGATCAGGTTGATAAGCTGGCGAAAAGCATCCCTGGGGTGTTCAGTGACCCAGAT
This sequence comes from Calotriton arnoldi, assembly GCA_963921515.1. Lineage (NCBI taxonomy): Eukaryota > Metazoa > Chordata > Amphibia > Caudata > Salamandridae > Calotriton > Calotriton arnoldi. The sequence goes on along the minus strand of CAWUFW010001642.1, from coordinate 78,628 downwards.
CTGGTGGTGGCGGGTCCAAGTAGCTCCCAGATGGGGAATAAAGGGCCGTTAAGCATAACGCGGGGCACTTGGAAGGATTTGATAAACTTACGGAGACCTTCCTCAAGAGTGCGCGAACGCTAAAACATGCACCCTGCCGGGAGGAGGAGGGGCCCGGAGAAAATTGCGACACTGTCACCACTATTGTAGACCCCAATGGCGGGTTTCCCTTAGCGGGAGAGGGTGTATCGGAGGACGATTTCTCCTCCGATGAGGATAAGGACTCGGGGCGTCCCTGGCATCCAGAGTCCCACTCCTCTCAGTCCCCGGTTGGGGACGGGGTCCACTCGGACATGTTCGAGCCTACCCAAATTTACCATCCTAGGTCGGCAGAGTGGACACCTGACGCCAAAGTGGCAGAGTATGTGGTGGGGAAAATCCATCAACCCCTTGAAAGGGAGGTCAGGAATAGGATGAGGGGAGAATGCCCCAGGCCCTCACTGAAGGGGAAGGTGGCACACACGCCTGAAATTGATGAGAAACTATGTACCTTTTTCTCCTAGTATATGAGGGATCCCAAGAAAGGAATTGATAGGTCTTGGATGTGGTAGGGCCCTTGACCCAAATTATTCAATTGACGGAGCGTTCCAAAGAGTCAGGATCCCCTTTGTCCACGGATATTGTGGCTGGTTGGGCGCACTACCATAAACCCTAAAACACTACCCCCTCCACTACCCAAACACCACTGCACTACCCTAAACCCTAAAACACTTCCCCAGCACGACTCCCTACACTACCCAAACACCACTGCACTACCCTAAACCCTAAAACACTACCCCCAGCACGACTCCCTACACTACCCAAACACCACTGCACTACACTAAACTCTAAATATACCCCCAGCATGACCTCCCACACTACACAAACACCACTGCACTACCCTAAACCCTAAAACACTACCCCCAGCACGACCCCCTACACTACCCAAACACCACTGCACTGCACTACCCTAAACCCTAAAACACTAACCCCAGCATGACCCCCTACACTACTCAAACACCACTGCACTACCCTATACCCTAAAACACGACCCCCTACACTACACAAACACGACTGCACTACCCTAAACCCTAAAACACTACCCACAGCATGACCCCCTTCACTACACAAACACCACTGCACTGCCCTAAACCCTAAAACACTACCCCCTACACTACCCAAACACCACTGCACTAACATAAACCCTAAAACACTACCCCCAGCACAACCCCCTACACTACACAAACACCACTGCACTACCCTAAACCCTAAAACACTATCCCCAGCACGCCTCCCTACACTACCCAAACACCACTGCACTACCCTAAACCCTAAATCTGACCCCAGCATGACCCCCTACACTACCCAAACACCACTGCACTACCCTAAACCATAAAACACTACCCCCAGCATGACCCCCTACACTACACAAACACCACTGCACTACCCTAAACCCTAAAACACTACCACCAGCATGAACACCACTGCACTACCCTAAACCCTAAAACACTACCCCCAGCACGACCCCCTACACCACCCAAACACCACTGCACTACCCTAAACCCTAGAAAAGAATCCCCCACCCCCACCCGATGCCCAATCCCCCTTACCTCTCACTCCTCATGGTTCCTCTCTCCTCGTGGTTCCTGCTTCACGTCATCTCTGAGGGGCGGTGCACGTCGTTGTGAGGAAACGGAACAGCCTCTGTTTCCTTACAACGACATGGATCGTCTACATGTTTTTTAGAACGCATGGTCATTTACCATACATACCTTTACAGCAAAATTAGTTGTAAAGGCATGCGTGGTAAATGACCATGCGTTCTAAAAATGCGTAGTAATGACTTCGTGATGTACAACGCATGCGTGGTAATGCATGCGTTGTAATGGTATCGCAAAGTAAAAAGTCGTTGTAACGGCTGTTTACCGATCGAAGCTGGCCCCTGTTCTTCAGTGAGACGTTTATTTGATTAATTAGGAGGAAGGAATGTGTTTTTTTACCGAAAAGTGCATTCCCGGCTGTTGTATTGTGAAAGTGTCCGCGTGGCCTGGTTTCACTTCCGGTGAGAGAGTGGAAGAATCTGTTGTCAACGAGTGTGCGTCCCACCGCAGTATGACCGTACCGCGTGACCCATGTGCCGCCTCCAGGGTACGGGAGGCAGAAGCGGCATCGCAGGTCCTCTTGAAGACCGTTGTAGCACGAATTCTACATTTTGGTACTAGGGCATTTTAACTTCGTTGTTCCTGCCAGATACAAAGAGAAGATCCTGTGTTATTCAGTGCCCTCGTTACCTTTTTGTGGGTTGTGGTGCTTGTCACTTCGCTGCCCCGCCGGTGCACACGACTGGGAACCCCACCTCGTGTGCCATCTGCAGGGCCTCTGCCCTCGGATCACTGGTTTCGGTTTCTGGAGTGGCAACATAAACAGTTGCTCCCAAAGGACTAGCCTGAACACTTAGGTGAATATCCCCTGCACCAGCATTCCACGGAAATTCTTTCCTAGCTCTCCCACGTCAACGAGCACGGCTCCGCTCGCGACACCGTATGACGTCATCGGAGCCATAAGAGGACCTCGTCGGCGTGCTGACGTCAGTTCCACCCATTTTTTCCGTGCCACCGAGGTAAACAGGGGACCGAGACATTTTCACATGTATACATAGTATAATAAATATATATATATTCACTGAAAAAACCATAGGTTTCAGGCACGTTATAGTTAGAAATTAGCATTTAAAAAACCTTAGAAATTCACTAAAAAAACCATAGGTTTCAGGCACGTTATAGTTAGAAATTAGCATTTAAAAAACCTTAGAAATTCACTGAAAAAACCATAGGTTTCAGGGGCGTTATAGTTAGTTGGACATTTCACTCCTACAAAACCATAGAAATTCCCCGTTATAGTTAGTTCAGCTAACTATAACTCGCAGCGCCCGCAATGCACTGCTGATGACGTCACATATTACATCACTCATGACATGGTCAGTGACATCACTCATGACATCACTGATGACATCTCAAATGACATCACTGATGACATCACTGATTATGACATCATCCAGTGAATGTGTGTTTTTCTGAAAATTAAATATGTTTTATATATGTATATCTCAAGGTCGATGGAAGAATAAATGGGTATATAAGTGTCTAAATGGATGATATTTTTTTGTAAAATTGATTGTATAACTGACTAAGTGTATCTTAGTGAATACATGGGTTAGTGAGTAATGTTTAAATATGAAAATATCTGTATCAGTCTCTCACTTTGTGTATAAGTGGCTGCATGGGTTGGTGAGTAGCTACATGAGTGTCTATATGGGTTATTAGTTGGTTTTTTGAGTATCAGTATGAGGGTCTGAGTGTCTGTATGGTTCGGTGGGGGTATTACTTAGTGCATAGATGCATGAATGAGTGACTCACTGTTTGTATGTGTTGAAGACAGCATGTGTGCAGGACTGTATAGGTGGATGAGTATGTGTATGGGTGTGTTAGTGAGTGAATGACTGTCTCAATAGTGTCTTTATGAGTAACTACATATGTTTTAAACTAGTATATGTGAGTATTGGTGTATATAAGTGAGTATATGTGAGAGTGAGAGATTGGAAGAGTTCCTGTACAAATAAGTAGGTGTTTCTATAAGTGATTGTTTAAGAGAGTAAGTATGTGTAAGTTTCTGTAGAAGTAAGTGTGGTAGTGTGTGTATAACTGTATATGCAAGTAAATGGATGTTTGATACTTTGTTTGCATGTGTGACTATGTGTGTGAGTAACTCTATGGATGAGTGGCGGTGTGTAACAGGATGTATAGGTGTATGAGTACATATGATGAGTGAGTACATGTATGAGTGACTGTATAGGGACTGTTGGTGAATGAGTGGATGTGTGTGTAGATCTTGGAATTACTGAATAGGTGTGTTGTAACTGGTATTGGTATGTCCATTGTTTTGAAAATGTTAGTTTGTATTTTTGAGTGTGTGTATCAAAGGTTATATTAGGGTGAGTGGAGGTCTGCCACTCTATCACAAGGATGATGTCATTTGAGATGTCATCAGTGATGTCATGAGTGATGTCACTGACCATGTCATGAGTGATGTAATATGTGACGTCATCAGCAGTGCATTGCGGGCGCACAAGTTATAGTTAGCTGAACTAACTATAACGGGGGAATTTCTATGGTTTTGTACGAGTGAAATGTCCAACTAACTATAACGCCCCTGAAACCTATGGTTTTTTCAGTGAATATATATATATATACAAATATTGCTTTCATCCTTTATATACATGATTAATTTCAAGAATAGTATGTCAGTTAGTCATCTAAATCAAGTGAATGTTAGCATCACATTTCATTTGTTGCCATAGTGTTAATCATCCTTTCTCAATTCATGGTCTAACATCACGAGGGTAAATTTTTAACTTTTTTGGTCTAAAAACTGGGGAGCTGATCTCATCATTGTCTAGATACTTAAATGCACAGAAAGATCCTCATCTGTGTTAAGCCCAAAAGGGATCTTGGTGTTGAATAGAAGAATGTATCAGGACTCGAGTTGTCTTAGCCTCCGTTCACGATTACCACCCCTTCTGCTTTTTTCCACCTGGTCAATTACAAAATACACAAGGTCCTTGATGTTGCCCCCATGCTTTTCATTCAAATGCCTCGCTACTGGGTAGCTATTATCTTTATTTGTGACTGCTTTCAAATGTTGCAGTATTCGTACGTGTGCCATATGAATTGTGCTGCCCACATAGATTTTGGGGCACGTACATTGTAGCATGTAAACAACAAATTCACTCCTACAGTTCAGGTGGGTCCTGATATTCCAAGGGCTTTTCAACAAGGGCATTGTAATCTGTTTCATATTTTTCCCTATTTTACACGCTTTGCACTTCAAGCATTTAAAAAAAAAAAAGGTGCTTGCCCTCAACCACCCTTCTGTATCTCTAACTTCCGGACTACTGTTGACTAGCTCCTGTCTTAAGGACCTAGCCCTTCTGAAGGTGATTAGCGGTCTCTGAGAGACTAAATCTCTCAAGTTAGGGTCCCTTTTGACCAGATGCCAATGCCTACTCATGCAGTCTCTCACTCTGCTGTGGTAGGCATTGTAGGTGGTAATCATACGTGTTTCATTTCTATTTCGGTTTCCCTTCACATCCCTGTCTCTTTCACAGGGGTAAATTAGGTCTGTTCTCTTTATCGTGTTGACTTTGCTAAGGGCCTGATTAAGAACATGTGGGCTGTAACCTCTTTGCAAGAATCTAGTAGTGAGATCTTTCTGTGCGGTCTCCAAGGTAGAGGTTTCACTGCAGTTTCTCTTAATTCTGAGGTGCTCTCCATATGGGATGCTGTTCTTGAGTTTCTGTGAATGGTGACTCCTGGCGTGTAGTATAGTCTTTCCTGCTGTAGGCTTCCTATACGCTCGTGTGTGGAGTATAGCTTCCTTCACGAAAACGTCTAGATCTAAAAAGTTTACATGTGTGTTGCTGATGGTGCAGGTAAATGCTAAGTTCAAAGAGTTATCATTTAATCTCCTTATAAATTGTTCTGCACTGTCCATAGTACCATCCCACAGTACAAAAAGGTCATCTATGAACCTAGTCCATAGAATAATGTTAGTCTCCCATTCATGTTGGAATTCCACCCTGAGCACCTGCTCCTCCTATCAGCACATATGCAAATTTGCATAGCTGGGGGTGAAGCAGGTGCCCATCGCAGTCCCTTGTACTTGTCTATATGTCTGTGGCGTACATGAAAAAGTTGTTTTCAAGACAGATTCTGCCCATTTCTACTAGCATAGCTGAATGTTGATGTAGTGTAATAGGTCTCATGTTGAGGTAGTACCTCATTGCCCTTAATCCATCTTTGTGATGTATGCTTGTAAATAAGGATGACACATCCAATGTGATTAAGAGGAATGTGTCCTTCCATTCTATACTGTCTATTCTTCAAAGGAAGTCCCTTGTATCTTGGATATATGCTGGCAACTCCCTCACATCTTGTAAGAAAAAATCTAAGAATCTAGATGTTGGTTCTAACAAGCTACTTATGGCAGAGATTATCGGTCTGCCGGGGGAAATCTCTAAATTTTTATGTACCTTTGGAATAAGGTATTGTATTGGAGTCACTGGATTATCAACTTTGAGAAAGTGGTATTCATCTTGGGATATCATGCCCAAACCCCTCCACCTAGCCAAATCTTTATGCAATTTATTTTTTGTTTCTACAAGATTGCTATTGGGTACTTTCTGGTAGCATTTGTTATCCCTTAGTTGGAGCATGGCTTCATCAGTATACATTTTCAGTGGCCACAATACTACATTCCCGCCTTATCAGACTGACATACTACTATGTTCTTTCGATTTTTTATTTTTTGTACAAGCATTGTAAATTTTCTGTCTCGTCGCCTGTTGCCACACAAAAATTCTTGACTTGATTCAACTGATAATACTTGCAGATCTTTTACAACTAAATCAACAAACACATCTAGTGAGTCTTTTGATGTCATCAGAACAAAGGTAGACTTTGGTTTGAATGGAGTTCTTATGCTGTTGTATATGTCCAGGCCCAACATGCTGGCAGTTTCTTTTACAGGCTCTAGTTGTTTTGTGTCTTCACACTCTGTCTCTAATATATGTAGTAGATTTAAATCCTCACCTTCAAAAGACATACAATCTGTCTTGTCCGGTTCTTTAGCTGTTGCATTTTCAGATTGAGTGTGAAAGAATTTCTTTAGTCTTAGATTTCTTGCAAATTTGTAGAAGTCTATGCAAGTCTGGGCATAGTTAAAATTTGTCCTAGTACAAAATGATAATTCTGCTGAAAGTGTGATTTCTTCATCATCTGTGAGCGGTAAATTCGATAAGTTGATTATTGTTGCTGGGTCGCGCTCTATTTCCTTGGGTTCCTGTCCCTGGTTTTGGCACCTGAACGCAGCTCCATGCCCTCCCCTTCGTTTCTTGCGTTTCCTACTCGCTTTTTTCCTCTCCATTGGGGCTTTTGCTGTATATTTTGAGTCCTATCTAAGCGTAAAAAACGCAATTCATCTATAACAGAAGGGGGGTCTTGGGGGTCCTTATATCTCCCTTGGTTCCCCGCGCCGTTCTCAGATTCTATTTCAGCCTCTGAACTCACATTGGAGCTTACTTCTGAGCTACATTCCGACTTGGCACACTGTTCCCGTGTTCTTTTGTCTTTTCCTGTGTTGCCTGACAGCCTTTGGCGGCGCAAGTTGTCGAATCGCCGGGCAAAAGTAAATATTTGGCCTCTCTCATAATCGAGACGATCTCTAATAAATTTCGTGGCCTTTCTGTCCCTAATCGTTTGTTCGTGTTTTTTCAATTTTTCTTCCATTTCTTTTTCAAATTTTGCATACTCTTCCGGTTTGGACATTTTTCGTACTTTCAACTGTGGTAATTTACGTTAGGATTTTCTCTCTGTCCCTTACGGCATATTTTACTAGGATTCTCATCATGCTGTTAGATGATTCAGAGCTATTAGCTGCCCACTCCTGGAGCATTTCCGGGTCGGGGTTTTCAAAAGTTGGTGCTATTAATATTCGCAAGCCTCGAGGTATTCTCCCTACAGAGAGGTACCTTTCCAGTGATTTGATTTCCCACCACTTGGATATTTCAGTTAGTTTTAAATTCTCTAATCTGCGCTTCTGTGCTTGTAGGGTTACCTCCTGTGTGGACCTTTCTTGCCCCTTACTCCGGGCGCTTGTGTTGACTGCTTTTTCGTCAAACACGGCATTCGCTGCCTCCTCTCTTTCTTTTATCATGACATCCATCTGCTCCCTCAGTAATAATCATGAAACGCTTTATTTTCCCAAATTCAGCCTTTAACAGGTGCAACAGTGTTTCCCCGCCGGATTCGCCTTTCCGGCTCCTCTCAGAGCATCTCAGAGCAGCGTGTAAATAAAGGGAATACGCCTCAATGGCGAAGTGTTTACCCGTTGACAGGCGTCCTCCGACATTCTGCTCCCGGCCGCACTTCACCTCGCGGTCTCCTTTCAATTACTCGTCAATCATGCGTGGGGCTTCTCGGTATGTTGCCACATAACCTCCATAATGTCGGACTCCGAGAGACTTCTGAACGAGGGTGTGTCGGTTTGCCGCTCTCCGACCTCGGCGGCTTAACTTTTCCTCCAGTTCCAATTTCCAATGACAATCGGACACCAACACAAGGTACAACACTCCGGTAGATTTTGCGCACTTTTTAATTATATCGCTGTAACGCGTTTGGGCATTGCTGCCTTGTTCACACATCAAGCGTTTTACAATCGGTGAGTTTAAAAGCCCTCGAAGACCTGCGGTCACATGGGTGGAACTTTTCAATGCAACTGAAAACAGACTTCATTCGCAAAATTGTCTTTCAATTCTGCCGAATAATTACATATTTCATCATATACCTCTGTTCAATTGACATTCATGATTATTATGTTTTAAATTGTCACATAATGAATTTCAAATCTTATTTGTGTTAATTTATATTTTTTCATAATTTTTCATATAACACACATGATTTTACCTTGAAGCCTTCCGCTTACTAACCATTCAGTTGGAGGCCATGTATAATTACAAGATATAGATATATATATATATATATATAAATATGTATAAATTTGAATGTTCATTTGACATCTAGGAAAGCTTTTCTGTTAGACAGCATTGCATGAATAACACCTCAAGCTTTATTCTGAGAACAGTCTTTGATGTGCTTCATTTTTATAAAGGGAAATCCCTTTCCAAGTGGTGTTGTGTGTATTGCTTCATCGTGTTTGAGCCACCGTGTGGGAGAGTGGTATTCTATATTATCTGGGAGTGCAAAGCAAGACAGTCATGCCCAGTGGTCCAAGCGACTAAACAACCTTCACCCTTCCGTGTGTGCTGACTATCGAAGAAAGGTGGCCTCCGCGGGATCACCTCCAAGGCCGCCATGCGACTACTCCGCTCGGACACATAAAATAGGCAATATGTCAGATTTCTGTTAGTGGCAGGGCGCTCAAGTTCGATTTTTACGTTTCTTCCTAGTTTGCCGTATGCCAAATGCTGGGACTAAGGATCAGATGTAGTCTCTTACCCACTGACGGCAGCTTCAGAACGAACCTTCACCACGTGGATTCAGCAGAACTTCCAATGAGTTGTGGCGTCTACTCACCGATCTTGTGGTGCAGATGTGAATACGTACGGGGGTCCTGTTCCTTCGGCTGCAGTCGGGCTCGAAGAACCAATCTCTCCTATCTGGCTCACCAAAATGTTGCTCGAATATGAATTTTCCTCAAAAAAATGAAAGACAAGAGGCGTTTGGCAAAACAGGAACAACTGGTTTAATTAAATGCAGCGGCCGGGTGATCAGGCAACAGAGTTGGGGTCTGAAGGCTGTCTCAAAGCACATTGGTTTTGGCCGTCATTTTAAACATTACATGAAGCATCATAAAAAGATTTATACATTCCTTTGGCAGCAGAAATTTGGGCCTAGTCAAGGGGCCATAAATCTGGTCATTTGATAAGTGGCGCAGGTGGGCCTCGACCTTGAGTGGACACAATGCAGGGCCAGTGGGTACCTATCCAGATGTTCAGCATGGAGAGCACGTGATCACTGCGTGTAATGTGCATGCTGTCTTCTGACTGGCTGTGTTTTCCTAACTTAGTGTGGCATCTTTTATGGTGTTTTTGGGAACGCGCGCCCCTCCGGCCAAAAGTGTTTTATTGGGGACAATCTCCTCAGACCATTGTGGTGTCACTGCCTATCTGTGGGATCGATCTGGGTTTTCCTGTTCGCGCGTTTGTCTAAAAGTTACATTTCTCCCCCACCTGTGATCTGTCAATCAGTTGCTTCAGGCCTAGGTTGCAGAGCCTGCCTGACCATGAATTTCCGACTCAGGGTTGAGGGGGAGGTCAAATTGGGTGAATTCAACAATGGCGATGCTAGTTCGTTTTTATACGTACATATATCATGGTGCACATCGAGATTGTATTTTTCAATATTAAAACTGTGGCAGATAATGTGCAGAAACCTTTATTATCCCTGAAATGTCTTCTTTTCTGGCTTGATATTCTTTCAGTTTAAATGGCGATTTGCGTCTCTGGGTAAAGTTTTACCTGACCAACCACCCTCTAATATGCTAACAAGAGGCTTGTGGTCAGTTCTGATTACCAATTCTTTTCAGCAAAGCAAATGTTTGAGTTTATTTACCACCCATGCCCTGGCCAGTAACTCCAGTTCGATCACTGAGTACTTGCTTTCTGCCCCTCTTAATGTATGTGAAGCCATAGCAATAGTATTTTCACACTTGACAGCTTTTAGACTGAGTACAGCACCCAATCGTATCTGACTTGCATTGGTGGTCATACCGCATTGTAATTTCCAATCAAACGATTGTGATGAAAGAACTTGGTCCAATACTTTTTTTATCTCCTTTCTAATGACATCACATTCATCACTCCATACAAACTCCACAGCCCTTTAGTCAACTAGTGTTACAGTTCCACTTTGATCACATAGTTGTGTACTTTTTTATTTTGTACAGAACTCTGAATTTAATTCACCCACGTCCAAAAATGACAGTAATTCTTTCTTGTTGCATGTAGTGGGTGAATTTGAAATTAACAAATGTTTTGGGCGAACACCATTTTCATCAATAAAATGTCTAAGGTATTCTACAGTATGTTTTAAAAATGTGCACTTGCTCGTTTGTAAAGTCAATCCGCTATCTTGTATTCTTTGTTATACTTACTTTGAGATTGACAAGTGTGCATCTATTGTTTTACTATAAAGCAAATGTTGCCCTGGAAGGAAGGCTCTTAAACCATGCATGTCTGCAAACAGCTGATTCATAACATGTTGACAGACGGCAGAAGCAGAACACAATTTAAAAGGCAACCTACGAAACTGAATGCTCCTTCAGGAGTGACCAATGTAGTGTATTTCTTGAATTTTTAACCATGTTATTTTGGGTGGTAGGCCGCACAGAAAAATGCACGATTCTGAATAATTTAGCTTGATTCAATGTCATCATCATTTAATTTATTAATGCTAGTGGTTGACAATCTGCCACTAGATTGCGGTTAAGTTGACGAAGTTCTATGCATAAACGGATCAAACCATTTTTCTGTCCCGCTAGCACAATTGGAGACTACTCTGAAGCATTAATAGACTATCACTCCACTGTCATAACATTCTTTTAGTATTGTCTTCGCATCAGTGCGGCTGACAAAGGTATGTTCCTAACACGTTGCTTGACTGGACACAAATTATTTTGCAATTTTATTTCATGTTTGAAGTCTTTCAAACATCCAAGTTTCTCTCTAAATTCTTTTTTGTATTCTTCAATGATGGTGTCCACACTGTCTTCATTGATCCTGAACATATAAGATGGTTGTCATGGGTTTATTAGCATTTTAAGAATTTGCTGCTCTAGCCATCCTAGGATGTTCACTTTGCAATCCACCACAAATACCCTTGTAACAACATTCTGGTTCTTGAAAGACAAATCTGCTTGAAATACTCCCTCTAGTTTGAGCTTCTGACCACCTTAGGCTCCTGGAATGAGTCTTCTATGCTCCAGTGGTCCTCTTTTATCTATAATATTGTACGTATCTTTTGAGATGATGGTGATTCTTAAAACCATGTCAAATAAAACTTCAACATAATTTCCATTAACTTGTACATAACATCTTGGATGAGTCTGTTTTTCTTCCTTGTTGATGATGGCTACTAGTAACACCAAGTTTTCCATCAACTCATTTTCATTGTAGTTTTCATCTGAGTCATGTTCCTTCACAGTTTAAACTCTTTTGTCATGCAATGCAGTACTTACTTTAAATAAATGTATTTTTGTTTCCACAACCATTCCACAACTTTCTTAGTGCTGGACAGTTTTCTGAAGATGCTAAATGGAAAGTTGATCCACAACATTAACATGCCAGTTTTTCGTTTAGACGTATAAACAAGGTGCCGTTGGCATCAAAAAGTGGGTGGGAATCATCCAAACAATCAGTGAATCCCGCAACCAATGAAATTACTGTACTATTTTAGAGAAACATTCTCAGTGTATAACCCAACATGCATAAGAAACAACAGGTCTGACAAGGGTTTTGTTGAATGATATATATTATCCAAGTTCCCTCCAGTTGTCAATACATCATTATATACAAGGTGCAAACGACGCAGTGTTCTGGTGTATGTGTAAATATATACAACATAAAAGCAAGACACTATTTCCCCAGGCTCCATCAATAACTTCACAGAGAAAGAAAGGACAGATAGCTAATCAATGCATCTTCATCCTACTTGCATTGGATGTATTAACCTAGGTAGAGATGTTGATGTTTCAACCCGCAATGATTATAAGTGTCTCATCAGGACTAAGTTGTTTAGCCTAGAACCTGCAGGACAGAGAGAAACAGAAACCCAAGAAATAAATGTCAGTACTCACGATTCTCATTCAAAAATCGTACAGGAAATCTGCCCAAAAAGTGTACTCAACTTACCAATACAGATACAACAGTCTAATGTATTAGACAAGAAATTACTCCAAGACCTGGCCAAACTGGCCTGGGAAGGGCACGAGCCCTTCACCGGGATCGTCTTCACGATTCCCTTCAATTGGACAATTCAAGTGCCCTATGGGTGCGGCAGCTCCCAATCCCCAATATGCTGCTCACGTAAATTCACAGGTCACAAGACCTATGAAAGGGCACAATAGTCGAGGTGCTAATCAGTCACCTATCCATTCTGTATTGTCAGTAAAAAACTGCTGAATACCGATGTGAAAGAACCCACGTTCAATGAACTAGTGGAAGAGTGCACAATTGCTTATAACAACGGCCAGGACATGCTGTGTGAGTGACCCAACCTATATTGTCTGTAAAAAACTGCTGAATACCGATGCGAATGCACCCACGCTCATTGAATGAGTGGAAGAGTGCACAATTGCCTAAAACAAGGGTCAAGGATAAGTTGTGCGAGTGACCCGACTGGCCATGTACAGGCACCTCCATGAAAGATCGGTGAGCATTCCACACGTACACTATCTATGTGGTTACACCGTGCCAGTCATTGTATCTTACAAATCTGTACAGAGAGCCCATGTGTGTAAGGCGATCATGAGCATAAATACAGTGCATCGCCGCTCACTTTTATGTTTATTCCTATAACAGGCATCCAATTGCTGCCAAAACTCTATACAATAGCTCAGAAATACCCTGATAAAGTGTAGAGTCAGTTATACCGGAGTCACAGACAGTCTACGCTATGGTTAAAATATCTTTAAAGGGGGGCGTGGCCAAGATGGCGATCTAAGCGGTCGCACAACCCGGAGGCTCCTCGCTCCTGGCCCCCCGTAAACAGCCAAATAACCCAGCATATCCCCCCGTTGTGCACCACAGCAGGTGACATGACCAGTGGGGGTGTGGCGACACCCCCGCAAGCTCCAGCGGGCGTCCTGTGCGGCTGGTGGGCTCCTCGGAAGACCGAGCAGGTAGCGGCTGGAGGTGGCGCTCGGGACGGAGGCCCAGCAAAACGACAGAGCGGGAAGGACTGGCGCGCTCCTCCCTGGTCGGGGCACGGGCGGATCCGGCGAAGGTCCACCAAGGGCGCCCAGCAGAACGGCGAGTGGGTACCCGCAGCTGCGACGATCACCTCAGGCGCCGGTAAGAATGGAGCGGTGGCGGAGAGGCGGCCCCTGCTCGGCCTGCGGCGTAAATCGAGCGCCCGGCTTGAGGGCCTCGCTGGGCGCGAATCCGGAGCCCCCTGCGCGATCTGGGGAAGAGGCAGCGCCTGAAGGCAACGGCGGGGAAGGCGCGGTGGAGCGGTGAGTGACCCGCAGAGCCCGGCCCCACCGGAGACAATCTGCCCTGTAGGCCCCCGCGATCCGGCAAGGAGGTGAGTGCCAAGGCCCAAAGTGACGAACACTCGGCAGCGGGGGAAGGGTGGGCCTGGGGCCCCAACACCGAAAACAGCCTAGTCACCAAAGACCAACGGACAGGCAACAAGGCGCATAAGCAGCAGAGGCACTCGGCGGATGCGTAGGGTGCCCACCTCCTAAACCAGGCCTGGCAGCACAGGGGCAAGCATCGGAGCGGGAGCGGCGTGGGACAGCATAGCACGGCGGAAAAGGTGGGACAACCCCCGGTTCGGTGGAGGCGGCGGCGGTGGCCCTGGGGGGGCTGAATACAGCCCGAGTAAATTAGCCGCAGAAACCGCACCCGAGGCGGGTCGGGTGGAGGCAGTCCCTACCCAGGCGACAGTGGATACCGCGGCAGGGACCACAGATTGGCCCCCGCGACTCAGCGCCTCCATGGTCAAAGGCCGCACACAGCGTACTAGATCATAAGGAGTTCATAACTGCCCCCACGGGGCTTCACGGCTGGCCGACAACACCAACACCACGAATTCAGAGAACAGACCTAGGCGACAGGGCCGAGGTGGGCCCGCCGGCCTGATCGCAGCAAGCTAGCCGCAATAGGATAAGCCCTGCCAAGCGCGCACCCGCACAGGAGAACCACACTGCTGGCACGCAACAGGTCGCCCGCAAACGGGAGGAATAACAGCTACTACCCACAGCAACTGGGGGCCACGGTCCATACGCGAGAGCACAGAATCGCACCACGGGGCATAGGAGTGAGGCAAAGTTGAGCGACCCTAACTCAACGTCACCCACGCAGCCAGAGGTGCTACACACGTGAAGTAGACGTAGATCGAGTGTGGAGGCGGAAGACCAACCAACTGGGAGCCCCACAATGTCTACAATGCGGAAAAAGGGGGAAAGAACATTGAAAGAGATGCTAGCCAAAGGCTCCTTGTCCGGGGAGAAGGGAGGGCGAACTTCCCCGGCCCCTAAAGCACAAGCAGAACAAGGCGACGGAGAAGCGCCAATCACACGAATATTCCTAGAAACTCTTTTCAATACGCTGCGAGAGGATTTCCAAACGCTTAAGCAAGAGGTGGCAGGTGAGGTGAGAGAGATCCGACGCGATGTTGATGAAATTGGGGAGCGAGTGGCCGACATCGAAGAGCGTGAACAATCCAAAGGCGAGGAGATAGAGCAACTACAGCAGGAACTTATACGACTCAAGGATCAGCAGGTAGACATGCAAGCCCACGCAGAAGACCTCGAAAATCGGTCACGCCGAAACAACATCCGCGTTAGGGGGGGTCCCTCTGAAAGAAGAGGGGTCAGACGTCGCCCGATACCTCCAGGACTTGTTTAGGGAGATCCTGGACAAGTCCCTAGACTTTGACATTCGCATTGATCGTACACACAGGGTGGGAATGGCAAGACGGGCACCAGCCTCTCCACCGGACATCCTAGCTTTCTTGCCAGATTTCCCCCTCAAGGAACGCATACTACGCGAAGCCAGACGTAAGCAACCCCTCAAATATCAGGGTAAGCCCATAGCACTATACCAGGACTTGGCCTCCATTACCTTACAAAAGAGGAAAGCATTCAAGGAAGTGACGACGTTTTTGAAAGACAAGGGAGTGACTTACTCATGGGGCCACCCATTCCGTTTGATTTTCAAGTGGGGAGACAAGCTACACCAAATGAGATCACTTCATGACACATGCGCGCTCCTGGGCCTAGAACAACGGGACTCGGAGGACTCGCCCATCCACACACAACGATCCTCAGGGGAGGATGGCAAAGAGTAGGCCGCAGACACTCGCCTAAACTTGAAGCACAGCCGGATCCCACCACCATCACACAAGAAAGACTGGCAGCCCTGGAGGCAGTGTCGAGGGATACTACCTCGCCGGACAAACTTTGAGCTGCACAAGGGGACGTTATTGCATCAAAATATAGCTGGCTGGGGGAGGGGGCGGGGGGGAGGGGCCCGGGGCACTTGGACCACATTTTCACCCCGATTTTTCATTTCCAAATGTCCGCGTCCCGGAATGTTGGACATTGGACTATGGTTACACCTGGGGTATGTCTAGTTGGGGTTAGGGAGGGACTGGAGGGGACCCGGGGGAGGGGGGAGGCGGAGGGAGGGACACAGGGGGGGAAGGGGAAACATGAGGGAGGGCAAGACGCACTTTCGGAACAGACTCCACACAAGGGGACAACATGACCTAGGGAAATTTGAAAGGAGGGAGTTGGGGTTAGGGAGGAGGGAGGGAAGGGGAACCGGTGTGCTACTAGAGAGCGGGCATGGACGAAAGATAGAGCCATGGATACATGGAACAAGGGCCCAGGGACACAGACACAAGCGAGGCAAAGCAGTCTACCAAAGACACAAGCACAAACACCACTTGTAAACCCACTATGTCGCAACATGTTCTTCAGGTGCTAACCCTCAATGTGAGGGGTCTGAATAACCCCGTTAAAAGGCGAGCTATCATATCTTATCTGGAGCACTCTGGGGCAGACGTGTGCCTTCTACAGGAAACCCATCTCCTCTCTAAGGATTGGCACAGAATGAGGTCCCGCGCCTTTCCCCAACAATTTTACTCCTCTACTACGGATAAAAAAGCAGGGGTGGCCATATTGCTCGCTAAGAAGTTCTAGGGCAGAGTGGGAGATAAGGTAGCAGAAATAAAGGGTAGGCTATTGGCTTACAGGCTCTGGGTGGGGGGGGCTGCCATAGTGGTGGGGTCCATCTACACCCCCAATGAAGGACAGGAAAAGTTCATCAAGGGAGCCATATCAGAGGTACTTAGTCCCCAAGACAGACGGATATTAGTGGGAGGCGACCTCAACCTGGTCATGGACTCAGAGAAAGATAGATCCGGGCAACGCCATGGCCAAACAGGAGCCTTATCAGAGGAAGGGAAGGAATGGCTGGCGCACAGGGGGTTGGTAGACATATGGCGGGAGGCCCACACCCATAGCAAGCAGTACACTTATTACTCAAACGCACACCATACATATGCCAGACTAGACCACTTCATAGGGTCGGCGGAAATCAATGCCCTAGTAGACACAGTGGACATTACTCCAGCGGCACTCTCAGACCACGACGCGGTGATAGTGACACTAGACGTGCCCCCAACTCATGGACCAAGGGGGAGGTGGAGACTAAGGGAGAATTTGCTGCCTCGCAAAGAGATATCCCAACAGGTACACAAATGTATCACTGATTACCTCGCGACAAACGATACACCGGAGACGTCTCTAACAGCGGTATGGGGGGCCCTCAAGGCGGTCGTGAGGGGGGAATTGACAGCTATCTCCGCGGCGGAGGTACGGGACCGGAAAGAAAAGAGAGAACAGCTTGCAGCCAATGTGGTGGAGCTGGAGCGAGTACACAGCCGGACAGGTGCCCCTAGAATATGGCGTCAACTGAAAGCAGCCAGAGCGCAGCTGGCAAGCTTGGACCTCGACAGGGCGGAATATGCGGCTCTGCGGCTCAAACACTCATACTACGTAGGGGGAGATAAAACGGGACGCCTCCTGGCCAGTAAACTGAGAGCCCGTGCCCAGAGGTCCAGGATTGCTGCCCTTCGGAACTCCAGGGGGGAGGTGGTGGAACTGGACGATCAGATAGCTGAAACTCTCAGAGAATTATTGCTTCCTTGTATAGCAAAGATCCACAAATTCAACTGAATGGAGAGTCATATCTTCAACGCGCCGCTACCACGCCCGTAAACACGGCGGGAGCAGAAGCTTTGGACGCGCCGATTCGAATCGAAGAAGTGATAGGTGCTATTTCTCGACTCAAACCACTGAAAGCTCCAGGGCCAGATGGCTTCTCGGCGGGGTTTTATAAAGCGTTCTGTCCACTCATCTCCCCGATTTTAACCCGCCTTTTTAATTCGTTCCAGGGCCCCGGATCTATTCCCGCAGACATGCTCGCAGCAGATATAGTTGTCCTTCCCAAGCCCGGAAAGGACACTACTCAAAGCGGCTCATACCGGCCGATCTCCTTACTCAACTTGGACCTCAAATTGTTCACAGGGGTTCTGGCAGGCAGACTAGGCCCACGCATGCCAGGCATCATCGAACCAGACCAATCCGGGTTTATTCCCAATAGACAAAGCAGCGACAACACCAAACGAATCATGCATATAATTGATAAAGTCCACCATAACAAGACGGATGCCCTTTTACTGTCAATAGATGCCGAAAAGGCATTTGACAGGGTAGACTGGGGTTTTATGGATAAGACATTGGCGCACTTCGGCTTAGGTGAGCGATTTAGGGCATGGGTTACAAGCTGCTATGACAAACCCACAGCCACGATCCGGGTCAACGGAACGAGTTCCCAGCCTTTTGACATCCAAAGGGGCACGAGGCAAGGATGTCCGTTGTCGCCCCTTTTATTTGCGTTATATGTTGAACCCCTAGCACAACGGATAAGGGATAACCCAGATATCCTCGGCATCCCCTTTGGAGGGGAGAAACACCCAATCAGCCTCTATGCGGACGATATCTTGGCAGCCCTAGAGACACCCAAGCGCTCTGTCCCGCCTTTCCTTCGGGAACTGCACGCTTTTGGTGAAGTTTCCGGTTTCAAGATCAACGTGGGGAAATCCATGATATTACCACTTGGTCTCAACGAGACTGCACCAAGGGTAACACACGGAGAGTTCGGGAGCTCCAACTTCAAGACAAGATCCCATACCTGGGGATAGTTCTGACCCCTCCACAGGGCAAACAATCGCCCTAAACTACTCCAATCTTCTCTCACGAGTTCAGGGGGATCTGCGTAGATGGCAGAAGCAACCCCTGTCGCTCCTGGGCCGTATCATTGCAATCAAAATGTCTATCTTGCCTCAAGTGCTGTACTTCTTTCAGACCATTCCAGCCTGGCCTCCCAAAGGCGTCATTCATAAATTACAAAGTGCTGTGCAACACTTCATCTGGGCCGGGAAGAGGCCGCGGATGAATAGAGAGCTAGCTCACCGTCCCCCGGACGAAGGAGGGCTGGGAATTCCCAACCTGCTGGACTACTTCCGGGCGTCGCAACTCAGATACCTGGTAGAATGGAACAGACCGGAATCAGAAAAGAGGTGGCTGTTCCAAGATAGGGCGCTGGCACAGCTAGACCTCTGGAAAGTGCCATTTCTTAAACGCCCGGATAGGCCCCCGAACCTTGCACTCGCCCCATTCACACGCACTGTGATGCAAGTGTGGGACACAGTGGCGACTAAACGTGGACTTACCTCCTTTCCTCGCCATTAACTCCCATATTCGACAACCCGGAATTCCCACCGGGGCTCGATAAGCGAGCGTTCCCACAATGGAGGGCGTCAACTTGCAAGTCAGCCGGGCACTTATTTGACCTGGAGGGGTTCCTCCAACTCTCAGAGATATCACAGGCCTACGACGTCCAGAGACCGCAGAGATTCCAATATTTCCAAATTCGCCACTGGCTAATACACCCAGATGTGCGCCAGTTGGTCGGTAGAAAACTGACGGCCTACGAGAAATGGCTCGTAACCAAAACCTCGGATAAGAGGATGATCTCCGAACTCTACGGGCTGATACGCCCCCCGGCTCGCCCGGGACCCTCGGCTGGACAGAGGAGATGGGCGCGGGAGCTTGGTAGAGAGCTGACCGGAAAAGAATGGCGGGACATTTATTTTCGGGCAAACCACACGGCTAGGAACACAGCAGGCAGGGAAGCAGCGGTCAAGGTAGTAACATATTGGTATTTGACACCTGCCAGACTGCACAAAGGAAACCCCGATGGTAGCCCTACATGTTGGAGAGGATGTGACGAAGAGGGCACACTGACTCACCTGTTATGGGACTGTAGGGAAGTGACAGGATACTGGACGGCAGTCCTAGACGATATAGACAACAATTTGACACAGAAATCCCACGCTTCCCGGCCTACACCGTGCTGGGGCTACCCAACCCGCTTACATACCCACTGAAGTCAGTTAGGGGAAGGCAGATGGGCTTGGCTATGGGAGCAGCGGTGCAACACATTCTCTCTTTATGGGGCACACGGAATAGACCAACCCACACGGGGTGGCTACACAAACTGTGGTACACGTTAGGCATGGAGAGAATCCAAGCTAGCCTTACACAATCCACAGACGCGTTTGCTACCACATGGCAGCCCCTACTATCCCTACTAGCGGTGGAATTCAACGAAATCACCTGCCCGAAATACCTTCGCCTTTTGCGACTAACTGATATCCAACAACCTGAGGCAGTTTCCTGAGGCATGGCGCACATGGGCTCTATATGCACTGAAATACCAGGATCCGCCATAGCACACCGGTTCGGGGAGGGGGGAGTTGGGACAAGGGGACGGGGGGATGGGAGTTGTATACTTTATTAGCTATTGTATGTTGCACGGACAAGCCGGGCCTCTCGCAGAGGCCGAAAATAGGATAAAAATGATATATGTAATGTGTCTTTTCACTCATCTGCAAACCAATAAAACAAAGTTAAACATAAAATATCTTTAAAATAAAGAATATGGTTGATATACTACTTACTTCGTGAGCCCAGGAGGTGCCCGCTCTCACCCCAACGCTGAGAAAATTCTCGTGCTGCAGAAGGGAAGATGCAGCAGACGCTGCTGTCTTATTTAACCGCAGTGTCATACAAGACTACACCACTGACCACCGCCGCCCTGTTGGGAGTGAATCCCAAGTTATAAAACATGTAGGGCGGATGGCCCTTGTGGGATAGACTTAGCTGATCGTGTTAGATATTCGCAAGGCTAAAATTATTCATCAAGCATGCTGAGTATAGCCCTAAAGCCGGCAGGCATGCTGTTAAATCTGGAGTGCTATACTCTATCGAATTGACAATACTGAATAAAGCCAATTCATATGAAATGTTCAAGTGTCAACATACAAACATAATCCACTACATCTACATTGCAGAGAAGAAATCACCATCCGTGTTCACAAGACCTAATGTTGGGGGGAAAGCACATCTCCTGTACCCCAACCAGTCACAGGACACAACTGGAAACCCCCAATGCCCACCTAAATTCTAAGGGTGAAGACCAGTCATAAAAATCACATGCAGAATTAAGAATATAACACCAGGCATCTCATATCTTTGACATCATTCAAACTGATTTGTGTGCTGTCAAGAATGTCCATTCATTTACAATTTTTCCTGTCCATGATTTTGTTCATATTGCCACGGCGGTCATTCAATGCTACCACCTCCACCACTTACCAGTACAGGTCGTTCTCAGTGTGCTTCATCTCCTCGTAGTGCCGAACCAGGGGTGCTCCTTCCACTTTGCATCTGATTCTGCTTCTGTGCTGGGCAATGCGTTTTTTGATCAATGGGGTGGTCTGCCCCACATACATTCTATTACATGGGCACCTGATTATATATATAACATTTTTCATGTTACAATTCTAAAATGCTCTTAGTATGAATGTACTGTTTTGTTCTATCAACACTTTGGTATTGGTTGTAAATTCACAATCAACACATCCACCACATCTATAGTGACCAATGACCGATAGAAGGCCCCACAATGTTCTGATGTCACTGCTACGTGGAGCGTCCCTATGTGCTCTGACAATATGGTCTCTAATGTTCTTGTTGCGCTTAAACGCAAAGAAGGGAACCTCTGTTAATTTGTCTTTGATCATGTGCCAGTTTCTTCTATTTTCTGAACCTCATTACTGATCGGAGAGAAGGTGCTCACCATACCCACCCTTTCATTCTTCTCTTTAAGGCAGGGTGTGAGCGTGTGTTCTTGTGGGCAAAACCAGGCTCGTTCGATGGACCTCGTGATAATTTTCTTAGGGTAACCTTTTTCTAGAAGCTTTTATCTTTAGTATCTCAGCCTCTTGGAAATAATTTTCTTAGAGCCTACAGCTCCTACGCAGATGTAAAAACTGCCCGCAGTGGAGATTATCCTTAAGTGCCCGTGGGTGATGACTATTGTATCTAAGTAAGGAGTTCATATCCATAGATTTTTTTTAAAAGGGTAGTGTAAAGCAATCCCTCTTCTTTTCTCACAAGTAGGTACAGCTAGCTAATTACGGTCCTGCTGTAGTGGGCTATACACCTAAGATTCTGGCTCTGTGCATTTAACCAAAGCAAGAAGTCTTTGAACTCATCCTCATTGCCAGGCCAAATGAGGAATATATTGTCTATGTACCTCCTCCACCCTTTAATTTTTTTCTCTGAAGGGGTTGATCGAATGGTATATGAATTGGGTCCTCATAATTGCCAACGAAGAGATTTGGTACATTTGGAGCAAAATATGCTCTCATGGCAGCTCCCTTCTTCTGTAAATAGAATTCCTTTTTGAACATAAAATAGATCTTTTTCAGAGCTATGTCCATTAATTTAATGGTGAAGTCACAAGTGTTTGCATCGAGCTCACTATGTGAGATATACCCACATATCACCTCCATAGTCTCTTCCTGGGGAATGTTAGTGTGCAAGGATTCCACATCAAGGGTCACCAGTATATCCTGTGTGCCATCAAAAGGCAGACCCTCTATATCATTAATGAACTGCATACTGTCCTTTACGTATGAATGTAATTTCGACCCTCATTCTTGATATGCTGGTCAATATACCTGCATACAGGTTCTAATACTGACCCACATCCAGAGACTATGGGACATCCCGGGGGTTGTGTTGGGTTTTTGTGGATCTTGGGAAGAGTGTAATTAACAGGGGTCCGTAGGTATGGCTTATTAAGGTAAGCATATTCTTTCTCTGAAATAGTGCCCTTATGTAGTGCTTCTTGTGCGGTGTTGAGTATTTCTTCCTGTATCTTTTTCAGGGGATCAGAACCTATTCTCTGGTAGTGTCTCATGTCCCCCAACTGTCTATAAATCTCTGTGTCATAGTTAATGGTGTCCTGGATAACAATGGCCCCACCTTTATCGGCCGGTTTAATCGTTATGTTACGATTGTTTGCAAGGGAGGTGAGTGCCCGTCTCTCACTGTAGGTGATGTTGAAAGGGGTAAATCTTTCTGTGTCTCTAAATCTTTCACCTGCCTCAGTACAGTGTTCTCAAAAGCCAATATTCCGGGGCTCATTAAGTGGCTAGGGGGGGTCAAATTGGGAGGGAAGATGTAGTGCTGTCCCTTTAAAAGGGGGGAGGTCCGGCTTGTCAGGAATAAAGTCCTAAAAAATCTATATAGTTCACTCTTAAGCTTGAAAAAATCAGGTTTTTTGTGATAACAAATCCAAGCCCTTTTCTAAAGATGCTGTTTTCGTCATAGGGTAGGACATATTTAAAGATGTTAAAAATAGGAGACCCATGTAGGTTCATGTCAGTTAAACGAATTGTGTCATTTTTCACCAGGTATAATACTGGTTTCTCATCGGTCTGTCTCCTGCCTGCTATTTGTTGACTCACCATTCTCTCCCCCTGCCTCTGCCCCTGCCTCTCCCCCTCCCTCTCAGTTTTCCTCCCCTCTGGTCCCGTACTAAGAAATGACCTGTGGAGGGCTCAGATCCTGATGCGGTCTCTCTAGTGCTTCGTCTGGCTATTTCCCTGTCCGAGATTGCTGAGGTGTCAGAAAAAGTGACTCTCTTAGAGACATTTTGATTGCCTGTTGCTGTGTAGAAATCGGGCCTCAGGTAAGGGTATGCTGTCTGAATATTGAACCTGTACTTAACCTTTTGGATTTTATTTATTTTCTTGCCAAGTTGCATGGAATTAAATTCTTCAATGTTTTTTTGTAAAGAATCTAGTACCGCTTTATCGTTCTCAACTACCCTACTGTTCTTGATTTTATCATCTAAGTCACTGATCTGTCTCTTTAGTACATTCACTTCTTTCAGCGCTTTATATATACCCAGCAACATCCAGTGGCAATAGCAATTATTGCTTATGTCTAGGAAGATGGGTTTCTGTTGCAGTAACCCCCCGTCCCTTCCCCCCACTTTTTGCCAGATTTCTGATGCACTTTGACTTGATGTGCCCTGGGTCCCTGCCAATCAGGTTCTAAGGGCCTGCGTTCTTTCCCAAAACTGTACCTTTGTACCCCCAATTGGCACCTCCCTGGCCACATGTAAGTCCCTTGTAAAAGGTACCATGGGTACCAAGGGCACTGTACCAGGGAAGGCCTTGAAGGGCTGCAGCACATATTGTGCCACCCTTAGTGGTCCTGTACCTTAACACACACACACTGCCATTGCAGGCTGCGTGTTTTGGTGCAGAGAAAAGTGAAGAGTCGACATGGCACACATGCCTGTGTGCCGTGCCTGCAACCCACTGCCTATGGTATAGGTAAGACACCCCTCTAGCTGGTGCACTATACCACTGGTGAGGGTTCAGTTGCATGAGCTCTGTAACCCTACAGTGTCTAAGTCCATTCTTAGACATTGTAAGTTCAGTAAAGCCATAAAGAGTATATGGTCTGGGTATTTGTCATTACGTAGTCCACAGCACCATATGGCTTTACTGAATTCTGGGAAGTTTGGTATCAAACTTCTCAGGATAATAAAACCAAACTGATGCCAGTATGGGATTTATTATACCTTGCATTCAGAGGGCATCTTAGAGATGCCCCCTGAAAAACGACCAGCCTCTGGTGGGTTCCCTGACTGGTAAACACCAGCCTGCCACCATGAGACATGTTTCTGGACCCTTGGGGTGGGAGCCTTCTCTCCCTGGGCCCAGAAACAAAGCCTTTCCTGGGCGGAGGTGGTCACACCTCCGCCCAGGACAGGAAGAGCCATTTGTGGCAGGGGAGCTTCAAAGGCCTTGCCATCTTTGTAATGCGACCCCCAGCCTCTCATACTATCAGGAGCACGCCCCCTTCCTGTCTCCTCTCCTTTTCGGCGGGAAGACAGGCGGGAAAAATTAGAACAGCCCAGAAGGTGTGCCCACCTCTGCCAACCCCACCCCTCATGTGGGGGAGGCGAGGTGAAGCCCACTCTTCAGTACCCGCCATCTTGCAGATGGCAGGCACTCTCCAATCAGTGTTAGGGATTGTGCCCTCTCCCCCACGTGGGGTGAGCACACCAAGCGTATTGTCACCCTAAGGTCAGTAGCCCATTGGCTACAGACCTGGAGGCCCCTAAAACGCACCCTAAATACAGTATTTAGGGGGCAGCCCTGAACCAAGGAGGCAGATTCCTACAACCTACGAAGAAGGACGAAAGAAGACACCCAGCAGAGGAGACTGCAGAGAAGACCTGACTTTGCCCCAGCCCTACCAGCATGTCTGCAGCTTCCGGAGATCCTGCGCCAAAAATCGCCTTGTTCTGCAGCCAGCGACCTCCAGAACCCCTGGGAGGACTGACTGCCTTCAACAAAGACCGGATCTCCTGTGAACAGCAGCTCTGTTCAAAAGAATCACAAAAGAAAGACTCCGAGCCTGCTGAGGACAAAGAATCCGACGCCTGGAACCACCACTGCACCTGACGCCTACGGCACAAGTCTGAGTGGTCCTCTAGTCCCAGCCGCCCTGCACCCTGGAGAAGAGGACCTGAAGTGCACCTACGTCCCGAGCCCTCCAACTTTCCTGCCCAGCAGTTGGTTCCTCCGAGAAGACTTTCTGGACCGGGCCTGCAGCCAAAATCCCAAACCGCAACTCCCTTTGAAAACAGCAGGGAAGCCGACGCCAAATCAGCACTCTGCACCTGGCCGCCCCCTTGCCCCTGTGGGTGCACATTGTGTGCTAACTCGGATCCCCCTGAGCTAAACCCTAGGTGCTTTGCTCCAACATCCAAGTGGAGTGCCCGTGAGTAGCCGCCAACCAGAGGACCCCTATTCCCAATTGGATAACATTGGGCCTCAGCACTTTGCCTCTGGCCGCCGTAGTACCGCTGAGGGTGCTCTTTGAGTGCATCCTTGATCCGTGGGGTAACCCTGGTTCTAACCCCAGAAACTCAACTCCCAAGACCGATTACTCACATTTAAACCGCTCACCTGATTTTCTCTCATATGACTGCATTGACTGTTTTTCTGTGGAAAAAGTTTCAAGTGTGGAGCTGAGAATTATATGAAAACCTAAGAAACTGTGTTTTAAGAAAAACTGACTTACCTACCTTTTTATCCAGGAAATGTCCCAGTGTGATATCTAGGCATATCACACTGAGTAGAACAAGTAATCCTGAAAAGTAATACAACTGCTTTTGCACATTTTTACAAACCTGTAAAGTCAATATTTATCCAGCTTGCTTTTCAACAATCTGTCTTGAAAAGTACGATCATATTTACATGTACCAAGTCCTGCTTCGTTCTAAAAATAAAATACAACAAAATATTTTTATACAAAACAACTGTTCTGAGTTCAGTCTTTGAGTGTGTGACATCATTTCTTGCCTGAGTGTGTACAATAAATGCTTAACACTACCCTCTGATAAGGCCTTACTGCTCACCTACAATACCACAAATAGAGAGTAAGGTATTATCTACTTTAGCCTCTGCCTACCTTTGGGGATCCACTGGACTCGGTGCACACTATATCTTACTTTGGTATAGTATATACAGAGCCAACTTCCTACACTATGTAGCTGACGTTTTTCTTAAATTTCTCATTATGTGCGAAAATCACAGGTATGTTTCTAACTTGCAATCCCATAGGTATCACATCGGCTTTTAAATACTCCGTCAGGAGTTTATCATGGAGTCCAAGAAACAAATGTCAGTACTCAAGATTCCCATTTGAAAATCGTACAGGAAATCTGCCCAATAAGAACCGGCCATACTGGTTGTGCCCTTTCATAGGTTTTGTAACCTGTGGATTTACGTGAGCAACATAATTGGGATTGGGAGCTGCCATACCCGAGGGGCACTTGAATTGTCCTACTGAAGGGAATCGCGATGACAATCCCGGTGAAGGGCTCATGCCCTGCTTGGACCAGTTTGGCCGGGTCTTGGAGTAATTTTTTGTCTAATACATTAGACTGTTGTATCTGTATTGGTAAGTTGAGTACACTTATTGGGCAGATTTTCTGTATGATGTTTGAATGGGAATCTTGAATACTGACATTTGTTTCTTCAGTTTCTGTTCCTCTCTGTCCTGCAGGTTGTAGGCTAAATGACTTAGTCCTGATGAGACCCCTATAATCATTACGGGTCAAAACGTCGACATCTCTACCTAGGTTCATACATTCAATGCGAGTAGGATGAATAGGCATTGATTAGCTATCTGTCCTTTCTTTCTTTGTGAAGGTATTGATTGAACCTGGGGACATAGTGTCTTGCTTTTATGCTGTATATATTCACACATTCACCAGAGCAGTGCGTTGTTTGCACCTTGTATATAATGATGTATTGACAACTGCAGAGAACTTGGATAATATACATCATACAACTAAACCCTTGTCAGACCTGTTGTTTCTTACGCATCTTGTGTTTTACACTGAAAATATTTCTCTGGAATGGTACAGTAATTGCTTTGATTGCGGGATTTACTGAGAGTTTGGATGATTCCCACCCACTAAATGATGCCCACGGCATCTTGTTTATACCTATAAAGAGTTACCCTGGTCTATGTGAGGTTGACATCAGAGTGATGGTTGTCAGGCTTAAACCCTTTTAAGGATCATTCTATACCTTTGTGCTTTTACACTTGTGGTACGTATTTTCACTTGGTGCCAAATCATTTCATCCATATCTCTGAATGAACATGTAGTGGCCAACATCCTCCAGTCGATAACATAAGATTCAATTCATTCTCCTGATGCTTGAGAGCGATAATAGATAAGATATCTTTCTATTATAACACTCAGAGTTGTATTAAAGTATTTTTGCTTTCTGCTCTTTGCTTCTATAAAGGCGTGCCATTCTTATTCCGCTTCCTCCTTTAACAGGCACAATGTGATCACATAACCTACTTCCTTTTACCCCCAAACAATTGTACATTATGGCTTTTTTTCTGGCTGGATTAGATTTAGTTCCGTCAATTGCTTCTAGATGTTTTTCAAAACATCTAAATCAATGAGTCCAGCTTTCAGTGGGTGGACATGGGACTTCTAAGAAGGTAAAAGGTATAGATACAGCATTCATTACTCCTGCCATGGTTATTACATACTTTCCACCAGTTTAATAAATAAGTTATACCAGGGATACGCTTTTATAAAATAAGCTTTAGAAGAACAGTGAAAGTCAATGAATGATAAAAGAAAGGAGAAAAACAATAGTGTTTTATAAATGATATACACTTCTTTTTTAAAAATAAATAAATTATTGTTTTAATAAAATGGTTCACCTGGTGGCAAAAATTAATAAAACCTTTCTTTGGTATCATGAAAATGGGCATGAGCTTCGCACACACTGTCCCATGTGGTAACTCCTCCCAGGGTGTCGGTCGTATGCTGGAACACAGTACAAGTAGGGCAGCCAGAGATGAGTGCAGCCAGAGTAAACAAGAGGTGGTTTCAAGCACTTCACCCACCGCTAGAAATGAACGTTGAGGCTAGCGGTGAGAGGAGGGTAGCAGTCACAGGATACGACAGTGTGAAGTTTCCCCACTTAAGCCTGGTGCCAGTTTATCTTTGTTCTTCGAAAAGGTACATGGTCACAGGGTAGCACCCCTTTGCGATCTTTTGAGGTGATGCCTGGTATTAAGCTGTGCACCTTTTGTTTTTGTCAATACATTTGCAGTCCAATATAGAGTCAGACTGCCGCTCCGCTAAAGTCTTACTCTGGAAGGAGGGACAGGTGTTTATGTGAAGTGCAACACATTTTCATCAAATAATGTAACTTGCTCAATGTTTGCTAACACCTATCGTCTATTTGTAGTGTCACTAAATATAGACTCCGTAGCAGTTTTTTTACCTACAAACTTTAAGCTATGTACTGACTCCACTTGCTGTTAATACAGCGTTCCAATTTAATGAGGATATGTCATTGGTTGGCATATCATTACGTGTGTGTGTGTGTGTTTAGGGGGGAAGTATGGGTGTGAGGATTGTCCACATGCCTTCTGCATTTTGCTGTCTCTATCTTGGAAATGGGCTTTTACACATGCACATCGTGCACCGTTAAAATTGTACCGTCCCTCAAGCGGATCTTCCCCGACACCTCAGATCTCTGCTGGCGGGGCTGTGGGTTACAAGGAGATTTCCGCTTCTGGTGGGACTGCCCGGGTATTCGGCCATTTTGGGAAGAAATCCTCTCGCATATCAAAGACATACTGGGGTATCCTGTCCCGACTACTATAGAGGGGGCGCTACTGGGCATTAGGGACCCGACCTGGAACATCAAACTAAAGCTGACAAGGCCATACTGTGGGCTTGTCTGGGGGCGGCAAAACTTATGATAGCATTTGCCTGGAAGAAGAAAGCCGCGCCGGAGATATCCTTATGGCATGCCCGTCTGTGGAGAATTCTCTCTATGGAGCACCTCGCGGATATTTACCGGGATGACTTCAAGAACTTTGAAAATAAATGGGGCCCGCTGGTGACCTATCTGTCTAGAGGTCTACCCTCGGCAGTATGCCCTCCCTCATTAAGGACTATGCATCTTTTTCAATTCTAATTGCACCGACAAGGGTTGGCTGAAGCGCTCTTCACTCCCCTAAAAGCTCCGGATATGCTCTTACAGTCTCACCCTTTTGACACACCCAGATTACTCGCTTCACTTTCGTATAGCACCACCACCACCAGGGTAGGGGGGCGAGGGTTGGGGAGGGGTTTTCGGGCTTATATTTGTTCTTCCTATTGATTACGGGGTTGTTTTCAGGGTTGAAAGTTCGAAACAAAAACAGCCATCGGCTCTGTTGATTGCAGGGGGCTGGTAACAGACCTAGTGCTATGTGAAACTGGACTACCACTAGCTGAATGTTTTGACTCTGGGTCCTGTACACCCTACTGTACTTCAGGTGTTGTGTTTACTTATGATGCTGAATAAATATATAAAAGTACGAGCTCAATTTCCTCGCAAATTGATTACAAGGACACCCTTGATACTCGGTTTCAGTATCACTGAACATTCTGAGAACAGTGTAGTTGCTGCTAATATCGAATACCATGCTTTAGTCATACCAGAAATAGTAGTTTTCCCTGATTATGGGAAAAAGGCCAAAAAAGTAATGTGAGATTTCAGGGACATGAAAAAACATACTTCTAACCCTAAACTAAACACTGTCCAAAAACAATGCCTGAAAACTTGATTAAAGAATTCTGAACTTTTCCATTTTGTACTACATCTAATTCCTTCCAGGGTTCTAACTAGAAGAACAAGTAACTTGACTTTGGAACACTCATTCTGGTAGACACTCTATATAACTGCAGAAGTCTCACCTTTTGAATATTCCCCAGGCGTCAGACTGGATCCAGAAAATCTTCAGTAGTACTGTTGTACAAAATCTTCAGCAGTACCACTGTGTGCCAGCAGGAGGGATTGTGTGGCTCCGCACTGAAATCGTTCCGCATAAAAGCGCCACCCATGCAGGCTGACATCAGTGACTTTCAAGGCTGTCAGTGCCCCCAGATGAAGAGCCTAAAAACAGATTGGTTCTGACCAGTGTGCAGATGTCTATACTTGGAACCTTTCTAGGTGGAAAAGAAACCAGTTCACTAAAAGGGGAGGATAAGAGGGTCAGTGAGGACAGTTAGATAGAGTAGCTACCAGAAAGAGCATTTCTGAAGGTATATAACTTGCTCTTCTGAAAGATATTTCTAATCGCAGATTCCTCACCTTTCAAATACAACCCAAAGCAGTAGCTCCCATGTGGTGGGTCTTTGAACTGACTAAAACCAAAAAGTCCTGCAAGACCGAGCAGGCAAAATGCCCAACTCGATGGACCTGGATGTCCAGACAGTAGTACTTCATGAATGTATGGAGTACAGTACGCCACCTTTTATGCATCAGGCGCTAAACTAACACATTTCAGTGTGGTGGTCCACATCACCGCACTGAAATAGAAAGTCACGCATAATAGTCATAGCGCCTGCCACGGCTGTCAAGCCGTAGTGCTGCTATGCTGACTGAAACTAGCTGAAATGCCAGCGTGCCGTGGCGTGCTTGCTGAGTCCTGGCAGGCTTGGAGGCTGGCTGAACTAGATGCTACTGGCTACAATGTAACAATAGGAAGGATTCCCAAGCGGGGCATTTCCTGATTCTGACTGACGTCAGGAGAGGCAGCGCCCAGCCAGAGGCTACAGAGACATTAACAATAGTTGTCGAAAAGCAGGCAGAGGTGCCACATGGAGATGAGGCTGTCCTAGGAAGGCCTAGAGAATGGCGATAGCAGGAAGTGCTCCAAGGAAAGGATGAGAGATATTTGCATGTGGTGGGTGTTGACATTACTTCATTACAGAGCCCAAGTGTTAGTCAAGGCGATCCATTCAAGATATTAATTAACGCACAGGTGCCTGGGGGTGGGAGCGGTGAATAGAGCAACTGGGGTGTTGTGTGCCGCAAAGAAGCACCGAGACTCATTCTACAGGAGGAACACCAACAAGTGGGAGTGGACGAGAGCACTATGGACGGCAAGCCAGGAGTGCTGAGGGAAGGACGTAGTGTGCAGGAGGAGAGTTAGCAGCGAAGAACGGGCAGATACCAAGATCTGGCCCACATCTGGACTCGAGGACCAGGGGAAGAGGCCGCTGGAGAAGTGAGGGACGTGAAGGAGGAGTGGGGAGCCTAGGAAAGCATGGAATGTCTGCCAGCGGTGCGCATGCGCTGCAACAGCGTGCCGACCGAACTGCTGCTGTGCCCTGGCGCCTCTATAGCTCCTGGAGATTGTTTTGAGGAGCTGGACAGCTCCTCACCCCCTGTCCCTGGCCATCGGATAGATGACGTGGAGGAGAAGTATGAGCAGAGGGTACAGCAGCCTGGAGAAGGACTACTCCACGAACGAGGAAATCTACTACACCGCTGGCAATTCCCTGTGGCCCCCACATGGCAAGGGAGCCCAGGAGGTGAGTGAGGGAGTACCGTGGGGTTCACAATTCTAGCTGCTGGCCCATTT
The DNA here is from genome assembly GCA_963921515.1 of Calotriton arnoldi. Taxonomy (NCBI): domain Eukaryota; kingdom Metazoa; phylum Chordata; class Amphibia; order Caudata; family Salamandridae; genus Calotriton; species Calotriton arnoldi. The sequence goes on along the minus strand of CAWUFW010001642.1, from coordinate 46,843 downwards.
CCCTTTCAATACGCTCCAGATGTTACTGACAAAACAGTGTAGTAGCGTTTTCTAGCATGCTACATAGCAAAGCCGAATTTTCAAAAAGTCATTGTTTATAGTCAGTCTCTTGCATATACTAGAGATATCAGATGATAGCCCTCAAAAAGAAAGGTGCAGGTATATTGAATATGATTTAAATAAATGCTACACTTATGTTTCATTCCTACTGTACAGTATTCAGGATCTCCGCTTAGATTGACTGCCCCCATGCAAGGCATGTATATTCCCTGCAGTTTCCTGACAGCTCTGTTCCCCATATGTGTGTGCCGTGCTGTCTTCGGTGGCCGGAGTCCCTGAGTCCCCTGACTGAGAAGAGATCTGTGTTGGGGCCTCACATCCGGTTGGTACAGCAGTTTTCTATTGCTCAAATGGGTGCAATATCTGATATGTATATGCTTCCCTCGTCTTCATTGCTTGATTTTGCTCATGGGAAAGTGTCAATCATAGTCTTTGAAATGTCACTCATAATTACACTGAAACTATGAAAATGTCACACATAGCACTCTGAAACCTTGGCAGCTATGGGACTGACCCCAAGTAGCAGCTTGGCAAATATCCAGAACAGATATCCCATGTTCCAACACAGTGGTAGCAGGGTTGGCTTTGGTGGAATGAGCCTGCAAACCTTCCAGAGGTTGCTTCTTGGCTAATGGATGGCAGATCTTAATGTACACCACGATCCATCAAGAGATGGTCCTTTACTGCACTGTCTGCCCTTATTTGATCCAGCAAATCTCACAAACAGCTGATTATTCACACAATGCCTTTGAAACTCCAATTGGCAAACGTGCTGATGTTGCATATTCCTAGCGGTGGTGAAAAGATTAAGCCACAGTTCTTATAATTTGCAAAAGTGACGTTGCGCCACCTCTGGGTGCATTTGCCATTCCTGATTCACTAGGCATCGGAAAGCTAAGTTGGTTCACCCTGGCGTTTAGAGATCCCGCTAGGTGATGTACCACTAGAAAAATCTCCTAGTGTTTCTGCCACTTCCAGATGCCTATTGGCCCCTAGTCCAAGGTCCACGGCTACATCTCCCTGGAGACCAGATGCCTTTGATCTACACCTCAACCAGATGGCCTCCCCAACCCAGAAGTGATGCACTGGCCACCACTGTGATCTCTGTGTGAGGCAAGGAGAGGGGTCTGCCGCTGACCCAATCAAGGTCTAGCAACCACCAATGCAGATTGTTTGCAGTCTCCTCCGAAATCTGGACGTACTCAGAATGGTCTCCCTGATGATGTGCCCAATGGTACTTCTCCAGCACCAAAAAAGGAACCATTCCGACTCAACAATAAGAAGCAACCATATCAGAGTTCCAGCCTACGTTCTGTGTTTTGAAACATACATAAAGGAACTGAACCAAAGGTAAGTAATTTGGAAGGAGAAGACAACTCAATGAGGAAAGAAGGGAAGTGGGTCTAATACCCCAATGTAGACTAATTTCCTTAAAGAGACTGAAACAGGCATTGGTACAAGAATGAAGTTGTAAGGAGTTTGTTGACCGCAATAAGGGAGAAAATCTTCTTATGAGTTAAGGCATAAGCAGAAATCAGATGCAAAATAAAAATGAACCACAGTATCTATAACATTCTGATGTCAATGAAGACAGAGATATAATATGCATACACTATTCTGTAATACAATCTTAGATTTTCTCTTCACAAAGCTTTATTCAGCATGGTGAAAGTCTAGACATGGTTGTACACATACCTAATAAATGTGTCCCTGAAAACAAACCCACTGCTGTTATCCCCAATAGAAGACTTGCAGGCGAGATTTACAAAATTGGTGTTCATAATTAGGATAGCCTTTGTTTGTTTTACAGAAATAAGAGGGGAGTATCTCACATAAAACAAAGAACTGGGCCTAATCATGGCAGCTGTCAAAATGTGCCTCGTTGGTGAGGTGTTAGCAATTTTGAGCAGATCAAGATTATGGAGGAGGGGAGCAGTAACATCGAGGACGCAGTACTGGCTGCATCTGAGAGCCTTCTTAAGATTGGCTTCTCTCTTTACATCCACCTCTTCACTGTGCTTTTATTTTCACTCCTTTTTTTGGTTCCACCTACAGACAACTTTAGCTGCCTTTTAGCAACAGACCTATTGTATCTAATAGAGACTCGGAGTGTGTTTAGGTCCGCCCCTTGCTCATGTTTCAATTACTTTCTTACCTCTATTCCCGGATTCCTTATTGGCTGGCTTTCCACACTATACTTGTGTTTGCCCCTACTAAAGAGCATTTTGGTTTCATTGTGTTTTTTGACAGGATGAGCTATATCCTTCCATTGCTGACATATGGACTTTGCATTGCAGTGCATGAGGACTATTTTCCATCCCTTTCAATTTTGCTCTTCCAGCTCCCCCCTACTCCTTCCTACCACGCTCTCTATATTGAAACGTTGTTCTGCCCAAGGCCCAGGTTTCTCCCCTCGAGCTCCATCCTTGACTGGCCGCTATATTGGCAATCTGCCATTTCTAAATGGTTTTTAAATAATTCAAGATGGACGTTCATGCGTGCATCTGGGTGCACACACACTGGCCGTTCTGGAATGCTTATTCTTTTCGTATACAGAAAGCATCCATTTTTTCTGTTGCTTTTTCGGTGTGGCAGGGTTTTTAAATGTTTTAGTCAGGAGTCAAAAATGCAAGCTAAACCTAATGGCTTAGCTAATGCTTGCTAAAATGTAGAGACAGTCACTCCATAGTTGATGAAAAGAAGGAATAAGATTAATGCCTGGTGGAAGTAAAAATTGAGTGTGTGGTTTGCACACTCTGTCCTAATTCTTTCTGAAAACAAAGACTTTACTAATCCTCAGGCGATAGGCATTCAATGGGTATAACTTCTATAGGAGAAGTTAAGTGAGTGCCAATAGGGTTGAAAAAGCACAGGTCAAGAAAACAGAAGCAAGTGCTTATTAGAATTACTAGAATCTCTGAATAACAGTAATAAAGAGGCTGGGGGTCTGTTACAGTGTACAGTAATAGTATATTTAATGATGTTGAGGGTCATCAGTAAGGGAGATGAGCATCATTTGAACCTCCGTTTCTTGCACTGAAATCAATAACCCATAACATTTCATAATTTGCCAGTTGTTCCTCACCTGGTTGAAGTTGCTATTGAAAAGTGCAGCACAGAGCGGTTCACTGTGGGATGTGAGAATCTTACCACTAAACTCCATTGCCTCTGAGGAAGCACGCAGAACACCAATCTGGAGAACAGAAAAATAAAGCAGGCAGTTAAAATATTAACTAACGTGTAATTTGGCACAGGGCTGTCCTCTACCCTGATCCCCAATATTTGTCTAATAACACTAAACTATTTCCTAGAAGTCAAAATCTTCCATCTGGCTGATTCTTTTAATTTATGACCCCCCACACTGGACTGAAGAGCAGAAGTGACAAGTGTTTTTCTGCTGCTGGGTATTGATTGTGAAATGCCCGCCACGCAGAATTGTCTTGTCATCAGAGTTCAACTGCTCTCCGCTTTCAATCTAGCTCTGTTTTGTGTTCTTCTAATTTCAGCTTTAAAAAAAAATAATTATTCTAATAACGGTTGATTAATTAATTGAATTACACAACCCATGCTCATAAGGTAGCACTAATAAAGCCACCACTATAAACTGTCCTGACACCAATACAGAATACTACCAATTATTAAAAGATCGTTAGTTTAAACTTTATGTAACACGTTCTAGTGACAATTTAGAATCATGGAAAACTACAGCCATGAGACAAAAGAAAGCAAAGGTGGTTCAAGTCGCGAGCCCTCCATAAATCATTGATAAGCCTAATAACAATAGCTTTTCTTTATCACTTGAATCCTGTTGCAAAATAGTGCCGTCATTCCCTTGCTATGCGTGGAAGCCAATATGCTTATAGGTTCAAAAAGAGGACAGTGATAAACTTGAGGTAAATGAATAGTTTTCAAATTGAAAGAGTGTAGTACCCTTTCCAAGATAAACGAGAGAAAAGTACCTTTACAAACAAAATCCCCGAAAAGCTTTGTCATATGACAGGAGGGCCTCCTCCAATAGCTTATATATTTCTGAAGGCAGTCCATTCGGTCCTGCTGCCTTGCCCGACTTCCCCGCCCTAATTGCATTCTTAACGTATGAGATAGTTATATTGTAATTTATCACTGTACTACTACTTTCACAGATGCTCTGAGGGACGTCCTGCTCCAGCTATGCCTATACCTCCCTCTCGGTAACTACCAACTCCTGATCTACCAGCATCCTGGGACGAGGCCACAATAACGATAATTCCAAAATCAGGAAAGCCCCCAAATGTATGTGACTCTTATAGACCCATTTCATTACTAAACTGCGACTATAAGATTTTAGCAAACATTTTGGCAGAGAGACTGAACGGGGTTATGGGGGGTCTCCTGCACGTAGATCAGAAAGGGTTTGTAAGAGGAAGAGGGATACACGAGTTGACATATAGTGTAATCGGGGCAGTAGATATAGCTACTACCTACGAAATCCCTCTAGCAGTCATCACACTAGACACCACTAAAGCGTTTGACCGGGTAAACTGGGCCTACCTGCAAACACTGTTAAAACTATACAACCTAGGCGAAAACTTCTGTAGGACTTTGGCCATGATATATAGAAAACCACGTGCTAGAGTCCTGGTAAATGGGAATCTTTCCATGCCCTTTAATATTTCATAAGGGACAAGGCAGGGTTGCCCTTTATCTCCTCTTCTTTTCAACCTGTATATTGAACCCTTGGGAACCAAGATCAGGAAAGAGAGTTGGATACTTCCTTTTAGATAGAAGGGTTGGGAGAGAAAGGTGGCTCTATATGCAGATGACCTGATGGTATACACATCAGACCTGAAGGGGACGGTCCCATTATTGAATGATCTGACCCTACAATTTGGCCGCATTGCTGGGCATGCAGTAAACAGGGCAAAAACTGAGGTTATGGCCTGGAATTTGGAGACAAACCCAAAAACTTGCAGAAAAGAGATGAGATACCTAGGCATAAAGATTACCCAGAATATTAAGGATCTCCCGGAGTCTAATTTTTCTAAGGCAATGAAAGGCGCCTGTAGCCTGATTCTAAGTTGTTTTCATCTTCCACTGACTATTATAGGGGAAGCAAATCTGGTAAAAATGTCAATCCTCCCTAAGTTTACTTTCCTACTTCAGACGATTCCAATAATGCTTAATGTTGAGTGGTTAACAAAACTACAGGCTAAGATCAACAGTTTTATATGGAATTCAAAAAGCCCGCGAATTGCCTGGAAAAAACTACGCTGGAAGAGAGAAAAAGGGGGGCTATGCCTACTTCATTTAGGGTATTATGCCTGGGCTTTTCTTTTAAAAAATGGGAAGATGTTATTAAGTAAATCAGACAACTTCGAGATTGGTAAAATGTTTGGGTCTTTGCTACTAGACATCAAAGGAGGAGATGCTACTAGACATCAAAGGAGGAGAGCATGGATTTATGTACAAGTTTGGAGACCCTAAGTATTTTAAAAGGGTGCATCTTAAGACCCTACAGAGAATGGCTAAACTTTGGTCGAAGATCAGAAAGGAGATAAAACTCACTTACTACAGCAGGTTGGCGCCAATATCGGCTGCCCCTGGATCTCCTGAATGGACTAAGGATATCCTTGCTCTCCCTTAAAAGGAAGCAGGAGTTCGGAGATGGGGTGACCTGGTGGAGGAGGGAGAATTGGTGTCCTGGGACATACTGGCGGAGATATCCAGCAACAAAATTTCGAGGTTTAAAAACCTTCAAATAAAAAGCTGGTTCCTATCATCTGGGATGGAGAGAGGTCTGTCAAATGAGCTAGAAGGGGGTTTGATTGGTCAGGTGCCAAAGAAGAAGGAAGTGGCCAGATGGTACTGGCTTGTACTGGAATTAACAGATGGTGTCTTCAAACTTCCAAGCGACTTGTGGGAAAAGAGCTTGCCGGCTTGCAGTAGGAAGACTTATGGCAAGTATCTTTTAACATCCTTTACTCCACGGTACATCCCGCCAATCTAAGGAACCATATCTTCTCTCTACATAGGGTACACTGGACGCCATATAGGCTATCGAAACTGGGGAAAGGAACAACGTCAAGATGTGTAAAATGCAGCCAAGAGAAGGCAGATGACATTCACATGTTTCTGGAGTGTCCTATGATTTCAAAATTTTGGGGAGATTTAAGTAGATGTATCTCATCTATATTGGACACAGAACTCCAGGTAAGTCTGCCTCTCATATTTTTGGGGGTACAAGAGCTGCATGTGGATATCTCAAATGACATAAAGAAATTGTTTTTCTATCTGATTCTTTTGGCTCGAAGAGAGATCTGTAAAAATTCGATCAGTAATCTACCTCCGACTGAAGTTGATTGGGAAAAAGCTGTTAAACACACAATCAGTTTGGATAGTGCATTAGTGAGGAAAAGAAACCAGTTCTGGTCTCCAGCTGTAAACTGGTTAGATCTCAAGTGAATGCAGGCGGTTAAGGGCAGGAACAGGTCCAATGATAATGCCTGCTTTTTGGGTCTCTTACTTCTCGTGTGTGATCTGCAGTTAGCCTGGTTGGCCAGAGCAGAAAACCAAAAGAGAAGTTTATGGGACATTATAATCCTTGGCATAACTAAACAGCTCTGGCAGGGGGCCCAGAGCTCGATTCCAAGTCGAATGAGGACAATAAAAAAAAGAAATAAAACAAAAAAAAAGAAAGAGGTGTACCTTTTTGCATGCAGTAGCCAGGACGTTTTACGACAGAAGCACAACAGTCAATGTTTTCTACGACAAAAGCACAAACTGTGGCTTGGACCTTAAGGAACTGATGATGACAAATTCGGAATGTCTGTGTGTGAGTGAAGCTTATGGCGTCTGCCTATGTTGTGATCGTTCTAATCAACAAACATATAGTAATGACGTCTGAGCGAAAGACTGTATTCTGTGAGGAAACATTTACTTTACTTTACCTATGTTATAACTGCTCAGCAAATATGTAGAAATATTGCACTTGGTATTCAAGCCTAATATAGCCATAAGAATATCGTTGAGCAACAATAATGTGTCCAAAACATCATGGTGTGGAGAACAACATGGGACAGAACATCAAGGGTTAGAACATTGCTTTATTACTTCATAAAACATGCTGATGTTTAAGATATTCTTTACTTTAACATCGTTGTGTTATGTGTAATGTTTGCTGATTTTCATTTTAGTGTTATATATTTATGTTCTAAGTGGCTTATTTATGAGAGCCCTGCGTCACTTTTGCACCACATAAAGTGGTACCTGAGTGACACAGGGCTCCCATAAAGATTTATGAAGCCATGCAAAGCCACCCTGCGTTGCTTTGAGTGGCCTCAAATCATGAGTAAGGCAATGCAGCACAAATCTCTGTGTCAAATTACTCTGCACCTAGGAGGCATTCCATTGGCATTGATGGTTTTACCACACAACGCTAATGGAATTTGACATTGCCTCAGATTTACAAAGTGATGTAAACCTGGATTAGCGTCAAATCTGTGAGCCTTCTGAGGTGAGGCGTAACGGGGAGAAATATGTTAATTTCTCCTCGTTTTTTCCTATTTCCATATGCAGTACACATAGAAAGAGGAAAACGCCTCATAGGGGTTTTTTTTTGTTTGCATGAAGGTGCCCCTTCCCACACAAAATAATCCTGCCTGCAACAAAGGTACTAGTGCACCATGGTGCAAGGGTGTCTACGTTGGCGCTAGGCTGCCAAAACAGCACCAAGGCAGACACAAAAGACAGGAATGCACCGTTTTGCTTAAATATGGTGCATTCCTGCCCTTTCACTTCGGCGTAAGGCAGCGCCACAAGATGCCTTGCTGCGCTGCCCTACACCAAAATACCATAAATGAGGCCCTCAATTCTTATATTTGTGTTAAAACGTTTGTTAGTTAAAACAGATGTATGTAATTAAGTTGCATTTATTTTGGTGCATTGGTTGATATGCAGTTTAATTTTAACTGGTTGTTAGGTTTGTAGGGGACAGGCTGGAAAGTGTTTTAAGATAACATGTATTTTATTAATTGTTTATGAATTGCTTAATTGGTGTACTACATAGTATAACTAACTAATCTATTGTTCTTGTTGTTTAAAAGGTTGAAGGGATTTTTGGGTGATAGGGTGAGGAGTGTTTCCAGGCCTAAATTAAAAACATGCATATTATATTTTTGGGAATTTAAAGAGTTGTTGCTTTTGAAAGGAAACAGGTTCAGAAGTGCTTTCAATTAAATATTAGCTATGTATGTATAGCTATTTTTTTGAACGAAATTAAATAAGCAATTGCAGTAATTAATGGATTTATTAATTAAAATTATAGTGAACAGGGTAGTTTTGATTGATAAGGATGTTATGATGGCAGTATTTTGGAATTAATAATGTACAAATGCAAATTTATGAATAACTTAATTTTTGAATTTTATAATATTTAAAAACTTCTTTCATTTGTATTACTTCAGAATTCAATGAATGGCTATTTGATCTAAAGGGGAGCCGTTTTGTATTTATTATAAATATCAAAAATGTATGTTTTAATGAGTTTTCATTTACTTCAAATGCTATCTGTCATATTTATTCTTTAATTAAGCAGATAATAATGTAATAAGCATTGATGTACCTATACGGATATGGTGTGTGAGGATTTCTAATATTACACAAACAATTCAAAAATTAATTTTCAAAGATTTTATACATATATATATATACACAAATATGCAGTTAAAAGGACTAAGTAATTGTCTCACGTGTGATTGAAACGCCATTGAAGAAGGGAAGTGATCCTGAAACGCGTCTGGCGTACCGAGGGTTTATGATGTGAAGGGTCCAGTGTGCACGTTTGCAGCCTACAGTAAAATGATGGAGAAGCATGTACCTGAGTGGCGCATTCATCTTTGGGGCAACCCTTCGTTTTGGATTTGTAGCGGCCCGTCCCGGTCGCGGAAGCGCCCCGCCATTATAAGTGGACACGTGGTGAAGGAGGCACAATCACCACGTGTATAGGAGGTATTCCATACTGGCAGGCACAAGAAAGCAACCGTGGCACATTGGAACTTTGCACCAACCCATTGGGGTTGTAGTGTAGTTCCTATTTCCCTAATAGGCTCTGCGCATTGGAATAATATACCCTATAGGTTTGACATAGGACTGAGGTCAGTATGCCCCTATCGAGTATATTAAACTTAACTTACTTTGTACCAGCTAACTCAGAGGCCACTAGAAACTCCTTGTAAACAAGAAGGGAGTAGTTTCTGGCAACCGCATAAACATGACAACTTTGTTTCCCTTTAGAATCGAAACACTCTCAGAATCGTGGAAACAACAGATAACAGTTTCACTCAGCTAATCGTGCATGCTTAGTTTCTTCAGAGTTACACAGAAATAATAGATGGGCGTTTCAATAAAAGGATTTATTGAACAGTCTTGTTTCTCGTGTAAGAGATATGAGCTGTTACAATCGTAAGACAGTATGCGAGATATATTATATACAGCGTAAACAGTAGAAAGAAATAATACTGCGTTAGCATTAGCTTTTAGCTATGACACATATATTCATATACATAAATAACATAAGCTAAAAATGCGAGTACTCATAAGATGCTTCTCTAACTAGTTCTATCCCAGTGTACCTAACCTAAGTGTAGTGCATGGTAAGAAGTAGGTGATGTATTCTATAGTATGGTATGCTATAGTATGCCAAGTCTGGTATGCCAAGAGTCCCTCTAGGTTCTAGTCAGCTCCATACCTTGAGAATGAGAGAGGTGGGAATCTCTTTCCGGGTCTCGAACTCTAACACCCCGCGAAGGGAGTCAGAACACTGGAAGCTGGATTCTCTGCAAGCAGGGATGACAGCGTTTCTTGTCAGTGCGTCAGACCGGGACACGGGCTCCTCTAAAGTCGAGGTCTCCTCCTACTTGCTTGGGCAAGGGAAGGTATATTTATACCCGGTAGGTGCCTTGGAATGTTAGCATTGACGTAAAGTCGGGCAGAGGAAGACGTCAGGAATGAACCCTTAAGGAATAGCGGTTCATGCATAATAAATGAGTTCTTGGAGAAATCAATAATCCTGTGCTAGGGGAACTCCCAAGAGCTTAAGGGTCTGGTTTCTAAGAACTCGTTGTGACGTTATGGTGGGCGGATGTAGGTGACCATGCCTGTATTTGGATAGCATGGCTAATGCCTAAATAAGGACTGGGATCTTATGCCTATATAAGGGCAATGCGAATTGTGCCTATATAAGGACATGTATCAGGAAAACCTATATACGGACACCTAAAGCGGAATAGAACACCCACTCCACTTTCGAATGAACGATAGTACTAAATGCTAAACATTAAATGCTAAACATTAAACTGAGTACCACATGTTGCTAAAAACATTTCTAAAAGCATATTAAAAGAAGTTTTAAAAAAAACTGTTGCTAAACATGTAATGCAATAGGTACTGTACATTTTAAAGCATTTTTTCATTCTAAGCATATATCGGAAATAAAATGCAACATGAATGAATAAACAGAAATATATACATATGACGAAATGGTTGACAAGTATTCAAAATCAAAGCCATTTCATAACATGGTACTAAATGAAATTGTAGTAAATAAGGTGACAATGTGTCCCTGGAAGTATTCAAAGAAGTCCGTTCTATATGAATAGTTCTACTGTAAGCAGATTGAATTGCCATGTATTTTCAAAAATAGAGAGAAAAAAAAAATTCAATTTTTAGGAAGAGTTCCAAGTTCTGTTTTGTTTTGAAAATATGGAGGCCAAATTCATTGCTTCCCCGGTACACTGTGAGCCGAATCAAAGTCAGTGTATGGGTCTGGTGTAAACATGAAATCATCTATTCCTGTAGACAAAAGATCGTCTACCGATGTCGGTGACAGTTGGAACACCTCGTTTAGAAGGTTAACTGCACAGAGATGTGAAGCATCGCCTTCAGCATAGGATGCTGCAGCAATGTTCGCATCCATTGTTACCTGTGTGCCTGTTGATCCATCTCGTACCTCAGCAGCAGCAGGAAGCGTCTGTGAGATCTCAACGAATGCCGTCATCAGGATTGGTAGCCTCTGGGGACAACACAGAGCATGGGCCGTTATTAGGGTCCAGCAGAATATCGATATCCGTTGGCATGACTGATGGGAGTGTTAGACAGATGTCTAGCACGCATTCTTCACCGCAAAGCAGGCAGCGTAGAACAGGTAAGATGCAATCTTGCCAGATTGGTCTAAATGACAGAAACCATGTTGTATTAAGTTCCCGTAGACGAGGTATGCCCAAAAGTTGCACTATGTGCTCACGACACTTCCGTTCTAGGAGAGCTTTCTCCAAATTGCTGGGAGTGACGCCGGTTGATAGGCTTGCCATAGCGTAGTAGTAAGAATAAAAACGGGATTCCTGCAACGAGTGCTAGAATTAATGGCACACCACCAAACACCGAATGTGCAAAGTTTGGAATGATTCCGAGGACTGCCTGAAAAGGTGTTAACAGTCCTGAACAGATGGTCTTAAATACATGTACAATCCCGCTCGTATCAGACATGTTTAAGATACGTCCCATCATTTCTACGAAATGTATAGGGCAGTTTGTACGAATTAGAGCCTGTATCTCAGCCGAAGTCCTTGCAATTTGTAGATCATAGATTTCTTTGGCCGAGGTCAAAGGCACGGTTTGTTGTAAAAGCATGGCTTTCATTCTGCTTAAAGTATCAAAACGTATAAAAGAAACATTCAATGAAGGCCATAGAGGCGACTCCCTGACTGTGTCTATTTGGGGGAACAATACTTGCATACAACAAGTAACCCTGGAGCCAACCGTTACCAGATATGGGATTCCTGGCAACATGCCACAGCAACTCTGATCATTCAACATGAGGTAACTCCCGTTAGAAAGTTGGCCAAATGTTGGATTAATCACAGCAGCTGGTGTACCCTGCAGGTGGCAGGACAAGTTTGCCACAGAACCATTACAAGCCCTGTGTAAAGAAATGTCCTGACATATGAGTGAACCGCTCAGTGCATTTTCACAGTGTGTACCGCTTAGAAACACTTCACGATCCCCACTCCAACATCTGTATTCGTAAGGTAAATCCCAGGATGTCTTAATGTATTCTTTACCCAACCTTTCATATTTGCCTGCTTGCATTTGTTTGAGGCAATACTGAAAATGAAAAGTAGTGACAGGCAGAGTTATTTTGCCATGGATAAGCCATTCTGTAGCTGGTTTTTCTGCTACCGTAAATGGTAATTTTTCCAGTTTTTCAATGCTCAGGACTGTATACTTTGCTCCCCTTTGTGGCAGTTCGACCTGTTTATCCGTGAGATTGTATTCTGAAAACAGAGACGACGTGTTGATAAAACGCCAAGGCACATAGCCTGCACGCAAGGATTGCAGCGTCCAGCCTAATAACATAATAGAACGTAACTGAGATTGGGCTTGTTGTAACATGGCTAAATCTTGTTCCAGTATGTCAATAGCAGAGGATACAATGTTGTCCAGTGAATAAATTCTGGATGACAAAGTTGTTAACCCATTGTCGACCACAGTGAGAGATTTCTCTAAGTTAATACGATCAAGCTCACGTATTCTTTCTGCGGCCTCTGCCTGTGAAACCTTCCATATTTCATTATAAGCAGCATAAATGCCGGCATATATGAAACATTTTTGATGCGGTTTTCTTGGTCCTAGCAAGAAATCCCTAAGGTCGGCGTCTTCTTTAAGTAAAGATAAAGTGTTGTTTCACATCCTCGAGTGTAGATTTTTGTAACCAGTCGAGGCTCAATTTTCCTACACTGTATGTTGTTACTACCCCCGGATGTTGTCGTTGAACATAACGTGGGTCTGGCCTATGGATAGTAAAGCCCTGTATTCTATTCAGTAATCTTTCTTGACAGATGTTTGTGTCTGTTGGCCCGGACAACCATTTTTCCCAATCAGGATCTGATCTGTTGTTTTGTAGTATTGTGTCTACTGTGACCGCTCCCTGTGTAGTGCTATTACTTGCAGGTGTTGGTACAGAAGGTGTGTTCATGTCTTTGATCTTGGTTAAACCAAGGCAAGACGTTTGTTGCACAGTGTCATTCAAAAACATTATTTGCTATGGGATGATACAGGCTCTAAACAAAGCTTCTATCCCCTGCACTTGCCAATCTTTAGAACCCCAGACAGATTTTGTGTCGATTGTGTCTTTCCAAAAGTCAAATCCTTGTCTAAACAGTTGGGTAATAAAGGCTGCAGAATAAATCTGTTTTGTATTAGTTAACATAATTTTCTGTCCTGTTTTGTTTACATTCTTATAGTAAAATGTTTCTGGATCAGATGTATTGTACCCTGAAAAATATGGAAACTTATTTGCAAACGTTTTTGAACTACCCCTTGGTGGTGTAGGACAATGTTCCCATTGGTTAAACATAAACACATTTCTAGGTTTTGCAGATTTATGCAAGAAATGATGACCATATTGGTTGTAACAATAAAGCTGTTCGTAGTCTGATGAACCCTCTAAGTATTCATTGTTAGAGAATGCAGCAGACCTTTCTAGATCAGACATCATGTTATTAACAGTCTCAAAGTCCCAATCATCAGAATAGGTACTGGAGGTAATAAAGTCACTTAATGAAATTTTAAATAAATGTGGAATCTTCGAAAGTTCCGTTGGACCGAATATGTCGAAATCGGTTTTGTCCCAAACTATACCATCCTGTATAGGAACGGATGTGATGTTCACTGCTGACAAGTCTCTTGCTTCACGATGGGATGATTTGTGTGGTTTTAAAAGTAAGTTCACATTATTACTTTCAGTGTTCATACGAATGTATCTGCCATTTATAAGCACGCTAAGAGTCATTACTAAAGCTAGCCAAAGCAGAAAGAAAAATATTCCAGAAATAATCCATAGTTCAATCCATGGTGAAACCAGATAAGTCTCTTTCAGAAAATGAAAAAGGTCTTGTACTTGTTGTTTGAAAGTTTTTAGGACTGGCGTCGTTTCAGGCTCACTTGGATCCTCAGAAAACGTATCAAAGTTAATGAAGTAGCCAGAAGCAGTTCGGTCAATTGTTGGAATTGCATCAGGATTCGTCGGAATCGCTGGAACCAGTCGATCACGTGTTACGTTGGTGTAGACAGGTGTATCTGGACGAACTGCTACTTGAGTTTCAAGAGGGATGAGTTCCATAGCATTGTTGCTTAGTCCTTCATCTCTTACTGCTGAATTCTCGATGGTTATGAGTCTTTCAGTCTGAACCTCTTGGATAGTAGCAAGAGGAGTGTGTCTGCTACTAGGTCGGAGTCCACGAGGCCTACTATTTAGTATTGGCCACATACTGTGGTTTGATGAGGTCGATTGACACAAATCTTTTCTCATTTTTTCCAGCAAGGGGCGACAGAAGTACTGTTCTTGTTCCGTGGACGGCTAGGACAGTTACCGGTTGTCTGTATGTAGGTCCAAATTCCTTTTTGTCCGCAATCTTCTCTCTGACTAGATCCCCAACTTTTGGGATCCAGACAGGCCTTGCTGGAACTGCCGGTTTTTCCCCAGTGGTGGTTGGCTTCAGGAACACGTTGCTTTGTTTCGATCTTAGTTCATTTAGATCTTGTAAAACAGCCAAACGATCTTTGATATCAAAGGGTTTATTTTCCACCACTGTACCTTTACATTCGAGATCAGGAACCCACATTCTTGTCCCAAATAGGACCTCATATGGAGTGACCCCCCCTAGAGAACTTCTTGGCAAATTATTTAATGAGCGTTGGACCCCATAAAGATGTTTGACCCACCCATCACCCGAACCTAATACTCTAGCTGTTATAGACTGCTTTATGTCCCGGTTTTTCCTTTCCACAACAGAATTTCCCTCAGGATGAAACGGAGAGGAGTACCGCAATGCCACGCCCAAACTGGCCATGGCTTCTTTGTAAGCCCGAGAGCTAAACGCAGGGCCCTGGTCAGAATGTAGTGTGCCAATTGCGTATGTGCCGATAAAGACTCGCAAATCTTTTATAACAGTTCGAGCGTCAGCCGAGCGCTGAGGCCACATCCATAGGAACCTTTGAGCACGAATCCACTGCGACCATTATATATTTATAGTTACCGTCCCTTTGCAAGGGACCGCAGTGGTCCAGGTAAACACAAGCTAATGGTTTGTCTGAAATCAACAGGGGTGTCTGCGCAGGATGTTTCACTGTGGAGACTTTCATCTGTTGGCATATTTCACATTCCAAAACATAGTTTTTGGTCTGTTTCCTAATGCCAGGCCACCAATATCTTTGTTTAAGTAAAGATACTGTTGCAGAAACACCTGCATGGGCAGAGGCTATCCCTTCATGTGCTGCTAGGATCAGTCTTAATCTACGTTCCATGTTTGGTATTTCCCTATCCCCCACTCCAGGGATTCGAGCAAAAGGAACGTTGTTTGCATCAATTACATAAGAGTAATTGAGTGGAAATTTCTTTGGTAACGCTGCACCACTGCCTTTGCTTGAAGCATTGACAGCCAACAATATCTCACTGTCTATTCTGGTTTTTGAACGAGTGATCGCAGCTACGGAAGCCGTCTGAACAGCCCCCTTTGCGGCTTCATCAGCCAATGAATTCCCTGCAACGTGAACGCCATCACGTTGATGACGCAGCGTGTGTATCACGTGAGCTTTTGGTAGTTCGTTTCTCAACTGAACTACTTGTTCCCAAAGCGTTTTATGCTTTATTGTGCCACCTTTTGCATCTTTGAATCCGTTTTGAAGCCAGTTCTGTATATATTCATTATATGACTGAACACAGTAAAAGGAATCACACACTATAAGTGTGGGGAATTCGCGATCTGTATTTTCAAGTGCCAGTTTGAATGCTTGTAGTTCAGCTCGCTGAGCTGTACAATCTCCTAGAGATTGAGTTTTAGTGACCATTGGTCTGAAGTTACCATCGCGCATGCGACCTTTAACGATTGCGCACGCTGCACTGTAAGCTTGCTTACTCCCTGTAGCGGGTTGTGCTGATCCGTCAGTATAAATTATAAAGTTGTACTGATCGAGAGGCAGAATTTCAGTGGGCAGAGGACATTCATGTTCATATTGCAGGAACGCTTGTGTTTTTAAATCAGGATCAAAAACATATTCAACATCTGTTGCAGCAAGAGAATTAACCCATTGTATCCATCTAGGATGTAAAGCTTTTGCATTTGGAATGCTCGCTTTTGTAACCGCCTCTAAGGCTGGTACTGGAGTTACGACAATAATGCGTTTCCCTTGAGCTAGAGCTCTTTCTTTTGCTACAGCGAATTGAACTGCTGCCAGTATTTTTTCTGTTGAAGTGAAGCGCATTTCTGCTTGTGTATACAAATGTGATTTGTATGCTATTGGTACCTTTTCACCCTCATTAAATGTTAAATAGGTGAATCCGCATTGACCCGAAATTATTCGGATCACTAAATTGCGTTTATTTACGCGTGTTTGTAAGTGATTTGTTGCTAACATGTTAGCTTGGAGTGAACGCAGGATTTCTGTGTGTTCCTGTGTCCAATGTTTTGTTGAAAAATCAGGTTTGAGTAATTCGTAGAGAGGTTTAACCCTTTCTGCGTAATTTAGAATGTAAGTTCTTCCAAAATTTAGGAAACCCAAAATGGATTGCAAATTTTTCAGCGTTTTTGGAGGTTGGAGCAGCGCGCACTTTTCTAGAAAGTTAGCTGCCAGGCTCTTGCCTTCACTTGAAAGCTCATATCCTATGAAAAGGACATTGAGATGGGCAATTCTGGATTTTTTAAAGTTGAATTTATAGCCCTCAGAGGCGAAGCCCAATATAATGGTACTCACCCTGTTCAAGTGCCTATCTAGGTCATCGTCTGTCAGATAGATGTCATCGACATATGACAATGCCTCATTATCATAAATTTGTAGTAACTGTTACCCTTGCTGAGAATAACCCCGGGCTGTTTTTGAACCCTTGTGGGAGTCGACAAAATTGACGCTGGGTCCCCATTATTGAGAAAGCTGTTAAGTACCTGCTTTCAGGTGCTATGTTTTGACAAAAGAAACCATTTGAAATGTCCAATGTGGTTTTATATTTTTTACGCACAATGTTATTCATTAATGCTGTACTATGTGCATTTTGCACTGCAAATGTTTTGGAACAAGTGTTCAAGTGTCTGTAATCCAAAACTAGACGATATGTATTGTCTGGTTTGGATACAGGAAACAAAGGATTGTTCATTGAGGAGGTGCATGTTTCAATCACCCCTTGGTATTCAAGTTGATCTAGGATCTCCCTGATCTGTTTTTTAGCTTCTTGCTTTATTGGGTACTACCTTTGTGCAGTAGGTTGATTTTTTAGCTGTATTTTGTGGTGAGGTGAGTCCTCATCCCATCCTACATGATTTTTGTATAATGCTGGGGCCTGGGCAACTGCCCATTTCCTGGCATAAGTATATTTTAGGTGAATTGGAATATGGTTGGAGAAGGCTGGCATAATGATGTCCTCGCCATGTGGGCACTCCCTGACAAAGTTTGGTGGCCAATCCTTTTCTGCTAGAAGTATATCATAACCCCTTGAAAGTTTCTCCCAAACGAGTGCTTTCACTTTTCTTGGTATGTCTCCCTCCATTCGGAGTGTTATTCCATATAACTTTTGTGGAGTACTAACCCTGGTGTCTACAGTCTCTACTGTGATGTACTCATTCAAGTCCACTATCTCCAGAAGTTCCTTCAGGTTCTGGCGAGCTATTGTTACTTCTGCTGCACTGTCCAGCATTGTCTGAGCCCATTCTCCGTTCTTGAGTTGTGTCCTCAGTATTCTCGGCATGTCCGATCTTCAGACCTGCTACCTTTTTTTTTGTGAATTGAGGTTTTGATTAATTTTTCTGAACGTGATTATCGTCTTTGGATTTCACGCGTTCTTCTTTGTGATCTGACCGTCCTCTTCTTTCTGATGTCTGTGACGATATCTGAAAGGTACGAGAGGAACGTGTATCAGTATCTTGATACCCGTCAGGTTTTGTTAAATTATCCCTATTTCTGAGGTTATACCTCCTTTCAGAGGGCTCTGTTTGAGGAGACCTACCTCGGGACTGAGAACGTGTCTCGTTTGAATTTTGTTTATTAGTTTCCCACTTCTTTTTAGAAGATGTAGGATTTTGTTTAATAGAGTCCTTCTCAGGACTTTCAGATAGTTTTGGCTTCAAAGGTTTTCCACCCAAACTATCTCTGCCTAATTCTGCATAAGATTGTTCTATTATTCTGGGTAGTTCATGTTGATGTTCTGTTACATCAAATTCCCTTAAGCGTTGGCGGATCGCCACTGATGCTGCCTCCCCTTTAATATTAGATAATATTATTGTTGAGACCTGGTCGAAGTTTTTCAGTAATTTCAGACCTAAATTCAGAGCAGGTTCTACCCCGTATTCGTTTTGAATTGGTTTCAGGACATCTGGTATTACTGCAATTGACGGAACACCATGTGTTTTAGTATAGATGGCAGCAAAGACTGTGCCCCAAGTGGTGCAGTCTTCCAGTTGTGGTGTGATCCCCATTGGTAAACAGATTGTTAGGATTCTGTTTTTCTCATAAGGGCTAGTATTTGGAAATACTGCTTCGATTTGAGTAATTTTTTGAGCTATCCAGAATGGAATTTGTTCACGTTTTGTGGGCATTTTACCCATGACTGCGTGTAAAGTCTGTGGAGTAATTTTTTGTATATTCCCCTGTTGAGGGGTCTGATTTGGAATTGTTATAGGTGGTTGGAATGTGAAAGTCCGCATGACATATTGGACTAATTGTCTGTAAATTTTTATTAACTCTTGTAGTTGAGTAAGTAATTCTTCGTCTGACATTTCTTCGATGTCAGGATGAGGTGTGTAGCCGGCTAGAATCGGCCATGTTGCTCCTGGTCTACCTAGTGGACCGAGCCTGGTAATGTTTTTGTGATGTTTTAGGGCTCCTTTAAACCAGAGATTATGCTCCTGGTATGCGAGTGGAATTTCAATATCCTCGAAAGGAATATATTCCTCTGGTGGTTCATCTTCTTTAAAGAAGTGAAATACTTTTGTTACTGGATTTGATTCTGGGAATACTATACATGAATAGAATACCTCTGTGTGAAAGGATTTGTGTGCCTCTATCACGAAAACTGCTCTACCACCTCTTGGTGATAGGCCGTGTTTTATAAGTTTTAGAGTGATGGCTCTCCTTAAGTTTGGAGGGATGTTTATAACACCCTCATCGGTTTCACTTAAACCTGTAAAATTAAAAGCTGTTACGACTGGGTCAGCCGCAGCTACACCGTTCTCGGTGTTAGTATCCCCGTTCAGGGACATTTTTGGGGAAAAAAATGCAGAACAAGTTTCAAGGAAACAAAGATAAGGTGCACAATATTTTGGAACACTGTATCCTTCAACGTTGAACAAACCATACAGCTAATATATAGGATTTTTGTCCTATTCAGCTTTGGCGAATACTTAACCCTACCCACTCCAGACGTCTTATGGAGTATGTGAGTAGGGGTCTCTGAGAAAAGCACGACTGAGTTACTCAGTATCTAGGGTTAAATTAGTGCCTTACCAAACATTGGGCGCCATGTAGTGTAGTTCCTATTTCCCTAATACGCTCTGCGCATTGGAATAATATACCCTATAGGTTTGACATAGGACTGAGGTCAGTATGCCCCTATCGAGTATATTAAACTTAATTTACTTTGTACAAGCTAACTCAGAGGCCACTAGAAACTCCTTGTAAACAAGAAGGGAGTAGTTTCTGGCAACCGCATAAACATGACAACTTTGTTTCCCTTTAGAATCGGAACACTCTCAGAATCGTGGAAACAACAGATAACAGTTTCACTCAGCTAATCGTGCATGCTTAGTTTCTTCAGAGTTACACAGAAATAATAGACGGGCGTTTCAATAAAAGGATTTATTGAACAGTCTTGTTTCTCGTGTAAGAGATATGAGCTGTTACAATCGAAAGACAGTATGCGAGATATATTATGTACAGCGTAAGCAGTAGAAAGAAATAATACTGCGTTAGCATTATCTTTTAGCTATGACACATATATTCATATACATAAATAACATAAGCTAAAAATGCGAGTACTCATAAGATGCTTCTCTAACTAGTTCTATCCCAGTGTACCTAATCTAAGTGTAGTGCATGGTAAGAAGTAGGTGATGTATTCTATAGTATGGTATGCTATAGTATGCCAAGTCTGGTATGCCAAGAGTCCCTCTAGGTTCTAGTCAGCTCCATACCTTGAGAATGAGAGAGGTGGGAATCTCTTTCCGGGTCTCGAACTCTTACACCCCGCGAAAGGAGTCAGAACACTGGAAGTTGGATTCTCTGCGAGCAGGGATGACAGCGTCTCTTGTCAGTGCGTCAGGCCGGGACACGCGCTCCTCTAAAGTCGAGGTCTCCTCCTACTTGCTTGGGCAAGGGAAGGTATATTTATACCCGGTAGGTGCCTTGGAATGTTAGCATTGACGTAAAGTCGGGCAGAGGAAGACGTCAGGAATGAACCCTTAAGGAATAGCGGTTCGTGCATAATAAATGAGTTCTTGGAGAAATCAATAATCCTGTGCTAGGGGAACTCCCAAGAGCTTAAGGGTCTGGTTTCTAAGAACTCGTTGTGACGTTAGGGCGGGCGGATGTAGGTGACCATGCCTGTATTTGGATAGCATGGCTAATGCCTAAATAAGGACTGGGATCTTATGCCTATATAAGGGCAATGCGAATTGTGCCTATATAAGGACATGTATCAGGAAAACCTATATACGGACACCTAAAGTGGAATACAACAGGGTGAGCACATTTTAATTAAAAACATTGACTATGAGACACGATCACTTGAGCCAAAAAAATGAATATTACTACAAGGACCAGAAGGCCCGATGGGCCACGCCCACTGTAGCAATATGCAGTTAAAAGGATTAAGCAATTGTCTCACGTGTGATTGAAACGCCATTGAAGAAGGGAAGTGATCCTGAAACGCGTCTGGCGTACCGAGTGTTTATGATGTGAAGGGTCCAGTGTGCACGTTTGCAGCCTACAGTAAAATGATGGAGAAGCATGTACCTGAGTGGCGCTTTCATCTTTGGGGCAACCCTTCGTTTTGGATTTGTAGCGGCCCGTCCCGGTCGCGGAAGCGCCCCGCCATTATAAGTGGACCCGTGGTGAAGGAGGCACAATCACCACGTGTATGGGAGGTATTCCATACTGGCAGGCACAAGAAAGCAACCGTGGCACATTGGAACTTTGCACCAACCCATTGGGGTGAGCACATTTTAATTAAAAACATTGACTATGAGACACGCTCACTCAAGCCAAAAAAATGAATATTACTACAAGGACCAGAAGGCCCGATGGGCCATGCCCACTGCGGCAATATGCAGTTAAAAGGACTAAGTAATTGTCTCACGTGTGATTGAAACGCCATTGAAGAAGGGAAGTGATCCTGAAACGCGTCTGGCGTACCGAGTGTTTATGATGTGAAGGGTCCAGTGTGCACGTTTGCAGCCTACAGTAAAATGATGGAGAAGCATGTACCTGAGTGGCGCTTTCATCTTTGGGGCAACCCTTCGTTTTGGATTTGTAGCGGCCCGTCCCGGTCGCGGAAGCGCCCCGCCATTATAAGTGGACCCGTGGTGAAGGAGGCACAATCACCACGTGTATGGGAGGTATTCCATACTGGCAGGCACACGAAAGCAACCGTGGCACATTGGAACTTTGCACCAACCCATTGGGGTGAGCACATTTTAATTAAAAACATTGACTATGAGACACGCTCACTCGAGCCAAAAAATGAATATTACTACAAGGACAAGAAGGCCTGATGGGCCACACCCACTGCGGCAATATGCAGTTAAAAGGACTAAGTAATTGTCTCGTGTGTGATTGAAACGCCATTGAAGAAGGGAAGTGATCCTGAAACGCGTCTGGGTACCGAGTGTTTATGATGTGAAGGGTCCAGTGTGCACGTTTGCAGCCTACAGTAAAATGATGGAGAAGCATGTACCTGAGTGGCGCTTTCATCTTTGGGGCAACCCTTCGTTTTGGAGATATATATATATATATATATATATATATTCCATAAGAAAAATCATGTAACTTCACAACGTGAAAAACCATCCCTCCAAACGAAATACAGGTAAAGCATCTCTTTTAATTTCTATATCAAAAACACAAGAGCAACCCATATGTCCATGTGAACTGGGTATTAGCTAGTCAGCTAGAGACAATTGTTCACAACAAACTAATTTTAAAGAAAGGTTTATTATTTGTTGCAAATATACGAATTTTTGCAAAAGACTCTCTCATGAGCCTAAAGAAGGAGTGATACCATCTGGAGGTTTAAATTAATATCAACCTTATGGTTTGTTTCTTTGATGTCTGTTAATGAAGTAGCCCAAGGATGTATTAGTTCATACTCACTTCAGCCGGAGCGAGCAACATTTATTTTTAAATACAAAAAAATGTTATATCAAAAAACAAATACTCACATAACACAACATATATTGGTAATGCTTGCGCATTTATAGAAAAGGTGACTTATGTGACCCCAGTGAAGTGACCAAAACCAACATGTAATAAAACATAAGTGACTGTATTAAAGGACAGGTTATTTGAACATGGATTACAAAATCCTAAGCAACATTCTCGTGAAGCGCCTTCTCCCCCACATGCCGGGTCTAGTGCATGCAGAACAGGCAGGGTTCATCCCAGGGCGGAACACAGCAATAAACATTAGGCGACTCCTTACTATTATGGGCTCTGACGGGTACTATAAGCGAGAAGAGGCAGTGTTTGCAGTAGACATTGAGAAGGCCTTTGACAGCCTTGAGTGGCCCTATCTTTATGATGTCCTTAATAAGGTAGGGTTGGGGGGAGGTTCCTAAATTGGGTACGGCTACTGTTTGCGTCCCCTACGGCCCGGGTGTGCACGGGTAAGACCATCTCACCCAGGCAGAAGGTAGAGAGAGGCACGAGGCAGGGATGCCCCCTCTCCCCGCTCCTATCTGCACTTGCCATGGAACCGCTGGCGTGCAGAGCCCGGAGTAGACAGGATTTTGGCGGCCTGAGGACAGGTACAGAGCAGCATTTTATAGCTCTATATGCGAATTACCTCTTGCTTTTCCTCAGCAACACGGCGGAGGAGCTGAGGGTACCGAGAAACATGCTAGCCCGATTTGGTACTGTGTCTGGCCTCAAGGTCAACTGGCGAAAGTCCAGTTTAAACCCTCTCGTGCCCAACACCCCCCCCCGCCGCCTGCGCTGGAGCACCTGAAATGGGAACCTAACTGCCTGCAGTACCTTAGAGTCAAAATATACCATGGGTCGGCAGACCTACTAGAAGGTAATGTGGGCAGAGCGATCAGATCGGTGAAGTCTGCAATGGACTTCTGGGGAACGCTGCCGTTGTCTGTAGCCGGACGGGTAGCTGTTCTGAAGATAATAGCACTTCCGCGCCTACTGTACTATTTTGGGGCTCTCCCGGTTTGGATCCCACGGGCCACATTCAAAGATCTTGATTCAGCAATCACGTCGTTCCTCTGGGGAGCGGGACGTAGGAGAGTAGCACTGACTTCCCTGCGGCGCTCTATAGCAGAGGGGGGCTTAGCAGACCCTGACTTTGAGGGCTATTACATAGCTGCTCAGCTGTACTGGCTGATTCAATGGCTGGCGGCGGATCGGGACCCGGGACGAGAGCAGTGCTTGGCCGCGCCGGACACTGCAACCCTCGCGAAGATACTACTTCGAGTGCGGCGGGATACATCCGAAGACACAATGGAGACCAGGGTGGTGGTACGTTGTTGGGCCAGGTACTTGAGACGAGTAGGCGCCAAGACCCCCTATTCTCCGGATATACCCATCAAGCTGCTGCGCTACCTACCACAGGGCGAGTACTGGGCAGGACTAGAGGACTGGGTGGAGGCAGGACTGAAAGTGGTGGGGGACCTGTATCTAGACTCCGCGCTGCTACCATTTGACAAGCTAAGAGCTGCGTACGACTTGCCGGGAGGTCACTTCTTGAAGCATGTGGCCCTTACTAGGGGGATTGGACGTCACTGGGGAGTGGGAGGTACCGAGCCGCGGGCACTAGCAGGGTGCAGATATGTGGCGCTATCTGCGGGGAGGATTAAAACAGTGTCATGCCTCTACAAGGCCATGAAACAAGACACACAACAGCCACTAGAACGCTTGCGATTACAATGGGAGGAAGATTTAGGTAAACAGATACCAGAGGTGGAGTGGGATAGGATCCTAGAGCGAACCCCGAAGGTATCTAGAAACGCGCGGTTTAAATTAATACATTTCTACGTCTTGCATAGGGCGTATCTCACACCGTCCCGAATCAGTAGATACTTCGGCACGGATACGGCAGCGTGCCCGCGGTGTGGCGAAAGGGAAGCACACATAATCCACATGTTCTGGAATTGCCCCACGCTTCAACCCTTTTGGGAGGAAGTAGTGGGCGAACTCACTGATAAGGACCTCCTGCATACCCCAGAGCACTTCCTACTAGGGTGGTTCCCCCACACGGCCAAAAATAAGACAACTGGGAAGTTCCAAGACCTGGCCTATGTGCTGGCTAAAAGAGAAATAGCTAGAAATTGGAAGGCGCCGGGAGGGCCCAGAATCACCTCATGGACAAAGGAGCTTGAGAAATGGGCGGGAACGGAAGGCAGATTGTTGCTCAGAGAAGCCCATCGGGGGATAGGCAAAATAGATATGGCCAAAGCATGGGAAGGGCTAGTGAATGAGTTGATAGCTAGAGGGCAGGACAAGGATAGTGGGGCGAGCACTCCGCAACCCGCAGCACTAGACCAAGGGAGCAGCTGAGTGGGACATTGAATAGACCATAGCCCAGCACTCCAACTAGTAGCACGACCCACATGAACCTACTATCGCACACGAAATGTGAATATCTGTCATAAGCAACTCAAGGGGGGAGGAGGGGATGTTCTGTTAAGCGGGATTGTTAACGTAAGCTCACCAGAGAATAATACCAATGTTGAGTCTATGTAACAAATATGAGAGGGGACATGATCGGTGTGCACTGTATGTGTGTAATGTATATGTCTTTGAACACCAATAAAATCTGGTTGGAAAAAAAATAATTAAAGGACAGGTTATTGGAATGGAAAGGATGTTTGTGATTCTGATTCAATGTTTCATATTAAGGACCAGAGAATTTTTTCTAGTGCTTTCAAGACTATCCTTCTTGGTTGCCAACGACGTTTCAACCCCATTGTGTGTATGGGGGTCTCTTCAGGACGGAGAGTTCTCGGGACTACTGGAGCTTAGGCACCTGTCCTAAGTACCAAGACCTAATGGCAATTTCTTTAATGGTTCGCTCCCTCAATTCACAAAATCCAGGGGACTATTACAGGTAGGTGCAATACCATGTACTGGGCCTGATGGCCTTCAGTTTGAGCCCTTACGGTGGAAAGAGTCTTGGGTAGTCAGGTAGAGTAACCTTGAATTTAATATATTCGGGATCACCTCAATGGAGAACCCTGATTGTCCTGTGCAAGCATTATTTGACCGTTTCCTAAGGTCCAGGACCGAGCGTGTAAGACAATCTGTCAATGCTCGCCGTCAATCCGGCAAAGCAGGAGCTCCTGATAGCAATTAGGATAAAGCTGCCGACGTAGAGAGCCGATCGGCAAGATCTGCGGGAGTTGAATCTCTGATTAGCTCTTTTAATTTCAGCAGGTAAGTTCAAGTGATAAAGTATTACGCGTTTCGAGCTCCCAGGCTCTTAATCATATGCCCAAAGAGGGTTGGTCAGTTGCTCATGGTTTTAAACACAATGCGATCTTAAACAGTGAGGAAGGACTTGGGGTGCAAATACCATGTTAGGCAAAATATCACTGTTCAGGATCAAATCTTTTTATTGACAAACAATTAAGCAAATCACAAACACAGCAAGCCACCTACAACCCATTACGGACCGGCCAGAAGATCCGATGCTTACCCAAGAGCAGAGCCTCACACATCAGAGTAGCAATCATGGAGAGAGCAAGATAATACACAGTATGTCGCCTCCAACCCAAGATGGGCCGGCTGCGTATGAGGAACAAAAGATAGAGGTCATTCAGATTCAATAAAAGTGCAAGAATTGTCAGAGACAGCTCAGAATAACAATGACCATAGCACAGTATGTCTGGGTGCGTTGGAAGGCTTTGCAGGTCAAGAAAAACAATAAAACAAAGAGAAGGAACATTTAAAGTTAAACAAAACCCACACCCAACCTCCCCTCCCTCTCCCCTTCCGACTAGACCATGTTAAGTTTGCAAGTTTCCTGATTAAAATTGCTGTGGGACAGGAATATGGGGATTATGGAGCCTCAACTTCTCCCTGTTTGAGAGGCAACAGTCTAAGAATACGCAAGTACGCCAGACAGGTCAATTCCCTGAACTCTTTGGACAGGATGGTAATAAATGGGGACCATATTTTCGCATATGTTGTGGAGTCAGCATTGGAGGCCATCAATAATCTTTTCATACCCAACAAGGACCAAAGCTGGTGGAGCCATTGTCTATGATCAGGAATTTTGTCCGAACCCCAGTTTATCAAGAGTAACCTGGGCGCAGCATTAAGGGCCAAAGCCATCTGTCGGCCTCTAGTGGATGTTATATGTGAGAGAGTTGGGGAGCCCCAAGAGTATGTACGCAGGGAATTGGGGGAGCTCAGTATTGAAAGCGCTATCTATATCAGTCAGAATCAAAACCCAAAATCTCGTGAGTTTGGGGCAGTTCCACAGGAGGTGTATCAGAGTCCGGGGGTTGCCACAGCCTCGCCAGCACTGACCATCGCAAAGCGCGTTCCATTTCTGAATGCGTACAGGGGTATAATACCAATATGAGCTGATTTTATATGCTGTTTCAGTGTGTCCTGCGTAATATGCCGTGTGGTGCGTCCTGTAAAATATATCTCCCCATTCTTTGTCCATGAGACTACACCCAAGTACTGCCTCCCAGTGGAGCTGGCCCGGGGTCCTATGATTGAGGGAAGCTTTCGTTAATTGGCGATAAATTTCTGAAATAAGTTTCTTGCCGTCTTCTTTGACTGGGGGTGAATGTTTGCATTGTTCAGCATTCCGTCCATCAATTGTTTCTTTTGTCTTCTTTGAGGACAGCCACTTCTCGAAAGCAGTCATAAGTCTGCTAGCTTTAGAGCGCATCTCCATATTGAGCAGCCAATGGGTCAGCTGGGTGTGAGTAAACCTATCTTGTTCCGACAAGGGGTAATGGGTTTTGAGTTGATCAAAGGGGATAAGACCATCATGGTCGAAAAGGCAGCCTACCCGCTTACAACCTCCCTCCAGCCAGCGCTTAGCAATACCGGGTGACAGACCGGGTGGGAACTCCGGGTTCGCAAATAGGGGAGTCATCGGGGAGGGGAAAGATGAGAGCCCGGCGATTTCCACCACCCTGTCCCATATTTTCAGTGTAGGGCTGGTGACAGGAGATGAATAGAGACCAGAGGATCTATGGACGCAGGGGAGCCCGACCTCTCGCCAAATGTGTGAACCCGCCGCTGTTTGATCCATGAAGACCCAGTGCTTTTCCATCATTGGGCGGTTCCACTCGATCAGATATCGCAGCTGGGCCGCATGTTAGTACCGCAAGACATTAGGAACCGCCAGACCCCCCTCCTGCGTGGAGCGCTGCAACAGTTGTTTTTGGTGTCTGGCCTTTGTCCTACCCCACATAAATCAATCGATCTCCCTTTGTAACTGGCGAAGCTCCCCAGGTGGGGGAGAGAGGGGGGCGTCTGAAAAATGAAAAGAGCCCGGGGCAGGACGTTCATTTTTACTGCGGCTACTCTACCCAGCCAGGAGAGAGGAAGGCGCCTCCAGGGATCTAGGTCTTTGCGGATTGTGGTCCTGAGTCTGGAGTAATTGGCCTGTGTAGTTTTTATGAGACTCCGAGGCAACACTAATCCCAAATAGGGGAGATTGGATGCCACCCACTGGAAATCAAAACGGGCGCGTATGGTAAAATGTCACTGTTTAAACAACATTTCATTATCTTTCCCAGTTCGGGGCCAGAGAGCGCTTCATGTAATCAATACTCTGATTCATCCATTGCCAAATGCACTCTTTTATCGCAATGTCCGAGATTGTTTTGCTCTGGTCCCAGTCATCAACTTTTAACAGGACTTGTGTCCACAATGCTTTGCAACTGTGATAAGCATTATTGCGTCCTTCTCTTTTTGTACAATTTATCTTGCCTTGTTAGATGAAAAAATGAAAAGATGGGACAAAGTGCCTCCCTTTTATGCCTCAAATGGATCAATTCCGTCGAAGGAAGGGAAGCAACACATTTCTCCAAGGCTCCTCACCTCGTGTATCCTTGGTTTTAGATTGTCCAAACAGTCACCTGCTCGTTTCTTTTCCCATTTCGAAGTGCAAGGGTTAACCACCCTTGCAAACCCTGGCTGCCTTGTAAGTGTTCCTGAATTATTCAGCCCTCAGGCCTCCTGTGGAATTAGTGGCGGAGCCTCCCATTCCCTCAGTGGCACCGTCTTGGTCAAAGTCCTTCATTCCAAATCAAGTGCAGCCGGCGGGCATTCCATAACATATGTTTCCAGACGAATTGTGAAGAAAGGGACGCCATGCTAATCGGTCGGGGCTTGGTGGCGACGTCACCGCCAAAATATTCCATAAGAAAAATCACGTAACTTCACAACGTGAAAAACAAGCCCTCCAAACGAAATGCAGGTAAAGCAGCTCTTTTAATTTCAGCAGGTAACTTCCCAGGCTCTTAATCATATGTGCAAACAAGGGTCAGTTGCTCATGGTTTTAAATACACTGCGATCTTAAACAGTGAAGAAGGACTTGGAGTGCATATACAATGTTAGGAAAAATGTCACTGCTTAAAAAAACATTTCATTATCTTTCCCAGTTGGGGGTCAGAGAGCGCTTCATGTAATCAATACTCTGATTCATCCATTGCTAAATGCAGTCTTTTATAGCAATGTCCGAGATTGTTTTGTTCTGGTCCCTGTCATCATCTTTTAACAGGACTTCAGTGTCCACAATGCTTTGCATATCCAGATATCCAAGGCAGGCACTCCCCTTGCCAACACGGCTGTTGCAGCTTTGGCCTCGGGAATGGCACGGCAGGCCTTCATGGGGATATTTCCTAGCCAATGCATAACATATCTTTATACAAAGGACTATCCACAGCGACACCTCTCTGCCTTTCTTAGGCCCAGTGAAGCCAATAAAGAGCTGGTTGTCCACATATTAAGGTCAAGCCAATGAATCCTCTCCTCTTCTTAAGAGGGGTATAGCAAGCGAAGGGGACCAGAGGGGTAATCAACTGTCTGACATGGAAGGGCCACACCACTTTTGCATGAACGGTGACCGAGGCTTCAGCACCAATATGTCTGTAAAGAAAATAATATAGGGAAGTAGCACTGACAGCACCTAGAGTTCGCGCACAGGAGTGATTACAAAGATAGTTTTGATTGTCAGGAGCCGTGTGGAACAACTATGCATTGGCTTAAATGGAGTGCACATGAGGAATAAGAAGATCAAACTCAGGTCCTACTGTGGCATGACAAAAAGGTTTTGGAGGAACTAAGTGAGTCAAACCTTTTAGAAAGTACATCACAACAGGTGACTTGAAAACAGAAGGCTTATCTGTCAAGCACATAAAAAAGGAAATGGCTGACATGTAACCCCTAACAGTGCCCACTGCAAGACCTTGCTGGGCCAACAACAAAACCAAAAAGCCAGAAAATTAGGCCTGCAGACAATCAAGATGACAGGTGCCACTCAAGACCATAAAGTTCTCAAAGTTTCTAATGTAAATGGGCTTCAATGTAGGATGTCTGGCTGTGAGGATAACATCCTCTACCTCAGACAGGAAATCAAACGAACTGTTGTAGCTCAATCTCCATGCATGGAGGAGTATGTTGCAGAGATTCAAGAGATCCTATTCTGCTGCTGAGGCAAGAGGTCCTCCCAAACAGAGCAAATAGTCTGGTTCCAGAGAAATGGGATCTGCACAAACATTTTTTTTTGTTTTTATTAGTTTTCATAATCCAGTTCACTTCAATGCACAGAACATGATAGATAAGATACATGAGTCGTCAATTAATCGGCAACAACTGTTGACACATTTCACAGTAGCAATGGAGCGTTGAAATAAGGATGAAAAAGATAGGATAATACACTCTAGAACATCGATATTACAGTCTGCGGGACCCACTCACAAGTGCAAGCGGCAACCATGTGTGATGTACAACCGACATGATCTTTCTAATGCGATACTCACAGTACTTGTGGTTTCTGGGCGTACACAGTACAACATGCTATCATTCATTGTCCGCGCTGTCACCTTGTTTTGTAACTAAATATTGCGCATATAGACCCCAGAAACTTTTTGGACGACTTGGGGGGGGGGGCAGCAGCTCATTATAAACATCGGACTGGGTGTTACAGTAGAGCATATCCTGCTCCCATTCTGTCACAGTTGGCATGGGACCACGCATCCAGCGCATCGCAATCCTGCGCTTAGCTAATAGTAGACCCATAGAGACTAATTTCCTGATGTTCTTAAGAGGTTTCGTGTATCCCAAAAGCGCTAATAGGGGGGCAGGAGAGAGGGATTGATCCGCGATAGCATTTAATGTATGAAAAATTTGCTTCCAGAATTCCGCAACTGGTGGGCACGCCCATGCCACATGCAAAAAATCTGCCTCCGCCTCCATACACCGTTCACAGCAGTCAGTGTCCCTGAGCCCATATCGAAATAATCTCCTCGGCGTGTAGTGTACCCTATTGAGATACTTTGAAATGGACTAGTCTGTGCCTTCCATTAAGTGAGATCTTTTGCGTAGCTTCACAGCAGCAACGCCAGATGTCATCGGTTAGGGCTACCCCAATATCATTTTGCCTCTCCAGCCTAGCTTTGGTGTATTGCGTATGCTGAAAGGCTTGTGAAGTGGCATAAACATTCGAGACTAGCTTGATGGGGGATTCTGAACGCAGTAGTAGCGAGAGAGCAGGAAACTCCGGAGGTTCTTGTAGCTCATCTCCAAGCAGCGCCCTCAATGCATGGCGGATTCTAAAAAAGTGAAATTGTGTTAGAGGGGTAAGGTCGTGTATGCCCTCTGCTGCCTCCTCCCATGTGCGTACTCTTCCCTCCTCAAAGAAATCGCCCATCACGTGTATCCGCAGGGCTCTCAGCGAGCGGAGTGCACCTCTTTCGGTACTAATACTAAGCCAGTGGCACCATTTCACAGGCATAAGCGGGTAGTACAACAAGGCACCGGCCTGTTTTCTTAGTAAGACGTGCCAGGCGTGTACAGCAGAGTTAACTGAATCCAGCACGCTGCAATGTCTAATAGGTGCTTGAGATAGACAACGCGGGAGGGGGTCAGGGCTTGCAGCTACCTTCTCTATTTGGAGGTGGGGAAGATTGTGCGGACCGTGGATCCAATTGTAAGCATGCGAGCTTTGCGCCACCCTGTAGTATAGCTCCAGATCCAGTGCCCCCAAGCCGCCCGCAGAACAGGGCAGAGTTAGGATATCCAGTTTGACACGCAGAGTTTTACCAGCCCAAGCCAGTTTACCCATCAGGGTCCATAAGGTTTTAAAAATGTTTTGGGGTACAACCACAGGGATACTGACGAAGAGAAAAAGGAATCTGGGAAGTATTATCATTTTCATCAGGGACACACGATCCACCAGTGAGAGAGGAAGACTAATCCAACTTTCTAAGTCTTCCTCCAATTTATTGATGGCTCTGCCATAATTTGCCCTAACTACTTGTTCCGCATCAAAGTGGACCTGTATCCCCAAATTTCTAACCGGGTCTGATGTCCATTGAAGGGGATAGTCTAAGGCCGTCTGCATTGTGACCGGAGTTAATGGGAAGATTATAGATTTATCCCAGTTGATTTTAAGACCTAAGATGCGGCCAAATCTCAACACCTCTCGTATTACTGGAGAGAGATTAGTGTCCGGGTGCCGTATATACAATAGCATATCGTCCGCATAAGCAGAAACAATGAGATTGTAGTTGGGGAAAAGTATGCCTCGATTGCCATGATACTCACAAATTGCACTGAGTAGGGGCTCTCCTGCCACGGCATACAATAATGGCGATAAGGGGCATCCTTGTCTCGTGCCTCTAGATATCTGAATGGGGGAGGAGACAGCATCACCTAAGCGCACTCGAGCTGTGGGAGAGTTATAAAGAACCAAGATTAATTTTAAAAAGATTTCTCCGACTCCCAAGCGCCTTAGCACCACCAGCATGAACTTCCACTCAACCGAATCAAAGGCTTTTTCAGCGTCTAAAAACACTGCTGCTGCCTGGACGTCTGGTTTAACGTGTTGTAAAGCCCCAAAAACAGTTCTCAGATTATATGATAGCGTGCGGCCAGGCACAAAGCCCACTTGTTCTGGGCCTACCATAATGGGCAGGAGAGGGGTCAGTCTATTGGCCAATATTTTAGCAAAAATTTTAGTGTCAACATTTATCAACGATAGTGGTCTGTAAGACGAGCACTCTTGGAGAGCCTTGCCAGGTTTCAATATGGTTACAATCAGTGCCTCACGCATGGAGGGGGGCATTATACCAGTCTCTCCCATTTCCTGGAACAGGGTGCGCAAGTGTGGAACCAGCAATTCACTGAAGGCCTTGTAGAAGGAGACAGTGAGCACATCTTGGCCTGGGGCACTCCCATCCCGCATGGAGTTAAGCGCCATACGGATCTCGACAGCGTCAAGGGGACTCATGAGGTATTCTCTATGTCTATCCATTAACCAGGGTAGTTGTATATATTCCAAATAATTCACTATGTTCTCCTCATCTGGGGAAACTTTGGAGCTATACAGGTCCTGGTAGTATCTGCCGAATCTGCTCACTATGTCCGCCTGCTCTTTTAGTACAGTGCCCTTCTTGTCTATCAACTCGTTAATGACTCCAGACTCACACCGACGGCGAGCAATCGCTGCCAATACTGAGCCCGGCCTGTCATCCTCGCCGTAGGTTCTGGCCAATGCATATTTCCCCATGTGCTTAATTTCGCTATCAGCTTCCTCGTGGAACTCCTCTAGTGTTGTTTTCAGTTGGCCTAAAATCTGGGGGTCATTCCTGTTCAGAGCCTCTCTCTCCAGTGCACCCAATGGATCCTCCAATAAAGCGAGTCTACCTCTAATGGAACGGAGTAACCCAGAATGTTTATTCATGACAACCCCCCTTATGAACACCTTAAATGTCTCCCATACCGTAGCAAAACAGTCAACTGAACCAATTTTAGTTTAAAAAAACTTCAGTAATAGCGGCAGCTAATTCAGCTTTAAATACTGTGTTTAGTAGGAAGTATGGAGGGAATCTCCACAGAAAAGGGGGAGGGCCCAGCGGGGGAATTTCAACCGCTAACAATATGGGCGACTGGTCGGAAAAGGAGCGAGCTAGCACTGTGCAGTCCCGTACCCTGGACACTAGTGCCTCCGATATTAACCAGTAATCTATTCTAGTGTATGTATCGTGGTACGCAGAGTAGTGCGTGAACC
Organism: Calotriton arnoldi; assembly: GCA_963921515.1. Lineage (NCBI taxonomy): Eukaryota > Metazoa > Chordata > Amphibia > Caudata > Salamandridae > Calotriton > Calotriton arnoldi. Next base: position 13,283 of record CAWUFW010001642.1, on the reverse strand, counting down.
CATCTCTCCCAGGGGATCTGGTTCTCCAAACGTCGACCAATTGCAATTGTAGCGCTATGTCAGCAATGGCCTTGGCAGCTGCAGATGGGCGCCTAGGAGGACCCTTCGATCGGTCAAGCTCAGAATCTAATACGCAATTAAAATCCCCACCCCAGATTAGTGGTAATGAAGGGCCGTCCTTAATGAGTGTCAATAGTGAATTGTAGAACTGAGGATCATCATAGTTGGGCCCGTAAGTATTAACAATTTGGAAGTCGGCGCCCCTACAATGACATCTTGAGATTACGTATCTACCAGCAGGATCAGACCTGCGTTCTTCGAGTTGAATACCTGATTTGGGATTTACCCAGGTAAGCAGGCCCCTTGAGTGCGAGGTGAAGCCAGCTGCTTGGAACGGACCTAATAGGCTTTGTCAAGTGAGCATAGCGCTGTTGGGGGCAAGATGCGTCTCTTGAAGCAGAGCAATGTCAACTTCCTTTCTTTTCAAGTACGCCAAGATTTTACGCAACTTTCTATGGTCATTCAAACCCCTCACATTCCAGGTAATTAGCCGCAGGCTCCTTCTATGTCCCTGCCCTATTCCACAGTGTGTCATTGACAACTATCACATGATCTAATCATCCTAGCTGCTATTTTCAATGTGTTACCGTCATCACTCACGACCCACATGTCCATGTGAACTGCAACAAAAGGAATAAAAACCCTCCCACGCCATGCCGACCCCAACTAGGCATAGGCGGCCTGCTTCCCCCCCCCCACTAGCAATTACTAGTACATATAGAAAGAAAACAACAGTTGTGGAACAATACGCACTAATTAACTTGTGGTGATTAAGCGTGGAACGCATTGGGGAGGATGTTGCTGGCCAACACTTCTGCGTGATCCCAGTGCCACACCACCACTAGCCAAAAGGTAAGAGACTTCCACAGGAGGGAATAATTCTCCTGGGGAGCCTCACAAACAGTTACTGATGGATAGTGTCTCTCGCTCAAGAAGGCACCAATTGTCATTAACAAGGAGTCTTGCTTATGCAAATAAGAACCAGCAGATTTGTTTATCTTCTCATGGATTGGCAGTATAAACATAAATTTATAATCCTCATTAGTGAGGTTACTATTGGAGATTCAAGTTCCAAACACCCCAGACCTGTTCAGATGGTCCTCACGTGAGGGTTAATCGTCACTAGGGTCTGGTGTCTAGTTACCTCATTAGCCGGTTTCATCAAGTCCTCCACCCACACCATCCGCTTGATCGTCTGCCGTCTGGTCTTTCCTGCGCTTGCCGATCATGTCCCAGTCTTTGAGGGCCTTTTGGAGGGACTGAGGGTCAGAGAAAATCTTTGCCTTCCCGTTCAGCATCACTCTCAGCCGCGCCGGGTACAGCATCGCGTATTCCACTCTTTGCTCCCTCAGCTTGCGCTTCAGAGGCGCAAATTGCTTCCCGGCCTCCTGGACTCTGAGAGTGAAGTCCGGGAACAAGGAGAGAGAAGAGCCCTCGTACTGTAGGTCACCCAGTTTTCTTGCCCTCCTCAGCGCCGCATCCCTGTCTCTATAGTTCAGCAGCTTCGCTATGACAGGCCTTGGAGGGGCACCCGGGGGAGGCTTAGGCCCCAGCGAATGGTGCGCGCGCTCTATGACAAACATGGGGGAAAAGGTGGCAGCACCAAGCAGAGTAAGCAGTTTTTCTGTGAAGACCTCCATATTGCCTGTCGCAGTGGACTCGGGTAGGCCTATAATGGGCAGGTTGCTGCGCCGCGATCTGGCCTCCAAATCTTCAGCCCTGTCCTGCAAAGTGACCAGAATCTTCTCCATCTGTTTCTGTGCACTATTAGAGTCGGTTTGAGCCTCCTCAGTTTCGGTGATTCTGCGTTCGGCCATATCAAGACGTTCCGCATGTTTGTCGACTCTCTTGTACATGCGGTCCATTCTATAGGACAAGGTGTCTGTTTTCGCATCAATCGCCGACAAACCTTTCTGCATGGACGCAAGGATCGCTTTAATGTCACCAATGGGGTCTTCAGATAACGTGTCAGGTTCCGACGCAGTAGACTCCGCTGCATCCTCTCTATGCCTGGACTTTGCTGCTCGAAGCTCAGCTTAGGCTGTGTCTTGTCTGGTTTCCCCATGCTGGCACTGATCAGTATCTGCACAGTTAGCGCGGGGCCAGCGTCTTCTGCAGCTCCAGCTACTTCACCAGTGAGTGCGAGCGCCTGCTTATGCTGGACAGAGGCCTCACAAAGGGAGTCAGAGAGGGCCTCACAGCATGCAATGTAGCAGCTCACTGAAGAGGCAGGCGTCCAACTTCACTGTCACCTCTATTAATATGGCCCCCATGTTTCTTCAATTCAGGGGGGGAGTGCATTCATACGCGCAGCCCCCAAGCGTTTAGGGCCTAGTGCAGGAGCGGAGCAACGCCGAGAAACGGGGCCACGCACACCCGGCAGTTAGTTTAGCAGTGTCAGGCTCACAGAAGATCCGGGCTTTTCAGCACGCCCCCAGAGACTTATGCAGAGGCTCAGCGCAGGCAGCGCCACGCCAACAGGCCCACGCACCGAGTCGCAGCCGACCAGGCCGCACGCTCAGGTTCCTCACCTCGCTTCGGACCAGGCCCCCGCAGCGTCTCGCCCGCCACAGAGCTCGGCGGTGTCAGCGTGTCTTCAGCGATCGGCAAAGGCTCCACGCGCCTTTCAGGAGGAGCGCTGCCGAGCAGGGGGTCCGGTCGCCTGTTCAATCCAGTGTTCGCGAGGGCCGCGGCCCGGGTGATCGCGCAGACGCGACCCAGCAAGAGTCACCGCCCTCACCGGCCGCCACGTCGCTCAGCGTAGGGGAATGCAGCATCCGGACCGGTTACTACGGATCGGCAAGGCCAATCGACTCCATTTCACCAGTTTTCAGGGCACCATCAATAGGGCTTAGTGTGCTCAGCCCCTCAAGCGAGATGCAAAGTTAATAGCAGCCGATACCTGCCGGACTGTTGGGGCGGCTAGCGGAGTTCACTTAGTTAGCGGCCATCTTTAGGCCAGGCAAGCTCCGCCCCCACGGCTCTGCACAAACATGGGACGACCAGGGCTTATCAAGATGACTTGGGCCTTGTCCGTCCACATTTTCTCCAGAATTAAGGTAGTAGATATAGTGGTGAAAATGCATACAGGAGGCTCGTGTCCAATTGCAGACAGAATGTATCTACCATGAATTCTACTGAGGTAACCCTAGCATGCAAACGTTTTGAGAACTATAGGTTCTCAGCAGTGGTAAGAAGATCTAACCACTAAAGGCCCCACTGGTGAAAGGTATCTAGCTCCACCTCCAGATGTAGACACCATTCAAAGGTCCACCACCAGTAAACGCCTTCTCATATCATCCGCTTTGGTGTTTAGGGACCCTACCTGATGATTGGCCACCAGAAAGATCTGCTGCTGCAGCTGCCATCTCCAAAGATGCAAGTCCTCTTCTCACAGGATCCAGGACCCCCCGCTCCACTTGAAGTAGTAACACATGGTGGTCATGTTGTCCAGACGGACCTGCACCAACATCCCCTTGATGGTTGACAGGAAGGCTTTCAGGGCCAGCCAGATTGCATGAAGTTCCAAAAGACTCATATGGAGCTGGAGCTCTGCTGGGAACCAAAGGCCTCTAATTTCCAACTCTCCCAGATGACTGCCCACCACAGCAATGACACATCTGTCACAACCCTGAAGACTGGATGGGGAAGAAAGAGTGGACTGCCACAGGTCAGGTTGATGTTTGTCTGCCACACAGAAGATCTTGAGCTGTCTCCTGATAGATCTGGATGGTATGAGAAAGATAGCCCCTATGCTTAGCCCTCTGAAACCAGAGGTTCCACTGTAGAACCTGCATATGCCATCTAACATAATAGACCAGGAAGATGCATTAGGCTAGGTGCCCAAATGCCTCAGCACCATCCTCACAGTGAAAAAAGGCTGAGCCCAAAACATCAGGATCATGTCCAGAATGTACCAGACGTGCAGTGATGGTGGAAATGCACTGAATGTACCGCATCTAGGGTCACATCTATGAGCGGACCACTCTGGGTAGGGTTCAGTTGAGGCTTCGGCTTGCTGTTGGAAACCCCAAGGGCTTCAAAGACAGCAGCTATCATGTGGAGCTTGTCTGCAACTGACAGTGGCAAGTCTACCTTAAGCAACCAGTCATCGAGGTATTTGAATACATTTAACCTCAACCTCTGAAGATGAGTTGCAACTACCGCTATAACTATTGTGAACAAACGGCCGACGTAAGGCTCAAAGCCAGCATGGCAAGTTTGATCATCAGGAAGGTGTTAAATGACCAGAGGTCCCGTATATGCCTCAGGACTCCATCCTTCTTCGGCAGGAGGAAGTAGTGAGAGTAGCACACCTCATCCTTTCCGAGTCCAGCTCTCGGTTGATGGCACTCTAGAACAGCAGAAGGTTGACTTCCTGCATTAAGATTTGATGTGTGGTCTAATGAATTGGGAGGAATATGATTAAGGTAAAAATGAAAGGTAAGGCAAAACCCCTTTAAATAATTAGCAAGCTTATTGGTCGGATATGACAGATTTACAGCTGGAGAGGAAATGTCGATCCTGCCACAGGGTCAGCTGACTATGGGTTTGTGTGGGCCAATCAAAGCTGCTTGGGTGCGGGTGTAGCAGGGAAGGAGGAAGTTGATGAGTATTGCCTCTATTGGTGTGAACAAATGTAGCCATCTGCATGCCCTCTGCCCAGAAAAGGCTAGGCCGGTTGTTGCTCTGGCTGCGACGATTGACACTGCTATCAAGCAAGGCCTCTGGACAAACCCATAAACTTTTTATACTGCTGTGGAACTGCTTGGCTGATGACAATCCCAAGGAACGTGCTGGGATGAGACTACTTTAAATCACTTAAGGGCAGAGTCAGCTTCCAAAAGTCTGGCTCGGTCATAGGGCATGTCCATCATAGGGCATGTCCATTAGACATCCCGAGAAAATTCAGTAGCCTACATTCAAGTGGTAAATACGCTGGAGCCTACAGATTGCCCTGTGCAATCAGTGATGTTCAGGCCAGTGTGGAGTACTTATTTTCTGCATCTTGTACATCCTGAGTCATTTCGGCAAGAGACGTCGTGAGGTCTTGCAGGATGGCTGACAAGATCTCACTGACCATGTCTCATTTTGGGTGTACCTACCCAAAAGGCACACCGCATTCAAGAAGGGTAGGGCCAGCCCAGCTGACGAAAATGTTTATTGCCAAAGGTGTGAATATGCTTTGATTCCTTATCTGGGAGGTTTGAGGGGGAAGCATTTGGATTCAACGTATTCATCAATGCCTGCATCACAAGGCTTTCAGGCGTAGGGCATTTTGTCAGAAAATCAACCTTTCCTATGTCACCCCGTCACAGGTCTAATGACAGGAGAACCTCAGTGTGGTTTTGATCAAATTACCATGAAAGTGTCAGTGAGTGTCTTGTTAAATAGCAAAATTGGCTCTCATGAAGACAGTCAGCAAATTGGGGTTCAACTATAGGCATTTGTAAATATAGCACCTATGATGTTCTTTACATTTCTACTACTACAAAGGACGCAATTTGTAATGTTGGTGGACCAGGTGGTGGCCCATGGCATTCTGTAGGTCTAGGCATAGGTAGACATTAGGTCTATAGCCAGCCTTAAAATATTGTGGTAGAAGGAAACAGAGAAAGAGATCTCCCAGAGAACAAATTCTTCATGGCTGAACCAGACGCACAAAGCAAACGCAACCCAACATCTCCTTCGAAAGGTCATGTCTATGAAGGGCAAACATTGCAAAGGCCACAAAAATCGGGAGCTGACTCTGGCCTCAAATGATCAGAGCAATAAAATGAGACCACATTTTGACCACATTTTGAGAGAAAGTTGAGACAAAAGGTAAAGATTGGCTATACAGATGACATACTAATTCCTGCAGGCGCAACCCTCACCGCAAAAGAAGAGAAAGTGGAAGCCTTCTGAAACTTTTAAGTGAACCTATATTTTTCTGATCCTCTTTCCAAAGAGGCCCAGACCTATTACATAGCTTAGGTATCATTCCTTCACTTAACTCCTCACCAATGAGGCACTCTTGAAGACCTCATTATGCAAACAGAGGTATTGGCGGCTACAAATCTTCAATATTGCACAAACACCTAGCTCTGATGGTTTTAATAGAAGCTTTTTGCTACATCATTAGAAGAGGGGAAAGTATCACCCAGAAGGAGTGAGATCATTATCTCCCTAATCCCAAAACCAATCTGACACTCGGTGCCTCCTATAACCTTACAGTGCTTCTCAAAGTTGATGTTAAATTATATAGATAAATTGTTGCGGCTAGAATGGAACTGTCACTTTGAAATCTAAAGTACTCAAACTAGTCAGGTTTCACAGAGGGTCAGCAAACACGATAATATTAGCTGCTCAATCTACCAGGTCAAAAAGCCGGAAGGAAAGCATTACCAGAAGTGCTGATTTTGTTAGATGAAGAAAAGGATTTCATCCTGGTGGACTTCCAGTTTGTCAATCATGTTACAAACAAGCAGTGGCAAAGCCAATAGGTCTGGCGCTGGCTGCCAGGCTTTTGACAATTCCTATTTTGTTCTCTCAGGGTTTTTGCAAAAAAGTTTTATTAAGGAGAAGCTGCAAGGTCCTCCTCAATTTAAAAACAAATATCAATGGCTAAAGAGAAAAATATTTTTGGGGTCTCAAAAAAAGCACAAATTACCATACAAGTCCCTGGAACTGAAGAGGGAATTACTTTGTGGGTGGATGTGATCCTTGTGTAAGAGCAATATGCCATAAGTCACAGTGATGTTAGTCAAAATCTGAAGAGGGCTGACCCACTGCCCCAAGACGCATGCTGGAGTGGGTGGAAAAAAATATGAATGACACAACAGCAGACTAATGGAGGACGTCTGACTGTGGTGAGACAGAATATCGAGTTAAAATATCGAGTGACAGTAATATCTAGTCAAAAATATCGTTGAATGGAAATATCGAGTGCAAGAATATTGCTGTGAAGAATATCGAATTTAAGGTAAGTAATATCGATTTTTATTATTTGTTACGTATTTAGTTATATTTCTTATATGTATATGATGTACTTTATTTTTTAAAATATTGTTTATGCTTTTTAATGTATTTGTGAAAATTGTAGTATTTATTAAATGTTATTAAAAAATGTATATTAGTTTTTGTAAAGTAGCAGGTTGTGGGTTTATAGCGGTATAGGGTGGGAAGTAATTTAATTATAATAAATTAATTTTTATTTATTGTAAAATATTATTTATTTAATTAATAATTAATTTTAACTGTAATTTTTTTTAATTGTTGATTAATATTAATTATTTAATTGGTAATTAATTATGTTAATATTGTAAATGTTTTATGAATTAATTTTTATATATGGGGTGTGGGGGTTATTGGGGTAGAGGGTGGAAAGTAATTTAATTTAATTTTAATTAAATGTTAATTAATGTTAATTATTTAATTGATCATTAATTATGTTAATATTGTTTGGTAATTATTGTTTTTTATGATTTGTGGGATTTATGGGTGTACAGGGTTGGCAGTTATTCAATTGTAAATAATTGTTTTTGTATTAATATGAATTATTTAATTGATAATTAAATTAATTGTGTAAGTATTTTTTTTCATTTTAGGTGTGTGTTGTGGGGTTTTATAGGGGTATAGGGTGGGAACTAAATCAATTTAAAGTTATAAATATTTTACATTTTTTTAAGAATGATTTTTTTATATTTACTTGTGTTAATTGTGTATTTAATGTATTATTACATTTCAGGAGTATGGTGTATATTTTGTGGGGGTATGCTGTGGAAAGTTAAATAAAGGTAATTGCATATTCAATAATTTTTAATTAAATATATATATTTTTTGGCTAATACATATTTGTGTCAATATTGTAAAATATGTGTGTGTTTATGTTTTGTTTTGTAGGGGTAGATGGTGGGAGGAAATTATAACTACATTTATTTTATGAATTTAATTTAATAATACTTTTTAAGCAGAATTTTTTTTATATGTGAATGAATGAAGCAGCTTGTAAAGCGCACGAATGCCCTGAGGCGTCTTGGTGCTATATGGACTAGAGTAGAGCTGACCATAAATCTAGAGCGAATTAGAAGAGATCACTGATTAAAAAGCCAGGTTTGAAGATTCCTCCTGAAAGCAGCGAGAGAGAGAATGGTGTTTTCAGCTCAAGAGGGAGACGATTCCAGTTAAGGGCAGTGGTTCTAAAGAAGCTTCTTCCACCACGGGTAGCCAGTTTGAATGCGGCAACCCTTAAAAGTCTGTCTGAGCAAGAACGTAGTGTTCTGCCTGGTGTGTACCACACACAATTTTCCTTGAAGTAGGCAGGGGCTTTGGCGTATAATGATTTATATGCCAAACAGAGAGCCTTAAAGGTAATTCGATGTTTAAACGGCAGCCAATGCAGTTGTCTGATGGTTGCCACGACTGATTGAGATTTAGGGATTTTTAAAAAAAAGAGTGCAGCCGCATCTTGAGTGGTCTGAAGCTTTTTAAGTGGGCCGTTCGGAAGACCCACAAGAAGACTATTACAATAATCCAGTCGGGACAAGACCAGGGCAATAACAACAATGTGAAATAATATTGCATTTAATTTTATATTATTATGATGTTTTTAATTTTCAGAACTGTTTAAATTTTCATTGTTTGTTTAAATTTAATATATTACATTTTAAATATTTATTTATAACATTTTTATTTTGTTTTTCGAATTAGTGTTTGTAGACATTTTATATGTTTGTAATTTAGTACTCACTGTAGTGGGAATAATATATTTTTTTAATTTTAAATTTTGAAATCCATCACTTTCCTTACTGTTGTACTGACTGTAGTGGGAATAGTACATTTTACCCCTCCACATTCCAAAACGTTTCCTACTTTTGCACTGACTGGAGTGGGAATAGTAAACTTTACCCCTTCGTAATCCAACACTTTCCCTACTTTTGCACTGATTGGAGTGGGAATAGTACATTTTACCCCACTACAATTCAACACTTTCCCTATTGTTGCATTGAGTGTAACAGGAATTGTCATTTTTATTTTGTTCATTATTAATTTTATTGTTGTGTTAATTGTAGTGAGAATAGTAAATTGTAGTATTTTGCACTGTTAGATTTTATGTAATTTTATTTTTATTGTAGCTAGAGTAGTAAATATTATTTTTGTGTGATGTAAAATCTTTTGTTACTATCGTGTTGTGTGGGAGTACTTATTTTTATACTTATTTAGTATAAAAATGTTTTTTTTAAATGTAGTTGGAAATGTATATGTATTTTTTTTTAAAATATTTCTTCCATGTCGTTATAATTTTTTATAATTGTGTTTGATTTATTATAATAAAAATATTTATAATTTACTATCTTTTTGTTTGTAAATTATTTTTAATTATATTGTAAGAAATGTGTGTTTAATGTTTATCTAAATTTAATTTGGTTTCCTTTTTGTAATATTTTATGTTTTTGGTATATTTAAATATGTATACATATATTTTTTACAATATTATATTATTTACGACTTTAAATTATAATATTTAAAATATGTGTTCATTTATTTGCTTTATATATATATGTATGTTTATATATCTATATATATATATGTGTGTGTTTACATTTTTTCAAGTAAATATTTGTTATATTTGTTAAAATATACTTTTAAATATATTTTATTTTCTATAAATTAATGTTAGTATTTAATATGTTTATTTTAATATTTTAAATTAAATATATTTAAAAATCAATATTTAATACAACTATATTATTGTAAACAATATTTTTTTTTTGCAATATGTTTGTACTTATCTTTTTAAGTATAGCAAGTCGATATTTTTGTATCCATTATTTTCCCCTCAATATTTTTTACCTCAATATTTCTGTCAGTGAACTACGTCTGGCTGAAAACCCATATAACTAACTAGGTAATACACATAATTTAAATAAAATCAAAACGTTGTGACTAACACCAGACCTAAAAAAAGCCAATTGGTCTGGCTTTGGTTGCCAGCCTTTCGTTTTTGCAAATGCTTTTTTGTAATGTTTTGTAAATCTTTATTCCAGACAGACAGAGAGGCTTGCAAAGAAAGACAGATAGAGAGGCTTGCAAAGAAAGACAGAGAGGCTTGCAAACACAGACAGATAGCGAGATAGAAAGATTTGCAAAGAAGTATATTGATAGATTTTCACAGCGATAGGGTGGAAAAGATAGATTGGCAATATATAGGGTTGCTAAAATAAATATAGATAGGGTTGGTAAGCTAGAAAGATATAGACAGAATGATATAGATAGATGCACACAGTTGCAAAGGTAGATATACAGAGAGCTACACCGAAAAAAGTTCCAAAGATAAATAGACAGGCAGACAGTTAGACAGGCAGACAGTTAGATAGGCAGGCCTTCAGGCAGACAGACAGGCAGACAGTTAGATAGGCAGGCAGGCAGGCAGGCAGACAGTTAGATAGGCAGGCAGACAGGAAGACAGTTAGATAGGCAGGCAGGCAGACAGGCAGGCAGGCAGACAGTTAGGCAGGCAGACAGACAGACAGACAGACAGACAGATAGATAGATAGATAGATAGACAGACAGGTTGACAGAGAGCCAGAGGTAGTTAGACATACCGACAGGTATACAGGCAGGTAGGTAGACAGACCGACAGGTAGATAGACATGCAGGTAGACAGAGAGGCTGATAGATAGGTAGACAGAAAGGCAGATATGACTGGTAGATAAATAGATAAGACAGCTAGGTAGACAGATGGATAAGGTTGCAAAGATAGATAGATAGATAGAAAATTGGAATAAATGACATAGCTTTAATATAAGCAAGACCTACAATAGCAATGAAAGCAAACTAGAACACCACATAAGCAGGACAAACCGGTTATTTTTTTTTACAAGTATAATTGTAGTCTTCAATGACATACAAGAGTTAGTTATAAATGCACTTCATTGAGTGCATATTAAAAAGAGAATTAAAATGGACATACTCTGGTTTGCTGTGAAACAGCAGCAGTCAGATAAAAAAAAAGGCCACTGAAAAGGACTTTACAACAGCATTAGCAGGCAACAGGAACAAATAAAGTTGGAATGTGCTCTGTGCTCACTTCTGGTAGCTATCACATCAGGCTGTAAACAAAAAGGCATCAAAGAACAATAAAGTGAAAATAAAAGCACTGACACTGAAGGAAATTACCTTAATTGGGCATGTGCTTGTTGTGAAAGAGCAGAATGCAGGCACTCAAAGTGCAGTTAGCCAGTGGCTGAAGTAGGCTGACCTACTGCTCTATGATGTATGAGGTAGTGGGGGGAAGCAAAATCTGAATGACAACAGATCATTGGTGAAGAGAGCTGGCTGAAAGATCCTTTAAGTAAGCATATTATACATATAGGGGCCGATTCCGATCTCGGTCGGAGGCGTAACCAACACCATTCGGTCGGGAAAAAAGCCATGCGAAAGCCTGTTTCCCGACCGATCCGTACAGCACACCGAACGAGTAAGTACGATGCGCACAACAGCAAAGAATCCGGCCGAGCCGTACTCACCCAAACCAGGTCCTGTTCCCCGACCGAGGCGAATCCGGAAACGCTGAATCGAGTCGCACGGAAGCCAAATGCAGCTCCGTCCGGCCGAGCGAGTCCGATGCGCTTTCCGTACGCGCCGAACCCGTCGCTACGCACGGCACGTCAAAGCATCCGGGAGAGGCGCACATAAGCTCCGATTCGCGCCACAACACGATCCACGGCTCCGAGACGAACACGGCAGCGACGAGGACGACGCGAGCGACGAGGACGAGGCGACGAGGACGACGCGAAGCAACGAGAAGGACGAACGACACGAACCAACCATGAATCCCTTCGTCCCGATCATACCAATATTCTACATTTACTACCGGAACAGGCACGGACGCGTACGGCGCAGAAGGTAAGCCAGACACCAACCACAAAACACATACAACACGTACACGACACATCACACACACACAGAGGGATGCAGAATATACTTACACCAGCAACAGCAGCACCATAGGGGCGGGATGCCCATCACCAATGCCACATATGCACACAGGGGCCTGAATGCGCACCACCACCCCTACCCAGGGGGCAGGATGCCTACCACTACTACCACCCTCACCCAGGGGGGCAGGATGCCTCCCACTACTACCACCCTTACCCAGGGGGGGCAGGATGCCTACCACTACTACCACCCTCACCCAGGGGGGGCAGGATGCCTACCACTACTACCACGCTCAGCCAGGGGGGGCAGGATGCCCACCACTACTACCACCCTCAGCGAGGGGGGGCTGGATGCCTACCACTACTACCACCCTCAGCCAGGGGGGGCAGGATGCCTACCACTACTACCACCCTCACCCAGGGGGCTGGATGCCTACCACCACCCTTAGCCAGGGGGGCAGGATGCCTACCACTACTACCACCCTCAGCCAGGGGGCTGGATGCCTACCACTACTACCACCCTCAGCCAGGGGGGCAGGATGCCTACCACTACTACCACCCTCACCCAGGGGGGCTGGATGCCTACCACCACCCTTAGCCAGGGGGGCAGGATGCCTACCACTACTACCACCCTCACCCAGGGGGGCTGGATGCCTACCACTACTACCACCCCCACTCATAGGATGGACAATGCATGACACAACCAGCACACCACAACCTAGGGAATGCAAGAAGAACACATCCCCCAACACCATGACAAGCGTGTGTAGACTGTGTCAAATGCCTACAACACCGAACATGACTTTGAACATACAATGTGACCCCCTAGCACATGTGCCACACATATATGTGTGTGGCACCCACAATGCAAGCAGGCCATGACCATTGTGGCAATGGGGTCCAAACCCCATCATCACAGTGACCAAAATGTAAGTGTGGGGTCCATAGCTGAAGCACACTTTGAACAATGTGGCAATGGGGTCCAAACCCCCATCATCACAGTGACCAAAATGTAAGTGTGGGGTCCATAGCTGAAGCACATTTTGAACAATGTGGCAATGGGGTCCAAACCCCATCATCACAGTGACCAAAAGGTAAGTGTGGGGTCCATAGCTGAAGCACATTTTGAACATTGTGGCAATGGGGTCCAAACCCCCATCATCACAGTGACCAAAAGGTAAGTGTTGACAAAGAAAGAGGTGCAACTGCCAAACTGCATGGATGATTCCTGGTCACAGAACAACAAACACATCAGTGGCAAAGTAGTGTATGTGTCCCATTGCAACATAAATTGGGGGAGCC